>CM073496.1:16613928-17927500 GCA_037074585.1 Biancaea sappan | reverse complement strand
TGTGAATAGTATATAGATTCCCAAAAAATAAAGTTCCACGACAGTTTAAGATTTGTAAACTCAAAAAATTAAAAAAATCGAAAATAGTATATTCGTAATGAATGATGGACGGAAATACTAAAAAAAAAAGGTATAAAAAGAAACTAATGCAATTTCACCCCAAAAAAAATATTAAACAAAGAAATGCTCGTCAAATTTATCATATGATGACAAGTTGGAAAAAAATTATTCATAAAACTAATTAACAAAAGAAGATCAAAAGGCCAATGCAAGTTGGGTCTAGTAAAAAAAAGATTAATTTTCGTAAAATAATAAATTTAAATTTAAATTTTTATTAAAAAAATTTTTTATATTTAATGTTTGACAATATTTCAAACAGAATTATCTCGACTAAAAAAATTATAAAAAAATTAAAAAATTAAAACAGAAAGAAAAAAGAAAAAAAAAAGGTCACCACTTAAAAGACAGTGTGCTTCTACTTGGTGCACTCACACTAATCAATCAACATAAATCCCTCATACATGTGTAAAACTCATGCCAATCAAACAGTACACATGCGGCGAGCAAAAAATCGATGCACTCACATAATGTTGTAAAGACAATGCCAGTCTTGATTTGGGACAAAGGTTGAAAAAAAAAAAAAAGAATTAAGAAGCGTGTCTAGGTTTTTTCAAAATAGAATAACTTCAAAGATTACATATAACTCCTTTAAATTATAGATTAACTGTGATTTTAGCCTCCAAACTCTAAAATATAATATTTTATCTTCTTAAACTAGTATAAAAAATAAAAATGTTACATATTAATTGGAACTAATATTTATATAACATATTACAAAAATAGTTTTGAAATAAACAATCTAATAGTATTGAGTTATAAAAAAAAATTAAGTGTAATAATTTTTATTAAAAAAAACTTCATATATAATATAATAAACATTTGAAAAAATTCATTAGTGTGGTGACTTTTTAAATCAATCAATTTAATCACATATGTAGACTTCAAATGGAGTAGGACATCGTTGGAACTAACCAAAACCTCAGACCACGTGATAAAGATGTTCTATCCAATTAAGATATTTTGTTTCCTCAAATCAGTGCGATCCAGAGCTACATAAGTTATAATTAAATATTGTACCAGAAAAAAAACTATTATGATTACATATATTTATTTAAGGAATGCGATTTATTTATTTATTTAAAAAAAGGTTTATTTCAATGTGACCAACGAAGAGGTTGGCCAAGTGTCAATCATCAACAAACGATAGGCATAATTGGTCAAAGTACAAAATGACGTCCCTAATTTATTAACTTATCTTCTAATTCTAACACTGCAAAATTAATGCCTTGTAAAATATAACCACTCTTTGCAAGTAGCTTTTGTCTTTTTTTGTTGATTAATTAATCGGTAGAAATTTAAAATTATTTTAACCTCATTGCTATGTACTTAACAATATTTTAGCTTTTTTCAAAAAAAAATTAGTTAATTGAAATATTTTCTTTTTCTTTTTTTAATTATGGTACACCTTGTAGAGAACAATTTAATCATATTTATTAAGGGTTCTATTTTTTCCGGTTTGGGTTCAAAGGAGAATATCCCACTAATAAATTATTTTAAAGCATGTTTAAACTTGAGTTACAAAATTCAAATGATATATTCTTTTTTCTAAAAAATCAAATGATATATTTTAAATGATAATAAATAAATAAATTTCATATTTTTATCCTTTTTTTGGGTTAATTTCTGTTTTAGCTGAATCACTTTCGTAACAAGTTATTAGTACTTCATTTGGTCAAACATATTTTATATATATATATATATATATAGAGAGAGAGAGAGAGAGAGAGAGAGAGAGAGAGAGAGAGAGAGAGAGAGAGAGAGAGAGAGAGAGAGAGTACCTATTTGTGAATTTAAAATATAGGAATAGATAAAGCACTATGAGTTGAGAGAGACAGAGTACCTATTTGTGAATTTAAAATATAGGAATAGATAAAGCACACTGAGTTGTACGAAACATGTAATAGTACGAGGTATACATATGTGACTTATTATTATGGTACTTCTGTTGTGCAAGTTGTAAAGGTCATTGAATTGATTAATTTGCTTCTCTGATAATTTCATTCAAAATTAAAATATTAATTAATTAAAGAGGATCTGATTAAATAACTAGATGTTCAAGCATTTCATTTCATGTGCTTGGCTAGCTTGAAGCTGATTTTAGAAAAATTATTAGGTAACTTCGATTATTACAATATGTCTTCGAAACTAATATGTGCTTGGCTAGCTAGTTGAATTATTATCTTTTGAACCTATGAAACATGCATGGATACCTTTTAATGAAGTTGTATCTGTATTAAGTACATTACTACATCGTTACTAATATTTTTTGGATACTCTTGAATTATTCCTTAAAAAATATCATGTAACTTTTTTTTATTTGAAAAGAACAAGTTTAGTGTAAATATTTTTGCATAATGGAATAAATAAATGTGCATTTAAGTTTTTTTTCCTTTAATTTTAGTAAGGCTACCCCTCATTTAAAAAACTAATCTATTTCGCACGTATTAAAAATAAATATTGATTCTTAATTAGCCCCTTTTTGGTTCTATATAAGCATTTTGTGTGTGCGCCTAAAATGCTGAGTTGGATGAATACTTATTCTTCATCATAAATTTATTGAGTTAATATGAAATTTTGACTAACTAAAAAGCAGTTGATATATTCTTAAGGTTCATGAAGTTTAATTAATCTACGTTTAAAAAAATTAAATTGATACAATTTATAATTTCCATTTTGCAAGTAAAATACTTCAATAACAGAATCTATTTCCTTATTTCTTCAGAATGAGAGAGAATCTAAAATGACCCAAACTTCGGAACTACACTAATTAATGAGACAGCCCAGTGATGTATGGACCTCATCTAAGTCCACTCTTTGAAATTGTTGCCACTTTTTTTTTTTTGGGGTCAATAGGTCGATAATTGCTTAAACAGGCTCATAGTCAAATTAAATCTTTTCACTGAAGGATTTTAAAATTTAATTCGATATGTTGATTTAATATATTTACAATTTTATCTTTAAAGTACTGTTTGAACTATTTGAGTCTATGGTAATTAAAATCGAAATCTTACATAATATCAAGAAGGGATATAAAATAAATTGAAGCGTAAGATTGAATCTATCACGCCCCTCATTTGGGCCCGTAACCACCACAGAGGTGGATCCCGCACCATCATTGTAAGCTTAGACCAACATAACCATCACTTATAGCAAGAATTTAATAATTTCAAAAATAGAGATACACAATTATTTTCAAGGCAAATATGGATCATTCATTTTAAATAAAGTTCATTATCCACAATAAATTCATGTTCCTCAATCTTCTTCTTTACACAAGTCCATCAAAGGGAAGTACTCTAAAACACGGATTTCCAAAATAATCAAAAGAATGATCAACCCTTGAGATAGAGTTCATCCAACACATTTATCTTACGGTTTCTATTTAACTACAAAATGACGTATCACGCCCCAAATCCGGGAACATGCCAGCATGGTGGTGGGGTCCATATCACCACTGTAAGCCTATCTTCACACACTAGCACACACGACAAATTATAAAAATAATATGAAACTATTTGATCATAACATTCGCTATAAACCTAGGAGTTCTATTCACTACAGAGCATTTAGACAACCAGCATGTACCTAGATGTATCACTACTAACCCGAAATCAAAATGGGTCGTGAACTCAGAACTTCCGTGACTCCTCTCACAGAGACTCACAACTGAAAGAAAACCTGCAAGAGTGTACAATCAAAAGGGTGAGTACAAGAGATACTCAATGAGGGAAGACAATACCAATGTGATTGTAACTTGTTTACCGCTCGCACGAGAGGGATTTAGAATAGTGTCCCACTGATATCATCAACCAGACCAACCTGATGGAACAAGATTATTCTGACTACCAAACAGAATGTATATACATAAGAGCATACTTACCAAATACATCATGATTACACATTCATGCCCAACACACATAACATGATGTCTTTATTCATAAGGGAAAGCCACTAAGGCCATAATATAATAATAAGACTATCGAGGCCATGATATAGTAAAAGGGCCATCGGGGCCATATCACATTCCCCTCCACTAAGATTTTAATTTGGGCTGCAAATGCCTCCACATTACTCTATACCAGGATTTTAATATTCATCGCCTTCCTTCAAATATGCGGCATCCTCGAATGTGACATTTTCGAGGGATAAGGTCACGTAGTCACATTGTGACTAGTTACCAAACCGTTCCACTAGTAACCCAATGATGCATCGTTCCAGCATCGTCGTAGAGCTCTTCCCTCAATGTATCCTTCCTTGCAATTGGAGTTACCCAAATGATGAAAATATCTTAGTGATCTTCCCTCAATGTATCCTCTTTTGCAATTGGGGTCACCTATAAAAAATATTAACCACACAGGTCTACCATTAAAGATCTTTATTTCACACACATAATTATGTCAAGCATAATGAATTTACTTTATATCATCACAATATAAGATGTATGGTATGAGTGACGAGGAATAACCATCTCACCGAGACACAAGGGTTCAATGGCACACAAGGTAGTCTCATCATCAACACGCAAGAATAATCAACATGTAGAACGATCACTTTATCATCACAATATATGTGAGGATCATTTTTCATCAGTAAATTAAATCCCAATATAAAAACGACACCGAAGAAGTTATTACAAGAACGATACGGTGTAGGGGTAGGATAAGTCCCTTTCTGTATAACATAACACATAAGAATAAGGCCACACAGACCATTAGCCATCTAATACAAAGAAAATCAATTAACCATGGGCCAAAACATTTATGAGGTCATTCACCTCTCCTAGGTTCCTTATTTCATATAAGCACAATTCATTTCCATCATTGTTATATAAGGTCTTATATCAAAGGCATCCCAAACCAAGAAGAGTATGGTACTATCATAATAAGCTCAAGCAGTATTAACCCAATGCCCAACCGAAATCATACATTCTAAACAGTCATCCGCACATCGTCCAACATGCAAACCACATTGAGTTTCAAGAATACTTACAAGCACTGATTTTGAATATTAGTTTCATGTATGATGTTATTTCTTGCTAGTGGGTGCTATTATATTCATTAATTCTACATCGTAAACAACCACAATCCATAGAGCCAGGATACCACATGAACACTAATGCAATTATATTAATTTATCACCAAAGTACTCAATTTAAATGACTCCCCATTTCCTCTTCATACCATGCCAATAATTCACCACCATTCACCATTATTATAGTAAGATTTATAATGGAAAATCAACACTCAACCAAGTAGGAATAAAGATCATCCCCCACTTGTATCCAGATATTTACTAATGAAGCATTATACATTGGCCATACCTATATATATATGTATACGCACGAATTTTAGCATGCAAAATAATTTTCTCATGCCATTGAGTTCGTAAATTTAAAGAATGAATGTCAAACAATTTAAGTATACATAACATAAAGAGATGAAGTATGTCCCTTGCCTTGAATCCGAAGCACTTCGGGCCCTCAAAAGATCCCCCTAGCAAAGCTTTGATTAGAAACCAATCCTACGAGACATGAAAAATATCTTAGCATTCAATTCACAAAGTCCCTACAATCTAAGCCATGGTGCCCCAGGTGCCAAACCTCTTCTAAGGTACACATGACACATCAGGCATGGGCACCTGGGCGCCAGCACCCTGAGTCTCAGGTAGCTACTGGTAGCATGACCCCTAGGTACCACGAATCTGGAAGTATGAGTTTGGCTTGATATTTGTCCCAAATCATTCAAACCTTCACCATTTTCTATGATTCCTCCCATGGGGTTTCATTATTAGTATACTAGGATCAATTTGACACCAATGACACCAATATCTCAAGTTAAAACCAATCATACAAGTCCCATTCAAGAAATCCCCAAAATAAACCCTAACTTTCTCTTCATTCATTTACACTCCTTAAATCCATTCTCAAACAAGGAAATCCTATGAATTTCTAGTTCAAATCCCATCATATACCACCCAAGAGAGTTTTAAAAATGTTACCCACGTTCTATAATCATAAGCCAACCTAAATCTCACTCCATCTTCCACAAATCTGAAAATGAAGGGAAGAAGGAAAAAGAAAGCTTACTTCAACCTCAACAACTCTGGTGAACTGGAGTTGGCCGGAGTTACTACAAGAAAATTGACTTTCAGTGGCGACTTTTTGGTGGCGACTAAATAAGTCGCCACTAAAAGTTGAGTTTTGGTGGCGACTCTTATAGTCGCCACTAAAAGTCGACTTATAGTCGTCACCAAAAGTATTTTTTAAAAAAAATAAAAAAAGTCAGATTTTTTAAAATAAAATAAAAAATTAGACTTTTGGTGGCGACTAGTTTTTTAAAAAAAATATAAAAAACTCAGATTTTTTAAAATAAAATAAAAAATTAGACTTTTATAGTCGCCACCAAAAGTATTTTTTTAAAAAAAAATAAAAAAAAGTCAGATTTTTAAAATAAAATAAAAAATTAGACTTTTGGTGACGAGTATAGTCGCCACCAAAAGTATTTTTAAAAAAAAAAAAGTCAGATTTTTTAAAATAAAATAAAAAATTAGACTTTTGGTGGCGACTATAGTCGCCACCAAAAGTCTTTTTTAAAAAAAATAAAAAAAAGCCAAATTTTTTAAAATAAAATAAAAAATTAGACTTTTGGTGGCGTCTATAGTCGCCACCAAAAGTATTTTTTAAAATAAAATAAAAAAAGTTAAATTTTTTAAAATAAAATAAAAAATTAGACTTTTGGTGGCGACTATAGTCTAATTTAAAAAAAATTAAAAAAGTCATTTTTTTACTTAAAAAATTCAAATTTTTTTATTTTTCTTAATTTTATTTAAAAGAAATTTAATTTTTTTAATTTTTTTAAAAAATTAGATTATCAGTGATGACTGAAAGCTATTTCTTTAAGTGAAATCGTTTTTTTTTTTATGAAATTAGTTAAAGTTGGACTTTTGTGGTGACTCCAATAGTAATAATATATTTGCTTTTTGTTAAGTTTAATATTATTTTATTTTTGTTTTATAATATTTTTGACCTAAAATATTTTTAACAGATTATATATATAGATATATATAATATTTTGCACTTACATAACACAAATGAAGCAGTGGCAGAATGGCAAGACACACATGGCTGCAAGTAAGGGACCCATGTTCGAATCTCAGATATGCACATGTTTGGTTTAATTTCAAATAAACTTGAATATTGCACACAAAAAAATCGAGTCAGCTCGGGATAGCGAGTTATTGGATCGGCCAAGACCCGCATGAGTCCAATGGATCTCGGGTCGACCTTCCGGGCCAATCCGGATCTAAAAAGATGACGAGTGACTTTTGGTGGCGACTAAAGTCACCACCAAAGGTAGTTTTTGCTGACACCAAAAATTATTTTTTTCACGAATTTTCTTTTTTTTTTGCAATAAATATGACTTTTGGTGGCGACTTTTGAAAGTCGTCACCAAAAGAATCAGCCACAGACTTACGCCAACAACTTTAGTCGCCACTAAAAGTCGCCACCAAAGACTTTTAGTGGCGACTTTTAGACTTTTGGTAGCGACTTTAGTCGCCACCAAAAGTCTTTTTTTTTGTAGTGAGTATGGTGGTCGGAGAGAAAGGAAGAAGAGTTGTGAAGCTTAGGATGAAGATTGAAGAAGTCCATTCCCCCTTAGCCAAATATGTGTTGTGCGAGTGAGGAGGAATAAGAGGGGGGAGGGGGAGTTTGTAGAGTGTTGGTGGGTCTTGGATGACCCATGGGTATTCATATCCAATGCCCTAAGCCCAAAACCCAATCCTACTTCCTTACAAGCAATGTCCACATAATATTAAAACAATTTCAGTATTTTCGCATAATTCCATGCAATATGCCAGACAACATAAAACATGCCAATCGAGCCATTGTGTCGAAATTCCGTAATTAAATAGTGAAATTTAAAACAATAATACCACAAAAAATGTGGCCTCAAATTTGATGGGTATTCTAATTATCCTCATTTTCACTTTAATCCTCAAGCTTTCCTTTCTAGAAAAGTGAAAATTTTTTTCCTGTACCTAAAATACTCTTAAGGTAATTCTAATAAATTAATATCCAAAAATGGTAGATATTACACAATGTATGCTCTATCCCAAAAGATGCTAGCTCTAAATTCATCAACCCTTAAACCAAAAGAGGGTGATGACTTCTAAGACTTCGCTACTCCTTTCATGAAGACTTGTCGGCTAACACTAAATTTGCAATGGTACATAAAGGAAGGGTTTGAGTATATAATACTCGGTGAAGGATAAATATACCATAAAAAAATAAATACATATCGTGTACCACTCGTAGGGATAGGACTGTCGGAGATGTCTCATCCACAACCACAAACATTAATCTAACACCTTAACTACTAGCTCAATCTAACACAACAAGAGGGAAAAGTAAATAGAAACACCCAGACCATATCCAACACAAACAAGCACACAAAATAAATACGATTGTCACACAAACATCCTTTTTTTATTGCCACATAGGTGTACTAGGCCATTCAGGCACCAAGCACCCATACATGCAATGATTATAATTATTTCTGCACCATTCTATTGTAATACCTGAGGATGTCAGGTATCAATGTTGTTAAAGTTTCAATGTAGGTGTGCTAGTAAGGGAGAATTTTTTTTTCATTTTCAAGGGAGGAAAATGTGTGGTCAAATTTGGTATTGCGGGTAAGTCGATAAGTGGCAAGGGGTGAGGGAGTATGTGAGGCACGAGAATTATTAAGTGAATCGTGAGTCCATGGAGGGACTAAACCAAGATAAAAGGGATTTTGTTATATCCTTGAGTTAAAAAGGAATTTGGGAAAATTTATGTGCTGTGGGTATGTGCAGTACCCTGAGTATATGGAATATACTTGAGTTAAAGGAAATTATCGTTCTACCCTCACATAAAATTTGACCTTACTTTGACTAAGAGGCATTTTGGAATATACATATATACAAGATTCATGCACACTACCATATGTTTCTCCCTTCCTACTCTCGTGTGTCCATCTCCTCTCATTTGTGCCATAAGCTCCTATCTTCGTCTCTTATTTTCATACGCCTAAGACCACCCATCAAGCCTTCAACCACCGTTCTCTAGCAAAGGACTAACCCCCCGACAACCCACTCATATCGAAAAGAGAGGAGTTGGGGTGAGTTCCTCTTTTCTCTCAATTTCTGTCCATTTTCATAGCCTTGTGAGAGGTAGGTTTGGAATGGGTTAAAAGTAGAGATTTCAGCTTTAATTTTGATTTCTAACCTTCTCCTATGAATAATAATGGTTTTGGAGCAAAGAATTTGGGCAAACTAATAAGGAAACTAGGGATTTCGTAGGTTGGAAAAACCATGTTAGATTGGGAAAGGAAATATATTTTCATGATATTAAGAAAAAAATGGGCAACATGTTATATGCAGAAAGCTTTCACTTTTGGCATCCAAGTACCAACTGAGTGAGAGTTTGAACACAGACATTGGGAGCTTTTTGAAGCCTGACTTAGACTTGATACAGTTCTCCAAGCATTTTAAGAGGGTTGTTGATGACAAAATAAAGAATTGAAACAAGAATTTGATGTAAGGGAAAAAAATACCAACATTGAGAATGTCGCAATTGCATTTGTTGCAACAACTCTCTGCCACTTATACTTCCCCCCATCTTTGAGTTGTTCCAAGAGGAGTATGATGATTATGTGGCTACATGTGTGAAGGAGAAGAATGAAAGTTAGTTCGTATGAGAATATGTCATCTTTTTGTTTAATAAAGAGGGAGATTACAATGTGACATTTGACCTACGCGATAAATTTATTGCATGTAGCTATAGAAAATTTAAGAGTACAGGTATATTTTGTTGTCATGTTCTAAAAGTATACGATGTGAATGATGTGAAGTTGCTCCATGATAAGTATATTCTAAATTGCTTGACACAAAAGGCAAGAAAAAGTGTGTTATATGATTTAAAAGAAAAAACGACTGAAGAAGATATATGGTTAGAAAGCACCTGACTATTCAAACAAATTGATCATAATTATATAAATTTATTATTACATGCGTCTTATTTTGATGCAGCAAGTGACTTCTTGGACAATGTCTTGCCTGAGTTGACAAGGATGGTGAATGAGTTTAATTTGAAGGAAAAAGGTTCAAACAACAAAATTGAGAGCCAACCAAGTGATTCCCTTCCTCCTTTAGTGGGATTGAAAAAGAAGGTCAGTGTAAGGACTAGGAGACGCATTTGGAGCTGTCTTGAACTTCAAGAAATAATAGAAAAGAATCTTCAAGAGCTACAATCAATCTAAGGAATATGGTTAGCATTTTTTGTTATGTATTAATATATTCTATTACAAGATTATATTGTTGTCTACATTGATTAATACAATGTCTACATTAATCTTGTAGGGGAATGAAGCATAGAATTAGATGTCATCTAGAGTGTCATGCTCAGTAACCCCCGCACCTTATGAGCATGCTCAACACTCCCATGTCAGTACATTAAGTTTCACCAGATTGCTAATGGTAAGGTTAAAATTATATTAACAATATGAGATTTTGCTTTTTACAATTATGTTTTATAATTCAATGTCCTAATATATGGTAATGTTTCAATGCATTAGGCACCCTTTGATAATTCTACGTTGTCAGTTAAAGAAATGGAGTTTTTGCCAAAATTTTCAAATGATAACCAAAATAACTGAGGTCAGTTTCAATTAAAGATGTATCTAAAATCATTAGATTTGAGTTATTTAACATATTAACTAAAAATTCATTAAATCTTCTTGTTCTTTTGATAGGGATGCAATCAATGCTAGTTAAAGGATTGATCTAGATAATTAAGAAGTTGAATTTGTTTGAACTATTGTACCCATACTGACATTCTATGTTTAAATTTATGCTTTTGAATTTTTACAATTAAATTTCTGCCTAAATTTTAACCATATTCAAGAAACAAAGATAGTTGACAAAATTACATAGAAAATGAGAATGGTAACTTTTGCATTTATTAATCAATTTTACAATTTTAAATAGAAAATGAGAAAGGTAACTTTCTCATGTGAACCATAGTAAGCAATTTTACAACTTCTCGATGATTATGTATCATTATATCCTATACTATATACACAACCCTTTCCAAGCACAACAGGACTTCCATGAAAAATAAATAGCAAGTCTAGAACAACCAAGTCCAAAACAACAGTTCAGTAGGTCCTAAATAGCAACCAGCACCCAGTAGTTCAGTAAGTCCAAAATAGTTCAGTAGTAACTAGCAGTTCAATAGGTCCAAAACAGTTTAGTAGGTCCAAAACTTCTTGATGGAATGACCTATATTTTCCAAAATGAAAGCCATAAGAAAAGAAAGTAGTGGACAAGAAAGTAATATTAGTAGATTAGTAGCTCTCATAATCATAAACAACAAAAAATGACGAAATAGAACAGGAGACAATGGATAGATACAGTTCATTGTCACTGATAGCAAAAGGAAAATAACAGAACCAAGAGGGAAAGAGTAATACCATAAAAAAATTGTACTTCCATTCTCTAAAATAAACAGATTATTACCTCTTGATCTGAAAGGTACATAAGCATAAAAAAATTGCAAGTCTCTAAAATAAACAGATCAACTGATAATAATAATACCATAAAAATGATCAACCAATTTGCAAACTTCAAAAGACCAATTAATCAACCAATTTGCAAAACAACATATGCATTCAGTAGGTGAATCAATTTCAGCAATGTTCACAGGCAATCAACAATGTTTCTAGTGTGTGAGTCAATTTCAAGGTTTCTAGTGTGAACCCAGTGTGTGAGTCAATTTCAATGTTTCTAGTGTGAATCCAGTGTGTAGTCAATTATAGTGTTCTGGGTCAAAAAAGAATCAGCAAAGAATATAGAAAACTCAAATACAGTGCAAGATGATAAGGAACACACATATAGTACAGGATAAAAGTAGTCAACAATCATTAATTGAGCTACTCTATGAATGATTAGCTAAATGGTTTAAATTATAAATAATCATTTTCAACTTCCCTATATGGGTAAGAGACTTCAATCTATGCTGACTAGTTTAATACCATTATGGTCAAAAGTCCAAACCAATTTGCCTACTTACCATGAAAGAAGTCTACAACACAACATAAGTCTCCAATGAAGGTGCAAAAACAGTAGTCTCTAGTAGGAAATATGAGATGATCAATTCCATGTGCCTGCCACATTTAAGTAGGAATTAAACAACAAGGGAGAATACTAAAAACACATTTAAAGAAAAAAAAAAGAACTAGAGCAATTACAGAATGGGTAAGACACTTCAATCTATGACAAACTAAAGCAATTACAGAATGCCACTATGCACATGGATGACTATTCATCAAGAACTACATAAACTCAATCTATTAATTAGTTGAATAAGTAGTGCCTCTAACCAACATCAGGTGTGAAATGTGCATCATAAGCAGCAGAAAGAAAGGCGGGAGGAAAAAAGAAAGATAACTACAAGAAAAACACTCACATATGATCAATAGAACTTTGCAATTGTCTTTTTGAATAGCAAACATATCCCTTTTTACTAGGGAAATTTTTGGCATCATCTCCGTCAATCATGGAATAATTGTAGAAGCCTCTCCTTTTGAATCACAGAAGAATCACAATGGCTATCTCTGGCAACCTCTCCGTCAATCACGTCACTGCCTTGCTGCCAAGCTCCACCGGAGAAGAATCGTAGAAGAAGAGCTCCATTCTCCAGGCTCCATCGCTGAAGAAACAATGGCTATCTTCATTTGAAAAAGTTTTGGAGGGGGAAAAATCACGTGGCAACCACTGGTTGGATGCTGAAGAGGCGGAAAAAAAAAACATGCGCTAGAGGTTGGGAGTTGGAATGCTATGAACAACGTTGCATCTGATTTTTTTAAACCCCGCAGACAAGTGGCAAATTGGGATTGGTTAAACATAAATGTAAAAAGAAAAATAAAGGAAGTTACGTCCTGCGCGATTCAATGGCCTATATATTACGTCAGGAAAGTCAGGGAATTGTCTACGTTAGACAATCCACATGCAACATTAATATATATACATATATATATATATATGTGTGTGTGTGTGTGTGTGTGTGTGTGTTATATTTTTAATAAAAGATGGTTACTATTGCCTTAATTTTTTCTGTTACTGTTTTCCTATTAAAATATCAAGATTTAGCTCCATAAAGCTCGAGTTGCTATTGTCACTTGGACTTGTGTAGATGGAAACTGAAATGACATATCAAATATCTCAATAATCAATTCAACGTTGGGATAATTTATCTTCATTACAAACTCTTACTTGTTCAACTTATTAAACAAAATAAAATTAACAATCTCTTTTTTTTAAAAAAAAAATCTTCAAGTACATAATCTAATTACTTACAACTTAACAAGCATTGGTTGTCTCATCTCTCAACTTTGTACGCTTCACAAATCACAATGCTGCCGGCTATTGAAGGCGCAGGAAGCTACCCATATATAGCTTTCACACTATCTGGGACGATAGTGAAACTATAAACAAGGTAATGAAGTTTGAAGAAACCTACAAAATTAAGGACAAACAACCTTAAATAACATCCAAATCCAAACCAAAAATATAATAATAATCACATAATTAATGCCTTTGTCAAACCTTTAAAAAAAGAGTGAATTCCACTTCCTCCTCTATAAGTTTTTCAACTTACGCATTCATTCCTTTTATTTTTGAAATATACACTACTCTCCCCATTAATAATGAAATTGCAGTCTAATTTTATATTTTTTTATTCTATCCACATTCTTTTCACTAAAATAGCATCCATTAATCTAAGTACATATTGAGAGCTTTTTTTGTACAAAAAAAAATAAAATATTGTCACATCTTATTTATGATTAACACATAAAAGATTATCATAATATATAAAAATGAATGTTTTTAGATTAGTAGATATGTATTTTAGTTAACAAAATATGTAGCATTAATTAAATTATTAAATGTTAGAAAGCATATAGTGTAACGAATGTCTTTAAACAAAAAATATTAAATTAAACTAAAATGCAACGCACTTTATAATTACTGGAAAGAAAAATAAATATTTTAAAAGTAGAAAAGGAAAGTGTGCTTTTGAAATATAACAAGAGTAGGTGTGCAATTACCATTTTTTTTATTTAAAAAAAAACACTATTGTTTTGCAGCTTCTATACTATCAAGTCATTTTATATGACTACATGCTGTGTCTGCTATTTTTCAACTCCATACACTCACAGACATGGCTTCTTCTCAGAATTCTCACAGGAGTCTCAACGCACTAACCGTCTTCTTCGTCCTCCTCCAAACGACACCGACATTCTCACTCTCCTTCAACTTCCAAGGCTTCAAGGAAAACGACGTGAAGCGCGAGGGCGAAGCCGTCGTATTCCGTTCGGAAATCCAAGTCACGGCCAACACACGGGACCAAACCAACAAGTACAGCGTGGGGCGGGTGACGTGCCACCAGCCGATGCGCGTGTGGGACAAGTCCACGAGAAACCTCACCGACTTCGCCACCGCCTTCTCCTTCATCATCCACTCCGACCAGCCCCGCTTCGCCGACGGCCTCGCCTTCTTCCTCGCCGACCCCTCCCTCCCCCTCCTCTCCGACGTCCAGCAAGGCGGCGGCCTCGGCCTCGTCGACGGCGACCAGGTCCACCACTCCACGCACTACTCCTTCGTTGCTGTCGAGTTCGACACTTTTCAGAACCCGTGGGACCCACCCGGCGTCCACGTGGGCGTCAACATCAACTCTATGGAGTCAAACGTCACAGAGGCGTGGTTTCCGGATATTTCGGAGAGGAAGAGTTATAACTGTACGGTAACGTACAACTCTACTACTTTTAATCTCACCGTTTCTTTCACTGGACGGAACAGTACGAGGGGCGTCAACGTAGAGAAGACCATCTCGTACAAGGTTGACCTGAGAGATTATTTACCAGAATCAGTTATTTTCGGGTTCTCGGCTGCCACAGGTGGTTGGTTTGAGGTTCATATTCTTCAATCATGGTCCTTTAATTCGAGCTTAGATAGTATTAGTAATAACGAGAATGCCACAAGCCAAATGGGCACAAATGGAAATGCCCGAAAGAAAAGGAAGGTATGGGTGTGGATTGGGCTAGGATCTGGAATGGGCCTGTCTGTGACTTTCTTGGGCTTTATATGTATTCTTCTGTGGAAGAGGATCAAAAGAAGAGAGGAAAAGGGGTCGGCTTACGATATTGATAACATGGATGATGAGTTTACGAGAGGGACTGGACCCAAAAGCTTTTGTTATCGCGACCTTAAGGTGGCAACGAGTAATTTCTCAGAGGCTAAAAAGCTAGGACAAGGTGGATTTGGAGGGGTGTACAAAGGGTATTTGAAAGAAATAAACAACCACGTGGCGATCAAGAGGATATCCAGACATTCCATGCAAGGGATAAAGGAATACGTAACGGAAGTAAAGATCATAAGCCAGTTGAGGCATAGAAATCTGGTGCAACTATTGGGGTGGTGTCACAAGAAAAACGACCTCCTCCTTGTTTACGAGTACATGCCAAATGGAAGCCTGGATTCCCATCTCTACAACCACAAAGCCAATAATAGTGTACTGACGTGGCAAGTGAGGTACAACATAGCCCTATGCTTAGCCTCGGCTTTGCTATACCTGCAAGAGGAGTGGTCCCAATGTGTACTTCACAGAGACATCAAGTCAAGCAACATCATGTTAGACTCGAGCATGAACGCGAAGCTAGGAGACTTTGGGCTGGCGAGGGTAGTGTCCCACGAGAAAGGAGCACGAACCACACTAATAGCCGGAACCAGAGGGTACATGGCCCCAGAATACGTGTTCACCGGAAAAGCTTATAAAGAATCGGACGTATACAGCTTGGGGGTGGTTTTACTGGAGATAGGAAGCGGGAGGAAAGCGGTGGATATTCACGATAAATCGATGGAGAGCGAGGTGGTAATCTCGGTGGTGGAGTGGGTGTGGGAGTTGTACGGAGCGGGGAAGGTGGGGGAGGCAGCGGATCCGAGACTTGACGGAGATTTCGAGGAGAGGGAGATGGAGAGGCTGTTAGTGGTGGGGCTTTGGTGTACGTATCCGGAGCACAAGATGAGGCCCAATGTGAGGGAAGTGATAAAGGTGCTTAACTTTGAAGCTCCTCTGCCTGTTATTCCAATGACCATGCCTGTCCCTATGTATCTTCCTCCAAGCATCAAAGCTGTTTTCTCTTCGCTTTCCGCATCCTTCTGGGCTAAGTGTGATTTTTTGTAATCTGTAGGACCATTTTTTCTGTATAGAAATTCTAAATTTATTCACATTTTGTGCTCTACTTAACACTTATAAATGGACTTAATGTGCAAAAGTAGAGTATAAGGGTCTGTTTGGTTTATAAAAACATTTCCTGTTTTCATTTTCAATATTCATTTTCTAAAATATATTTTCTGAAACACTGAAAATATTTTTTTTGTGTTTTCAGATTTAAGCTTATTTTAAAAAATGTTTTCAAAAAAACGTTTTCATTTAACTCAACCAAACGCATTTTCAAGTTCATTTTCTGTTTTTAGTGAAAATGAAAATAAGAAATGCTCAAACCAAACAGGCCCTAACATTCTGTATTTATTCAGTTAGAAAAATAGAGTAAAAATAAAGATACAACAACCAGAGCCTAATACACTTATTTATATACGAAGGTTGCTTAACGACTAATGGTCAATAACGGCTAACAACTAACAACTACTAAAATAAATAGATGTTACGTTGTACACCAGCCCCTCAAGTTGGAGGATGTTGAATATCAGACATCCCCAACTTGGACAGCAAAAATTTTAAATTGAGATCTCCCAAGAGACTTAGTAAAAACGTCTGCCTTTTGACAATGTGTAGAAACATAATGGGGAACGATCAAGCCACGCTGTACATCTCACGAACAACGTGGCAGTCAATCTTAACGTGCTTTGTGTGCTCATGAAATATAGGATTGGCAGTGATATGTAAAGCAGCTTTGTTTTCACACCAAAGATCAATGGGCTACTTAAAGTCAACATGTAAATCCTACAATAGGTACGTAAGCCACTGGACCTCCCAAACAGCTTAAGCCATACTACGGTATTATGCTTTTGTAGAGGATCGAGCTACAGTACTCTGTTTCTTCGTACCCCAACTGATCAAAGTCGGCCCCATGGAAATGCAAAATCTAGTAAGAGATTTCCTACTTTCTCGACAAGATACCCATCTTGCATCACAAAAAATGGTATGTTGTAAGTTATTATTAATAGGGAAATAAATCCTCTTAGATGGGGTCCCTATCAAATAACGGAGAACATGAATCGTAGCATCCCAGTGTTGCTGACAAGGAACCCCAACAAACTGACTGAGTTGCTGGACAGTGAAAGTGATATTGGGTCTGCTAAAGTTTAGATACAAAAGACACCTGATGAGCCTCCTGTACTTATCAGGTTCAGTTAACAAATCAGTTTGATCTTTGGAAAACTTGTGACTTCTCGGCAAAAGAGCGTCAACAGCATTTGCACCAAGTAAACCAGTGTCTGAAAGAATGTCAAGCACATATTTCTACATAAGTACCATCAACACCATGAACAATTTCTAATCCTATAAAATAATGCTCATAACCTAAATCCTTAATAGTAAATATTTTGTGTAAGTAATCCTTTACTTTAGTGATCTCTTCCTTATCTGTCCCTGTTATCCAAACATCATCAACACAAACAAGTAAAGCAATAAAAGATGTAGTAGAATTTCTAAGAAAAAGACAATGATCAAAAAAAGATTGAATAAAACCATAATCTTGTAATCTGCAACATAACTCAACATTCCATTGCCTCCCTGCTTGTTTCAAGCCATAAAGAGACCTAAGCAACTTACAAACTTGTCCTGGCTTGGTCTTATCATATCTTTGTGGAGGAATCATGTAAACATCCTCATCAAGGTAGCCATGTAGAAAAGCATTATTAATGTCAATCTGGTGGATTCACCACTGTCTAGCAGTGGCAACAGCTAACAGAACACGAACTGTTACAAGCTTAGCAACAAGAGAAAAACATTGCTTTATAACGTTCAATCCTACCATCAGGATGTCTCTTTATTTTAAAAATCCACTTACTACCAATAGCAAGCTTCCCTGGTGGTAGTTTAGTAGTAGTCCACATCATGTTCTGTTCAAGAGCATCAATCTCTTGCTTCATGGCCTGCAGCTAATTACTATCAGCCTTTACCTACTCATAAGATCTGGGTTCACCTGTAATAGAAATATTAGTAAGGAAATTAACATAAGCAGGACTAAAAAAGGGCAATATCATATAAGGAAAAGTATTTGGAGAACTAAGCGTAAATTCAGGGGATTTTCCTATTGGGTCAGCATTCATACTTGCCAAATTTATCACAAAATCACTTATCCATTTAGGATGAACTTTGTCTCTAGTGCTATGTCTTCTGGTTATCTCAGAATCAACAATATTATAAATGGAGGAAACTTCTCTGCTCCCTGAGTCGATGTCGCCCGGCGCCGTAATCCTGTCGCTGGGCGCTGATCCACCTTCAGCGCCAGGCATTAGAATCGCTGGTGGATCTATGCTAATGCAAAGGACATCGCCCGACGCTGTAATATTACTTGATCTAGTGTTTTTAGGGTACAAAGGTATTACCGTGCTGTTATGAACACCAATATCATTTGTTACATCATTATCAGGGAAGATACTAGAATTAGGATAGGACGAAGTGTCAACTGATTCCTTTTTATTAGTATAAAATGGAAAAACATTCTCATGAAATATAAAATCTTTGGATGTAACCACTTGTTTAGAATCAAAACTATATAATTTTTATGCTTTCTGACCTTGTACAGAACCTAGAAAAATGCATCTGTCAGCACGCGATTCGAATTTACCTTTGCGCGGCTTCACGTTTGAAGCATAACACAAACATCCAAAGACTCTTAAAGATGAGTAATCTGGCTTTCTTCCAGAAAGAAGTTCATAAGGAGTTTTCCATTTGAGAATTTGAGTAGAAAGCCTATTAACCACATATGTTGCCATAAGAAGGGAAAAAGGCCAAAAATATTTAGGCAAACCAACTTGAAACATTAAAGACCTGGCAAGTTCAATTAAATGCCTATGCTTTCTCTCTACCACCCCATTTTGTTGAGGTGTGTAGGGACAAGTTTTCTGATGAACAATACCATGTTTGTTTAAAAGAACAAAGAAATTCATGTTAACAAATTTAGTCCTATTATCTATCCTAACACATTTAATTCTAGAATCAAACTGATCTGAACCATATTAATAAAGGAAGAAAAAATAGTAGTAGTCTGAGTTTTATGCTGTAAAAGATAAGTCCATGTGGCACGAGAGAAATCATCAACAAGAGTCATCATGTAATTTGTGCTAGTAAGAGAAGGGTGAGAATGAGGGCCCCAAAGATCAAGATATAATAAAGAAAATTTAGCAGTAGTATTTTCAGTACGAATTGAAAAAGGTAACCTAGTTTGCTTTGCTTTATGACAAACATCAAAAGTCTCAAAAGGATTCTTATTAACAAATGACTTTGGAACACCATACAAATGCTGCAAAGTTGTATGGGATGCATGTGCAAGTTTCTTGTGCCAAATATCCAAATGAAAAGATTCATGATAAGAATTAACATTTAACAAAGAATCAATACCAACATCATTATTTGAACAATTCATAAGAGTTATCAGGAGTAATATGATTACAAGAGAAATCAGTGGTATTATTACTTTTAATCATGCTATCTCCCTTATGAATCTTAATAGGTAAATTTTCTAGAATATATAAGCCACCTATCATCCTTCCCTTTGCTAAGATAACTTCAGTTATTTGGTCCTACAAAATGCAGTAAGTAGGATAGAAAACAAACTTTATATAAACTTGAGTAGAAAGCTTATTTACAGAAAGTAAAATGAATTTAAAGCAGGGAGTATAGAGAGTATCCTTCAAGACAATTTTGGTTATTAAAATGCTATTTAATACTTCCATCAGGAAGATTGATAGATACAGGATTAGCAATAGAATAGATTTTCATAAATTGATTTTTATCATTGCACATATGGGTCGTAGCACACGTATCTATGACCCAGAGCCAGGTTTCAATTTTTCTAATTCGTTAAAGTGAACATGTAAGACAGTGACAGCACTATGAAAATAAGGAGAGGTACTTGAAATGTTATCTTTGGAACTATGATAATTTTAACTGCAAAATCATCGACAAGTGCTATATTTCCGTTGTGTTCGTCACCCTACATTTTCCCTTTAATCTTGTCTATTTCTTGTTGTAATGCATGCAGCATAGTTGGTAAAGAAGTCTGGCTTGCTGTAGGTTCCTCTGTGACATCAAGAAGGATCTTATTACTCTCAGTATTAGCCATATTTACCCTTTCTTTAATTCCTTTGAGTTGTTGGTACCATTCGAGATTAGTTGAAAGTATGTTTCTTTAACATGCCCGGAGGTATTGCAGTAGTCACAGAACTTTGCTAATTTATCGTTGTTCCATCCTCTTCCTCTACCATTGTTAAAGTTCTGTGCATCACCTCTGCCTCTTCCCTGTGATTCTTGCTGAGTCTTGACAAGAAGAGCACTATTTTTTTGAACTCCAGCATAGCTCTGATAAACTTCTCTCTGTTTTTCTACCCGGAGTACCATAGAATATGCTTTACTTGATTCCTTATTGGGTCATAAGCATCGTTTAACCCCATCAAAAACTGTATCAACCTATTAGAATCTATCATTTTTGTCATCGGCTTAGCAGCACAGCAAGAATACTCAGGGATAGGTGTCAGGCAATTTAGCTCATCCCAGCACCTTTTTAACTTGGTAAAGTATTGAGCCATCGTCATATTTCCTTAAGTTACCGAAGCTATCTCACGCTAAATTTGATATAAGAGGGGACAATTGCTTTCCCCAAATCTTTCTCTCAACTCATCCCACAAATCTTTAGTTGTGTTCACGTAAAGAAAAGCCTCCACAATATCCTTTGAAATAGAGTTGAGGATCCAAGATCTGACCATACAGTCAGCCTTGATTCATTGTTCATACCTTGGATCCTTTTCATTGTATTTTTTGCACCTAAGGCAATCTTGATCATCGGCTCCAAGTTAAGTAGTTGTTGCCGATGAGAACAGAAGAAACAAGATTCATTTCGAGATGATCTGAATTTTGCAGAAGTATTGAATCATCCTTTAAGTGGTCACCGGCACGACCTATATCATCACTTTCATCTTTGGTAGCCATTGTCAAGAATGAATCTTTATGAAGCTTGATCACGCTACAGATCGTAACACTCCTCTGATACCATGTGCAAAAGTAAAGTATAACATTCTGTGTTTATTCACTTCGAAAAATAGAGTCAAAAAAGATACAACAACCAGGGCCTGATACACTTATTTATATACAAAGGTTGCTTAACGACTAACGATCAATAACGGCTAACAACTAACAACTACTAAAATAAATAGACGTTGTACACTTAATTAATTAGTTGATAGTATATAATTGTATATACAAGTTAATTCTGCCTTTTGATAACAAATTACAGTCATTTACTCATGAAATTGTTATTAGGCGTTAGGATCTCTTGCCCTTTTTGGAAGCCGTCGGATGTTATGAATCCAACAGTTGACATATGTCCCATGTTTCTGATCTTTTTTTTTAAAAAAAATTCATGATTAATTCTAAGTCATCTGATCATAGCCAGCAGTAAGCACATTCAATAGTAAAAATCTCGCTTGTATTTTGACTTATAAGATCTGATCTTAGTTGATGGTTAGTACATCCATAAGTATACAATAAAATTATAATAAATATGGAATTTAATTTATAAAAATATAAAATTACAAAATATATACAAATTAATTTATCAATATATAAAATTACGGTAATTTAATTAAAGTAAATATAGTATTTAATTTATAAAAATATAAAATTTCAGAAAATATAAAAATTAATTTATAAAAATGTAAAACTACAATAAAATTAAAGTTAATCTAGTGTTTAATTTATAAAAATATAAAGGTTTAGAAAATATGCAAATTAACTTACAAAAATGTAAAATTACAATAAATTAGATTAAATATAGTATTTAATTTATAAAAATATGAAACTTCATAAAATATACAAATTAACTTCTAAAAATATAAAATGATACTCTAAAATTCAGAAAATATAAAATGATACTCCAAATATACAATCCTCTCAACATATGATTAAAATACTCCAATAAATTTAGCTGGAAGCCAAGAATGCAAAGTGACAAGGATAATAATAATAATTTAATTAGTTGATAACAGATAACAGTCCTTTACATTGTTATTACTTACATATATGAAATAGGACAATCAAATCGGGAAGCTTTTTTTTCCTCAAATTTTGTGCTAAATATATTTCACAATAATCTTATGTATTTAAAATTTTATTTTTAGAGTATTCTTAGGGTAACTAAACTCAGGTTGTTAAAGAGAAATCAATACTGTTATCTTTTAGGGGTAATTAAAATATCTGTACTTAATGAGTATTCTTTACGCATTTGGGTTTGGGTATATATGGGCATGAAAATTGAGTTTAGGGCAGATTACATATATATATATATATATATATATATTCTTAGATAAAATTGTTGAAAGTTAAGTTTAATGAAGATGATTCCCTATAAAAAAAATTATTATAAATTTTTTCTGACTAAAAAGGTCTAAATAGTATGAGGTTATAGGGATTCAACAAGAAAGGAATGAAAATTGAATTTATTATTTATTAGGGCATGAGCCCAAAAATATATAAGAGTATGTCTAAAGCATGACTTTTGTTAAGAGTAGTTCTTAGACTTAATTCACCCTAAAAACTAGCTTATCAGGAGAGGGATGTCTAATTTCATATAAAGAGTCTTTACTATATTTTCTTTATTGATACGAAACTTCAATACACTTCCCGTTTGTCTAAGACTAGATATCTAGGACATGTAATTACATGAGAAACAATGGGTAGTCTATTACGGACAGTTTACTATTGAGAGATCAATTGGCTTTGCTGCCATGTTAAAAATAATATTTAGACTTAACTTATACCAAAATTAGCTCAAAATGAAATGAAATACCCAAATCTATATAAAGAGCACTTAACATTCTTCTTACTGATATTTCAACAACTTTTGATTTAGGAAGCCAATCTCCAATAGTTCTTCACCAAATCTTAATCCTAATCCTCTACTCTAAAGATGATATCAAGAGAGGATTGTTGGTTGAGCTAGGAACAGATGTAGATATCACAAATAACTGGCTTGTATATAAGAAGTATATAAGACTACAGAAAACAGAAGAGTCCCATTTTTACATTAAGGGTGATAATTTTTAATATTCATCTTGGTTAAATTTAATTAAATTTATACTCTTTTGCTTAACGAACTGGTAAAAATCTGAAATATTTTAATCAAAATAAATACATATAAAATATGAAATTAAAATAGATGTATATATCTGGATATACATTGTAAAGTTTAGATGGCCAGAGGATTACATGAAGAATCCAATTTCCATCAGGGAATGATTATGCCTTGCATAGATTTCACTTGGAAAACTTTCCTTCATATGATCCAACCTTAAAAGAATTCATTTTCTTGAGCTTTGAACTATGTATATGGCTCTGAATTTTTTGCCATGAATCTGCAAGCAGATGGAACCATCCATTCAACACAAAAAAAAAAAAATCATTTTTCGTAAGAGTCTTTTTTCATTTGAATTATTGATATTGAAAATTGACGATTTAGAATTAATGATCTTTTTTTAAAAAAATAATTTTTTTTTCAAATGAATTAAAAGTCCTTCTATTCTGGATTGTTAATTTTAAAGATTAGCAACTAAATAGAACAAGACTTGTCTGTTCCATACAAGAACATAACTCTCCTATTTCATACAGAAATAAGAGAGGATCACCATACCTATTTGACCAATTATTTATGAAAAGAAAAAAGAGAGAGACATAGCTTGGGATTCATAAAGTAAAATAACTAGCTTTTCTAAGGGGATTCATAAGGTAAAATAACTAGCTTTTCTAAGTTTAATTTTATATATATATATATATATATATATATATTTTAATTTGACTAAAATTTATCTCATATATATTCTATTGTTTAAAACTAATTACAATCGATTTTTTGAAAATATTTAAATATCTAACATGAAACTATCATTTTAATTACTTTCTGTCCAGAATTTTTTTTTCCATCATATAAGATTATAATTTTATTTTTAATATGATTATAAAGACATATAAATTGATAAACTTTCATATGAAACTATGATTTTATTTTGATATGAAAATATAGATTATTAAGTAAGATTATCATTAAAAATAATATATATATATATATATATATTATTTTAAAAAATTAACTTCACTAATGAAAAATAAACAAGAACTTAGAGGAGAATTAAGTTTAAATTTGAAATAATAAAAATACTAAATATAATTGAGTTAAATCTTTCTATTGAATAAAAAAAAGTACAAAAAAAAACAACTATGAAGAATGGGGTTCCTAAAATAGTGAAACTAATTTTTTTAATCTCTCTTTTACATTTGGCTTTATCAGTTTATTTTGCTCTCTGTGTTAATTAACAATTAATATTTTTATTCTGAAAACTATTTGATATATATTCAGTATATTTTTTTTTCTATAATAACTTAAAGTTTGAAACTTCACTCTGAGACTAACGACAGTTTTTTCTGGTAGAATGAATTAATCATTCACAAGATAATAAACTACATTTAAATTCAAGTTTATAGAGACATTCACATTTAGTTCTTCACAATACTTTAAATAAAATTGTCTCCAATTAAAGCTATATTTGGAAACCAGAGAAATTATAAAATTTATTCAAATACAACGTAAATAAATGGTAGAATGTCCTATTATATATGTCTTCAATTAAACAAATTATCTTAAATGTATCAAATCGCACATTGATACTTTTCTCGATCGGTCTTTTTGGCTAACGTAGTAATATGCTTTTATGAGTTTTCATTTTTGTCTTTTCTAAAATACATCTTTTAATAAGAATTTCTTTTTGTCTTTCTAAAACACATCTTTTAATATAGCCGTTAGTACATCAAAAATTATTTATAAATTGTAGTGCTTCCCAGGCTCAAGACCACTTTTCACATATTCGTGGCAAGCCAAGAAGGTCATCTTGCATCTACATCCTCATCAACTCGTCTTTTACTAATTTCAAGAAATCCCCTTCTCTTTCTTTTTAATAGTTATTAATATTATTTCTATTTTCCTTTAATTAACCTTCATCAATACTTTAAATTTCATGAATCTTGTCTTAAATAATGCTTTGTTTTTATGAAAGTTCTTTGATAACATGCTTTTTCCATTTATTTTAGTTCTTATTTTAGTCCTTTTTGCCTTTTTAATTTTGTCAATTCTCTAATTTTATTATGTTTTGGAATTTATTGGGTATAAACTATTTATGAATTGAATGTGTCTCAATTTTTATATTTTTAGAACTTGAATTGTAAAATGCTCAATTTAATTCCTACAAATTTTAATTTTGGAGAGAAAAGTGTTGACATGGACAAAGATACTGATTTGGATGCTGATGTGGCACTTTTTGGGTGATGTAGATGCTGACTAGGATATGCTGGATGTGGGGCCCACTTAAACTCTTATTCAATGCCATGTAGTCAGAATTTTTAGACAGAAATATTAATTTTCGTAGGTCAAAAAAAGCATGGCTGAAATATTAATTTTACCATGATATTCTGCTGCTGTTCTGCTGCTGTTTGTCACTTTCTGGTGCAGAAATATTAATTCTGCTGCTGCCATACTTTTCTGCTGCTGTTCTGCTGCTGTTTGCCATGCTGTTCCGCTGCAGAAATATTAATTTTGCTGCTGTTTTGCTGTCAAAGTGCTGCCATATCATGGAAGAGGCATCCAAAGAGGCATCTAGGGCAGAATATCCCTTTAGGCATGTGTTAGATCAGTTTTATATTTGCAAAATCGAAATTTATTAAGGAGGCTAAGTCATTTTTCAGAGAGGAGGTCCTAGCACCATTTTTCTGCCTTCCTTGGGCAGCAGTGGCTGGGAGCAACATAGAGGCAACTCTCTAGCTTGGTTAGAGGGAAAGGAAGCCTTCCCACTTGGGAATGGCTCTCCTTCTCCCATTTTCCTTCCTTTTCTTGCATTTTCCTTCATAGTTTCTTAGATTTCTGTTGTATTTTCTATTTTCTGTCATGTTTTTCCTTCTCTTCCATGTAATTTTCTAAGTTTAAGGATTGATGTAGTTTGGTTCTATGATGTTTTATTGCTGAACAATTTCGATTTTAATGCACTTTCGTTTAATGGAATGGATTTTACCGATTATTAAGCTCTTGAATGCTTGATTAACCTTCAATGAGTTTGGGATTTTGATGTCTATGCTAGAGTTAGCTAGATATTGGGCTTGACCTTGTAATTTCCACCATAAATTAGATTGTCTAGATATAGATAGTTTTATTTATGTGGCTTGAATAATTTTCTTGAGCTTCATAATTTAATTGAATGGTTGATCTAAGATTTTAGTCAATTATTTTAGTTAAGTTAGATTGTAATTTCAAAGTTTTTGGATTCAATCATATTTTAGAAAATTGGCCAACATTGAATGGATTGTAATTTAATTGAATTGTTGTTCAATGATTCAAAGATTAATTTGTCTATGAATTAATCGGATTGGACCAACGAAATCAATCTCATTTTCTTGTGTAGTCGGTCATTTGATGAAATGGAAATTGTACTTTAATTCATTTGGACCAATGAGTATTTTCTCGACCAAAGTTCTATTTTATTTATTGTCCTATGAAGCTTGTTATTTATACATGCATGCGATTGCTACGTATTTGTAATAAGTAGGACAAGAGATAACATGTCATATGCGATTGCGGGGCATTGATGTGATTAGGACTTGATCGGATTATATTTGAGTTATAGATTAGTGAAGATCTTTCTAACTATAATTTTAATATAATTCAGTCTTAGAAGACTTTATAAGAATTTTAGATTGAAGATTACATAATAGAATTAGCCAAGAATATTCAAAGGAAAGGATGATGATGTACAATTCCATGGAATTTGTGACCAATTACGCACCTTTTGTCTGTTTTATTTTCTGTTTAGTTATTTAAATTTCAGTTATTTATATTGCGTTGTTTCAATCATCACCCCCTTTTTTGTGTAATCTCTGAAATTTCCTTCATAAGTCTTAATAGCATTTCACTTAGCCTAATTGAATTTTATTTGATACCTCAATCTCTGTGGGACGATACTCTACTTATCACTTTATTACTTGTTGCGACCCAGTATACTTGCTGGAATATTTTATGTGTTATAAATTATACGCACCAAGTTTTTGGCGCCGTTGCCGGGGATTGATGGTTGTCAAATTGATTTTTCTTTAAAGCCAAAGTTATGTTATTTTAGACATTGTCTTTTCTTGTTTTAGTTTTTACAATTTCAAGCGTTTTTAGCTTTTCAAGTGTCTTTATTAGTTTCATTTCTTCTTGTTACCTTGCTTATTTGATATATCTCTCATGTTATTTCTCTTTGTTGCATGTGAGGTACTTGATCATTTTCCTTGACGAAGGAAATAAAAAAAATCAAAGAGAAAGTAAGGAAAACAAAGAAGAAGCGACGCTAAGCATAGACACCAAATAAAGTCTAACTAAGGACTTTAAACCAAGCGCTCTTGGGAGGCGACCCAAGTTTTTCTAATCTTTCTCTTTTTAATTTTGTTGTTGTATTTCTTTCGTAATTTTAATCTTGTTTGTCTTTTTCTGTTGTCCATTTTTTTTTCTCTGTTTTCTCTGTTTTGGCAGAAATTTTGTCATCTTGCATGAATATTTTGTACTGCTTGGCTATGGTTTTTGCCACTTTCTTTACATGTTTTAAAACCTTTATATGTCTTCTAGTTGTAGAATTTTATTTGGAGTGATTCGCATCCGTTTTGGGATCGTTCTATGTCGGTTAAGCTGTGTCGCCAAAAATTCTGCACTGCAGAATTTTGCTGCTCTGTTTTGTCCGAATTTGATGCTCACTTTTTAAATTTTTGATGGAGTTTTGGTGTGGAATTATGTATGATGAAATAGCTAAAGTGTAGATTGACTTAGCATGAAGAGAATTTAGTCTTATTTCTCTAAGGAATTCAAGTTAAATGGCAATGACGTTGACTTTAATGAATTTGTAGTAATTGTCTTTTAGCTTTGAGGATTTGAGCCTAAGTTAAAAATGCTATTCTTCTTGTTGTGTGTTCTCTATCATGGATTGTCACTCTAGAACTTGTCTTGAATCTTTGATTGAGGCTACATATCTTGTACATACTTGGAAATGATTTAGGCATTTGTTTCTTGTAACCATTGTTTAACCGAATAGCCATCCATTATCATTGTTTCCATTGTATGCCATTTTGTGCCTTGTCCATTTTCTTTCTTGCATTTTTCCACCACTTTTTCTTAGTACAAATATATATATACATATATTTTTTTTTCTCTTCCAACTTAAGATTTGAGGAGTATTTTAAATTCTTTTAAGGGATTGATTTGCTGAAAAATCTTGTGAATTTTGGGGTGTTTTGAACTATATTTCTTCTACTTCCTCTCAAGCAAAAGAAAAAGACTGGCCAATCAAGAAGAAAAAGAAAGAAAAATTTCGACTGACGTCATCAAAAAAAAAAAGAAAGAAAGAAAGAATTAAAAAAAAATTGAATTGAAAAAAAAATGAGAATGATGAAAAAGAGGAGCAGGTAGAACTTTGAGACCCAAAATTTATTTATACTCAATCTCTTATATTTCACTTGTAAATACTCTTCATTTTCTTGAGTTGTTACCATATTTTGTTTCATTGTTCAATCTTTCCCTTTGTTTCCCACTATTTTTCTTACCCACGTTACAACCTTGTAAAGTCCTTTTGATTCAAGTATGTATTAGATTCAAGTAGTGGAGATTTAGATTCTTGACAAGCTTATGGTAGTAAATTTGTGATAGGATGATTTTGAGTGATTCCATCTTAAACACTTGAGAGAGTAGAGGATAGACACCTTACCTTGTGAGGAGATTGTTACTTGAATTCATTCTTATCGAAATAATTGTCATGGAACTTGAACTTTTTAGAAATTTAAGATTTATTTCTCCTAATGTAAATCTTTCTAAATTTTAATTATTTCATTGTTGTATATTTTCTACACCTTTTCTTGCTGTGCTTATTGGGATTCTCTGTTGTATTTAATTGATTTTGCCCATGAGTGCAAAAGGCCTAGTGTGGGGGATTTGATAACATGCTTTTTCCATTTATTTTAGTCCCTATTTTAGTCCTTTTTGCCTCTTTAATTTTGTCAATTCTCTAATTTTATTATGTTTTGGAATTTATTGGGTATAAACTATTTATGGATTGAATGTGTCTCAATTTTTATATTTTTAGAACTTGAATTGTAAAATGCTCAATTTAATTCCTACAAATTTTAATTTTGGAGAGAAAAGTGTTGACATGGACAAAGATGCTGATTTGGATGCTGATATGGCACTTTTTGGGTGATGTAGATGCTGACTAGGATATGCTGGATGTGGGGCCCACTTAAACTCTTATTCAATGCCATGTAGTCAGAATTTTTGGACAGAAATATTAATTTTCGTAGGTCAAAAAAAGCATGGCTGAAATATTAATTTTACCATGATATTCTGCTGCTGTTCTGCTGCTGTTTGTCACTTTCTGCTGCAAAAATATTAATTCTGCTGCTGCCATACTTTTCTGCTGCTGTTCTGCTGCTGTTTGCCATGCTGTTCTGCTGCAGAAATATTAATTTTGCTGCTGTTTTGCTGTCAAAGTGCTGCATATCATGGAAGAGGCATCCAAGGAGGTATCTAGGGCAGAATATCCATTTAGGCATGTGTTAGATCAGTTTTATATTTGCAAAATCGAAATTTATTAAGGAGGCTAAGTCATTTTTCAGAGAGGAGGTCCTAGCACCATTTTTCTGCCTTCCTTGGGCAGCAGTGGCTGGGAGCAACATAGAGGCAACTCTCTAGCTTGGTTAGAGGGAAAGGAAGCCTTCCCACTTGGGAATGGCTCTCCTTCTCCCATTTTCCTTCCTTTTCTTGCATTTTCCTTCATAGTTTCTTAGATTTCTGTTGTATTTTCTATTTTCTGTCATGTTTTTCCTTCTCTTCCATGTAATTTTCTAAGTTTAAGGATTGATGTAGTTTGGTTCTATGATGTTTTATTGCTGAACAATTTCGATTTTAATGCACTTTCGTTTAATGGAATGGATTTTACCGATTATTAAGCTCTTGAATGCTTGATTAACCTTCAATGAGTTTGGGATTTTGATGTCTATGCTAGAGTTAGCTAGATATTGGGTTTGACCTTGTAATTTCCACCATAAATTAGATTGTCTAGATATAGATAGTTTTATTTATATGGCTTGAATAATTTTCTTGAGCTTCATAATTTAATTGAATGGTTGATCTAAGATTTTAGTCAATTATTTTGGTTAAGTTAGATTGTAATTTCAAAGTTTTTGGATTCAATCATATTTTAGAAAATTGGCCAACATTGAATGGATTGTAATTTAATTGAATTGTTGTTCAATGGTTCAAAGATTAATTTGTCTATGAATTAATCGGATTGGACCAACGAAATCAATCTCATTTTCTTGTGTAGTCAGTCATTTGATGAAATGGAAATTGTACTTTAATTCATTTGGACCAATGAGTATTTTCTCGACCAAAGTTCTATTTTATTTATTGTCCTATGAAGCTTGTTATTTATACATGCATGCGATTGCTACGTATTTGTAATGAGTAGGACAAGAGATAACATGTCATATGCGATTGCGGGGCATTGATGTGATTAGGACTTGATCGGATTATATTTGAGTTATAGATTAGTGAAGATCTTTCTAACTATAATTTTAATATAATTCAGTCTTAGAAGATTTTCTAAGAATTTTAGATTGAAGATTACATAATAGAATTAGCCAAGAATATTCAAAGGAAAGGATGATGATGTACAATTCCATGGAATTTGTGACCAATTACGCATCTTTTGTCTGTTTTATTTTCTGTTTAGTTATTTAAATTTCAGTTATTTATATTGCGTTGTTTCAATCATCACCCCCCTTTTTTGTGTAATCTCTGAAATTTCCTTCATAAGTCTTAATAGCATTTCACTTAGCCTAATTGAATTTTATTTGATACCTCAATCTCTGTGGGACGATACTCTACTTATCACTTTATTACTTGTTGCGACCCAGTATACTTGCTGGAATATTTTATGTGTTATAAATTATACGCACCATTCTTCCATATCTTATTTATAGAGAATAAAAAATTAGATTGAGCTAAATGATTTGATTGGTTGAATTAATAATTGATTAATGGTCTAATCTGATTAATTTTTAGAACTGGTTTCTCTCAAAATTGATGGGAGATCGTTTCAACCATCTAAATATTGGTAAAATTAGAAAAACAGATCGATCAAGTTACCGATTCAACTTATTCAATATTTATTTTAAAAATATTATACAAAAGGAAGCTTGTGCATCTTAAAAGCTTCTAAACCCCTCCTACCAATAAAACACTTCCCTCACTTTTCACACCACGTGAGACCGGCAAACCTTTATTATTATTTTCTTTTTATATATAAATTCTTTTCTTTTCTAACATATTATATTTTTCTTTTATTTCTTCTTACTTTTATAATAATATTTTTTTCCAAAAAAAGAGATAAATAAAATAACAAGGAAAACAAGAGAAGAGGTATTACACACATATATATAAGTTTACTAATATGGAAAATTAAATAATTACTGCCAATTCGACCATAATCGGACCAACTGTAAATTAGTACTTCTACTAGTTCAATGACTTGTTTAATTTTTAAAACATTACTTATTTATGAGAATTTTTATTTTCATATAATAAAAAATTCATGAATATTTGCAATATTCAAATTGAGTATTGAGTGTTGAGATTATAAAAAAAAAATTAGGTGTCGAGAAAGTTTGAATAAACTAGATGTTAATCGTTTGTTTTCAAAAAAAAGTTTGACATTTTTTTTTAATCAAATGAAGACTTGTACTTATTAGAAGAAGAAGAAGAAGAAGAAGGGAGGAGGAGAGGGAAGAAAAAAAGGAGATTAATGTTTATCAACAGATTTGGTAGATACAAGGTGGATAAATTTAATACTAAAAAAGTTTAAGACATCATATTTTTATCATTCAGTTTGTTGATAATATTAATCTTATTCTCTAGATATGTTGTTCACAAGGTGACAATTATGTGATTATTAATCTTTAATATCTCTTTCACCGTAAGTGCAATGCAAGTGTCACCCAAGAAACTTTCATAATTTTACATGTTTTTAATTGGTTTCAATTTTGTATTTCAACCTCACTTTGTCTAAATTGTTGACAAAAACCACTAACGTCAATTAAATACCCACAACTTTCAAATGTTTTCATTAAGTATTTTATGCAATAGAAGGCCACACTTTAGGCTTGCTTGAAACCTTGATTTGCTCCAAAAACAATGACAATTAATGAGGGATCTTCACTACTTGTATACCTTCTCATTGACGTTCTTGGGAAGAGGTGGCACTTGCAACTCTTGTAATCAACTCTTCAAGAACAGGCAACAATCCCTATATATCAATAACAGCATGTTGGCATAGAACAAGAGTAATGTCAACATAGGTATAATGTCCACAAGAAAAAACCAACAAATCATCATGTAACAACAAATTAAATAGCATATATATCATACAACAATTTATGGGACTAAAAAGACATGACATTCAAAAAATATCAAAGACAAATATTTGAAACTTTTATATAATTTATGGGACAAAATTGAGATTCTTTAGAAATTTTAGGGACACATTTGTAATATGTGGATATCACTAGACAAGTTGGTGTTTACATACATGATAGATGAGTTCATGTTAGTGTTTTCCTTCAATAGTTTAGGCGAAGTTAGGTTTAGAGACTAAGTTAACACTAAATAAAAATAAAAAGAACAAAAAAATGGAACCTGTTGAAATTTTAGTTAGTTTCAGTTAATTTCTTTTGCTTATGATGTCTATAAATACTCTTAGTTGTACTATATTCAACTATGAATAATGAGAAAGTAATAGCCTATATTCTCTAAATCTCTCTTCTTCCCTTTTTGGGAATATTTTTTTATTTAATTTCTCTGATTTTAACATGGTATCAAAACCCTAATTTTTCCAAATTTCTAAATGATTTAGGGATTTCCAAATTTTGCCCTAACTATTCTGTATTCGATGACTTTGTTATTTTCACTTTCATCCTTATTGTTCCCGTTCAACTCTGCATTCGACAACTTTGTATTCGATGACTCTCATTCCCATTCGACTTTGTTTTCTTGATCGGTGAATACCTTCTTTGTGTTCTTTCTATCAAGGTCTTCGTGGGTTCTTGGTCTTAGGTTTCTTTCCGTCGCAGGTTTTAGGATTCTGTCAAGGTGTTCGCTGGTTCTTGGTCTCTGTTTTCTTTCCATCGTGGGTTTTGGTGTCTTCCCATCATCGCAACTCCCTTTTCCAGTTGCATTTTGTTTTCTTACCGTTGCGGCATTCTTGGCTTCTTCCTGTCACAATATTCTTGTATTCTGGTCATGACATGCTTCATCAACATTTAGGGAAGGATTGGTATTTTTCTGCTAAATCTTCATCGCGACTTCTGCTTTATCTGTCAAGGCAACCTTCGTCAAAACTTGTCCTTCTTCCGACATGGTCGAGGACTAAATATGTCGTCTCTTCTGATGTTCTTGCTTCTTCTTTGAAGCTGTTCAAAGGCAATGACTTCCTTTCTTCATGCCTGAATCCACCTTCTTGCTCAATGTTCTTAATCCCTCTTTAAGTCGTGCGAAGATTCTTCTCTAAGCCTTGCTTATTCAATGTCTTCCTTGATTTTTTCATATGTATTTTTTCTCTCCATTTGTATTGTCTATTAACCACGATGGCTGCTTTGTTGTTCTTGGCATAAGATCTGGTACGAGTGCCCCCATGAATCATTCGAAAATGGACTTCTATGATCATTTTAGGCTGTGGATTTTTTGCTTTCTACTTGGTATTTCAATCCGAACATGGGTTCTACCTTCCAGATAGTTATCCTCACAAGTAGAGCTGTCAAAACGGCTGAACCCGTTTAACCAACTAAGAGGGAGGGTTGGGTTTAAGGAATACTAGCCCATATAAATCTGGGCCTAACTAGCCCGACCCAGTTAACTTGCGGGTTATCCAAGCTGAACCTGGATAACCCGCAGGTTATCCACTTAACCTACTCAAATATTTTTTTTTTAAAATATATACTTAAATATATAACATATTTTGTCATTCCCTTTCCTTCCCAAATCGCAAATCCTGATATCCCCCAATCCTAAGCAGTGAGCCCTAGTTCCTTTTGTCTCTGCTGCAGCGGCCAATCTATACTTTGTTCGTCAACTTTGAGTCCGGACGCCCGCGCCTAACCTTCATCCACCTTCTCTGACAGCCTCTGTTGTTGTCTTCGAAGCTCGAATCCAGTAGGTACATCAGTTCTTGTCTTCTTTTATTTCATGATTCGTCTTTGCCTGCTTGCCTTTTCGAATGTAATACTCTGCTCTTCGAATTTGTTCCTCTTTCTCCTCCAGGTACTCAGTAGTCTTTTAAGTCTAGATCTTCCTCTTGCTTTGTGAGGATTGAGGACCGTGACCAGTGACCATCCCTGAAGGCGTGAATCATTTCTTCATTAGATACCAGGTAAATGTTTTTCTTTTTTCCTTAATTTTATATGTTCATGCCAGCCAGTGTCAATTCAAGTGAAACATTTGCTTATTTTTTGTATGTCTTCTATGTATTGTTGACTACTGAGCATAATTTCCTTATTTTGCTTATTTTTTGTATGTCTTCTTGAAGCTTGACTGAATGGTGAATGGGCTTGACTGTTACTCTATTAGTATGACTGACTATTGCTTATTTAAATTGCTTGATTGGAACTTGAATGTTTGATTGCTAATTTTCTATGATAAAATGTGAATGACTGACTGTTAGTAAAAGGATCATTATTGTTTTTAAATTTTAGTAATTTGTTAAATACTTAGATTGATAATAAGAGTATTAATTCTTTTATTTAATCACTAAATGCAGTAATAATTTATATGACATCTTTAAATGAAAGCAGTGTTGGTAATGATATTAAGGTTGAAGATGAAATAGATAGATTACATGATGAATTGAATGAAATCCCTTCCACTGCCATTACTGACACTTGTTGTACTTCTGAGAAACCACCATTATCTAAGAGGGCAAGAACTTCTACTTCTAATGTATGGAAGTCTTTTACGAAATTAAGGATTGTTGATGGTAAAGAAAAGGAAAAATGTAATGGTTGTGGGATGTAGATGAAGATGTTAATGCTAAAGGTGATAATGACAATGGTTCAAATACTACTATTGATGTTGATGTTGATGGTAATGATTTTAGTTTTAATTTTACTTGATGATTTAGTTGAAATGTTTGGTGGTTTGTTTGTTTTAATTAGTAATATTCTTTTCATTTTTTGCTTTGCAGTTTGATTAAAGATGATTGTATCTTTTGAAGTGTGATGGTCTTCTCACTCATTCCTGAATTTATTATTATGTTGATTGTTAAGTACTTAAGTTGTGATTTGTGAACAATAGGATGTTTGTTTCTCATGCTTCTTAAATTTGAACTAGGATGTTGAATGTTGATGTTAATTGTTAAGGAGTTAAGATTGTAAGTTGATGGATTTCTTCAGTACTTTGATGTTGAATGTTACTTACTCAGTACTAGATTTATTATTATGTTATTAAGTACTTTTGTTGATTCATTATATTTTATAGGTTAATGGTTATGTATTTATATTATATAGTTATGTTAATTGTTAGGTTTCTTGCATTTTATTATATTAAATTAGTCTTATTGTCTTAGTGATCCATTTCTAACAATATTGGCATATTGCATATTGCATATTTGCATGGAAATTGGCATTTTGGTTGTAGAAAATGAATATTGAAATTTGAACAAAAATAGCAAGGAAAAAAAAGAATTTGGGGGCTGATTTCACCAAAAAGAAAAAGGCACGGGCTGGTGGGCTGGCCCGTTGAGCCCGCCAGCCCACGCTTAGGTGGGCCAGATTGTTAATATATAGCATGTTTACAAACGAGCTGGCCCGGTCTAACCTACGTAATGTTTAGCCCAACCCAGCCCACCAGCCTGTTTTGACAGCTCTACTCATAAGTATGTCATTGGTTATGAGTTGTTGGTGAAAGTGAATTCCCTAACTTCAATTGATATGGAGATGTCTTTTAACTTTTACAGTTGACCTTTTGCTAACCTGAGGGTGGTGTTAAGGATAGTATTGAGAATCTTGGGGAACTCCTCAAGGGGGATCAGATCAAGAACTCTCCTTTCAAATTTAAGATGTACACGAATGAATCTGAGATTTTCTTGTTGCGGTTTGTGATTAAGATCTTGATGTTGCATAAGTTCCACAAATCAATATGCCTTTATGGATCGAAAAAAGGTTTTTGGCTTTTATTATGGTTAAAGAATTAGGTTTTGAACATTTCTACATTTTGTTGCAGTGTGGAGTCTGGAACATATGGATTGAACTGGATTATCGATTTGCTAAATAATATCATTCTTGGATGAATGAGAGATCTGAATGGTGAAGAATAAATGAGATCTAAGTGGACTATCGATTTGCTCTACCTACGAATGAAGATGAATATAATCATTTTTCTAAGTGAGAGATATTACAGTAATTTCACTTTGTTGCTTTTGAACCAGTGATGACCCGTTTTTGCTTCTTGGCTGTCCTTGGAACTACTGCGCTTTTTCCAATATTTTGGATCTGGCCCGGACATTGACCCGGGCTAGCCTCTGGATCATCGGGTCAATTACTAAACCAGGTAAATAAATTAAAAAAATTAAATATATATATATACACACTTATATATGTTTACAAATAAATGTAAAAATAAGTAAAATAAATAATTTATATGCAAATTTAAGATTTTAAAGTCTTAACATATTAGTCATAAATAATAAAAAATGCAAATATTCATAAAGTCATAAACATCCATAATAATTCAAATATAAATTCAAACTTTAAAGTACATATATTATTACATTAAACCTATAAAGTCATAAATATCTATAATAATTCAAAAAAAAATTATAAAATTAATTAACTTATAAATCCTAAACTTTCAAATTTTTTATTTCTCTAGTACATGACATACCCCATCATTCAACTAGTCGTCTATTGTACAAGTGAATTGAAATTAATTAAATTTAAAAAAAAAAAAGAACAAGGAGGATTGAATTGTAAGGATTTAGGGGACCAAAGTGTTATATAACTCAAGTTTTTTTAGCTCAAAAAGAATTTTCTCTTCTTTCAAGAAAATAGCAAATTCAAAAGTCTATAGTTGTAAAATACTCATGAGTCAAGACTCTTCAATGAGAAAAGACAGATCGACAGACCATAGCTACAACCTACAGGCCTACAACTTTACCTTTTTTTTTATCTGCCTTTCGGAGTTGGAAGTCTCTCCAGCTTTACTCATTTCTCTCTAATCTCTATTCTCTTCAGCCTCTTCTCTATCTCTTCATCTTCAAAGTTCAAATCGTTTTCTCTCATCCTCAATCACCCCCATCGTCAATGCTTCCTTTTCGCCAGCTCACACACACACACACACACACACACACATTGTTGAATTATTTTCTCTCTCTCGCCACATGGAGCATGTTTGTCGGTTTGCGTGGTCGAAGTCGAAGATGAAGCAAATCCGCGTGGTTAAAGATGAAGCTAGTTTGAGTGGTTGAAGATGAAGTCGATCTGTGTGGTTGAAGATGAAGCCGATCTGCGTGGGTTAGTGGGAAACAAGAAAAAATCGAGAAAAAAAAAAGGAAGCTAGATCATCTGGGCTGGCTGATCAGCAAGCCGGCTGGGTCGACCGAGTCTAAACTGATTTGCATGCAGATCGGTCTGAATTAGTGACTCGGATCGGTTCAGGCCCTGGGCCACTGGGTTTAGGGTTAACCCGTTGGTCTGATTTGAGTTCCAATACACTAGTTTTTTCTCTACAAAGGCCACCCAAGAAGGAGGCACCATACAGATGACGGTGTTATTGTACATTTGATATTTAGAGTAATATTGCCTCTGTACTGCAAGGTAATTCTTGTCAATTACTTTACCTATTTGCGCCCATTGTTCAACGCAAATGATGATCATGTCGAGTTACAGAGCGTAGATTTACAAAATATGGTTTTTGAGAACCTTGTATCAGTTTGAAGACTTTCTTATGAAAGTTTTTTTTTTCAGTGTTTTGATTTCCAATTTGGGTTTAGTTCAGTTCACCATAGCTCTAACTTGAGGGAAAGTGTTGAAATTATAGTTAGTTTCAATTAATTTCTTTTGCTTATGATGTCTATAAATACTCTTAGTTTTATTGTATTTAACTATGAATAATGAGAGAGTAATATCCTATATTCTTTAATTCTCTCTTCTTCACTTTTTAGAAATATTTTTCTTTATTTAACTTTTTTATTTTAATAGAATCAAAAAAAAGTTTAAATATACTTGAAATCCCTATAATTTTATTGAAAAATGATTTTAGTCCTTATAATTTGAAAACAATAAATTTAGTCCCTGTAGTTTTCAAAATCATGAAAAAGGTCCTTAGGGTTAGTTTTTGGTTAGTCAACTGTTAGTCAACATTGATTGGGATGCTGATGTCAATATTAAATTTCATGTCAATGCTGACTTTGTATCACTTATTTACGTGGACTACCAAGAAAAAAGGTTTTATTTCATTTACTTAGGTCCTTGGTCAAAAATTTTTTGTCTAATTTTTTATATAAACTCGTCTTCTATTTCATCTAGGCCCCTAGTTTAAGAATACATTTTTTGGTTTGTCAAAATATCCCCTATAAACTTTTAGTTTATTTACTTTAGTCCATGTTCTTCACTTTCATACTTTTTTCTCATGGTTACTTTAGTCCATGTTCTTCACTTTCATACTTTTTTCTCATGATTTGGTCCTCCAAATCAATCCATAATTTCATTTTTAATCATGATATGATTTAATCTATCATTCATACCCAAGAACAACACAAGAAATGAATTAAAATTCAAGTTTCAAAACTTATCTTTTATTCACTTAAGTCCTTAATCAAATTTTTCTTTTGTCCAATTTTTGATATAAACTCACCTAGGTCCCTATTTTAAGAATATATTTTTTATTTGTCAAAATCATCTCCTACAAACTTTTTAGTTTGTTCACTTTAGTCCCAGTTCTTCATTTTCATTTTTTTCTCATGGTTTGGTCCTCCAAATTAGTCCATAATTTCATTTTTAGCCATGATATAATTCAATCTATCATTCAGACCCAAGAACAATACAAGAAATGAATTAAAATTCAAGTTTTAAAGTTTACCTTTTATTCACTTAGGTATAAATGATAGATTGTATTTTTTTTTTAGGTAGAAATGATAGATTTAATCATATTATGACTAAAAATGAAATTATGGAATGATTTGGAGGACCAAACTGTGAGAAAAAAGCATAAAAGTGAAGAATAGGGACTAAAGTGAACAAATTAAAAAGTTTGTAAGGGATGATTTCAACAAATAAAAAAATATACTGTTAAACTAGGGCCTAGAAAAATTGGAAGATGAGTTTATATAAAAAAATTAGACAAAAGAAAAATTTTGACCAAGGACCTAAGTGAATAAAAGATAAGTTTTGAAACTTGAATTTTAATTCATTTCTTATATTGTTCTTGGTTATGAATAATAGATTAAATCATATCATAACTAAAAATGAAATTATAGACTGATTTGGAGGACCAAATCATAAGAAAAAAGTATGACAGTAAAAAATAAGGACTAAAGTGAACAAATTGAAATGTTTTTAGGAGATGATTTATATTCCTAAAATAGGGACATAGACGAAGTAGAAGACGAGTTTATATAAAAAAATTGAACAAACTGAAAATTTTGATCAAGGACCTAAGTGAATAAATTGAAATCTTTTTTTTTTTGGGAAGTCCACGTCAGCATAATTTTAATACTGACATCAGCATCGCAGTAAACTTTAACTAACAGTTGACTAACGAAAAACTAACTCTTAGAACTTATTTTATAGTTTTGAAAATTACAAACACTAAATTAATTGTTTTCAAATTATATCTACTAAAATTATTTTTAATAAAATTATAAGGAGCTCAAGTATATTTAAACTAAAAAAAAACTTTTAAAAAAAAATTAAAACTTAAGTCAAACTGTAAATAAAAAATATTACATTTTCCTAATCTTATTCTCTATGTTGTTCACATGTTGACAATTATGTGATTATTAGTCTTCAATGTCTCTTTTACTACAAGTGCAACGCAAATGTCACCCAAGCAACTTAAATAATTTTAATGCAATCATATCAGACGTACCTCACTCGCCAAACTTACCTGTATCTTAATTTCTTGTTCATAATCCTTTCTGTCATTTTGTTTTTTTAGGTTAAATTAGAATTTTGATTCCTATAGTTTTACAAAAATTATAAATTAGTTCTTATACTATATTTTCATGTAAAATAGTTCATATAATTTTATATAAATTAGTCTCTGTTATCAATATGGTTAACTTTGCTGTTAAAATTGTCAAATAAGATAGTTGATGTATACATTTGTGAACATGTCATGCTTAGTCATTAAATTTTATACAACTCAACAGTCATGTCAACAAAATTATCATTTTTCCTTTAATTTCCAATTTTTCTAGCCTAGTGTCTATTTTGAATTTTATTGAGATGATGATTGAATTGTGCAAAATTTAATTACTGAGTTTGTTGACATATTTACAAATGTATACTTCAGTTGTTATGTAGAATTATTTTAATAACAAAATTAATTATACTGATAATAGAGATTAACTTACATAAAATAAGGACTGCTTTATATAGAAATAAAGATACAGACTAATTTATAATTTTGATAAAACTATAAGAACTAAAATTATAATTTAATCTTGTTTTTATTCCATAACTAATTTAGACAAAGTCGGTTAGAATTAATGGTCTACGTGCCTCCTACTAGTTAATGTGTTTGATGTTAACAGCTCAATTTCTTAATTTTAACTTTTGAAAAAAATTTAAAATGATTTATAAACAGCCCAAATAGTTATGCCAGAATCAATATTTTTATCATTTAAGTAAAAAAATTAATTCATTTATAGTCATAAAAAATTTTGACAATCAAATCGTTTTTACTTTTTGCTTGTATGCAACAAAAATTGTAAATGACAGTCTCCTTATTATCTTTCATGTTTATCCCATAAAATACCATATCTTATAATTCATAATTTCTTTTGTGCATTTTGGAGATTAAATGTTTCACAGTAAATTTAAATGTTAATAAATTTTTTTAATACTAAAGTGATTATTTGATTAATAAATAATTTTAAGTGTGTTGGTATAAATTAATTCATAAAACAATATTTTCTATAGGTGATAGGCTATAATGTTTTTAAATATAATTACTTTATTGAGGATATAAAAAAATGAATTATTTCGGAAATAAAACACGGATGACAATATATATATATATATATATATATATATATCAAAATATCAAAATGCGTTATTTTGGCATCCACACGAATGTAAAATCATAAATAAATTTCCAGCTACCATTTTAAATAAGGAGAGGTAAGAGCCACATTCAGCTACTTTGGTATAGTATGTGTAACATATAAAATGTACATTTATTGGGATGTTGACATTAATATGATAAAAAAATAGATAAGCTTAGATTTATCATTTAAAATTTTTTTTAACATATATATATACACACACATTATTAGATGCCATCTGGCATTGAGGTAAAGTTTTTAACAGGACTCGCCATTCCTGTTCTGTCTCAAAACAAGATTCTCTCGTTTTGTATGAAACAAAACAGTCATATCCTTTTGATTTGAGTACTTGGTCATGAAAATGGATTTTTTTGTTTATTTTTAAATTAAAATTTAATCATGGATTGTTAATTTATATGATCAATAACCTGAATTGAATTGAAAATTCTCATTCAGGCTGCCAACGAGAGATAATCTAGATCAATCTCTTCCCATTTTATTTTTTCTTCTTTTTTTTTAATCCAAATCCACAATTTTGCCTCTAAACCCTAAATGAAAACTATTTAATATAAAAGATTAATGTTTGATATGCTAACTTATTGAATTAGAAATGTTTGATAGAATTAACTATTAAATTAGTTAATAAATGTAAAATGACATAAAATGACATAATTATATGATATTTTATACAAATTTTATTTTTAGACAAAAATATATTTTTAGGTAATTATAATTTTAAGTTTTTTTAGTTAATTTGAACTATTATAATATTTTGTTTAAAAATAAAATTTTATTAAAAATTAAATAAATAATGCAAATAGTGTAATAATTAAAATAAATATTTAAGATCTCAAAATAATATCATTTTATTATATTATTCTAAAATAGTGATATACTTATTATTTTTTGATAATAACTATATTTCATTATATAATCTTAAAATAATATAAAATAAACATATTATCTAGCGTTGCATAATAGATTAGCAATATTGTGTTACGAGTGTACGAAAGAAACTTAAAAAAAAAAATTGTATTACAAGTTGTGAGTAAGATAATGTTAAAATTTTAATAAAATAAAAAGATAAAAAAAAAGAAAAATATAGAAGTTATCAAGTATAAGTTATAAACTATTCAAAATAATATTTTATAAAAAATAGTAAACTACTCAAATAAACTTATGTACCAAATACTTTTAATTTATACAAATAAACTTATAAATTATTCAAATAAACTACAAACACACTCATAACCTTACTCAGATATTTCTTATAGCAGCATAAATCTAAATTTATTTATTCATCAATATTATATTAATTGCAAAATGTATTTACTTATAATAGTTACCGTTGAACGAGTATTTTCATTTTTTATTAATATTTAGTATTATTATTTTACGATATAACGGCGACAACCGTACCGAATCCCTGAAATGGCCGAGTTTTGACTCTTCATAACGGAAGACCCTCTTCGTCTGCTCATTCCATCCAGATCCCGTTATCTTCTCCCTCCAGCCCACACTCTGCAACTCTCTCTCTCTCTCTCTCTCTCTCTCCTTCTTCATTTATATAGATAGATGGTTACATCTCTACACTTCCAAAGCAGGGTCTTGCCTTCCTTTTACGAGTGTTACAGTGGGGGAAATCACATCACAATAAAGCGCTTGTCCCTTTTTTCACTTCATAGAAATTACTTGTTTTATTTCGCTTGCATTTTCATTTTTCTTTTACGCTAAGATTGGGTGTTCTGTCAAAATCTCTCACTCCCAGATGCAGACTCTGGGTCGTTTTTGTCTGTTGGTTGTTACTTACTCTGTGCTCGAGTTGTACCACGGATTTCTTCGCATTTTTCTGGGGTTTCTGCCCATGGATTTTTCTTCCACTTTGAAGTTCCTCACTCAGACAAGCGAGATTGGATGTGGATTCTTCCTTCTCGGGTGTTTCTCGCGAGTTTTCAACGTTCTCGGAATGATCTTGATCTTTGGGTTCTGTCTGAAGATTTTTCACTTCGGTTGGCATTCTGAGGGTTTGATGCGCTATCTGTTTGAAAGCGGAGGGAAACCTAGAATACGATTTTCTCTGAAAAATGGTGTTGGCGAAGAATGTGAGTCTAATACTGTACGTCTCAATTTTAAGTGTTGCCCTAGCCCACTGAAATCCTCCCAGAATCCAAATTTACCAAACAAAAACAGTATAACCGTTGATGATAACTCCAATGGTGATGTTAATTCCGTGGATTTTGGGGAAGAGAAAGGCGATAATGATATTGAGGACGAGGTGTTCGACGTAATGACTCTGAGAAAATTGGTGAAGGCTGAAAGGAAGCGAGCAAAAGCAGCCTATGCAGAACTCGAGAAGGAAAGAACAGCGTCAGCATCAGCAGCAGATGAAGCCATTGCCATGATTCTTCGCCTTCAGAGTGAGAAGAGTTCAGTGGAAATCCAAGCCAATCAGTACCGTAGAATGGTTGAGCAGAAGCAAGAGTATGATCAAGATGTTATTGAATCACTGCGTTGGATCGTCATGAAACAGAAGTCTCAGAGGGCTTTGTTGCAGGATCAGCTGAAGCTTTACAGGGAGAAACTGAGGCAACATATGAGGGAAGATGAAATAGATCAGTTGGATAGGATTGATGACTGTAGGGACTTTTTGAATGTTTCTGAGGAAGATGGTAATGATGATCCAGATGTTTCAGGTTCACTATTTAGCTCTCTTGAAATGGATTTGCAGACAGACCTTGTAAGTCCTGGATGTTGCTAGTTTGCTTTGTAGAACTGAATTCATATATGTATTTTCTTATCTTTTTCACTTCTAATCTGTTTATTGGTTCGTAAGTGTATATTGTTACCCATAGATTTAACTAATAAAATTGAAGGCTGATATACATATTTATGATTTATTATCTGTTTTTACGCCTTGACTTTCAGATTTGCTACTTATTAATGTAATACTGTGAATGGAAAACATTGGAAAACTTAATATTGCAAGAATCTAATGTCTGTATGGTGATAACTCTGTTAATATTGGTTTAGTTTGGTTTGGTTTAGGTATGAACACTAACTGAAAACGTTGATGAACACCTTGGATGGACATAGTTGATCTCCTATTGTAATTTTGTGAATGAATTTCCAATGTAGCACTTGACACTGTAAGGATTATGTTAAATTGTTATTGGAGTTTAGATTTTTCTGTGTTTGGAGTTTATGATGTCACTTTTCAGAATTCGAAGTTTTTTTACGGTTTACATACAATTCAACAGAAGAATATTAAGACAACCTCAATTCTGACATAACTACTTCAGCAATTTGTGCACAACTTTTTGAAATTTAACCTAAGTAGCATGATGTCCCAAAAAAAAAAAATCCGAAGTAGCATGATGTTTTTGCTCAAGAACCATAAATTAATCTCATTTTCTTTACAAATAATCTTCACCTGGGTGATTGACCATTTCTATTTACATCTCTTCGTGTTGAACTAGAAAAAATGTTTATATGTTGTTATATTTTTATTGAAGAGAAAAAGAACTTCATTTTCATCTTAAAAAAAATGCAGAACCCCTGGTGAAAGCAAGATATTTTAGGTAATTTAGTGAAAATAGAAAAAAGAGCGAGCAAGATGACTTGTGCATAAGCAAGGTGTTAGGTAGAAGAATAATGAATGATGATGAGTGATGAACAGTCTAACTGTAACTGCTTACCTTTAAAGAGGATATATATATATATATTTTCCAAGTCTCACTTTCTCTATATTTTTACTTACGTTATTTTTTCTTCATATATGTTATCTTTTTATAATGTTAACATGGGCCAAAAAATGTGTTGCCAAAATTAGCCTCTTATCAGAAATAAAAATAAATATTTCAGATAGAAAAGCTACAAATCCAAAGATAGATACGAGCACGACGGCTAAAATCCAAAGATGATTCTAAAAATCTGTTCAATCTATTATTGATAGCAGGATATTTGTGAATCCCATCGATATATATACGCATGATACTTCTTGGAATAATATATACGCATGATCCTTCTTGGAATAATATATGACTAAATATGATTAAAATATTCTCATTTACTCATTGGAAAAATTGAGCTGCCACATGTCTGCTTGAATTGCTTCCCTGAATTCTTTAATTGAAAGTTGGTACCATAAAAATTTCAGGTCTTTCGAGATTAATGAGAACTATTGTAATACAAAATATGTAATGACGGAAAAAAGAGGATTTCTCACTTTAGATTAAATGTTTTAGTTTAGGTCAGGTTTGATTGTTAGATTTCAATTATGGAAATTGGAATATGAATAAGAATGTGAATGAAAATTAAAATTATATTTCTATTCTCATGTTTGGTTAGATATGAAAAGAAATAAGAAAATTATTATTTTTCCTTGTTTAGTTTGTAAGAATTTGTATTTGAATGAAAACAAATTATGAGAAAATTACTATAATACTCATGAATGCCAAAAGTTGTATAAATATAAGACCTATAAAAATTTGTTCCGTTTAACCCTTTTCTTTTTGGAACAGCTCAAAAAAAGTCAGGCCTATTTGGTTTAACTTGAATAACCCACGTGTTACTTGTTTTATTTATTTATTTTTAATTTTATACATTACTCACTCAAACAGTTAGGCTTCCCTTCCCAAATCCCTTTCGGCCTTCCTAAATTAGTGATAAACTAACACTAGTTTCCAAATCCCTTCGACCCTTCCCAAATCTGTGATCGCTTCCTTCTCTTTGAGTTGAGACCTAGGTTGGCTCCGTTTGTAACATCCCAACTAAGCATCACCCTTAAGATTAAAAAAGAGTAAGTGATAAGTAATTTATCCTAAGAAAGTCCCTAAAAAGTAAGAATTATGAAAAAGGAACTTTAAGAAATAAATTAAGTAATTTAGAAATAAGAGAAAATGAAACAGTAAGTAACTAGTCGACTGCCATGGAGTATACCATTGACTGGTAGGTGTAGAATCTGAGAAATGTGAAACCAGGGAGTAGGCAATTGATTGCCTAGGGTGAAGCAGTCAACTGGCCAACTTCAAAAACTCAGAACTGCTAAAATAAGAGTGAGCAGTCAATTGGTTAGGATGTAGCACTCGACTGTCGCAACTACAAAACTGACATTGGCAGCAAGCAACTCAGTTAAAAATCGTAGGAATGTCAGAATAATTCGTAGATGAGCTGGAATGCGTCTTAGATTACTTAAAGGGTAGGGAGAGGCAATAGTTTAGGCAGCCAAGAGGTCTATTTAAGGAGGAAGAAGTGATAGGAACTTATATTAGAAAATATAGTGAAAATAGAGAAAGAACAGCATACGTGAAGAGAGAAAGAACAGCATACGTGAAGAGAGAAAGATAACAGAGGACATGAAAGAAGATTCAGAGAGTTAGAGAACTTAGAGGCTAGCTGAGGTTGATATGAATTTGAAGGACCAATCGAGAGAAATTTAGAAGAACTTAGATAAAGCAAAATCAAAGAAGAAAGGAGTTTGAGTTGAAGTTAGAAAGAACATAGCATAAGTAGTAATATGTCTAAGAGTTTGTCTTCAATACAAAGGTAGCTAGTTCTTCATAAAAACAAGTTTGTTAAGATGTTTTATGATGTTTATCCTTAAGCATGAAAGTTTTATACAAATATGTGCTATGTTCCATAGAAGAGGACATGACACCACTTTGTTTCGCAATAGAGAGCAGAGGCAACATCTTGTTCCACAGTAGAGAGCAAGAATTTAAAGTTTAGTTGTCATATACATATTACTTTTGTGCTATTCCTATAATCACAAATAACTCTTTATTCCACAACATAGAATAAAGGTTACACCTTGTTCCATAGTAGAGAACAAGGAATATAGTTCAGTGTATGACTTGTATGCCTCTCATAGTCATGGATGAGTTTTAAATGAATTTAAATGATGTTTCTATGCTTTTATGACTAAAATAGTATATATGTCAATTTTTACAAAGTATGCTAGCTATTGAGATATTTGTATCTCACTTTTGTATTTGAAACTAACCATTTCAGGGGTTGAGTCTAAAGAAAGAGCAATAAAGATTGATTGACATTAAGTAGCTTTAGTTTAAGTTACTTTTGTCATAAGCCTAAACAAAAGATGACCGGCACAGTGTAAGACTACCTTCTAACCCCCTATTCCCCAAGCATACGTGGGTCTCATAGACACTTATAAACATATATACTCCAATATGCGAAAGCAATAAAGGCATGGATGATGTATTCAATTCAAATAACTCAATTTATCATTAAAAATAAAGAATACAAGAGACACACACAAGAGAGTAATGTCATCATATCTCATATATATATATATATATATAACCTTAATCACATAATCCATCCATCCTAACTGTCACAACACACTACCCGAGCTTGTGACCGGCATAGCAACGACTATTTCCATTACTGTAAGCCTTACCCTTTATAAATCTACCCCTTAATTGCAATCCAATTATTTTAGTCACACATGAGATAAATTAAAAGAATTAGGGTCCACAACAGCATACAAGTACATACAAGATTAGAGTAGAGAAGAAGAATCCACGCTACTTATATGTTATATTAACTTAAAACATATATTGCACAAACACACAGAATTTCACATTAGGGGAGGTTCGTACTTGGTCTCTATGCCACATGCAAACATACATAGAGAGGTAAGGAGAAGTAGCACTGGGAATACGGGCCAAAGCCCTTGGGCCAAGATTGGCCCATCTCATTTGGACGGGCCTGGACATCGAAAAATAGACCTGTTTAAAAACGGACCTGAACGAGCAGGCCCGTTGGGACCGCAGGGCCCGCTGGCCCAGCTCACATTACATATACTTTTTTTTTTCAATACTACTTTGATGACTGATAGGTTGATGGCTGATGCCCTACCTAGCCCCTTTTGTGTACTGCCCTTGTTTCCCCCCCTTAATCTAATCTAATCTAATCAGTAGGCACTTAGCCCCTTGCCCCCTTCCCAACTCCATGTTGCAGCCCGTAGTCACAGTAGAGAAAGAAAGAGAAAGTAGTTATGTCTTCCTCTTCTAGTCCTTCCCTTCTTCGACCTTTGCCTCTTCCTCTCCCTGAGCACTCGGCCGTCCGGCCAGTCATAGACCAGGTGGCTTCTCGCTTTCTAGCCTTCTTGGCTTGTCTGGCGCCCTCTTGCATTTTGGTTCAGTGCTTCTCGACTTCTCTTCTCTTCTGGCATTCTCTTCTATTTTCCAACGTTCTCTTCTACGTTCTCAACCAATTATAGAGCAGTGACAGTGAGCAGATGGTGTTTCCAGTTTTGACAGGGGTAAGGAAGAAAAAATCTTTGATTTCTTCATTTTCTTGTTCTTTGCCTTCAGTTTCGATAGGGGTAAGGAATTGTGAAGGAATGTGATGTGAGCTGTGATTGGAGTTTAGATGTTTTAAGTTATGAATTGTGTAGGAAAGGAATGAACCTGTGAATTATTAAATAGCAAGATGTTTTAAATTTTAAAGTTTAGAGGTTTTATGTTTTATTCTTCATTTTTTTAAAACTTTTGTTTTTCTCTGTTTGCTCTCTTTAGATTATGGATTCAGATTCTATTCCTCCACCCCAAAGTGAAACTTAAACTCAAAGTGCAAATATTGATTTCGCAACATCTATTCCTCCTCCATCTAGAAAGAAAACTACATCTGATGTGTGGACATGTTTTACAAACTTGGGTGTGGGTGGGGATGAAAAACCTAGAGAAAAATGTAAGGGATGTGGGTGTGAATATATAGCTAGGGGTAGCACTCACGGTACTTCAAGTTTGACCCGTCATTTATCTAAGTGTCCAAAATTAAACAGCTATAGGGATGTTGGTAGCCTACTTGTTGATCAAGTTGGAAGACGTAGAAATAGGAAGATTTTTCAAGTAGTTATTCGTGAGATAATAGCTACACTAGTTGCAAAACATGATCTTCCTTATTCATTTGTTGAGTATGATTCCTTTATTGATTTGTTAAGTTATTGTCATCCAAATGCCAAATCAGTTTCTAGAAAGACATGTGCTTCTGATATAGGAAAATTGTATAAGTCTAAGAAGGTAATGTTGAAGGAAGAATTGACTAGAATTCCTAGTAAGATTTGTCTTACATCTGATGTATGGACTTCTTGCACAACTGAAGGGTATATTTGCTTGACTGCTCATTATGTTGATGAGAATTGGACATTGAAAAGTAGAATTCTTGCTTTTTCTGATTTGCCTCCTCCACATTTAGGGCATAAATTGTCTAGGAAAGTGATGGAACTTATAAAAGATTGGGGGATTGAAAAAAAGGTTTTTTCCATCACTTTGGACAATGCATCAAGTAATAATAGTATGCAAGAATTGTTGAGAGAGCAACTGTGTTTGCAAAATTGTTTACTATGCAACGGTGAATTTTTTTCATGTGAGATGTTATGCCCATATTCTTAATTTGATTGTCCAAGAAGGCCTAAAAATTTGTAATGATGTTTTGCACAAAATAAGAGAGAGTATAAAATATGTCAAGGGGTCTGAGGGATGGAAGAAAAAATTTGATGAATGTGTACGAGGAATTGGCATTGAAGAAAGTATTTCTTTGTGCTTGGATGTAGTAACTAGGTGGAATTCAACTTACTTGATGCTTGAAAGTGCGTAAAGTATAAAATTAGAGGATAAATATTATAAGCATTGTCCAACAACTAAAGAATGGGATAGAGGAGAGAGGCTACGTGTCTTTTTGAGGCCATTTTTTGAGATCACTAAACTGATGTCAGGTTCTTCGTATCCAACATCGAATTTATAACTCTTGCAAGTATGGGAAATAGAGAAAATGTTGCTTGAAAAGTCAATAATGTAGATGAGGTCATAAGAAGTATGTCAATAAGGATAAAGATGAAATTTGATAAATATTGGAGTGAGTATAATATAGTGCTTGCACTTAGAGCAATTCTTGACCCACGCATCAAGTTTACATTATTGGAGGGTTGTTACATGAAAATTGATCTTACTACTGCTAATCCAAGAATAGCACATGTAAAATGTAAATTCTTGCACTTTTTGATGCATATTCAAGTACAAACTCCTCAATCAATCAACCATCTTCTTCTTCAAGTCAAATTCCATCATCTTTACCAAGACATAATGAAGGGGATGATGGAGATGGATTATTGTCATCTTTAATGGTATGTTAATATATTATATTTCCTCTTTTTTGGCTTATTGTGTTATTTTATTTATACATGTTTTAATGTTTTGTGGAATTGTGAATTTTTTCCTTTTTGTAAAGGCTTTGCAAGATATGGATTCCCAAATTGTGGGTCAAGTGGGGAAATCTCAATTGGATATTTATTCGGAGGAACCAAAGCTTGATTTTCGTCACTTTCCAAAGTTAGATGTTTTACAATTTTGGAAGGACCAGAGTGTTAGGTTTCCAGAGTTATCAAAGATGGCAGTTGATATATTGAGCATACCGATAACTACAGTGGCTTCAGAGTCACAATTTAGTATTGGTTCACGTGTCCTCAACAAATATCGTAGTTGTCTCCTTCCAGAAAATGTGCAAGTATTAATTTGTGTACGTAATTGGATGCAAGGATTTATTTCTGAAGGTATTGTTTAAATAGTGAGAATTGTATAATTTATAATTTAGCTTTTATGATATATTTTGATTTATTAAGATTCTTGGCTAAATTGTTTTTCTTTATTTCAATGAAGGTGATGTTAGTAATGTTACTAATGTCACTAACAAAAAAAAAATGTGCCTCCAACTTCAATGGTTTAATCAAATTCAAATCTCATATCAATAGATGAAGATGTTGATGAGGATGAAGAAGAATGATGATGAATTAAAGTATTTTTTTCCTTTTGTTAGTATCTTTTTTATTTTTTTAAGAATTTAACATGTAATATTATAATTACTAATTAACTTGTAATCTAAAATTAATATTTAGGTGACTCTTGGTGGGTGGCAAACTAAGGAAAGGATGGTGGCACTTGGAGCTATGGAGTTTCCTTGTTTGAACTTTGAATGTTAATTTATATTTGTATTGTTGTAATATGTTTAGTCTCTTGATATTAATCTTTTGTTTGCCAAGACTCTTTAGTCTTGATGAATTATTTTTTGTGGTTTAGTCACTTGATGATGGATTACTTTCTTAATGGATCAGTATTTCACTATTATGTTTGCCAAAACATAACAATATAACATGTTTATGTTTTTGTAAGTTAAATATCACGTGTCACTTTTATGGAAACTTTCTAGTTTCTATATATAATATGGTATGTTGGATGAATGGTATGTTTACATTGGTGCATTTGTCTTTGAAATGCCATCAAGATTGTCATGCTATCATTTATGGATTTACAAACAACATATACAAATGGAATTCAATGATTCACAGCAGTATTGTATTCTTTGCCACATTGATTGATAGTTATCCATTGATAGAATCAAATTTTTTTTTCCCTGGAATCTTGGCTGTGAAAAAAGTGGTGCAAATGTGAAATGCAAAACATTGAAGCTTAACTCCTCCATTTCCCTGCCTGATGCTAAAATTGTAAAAGGGGACTCTAGTTTGACTTCATATTTTCCCCTAGTTTTCATATTTGGAAGTGTATGGTTCTAACAAATAACAATGATTAAACTTTCAGATTGGATGAACATTGATCCTATCTCCTTACTCATTTTTTATTACTTTACTTTTATTTATGGGTCTGAACTGGACTAGTAATCCTTTAACATCAATACATCATGGTGTATCATTGTAACTACACAATGTCCAAAAGAACATGGAAAAGAGATTATTGTTATTATAGTTTGGGTGATTGAAGGAAAAAACCAAGCAAAAGAGAAAGGATCAGCAATGGACTATGAAGGAATTTTTATGCCAATGTCACATAAATTTGGGCAACAAAAAGAAAATATCCTTGTAGGAGTTTTCTTTACAGAGAAAACAAATGCATTTTGAGTATTTTTGAATTATAAATTTCTGATCTTGTAATTTTTTTTTTTAAAAAAAATAGTCTGGCCCAGCCCACGGGCCATATACGGGCGAGCCTGGATTTCTTAGTCTAGGCTCGTTTGAAAACAAGCCGGCACGTGACCGACCAGCACTGGCCCGTATTCCCAGTGGAGAAGGCATACCTGGTTTCCATTCCATTCATGTAACATACATCTCATACAAGAATATACATCAAGCTATACAAGACTAGTTCTCTTATGATAATTCGATCATATTCTCTTACCATTTTGAAAGGATTTTGCATTTGAAATAACTTAGTATCACCCTTCTTTATTAGTCTTAATGTCACCTAGTAATCAATAAATCAAGTTTTCCTTTCCATAGGATAAATAGTATTTAAAAGTTCTTTTCAATTTTATACATTCATTATGTCATCCCTACCTAAATAAAACACCATTCATCATGCCATCATCATCTCAACAGAAATAAAATTTAGCATATCATCTTCATCCAAACGAAATGTCATTCTTCATATGGTCATTACCCACATATGGAAATAAAGGTCAACATATCCTTAATGTCCGAATAATATAATCCAAATGTATTATCATAGTCTAGAATATCCAAATGAAATAAAATAAAATAAAAATCCATGGTGGCCTTAACGACATACCCATCAAGACATTTTGCAAAAGTGTGCAAATGAAATAAGTAAAGCGAATAAAAATGACGTATTGTCCCGGAATCCCTTCTAAGGGTCCTAACAAACACAAAGCAACCTAGGACTCAAAACTGAAAAATACTATAGGCCTACCCAGCAACGAGAACGTTATAGAACAAGCACCGCTACTGCTTAAGAAGGTGCTCCTCAACAACCGGATCTGTAAAAAGGAAAAAAAATAACAGAGAGCGAGAGTCATAAAACTCAATAAATAGAACGGCTTTTGTAATGTCTATTCTAATTATAAATTAAAAACAACTTATAATTAATATAAAAAAATTTCGGTGTCTCTTAAAATGAGCTTCCTGAAATTCATTTAAAATAACATTTAATAGATATTTAGGGAAATTCTAGAGCACCAAAAACATAAAAATCTCATAGTGGACAGAGGGATAGCAATTGACTGCCAAATTTATGCCAGTTGATTGGTAGCCTATTGTCCCAATTTCAGCTACTTTGTAAAGTGCCAGTCGGCTGCCTGTAATGTAGTGGTCAACTAGTAGCCTACAATCTTACATTAGTGATTAAGAAATAAGCTTTCTTCTTGAAATCTCCATCTCATGTCATTAATCAAGTATACACATCAGTCTTATACATGCTAGATCATCTTGTAAACACAAATATTCCATTACAAGCTATCATATACATCATATATTTCTTGGAAGTTACTATCAATAAAAAAGGACTACACATGATTACATTGGTCTTTCTATATACTAAACATAAAGAAAACACTCAAGCTTTCGCCTTTCCTTTCTTTTCAACTTCATAACAGTTTAAAGCAACTAATAACCATTTCAAATATATAAGAGCATTATAATTCATCATAACCACTTTCTTTATCTTTTTACTATAAATAGAAATATAGCACTCTTGTTCTTGCTTTAGTGCAACACAAGTCTACTCATTTCATAAGGGTATATAATGCAACATAAGTCTATCCACCATAAGGGTTTATATTGTATCATAAGTCTACCCTACATATGGGTTCATAATGCACTAAGAGTCTACCCATCACAAGGATTCTTGATGCACTATAAGTCTACCCAACATATGAGTTTGTAATGCACTATCCTTATAAAGTACTTCCTCATATAATCATAAAAGAGTTGTTATGGAAAATTTATCATAGCTCATCATGAATTTATCCTTATATCTTTCATAATTCATGAAAAACATATAATCATCATAGATTCATCATAGAATCATTCTCATATCATTCATAAATCATGATTAAACATATAACATCATAAATAATAGCTTTTATGGAAACTAGCTACCTTTACTTCTTTTTCAAGCTAAAATTTGTAAGATCTCCACTTGTTTCCTTTTGTTCCTCAAGTTTTAAACTTCTTCCTCTTTTGCTTTCTCTCTTCTTATCCTGAAGTTCACTATTCTATTAGTTCTTTGATTCTCTAATTAATCTAAACTATAGGAAGCAAGTTAGAAGGATTACCTTTGGTGGTTTCTTGCTACTTTCAGCTAGAAAACCCCTTCCTTCTCTTCTTCCTATTCTCTCACTCTTTCTTCTCAAAATTATATAGAATTTCATTTCTCTCTCTTTTAGCTTAATTATAAAGAGTATTCTACAAGCTTTAGTGTAGAAAGTCTTTATTACCCTTCTTTATTTATTTTTGGGCTTTCTTAGATACAGTAGAGGTAATTTGGTCAATTCTCACATAAAAACCTCAGCTTTCCACTACCTTAATCATGCTTATCTTCGCAATTCAAAGAGTTTCCAGTCGACTGATAAGGAGTTAATAGTCAACTGGTTGCTTTTGGGTTTCAGATTTCTGACTTACAGAAAGTTGCCAGTCGACTGCTACCCTGCTATCAGTCAATTGCCTACAGATATTAAATAATATTTTTTCTATTTTTTTTTGCAATTAGTTAACTTCTAACTATGGAACAGTCGATTAGTTCTCCCAGAAGTCAGTTTTCTTCCACTTTTGGCTATTTTCTCTTGATCATTTCTAGTTCCTTTATGTGACTTTCTTTCTAAGTGTTTAGAAATAATCATATTTCAATTTATAACTTAGAGGAGAAATTTTGGGATGTTACATTTCTACCTCCCTTAAAAAGAATTTTGTCCTCAAAATTCAATTTCTTACCTTAAGGGAATAATTTAGGATAGTATTGCTTTATGTAGTCTTCTGATTCCCACATGGCTTCTTCTTGTTTTAGACCTCTCCAAACAACTTTAACTAAGAGAATTTGCTTATTGCACAATGACTTGATACAGGTATCAATTATTCTATCCGGTTTCATTTCATATGCCATATCCTCTTGTAAATGCATATTTTCATGTTTAATGACGTGTGTGGACTCTGAGAGGTACTTTCTTAACTGTGATACATGAAAAACATCATGAATATTGGCTAAATTTAGTGGTAAAGCCAATTTGTAAGTTGTGATGCCAAATTTTTCGAGGATTTGAAATAGCCCTAAATATCTAGGACTAAGTTTCTTCACTTTAATTGCTCTGCCAATAGCTGTGATTGGGGTGATCTTAAGGAAAACATGATCACCAACATTGAATTTTAGGAGTCTCCTTCTTTTATTTGCATTACTCTTTTGTCTACTCTGTCCTTTAAGAAGATGTTTTCTTATTAATTCTATTTGTCTAGTTGTCTAGTCTACTATTTCTGGTCTTATCATGGCTCTTTCTCCTAGCTCAACCTAACATATAGGTGATCTACATTTTCTTCCATATAGAGCTTCATAAGGAGTCATTTGAATACTAGATTGGTAACTGTTATTATAGGTAAATTTAGCTAATGATATATAAGTATCCCAGTTACCTTTAAGATCTAGCACACAAGCTCTTAACATATCTTCTAGAATTTGGTTAACTGTTTCTGTTTTTCCATCTGTTTAAGGGTGATAAGTTGTGCTAAATCTTAATCTAGTTCCCATAGCTTCTTGTAGGGATCTCCAAAATCTTAAGGTGAACTTAGGATCTCTGTCAGATATAATGTAATTTGGCACTCCATTAAGTCTCACTATTTCTTTAATATATAGTTGTGCCAATCTATCTAGTGTAATTATGAATTTGATTGGTAAGAAATGTGCAAACTTAGTTAACTGATCTATAATTACCTATGTAGTATCATTACCTGAAGAGGTTTTAGGTAAACCTACTATAAAATCCATAGAAATACTATCTCATTTCCAAATTGGCACTTCCAAAGGTTGCAAGGTTCCAAGAGGTTTCTTATGTTCAATCTTGGTTTTTTGGCATACCAAACATTTACTTACAAATTATACTATACTTTTTTTAATCCTAGCCACCAAAAACTTTTCTTTAAATCTTGATACAACTTTATCACTCATGGGTGCATAGTATACATACTTTGGTGAGCTTCCTTTAGAATGGTCTCTCTAAGATTTCCTGTATTTGGAATGTAAGTTCGACCTCTAAACTTTAACAACCCATCATCTGTAAATTCTAAATCAGGGAACTTTTCTTTCTCCTTGAGTTGTTTCGCTTTCTCCACATAAAGATCATCAAGCATGGCTTCTAAGATTTGCTTTTGTAGCTCATTCTCAATTACAAAAGAGTTCACTTTAATACTCTTAGGTTCAAAAGATACCTTATGGTTTAGGTTTCTAAACTATGCTAAAAGTTGTTCTTTTCTTAACATTATTATAGCCATGTGTACATACTTCCTAATTAAGGCATCAAATTAAGTTCTCTTTGATCAAAAAGATACTTTAAACTTTCATGATGTCACGTCCCAAAATCTGAGCACGTGACCGGCACGGAAAGTGAATTTCATTTCATCTCCGTAAGCCTATCTTTCTCTTAAAAATCATACAATTCTTTTTCATGCAACCAAACCAAGTCCTCTATACATACTACAATTATTCACATTACATCACTGAATGAACCTACCCGATTACAGAGATTTCTAGATTTATACAACTTAGAATAAGACTTAACTATTATACCTTTATCCTGAACAAATGAAAGGTAATCATGGACTAAGGATCCATAATTCTTTGTACCGCTATTTACTTTCAGCTATCAACTCTGAAAAAAAATGTCAATAAGAGGGGTATGAGCAAACCACGTGCCCAGTGAGTAGACAACACAACACTATGACAAAAAAAATATCATGCATCATAATGATAACATGCAGCAATCATACGTAAATCGATCATCATATAATATAATATTATTCATAATACCTCACAACAATATCCAAGTAAATCAAATATATTTCAAATAATTCACAACAGCAATCGGTGAAATCAATTTCACACATATTTCCCGTACCAACCGGGTCGTCCAGAATACCTCTGGATCGTTGCCCGCGGCCCCCGTCGCATCCACCCTTATCGTTCCATTTATATTCTCCACCCTTATAACTTCACATAAATTTCTCCATGGGGTGCACCACCATGCCTTTCCTTTCTAGTCAAACACAATCACAATCACAACCAAGAACATGCTCAATCATAATCTTGAGCCACACACACAACTCAGTCATTTACAATTCAAGTCGCAACATAATCAATATGGTTCTATCAACATAGCATGTATACAACATAATCCATAATATAGAACAATTATTCAACAATAACATACTTCAACTATCCGCATATGAACGAACTCAACAATCAAAGTATGATATATTTCAACTCAGTTCACATGCCATTGACAAACCATCATATAACCTCCATTCATGAGAAAATAAGAAAATATAATTATATACATTACCAGACACGTTCCACAATTGTTTATGCCTCATCGTTCCACATTATCCTCTTCAAACTTGGATATACAACATATTTCCACTATGATGCAAAAAGTCAATAACAGATATTTAATCATAGCAAGTATTAACCCACTCACCTTAATTCCTAGCTAAGTTGTACTCTTCAATTTGGAGAAAGATGCCAAAAACCTTATAAGAGGCCTAGAAAATAAACTACAAACGAAAAAAAACACCATTTTAGAATTTAACGCACCAAGCACTCAACATTGTTCTGTTTTTCTGCTAAATTCTGTACTAAACTTTACAAAATTGCTGGTACCAATTCATAGCTCTAAAATTCATGATACTTGACATATATCTTTATTCATGTGTTAATATGATAGGATAACAATTTCAGCCCAAAAATCCACCATTTGGCCCTTCAAATCATCACTTTAGTACCATTACATCAGAATTGCTTACTTCTGCTATAGGTTTTGCGTTTTTGTTTGAAAGACCATCCTAACCATATCCAAATGCAAATAAAATTTTGTATATCATTGGTTTCATGTCTTAGCTAAATACCATAAAAACTTCAGATCAAAAAGAGATGTTTAGCTACCAAGACCAAACCAATTTCCTAAATTGCCCAAACTTTACTCTACACTGAACAAGTGTTGTTTCCATGCCTATTTGACCAAGCAAATCAATTTTAATGACCATGAAACTTTCCAGATCACACTGCCACTATATGAAGAATTTCTCACAAAAATTTCATAATTTTAGGAGTTGATTTAGTTATCCAAAACTCACAAAAACGGCAGCATGCCATAATAGTCTCATTTTTTATATTCATCAAACTTCAGCTACTGTTTTTGGTGCATTAGGGATACCAAATCAACCTAGAAAATTCCAAAATAATTTGGACACACTCTTGGACACCATTTCAACTAGGATACCAAATTTCACTATCATCTGAGCAAATTTCATACCACAAATAGTCAAAAACATTAACAGCAGTAAATGACAACAAACATGATTCAATTTCCACTATCCTTTTCTTCTTATTTTTCTTTCTGCTAAAACTTCTGTTATAGACCTTCACCCAACTTCAACACATCCTCTGTCAACCCAAGACACAAATTAAAAGAAAGAGAACTGAACTCCTCTTGGCACACGTGCTATAGCATGAAAAAGAAAGAAAATCCCAGACAAAACCAATTTCTATTCGCCCTTACCCCTTGCTAGATGGTTTCGCTGTCGAGACCCACTGCTCCAGCACCTTTCATGGTGAAGAACCACCGCAACCAGCGACATCGGCAGGGTTTTCTGCAGCAAAAAGGAGAAGGATGGTTCACGATTTTTGCTGCAAGTGTTGTCATATACTTTCCATCATGTTGCTGCATGTGCTTTGGTCTTCCATTATTTGCTGCATTGTATTCTCTACTGGCCGAAAGCGTAAGGGACCACTTGATAAGATTTTTCTGCTGCAAAGTGCTATCCTTTGGCCGAAAGTGTGGGTAGCTAAATGTGTAAAGAAACATCATCCAATAATTGTTGCCCACTATCAATTATCTAGCTAATGGCCGAAAATGTGGGGGCTTGTGGATGTATTGCAATCCTTCTTTTCTTAGCTAATTTTAAAGTTCCACTACACCACTAAAAAAAAATATCTGGGATATTACACATGATCTGTGAAAATTTCAAACTTTGCTTCGTATAGGTAATGTCTCCAAATCTTAAGGGCAAATATTACTGCAGCAAGTTCTAGATCATGGGTTGGGTAATTTTGTTTATGAGGTCTTAATTGCCTTGAGGCATAGGCCACTACCTTTCCATGTTGCATTAAAACGTAACATAAACTTTTCAGGGAAACATCGGTTTAGACTGCGAAAGGCTCTTATGGATTTAGAATAACCAACATAGGTGTTGAGGTTAACCTAATCTTTAATTCTTAGAAACTTTCCTCACATTGACTATTCTAAATAAAAGGTTGTTCCTTTCTAGTTAATTTAGTTAAAGGTCTGTTAGGGAAAAGCCTTTGATAAACCTCTTATAGTATCTTGCTAGTCCTAAGAAACTCCTAACCTCAGACACTGTCTTTGGTCTTTCCCATTCTAACACTGTTTCTATCTTACTAGGATCCATAAACACACATTCTCCTGAAACTACATGACTTAAAAATTTTTATCTCCTTTAACCAAAACTCACATTTACTTAGTTTAGCATATAAATTTTTCTCTTTCAAAGTTTGAAGCATAATCCTCACATGTTTCTCATGCTCTTCACGATTTTTTGAATAAACTAAGATATCATCAATAAACATTACCACAAATTGATCTAGGTAAGGTCTAAAGATCCTGTTCATGTAATCCATAAATACAGTTAGTGCATTTCTCAAACCAAAAGGAATTACTAAATATTCATAGTGACCATACCTAGTTCTAAAAGCAGTTTTGGGTATATCTTCAACTCTCACTCTTAATTGATGATAACCTTATCTTAAATCTATCTTTGAAAACATTGAGGCTCCTGCTAACTGGTCTAACAAGTCATCTATTCTTTGAAGTGGATACTTGTTCTTGACTATAATCTTATTCAGTTGTCTATAATCTATACAAAGCATTAGGGTCTCCTATTTCTTTTTAACAAATAGCACAGGGGCTCCCCAAGGTGACACATTAGGCCTAATAAATCCCTTTTCTAATAATTCTTCAATTTACTTCTTTAATTCAACTAGCTCTACTGGTTACATCTAATATGGTGGCATTGATATATGGTTAGAACTAGGTACTAAATCAATAGAGAATTCAACTTCTCTATTGAGAGGTAGACCAGACACATCTTTTGGAAATACTTTAGGAATGTCCCTTACCATAAGAATTTGTTCTAATTGTTATTCCCTTGTCGTTACTGCAGATAAAAGAAGAAGATATCCTTGACAATTTTCTTATAAACATGTCACAACTTCATTAGCAGATAATTATGTATTCTTAGCCCTAAAACATGAGTTTGGCATATTTAACGGTAAGGAAACAATTTTCTTAAAACAATCAAGAAAAGCATTGTTTTGAGATACCCAATCCATTCTAATAATAATGTCAATATCATGCATAGGGATGCAAACAAGATCTAAAATGGTCATTTTGTTCTCAAATTGCACAATCTAATTAAGACAAACTTTAGATGTTTAAACTCGGTTTCCAGTTAGGGTGGTGACAAACGAATTTTGAGATAAGGCACTCATTCTCAATCCTAGATTCTCAAAACATATATATGAAATAAAAGAGTGCATAGCACCCAAATGAAATAATGCATTTACAAGGGTAGAAATCTTACCTTGAATCAAGCTAATTGCTTGTTCAACTTCTTTCTGATCTAAACCAAATACTCTTCCTTGTGTAGGTTGTCTGAAGTTGCATTGCTTAGCCACATATCCTAGTTTACCACATTTAAAGCACATATTTTGTCCTGCCAGACAATGTTTATTGCCATGGTATTTCTTACATTTGGGACATTGAGATTTATTCTTGTTTGCTTGAGAGCTCCCTTTCGCTTGACCTTGCACAGGTTTAGACTTTTTTCTCCCTAATTTAGACACTCTTTTCTTTCTTTTACTTCTTCCTCTTCACAAATCACTTCTGGAATATATCTTTCTGCCAGTCTACATTTGTTGACATATTGGGTAAAGTTCTTAATCTCTAACAGCCCTATTTTCTCTCGAATCTTAGCATTAAGCTCATTTTTGAAGTGTCGTGTCTTCCAAGCTTCATCATAATGATGTTGTAGATAAGTGGAAAACTTTGCTATGCTCTCAAATTTAGATTCGTACTTTTCTATGGACATGTCCCCTTAATTTATTCTTGTAAATTCAATTTTTTTTTCTTATGCCGGCCTAACACTTTCAAGGAAATACTTTTCATAAAAAGGTCTTTGAAACTCCTCCCAAGTAACTGGCATTTCATTAGCTTCCAATAATTTTTTAGTCTCATTTCACTAATGCTTCCATTACTCTCCAGTTTAAAAACTACTAATGTAACTTTCTGTTCTGAACTACATCCCATTACCTTCAAAATTTTCTCCATCTGACTCATCCACTCTTGAGCTACACTAGGGTCATGTGTACCCTTAAAAGAATGTGGTTGTAATTGCCTAAACTCAGCCAATGTCTTAATGAAAGAATTATTTTCACTGATACTTTCTTTATTTTCCCTGCTAGATTCTTCTCCATTTTTCCTTATCTCTTCCTTCATGAGTTTCAGAAGTCCCATAGTAGCATTCTGAGTACTAGCTACCTTCTCTAGCATATCAACATAAGAACTTCTAGGTGAAGAAATATGCAAAATTTACTCATAATACATTGACCACAACATGAGCTCATATAATTTCTAACATAATCAATCTGATTCTAGCATAATTTTCTTTATTCTACCCACAGTACCTAGAATCTTGCTCTGATACCAAAATTGCAATGTCTGTTATAATTATAAATTAAAAACAACTTATAATTAATATAAAAAATTTTGGGTGTTTCTTAAAATGAGCTTTGTTAAATTCATTTACAATACCATTTAGTAGATATTTAGGGAAATTCTAGAGCACCAAAAACATAAAATTCTCATAATAGAAAGAGGGATAGCAGTCAATTGCCAAATCTATACCGATCAACTGGTAGCTTGCTGTCTAAATTTCTGCTACTTTGTAAGGTGCTAGTTGACTATTTGTAATGTAGTGGTCGACTGGTAGCTTGCTGTCTTACATTAGTGATTAAGAAATAAGCTTTCTTCTTGCAATCTCAATCTCATGTCATTAATCAAGTATACACATTAGTCTTACACATGTTGGATCATCTTGTAAACATATATATTCCATTACAAGCTACCATATGCATCATATATTTCTTGGAAGTTATTATCAATCAAAAAGGACTACACATGATTATATTGGTCTTTCTATATCCTAAACATAAAGAAAATACTTAAGCTTTCTCCTTTCCTTTCTTTTCAACTTCATCACCTGAAATAGTTAGTCATAACATAAATTATGAGATACATAAAATCTCAGTAGCTACTAAAACAATTTAAAGCAAGTAATAACCATTTCAAATATATAAGAGCATTATAATTCATCATAACCACTTTTTTTACCATAAATAAGAATATAACACTCTTGTTCATGCTTTAGCGCAACACAAGTCTGCCCATTTCATAAGGCTTTATAACACAACATAAGTCTACCCACTATAAGGGTTTATATTGCACCATAATTCTACCCTACATATGGGCTCATAATACACTAAGACTCTACCCATCACAAGGGTTCTTGATGCACTATAAGTCTACGCAATATATGGGTTTGTAATGCACTATCCTTATAAAGTACTTCCTCATATAATCATGAAAAAGTTGTTATGGAAAATTTATCATAACTCATCATGAATTCATCATTATATCTTTCATAATTCATGACAAGCATATAATCATCATAGATTCATTATAGAATCATTCTCATATCATTCATAAATCATGATAAAACATATAACATCATAAATAATTGCTTTTATGGAAAACTTGATACCTTTACTTCTTTTTCAAGCTAAAATTGTGAGATCTTGTTTCCTCTTGTTCCTCAAGTTTTAGACTTCTTCCTCTTTCTCTCTCTCTCTTCTTAACCTAAAGTTTACTATTCTATCAATTCTTTGATTCTATAATTAATCTAAACTAGAGGAAACAAGTTAGAAGGATTACCTTTGGTGGTTTCTTGCTATTTTCAACTAGAAAATCCCTTCCTTCTCTCTTTATTTTTTTGCTCAAAATTCTACAGAATTCCATTTCTCTCTCTTTTAGCTTAATTATAAAGAGTATTCTACAAGATTTAGTGTAGAAAGTCTTTATTACCCTTCCTTATTTATTTTTGGGCTTTCTTAGACATGTTAGGGTTAATTTGATCAATTCCCACATAAAAACCTCAGCTTTCTACCTCCATAATCGTGCTTATCTTTGCAATTCAGAGAGCTGCTAGTCGCCTGCTAGGGAGTTGATAGTGGACCGGTTGCTTCTCGATTTCAAATTTTTGACTTATAAAGAGTTACAATTGACTACTACCCTGCCATCAGTCGACTACCTGCAGATATCAGATAATGTTTTTCCTAGTTTTTTGATAATCAGTCGACTTCTAACTATGGAACAGTCAACTGGTTCTCTTAGAAATTAGTTTTCTTCCACTTCTGGCTATTTTCTCATGATCATTTCTTGTTCCTTTATGTAACTTTCTTTCTAAGTGTTTAGAAATAATCATATTTCAATTTAACTTAGAGGAGAAATTTTGGGATGTTACAATCAAACATGTCAAACATCACAAAAAGTGCCCATCGGGCCAAATCTCAGTACCAAATCTGTAATAAGAAAATATACTGTCTCAAGGCATCCAAAAGCATCCAACCAATGATACTCGTCAGTGGTAAGGCGCCATCGGGAGTTAAAGTCACCTGGCCACCTTCCTTACCTACCCTAACGCACAGACACCCCACCGGTCAAGGCGCCATTGGGAGTTAGACTCACCGAGCCACCTTCCTTGACCTTGCCATGAAGATCGTCTCTACTACTCACTAGTCAAGGCACCATCGGGAGCCATGCTTACCCGATCACCTTCCTTGACCTCTCCATGAGAGGGAGGTACCACTAATATCAACCAAGCAATGTAATAACAGACATACATGTTATTCTAAAATCAACATACTGAAATCATCTCAATAGAGAACAATTCACAATCTCATTGTGTTCAGGCATAATCCATCTTTAAATTAAAAACAATTCATCATCCCCAACACGTTTGGACATAAATAAACTTTAAATTAAATTATTTCACCATCTCCAACATATCCAGGCATAAAAAAAATTTAAATTAAAAATAATTTACAATTTCTTACTTGTCCGAACATAATTTAGCATTAAATTAACAACAATTCATTTTTCCCAACATGCTCAGGCAAAATTTATCTTTAAATTAACTAGCAATATGTTAATTAAGCACTACGTCCCTCATGGGGACTTAATTGAATTGAAATAAAAATTTCCACATAATAATTTAGTCAGACCATACACTATATGCCATAGGCCATGCCTATTTCACTATTATCTATCCTCCTAGATTCCAACGACATCTTCGTCGTCACTCAAGCGTTAATCGAATATATGGGTATGAGTACAAGACTAAAATTTGGTGTTTATTATAATGTTAATATCATTGTTTGATTTAAGTTTATAAATTTCAAAAAGCTAAACCTAGTCCATATGATTTTAAAAGAGTTTCATGAACATAACTTGTTTTAGATTTGTCATCCCGAAGACATTTTCTTGAAGTTCACGTTAATGGAGGCAAGTGTGTATGAGGTGTGTGAGTGAATGCGCCTAATGGTTTTTGTGTTTGGAAGAGAGGGAGTTCCTTGCTAGGGTTCTTAGGGTTTATGTTAGCTTTTAGAGTGATAGAGAGTGAAGGGGACAACTAGGTATGTGTGTTCACTTGGAGTGAGTGTGTTTAGAAGTTCCTAATAGGTTAAGTATGTTTAGAAGTTCTCCAAGGGCGGAGTTAATTAGGGTTCGGGAAGGGGCAGAGAGAAAGATGGTCGTGTAGTAGTTTTAGGATAGATTTTCACATCTTTTTAATTTGTTTTGAATTTTGCTTACAATATTTATCTATCCTTTAAATTTTATTTTGTTAATTATTCACTCATGAGTCTACATGCCTATTCCCTTAAAGATTTCTTTTATTTAATTAATGGATCATTATCTAATCATATCATCAACCAAGAATTTAAATTTGAAATGTCAAAGGTTCACCTTTTGTTTTCCTAAAAGGGTGCACGACTATGGCTTAGTTTTTAAACTCAAAATCCCCTTATCTCCTCTTAAACTAGTGTTGTGACCCGTGCAATGCACGGATAAATCACAACTCTAAAAATTTTTGTAACTTATAAAAATAATATTAATTATAATTGATTTATATGAAACTTATGAGTTATGACATATACTTTTGAAATGTAAATATTCTGAATTGATTTATTAGTTCCATAGTCAAATCTATTTTGCCACTCAAACTTTGATTTGAATTTATTTATTTATTTAATAGAATAAATTTAAGTGAATAAAATAGGTAAATTAATTAATTTATTAATTTGCGGATTATTTATTATTTGTTGTAAATTATTTGTTATACATATTTGTGATTGATTAAATATTGATTCCATCTTTACTTTTGAATGTGTCAATTTTGGTTTCAATTCGATCTAAAGAAGAAAATACTGAAGGTTGCTACTATGTTTGGACTAAATCTCCAGGCCTCAGATTTTGTCTTTTAAGAATTTGATTTTCATCTCTTTCTTCAGTCAAAGGATTATGATTTAAAGATTCATATGTCAAATTTTGATTTCTATTAAATTAATAACTATTTTAGAAAAAAATCAAAATAAAGTTAAATAAAGCAATTTTTTTATTTCATATATCAATTCTATAATCAAATTTATTTTACCTATTAAAAAAAATTATCTAAGATATTACAGTGGTCAAATAATAAAGGTAATTATTTTTTAATTTCAATTCAAATCATTTTAATCAGTTCAAATCAAATAATTAATATTATATGATGTTATTAATTTACCAAATTTATTAATTTACAAATCAATTCAAATCAAATAAAATAATGAAATTCACTAATTATTAATTTCACTAATTAATAATTATGATAATATATTCTGATAAAAATATATTTTACTATTCACTTTAACAATAACCCACATAATATATAAAATACATTGAGACTCACATAATATATTCTGATAATAATACTATAATTTATAAATTTGTTAGCATAAATAACTAATGATATAAATTGTGACAAAAACATAAATATCTATACATTACTTCAAAATGAAAATACGATATTCATAGACTTCAAGATTAATAAATAACTTCGAAGTATAAAGGGAGTTAGAAATCCGGACAGGACTTGAACAAATAGGTATCAATGTTAGCTCAAAAATAAATATGACAATGAATATTGCGTCAAATAAATAAAGAGTAAGCGACAAATAATGCACTAGAAAATAACAACAATAGTTGGATGACCTGGGTTATTGACAAAATATTGATTCAGCTAGTCTGTGAATTGTCCCCACAATGTACACATAATTCTAATATACCTATAACACACACACACACAACACACATATATACACACACAATAATATGTATATATATATATATATATATACACACACACACATGTTAAAAAGAAGGGAAAAAAAGAAAACAATAATAGAAAGATATAATAAATATACAACTAAATAAATGATAATAATGTAGTAATTAATCTAAATACAAAACAAAAAGAAAAAATAACAACAATAATATTCTGTATCCTCAATCTAAATTTCCATACGCCTACTCTTGTTACTGTTCTTAGAGCTCTCTATAATAGGACCCAATTTATTGACCAGCCCGATAACATCTGAAATGCAACAATATTATGTATAGAAAGTTGGAATCAACAACAAATAAAATATAATTTACAAAACAAAAGATAAGAACTAACCTACTAAATATTTCTCATCGACAACACGATTCAAAATATCACTAAATGAACAAAACTTGAAGACAGATTTTGGATTACTCAAATCATCTTTAGCTAGTCAGACATCAGTTGAAATGTCTAACTTAAGCATGAATGGATGCTTCATTGTACGATACTCACTGTTATACTTAATTACAGCAAACATAAACATCACATAAACATTTCCCTCTGTTATTTGACGTCCAAGCTTACTCACAAATGATCTCTTCACATGACCGTATATATAATCACCCTTAGAAAGCAAAAAATAAACACAAAAAAGCATAATGAACAAAATAATGCATATAAAAAAATTGAATATAATGAAATTAAATCCACTTGAGAATCTTACAAAACTATCTCTAGACTAAAAATCTCCTGAGGCATATTAAACGATAGAATTGTCCACAACCTCACTACTAGAATCTTAATTCTCCAACCCTTAATGCATTAATATCAGCAACATCACTAAATTTAGCCATACGCATAGCACAAACATAATGAAAACTAATTCTGCAGAAAGACAGAAACAATATATGACAGTTAGAATTACCCTCTATTTATATAATATGAATATTAAACATAATAAATTGAATTTAATAAATGATAATAATGTATATATTTTGTTTTGAATTTAAATCGACCCCTGTAAACTTTTTAGGTTTATTCAGTTTAGTCCGTATCATGCATGTGTCACGTCCATCTCTTGGTTTTGTCTTCCAAACTAGTCCAAAACTTCATCTTAGATGTTTTTAGGACATTTTTTATCGTTTTCATCCTAGAGCAAGGCAAAATATGAATCAAAACCAAGTTTTAGAAATATTTTCACTCATACGATGAACATCACATTCTCTTGCCTCTATTCCTTTTTTTTTTTTCTAGTTTTTTCTACTAATTGGGTCTTCTTCTTATCTCCCATGCTTTGAATTAACTTAAGCTAGGTCTACTCTATTAATTCTACCCACGAAAAAGACTAAGGAATGAAGAGTAACTTACTTTCTTGGCTTTGCTATATTTTTGGACTCTTTTTCTCCCTCTCGGCTCAAGCTGTGATTTTGCTGAAACTCTACACTTTCAACCATGAAATTCTACTATCAAATGCCTAAAAATCTTTGAGCACTCTCATTGCTCAATCTCCCTCTTGGCTGTACTTCAAGGATGGAAAGATCCCCCTGTTTTCATGTAAATTTGATTAATATTTCCAAAACTTGGTTTTGATTCATATTTTGCCTTACTCTGGGATGGAAATGATTGAAAATATCCTAAAAACATCTAAGATGAAGTTTTAGACTGGTTTGGAAAGTAAAACTGAGAGATGGACGTGATATATGCATGATAGAGACTAAACTAAATAAACCTAAAAGTTTACAGGGTCGATTTAAATTCAAAACAAAATATATTCTTGAACAAGAGAACTAGATAAAGTTAAATATGATCTTAAATCATGTAAAAGACAAAAGAAAAAAGCTTAGCTAGGGACCTAGGTGAATAAACAAGTAAGTTTTAATGAGGAGAGAGAGAGGACAGAGAGAGAAGGAAGGGATAGAGGACATTTTTGTCATTTTGGGGCATAAATGATAAAAAATGAAACATAAGGGATATAATCGATAAAGAAAAACTGCAGAGACATAAATGGAAATCGAGGCAAACTGTAATATCCGTCACTTTCAGATATTAGTGTTTTGGGATTTCCTGAAGGGAACTTCGAGTACGGGAAAAAATTTCATTTTATATCAAGGCAACTTCAATAATTTCAAGGGACTAAATTGAAAGGAGAGAAAGTGGGCCCCATACCACATTAACCCAATATCCTTCTCTTCTTTCCCATTCTCCTCTTTCTTTTCCTTCTCTTTCACGGTCTTTATCTCTCCCGATCCCCATCAGCCATGAGCCTCTCCTCCTCCATACAATTATGGCAGCCAACCACCGGCAAAGGACAGAGCTCAGGCGGGGACAAGGTAAACATCTCCTTCTTTTCCTCTTTTCTTCATTTTTGGATCTTGGGGGGGTTTTGGAAGAGAAATACCTTGTTTACAAGCTCTGGGGTTTGGATAACCTTCTAAGACACTCTTATCTATTTTATGATGAGTCTAGGATCAGAAATCTGAGGATGAAATTGCTTGGGGATAGCTTTCATAGAAAAAGAGGATAAATGGTGAAAGTTAGGGTTTATTTGGGGATTTCTAGATTGGGACTTGTATAATTGGTTTTAACTTAAGATTTTGGTGCCAAATTGAGCCTAGTATACTAAGATTAAAACCCCACTGAAGAAATCAAAGATTTTAGAGAAGGTTTGAGGATTTTGGATTGAAAATCATGGTTTTCATAGGTGTTGCAGGTCGGGTGCCTGGGCGCCATGCCTGATGCCTGAGGCGCTACGGACCAGAGAGTGGTAGAGAGTTCAGGGGCTGGTGCCTCAGGGAGCCGTGCATGACGCCTGAGGCGTGAAGCCTACTACTGCTGGCAGAGAGTTACAGGGCTGGCACCCTAGGCGCAAACCTCCTGACAAATCTTTGAATGTAATTTTAATTCCCCTTTTCATGTTAGCTTGACTCGTAGATGTTGGAGGAGGATTTGTTGGTTCCAGCCTTAGCAAGGATATTCTTCGGAGGTCGAAAATGCTCCATACCCAGGTGAGGGACCCCTTTTTGTAATATATTTCTTGTAAAAGATGATATTTCTTTGCCGAAACTAGAAGCTTAGGCTAAGCTTGAGCAAATGGGAGGGGATCTCTATTTGACTATATATGTGTTTTCTATACAAGTTATATTTAAATAAGTTGAAAACCATATTTATCCTATATATGCTGGGCTACGAGAAGGTTTACATGTGTGTGAACAAGATGCAATTGATTGGCGTATGTGAATGTATGTGACTAGATCAGTGAGTGTTGATTGAATAATTTGGTCTACAAATAATTATGTGTATGTTAACTTGAATATGAGTGCCTATGGCTACATATGTGGGATGAGAATGTGCTTTCTTGTACATATGTGTATATTTACATTGACTGTTATAGGAGTAATTCGAATGACATGTGTATGTGTTAATATACTCTGGTTCTAACTGAGGATATGTACATATGTATATGTCAATTAATATATCATTAAGGTAGTGCATATGAATATATATATATACATGCCCACACTGCACATACTTCCTATGACTTACCTATATTGAGAATATAGGTATGGATATATGTGTGTGTGTGTGTGTGTGTGTGTGTGTGTGTGTGTGTGTGTGTGTGTGTGTGTGTGACCATGTAATTGTCCATTGTCTACCTGTAATAAAATCAAGGAAAGTGCGGCCCATGTGTGTGCATTCTAAGATATATGTATGAACGATGTCATGGAACGAGTAGATGCTTATCATGATAATACAGTGTCAAATACATGTATGATGGTTAAAATGATTGAGTATGAGATGGCATGGCATATGATCAGTATGTAGAATTTCCATGATCTTTTCCATGTGTAAGGTACTATGGATCATAAGTTGTATGGACTGAGGATAAATGTTGAATCATGTAAGACAAGTGAATGGTTGTGAGATATATAATATATTTATTATAAATACGGGTAACCCCAATTGCTATAGTGGATGCATTGAGGGAAGAGCCCTATGATATATCTATTATAAGTACGGGAGACCCTAATTACTGTAGTGGATGCATTGAGGGAAGAGCCCCACAATAAGTCGCGATGTGGCTAAGCGACTAATTCCTCGAGAATGCTACACTCGAGATGCCGCCTTTTTGTCGAAAAGGCTAGGGAATCGTATTCATGAGACTTGCCAAGAGGGAATTATATTCATGAGGCTGCCAAGAGGGAATCGTATTCATGAGGCTTGCTAAGAGAGTTGGCCCTTCATATATACTATAGAGGGTTGGCCCCTCATATATAATTTAGTGGGTTGGCCCCTCATATATATATATTAGAGGGTTGGCCCCTCATATATAACTTAGAGGGTTGGCCCCTCATATATAACTTAGAGGATTGGCTCCTCATATTCATGAAATTTATCATAAAATTATTATTCTCTGCATAGTGAAGAAACTACATGGAGATGATTAAAGCTCGTAACGCTTTCCTTACTGAAGTTATTGCTATGTATACTGATGTGTGTATATGTTAAATTCCATGTTCTTAATGACTGTAGTCAATGGCTATTCATCTACTGTGTGCATTGGATAGTATTTTATTCTCCTAACTATGCAGGTTGAGTGGAACAAGGTTTGGGCCTAGTATTGTCTGATGGGCATTAATTTTGTATCCCATCCTTGTGAGCGGCACGTGGTGGTAACCTATTTAGTATAATGATGTTCCTCACTGAGTATTTTCGTACTTATCCTTTTCTTATGCCCTTGCAGGATTTGGTTATTTGGTCGAACTCCGTACGAGGAGTAGCAGAGCTTCCTTGTCATCAACCTTCCTTCGGGGCTTAGGTTGACACTAAGTCAGGTATGTCTAAGTTCCTTGAGTCACTCTGTAGTAGATAGAACTCCTAGGAGTCTTGTTTATTGTGTGTGATTGTGTGGTCTAAGTGTCCATGAGTTTAGGCTTACGATGGTGGTAAGGATCCTACTACTATGCCGGTCATGTCCCCGATTTCAGGTCATGACATAAATGTTAGGAACATGAAGTACCATTTTGTCTATAATTATATAGCAACCATATATGAATACTTCACGATGGTAGGTTAGTTTTTATATAGAAAATATAAAGCAATTAATTATTTGATTATTTGTATATAATAAATGATAATTTACCAAAGGATAACATATTTCAATTGAAAAGTTTCTTAATTTACCAATTATATAGCAATTTACCCTAATTTTTTCAAATTCATTTAATATGATTATATAGTAATTATAGCAATTATATATTAATTTATCCTAATTTTTCAAATTCATTTAATTTGATGTGATTAATTTACCAAATTTAATAATTTATCTAATTTATTCATTTAAATTTATTTTATTATACATAATTTAATGACCTACTGAAAATTAATGCCCTAGAGTAGAATTAGTTTATTATATAGATTGGATTATTCTTATCTCATCTCATTACAATCTTATTTAATTAATCATATATTTTTCAAATTGCTTTACACGCCTAAAACTTAGGTGTTCATATTTTGCCTAATTTCTTTATTCATAAAATCCTTTCATATCTTAATTACTCTAATTGTTAATTAAATAAATTCCATCATAAAATGTTTCTACTTGCACGCTAAAGCATCTAAGGCTAGGTTACTTTTATTTTCTTTATTTATTTATAAATTCACTTGTTATTCTTGGTTATTTATAATTATTTACCTAATATTTGTTTTAGTTAATTCCTAACAGATTCTTTTCTTTATTTTGACTATTTTTAATTTTCTCTTAAATCTTGCATATTTAATTCCTCTAGGGTCTCACGTTTACTTTACTATAATCATTCTAATCCACGCCCCTAATTTGGTGTATTTCAGTTAAACCCCTAGCTAAACTTTTGATTTTTAATTTAGTCCCCCATCAGCCTAAATCACAATTTCACATATCAAACAACTAATGCATCAAATATCATCCATTATTCCACACAATTCATGCACAATGAATGTGTAACACATACTTTTCACATGCACACACAGATGAAAAATCCATAGGAAAATAGAAAAATTTAACAAACATAGCAAATTCTAACCATGGGTATTACACTTAGAGTCCTATTTGACTACCAAGCTTTCTATATACAACCAAAATAAAAGACTCTAAAAGACACCAGCCTTGATTACAAGAAGGGTTGAAATCTCTAAACATTCGCTACTCCTTGGGCGGATGTTCTTCGGTGATGTAAACAATGTTAACATAAGTTCCACCACTGGAAAAGTTTGAATGAGATAAGATTTCCCAACCTCCCCTATTTTCTTCCTATTTTCGGACTCTAGAGACTTTAGGTCGATTTGGGGCTTGAATTGGTCAATCTGAGTGTAGGTGTTAGTTTAAAACATTCCTACATGTTTGATGATGATTATAGAATAAGAAATTTGAAGGAAACCATGAGAAATCCTAAGATTTAGGGTTGAGAATGATGAAATTCAAAAACAAGTAAAATTAGGTTTTAAATGAGGAAAATGAATCTTTTGTTGATGAATCTTGATTGTAATTGATTTTCATTATTTGGGTATGATTCCTAGTGATTAGAGGAGTGATTTAGAACAAACAATCATGGAAAATAGTCAAGAATTGAGTTTGGTATCAAGGAAAATCGAGTGAGAGTCCATTTTTGGGAAACAGGGGTGGGGGTTTGCAAGTCATCGCTGTAGCGTTAGTGCTGCACATTGCAGTACTAGGTTTGGGTGCTGCAATGGTGGCCCATGCACCTTGGCGCTTCTTCTTTATCAACTGTAGAGACTGTGTTAAAACTTGATTTTCATGTCTTTTTTATATGTTTTCCATTCTAATATATTACGATACTATTCCTAAGGATCCGAACAAGGATTGCCCTTCCAAACATCAAGGATTTAGGATGGAATGGGTAGCTTGGTGTAATATCCCAAGAATTTATATGAATATTTAAAATCTATTTTGAAGTTTATTAGAAAATTTAATTACGTAGAAAATGTTATTTTTGAATTAGTGAGGGAAATTTGGGAATAGAAATTTCAAAATTTTAATTTGAAAATTTTTTACAAATTCTCAAGGACTAAAGTGAAAAGAAAAGAAAATATGGAGTACTTTTTAGAAATGACCAAATAGGAACCTGAGAGGAAGAATAAAGCTTATGAGAATGAATTATGAGTCCGGTACCGAAAAGATGATGGATTCGAGGTTAAAGTGGTATTTGAGACATCGAGAGGGATTAAAGTGAATAAATACGTGATTTTGGAATTTTAATAAATATGGGATGTGATGAGGTGTATTTTGTGGGAGTCTATTGGGTGCCCTAAGTATAATCAAGCTTTTTCAATTCCCTTGCAAGTTCTAGGTAAGATGGTTGCCAAAGGGACTAAATTGAAAAGAAAATGAGTGGGGCCCACACATACACACTTAAACATTCATCATTCTCTCTTATTCATTTTTCTATCTTCCTCCCGTAGCTCTCTCACTCTCTATAGGCCAAGTACTCCCAAGTTCTCTTCTTCACCTCCATCCATGCTAAATGCTCAAGGAAGGAAGCCTTGGAAGCTAGGAAGATTGGTAAGTAGATGTTTTTCTTTTTTTTCTTCCTCCTCTTACAAGAATAAATCCTATGTTATCATTTTGGGAAATCTTTGTATATTGTTTCTATGGATGAATTTAAGTAAAGATATTAGTTTAAAACATTTCTACATGTTGGATAATAATTGTGGAACAAGAAATTCGAAGAAAATTGGAGAAATTCAAGAATTAGGAAATTTGAAGAAAGTTAGGGTTCTTAATCAAAATTCGAGATTAGGCTTGGATTGTTGCTAAAAATTGGGGATATTGGTGTTAAAACACTCCTTACACATTAAGGATGAAAACTCATGGAAGAAATCAAAAGAAATGTTGTTTTAGATGTGATTTAGGATTTTTGGATGAAGAACACGAAGAACGTCACTGTTCATTCTGGAAATTTTCCAGAAAATACTGTTTACCGAGAAAATTTTTCTAGATTTTCTTGTTACTGTAGCATTGACTCGGTCAACGTTACTGTAGCATTGACTTAGTCAACGACACTGTAGCTGCGTTGACCGTTGACCGTTGACCGTTACTGTAGCATATTCATAACTCTTTCATCCGGACTCCGTTTTGAGTGAAATTTATATCGTTGAAAAGCTCTTTGAGTCTAGTTTCCAATGGTATAAGTTTCATCTGGATATTCATTACCAGTTAAGAGTTATGATTTGAGAAGGGAGTAAAGGTCGGGAATAGTGGTAGGAAATTCCTCTATTTCGTAGCCCTGATGGTTTTTATCTGGTTACAATAGGAATGGTCAAGGCACAAGGTGGGAGTGCCGAGAGCATGAAATCCAGGTGAGTGGGTTAATACTTGCTATGATTAAATATCTTTGTTATTGACTTTTTGCATCATAGTGAAAATATGTTGTATATCCAAGTTTGAAGAGGATGATGTGGGACGATGAGGTATAAACAATTGTGGAACTTGGCTGGTGATGTATATAATTATATTTTCTTATTTTCTCATGAATGAATGTTATATGATGGATTGTGAATGGCATGTGAACTGAGTTGAAATGTGTCATACTCTGATTGTTGAGTTCATTCATATACGGATAGTTGAAGTATCTTATTGTTGAATAATTGTTCTATATTATGGGTTATTATGTTGTATACATGCTATGTTGCTGGAATCATATTGATTATGTTGTGACTTGAATTGTAAATGACTGAATTGTGTATGTGGCTCATGATTATGATTGAGAATGCTCTTAGATGTGATTGTGATTGTGTTTGACTAGAAAGGAAAGGCATGGCGGTGCACCTCATGGAGAAATCTATGTAAAGCTATAAGGGTAGATAATATAAATGGAGCGATAAGGGTGGAGCGATAAGGGTAGGCACAAAGGTATCTTGGATGACTCGGTTGGTACGGGAAATGTGTGAAATTAATTTCACTGTTTGCTGTTGTGAATTATTTGAATTATGTTGAAATGTATTTGATTTACTTGGATATTGTTGTGAAGTATTATGAATTATGTTATATTATATTATGATCGATTACGTATGATTGCTGCATGTTATCATTATGATGCATGATATTTTTTTTTGTCATAGTGTTATGTTGTCTGCTCACTGGGCACGTGGTTTGCTCATACCCCTCTTATTAACATTTTTTTTTCAGAGTTGACAGTTGAAGGTAAATATCTATACAAAGAGTTATGGATCCTTAGCCCATGATTACCTTTTCATTTGTTCAGGGTAAAGGTATAATGTTTAGGTCTTATTCTAAGTTGTATAAATCTAGAAAATCTCTGTAATCGGATAGGTTCATTCAGTGATATAATGTGAATAACTGTAGTGTGTATAGAGAACTCGGTTTAGCCGTATTTTCTTATCTTTTGTGAAAAGATGAATAATTCTCTTATTTTAATTCTTAAATTATGTAATTTAGATTAATTGTATTTAAAAGAGTGGTATGATACTTAAGAGAAAGATAGGCTTACGGAGGTGAAATGAAATTCACTTTCCGTGCCGGTCACATGTTCAGATTTTGGGACGTGACACTTGGAGTAGAGGTAAGGGATTTCTATACTTTGCTTATTTTTCCCTTTAATGCTAAGTTTGATTTCTTGATATTAATGATGATGAGTATGAGATGTTTGCAATGGAAATGTGAATGTATATGAATATGTTTTTTTTTTTAATAAAATCCCCATGGGTGTGATGCATTGGAAGAAAATCATTTGTAAAAAAGGAAATTTAAGAAATGTAGGTGTGAGTTAAGGCTTCAGCCAATAATTGAAGTATGTATGCTTTAGAGCAAGTCGAGAGATGTTGTTAAGAGTATGTATGCATATGTATAAACCCATACCTTTAAAGGTACATCGAGTTTCTTTTATTCAAATTTTCGGAATGAATTTGTACTTATACATACATACATTCCCACAACACACTCATGATGGATTCCACATTCAGTATGAATCCTGAGGGTGTCGAATCCATGACAGATTAGTAGTGTCATGATAGGATAACTGTGTGATAGATCAAGTGAGATGTTTGTGACTTGTGTTGGGGATTGCTGATAAGTGGCAAATCTTGATTACATTAAATAATACAGCTAAGAGGCATGATGGTTATGTTTAAAGGTTACAAGTGAGTGTCGATTTCCTAGTATTTTGTCAATAAGTGGCAATAGGGGGTTAGTTATTGATTATAGGAGATGTTCATAATGTGATGATTGAAATATTAGGGGTTAATTGGTATGTGTGGGTCCATGAGCCAATGAAGCCCGATGGGGGGAAGTAAGGCTCATAGGAACCCAGATCATGGGAAGAAGTTCATGAGCTGATAAAGCCCGAAGGGGCGAAGGATGGTTCATAAGAATCTCAACCATGGGGAGTTTGCTATCCCATAAGAGTTGCGTAGATATGTGTAACATGGTATGTTTGTGGGATTGCATGTTGTGGATGATTGTATATATATGATTGCAATGTATTTATGTTTGTGTCTGGATGAGATTCAGTGGTGTACTTTTGAGGTCAGAGATCAGTAGTTGCCGAGATGAGGCATGTAGGCAGGGGCCAAGAGGAATGCACCTGGGGGTCAAAGGATGAAGCCTAGTGGTATACTCCTAGGGTCAAACTGGTAGTTGCCGGATAAGGCATGTGGGCCAAGACTCAGAATGGGAGTTGTACTTAGGGGTCGGTGGATAGAGGATCCAATGACACACTCCTAGGGTTAAATACTAGTAGTTGTTGGAATAGGCATGTGGGCTAGGACTCGAAATAGGATTTGTGCCTGGGGATTAGTGAGTGTGAGGAATGTAGGACAAGATCCAAGAAAGCACCCCGAGATCGATAGCATGAGTTGCCAGTGTGGGGCATGAGTTAGAACCCTTAAGGGACAGCTCTGGGATCAGTGATTGATAATTGTCGAGCTAATATGAGGTATGATTTGTTGAGAAGGTCATGAGTGCCTGATCATTGTATGCCTTGATGAATGGATTCGAGTATGACCTTTGTGAATGTTGTGCATGATATAGTTGCACTATGTGCTCTGTGTTGTGTGAGGATATTATGGTTTGTGTGGATATATTTATGTGCATGTAGTCATATTGTGAGGACAGATCTGGTAAAGGTTGTTAGTGCTTGTGTTTTAATATATGGGTTGAGAAGGTGATGGGGTTATTTATAAGGTGCTTGTGGACATTTTTCCTGGATATTTATAGTTGATTATAGGTTTGTTATTTAAGTTTGATATAATATTATGTGTGTGTGTGTGTGGTAGAGATTTTGGGTAAGTTAGTGGATTGGACTCACCCCATCACAGTTTCAGGTTCTGAAGAAGATGAGGTTCAGTGATTCGAGTGGTAAGGATGCCTCCCCATTTGTCCAGAGCAAGGTATTTGCCTTTGAAGTTAAATCCTTTTAGTATATTCTGTAATCGGATAGGCCACTTAGGATTTATATCTTTGTTTGGCTTAGTCGATAAAGATAAGGCTTGTGGTGGTAGAGGCTGCACACCATTTGAGCTGGTCATGGCCCCTGGTCTAGGTTGTGATAATAAATGTTAGGGGTATAAGTGAAAATTGATGTAAATGTTACAGACAAGAAGTATACCTTTGCCTATATTAAAAGAGCATTTGTCTTTGCAAAATAGCTTGTTGTGTGATGGAAAATTCTTTGATATTCGGTGTTGTGCACACATTTTAAATCTAATTATTCAAGAGGGGTTGAAAGTAGTTAATGAGACTCTATTAAATAAGAGAAAGTATTAAGTATATCAAAGCTTCTCAGGCAATGAAAATAAGCTTTAATAATTGTGTTGATCAAGTTGGTGGTATTAATACTAGTGCGGGATTATGGTTAGATGTCCCCATTAAATGGAATTCAACCTTTGTGATGTTAGAAAGTGCCCTAAAGCACCGACGTACTTTTCAGAAGTTTGTTTTTATATGACAAGAACTTTGTGAGTTGTCCATCACAAGAGGAATGGAGAAGATGATAGTTAATCCATGATTTCTTGCAGCTCTCTTTTTTTTTTCATCACTAACATGTTTTTCTGTTCCTCATATTCCACTTCCAATGTGTATTTCATGCAAATATGGAAAATTGAATGTTTGTTGAGGGATAATATAAAAAGTGATGATTTAATAATTAGAAACATGATTTCAAGGATGAAGGGCAAATTTGACAAATATTGGAGTGATTATAGTGTCATTCGCATGTGTTCTTGATCCAAGATGTAAATTTGACTTCTTGTAATTTTACTACACGAAGCTTGATGCTCTGAATGTGAATGAGAAGATGAATAACATTAAAAAGGAGATGTATAATATTTTTTCTTAGAATGAAAAGAAAGGTTCTTCTTTTAGTGGTTTAAAAGCATTGACACATGTTGAACTTCAAGCTTTTTCTACTGACACAACAAGTGATTTTCAACCTTTATTTTTGAATTATATCAAACTTTTGCTTTCTTTTGCTTTTTATTTTGTTTTTTTTTATTTTGAATGGTACGAGATTTTATGGATTATGTGAATTAAACTGATGATGATGTTAGGAAGTTTGAATTAGATCAAAATTTAGAAGAGCAAAAACTCGAACCTATATATAATAGGGGATTGGATATCTTGGACTTTTGGAAAAGTCATCAAGTAAAGTATCTATGCCTTTCTAGGATGACTTGAGATGTTTTAAGCATTCATATCACCACAGTAGCGAGTGAATCAGATTTTGGTTTTGAGTCTTGAGTACTTAGCAAGTATAGATGTTTTCTTCTTCCAGACAATGTTCAAGTAATTATATGTACCCGTAATTAGTTACATGGATTTGATTTTGGAGGTAATAATATACTCAAATTGGTTTATGGTATTAGTTTTAATTTTAGTTCTAATGATTTGATTTTAATTTTGGTTCTTATGTTAATGTTATGATATATGAGGTGTAGATGGAGATGCTATTGCTAAAGATAAAGACGATGACAGACCCAATGACAAAGGTTCAAATATTCTTGTTCAAATTGATGTTGATGGTAATGAGTTTTAGTTTTAGAATTAGGACTTGAAGCTTGATAATTTTTGTTGAACTTTGCTATGATAATGTTTGTTTTAATTACTAATATTATTTTGATTTTTTGTTTTGCAGTTTGATTCTTTATTTATTTGTTTTAATTTCCATGATGGAAGTGGATTGACATCCTTGGAAGTTGGACGTTTAATCCTTGAACTTGATAGGGGATTTTGAATCATGATGTTAGTTTTGGAACTTAAATATTGTTGTGTTGAAATGGATATTTGCCTGATGGTGGATTTATTATGTTAGAAACTTAGTAACTATCTATCTAACTAGAATTTGGTAAATTATGTAGTACCCTTTCTTATTTGTGAATCTCATTGCACTTAGAATTTGGTTTTCTTCCATATTAACCAATTAATAAAACAACTATTCTATCGCAATGTTATATTAGTATTATTTTTTATATTAAATATAATTTGGATCATTATTAATTATAATTTCATGTTAGCTAATTAATTGCTATATGTCTAATAGACTAATGCATGGCTTTTTAAAATGTAATATAAATTAGAAAGAGACAATTTCAACTTTGAAAGGAATTTAACTAGAACATTTTGAATTTAATTTTAAGACACGGTATTTTAAAATAAGTGATAAACATGAAGTTTAACAATATGCATATTTATATAATCAATTATGCTATGCAAATATTTTTTTAAAAAATAATTCTGCATGAGCTAGCTCATTTGGCTTGTTAGCCTACAAAAAAAGCGCCAAACCAACTATTTTCTGACTTGTTTTAAAATGGGTTAGCCTGACTTGATCAATTTTTTTCAAAATTCAAAACGAGTTAGCTCGAACAAGCCGGATTAGTTCATTTTGATAGGTCTAATAAATATTATATAAAAGAACACTGGTAAATAAATTAAATAAATATATTGAACATAATTTTTTTAATATATTACATAATATTAAATATTACATAATAACATATTAAATATATTAAATATTGTATATAAGACATATCAAAAGCAAAATTTATGGAACTAGTTCATAGTTATAATTAATAATCAACAAGTCACTAACATTTTTAATAACAAAATATATGAAATAATTTATAATATATTTTGACTACACCACAGTTAGTGAGGATTAATTTCTTTACTCATAACTCATAACTCAACTCCAAAATTTGCAAATTGCATGCATGTTTGGAGTTTCAAGAATTATCTAATAACCTAAATTTTTTCATCTTTACTAAAATAGTTATTTATATCCCAAAAAATTAATATAAATTGAAACGAAATAAGTCACACAATCTAATACCATGAAGATGCCAAAAAAATAAATAAATTATGGTAAACTAATTAACTACTTTATTCAAATAATATATCAAAATAAATAAAAGATAATTTATTGAAATAGAGAATGAGCATACAAATTAAAATAAATTTCCCTCTCAAATTTTAGTATCAATGTAAAGGCTACAATTACCCTATGGCAATTGAATGAGATTAATTATAAATTAAGATAAAAGTGTACTTTTAAAAATCTTATGATAATATAATAGTCAAATTGTTATACTCGTTCCATAAAAATGTTTATTTCATTCTCAAAGAAATGAGAATTTCAACAATCAAACACGGGAATGTCGACAATTTTCATTCCATTCAAATCTTTAGCTCAATTTCATCAACCAAATATAACTTTAATTCTTGAAAGATTACATTTATTTTTATTTGAATTTTTTGTTGAATTGCAAAATTTGCTTTATTAAATATCAAATTTATCATTACCAAAAGTTATTTTGATAAGGAGAAAGGCTAAATTGAGACAAGTTAAATTTTCAAATACAAAATTAAGATCCTTGATCTTTTAAGAATTAAATTGAAACAATTACAATATTTTAAAAACTAAAACAACATCTTACTAAAAAAAATTAATTTCATATATTTTTCTACTAGTTAATGAGTAGTAATATATTCAAAGATAGATATAAAAATGACATCAAGAATATTCATAAAAAAAAATGACATCGAGAATAAAATCCTTTGCCAATTGTAATAACAGTTATTTTAATTTCATATTTATTATATGGTGACATTCCAATTAAGTATATATACGAACCTACGTATTATGTATAAAATTTCTACATCCAAACGAGCTAGAATATTTTTAATATTTTATAAATTATAATTAACTGTAAGCAGTTTTTTTTCTCGTTATAAAAAAGGCATTATAGATTAATTAAAAATTTCATCGGAAAGCCTACGTGGCTCGGATCTGGATTTGTTGTTGATCATTTGGCTGCTTTTCACTTTTAACAACGATTATTACCGTTGCTAAAAGTTATGGTAGCAGTCTTTTATTGTCAAAACTTGTCGTTGTTGGAAGTGAAAAGCAGCATCAGCAGCAACGATTTTGATAAGCAACAAATCCTGATCCACGTGGCTCTACTTGATTCATACACTCTCATAATAATCAAAACGCTGCGCTTAACACTGTGCTCCCCTACCCTGTTTGTTCTACAGTTTCGTTAGGACTTTAATGTTGCACGTATTTCACCTAGAATTCTTTCTCCGCCAAACAGCCACCCTACTTTTCTGAAGCAATTCAACTCTCGTCACACCACCTCTCGGAGCTGCGTGAGAATAGGAACTTCCACTCTCAGAGGTGTCGTACTGTACAGTTCTCCCTGCCCCTCGCTGATTGCCGTCTCCGGTTAGCCTGTCTGGGCTCCGTCTTACTATTTTCCTGTGTTTGGTTTCGCGGAAACATGAAAATTAATTGAATGTACAATGTTAGTCTTGTGTCCCTCAATCTCATCTGATCTTTATTTCATATCGGTACTGATTTTATCACGTTTATCGATGAAAAAAATACTGTACTGAGTCTCCGTGGATGGTGGGTCTGAACCTTGATTTCCAGTTCATTGTCACTTAAACTATTCATTTCTGTTTGATTAGATGATTATGAATTCATATTGGATTCCTCTAGTTTTATTCACAATTAGTTCTTCTGTTTATTACTATTTCACTGAGTGATATGTTTTAGATAAAATCATAAGAGGCGGGAGGCCTCCTTTGCTTTCCCACTTTTATATTGAAATTCCGTGGATGTATTCTTACCGAATTGAAATCCTGCACTTTCGATGAGGTTTTGGTTACATCGTATATATGTGCATCTCATGTTTGCTTGCAGCTCGTTTACATTACTCTTGCAGCTCGTTTGGATGGATGGAATTAAATAAAATATAGAAAATAAAAAAGGAACCATATGATCTCTCGTTTGAATGATAGAGAATAAAAGAAAGCGGTGGCCGGTCTCTTAAGAATGTTTTTATTCTTAACTTTTTGTCCCCTTTAAAAGTGGGTTGAAAGTGGAGGAAATGGAAAAATTTTTATTGCAATTTTAAGAATTTTCAATTTTATCTCATAGTTTAATATATCTATATATAACTTTTTTTTTTTTCAGTCCATTTCCATCCAATCAAATGTCCTATTAGAATTGCAAAAGTTTAGTGAAAGGAAAGAAACTTCGTTTAAACTTTGTGATATGCTATAAAATTCAGAGGACTTTTTTAACCAGGAAAATGAGAGTTTATATGCCTATAGTCATAGCTGACAGACAATGGTTGTGTATCTTTATTCTCGTTGGAAGGATTGCACTGCTATGGGTTGGGCATGGGGGAGAGAGGTTGGCTTGCAATTTTAAGAATTTTCAATTTTATCTCATAATTTAATATATATATATATATATATATTTTCAGTCCATTTCTATCCAACAAATGTCCTATTAGAATTGCAAAAGTTTAGTGAAAGGAAAGAAACTTCGTGTAAACTTTGTTATATGCTATAAAATTTAGAGGACTTTTTTAACCAGGAAAATGAGAGTGTATATGCCTATAGTCATAGCTGAAAGACAATGGTTGTGTATCTTTATTCTCGTTAGAAGGATTGCACTGCTATGGGTTGGGCATGGGGGGAGAGAGGTTGCTTGATAATGATATTATATTCTGATCAATTTACCAGGGGGTATGTCATCTTCAACAACTTCAATATTTTACAAGACAGGCAAGAAAGGATGTGACTCCAGTTGGGTTGCATGGAAGCAAAATGTTGCTGCCAGAATTTGATGTTGTCATATGAAGAGATTATATATTTGCTGCAGTCATGTTCTGGCATATTGTTGATACAGGCCAAGAGATGGAAGAATGATTTGGATCATGAGTTCGATAAAAAAAAATGATTTGGATCATGAGAACTAAAATTAGAATGGCCTCTTTTGTTCGAGAAATTTCAAAATTTGTTCTCTTTTAACAGATTAACTTAATTAAAAATAATTGAACTTAAATATGAGGATGATTTGCTTGAACAGTGGGGATGTGGATGGCATGTAAATGATAACATTCATGCTATAATGCTACCCATCTATTTAATAAGAAGTGATGGATGTCCAAAGCAGTACAGAGTTGGATGAAACCCCACAGATGCTTCCACCGTCACCTGGTATTTTTGTAAATCGTGAAGAGCTCATCCAACATGTTGGGGAATTTGCTGTGTCTCAGGGATATGTTGTCACTATCAAACAATCTAAAAGGGATAAAATAGTTGTCCTTGGCTGTGACAGAGGAGGTGTTTATCGCAACAGGCGAAAACCACCTGAGGAGTCTTCTGCTGAGCATAGCCGCAAAAGAAAAACTGGTTCTCGTCTAACAAATTGTCCTTTTGAAGCTGTTGGTAAGAAAGACAATGGCTTGTGGGTACTAACCATAAAAAATGAAACTCATAATCATGAACCATTAAAAGACATGTCGGAACATCCTTCAGCTCGTCGCTTCACAGAAAGGGAAGTTTTTCTTATTAAGGAAATGACAGAAGCTGGGCTAAAACCTCAGCAAATCCTAAAGAAACTGAGACAAGGCAATCCAGACCTTTTATCAACCCCAAAGCATGTTTATAATGTTAAAGCCAAACTTCGACAAGGAAATATGAAAGGTAAGGCCTTCTGGATTTACACCCTGTCAAGCAGTAGTTCTTGATTACTCATAGTTTTATCTTTGTATTGTGCCCTATGAATTTGAAAGATACATCAGGTTAGACAATGATCAAATTCAATGCAGTTAATGCATGATATTATCTATGATGATTTCGACCTTAGGTTCAGATTGCATTGAGGCAATAATGGAGATAAGTGAGGTACAGTTTCTAAAGAAAAGTTCCTAATTAGTGAAGTAAGGCCTTAACTGAAGATAACTTTTTTTGAAATTACAAGAAGATAAATAAACCTTAGGTTTCACTTAAGGAGTTTCTTCTGTCTCTCTCTTAGGATTTCATTTCATCACAAAGTAAGAACAGTGTTATTTTAGAAGAGAACTAAACAAAACTGATATATATATATATAAGCAGTTAAATTTCAAAAAGTAATGTGTCCTAATGCTAATCCTACAAGGATTTGGTGTTTATTGCTTATCCTTAAAAAATCTTAATTGTCCTCTTACTTAAGCCATAATTAAAACTCAGATGACATAATAAGATCTGAAGAAGCAAAATAAGTCTATAAACCTAGAAAACAGAGTCACTTACCATAGAATAGACAAATAACCGAAACACTTTTGTAACTGGACAGCTGGAATACTTCAACTTAAGCTGCTGACAGCAATTTCAACTATTAAACAAGAATATCGTAAGCTTATAATCCTTTTCCAGATCCCAAGGAGGATTGGTATAATTAGAATGTGGCAAATCAGTTGCTTGAAATAAGAAACTATCAATCTTAGAAGCTTTTGCTACTAGGTGAAGGCTCAATAGTTAGTTTCTTTTATGTATCTTGCATTTGGTTCTGATATAAAGATAAGGAATAAGTTGCGTTATTCCTAAAGTAATTGCTGGCTTTCTTATGGTGCAGTTAGGAATTTCAAGTCGTTGAGACCTGAGAAAACTGCTGTAGGAAACAATTATATGGCAGTAATTGAACCATCTTGGAGGAAACGCAACCCCTTGGTAAGGTCTGATGTGCCTCCATCCATTTCATCTGTATAAAATCTTATATGGACTTGGATTTCAGTAAATGATTATTTATTACTAAGAAAATAGGAGATGATGGCTTTTGAAAAATTGCATATTGCTTCATGAATGTTTTGCTCTTCTATTTTTTAAATTAAGGTAAAATCAATTCAATTGTCGGTCAGATGCTACTGCACATAGTATGTTGTCTTCCAATTAAATCCAACTTTGCAAGTTACCTGTAATTCTCTCTACCTTAATAATATTATTTCTTTTTCTAAAAAAAAAATTACCTGATAGAAACATCCAATAAAGTAATATTTAATGAATTCTTGTGTGAGAAGACTGAAAAAATAAAAGTGGGTGACAAAGTGTCTCTAGGTCTTACATAACCTGAACTTTATGTCTACTTTGTATCCCTCAGTTCTTCTTCCTTTTAGGGTTTTCAGCAATGTCTAACTAATGTAAGTCACTTTCTTGTGTGCATCAGAGGGTTCCCAATCTTATTGGAGGCAGATTTGTTGATTCACAGTCATTCACATCAATTGATATATTAAACCCTGTAAGTGCACAGACAAACATAAATCTCATGATTTCCTCATTTAATGAAATTTACTGCTACTGGCTGACACATTTGAAAATAATAGGCAAGCCAACAAGTTGTTTCTCAAGTTCCAATGACTACAAATGAGGAGTTTAAAGCTGCTGTTTTTGCAGCAAAACGAGCTTTTTCAATGTGGCGTAACACAACAATTAGCACTCGACAACGGATCATGTTTAAGTTCCAAGAGCTTATTCGTAGAGACATTGTATGAATTTCAAATTTTTATTTCTACTATGTTCAGGTTGCACACTAATATTTTTTCTTATGGAACTTACTCTATTTTGTTGTAGGATAAGATTGCTATAAATATTACCACTGAACATGGAAAAACACTGCAAGATGCATACAGTGATGTGTTACATGGGCTAGGTCAGTGTTCTTTTCATTGTTTAATGTCTATGAGCAAACTTTACTGGTCTTTAGCTTGGAACTTCTATGAAAATAAAATAATATTCCTTTATAGAGGTGGTTGAACAAGCATGTGGTCTGGGAGATCTGCAAACTGGGGAATTTGTTCCCAATGCATCCAATGGCATTGACACATACAGCATTAGAGAGCCCCTTGGGGTTTGTGCTGGAATCTGCCCTTTTGACTTTCCGGCTATGATTCCTTTATGGGTAAGGCTTTGGATATTCTATTTTCTGTTCTTTTTGGTGATTTTGTTTAAAATTTTGAGCATATGTGAATATTTAATTTTCTCTATTATGTTCATATGCTTAAAGATGCTACTGTCCACTTCACAAAGCTGAGGTAGTTTGAAAATTTAGTCTGCAGGGACAAGACATCTACTTTACAATATATTTACATTAATAATTCATCATGTCATTTTATATAATAAATTAATGCCTCTGGCTATAGAGGAATAATAAAGTTTTTAAGCAGTTGTTCCTTCCCATACACCTTCTTTGAGATAGAATTATTTTCAGGTCTTCTTTATGGGTTTCCGCCAATGGTTGTTTTGAGGGGGTGTCTCTTATGAATCTTTAAACTTGAGTTTGAGTCTTGCGAACGGTGAAGATGAGCTTTACACTTTTATGGTTTAACATGGCTCGAACCATATTAGTTAGAGCCCAGTGGGATTTCAGATATTTGTGGTTCTAACCCAAAAATATTTAGTTGTACTATTATTCTCTCTTTAATAAAACCTTTTTTTTTTTAGAAAAACATGTAAATAAAAATGGAAAGATTTTTCATATTAATGAAATTATGATTTTAAATGATTTTATACCTTTCCAAAGCAAGGAAGCACAGTAGTCATTTTCTTCTTCCCAAGAATCCATGCATCACAACTTGCAATTAGGCAAAAGAATGAGGTTGTAAGGTGCCAATGAGTGGGGCTGAGGTCAAATTTTAGTAGGTAATAGGGTTTAAATGAGTGAAATAATGTCTCTGCCTCTCCTTAGCTGCCATGCCAAAGATGCCTGTGCATGCCTTTTTATTTCTTGTGAGAATTCAAAATATACAGGTGGGGTCCATAAGTCAAACTAAATATATTTATTTTATTAAGGGCATTTGTCCCCATGCTGACGACATGGATCTCCCTTGTACTATTAATGCCACCCTCTCCCCCCCCCCTCCCAAAAAAAAAAAAAAGCGGGGGCATTCCTAAGGAAAAGAAAAGGTAACACATAAATTTTAGATTGGAAGTGCTGTCTCTTATGTTAATGTGGCTATTTCTCTTTAAATAAGTAAAATCTTCTTACTGCATGGGGACAAATGCTAGGTTGGTTATGACTGCTTATCTGACTTCTCTCTGTTATAGTCTTATAAGAATACTCTAAAGTGTTCTTTTTAAAATCAATCTACTGAAAAGCATTGGCATTAGGTAAACATGTAAAATAGAAGCATACAGCAACAGGAAGGTAGGATGTGTAATACAATTTAAGGATGTACTTGTATTTGGTGTATCAAGCGGAAATTAGATTACAATATCCAGAAGTACTTATATATTTATTAATTTGTATTTATATGCAGATGATTTTTATTGCTGTCATTTGTGGCAATACATTTATTCTAAAGCCATCGGAGAAGACCCCAGGTGACTATGAATTTCTTCTTGCATTTATTATACATAATTTCCCATATGCAAAACACATGGAATTGAAGGGGTTCACTATAGATGAGATCATGAGAATGCTATAAACACTGATAATCTTTTATTTCTGTTTCCTTATAGAAATATTTGAAAGCATATGGTCTTATAGAAGTTTCCTCTCTGAGTTGATTTATGGGGATTGAACAATGTCAATTTATTCTAAAACTTCACCTACAATGCCCTACTACTGGTTATAATTAGTTCTAAAACCCACAGCCCTGCAAGAACCATGCCAAATACCCTTCCGCTTAGAAGAGGTATCCACCAAGATGTTCTGTGAATTTATTGGGAAATCACTTGACTATCTGAATTTGACAGTTTAAATCGATATTTTGACTAGGAGGGATTTTACATTTAATAATGCGAAATACTGGATGCCAGTGCTGCTTATCTTCTAAGAATTTCATATCTTTGATGTGAAAACAAGATTTGACCCAAGACACTGTTATCCTTGTGACTTCCTGATATCTTTATGCATGGAATAGGCATGATATGCTGTTTTTTATATTGTCAGGGGCATCTATGATGCTGGCAGAGTTAGCAATAGAGGCTGGTCTACCTAATGGTGTGTTAAATATTGTTCATGGCACAAATGTAAGAATTCAGTTTGATATATACTATTTTTGCTATCGATCTTAGTTACCATTTAATATTGAGATGTTTCTGAGTTGTACCCTGATGGTTTTTGTCATTATTCATTTGATGAAAGATGGCCAAAGGCTTAGTATTTCATAACTTAGGGTTATTGATTTCTTAGGCTGATTAAGGGTAGAGATTAGGAGTATGGGAGGCTCATTTGAGACATGCTAAGGCAAGGCTGGTTTAAAAGCAATAAGTCAATTGGTGGCTGTTTTCTGGTGCTGTAAACATTACCTGCGAGACTAGGATTTGGGATATGGTGAGTTCTTGGGTAGATCTATGAAGGAATCAAACTGAAAAAAAGAAATTGGGATGCTGTCTTCCAAAAAAAATAAAGCCCACCCATGGGAATAACAAAATACCTGATTTCACAACCCTAAATTTAAAACCTTTGTTCATTATGATTCATTGAGGTCTTGGACTATTAATTTGTCTTAGAATTTAAATTGAACAGAAGAGCGGGTACATTAAAGATGAGTCTACCACACTACACACACCCCACCCCTACCACCTGAACCAAGCTCAGATGGCTAAGCCTTCTTGATCTTCCTGCTGTGAGCATCATCATTTTTTTATTTGATTTGTACAGGACATGGTCAATGCTATCTGTGATAATGAAGATATCAAGGCTATCTCATTTGTTGGTACAAATGCAGTAAGTCTTTCCTATGTTGAATGATTCAAGAGAGTTAGGAGAATTATACGCTCACAATAAACTTTACCTTGAGAAACTGAATTATTCAATCTTTAGAAGCACATAATTTATATTAAATTTTCAAACAGTGCGTCTGAAAGATTCAAGTGGAAAAAACTTACTTTTGAGAAAGGCATAATTTCTAATAATTACAGAATGATCTAATGTTCATTTTTATGATGTTCATGAATGAAGCCATGCACCATCATTGAGCTCTTTCACTTTTAAATTTTAATATAAGCTCCTATTGCGATTCATAGTTCATATGGTTATCAATTGACATGGTTCACATGAATGATATACAAAGATCCTTATTTTCATTTTTGTTTTTGAGAACATGAGATGTGCTAGGAAGGAGAGTAATGGGCAAGTCTTATGGCCTATGGATATTGGAAAAACAGTTTGTTATTGTGTGCTAAATATAATAAGTTTAAGTGTCATTAAGTGGTCATATTATTAGTAAAGTCACAGGTTAAAGGGTTAGTGTTATACACACTATTTGGGAGCCTTATATGAATAAAATTTCTTGTTTTCTTTACTTTCCTCCCTAAAGCTTTCACTCTTCCCAGCAAGATATACAGGATGTGTTAAGGTCTTGAGCAGCAGTTCAGTTAATCATTGAGATTAAAGGACCAACAGATTTTAGCATTTCTTATTAATTTTTCATGGATTGGGCCAACTTTTTAGTAATTCTAGCTTTGTTCCCTATAGGATGGTGCATATGTATATGCCAGAGCATCGGCTAAAGGGAAACGTGTTCAGGTAAATTTGGTGCTTCTGCTCTGGTAACAATGCTGCAGTTCCTTTTATGAGCTATGTATTGCGCTTCACCTGATGCTGTAGTTGAAGTCAATGTAAATTGGCTGGTTGACTATTGTTTTCAGTCCAGTGTTGGAGCAAAAAACCATGCTGTTGTAATGCCTGATGCAAGAATGGACGCTACTTTGAAGGCTCTAGTTGCAGCTGGTTTCGGTGCTGCTGGACAAAAGTGCACAACCGTGAGTGCTGTTATTTTTGTTGGAAGTTTCAATCAATGGTATTGTTTTCTGTCTTCTCTATGTAGTAATATTATTTCAAGCCATTTTGGATCTTTGAAGTGGTGGTATCCATTAATGTTGAAGTTTAACCTTGGAACATCATTGTCTAATATAAGTTGTTGTCTCCTTTCTTTCTTTCCCAAAGAACATTCTTGGAAGTGGAAACATGAATTTGCTTTTCACTGCTCCCTTTTGCTCTTAAGACCACTTGACGTCAGGAGTTTGACAAATGACGACAACAACAACAACAACAACAACAGCCTTATCCCACTAGGTGGAGTCGGCTACATGGATCGCCCGACGCCATTGAGCTCTATCAATGACTAACTCTTTAGGGATCTCATTTACCAGAAGATCCCTCTCAATAACCTCTTTAAGTGTCTTTCTTGATCTTCCTCGACCTTTTTTCACAGGGCTCCAAACCATCTGCTCAACTCTCCTTATTGGCGCTTCTAATGATCTTCTTTGAACATGTCCAAACCACCTTAAACGGTTTTCAGTCATTTTTTCCTCAATAGGTGCCACTCCAATTCTCCCTCGTATACGATTATTACGGATCATATCTCTTCTTGTATGATCACACATCCAACGCAACATCCTCATCTCCGTTACTCCAATTTTATGCTCTTGTTGTCCTTTCATTGCCCAACATTCGCTCCCATATAAAATCGCAGGTCTTATAGCAGTACGATAAAACTTTCCTTTGAGCTTATCCGGTACTTTCCGATCACAAAAAACTCCTGATGCCATTCTCCACTTTAACCACCCAGCTTGTATCCTATGTGTCACATCACCAATAATTTCACCGTCATCTTGTATAACAGATCCCAGATACCTAAACTTTGACACTTGTGATACAACATTATCTCCAATTTTAACTTCCAACTCGTTTCTAGCTTGTCGCTTGTTAAACTTACAATGCATATACTCTGTCTTACTCTGTCTTACAAATGACAACATTCAAATAATTGAGATGTTCATCCCTTGCCACTTCATGTGGTAGTATTGGATTTTCATTTCACTGGTCAAAAAACTTTTTTATATGATATCGCTGCTTATCTATGATGCACAGCACAAATACTTACAAAAAAGGAGCTGTGTTTGTATTTGACGTGTTAGACACTCATGTCAAACACAACACAACAATTTGATTAAACATGTATGCTTTGGATTTTATAGTTTTGCTGTTATTCACTCAACCTTAGTATTCATGCTTCTTAGCTGTTAATATATCTAAGTTTGTCTCTATGGAAACAGGTTAAAGTGATGGTAATGATAGTGAGTTTACACACATAACAATCCTAGCTTACCTGTTTGGTCTTCTGACTAGGTCATGTGTTGCACTGTTTATCTGTGCCTGAACTAAGTTCCAAACAACTGAAACAAGTTTTGACAAGATGAAAATATAAGGCGGAAACCCATCCTGGCTGGGGGTACTGTTTTGAAAGTTGGTTGCTATGATGAAAAAACATTGTAATTAGTGTAAAATCACTATCAGCAGAATACAATTATGTGGTGGTTTTAGGATGAACTGATTTTTTTGATCCGTTATTAACTCTTGCAATCCTGTCTCGTATTCTTTTTAGCATATATTCTAGATTTGTGGCCCAAAAGGAGCATGTCTCTTGACTAAAAGTCTACAATCTCCATAATGGTAATGGGAAAAATGGGATTTTATATTTTCAATCCTAGGTGTAGTCCAGCATACATGATAATAAAGCTTATGGTTATGGGGTACGCTTAAATCTCTATATAACTTGGCCTATTAGAAGGATCTTAGTGCTTGAATGTAGAGAGGTCCATGTTGTGAGGTGCTTGAAAATTTGAGGCCAATCTGCCTTTTCTTTCAAAGTTACCTTTTGTGTCTTTTTACCACATCGTTAGAAACTCTAAAAGTGGACACCTACCTGTCCACCTCAGCATAGAGGTTTCAATCTACCTGTCCATCCTGTTTGATGTTTGTCCTTGTGTTCACATACATGCATGTTTGTATGTCTCCAGCTCTCTGCGTTGCTTTTATATCTCACATATACTTCACTATGAGAAATTCATGTTTCTCTAATATCCTTCACTGATTTACTTATGCTGCATTATGATTTGGTAGATAGAAATCAAATTTATTTTGGCATAGAGATTTTTTATTTATATATATTTTTTTTTCAGGGAAGATAAACTGCTAGAGCACACTAAAGGACTCAAATTAAATGCTGGAACAGAAATATATACTGATCTTGGACCAGTTATTGACAAAGAGGTATACATGTCATCTGGGCCTTTTTATAAAACCAATTGTAGTTTCAATTTCAAAATAATTATCAAGAAGGAGAATTTCCAAAGACGGAAACAACAAATCAATTTAATGATTTACAAGCAATTGGCCTTTTTGTCAATGATGAATATCCATGATGTTTTGTTCATCAGGAGAGATCTTGGTTATGTTTTAAATATGTATATGCATATATAAACCCTGAGCATTCCATAATCTCTTTATTGATTGTAACTTTTTTTATTCTTCATTCATGACAGGCAAAGGAACACACTTACAGATTGATTCAAACAGCGATGGAATCTGGTGCAACACTTGTTCTTGATGGAAGAAATATTTTGGTATCTTCTTGTCTCTTAATAAACTAAGTTTCTTTTGATAAATAAAGTATGGTTTTTATAGTGAAGAGATAGAGTTGTCTCTGTGTTGGAGGGAAAGGAAAAAGGGAGCATATTATAATCCATCTAAAAGTTACCATATTTCCCAATAAGAAATTGGAAAAGGAGAATAAAGTCCTTTTATCAAAACTTACAACTACAGGATTCATAAGGTTGATAGGTTGAAATAGGTAATTTGATCATGCAGTTAAAAACCTAGCTGGGGTTCATTAAAATGCGAGCCTGATCTTAAAACTCCACTGAGCAGGAATGGAATTCTTTTGCCAATGGACCCTGAGCTGATTTTTCTTTTCTCTGTCAGTTTTCACTTCCCTCATAACATTAGCTACAGTCCTTACAGTATAAAGCTGACATTTGAGGTTATAAGAATCTTATTCATAAATTATATGCTATATTGATCCGTGGCTTTAAAGTTTTGGATGGCTTGTACTTTTGCATTACTGGGATGTTGTTTTCATATAGGTTCAAGGTTATGAACATGGAAATTTCATTGGTCCCACTATCTTATCCGATGTCACAGTTAAGATGGACTGCTACAAGGTATCTAAAATTATGGTCTCAGAGTAAAAACTCTGGTGCCTCATGGGATGCCAATGGTAAAATTCAGTCACCATACGATGACCTTCTATAGTTTTTCTTGTTTTCTGCAGGAAGAAATTGTTGGTCCAGTTCTTCTTTGTATGCAGGTTGTCATTCAATCTCTTTATTTTTTGATGAATAAATTGCCGCTGTTTATTAGTGTTAAGAAATGCTATTCTTGATGCCCAGGTTGAGAGCATAGAAGAGGCGATAAACATCATCAATAGAAACAAGTCTTACAGAATTTAACTTCTCTTGAGATGTTAAATTGTTAAATTTTTTTAAACATATATCTTTTGCATCTTTTTTTACAGTAGTTATTCTTTGTCATCCTGTAGATATTGTAATGGAGCTTCCATATTTACATCTTCTGGGGCAACTGCAAGGAAATTCCAGACTGAGGTTGAAGTTAGGCAGGTAAAGATCAGTCATAGCCTTAAAATGACATGATTCTGAATGACATCTCCATCCAATCCTGATATGCTTGTGCTAATCCTTGATTTATCTTGTAGTCATTTTTCTTTTTAATAAAGTCCAGTTTTGGCTATTATATTCTCGCAAGACCTCATGATTTTAAAATCATCTATTTGTTCATACTTCATAATTGCTCAAGAGGTTTGTCTTTATTGTGCATAGTTTTACTTCTACCTGTGTTATTTTCTTTTTATCCAATTATTATATTTCTTGTACTACAGGCTATGATTGACTTCCTTGTGATGTCATGTCAATAGTTTGGATTTCTTTTTCCTCTAAAATTAGCAGTTTACAATTTTCTGATATTGAGTTTTATCTGATCTGAGTCAGGTTGGCATAAATGTCTTAATTTCCGTTTCATTGCCCTATACCTCCTTCATAACCTCCAAACCATCTTTTGCTGGTGATTTGAACTTCAATGGTAAATACTGTTGAAACATTGCTTCAGCTGATTAATGCATCGTTGCTTATCTGATTCTTATGTAACCTTCTGACCTGCAGGCAAGGCTGGAATTCAGTTTTACACCCAGATTAAGACAGTCACTCAACAATGGAAAGGCTCATCAGATGGGGATGAAGCAACTCTTGGAATGCCTTGTTCTTAGGGGTCCTTCAAATGGCGGCCATACCTAGACCTGTAAATAGCTTACACTACATGTTTAAATGCCTCCAAGCAAATGAGCATTTTATTAAAAGTGAACTACACTCTATTCTATAGTCACTAAATTGAAACTGCACTGCTAGAACGGGCAGGCAATACCAATTTCAGCATAACTTGGGTAATTATATGCGTCTGACTGCAAGAGAACTTTCTTTTTTAATTCCCTGGCCTTCCTGCAGGTCCTGTATAGATGAATAGGATTTGGCTTGTAAATCCCATACTTCACCCTACAGTTTCATATTCACCATGAGTATGTAGCTCTAGCTACGATTAGCCTTAAATTCTTTATTTTGACTTTACTGCTTGTCATTGTCACAGAGACCTTGCTAGTCAGAAGATTGAATGGCCATTGCATCTATTTCTTGACGGGGATCAAATCAACCATACGAGGGACATCAATATACAGCATATTGCAATATAAACCCTTGTTCCAATCAACATGAGTCAACCCTAAATTTGTAAACCCTGACACAAAATTTGTAAACCCTGACACAAAACCGTGTTCATTATATGCTTGATGTCATGGTGTGTGTGTGAAGAGAGAAAACTCCTTTGAAGGGACATGAGGATGAAGTTCTTGCCCAAAGTACTAAATTCATACGTTCATCTGATAGCAGGCTTGTATCTTGTCGGTGGAGAGGACAGCATTTTTCTTTCTTTAGGCTGAAGAGCATTTGCTAGTGACTATAAAGTGCAAGGTGGATAATAGTTTATCTAAGAATTAAGCGTTTAGAGTTTTGTGATATTTAAGCAATTTGATAATACCTACGAACCATGAGCATCTTTCTTTTCTTTTCTTTTCTTTTTTTTTTAAATGGTTACTAACTAGTACTACTGTTTAATTTGCAGCTTGAAAGCTCGGACAATTTGTTGAAAGCCAAACAACATAATTATTCTGGTAACAACATAAACGGTTTAATATATATATTTTTTCTTTTCACAAATCTTGATCTAATACTCAAGTTGAAATATCCTACAATCGTACAAAGTATAAAAATAACAGAGATCATCCTTTTAAAGGAAAAGCTAACAAACAGCGCAAAATACAACTATGGCTCAAGTCATTAGAAACATGGAGCAAGAGATTTCAAAATCTTAAAATGGGCCATGGTATTGGCATGACCATCTATGCTTTTATTTTTCTCGTCTTTAATTGTTCTCCCTTCCAGTTCTTCGCCGAGCACACTCCTTGATACTTGAATATACTTCTGCAGTTCTGCACATGAATATACTTCTGCTCTATTTTGGCTTGCTGATTGGTTGTTGTCTTCTGTCTCAATGTATTGGCAATATCCACCATCTTTCCCGGCTCCTCATTTGACCCATCTGCAACAAAATGGTTTATCGCCTTCCATGCTTCGCAAATAGCCTTGTGTTTCCTTCCATGAAAGTGGGACTTCAAATTATTCTCGCTCGTTGTTGTCACCTGGCACATGGCACAGGTCCGCTCTTCCTGTACTCTCTGAGATGCACAACTCTCAAGGCATTCTCCAACTGCTGTGTTTCCCTGAAGTTCCTTCGGTTTCCACTGTGGCAGATGGTACGTTCTCATTCAATTCAAGATTGGTCGCAGCTGTATTGTCCTGAAATGATGACGACTTAGCATAGAGGTGAAGTTATATATTGAATGCTATTTGATTTACATGTTCAGCCCTCTACTTCTTATAGTTCTTAAAAGTGAGTACATATCAGAAGGAGAGAGAAACAAAAAAAAAAGGTAAGGATCACAACAGATATGACCAATAACAATTTTAGCATGGGTTTGAGTCTTAAATTTTGACTTTTCCTGGGAAAAATCCTATTTTCTGACTGAATATGATGAGAAAATCCTAGTTGCTTGCCTTCAGGAACTTCCTCCTTTTCAGTCATCTCCAAATATTTTATATGAATATGATAAGAAAAATCCTATTTTCTGACTGAATATGATAAGAAAATCTTAGTTTGGTTTCTCTTATACTTCTTTAGTTTTAATTTTGATAATTTGGATGCTAATTAACTCGATTATTATTACTTAATTTTAAATATGTGATTAGTAGTTGTTTAATATATATATATATATATAAATATTTATTTATTTTTGGCATTATTTAGTCACAATAAGTACTATATTATAAAATAGAAGTCCATTTTTAACACAAAATGGAGCCTGATTCGTACAAAAAACCAAAAAAGGGGGTTGGCCCTAATAGGGCCAGCTATCATGCCCCAATGCCACGGTATGTAACCGGCACGGTAAATGAGAGTTCCCCGTCATCGTAAGGAAAGAAATGTCTCAAAGATATGAAGCACACTTTTCATAAGGTATAGATTCCATTCATATAAGGGATTAATAAAGTTTGTAAACAAACAATAGTCATGTTTATGACATTCCGACTACAACAGCGGAATAGTCCACCGATCCACAAACATGGTTCAAAAGAAATCCACAAAAAGAAAGTACATAATCCACATCAACATTTCCAAAAAATTACATCCACAACCCTTGTAATGACCTACTCAACTAAAAGCTCTTCTAGAGTTTGAATTACATATGATATTACATCAAAATAAACCCACAAAACAAGAATAAGGGTACGAGACATGATTACTACTAGAACAAAATAGTGACAGATTGAAATTTGTCACTAATTTTGTCATTTGTAATGAATTTTAATGATAAATTTTTAACATTTTAAAAATTAGTGATAGATTTCAATCCGTTAATAAAATCAATCACTATATAGTGATAGATTTCAATATGTTACTATACAGTGACGGATTTCAATCCGTCACTAAATTTTGTTACTATCTTAGTGATGAATTTATTCTGTCACTAAAATCCATTACTAATTATCTAATTTTGTGATGGATTTGTGACCGAAAATTCTATCACATATTTGTGAAGAAATTTTCTATTACAAATCTTTTACAAAATTAGAAAATTTGTCAAAGTAATATTAAAAATTTCTATCACAATTTATGATGGAAGCAAGTTCATCACTAAAATTTACTAGCATTGTTTTTAGTGACAGACTTGTCTAGAAAAATTCATCACAAATCCGTCAATAAAATTTTTAGTGACGGATTTTGTGATTTAATGACGGATCCATCACTAAATCTCTTTTTTCTAGTTGTGGATCCTCTCTTCTATTCAGTGGGTGGAACATTTTCCTTTATCTAACAATCTGACAAGAGAGGGGAAATGGGTGAGAATAACAACTTAGTGAGGATGAAAAGCCTACTTTAGTGATCACAACCAAATGCATTAACAAACTATATAAGTCTAAATAACACACACACATACGCACACAAGTTATGTACACAGGATTAAAAGTCACACAGGTACATGAGCATATTTCCCAGACTCTTTTTTGAGTCTCGTCCACATTGCACTGTCTATTGTCTTGCGTCCCCTTTGCATCCTCGATGCTCCACCATGAATATATGTATATATATATATATACATCCTCAATTATTGACTGTAGCAAATGTGAATACATGCATATCTATGGCCTCCCTTATTGCTCCACACTTTGCTCCACACTTGGGGACTCAAACCCATGCATTCCTCCAAGAGAATCAAACACAATCAAGTAAGCAATAACAACTTCCATGCCATTCACAACCAAGAAATTTACCAATTTCAATCAACACACCTAATTGAATAATCAAGCAAGACATTTCAATATTTCACACATAGCTACAAGATACATTCCATGAGGGTGAGGGTGTAATTGAACCAAGAGAGAAAAGTTTACTTGCAACACATATTTATCATGCTCCGCATAACCATTTAACTTGATAATATACATATGTAACAATACTCCAACAAAAATCAAGCAAACAAACTAAGAGAGGTATTAATAAAAATTAAGTTTTTCCCACTCACCTCAGTCCCGAAATAAGAAATTTTTCCATCTTTAAGAGCTAGAACTTGATGGGTAGATGTCTCCCTAGGCCTATGAAAAGCATAACATGAAAAGGAGATGAGAGAAAAATTTTAGAGAAGATGTAATGCTTGCACCTTGGGCGCTACCTTGGTACCTAGGGAACCAAGCCCCCTTTTGGGTGGCTGACGATGCCAAGTTTGGCATTTAAGCCACTTGGGGACAGTGTTGTTTAAAAAGATCGTAACCCGAGGACTAGATTGAGACTGCTCGTAAATAAACGATCTTAAGTTTGAAAATTTAGGTCCAAACGGGATAAATCACGAGCTAGCCTTATCATTATTATCTTTTTAATTTTTTTTATCAATCCCATCTAGCTCAGCCACACCCACTTTTCCCCTGAGACCCTGACTATTCACAATCACTCTTCACTCTTTAGTCTCTCTCTGTTTCTCAGGCTTAGCGATTGAATTCATCAATCTTCGAAGCTCTGTGCCTCTGCCTCTCCCGTTGATTTGTTCTTGTCGACCGTCAAAGCCGTGTCATCCTCATCTATCGAAGCTACTTGGTCTGCCTCTCTCATCCTCCATGGTTCTCGTCATCGTCAAAGCTCTCTTTGCATCTCGTTCTCATCATTCTCCATGGTTCTTTTCTAATCTCTCCATCTCATCTTCCTTGATCTCTGATCTCTCCATCTCATCTTCCCTAATTTCTTTAATTTTGGCCTTCGCTCGCTCAGTCTCGATCTCGCAAGTCGCACCGGCATCGGCACAGCATCATCGTATTTCACACTCACGCACATTTTATAGAACCTGTTAGGTTACTGAAATGCAATTAATCAAGGAGAAGGATAGAGAATAACACACAAAGAAATTACGTGGTTCGGTCAATGCGACCTACGTCCACGGACAGAGAGAATATCTGTATTATTTTCTGAAGGAGGCTATACAGAGAGAAATTACATCAACCACTCTACTAATGAATTCTCTCACACTCATATATATAGAGACAAATGGGTCGTGGGTCGGGTTACAAACCGGGTCACCCACAAAATTCAAGTCAAACCCAACAATTTCCCTCCTTGACTTGAATTCTCTCAAATCACCAGAACTAAGTACAAATTCATCTCTGTCATTCAAGCCCTGTAGGGCTTCATGGAATGCAAACATTCACCAAGTCCAAGCTATGCTTGAACTTCTCTGAAGGTAGAGCCTTTGTCAACATATCTGCTGGATTATCTGCTGTGGCTATCTTCTCGATGGATAATTTCTTGTCTTCTATCACATCTCGAATAAAATTCAATCTGATATCAATATGCTTCGACCTTTCATGGTAGACTGGATTCTTGGCTAAACTTAATGCACTCTGACTATCACAATAAATGATAGGTCTCTGAATATTTAACCCCAGACTATCAATCAAACCATGTAACCACATACCTTCCTTAACTCCTTCTGCCAATGACATGTATTCTGCTTCAGTGGTAGACAAGGCAACTGTAGATTGAAGTGTTGCCTTCCAACTGACAGCACATCCATTCAGAGTCAAGACATAGCATGTTAAGGATCTCCTCCTCAAAAGATCTCCAGCATAATCTGAATCTGTATAGCCAACCAAGCCACTATCAGATTTATCAGCACCATAAACCAAGCAAATATTACTCGTACCTTTCAGATACCGCATAATCCATTTAACTGCACTCCAGTGAGCTCTCCCAGGATTACTCATAAACCTACTTACCACACTGACTGCATGAGCCAGATCAGGCCTAGTACACACCATTGCATACATCAAGCTTCCAACAGCATTACAGTAGGGCACTGAACTCATGTACCCTTTTTCCTCAGCTGTAATAGGTATTGTACTAGCATCAAGTTTAAAATGTGCCGCCAACGGAGTACTAACCGGCTTAGAATTATTCATTTGGAAAGACTGCAACAATTTTTCTATGTATTTCTGTTGAGATACATACAGTAAACCTACACTTCTATCTCTCCAAATCTCCATGCCCAGTATCTTCTTGGCTGCACCCAAATCCTTCATCTCAAACTCACTGCTCAACAAGGCTTTCAAACTATCAATTTCAACCTTGTTCTTTGCAGCAATTAACATATCATCAACATATAGCAACAAATAAATATAAGAATCATCTGCAAGTTTCTTAGAGTAGACACAGTTATCAAACTGATTACGCAGAAAACCATGGGAAGTCATGAATGCATCAAATTTCTTGTACCACTGTCTAGGAGACTGCTTTAAACCATACAAGGACTTTTTCAGCAAACATACATGATCTTTCTTCTCAGAATCAAGAAATCCTTCTGGCTGTGACATATAGATCTGCTCCTCTAAATTTCCATGTAAGAAAGCAGTTTTCACATCCAGTTGTTCCAACTCCAAGTCAAAAACACTTACCATGGACAAAAGGACACGAATGGTTTTATGCTTCACAACCGGGGAGAAAACTTCATGATAATCAATTCCCTCCTTTTGTGAAAAACCCTTTGCCACAAGTCGTGCTTTGAACCTTGCTGGTTCAACTCCAGGAATACCTTCTTTCTTCTTGAAGACCCATTTGCATCCTACCGGTTTCACTCCCTTTGGTAACGGTACAAGATCCCATGTTTCGTTCTTCTCAACAGATTGCATCTCTTTATTCATTGCAACCAGCCATTCTGATGCTTCTCTACTCTCAACTGCTTCTTTATATGATCTCGGGTCATCAGAATCAATACTTTCACCTACTGCCAAGGCATAAGCAATTGAATTAACATCAACTATATCAACACAATCTGCATACCTCATAGGTTCTCTGATTTCCCTTCTTTCCCTCCTTGTTGCTATAGGTTGTGATTCTTCTTCTTCCCTGGGCTGCTGTACAGGGTCTGTTATAACCCTTTTTGAAGTTTGAACTTCAATTTCCATCTTCTGGTTGGCACCTTGATCATTATTACCTGCATGACTACGAAGCTCCTCTTTCTGACCAAACATAGCAGACTCATCAAAAGTTACATCTCTGCTAATAATAAATTTTGGAGTTCTATCCTTTTCAGTACACCACAGTCTGTACCCTTTAACTCCATGTGCATACCCTAGAAATATGAATTTCATTGCCCTAGGCTCTAGTTTACCATCATTCACATGAGCATAAGCAGGACAACCAAATATACGCAGGCCAGAATAATCAGAAGGTTTACCGGACCATACCTCTTGAGGAGTCTTAAAATCAATTGCAGTAGATGGCGATCTATTCACCAGATAACAAGCAGTGTTAACTGCTTCAGCCCAGAATTGTTTTGGCAAGCCAGCGTTTAATCGCATGCATCTCGCACGCTGCAACAGTGTTTGATTCATACGTTCTGCAACTCCATTTTGCTGTGGTGTATGACGTACAGTGCGATGCCTCACTATACCTTCTTTCCTGCAAAACTCATCAAATGGAGCGTTACAGAACTCCAACCCATTATCAGTTCTGAGTGTTTTGACCTGTTTTCCAGTCCGTTTCTCAACCATGGTCTTCCACTCCTTGAACTTTCCAAACACTTCATCTTTGGATTTCAGAAAATATACCCAAACCCTTCTAGAGTAGTCATCAATGAAAGTAACAAAGTACTTGCATTTGCCCTGAGATTCAACTGGAGAAGGACCCCACAAGTCTGAGTGAACATATTGCAGAACATCCGTAGAAGTATGCTTCCCAGAACTGAACTTAACTCTGCGTTGTTTACCCATAACACAAACTTCACAGAATTTCAGTTTCCCAGTTTCTGCTCCTTCTAACAATCCTTGTTTACTTAGAATTGACAGCCCTTTCTCACTCATGTGTCCCAATCGGCAATGCCACAACTCTGTATAATCATCATTCTTCCCTAAAGATTTAGATACAGCCACTGTCCCCATCACAGAACTACCAATCAGAAAGTAAATGCCATGCTGCAATTTACCCTTCATTATAACCAGAGCACCTTTGGAAATTCTCAACTGTCCATTCTCTCCAGAGTACTTGTACCCTTGTTTGTCTAGAGTACCAAGAGAAATCAAGTTCTTCCGTAGACCAGGAACATACCAAGCATCAAGCGTCCTGACTATTCCATCATACATCTAAATCTGTACAGAACCACTGCCCTTAACACTAAGCTGCTCATCATCACCCAATCTCACAACACCATTCCACTCCTTGAAAGAAGTAAATAGTTCACGTGAGAAAGTCATATGATAAGATGCACCTGTGTCCAAGACCCAAGTATTTGCAGAACCAGAGGTGCTGACTGTAAGAACATCAATGTCTTCTTCTTCGTCAGAACTATCTTGCACCACCGCAGCACTACCACTGGTATTCGGTTCCTTCTCGTCATTTCCCTTCTTCCTCTGTGGACAATTCTTCCTGATGTGCCCCTTCTGTTTACAGTGATAACATCGAGGTCCTCCTTTGTTCCTCGACTGAGACCGTGACTTGCTTCTTTTTCCATCATCCCTTTTAGTGTCTCTGCCTCTGCCAACATACAAACTTGCTTCTGCACCATCCTCATTAGAACTAGAGACTCTTCTCTTCAGCTCTTTAGACTGCAAAGCATCTTTGACATCATTAACAGAGATACTATCTCTACCATACAATATAGTGTCAACAAAGTTCTCATATGAATTTGGTAGAGAACACAAAAGAATGATAGCCTGATCTTCATCATCTATCTTAACCCCAACACCCTGTAAATTCAGGATAATTCGGTTAAAATTATCAAGATGATCTTTTACCTGCATATTTTCTGTCATCCGCAGGGTATACAAACGCTGCTTCTGATATAACCGGTTTGTGAGAGACTTTTTCTGGTATTTATCATCCAATTTCTTCCACAAACCTGCAGCAGTTGATTCATCAACTACTTCTCTCAACACCTCATCTGTCAGACTCAATAGTAATACACTATGAGCCTTTGCCAAAATTTCCTTCTTCTCCTCTTCTTTCAACGTGTTAGGTAGACTACTTTCTCCTTCTAATGCCACTGCACATCCCTGCTGAACCAGAAGTGCCCTCATTTTTACCTTCCACAAAGTGAAATCATTTGATCCATTGAACTTCTCAATATCGAATTTATGAGTCGACATCTTCTCAAATAACAGCAGATAAATTACTAGCAAATTTCGCAATCAGAAATTGAATTTCACAAAACTGTTCAGAACCTTGCAAACTGACCAGAACTTCACTAACAGAAATTCAACACAGCAGTCCAACAAAATTCACAGCAGTAAACCAGAAATTCAATCCAGCACAATCCAGTAAATTCACACAGAAATTCAGAATTCTTTTCTGAATTAAACATAAACTTACCGGAACTGTGTCGAGAAAACAATAACGATCACAACAGAAAACTTGGTCCAAACAACAACAATGACCAAACAGCAGCTTTGACCAAACAGCAATTTTTGACCAAACAGCAGCTTTAACCAAACAGCAGTTTTGACCAAACAACAGCTTTGACCAAACAGCAACTTTGACCAAACAGCAACTTTGACCAAATAGTACCGTTGACCGTTGACCGTGCTACAGTGCCTCGCCGTAGAAGACGATGAACAGTGCTTCCGATGAAGATTCCGGCGATGAACAGTAATCGCAACCGTAAAAACTCACTGAAACAACTGAAAAACGATCTCCAATGCACTAGAAATGCAATAAACAGTCTCTTTTTCCCAAAAAACAAGCGAATCAAGCTAGATCTGAGATTTAAAACTAGATCTGAAAATTTTCTTACCACCAAAAATTGGTCTCCGACGTTCTTTAACGCACCAAAGATGCAGAGAATGGTCTCCTATGCTCCAAATCAACCAAATCGGGGCAAGATCTGAAATTTTGGAGCCGGATTTGAAAATTTTCGGACGTGCTACAGTAACCGACGAACCAAAAATGAACCAAAGCTCTGATACCACTTGTTAGGTTACTGAAATGCAATTAATCAAGGAGAAGGATAGAGAATAACACACAAAGAAATTACGTGGTTCGGTCAATGCGACCTACGTCCACGGACAGAGAGAATATCTGTATTATTTTCTGAAGGAGGCTATACAGAGAGAAATTACATCAACCACTCTACTAATGAATTCTCTCACACTCATATATATAGAGACAAATGGGTCGTGGGTCGGGTTACAAACCGGGTCACCCACAAAATTCAAGTCAAACCCAACAGAACCTGTTGCTCTTCAATTCTTCATCCTCTCTCGCAGATTCTCACTCTCAATCCCTCGGTTCATCTTCTTGCCTCATCAATCATTAATCGAAAATCTCCTCATAAGTCGCACCAGCATAGATGACTTGATTTCTTCCTTGATGGTTGATTCCCTCACTTTGATGTGTCAAGTGTGATTTCCCTTTCTGCTTGATCTTTCTTCCCTTAGATTTGGGATTTTTTTTTTGGTACACTAAAGACCCAGACCTTAGTGGCCCAGTGTGACATAGAAAAAAAAAGTTGGACATACAAAAAAAAAGAGTCCACAGGTTTAGCGGCGGACGGGCTTGGTTTGGAAATATATGGCCCGTTTATAACCAGCCCATCACCCACCCATTTAACCACTACTACTTGAAAGCATGGCTCTTGGGTTGGGCGCCAGCCTCTAGAGCTATGCTCCAAGCACGAAAATCCTTCTTCTTCCTCTCTACTTCCTCACCCACTAGCCAAACTTCATAAATGCAACTACAAGACATCATAAATACTTCAACAACTATAAAATTTATGAACAAACATCAACGAATCATCAAAATCAAGTAAAAGTTTCTCAATTTATCTTTTACACCTAAAAATCCCAATTTTATTTAGGTTAGGGTTTACAAGCTTTTTATCCAATCTTCAACCAAGCCTCAATTTTGTCATACTCTAGACTAAACCCAACTTAGAAGAACTTAAGAGATCCTTCCCTCCCCATATGTCGAGCAAAATTTGACAAAATTTCACACTTTCTACTCTTAAGGGTGAAGAGATACAAAAATGCAAGAAAAAGGAGAAAATGGAGATGGTTGCTATCTCAATGATGTCTTCAAGGAAGGGAAGGTCCGCCGAAAGCAAGGGAATAGCCAGAAAGTTGGAGGTCTTAGTGTTGTGAAGGTCAAGTGGTGGGAGGATGGGAAGGGGATTTGTTGGAGGAGGATGTTAAATTGGTCAAATATGGGAGGAGGAGGGTTTATATGGAGAGGAGGGACCTCAGTGAAATTTTTTCATTTTACATACTCATACATCACATAATTACAAGGTTACTAATAATCATCATAAACCACCATAACACACAGAAGATTGAAATTTTCACAATTTATCACTAACTTTTCATTTTTTTTAGTTTGGTCCCCCTAGACGCACTTAACTCAAATCACACATGGGAATTCATTATCCTCACACACACAAGGTTTCTAGGTATTACATAGGCTGGGCTAGAGACATCCAAACTCGTTTTAAAAACGGCCCACCCAATAAAAGGGTTGAAGGGCTTGGGATGTGCAAGCCTATTTTAACATCTCTACTAAATTTATTACAATTCTCACTGTTTGATTAATTTTTTATCATTCTCATCACCGGAAAAGGACATAGGAGAGGGAATGTGAGGTCTTCCTTGTTTGGTAAGCGCAAAGACAAGAGAATCACGTATTCCTTGACATTCTTTTCTATCTCCAGTAGTGTACAGTGCATTCCCTTACACCTGCCATGGAATGGGAGAGCTTCCCACCACCTTTTTTTTTCCTGACCTTTGTGTTTTTACTTCCTCCTTCCTTTGTGGTTCACAGTTGACAGTGAGAGAAGAGAAACAAGAAAGGGAAATTCCACCTATGATCGCAATCGTTGACAGTTGCTGGCACTGAGAAGATGTCCACTGATTTGCGAACACTGGCGACGACAATGGAGGTTATGCGAAGGAGCTTCTCCGCAAGACTATCATATTTTCTTCCCCTTCTGTTTTTCTTTCTAAATTTTTTATAATTTGATGTTTAGAATAACTTAGTAAAATGACAATAAATTCTATTATTTTCTATATCTTAAACCTACACAACACAAAACAAAGTAATTGTCAATCATTTCCATTTTTTTCCTTGTAATGCCAAACATGATTTTATGATTCGCATTTCCTTTTTCTTATAAAACATTTTTCTGCGTACTCAATGCATTCTATTGCTATTAACTTATTTATTCCATCTTCTCTCTCCACACTAAAGTATCTCTTGTTTTTTTGGATGTAAAGCATTCAATTTGTTTACTGTGTACTGAATCATATTATAACATTCATGAATGATACATATTGAATGATATTATATATTATATATCATGAAATACATGATAAAGATTGAGCATCAAGCCAAACATTGAAATTATATATTATTAATTGATAAAAAAATAAAATATATATTATATAAAATATACATTTTAATATAATATATATTTATATATATATATATAATGTTCTAAATACGATGATATATAATTTATATTATATGTATAATATTTTATTATTTAAATATGTAATTTATTATTTTTTAATATATATATATATATATTTTGGGTTGGGTTAGCCTAACGCCATGCTTGAAACGCTTAAGCCTTGTATTTTTGGGCTTTTCTTTTTATAAAATCACTTCTATTTAAGCTTATTTTAATTTTTTTGGATTGAACAGGCCAAACGAGTTTTTTAACTCATAATCAGGCCTAATTGTATTGTTTCAGTGTTAAATCTTATTTGCTTTAAATGTTCTCGTTTGTCCTTTCACTCTCTTTTTTGAAAAAAAAAAAAAAAACCGCCATATCAGGCCATGCTGCATTGAATTAATACTCCGAAAATAAAAAACAAACCAGTGGCCTTCTTTCCTTAGTGCTATGTCTCTACACAAGGTCACTAGTTTGCTGTGTCTGATCAACAACATCAGTAGGTGTCGACCGTGGCTCAGTTTCAACAACATCTGTAATGTCAGAAACGTTTTCTAACAAAGTACTATCAGTAGCCAAGGGAAGAGATAGTTCAGAAATATTATCAGAATTTACAGACTAAAAAGGTAAAAAATGTTTGTAGAAAACATCACTAAAAACGATAATTTGATTAGTGTCCAAACTGTATAGCTTATATGTCTCTTGTCCCGGAGAAAGACTCTCAAAAACACTTGAAAGCATGTAGTTCAAACTTATTCTTATGAGGCTTTGTATTAGTTGAATAACCCAAGCATCAGAAGACTCTCAGCGAGAAGTAGCTTGGCTGCTTCCCAAATAGTACTTCGTAAGGGGTTCTCCAATTAAGAATGGAGGTAGGAAGCCTATTCACAATGTGGGTAGCCATAAGGAGAGAGAAACGCTAGAAATGCTTCAGCATGGAGGCTTGCAAGATTAAGGATCTTGGTAACTGAAGCAAGTGTTTATATTCTCTCGTCGACACCGTTTTGTTGAGGCGAATAAATGCATGATTTTTGATGGAGGATGCCATGCTGCTCAAGAGTGCTTGAAAACATGAGCTTAGGAATTCACTTCCATTGTCTATCATGATGAATTTTATTTTAGCTTCAAATTGGGTCTGCACCATTTTTATAAAGGAGGTGAAAACAGTAATAGTTTGAGCCTTGTGTTGCATAAGGTAGGTCTATGTGAGACGGCTGAGTTCTTCCACTAAGGTGAGAATATAGCTGGTTCCAGTTAAGAATGGTTGAGAGTACGCCCCCAGATGTCTATGTGAAAGAGCTCCAAAGTATTAGGAGTGTTACTGGTGTGTCTGTGGAGAAAGACAGCCTGTCTTGATTGGCTTTGTGACATATTTCACAAGCTTGAGGGGCATTCTTATTATTATTATCTAAAATCAAAGATACATCAAGAGAATTAAGGTGCTGTAATGTAACATAAGATGTGTGAGCAGTCTTTTATGCCGGATAAAAAGAGAGGAATCAGAGTTTAAAGAAGCTTGCTTCCCCAGGCAACTGTTACTGCTATTCAAATGATATGTGGCTTTATTACAAACAGAATTGTCATTCAATTCCTCAACAGGTTTACAAGCAGTACAATTAAAACCAGCATTATTTTTACTTGAAACAACAGAAAAATCATCACACACATATAGACTTCCAACAGTTTTCCCCCTTGCAATAACCTCCTCAGTCCTCAGGTCCTGTAAAAGACAATATGCAAGATAAAAAGTTAATTTTATTTGTGCAGTAGAGGAAAGTTTGCTTACTGACATAAGATTGAATTTTATGGGTAGGGTGTAAAGTAGGGGTAAGATTAACAAACTGACTTTGGTCAGTGCACGTGTATGGTAGCGCTGGTGTCTATAATCCAAGAACCAAGTTTCAACTTTTCAAGAACATCAAGAGTGGCTTGAAAAGCAATAATTAAGGTACCCAAATTAGGATTAATACCTGAATACTCATTACCAATGAATTCACTAACCCGAGTCAGATTGACAGCATGCCCATCACCTTTTACCTTTCCTTTGATCTTGCCTAATTCTTGTTGTAGCCCATCCAGTATGCTGGCGACCGACCCCTGTTTTGCAGTTGAGTCATCTGGGAAATCCAAGGGCCTCTTGCTTGTTTCGGTCTTGGGCATATTAGCATTCTCCTTCTGGGCCTTATACTTCAGGTACCAATCTGGGTAACCATTCAAATGAAAACAAAGCTCCCTAACATGTCCTGGCGTGTTACAGTAATCGCAAAACTTGGCAGCCTTATTGTTATTCTGACCTCTTCCTCTACCAGCACTGTCAATATCCTTCATCTTTCCTGGCTGCTGGTTTTTCGCCTTCAGTGCATTTAATGTAGCCTTGTGTTTGCTTCCACGACGGTGGGACCTCAAATCACTCTTACACGTAGTTGTCACCTGACACATGGCACAAGTCCACTCTTGCTGTACATTCTTAGATGCACAACTCTCAAGAAATTCTCTATCTGCTATGACTTCCCCTGCAGTTCCGTCGATTTGCACTGTGGCAGATGATATGTTAACATTCAATTCATGATTGGTCGCAGCTGTATTGCCCTGACATGGTGAAGATTTAGCATAGAGGTGAAGTTATATGTAATTTAGCATGGATTTGAGTTTTAAGTTTTGACTTTTCCAGGGAAAAATCCTATTTTCTGACTGAATATAATAAGAAAACCTTACTTGTTTGCTTTCAGGAACTTCCTTCATTTCAATCATCTCCAAATCTTTGATGTCTTTCTGTTCAACGTCAAGCCTTACTTTATTTGTCTGCACAATCGATAAATCCAGCCCATCAGCCACTTCAGATGATAAGAAATGATCTGCTAATGCTATTGAAAAACCATATTCTTGCTCTTTCTTCATTCATCGAATACATCAACCAAGAAAAGGGGAAATGGAGAGGTAGAACTTTAGAGTCATTATTCTGTCATTACGATTCTATTAAGCTACCTCAGATGTTCCATTTCTTTCCTGTTTAAAAGTGACAATGCAAAGACAATACATTAATGTCATGTAACTGTATAAATGACATGAAGACTATACCTGTTGCATTTCATTCTTCTCTGTAGCTGGAACTGCTTTCATCCCTTCTGCATCAAGATTCTGCGCTGTTTGGTTCTTCGATATGAGAAAAGGATAATCAGCTTAATTTTAGAGTACAAAATAAGAAAGAAATCTAAAAAAAGGGAGGTGGTGAGTGATTTTAAACTCAAATCCACCACTTATAGACATAAACGAGTACGTAAACTTAGTCACACATAGTCAAACAAACATGCTTTCCTAAGTCCATTTTAAGAACCTTTTTGCAATATTGTCATCTTACTCTAGATTCTTCTATGTCAGGAAGCATCTCAGATGCACGTGTTTAAAACACCAATATCCAAGATATCTGATATCTTCCAAGATAGTTATACCTTGCTAGCAATTAGTTTCTCCAAGGCTTCACTTCCATTCTCTGTTATATATTTCTCAGTCTGCATTAGAAAGCTTTTTTCCTTGGAGTTCGTGAACCTGCTTATGACTTCTTGTGGATTCATGGAGATGCAAGAGTAAACGAGGCAGTTATAGACGTAAGAAGCTCTTCCAAAGTCTGGTATCATGAGCCACACGATGATCATTAGCTTAATATAAGCCCAATACCGAAACCTGATGTTGAAGATGAGGATACACAAGTAAGATTGATGAAGAACCGTAATCTAATATAGCAGTCAATGCAATTTTAGATTTAGATGATATAGAGTAAACATAAAATTTACCATTGAAGAAGCATGTGAAAGGCATATTCAAAGAGGTAAATCAAAGAGAGAAGAATCCAATAAGAGATCAAATTCCGAGTGTCTGAATGGCTATCACTCTCAATTGCTTGGATGGAAGCACATCTTCAATCACGTAACATCACCATTATAAGCAACCAAAACACCATAACTATTAGTGACAGCGAAACAGTACTTGGAAAGAAAAAACTTATCATAACATCGCCATTATATGTACACACACACAGAAACACACAAAAAACCAAACCCGTTATGAAGAATTATGTGAGTATGAAAAAGGTGGCACACTACTGTTAAAAAAAAAAAAGGCATGATTATAGCTATATTTATGATTAGCTTATTCTACCTTTTTTTTTTTGAGTAAATTATTGATTTATTCTCTGAAAAATTCTAATTTATTTAAATTGATCCTTTGAAGATTAAATATTTCAATTTACTATCTTAAAATTTACATTTCTATCCATTTGATCCTTCTCATTCCTAAATCAAAATATTTATTGTTACTAAATTTTAAATTTTGGGTGAAGTCAGTTTAATAAAAAGAGGGACCAAAGTGAGATAAATGCTTTAAAAATCTTTCAAATCTTAAATTAAGGCGCTTAATTTTTCAAGTCATAAATCATTAGTTCACTTTTTTGTTTTTAATACCAAGTCTACCTGAGAATTTTTTTGAGGAACTTGCTAAGCTCCACATCTTGAAGCATGTAGCTAGGATTCCCAGAAAAGCACAGAAAGAATGTATAGAAAATGACAAAGAGATTGATGATGACACAGAGAGAGAGAGAGAGAGACTTACAGAGGATACCCCAAAGCGAGAAGAGGCCTAAATATCAAAACAACAGAGTTAATAATAAAAAATAATCAAAAGGGCATGGAGAAAACTTAAAGAGGATGCAATAGAACCATTTTCACTTAAAGTTAGAGACCATTTACAGCATTGACTGTTAATGCGAAGATATGGGCAAAAATTGCAGATTTTTAAATCTGACCAGAAGCAGAAAAATTGCAGCAGAGAAATGAAGATATGCATGTATAATATATGCGTACCATGAAAAAAGATCAATGCATTTAAGGACGAGGTTGAGAAACCACAAAGGTGTCATCTTCTGAACTGAAGCTATATTGTGTTTGGATCTCCGGAGAGGTGAAATGAAGATTTGTGAAGATGAAAGATGAAAGAATAGGAAAAGACAGAGAGTGAAGGAAAGAGGTAAAGTCGTTATGGACTTATGGGAAACTGAGAAAGTCAAGTAGCAATCGGAAAGGTAAAGAAGCTATAACTTAGGTAAGAAGCTAACCGGAAGCATGTCCCCCTTTCAACTTTAAAGTAGATAGATGGACATGTGCTTAATATTTTTTATTTTTTATTTTTTAAAATTATATTGAATGTTGATCAATTTAATAATTATTAATTAAGATTGGATAATTAGTAAAATTTTAAAAAAAATGTAAAAAAAATATAGAATATTAAATATAACGCATCTAATGATTTATGTTGGAGTTGGAGTCTTTTATGCTTTTCAAGCATAGGAAGGACTCCACTTCCAAGCTAACTGAGGACAACGGAGTGTTTGAGGTGTTCAATTATTTCTGATGAGGCTACCCAGATTGTATCTTATGACTGATCTCATACGCGCCGATTGGCGATTTTATTAGTTAACTTTTTAATATGACTTGTTTTTTTTTATCTTATATGACAAGTTTATCTTTAAAATAATAATATTTAAATATCAAAATTTAATACTAAATCTAAAATTTAATACTGAATTGTATTTACATCTATTATATATATAATTAATGTTGATTATTTTAAGTGCTTCAACATTTGTTTCATTATACATATAAAATGTTATGTGTGTTTATATATATATATATATGCACACACATATTGAGGCCTTACATTGAACATAATGGGGGCAATTGCCCGACAAAGATTTTTTTAATTAATATATGTGATAATTTTTTTTATTTTCATAAAAATTTAAATATTGTCGTCATATTATAAATCATGAGTACTTATTTTATTAAGAGTATTTAATTTAATAATTTTTTTTTAAAATTAAATTTAAAAATTAGTTGTACCCTATCATGACATCACTCAATAAGGTTATATCTTGTGTATTTTATATCATTTTTTATTGTTTATATATATTTATAATATTTATTTAGTAAAAATATTTATAGATTATTTCTTTCTCCCACTAACTAAAATTTTTAGATTCACCCTATATATATATATATATATATATATAATTAATATTTATTAATAAATTTTAAAATTAAAAACTTATTATTTTAAAGATAAACTTGTCATATTACAAAAGTAAACAGGATAATAACTAGTTAAATGATTAGTTAACTTTTTAATATGACTTATTTCCATTTTTCTAATATGGCAAGTTTATCTTTAAAATAATAATATTTGAATCTCAAACTTCAATACTAAATCTTATTTATATATATTATATACATAATTAATGTTGATTGTTTTAAGTGCTTCAACATTTGTTTTTTTTAAATAATATCTCATGTTCGAGTTTTACACTTTTGTAATATGTCACAAATTGTGTTTAGAAATTGGATAAATCATTAAATGAGAAAGGTGAGTGGTTCACATTTTAATTGTCAGAATGTGATTGAACTAAAACTATATTAAAAATAGGTTTAAATATACTTGGAGTCCCTATAATTTAATTGAAAAGTGATTTTAGTCCCAATAGTTTGAAAACAATGATTTTAGTTCTTGTAGTTTTCAAAACTATGAAATAGGTCTCTGGGGTTAATTTTTAGTTAGTCAACTATTAGTCAATGTTGACTGGGATGTTGATGTCAATATTAAAATTCATGTCAGCGCTGACTATGTACCACTTACGCTAATGTGGACTAGTCACGTGGACTCTATAAAATTAAAGTTTCAATTTATTCACTTAGGTCCTAGGTTAAAATTTTTCTTTTATCTAATTTTTAATATAAACTCGTCTTCTACTTCGTCTAGGTCCCTAGTTTAAGAATATATATTTTATTTGTCAAAATATCCCTGACAAACATTTTAGTTTGTTTACTTTAGTCATTGTTCTTCACTTCCATGCTTTTTTCTGAGAGTTTGGTCCTCCAAATAAATTCATAATTTCATTTTTAATTATGATATGATTTAATCTATCATTTCTATCCAAAAACAATACAAGAAATGAATTAAAATTCAAGTTTCAAAGCTTACATTTTATTCACTTAAGTATTTGGTCAAAATTTTCCTTTTATCCAATTTTTGATATAAACTCGTATTTTACTTCGTTTAGGTCCTTAGTTTAAGAATTTTTTTTCTTTGTCAAAATATCCCCTACAAACTTTTAAATTTGTTTAATTTAGTCTATGTTCTTCACTTTCATGCTTTGTTCTCATGGTTTAGTCCTCCAAATCAATCCATAATTTCATTTTTAGTAATGATATGATTTAATCTATCATTTCTACCCAAAAACAATACAAGAAATTAATTAAAATTTAAGTTTCAAAGCTTACATTTTATTCATTTAGGTCATTAGTCAAAATTTTCTTTTTGTCTAATATTTGATATAAACTCGTCTTGTACTAAGTCTAAGTCCCTAGTATAAGAATATATTTTTTTTGTCAAAATATCCTCAACAAACTTTTAAGTTTGTTCACTTTAGTCCCTATTATTGACTTTCATATTTTTTTCTCACGGTTTGATCCTCCAAATCAGTCCATAGTTTCATTTTTACTCATGATATAATTTGGAGGATCAAACCGTGAGAAAAGAGAATGAAAGTGAATACGGACAAAAATGAACAAATTGAAAAGTTTGTAGGGGATATTTTGATAAAGAAAAAATATATATTTTTAAACTAGTGACTTAGACAAAGTAGAAGATGAGTTTATATAAAAAATTAAACAAAAAGAAATTTTTTACTAAAGACCTAAGTGAATAAAAAGTAAGCTTTAAAACTTGAATTTTAATTCATTTCTTGTATTATATTTTTTTTGGATAAAAATGATAGATTAAATCATATCATGACTATAAATGAAATTATAGACTAATTTGATGACCAAACTGTTAGAAAAAAGCATAAAAGTGAATAATAGGGACTAAAATGAACAAACTGAAAAGTTTTTAGGGAAAGATTTTGACAAAGAAAAAATATATTCTTAAACGAGGGACCTAGATGAAGTAAAAAATAGTTTATATCAAAATTTGGACAAAAGAAAAATTTTGACTAAGGACCTAAGTGAATCAAAGGTAAGCTTTGAAGCCTCAATTTTAATTTATTTCTTATATTGTTTTTGAGTAAAAATAATAGATTAAATCATATCATGACTAAAGATAAAATTATAGACTACTTTGGAGGATCAACCTGTGAGATAAAAGCATGAAAGTGAAGAGTAGGGACTAAAGTGAACAAATTGAAAAGATTGTAGAAAATATTTTGACAAAGAAAAAATATATTCTTAAATTAGGGACTTAGACCAAGTATAAAACGAGTTTATAATAAAAATTGGACAAAAGAAAAATCTTAACTAAGGACCAAAGTGAATAAATTAAAACTTTATCTTTTGGAGTCCACATAGTGAGTCCAGATTTGCTGCTGATGCTGCTTTTCACTTTCAGCAACGGGTTTTACCGTTGCGGAAAGTTTTGGCAACAAAAATAACTGCTGCCATACCTTTTAGCAACGGTAAAAACCGTTGCTAAAAGTGAAAAAAATGAAAAGCACCGGTTTTGATCAGCAGCAAATGCGGACTCTCCACATAGCTAGTCTACGTTAGTATAAGTATTACACAGTCAATACTAACATGAATTTTAATACTGACATCAGCATCTCAATCAGCGTGACTAATTGTTTACTAACTAAAAACTAATCTCGAGGATCTATTTTATAGTTTTGAAAACTATAAAGATTAAATTTATTGTTTTCAAACTATGAGAACTAAAATCATTTTTTAATAAAACTGTATATACCTCAAGTATATTTAAACCTTAAAAATATTTTCAATTATGTTTTATATATTTATAGTATAATTTTTTATGATACTTAAATCAATAAATTGTAAAATTAAAAATAAAAATATATTTTAAAATATTTGATTCTTATTTTTTAATTAGATGATATTATAAATTTTTTTTGTTTATGCTTTTCAATTTTTCTTCATTTAAAATTATTTTACCTCAAATAATTATATAAATATAATTGTTTGTTTTTCTTAACTGTTAATTGTTAGTAATAATATACTTGTTTTTTGTTAAGTTAGATGTTTATGTGTTATGGTGTTTGGCTTGGAATAATTTTAGCAAATTATGTATATAATGTTTTTTCCCTGTTTAATGAGAAGAGAGTAGTGTACACCCGTAGAGATGTGATTCGACTCCCAATTAAGACAATTTGGCACATTATTGAAGTGAATTGGTTTAATAATAGAATGGTTTTTGTGCAACCTACTCGGTCAAATCCTGCTTTTGATTAGGTTTGACCAATTCTTTGAAGGACCAATTTGAAGCCTCATTTAGACTAAACTTGGGTCTGATTCTCGGTTGAACTAGTCAGTCCGTTCCAGTTCTATAATCAATGGTCATGACTCTAACTAATTAGTTAAAATTTAATAGATTTTTAAATACTAATAATTCAAATATACATACATATATAGAGGACATATCTAGTGAAAGGAGTAACCTAATGTAATATGTGAAATGAAAAAGATAATCACTCTTAGTAAACAAATTAATGATTCAAAAAGATGAAGAATTCATTAATATAAATTAATATTTTTTTAATTTTTGTATGAATATATTATATACGTGATTTTAATAACATAAGAACAATAGTTGTACATAATATTCTTAAATGTAATTATTTGTTACTTATGCATTTTAACATAGTAAATGAGTATTATATATTAGATGTGATATCCCGTGTATCACATGAGTTAGAATGCTAATTTACTGATGCATTTTTTTTTTCATGTCAATGAAAATGAATCTAACGTGTCATAAATTAAACTCACTCTTTTCCTTTAATACTACCACTAATTTTTAACCAATCAATGATCATCTAAATATTTTTTATAATCATCATCTAAATAACTAATATTAAAAATATTTGAATTTGAAATAAATAATTTAGTGCCACCACCAATTTTATCCAATTAGCAACCATCTAGATAATTGATTTTAAAAAAATAAATAAATTAATAATACCATTCATTTAAACCAATCAACTATCATTTAGATAATCAATTTTTGAAAAATTAAATTTAAAATAAATCACCTTGTGCTAAACGAGAAAGGTCCATGTGGCAAGACTGAAATCATCCACTTAGGTGAGCTCGATAAATAAATTAATAATACCATCCAATTAAGGATTAGTAGTGTTACTGGTGTGTGTAGGGAAAGGCAGCCTGGCTTGCTTGGCTTTGTGACATATTTCACAAGCTTGAAGGTCATTCTTCTTATTATCATTTAAAATCAAATACATCAGGAGAATTAAGGTGCTGTAAAGTAACATAGGATGAGTGGGCAAGTGTTTTATGCCAGATAAAAAAAGATGAATCAGAGTTTAAAGAAGGTTGCTTCTCAAGGCAACTATAATTGATATTCAAATGATAAGTAGCTTTATCCCAAACAGAATTGTCATTCAATTCCTCAACAGGTTTACAACAATTAAAAGCAGTACAATTAAAACCAACATTTTTTTTACTTGAAACAACAGAAAAATCATCAAACACATATAGACTTCCAACAGTTCTTCCCCTTCCAATAACCTTCTCAGTCCTCAGGTCTTGTAAAAGACAATAAGCAGGATAAAAAGTTAATTCTTGTTGTAGCCCATCCAGTTTGCTTGCGACTGACCCCAGTCATATCTGAAATCAAAGGGCATCTTGCTTGTTTCGGTCTTTGCCATATTAGCGTTGTAGCCCATCCAGTGTGCTGGCGACTGACCCAAGTCATATGCGAGATCAAAGCCCATCCAGTTTGCTGGCGACTGACCCCAGTCATATGTGAAATCAAATGGCATCTTGCTTGTTTCGGTCTTTGCCATATTAGCGTTCTCCATCTGGTAGCAAGCTGGGTAACCATTCAAATGAAAACAAGTCTCCCTAACATGTCCTGGCGTGTTACAGTAATCGCAAAACTTGGCAGCCTTATCGTCATTCCGACCTCTTCCTTTACCAGTATTGTCAATATCCTTCATCTTTCCGGGCTGCTGGTTTTTTGCCTTCAGTGCTTCAAATGTAGCCTTGTGTTTCCTTCCACGAAGGTGGGACCTCAAATTATCCTCACACGAAGTTGTCACCTGACACATGGCACAAGTCCACTCTTGCTGTACTTTCTTAGATGCACAACTCTTAAGAAATTCTTTATCTGCTGTGACTTTCCCTGCAGTTCCTTCGATTTGCACTGTGGCAGATGATATGTCAACATTCAATTCATCATTGGTCGCAGCTGTATTACCCTGACATGGTAAAGATTTAGCAGAGGTGAAGTTATATGTAATTTAGCATGGATTTGAGTTTTAAATTCTGACTTTTCCAAGGGAAAAATCCTATTTTCTGACTGAATATGATAAGAAAACCTTACTTGTTTTGCTTTCAGGAAGTTCCTTACTTGTTTGCCTTCAGGAACTTCCTTCTTTTCAATCTCCAAATCTTTGATGTCTTTCTGTTTTGCTTGCAGGAACTTCCTTACTTGTTTGCTTTCAGGAACTTCCTTCTTTTCAATCTCCAAATCTTTGATGTCTTTCTGTTTTGCTTTCAGGAAATTCCTTACTTGTTTGCTTTCAGGAACTTCCTTCTTTTCAATCTCCAAATCTTTGATGTCTTTCTGTTCAACGTCAAGCCTTACTTTATTTATACAGTTACATTAATGTCATGTAACTGTATAAATGACATGAAGACTATACCTGTTGCATTTCATTCTTCTCTGTAGCTAAAACTGCTTTCATCCCTTCTGCATCAAGATTTTGTGCCGTTTTGTTCTTCAATATGAGAAAAGGATAATCAGCTTAATTTTAGAGTACAGAATAAGCAAGCAATCTAAAAGAAGGGAGGTGGTGAGTGATTTTAAATTCAAATCAACCAGTTATAGACATAAAAAAATACGTAAACTTAGTCACACATAGTCAAACAAACATGCCTTCCTAAGTCCCTTTTAAGAACCTTTTTGGCATATTGTCATCTCACTCTAGATTCTTCTCTGTCAGGGATTATCTCAGATGCACGTTTTTAAAACACCAATATCCAAGATATCTGATATCTTCCAAGATAGTTATACCTTGCTAGCAATTAGTTTCTCCAAGGCTTCACTTCCATTCTCTGTTATATATTTCTCAGTCTGCATTAGAAAGTTTTCTTTCTTCGAGTTCCTGAACCTGCTTATGACTTCTTGTGGATTCATGGAAATGCAAGAGTAAACGAGGCAGTTATAGACGTAAGAAGCTCTTCCAAAGTCTGGTATCATGAGCCACACGATGATCATTAGCTTAATATAAGCCCAATACCGAAACCTGATGTTGAAGATGAGGATACAGAAGTAAGATTGATGGAGAACCCTAATCTAATATAGCAGTCAATGCAATTTCAGATTTAGATGATATAGAGTAAACATAAAATTTACCATTGAAGAAGCATGTGAAAGGCATATTCAAAGAGGTAAATCAAAGAGAGAAGTATCCAATAAGAGATCAAATTCCGAGTGTCTGAATGGCTATCACTCTCCATTGCTTGGATGGAAGCACATCTTCAATCACGTAACATCAACATTGTAAGCAACCAAAACACCATAACTATTAGTGACAGTGAAACAGTACTTGTAAAGAAAAAGCTTATCATAACATCGTCATCACACACACACAAAGACCAAACCCGTAACCAATAATTATGCGAGTATAAAAAAGGTGGCACACTACTTTGAAAAAAATTGGCATGATTGTAGGTATATTCATGATTAGCTTATTCTACCTCTTTTTTATTATTGATTTATTGTCTGAAAAATCCTAATTTATTTAAATTGATCCTTTGAAGATTAAATATTTCAATTTACTACCTAAAAAATTACATTTCTATCCATTTAATCCTTTTCATTACTAAATCTAAATATTTAGTGTAGCTAAATTTCAAATTTAGAGTTTCTTAAGTCAATGTAATAAAAAGAGGGAACAAATTGAGATAGAGACTTTACTAAATTAATACTAATTCACTTTTTTTATTTAATAATACCAAGTCTACCTGAGAATTTTTTAAGGAACTTGCTAAGCTCCACATCTTGAAGCATGTAGCTAGGATTCCCAGAAATTAAAAGCACCGAAAGAATGTATAGAAAATGACAAAGGGATAGATGGTGAAACATGTAACAGCAAGAGAGAGAGAGAGAGAGAGAGAGAGAGAGAGAGAGAGAGAGAGAGAGAGAGAGAGAGAGAGAGAGAGAGAGAGAGACTTACAGAGGATACCCCAAAGCGAGAAGAGGCCTAAATATGAAAACAACAGAGTTAATACTAAAAATAATCAAAAGTGCATGGAGACAACTTAAAGAGGACGTAAAAGAACCATTTTCACTTTTAAAGTTAGAGACCCTTTACAACATTGAGTGTTAATGCTAAGATATGGGCAAAAATTGCAGATTTTTAAATCTGACCAGAAGCAGAAAAATAGCAGCAGAGAAATGAAGATATGCATAGATAATATATGCGTACCATGAAAAAAGATCAATGCTCTTAAGGGCGAGGTTGAGAAACCACAAAGGTGTCATCTTCTAAACTGAAGCTATATTGTTTTTGGATCCCGGAGAGGTGAAGTGAAGATTTGTGAAGATGAAAGATGAAAGAAAAGGAAAAGACAGGGAGAGTGAGGGAAAGAGGAAAAGTCGCTGTGGGAAGTTAACGCAATTGCAAAGGTATATATATATGTAAGCTAAAAACTTAGTTATGAAGCTAGCTCAGAGTGAGGGAGTATTTAACGCGTTCGATTGTTTATTGTCAGGCTTCCCAGATCGTGTCACGTGGCAGCTCTCATATGCGCCGATTTCGTTAAATGAATTCACACCCAGATTTTATTTGTTACTCTGTACCGACTTCGACTATTTATTTTTCTAATTCCTATTAATATTAAATATTAATCTATACATGTATATAAAAAATTTATTAAGCTTTAATTAATTTCATTCAAGGTATAAAATAAAAGTGTAAAATTTTTACAGTATTAATTTTTTTATTTATAAAACTTGAATTTAAAATTTTACTTAATGAGAATAAATGTTAAATTTATTTGACAAAGTCAACGTTATATATATATATATATATATATATTATTTTAAAGATAAACTCAAACTTAAAATAAACTTGTCATATTAAAAAAAAAAACTAATGAGATAATAACTAGTTAAATGATTAGTTAACTTTTTAATATGACTTATTTCCTTTTTTTTCTTAACATGGCAAGTTTATCTTTAAAATAATAATATTTAGGTTTAAATATACTTGAGGTCCTTATAGTTTCATTGAAAAATGATTTTAGTCCTTATAATTTAAAAACAATGAATTTAGTCCCTATAATTTTTAAAACCATGAAATAGATTCCTGGGGTTAGTTTTTGATTAGTCAACCGTTAGTTAACGATGACTGGGATGCTGATGTCATTATTAAAATTCATGCCAGCGTTGAATGTGTACCATTTATGCTGACATGGACTAGCCAAAAAAACTTTCAATTTATTCACTGAGATCCTTGGTCAAAATTTTCCTTTTGTCAGATTTTTTATATAAAATTGTCTTCTACTTCGTTTACGTCCCTAGTTTTAAGAATATTTTTTTATTTTTCAAAATCATCCCCTACAAACTTTTTAATTTGTTCACTTTAGTCCCAGTTCTTCACTTTTATATTTTTTCTCACGGTTTGGTCCTCCAAATTAGTCCATAATTTTATTTCTAGTCATGATATGATTCAATCTATTATTCATACCCAATAACAATACAAAAAAGAATTAAAATTCAAGTTTCAAATCTTATCTTTTATTCACTTAGGTCTTTAGTCAAAAATTTCTTTTGTCCAATTTTTTTATATAAAATCGTTTTCTAATTTGTCTAGGTCCGTAGCTTAAGAATATATCTTTTTATTTGTCAAATTATCCCCTAAAAACTTTTTAGTTTATTCACTTTAGTCTCGATTCTTAACTTTCATGTTTTTTCTCATGGTTTGCTCCTCCAAATCAGTCCATAATTTTATTTTTAGTCATGAGATGATTTAATCTGTCATTCATACCCAAGATCAATACAAAAAATGAATTAAAATAAATATTAGGAGAAAAGATCAATACCATTTGCTATTAAAAATTATTGCTTGCTATTCTTTGGAAAATAACTCCTAATAACGTTTAAATCTACTTAATGAGTTTGGCTATATAATTAAATTAAAGACGAAAGAAAAAGATCGCAATAGTTTTAATTAAAGTGACGCGACATGAAATAAGAATGATTTTAATTCATTTTGTATTAATCTTGGGTATAAATGATAGATTGAATTATATCATGACTAAAAATGAAACTATAAACTAATTTGGAAGACCAAATTGTGAGGAAAAACATGAAAGTTAAGAATTGGGACTAAAGTGAACAAACTAAAAAGTTTGTAGGGGATGAATTTGACAAATAAAAAGATATATTCTTAAGCTAGGGACCTAGACAAATTAGAAGACAAGTTTATATAAAAAAATTGGACAAAAAATTTTTTAACCAAGGACCTAAGTGAATAAAAGATAAGCTTTGAAACTTGAATTTTAATTCTTTTTTGTATTGTTCTTTGGGTATGAATGATAGATTGAATCATATCATGACTAAAAATGAAATTATGGATTGATTTGGAGGACCAAATCATGATAAAAAATATGATAGTGAAGAATTAGGACTAAAGTGAACAAATTGGAAAGTTTGTAGGAGATGATTTTGACAAATAAAAAAATATTCTTAAATTAGGAACCTAGACGAAGTAGAAGACGAGTTTATATCAAAAATTGGACAAAAGGAAAATTTCGACCAATGACATAAGTGAATAAGCTGAAACTTTTTTTTTTGGCTAGTCTATGTCAACATAAGTAGTACACAGTTAGCGCTGACATAAATTTTAATAATGACATCAGCATCTCAGTCAGTGTTGACTAACAATTAACTAACTAAAAACTAACCCCGAGGACCTATTTCATGGTTTTGAAAAATATAAGGACTAAATTCATTGTTTTCAAACTATAGGGACTAAAATTATTTTTCAATGAAACTATAAGGATCTCAAATATATTTAAACCTAATATTTAAATCTCAAAATTTAATATCAAATATTATTTATATCTATTATATATATATATATATAATTAATTAATGTTGATTGTTTTAATTGTTTCAACATTTGTTTTTTTTCAAATAATATCTTGTGTTCGAGTTTTACATTTTGTGATATGTCACAAACAATGTCTTAAAAACTGGACCGATCATTGAATGAGAAAGGTGAGTGGTTCATATTTTAATTGTCAAATCGTGGTTGAACTAGTTGAATTAAACTATATTAAAAAATATTTTAAATTATGTTTTATATATTTATAATATATTTTTATGATAATTAAATCAAGGCAAAATTATAGATCATGTATCTAACGTTTATTTCGATTTTCATAACGCATGACCTCCATTTAGGAAGAGAAAACACTTACCATCAAGCTAAACATAATCATTATCATATATGTTCAACATTTAATATATAAAGGAGTTATGTTATTATATACAAAAGACAATTTACACAAATTATTATTATTATATATTATAAAATAATAACAAATCTTATAATAAAAGAATATATCATTATTTTACATAAATCATTTTAAATTACAAAAAAGTTTAAAAATTTTAATAACAAATTTTGTAATATAAATTTAATTATTATTAAAAATATTATTTTATAATATTTTAATTCAATTGATTCGACCATAGTCTTATATTTTAAATATTTGTGAGATATACATTAATTATATATTTTAATATTTTAATATCTTTAAAATTTTAATATCTAAATATTTTTGAAATATACATTAATAATAATTAATGTATATGCCATAGATATGAAAATATTAAAATATCGGACCATGGCAGAACCATTTCAATTAAAATATTACAAAAATATTTTTAATATGCATAATATATTTTTAATAAAAATAAAATTTATATTATAAGTTTTTTATTAAAATTTTTAATCTTTTATATAATTTAAAACTATTTAAGATGTTGAACATAATAATATAATCCATTAATATATTAAATGTTGAATATATATATGATAAGATAATGTGTTTAATTAAATGGTAAATTCCTTTTTTTGCCAAATAGAAGTCATGAGTTTGAGTCTCGCTAATAAAATTTGAATGTTTTTATTTGGAAAAACAAAAAAGATGCCACATGTCGCGGCATGATTGGTGACTTGTCATGATGTGGTTAGTGCCACATGGCACATGACGTGGCAAATATTTTTGCCACGTCATGTGCCACGTTAGCATCTCCGTTAACCAACTAACGATGTTAAAAAAAGAATATATCTAAAAAAAATTTGAAATATTTAGGACATATCTGACACAAAAAAGTTGATGGACATGAATGAAAATTGAGATAAATATTAGGGACATAAAGTATACTTTTGCCTTAAATCAATAAATTGTAAACTTAAAATTACAAATGTGTTTTAAAATTGATTATTTATTTTTTATATTGAATGATATTATATTCTTTTTTGTTTAAGATCTTCAATTTTTCTTCATTTAAAATTATTTTACATTAAATAATTATATAAATATAATTGTTTGTTTTTCTTAACTGCTAATATACTTATCTTCAATTTAGCAAATTATATATAATGTTTTCCCCTATTTAACAAGATGGTAGTGTACACCCACGGGCATGTGATTCAATTCCTAGTTGAGACAATTTGGTACATTATTGAAGTGAGCTGGTTTAATAATAAATTGGTTTCTATGTAACCCACCAGGTCAAACTATGCTTTTGACTAGGTTTGTCTGATTCTTTGAAGGATCAAATTGTAGCCTCACTCAAATTGATCTTGGGTCTGGTTCTTGGTTGAATCGGCCAGTTCGGTCTGGTTCTATAATCAATGATCATGATTTTAACTAATTAATTGAAATCTAATAGATTTTTATATACTAATAATTCAAATATATACACATATATATATAGAGGACAATCTAGTGAGAGGAAATAAAAAGATAATCACTCTTGGATAACAAATTAATGGTTCAGAATGATGTAGAAATTATTAATATAAATTAATAATATTTTCTTTGATTTTTGTATGAATGTATTCTATATGTGATTTTAATAACATAAGAACAATAAATGTACACAATATTTTTAAATGTAATTATTTGTTACTTATGCATTTTAACGTTACTTATGCATTTTAACATAATAAATGAGTATTATATAATAGATGTACTATCTCGTATATCACATGGGTCACAATGCTAATTTATAAAACAAATGTATTATCTTTTATTGATACATAATTTATAATTTATATGTAATTTGGATATTTGACTTGATACTTAATTGTTATTGTGTATTCATGTCATATAATATGTAATATTTAGAAGTTTATGAGTTATGTTATATTTAGAGAATAGTAATGCATTAATTTATATAATTGTCATAATTTAAATTGTTATGTGCTTTATTTTAATATTAATTAAATGAGAGAACTCAGTTTAATTATCATTTTTAATTCTATAACATCTCTTTAAAATAACTCTTTTTATTGCATACTATTGTGATTTCAACCCCCTTATTCAGTGTAGAAGGCAGGTTATTTTTTTAACATATAAAAACATGAAATCATTAAAAGAACCTAGGCCCAATTTAAAGTACACTTTTTCACTTGTTATTACCTATAAAAATTCAGCCAAATTGTTTTTAATAAACTTATCTTGTGATTAAGTCTAGCTCACTTCATCAAAATAAAGTGTCTAATTCACAACTTAAAAAAATTATTTAGCATGCTCATTCCTTTGCGGTCCCCTTCTGCGGACACAAATCATGATCACAAAAGGTTATGGTTTGCCTTAGTTTAAGTGGATATATTGACTTTCTAAGAAGATAGTGATCGTCATCGGTGATTATCTCCCTGGCAATTAGAAGCTCCAAGAAAGCAAAAGAAACAAAAGTGACACTTTTGACTCACCTATAAGTGATTCACACCTTGCAGTTGAACCAAGAAGATTTATGGATATACAAGGAAGAACTCGTTTTTATAAAAACATGCTTCTTGCAAATAATGATTCCAATCTAGAAGGCAACGCGCGTATAGAAGTGGTTATGCCAAATAGCTCGACTCAAAGGAGTGATGATTGAGCCAAGGAAGATGATGTTAAGGGTTTGGATGATGTTATTTACGAGGTAGGTCCTACGAATGAAGCCGATAAAATAATTAAAGTTTCAAATAAGAAGAAATCAAGGTGAAACTGATACCACTTTGGTGAAGTAGGTGGCAGAACATCAGGAGTAACTGTGACTTATGCAACTTCCTTATATAAGAAATTGGTACCACTTTGGTGAGCACTTCAAAAAAATACTTGAGGCTAACGAATCTTGTGTATAATTTCATGAAGAATTTGAGAATGAGCTCTCAGGGCGTGTATAGAGAACCTTTGAGGAAAAAGAAAGAGTAGAAGTGCAAATGGCTTGGTCTAAACCCCTTCTTGGGTGGGTAAAGATTGAGGCAAAAATCATAAAATCTTATAATTTACAATTAATTCATTCAATATTTCTTTTTTTTTATGAGGAAAAATTTCCATATTAAAATTATATGTCAGATGTACGAATATTTTACCTTATCAATTTGGATGGTACTATGAAGAGCAATGGCACGAGGGGCTATGATAGCCTGATTAGAGACCACCTTTGTGCTTGGGTGGCAAGGTTCAAGAGGAAGATAGGTAATTGCTTCGTCCTTAAAGCTGAAGCATGGGGGGTCAACAAGTAATATAGAAAATCAGTAGAGTGTCGATCCCACGAGAATTTACCAATTTCATTATTTCTAAACTATATAGATGATCGAAAATGTGTGAGATTAAACTAAACTAAATTAATTGAATTAAATAACTAGCAATCAACTAAAATACTGATGATTGACAAAAAGTAACACAAATAAACTAAATGAATTATTACAAAACTACAAATTATCAAAGTATTAGGAATTCGACTTCACTAACCTATCAAACTATGGTCGGAATTCCTATTTTAATCTAAGTTCTCAATTTATCTAATGATGGTTGTATTCTCAATTTTAGTTAAAATTCAATTGCTTGGCGAATTAACTCTTTTATCCTAATTAAATTTCCTAATTCCTTAGACCAATTTAATCAAGAAAAGACAACAAGAGCAAATGAATTCAGTCACAATCATACAAATAATTTATCTATTTTTAGATCAAATTAATTTGTGGCAATTATTTCAATAGTCATGTTCATATATGAATTTTCTAATTTCCCACATGAACCCTAATTCAATTTTCAAGTGGTCAAATTTGAGAAAGCAGTAGGCATGAAAATAATTACTTAATAAGAAAATAGACTTAGATTATCATAAGAATTCAAACCATAGAATTCGAGGGAAGTTACATCTTCCCTTTAACAAAAAAAAAAAAGGTCTAGCCACTCATAACAAATAAAGCATCCATAATATCAAGATTCATGAATTTTGCCATCAAACTAAAAGAAAATAAAGAAAAGATGAGGAAGAGATGAAGATGATGTGAATGAGAGATCCCAAAAACTCTTCTTTAACGTCTCTAGTCCCTGTGCGGCAGAATCTCCACTCTTTTTAAACATTACAAATCTGATTCAAGTAAAAAGGAATAAAATAATAATAAAATCAGAAAATAAAAAAAATATGAAAATCACTTTTTCAATTCCTAATCTTAAATTAAATTCTAAAAGAAACTAACCAAAATAAATCTTAATAAATTTAAATTAAATATCCTAAACTAAATTAAACTAAATAATCATGATAAATTATAAAACATAAGATAAATTCTAAAGAAAAACTAATTTCCTATAAATTAAACTGAACAATTAAAAAGACTAAATGAATTCAGAAATAAACTTAAAACCATTTGTTTTACTCAATTCATTAATAAAAATATAGGTTAAATAATTTTATAAAATAGAGTTATCATACCCCCAAACTTAAAATTTTGCTCGCCCTTGAGCAAAAGTAAAGCACCACAAAAATGCAAGTTGATCACTCTCTATAATTCATTTTGAAATCCAAACATTAATCCTCAATAATTGTATATAATAAGATGATAAACAAGAAAATAAAGCAATTCTAACAAGTTTCTAAGTTCGAAAGATAATAATATATTTCCTCAGACTCTTGAAGTGTGTGTGTGAGTAGCCAACAACATTCTCATGCAAATAATTAGAATCAATTATATATTTATTAAACTATATAACCAAACCTCAAATTTAAAACTTCATATGCTTATTCCTCTATCCTCCATCCACTAATGTAAGCAACACATAAATAGAGATCAATAGGTCTTTCTCTGCTTGTAATGAGGTCAATGGTTATGGGTAAAAGAAGAAAATGAATAAGGGAAAACAAAGTACAAGAGAATAAGTAATGCATAGTGTAAACACTACAATTCTCTGAACCTTTATACTATTTAGCTCAACTTTCCTTCTTTTTTCCTTTTTCTATTTTTTTTCTTTTTTCACTGTCAACTCCCCAAACTTAAATCATTTTAATCCACTTTTTTTTTTCATTTTTCTTTTTTTGAGGGGCTGAGAATATTTTTCTTCATTCATCTTTATTTTCAAGTATATTTTTTTTTTCATTCCAACCTCCCTTTCTTCAAGACTTTTCTATGCACCACTTACTCTCTTAAAAGGGTAGGTGATTTCTTTTTTTGGCTTTAGGTTTTATCTTTATGGGTACCAAAAAGAAAATTCAAGTTTCAATTATTTCCGCAACAAAAAGGCTCAAAGTGGGTACTAGTGGTAAATAATCCAAAGCTCTAATTAGATCCAAAAATGTCTAAATCATATATTTATCCATATGCTACTTAGGATTCTGCCTCGGGAGAATATATGACCAAGTTCTAAAATTCAGATAAAGCATATAATTCAATGAACATAAAACTTTCTTCTAAAAATCTACACTTCAAATATTACTGGCTACAATGCTTAATATATTTTTCAAGAGTTAAAAAAATAAAATCATTATCAATCAATCTTTTCCATTGCTAAAATTTATCTTTAATTTCCTATAAATCATCTTTCCTATAGCAATGAATTTTCATTATAGGTACTTGACTTTTCATAGGAAAAAACTACGACAACAATCAATATCTTTCAAATATTTTCAAAAAAAAATTTTCAAGGGCAAGCAAACTTTAAGTTGTTCCATTTGAAAGCATAGATTGAATGACCAAAAAGTTCTCCAATCCAAAACTAAATTCACCAAATAATTTGCAACATCTTTCAAAAATTTTAGTGAACTTTAAATCTTTTAAATCAATATTTTCCTACCCCCAAACTTAAAATGAAGCATAGTCCTCAATGCTTTAAAACATGTGTTTTAAAATTTAATGGCACTAGGAATTTAAAATTGAGAGGCATACTGGAACATTGAGAGGCATACAATGACTAAGAACATATCAATTCACCAATTCAGAATAAGAGGGTCATCAACACTTCAATCAATAGAAAAAGTTAATCAACAAAATTCCTCTACAAATTTTATCAGGAAAAGTTTTGAATTTGGCCAATCTCTGTGCTTTATCAGCATTAACAATTATACACCATGGAGAACTCACCAACATAAATTTACCTATCAGAACTCAGAACTCAACAAATATACTTTATCAATATCAATTCAAATCATTCAATCATTTTTCCAGTTAAAAATTCATAAGGTTCCCCATGTTTAGCAAGTTGACATTGTCCAATTCCATGAATATCCAAAATTACTTCCAATACACATCAATCCAACTCAATAACTCCAAGTGAATACCCAAAATTGATATGAATAGTCAGTTACGTGACACTATGCATAAGTCCAGAATAAATCACTCCCAATTAATTCAATCAACAACGTAAGTCAATAAAAAAGACAATATTAAATCACAGGAAAGAGAGATTACTGACCTTGTTGACAACAATCCTCAAACTAAAATATCAAACATTTGATCCCATATAAATTTTAAACAATAGAGGTGTAAAGTGAGTGTGGTAACAGTGAAGGGTGGTTAAGGCATGGGTAAGGCTGAGAATAGGGGATGAAAGTGGCTGTTTCACTTGCGGCGATGGTTGAGGGTAAGTGGTGTGGGTTGCGGAGATGGAAGAGAAAAACGACTATGCTGCGAGTCTGTGGCAGAGGTGATTATGGGTTACTACTTTTAATGCCAAGGCATCAGATATGGATATTGCAGCATTCAATCCTTGATATCATTATACTCCAATATCCACACTTAGTTCTTAAAATTCATGAATTTAACCAAAAATACAAGCTTACCTCATCTCCTTTCTGAATTTTTGCTACTTTCTTTTTGCAAAACAGGTCCCCTAACACTTGTGAATATGCAAACTCCCATTTTCATCAATCATACTTATTAGTAATCTTTTCAATTACCTGTAAAATAATTCAAGTCTTTAGAAAACAAAACAAAACAAAACAAAACAAAAAAGAAAATCAAACACAACAAAATAAAAAAAAAGAAATCTAAATGCTGAAAATTAGAAGTTGGGTTGCCTCCCAACAAGCTCATAGTTATAGTCTTTAGCTTGACTCTTATATTTTTTATGTCTGATCAGTGAGATTCGGGGAGAGCTTCTCCCTATTGACCTCTCCCATAGGATAATGCTTCAACCAAGCTAGTGCTTCCCCTTTTTTCAACATCACATCTTTCAATGTAGGATTAAATTTCTATTGAGGTTGGACCAACAAATTGCAATTGTCTTCCATGAATATTTGTAACTCGCTGGATGCACCTTTTTCATGTCATTTATGGCATCACCTATCTTTGATTTATACTTCCTCAAAATTTTTAAAAGTTTTTCTTCTTCAACCTGTGTTAGTTCAGCATTTATAATAATAGGAAACAAGTTATTTCCACCAAGAAAAGCATATATAAGATAAAGGGAAAGAGATTCTAAATCAAGTTTTGGACATTCTTTACTTACCTCCTCATTTTTCAAAATTTCAACCTTACTTTCTCTAGAAGGCGACAAACACGGCAAGACTTCTGACTGTTAAGTATATCTCTTGAATTCTAACTCATTCTCATCTTTTACATCATAGTTCACTTTAGTCAAATTACACATAATAGATTCAAGAGATGGGTTAAGAACATATCTGTGGCACACCTCCGTGGCATGAGAATCAATGGCATTTATTTTGAGACATTGATCATTGTCTTTCACAGGAAACTTCACAGCTTCAAATACATTAAAAGTCACATTCTCCTCGTTTACTCGAAGTATGAGTTCACCTTTTTCCACATCTATCAATGCTCGACTCGTTGCCAAAAAATGTGTTTCTAAAATGAGTGGGATATTCCTATCTTCCTCCATGTCTAGCATAACAAAGTTAACAGGGAAGATAAATTCATCTACTTTTACTAGCACATCTTCCATGATATCATAAGGATGCTTAATTGACCGATCGGGCAATTGTAGTGATATCATTTGTAATACCCATAAAAAATAAAATATAAATATTTGTTTACAAACTACTGTTACTATTTCAGTATACGATACTATTCACCCGTATAATACTATTTACGTATATGATACTGTTCATTTATACAATTGAAATGTCAAGTACTAGATGTGGTTTGGTCATAAGAGAAAACTAGAAAGAAGTTTGTAGGAGAAAATGACGTTTTAGGTGTAAAAATACCCTCAGGGACTAAATTGAAAGAACTGATTTGAAAAGAAACTTAAAGGTTTAAGGTGAAAGGATAGTTTTCCCTTTAAGTTTTCAATAGTAATAACAGAAAAATTTTTCAGGTGTACAGTAACTGCATTATTAGAAATGTCATTTTCATGAATAGTAAATTGAATATTTTATTAGCGCATAGTATCAAATAGTACCCTTGACTTTTCCTATAAATAGGCGCTTTCATTTCACTTCTAAACTCACACCTTCAACTTCTCTTCTTCTCTCCTTAAGTTTCTCTTACTTCAATGCTAGGCCTCTGAGATTTTGGGCATTTCCTTTTCAGCTTAGGTAAGGATACTATGCCCTTTCTATGTCTTTCAAATTTTAGAAGTTATTTTCTTAAGTATGCTCTGTGGTTGCGGCTTTGGCTGATCTTCCACATCAGAAAAACTGTCCTTAGCTGCTTACATATTATTTTGATTCTCTGACTATCGAAATATAATGTAAACTGTGAAGAATACATGTCTAGGAAAGTTCTGGCTAAGGAAAGACCTGGTTTTTAAGTGTGTCCAGTGTGACCCTCCACTCTTTCCTGGGAACTTACCTGGTGTACTCTTTTACAGATTGTATTCTCTATTTCTGGTATGAATAGTAACCGTACATATGAATAGTGACCGTACGTATGAATAGTAACCGTATATATGAACAGTAATCGTACGTATGAACAGTATCTGTATGAAAATAATCCTAACGTATTTTCTCTAATCTTTCATGAAAATCTCCGTAGCAGAACACCGAAATTCACCTGAGTACTCTTGTCTGTAATGACTTAGAGAAGCATGCTCGTACGGAATTCAAGTGAGTGAAACGACCCCGTTTTAATAGAGTTTTAGCGTTACTGGTGATAAAAAGTATGTCGTAGGACACTCTCAAGATTCATAGGGGGAAATTGGATTCATAATGACGAATTTAAGGAGATAATTAATCCAGAAGTACGGATAAGACGAAACAAGTATTTCATGATGATGTGAAGTTTGAATCTTTCAAAAATAGTTTAATGGTTATCTTGATTTGTGGATTATAAATCTATGATATAGTTATATACTATACTTGTTATATGGATGAATATTATATTGTGCTTCTGATTATGATATGAAATGATGTACTATTGATTGTGATTGAGCGGGACAGTACCCCCTCTCACGGCAAGGCGGAAAACCCGGTTGAAAGGGTGTCTTGACCAATGAGTGTGGAGACAACGATTCCCTCAGTAGGGATATAGCCCGGATTGGTGATAAATCCGTGAGGCACCCTAGCTAAGAGGATGAGGTTGTGCGTCATGGCAGAAATATACATAATTGGTGAGCCGGCCTGTGTGCGCTCTCCGAGATATATTGCCATTGATGAGTACTAGTAATGTTTGTTGAATTGGTTGTGCGTCATGGCGGAAATATACAGAATTGGTGAGCTGGCCTGTGTGCGCTCTCCGGGATATATTGCCATTGACGAGTACTAGTAACGTTTGTTGAATTGGATGAATTTTTATCTTCTTGTATGTAATTTCTAACTATGTCTATTGGTTGAGTATGAGCCTTCGGATATACTTGCATGACTGGTAATGTATTTGAATTTTATTAACGCGAGGCCGATTCGCTCACGGAGCCTAAAAGCTCACACTCTCTGTACAACCTTTTTGTTTAGATCAGGTTGCCGATGAAGAATATCCGCTAGAAGAATAGATCACTTTGGACATTCCCGCTATCGGGTAGGCCCTTCTATTGTTGAAGATTATGTCGCTCTGTAATCGTCTAGGACATCTAGGTCAGGGGTTTGACATTTGGTTTGTATGTCAGCATAATAATGTATTTTATATTGAGAATCTATTATTATGTGCAAATCATCTCTATGAATTTCAAATAAGAAAATTTGATATATTTTCTTCAGGAATGGTTATTTTGATAATATAGAGATAATGACTAAACTCATGGGTAGAATTTATCGAAAGGCTTATAGTGATGGGATATTCATCATTGTACCGGTCATGTGCCCAGAAAACGGGTCGTGACATCATTGTAGGCTTAACTTCCCCGATCCTAAGCCGACGAAATATGGACAGTGTCATCAAGTTGATTTTAGCTCCTAAATCACAGAGAGATTTTTCAACAATTAAATTTTCCGTTTTGCAAGTATGTGAAAACTATATGGATCCTTAAGCTTCGAAGGCTACTTTTTCTGAAGTATGGCACTTCACTCTTTAGTTAGCATGACTGTCTCATCCTCTGGAAGCTTCCTTTTCTTAGATAGGATCTTTTTCAAAAATTTGGCATAAGTCACATATGTTCAATTGCCTCAGCAAATGAAATGTTGATCTACAGCTTCTTGAAGATATCTAGGAACCGTGAAGATTGTCTTTCTTGAGTCTATTTCCTTAAACACTGAGCATAAGGAATTTTCTGCTATGTTGGCTTATCCCAATCTAGTTCCTTCTTCTTCTTCTAAGAGAGTTCTCCTTAGATTGATATCTTTTCTGTTCACCCTTACGCAAATCATGATCAATGGGATTGTATGCCTCAACAGTGTTTTTAGGTGGAAGTTCAGCTATTGGTTTAGTTTTGTCCTCCTTGGGAAGTGGCTCAAGTGTTTTACCACTTCTCAAGGATATTGTATTACAATTCTCCCTGGAATTTCTCTTTGTGTTAGTAGGTAAATTTCCATAGGGCTTTTCAGCTAAATGCTTAGCTATTTGTTCCACCTGGTTTTTTAGACTATTTATTGCAGCATCTTGGTTTTTAAAGTTCACCCTTGTCTTTGTCATAAAATCTATAGTGTGTTGGGCTAGCTTCTTAATAACTTGTTTCCATCTAGAAGATTTCTTAGGAGCTCACTGAACATGAGGAGGTTGGTATGGTGGCACTGATGGTCTAGGTGCCCCCTGTTGATTCCATGAAAATTTGGGGTGATTATGCCACCCTGGGTTGTATGTGTTTGAATACATATTATGCTGGGGTTGTTGGGGCTGGCCCATGTAATTAATCTGCTCTGTGTGTGTATTGGTCTCACATGCCCCATTCAAATGATTACCTCCATAGAAATCACACAAAAGATATGGGGTATTCATGACCCTTACCTGCATAGTATCAAACCTCTGTGTCAATGCAGCCATTTGTTGAGATAGTGTCTTCATAGTATCAAAAGTATGAACTTCCAACACTTGTCTCCTTGAAGTAGCTCTATCTCTAGGGATAGGATAATTATCTGTAACCATAGTCTCAATCAGCTGAAATGCTTCATCGGGGGTCTCACCTCTCAGTGAACCCCCTGCAACTGCATTGACCATAACTCGTGATGATTCATCCAACCCACTATAGAAGGTATGTATCTGCATCTAATTTGGAATAGAATGATGTGGACAACTCCTCAACAGATCTTTGAAATGTTCCCATGTATCATACAAGGATTCTCCATCAAGTTGATTAAAGGAGGTGATATCACTCCTCACTTTAGCAAACTTAGACGGCGGAAAATACTTAGTAAGAAATTTGTTTTTTCAGTTCCACCTATGTAGTTATACTGCCTTGAGGTTGCGAATGTACCCAGCAGTTGGCCTTATCCTCAGTGAGAATGGGAAAAGCTTCAATTGAATGGCATAATCACTTGCCCCGTTCACTATAATTGTATTGCACAATTAGAGGAAGTGATTGATATGGACATTAGAATCCTCTAACGGGCTTCCTCCAAACTGCTCTTATTGAACCAATTGCAGAAGTGCTGGCTTGATCTCAAAATTATTAGCCTGAATTGGAGGTTTGATAATGCTCGTCGAACACTCATCAGTCATAGGTGCAAGATAGTCTCTTAACGTTTGTCTAATAGTACCTCTATTTTTCGCAGCATCACCATGATTAGCCGCATTATTAGGTACTATGTGGTTTTCCTCAGCCATTGTTAATGGTTGAGTTTCTGCGGCTATCTAAGTTCTTTTTCTCTTGCTCGCTTGCTTCTGATTTAAGCGTGCTATTTTTTAGAAGTAGATTTCCTCCAAGGTTGTAACAATGGTATTAGAGCTTGATTCTTGCGTCTTCACATGCTATTGACATAAAGGGCTACTGAAGAGTGAAGCTGAGCTTGAAGGCTTGAGTGAAGCTGAGCTTGAAGGCTTTAGTGAAGCTGAGCTTGAAGGCTTTACTTTTCTAACAGGCCAGTCTTTAAGTGAGAGGCCACGTCACATTCTACATGATTAGATATATTTCACAAAACAGGACTTATAGTATTATCTTGAATACAATCTCCATGTTGTGATTTAGTTTACCAAACTCTCTTTGCATATGATGAGAGTTGAATACATAACAGACACAATATAGCTCCATCTTTAAGAATCCCTGCTATATGAGCCTATATGTAGCAGCCAGTATTGGTCTAAACTCTAAAGCGCCACATGACTCATACTACCTATGATCCTTTTAGTAATTGAATTTTAGCCAGGTGCTTCCTCCCCTTCAAGTGAGAGGCCATGTCACTTTCACTAGTGCACTTCACATTACACACTTCACATCTTAATATGGAACTCTTCATTCCAACAGATGTTCCAATGCTCTTCTGCAATTCTTGCACCTTGGTATTGGCATGAACATCTTTGCTTTTATTTTTCTCATCTTTAATTGTTCTCCCTTTCGGTCCATTCCTGAGCATACTCTCTGAATCTTGGATATGCTTCTGCTCCATTCTTGTTTGCTGATTGGCTGTTATCGTCTGCTTCCATGCATTGGCAATATCCATCAACTTTCCAGGCTCCTCTTTTGACCTGTCATTTTTCTTCACTGCAACACAGGCAGCCTTGTGTTTCCTTCCATGAAGGTGGGACTTCAAATTTTTCTCGCATGTTGTTGTCACCTGAGACATGGCACAAGTCCACTCTTTCTGTACTTCTTCTTCATCTGCTATAACTTTCCCTGCAGTTCCTTCGGTTTGCACTGTGGCGGATGATATGTTAACATTCAATTCAAGATTGCTCGCAGCTGTATTTCCCTAATATGGTGAAGATTTAACATAGATTTGAGTTTTAAAATTTTGAATTTTCCAGGGAAAATTCCTATTTTCCGACTAAATATGATAAGAAAACCTTACTTGTTTGCTTTCAGAAACTTCCTCCTTTTCAGTCATCTCCAAATCTTTGATGTCTTCCTGTTCAACGTCAAGCCTTACTTTATTTGTCTGCACAATCGATAAATCCAACCCATCAGCCACTTCAGATGATAAGAAATGATCTGCTAATGCTATTGAAGAATCATACTTTCTTCATTCATCGAATACATCGACCAAGAAAAGGAAAAATGGAGAGGTAGAATTTTAGAGTCAATATTCTTTGTCATTACGATTCTATTAAGCTACCTCAGATATTCCATTTCTTTCCTGTTTAAAGGTGACAATGCAAAGACAATAGAATGCATGACAAGGATTAAATTAATGTCATGTAACTGTATAAATGACATGAAGACTATACCTGTTGCATTTCATTCTTTTCCGTAGCTGAAACTGCTTTCATCCCTTCTGCATCAAGATTCTGCGCCGTTTGGTTCTTCGATATGAGAAAAGGATAATCAGCTTAATTTTAGAGTACAAAATAAGCAAGCAATCTAAAAGAAGGGAGGTGGTGAGTGATTTTAAACCAGTTATAAACATAAACAAGTACGTAAACTTAGTCACACATAGTCAAACAAACATGCTTTCCTAAGTCCCTTTTAAGAACATTTTTGGCATATTGTCATCTTCCTCTAGATTCTTCTATGTCAGGAATCATCTCAGATGCATGTGTTTAAAACACCAATATCCAAGATATCTGATATCTTCCAAGATAGTTATACCTGGCTAGCAATTAGTTTCTCCAAGGCCTCAGTTCCATTCTCTGTTATATACTTCTCAGTCTGCATTAGAAAGTTTTCTTTCTTCGAGTTCCTGAACCTGCTTATGACTTCATAGACGTAAGAAGCTCTTCCAAAGTCTGGTATCATGAGCCACACGATGATCATTAGCTTAATGTAAGGCCAGTACTGAAACCTGATGTTGAAGATGAGGATACACAAGTAAGATTGGTGAAGAATCCTAATCTAATATAGCAGTCAATGCAATTTTAGATTTAGGTGATACAGAGTAAACATAAAATTTACCGTAGAAGAAGCTTGTGAAAGGCATATTCAAAGAGGTAAATCAAAGAGAAAAGTATCCAATAAGAGATCAAATTCCGAGTGTCAAAATGGCTATCACTCTCCATTGCTTGGATGGAAGCACATCTTCAACCAGGTAACATCACCATTATAAGCAACCAAAAACATCATAACCATTAGTGACGGTGAAACAGTAATTGGAAAGAAAAAGCTTATCATAGCATCGTCATTACACACACACACACACACACAAAAGAAGAGACCAAACCCGTAATGAATAATTATGTGAGTATGAAAAAGGTGCCACACTACTTTGAAAACAATTGGCATGATTGTAGGTATATTCATGATAGCTTATTCTACCTCTTTTTTAGTAAATTATTGATTTAATCTCTGAAAAATCCTAATTTAAAAGAGTAAATTATTGATTTAATCTCTGAAAAATCCTAATTTATTTAAATTGATCATTTGAAGATTAAATATTTTAATTTAGTACATAAAAAATTACATTTCTATCCATTTAATCCTTTTCATTACTAAATCAAAATATCTAGTGTAGCCAAATTTCAATTTTAGCGTTTCTTAAGTTAGTTTAATAAAAAGAGGTAACCAATTGATATAAACACTTCAACAATCTTTCAAAGACTAATTTACTTTTTATTTAATACCAAGTCTACCTGAGAATTTTTTAAGGAACTTGCTAAACTCCACATCTTGAAGCACGTAGCTAGGATTCCCAGAAATTAAAAGCACAGAAAGAATGTATAGAAAATGACAAAGGGATAGATGATGAAACATGTAACAGCTAGAGAGAGAGAGGGAGAGAGAGAGGGAGGGAGAGAGAGAGAGAGAGAGAGAGAGAGAGAGAGAGAGAGAGAGAGACTTACAGAGGATACCCCAAAGCGAGAAGAGGCCTAAATATGAAAACAACAGAGTTAATGATAAAAATAATCAAAAGTGCATGGAGACAACTTAAAGAGGACGTAAAAGAACTGTTTTCACTTTTTAAGTTTGAGACGCTTTACAACATTGAGTGTCAATGCGAAGATATGGGCAAAAATTGCAGATTTTTAAATCTGACCAGAAGCAGAAAAATAGCAGCAGAGAAATGAAGATACACATATATAATATATGCGTACCATGAAAGAAGATCAATGCATTTAAGGGCGAGGTTGAGAAACCACAAAAGTCTCATCTTCTGAACTGAAGCTATATTGTTTTTGGATCTCCGGAGAGGTCAAGTGAAGATTTGTGAAGATGAAAGATGACAGAACAGGAAAAGACAGAGAGAGTGAGGGAAAGAGGAAAAGTCGCTGTGGGAAGTTAACGCAATTGCAAAGGCATATGTAAGCTAAAAACTTAGTTATGAAGCTAGCTCAGAGTGAGGGAGTATTTAACGCGTTCGATTGTTTCTTATCAGGCTTCCCAGATCGTGTCACGTGGCAGCTCTCACATGCGCCGATTTCATTAAATGAATTCACACCTACTGTTTATTTGTTACTGTACCGACTTAGACTACTAATTTTTCTAATTCCTAAAATTGCAGACAAATTTTCCTTTTTTTATGTTTATTATACATATAAAATGTTATGTGTGTCAAAATATGATTAAATTTAGGTTTGTTTTTAATTATAAACGGAATAAATATTTGTGGTCTCAAAATATTTGAATATATTATTTAGGTTTTTTTAATTATATACGGAATAAATTTCGTCTTTCTAAAAATCTGATTCGTTTCTAATGTATTATTCCATCTCAAATTCAACCTCAAATTAATAAGCTTCACATTGGCTAGATTTGAAGATGAGTCTCTCATCTTTTCCTATATAGAGTGTTTTAATAAATACTTTTATTTTGAAAAGGCTCATGAATAAATGTGTTTTCCAATTTAGTAATTTTTATTGTGGCTAAAATTGTTGTGTAGCGAAATTTGACTGGTGCATCAATCCATATGTTCTTATACATGTTTTTGAATTTGAGAAGAAATTAGAGATATAAAAATTAGTCTCTAATTTGAGACAATAATTTTTCATCTCTAATTTTGAGACAGAATTTATTTTTTGTCTCAATTTTTTTTGCAACGCTAAAATCAAAGACATAGTTTTACTTAATCAAATAATCTCTTATTTTTTATAGTGACATATATATATGTTTAAAATAGTAGTATTAAAAAATATATTAATTTTTAATTAATATAATTTGAGTCATGACATATCACATAAGTGTAAAATTCTTATAATATTAATTTATTTATTTATAAAACTCAAACTTAAGCTTTATTTACAAAGAACAAATGTCCAACTATTTGACAGTCAATGTTAAACACACACACACACACATATATATATATATATATATATATATATAATTAATATTTATTAGTAAGTTTTAAGATTAAAAATTTATTATTTTACAGATAAAATTGTCATATAAAAAAAAGTAAATGAGATAATAACTAGTTAAATGATTAGTTATACTTTTTAATATGACATGTTTCCCTTTTTTTATATGGCAAGTTTTTCTTTAAAATAATAATATTTAAATCTCAAAATTTAATACTACAGATTATTTATATATTATATATAATTAATTTTATTTTTTAATTATTTCAACATTTGTTTTCTTTAAATAAGATCTTGTGTTCGACTTTTATACTTTCGTAATCTGTCACAAACCGTGTTTTAAAAAATGGAATAAACATTGAACGAGACACGTGAACGGTTATGTTTTAGTGGCCAGATTATGGTTGAACTAGTTGAATTAAACTATATTAAAAATATTTTAAACTATGTTTTATATATTTATAGTATAATTTTTATGATAATTAAATCACTAAATTGTAAAATTAAAATTTCAACTATTTTTTTAAAATAATTGATTTTTATTTTTATATTATATTATATTATAAATTTTTTTTATGCTCTTCAATTTTTCCTCATTTAAAATTTTTTACATCAAATAATCTATAAATGTAATTGTTTGTTTTTGTTAACTGCTAATCATTAGTAATGATATATTTACTAAATCAGATGTCTCTTCCATAAGGGATGCGTTGTGCTATTTGGCCTGGAGTAATTTTAGCATATATATATATATAATGTTTTGCCCCCTATTTAACAAGAGGGTAGTGTAGGATGGTAGCACATACGTTAGACCCACAGGGACGTGCTTCGATTCCCAATTGAGACAATTTGGCACATTATTGAAGTGATCTAGTTTAATAATAGACTGGTTTTTGTGCAGCCCACCTAGTCCCATTTTTTAAAGGACCAGTTTAAAGCCTCACTTAGACTGAACTTGGTTCTGGTTCTTAGTTGAACTCGCCGGTTAGATCTGGTTCTATAATCAATGACTAACTAATTAGCTGAAATCTAATAGATTTTTAGATACTAATAATTTAAACATATATACATATGTATAGAGAGGACATATCTAGTGAGAGGATTAGTCTAATGTGATAGGTAAAATAAAAAGACATATGTATAAAAGATATATGTATTATCTTTTATTGATATGTAATACATAATTTATAATTTATATGTAATTTGAATATTTGACTTTATACTTAATTGTTATTGTGTATTCACGTCATATAATATGTAGTATTATAATGATATGTAGTATTTAAAAATTTATGAGTTATGCTATATTTAGGGATTGTAATGCATTAATTTATATAATTGTCATAACTTAAATTGTTATGTACTTTATTTTAATATTAATTGAATGAGAGAACTTATTTTAATTATCATTTTTAATTTATAACATCTCTTTAGAATAACTCTTTTAATTGCATATTACTGTGATTGCAGCCCCTTATTCGATGTAGAAGGCTTATTATTTTTACAATGTTAACATATAAAAACCATGAACCCATTAAAAGAACCTAGGCCCAAATTTAAAGTACACTTTCTATAAAAACTCAAGCCAATTTTTTTTTATAAACTTATCTTGTGATTAAGCCTAGCTCACTCTATCCAAAAAAAAAAGTGTCTTATTCATAACTTAAAAAATTTATTTGGTATGCCCATTCCTTTATAGTCCCATTTTGGGAACACAAATCATGATCACAAAAGGTTATAGCTTGCCTTAGTTTAAGTGGATATAATGACTTTCTAAGAAGATGGTGATCGTCACCAGTGATAATCTTCCTTAGGGTAGTGGATCTGGTGGTTAGAATGTCATGACTATAAATCAAGATCATGACTGGCGCAAAAGGTGTCTTGGCCACATAGTTGCAAGCCTAACTTCCTTTAACCCAGACCTTATTAAAACATAGATGTAAAATGTTGCATACATTATTCTATTTTCGAATAAAAATTTACAATAAATACTCCTAATTCTCAATTAAATGACGTAGCGGAACCTACTCGATTATAGAGTCTTTCTAGCGTTTTCTAATAACATACATTATTAACAGAAAAGACCTACACTGATGCCGCTTTCTAACAAAGGGAAGGTCTTCAAGAAAGTACGCCTCAGGATCATGAAATCCAACAAGCCTAAAACTGTGAGGAGGTGAGTCTAAACCACTAGACTCACCATAATCCTATCTACCTTTAAATACAAGACATATATACAATACAATATTAAGAAGAACGATAATTATAAAATATGACTTCAGACAAACCAGTACCACATAAATTCAAATTGACTCTTACTAGACTACATACAATTACTCCATATAAATTTTATTTGATGCAAGTAAGTCATGTACAATCATTTAGCAATCGAAAATAATTTTCATGCCAAAGAATAAGATTACATAATTTATTAAAATCATGATCACATATAGGTTGGTAGCCAATCAACTCCTCAGCAATTCAACGACCACAACGCACTGGCCATGTGTGTGTAGCAACGTGAGACCAAGGACGAAAGAGCCTAACCATATCACAATCACATAGGAGTAAGAAGCCTTTCGATTCTCAAGCAACTCACGACCACATCACACGGGCCCATATTGTGCGTGAAGCAATGCAAGACCGGGGATATCAAAGCCCAACCATATTACAATCACAGTTATAGGCATTCTCAATATAATTCACATTCATCATTCACTACATTCTATAAACATTGAGACCCATGATATATTCATATCTAGTCCACAAGGGACATGCCACATCATTACAATATTTATCCACAATTTTTCCAATATTCATAACATACATCACCTGTACAAGTCATATTCACCCATTCCATATATTCAGACATATAACATGTCAATTGCACACCCATTTATTCTCACAATTTTCTTATAACAACTATTAAGCATCAATCTCCTACTACATTCATAATGATAAGGAGTCTACGCATCTCTATTTCAGTATATGCATTTATGTATATTTGTGAGTACAGGTACATCATCCAAAAGTGTGTACTTCGCCATAGGGAATTTATATAGTAACACACATAATTACTTCATAGCCGCGTTCCAATCACATTTATTAGATCCACGCACACTTACCCATATTCATCAAACATTCATTTTCCTTTAGTCAAATGCATACATCACTTCTTTTATACCAAGACTAAATTTCATTCATATTCATTCACATAGGGTCATTTACTTTTTCTTATGCCATGTCATGATTCCTATCCTTACTTACACTTATTAATGATCAAGTGCAACACATACCATGACATTGTTTCATTCACCAAGGATTGTCATGACACTGACTAGATATATTATTTCTAATCTCATGTAACTAGAAGTCTTCCATTTGCATCTCCAAGAACAATATGAAAAACCAAGTACTCATGGTCATTCATACCTCATAAAGCTTGATCACGTTCAAGGTTGAATATTTGAATTTCTTCTAATTCCAAATTCTTATGAAATTCATTATGTCATTTGCGCGGTATAATTATACCCTTCTGAACAATCAAATTTCAATTCACAATAGTCACAACTTACTTTAAAATTCACTAAGGAAATCACTACTTAGCTTACTATGCACTAGTATCAACATTCAACAGTCACATACCATTTAAGTATAATTACTTATAAAACAAGTAATAATGTAGTTCTAGTCTTGACATTATATCATCTTCTTCATTTCACATACACATCTCTGAATGACTCTAATAAACATAAAATCTGAGGAATTTAAAACATGCAAACTAGGGCTAGCTCCCTCACCTTACATTAAGCTTACAATTAAATTCCTTTCTCTTGAAGGCGGTTGCGTAATGCATAAGATGTCCCAAGAAGCCCATATCCTACTCCCACATCTAGAAATCAAGAGAACCAGACAAAAGGGTCAAAAACCCCCAATAATTCATATGACAAGAGGCTGGCGTGACAAATTGAAAGAGTCAATCAAATATTAGAAGATATGTTAAGGGCTTGTATCTTGGAATTCAAGGGTAACTGGGATAATTATAACTCATTAGCAGAATTTGTATATAATAACAGTTACCAATCTAGTATTCACATGGCCCCTTATGAAGCATTATATAGGAGAAAGTGTAGGTCACTTATTTATTGGGTAGAACTTGGGAAAGAGCTATAATAGGACCAGAAATGGTAGACCAGACATCCAAACAGATAAAATTGATAAGGGAATATCTTGCTACTGCTCAGAGTAGACAAAAGAGTTATACAGATAAAAGAAGGAGGCCTTTGGAATTCAATGTTGGTGATCATGTTTTTCTTAAAATCACCCCAATCACAGCAGTAGGTAGAGTATTGAAAGCAAAGAAACTTAGTCCTAGATATGCAAGACTATTCCAAATCATTGAAAAACTTGGTACTACAGCCTATAGATTAACCTTACCACCAAGTTTGAGTAATATTCATGATGTATTTCACGTATTCCAATTAAGAAAGTATCTCCCAGATTCTACACATATTATTGAATCTGAGAAATTGCATTTACAAGATAATATGACACATGAGATAAAACAGAATAGAATAGTTGATACTCACATCAAGTTATTAAGAAACAAGCAAATTCCTCTAGTAAAAGTTATCTGGAAGGGTTTGACACAGGAAGAAGCCACATGGGAAATAGCAGACCACATAAAGCAAGAATATCTTGAGCTTTTTGAATAAGGTAAGACTTTGAATTTTGAGGAGAAAATTCTTTTAAGAGAGGTAGAATTGTACATCAAATATTTTCTTTTAAACAAGTCATATGTTCTTTATTTAAGATAGAAATGATGGAAGAATTAGTAGAATATGTGTTTGGATGCTTAGGATGAAATTAGAAAGTAAAGGCATGAGGAAATTAGGATAATTGAGTTAAAAATAAAAGAAAAATGAAGTTCTGAAGGTACTAGTCGACTAATGTGATAGATCAGTCGACTGATAGCATCAGAAACCAGACTAGATTGCTGATATCTGCGATCAGTCGACTAATCATTCTCTATCAAAACTGAAAACTTTGGTATTGTATCCGTCAGTCGACTAATCAGAAGGGATCAGTCAACTAATTGAGAATTAGTTGACTAATCAAAATGGATCAGTCGACTAACGGGCTGCTGGGATGCGAGAATAAGTCGGTTTTAACTGAAAAGTCAATAAAAAATTTACTTAAATACCCCTAGTATGCTAATGAAGCTAAGAAATGAGAGAGTAGGGTTAAAAGGGGATTTCCACAATAAAAAGGCTATTTAGATCCTCTATAAGTAAGAAGAGAGGAAAAAGAAAGAATTCTGAAACTTAGAGGAGAGAGAGAGAGAGAAAGAGAGAGAGAGAGAGAGAGAGAGAGAGAGAAAGAGAGAGAGAGAGAGAGAGAGAGAGAGAGAGAGAAAGAGAGAGAGAGAGAGAGAGAGAGAGAGAGAGAGAGAAACGTGAAGAGCAAGAAGGAGAGAGAGAAGGAAGTTTTAGTTAAGCTTTTAGCAAGGAAATTATCAAAGGTAAGTTTCTGGCTTGTTTCTTCTAGTTTAAATGAATTCTAGAGCTTTAAAAATGATAGAAAAGAAATTTTAGGTTAAGGAAAGAAGAAGGAAGAAGGAGTTGATCTAGAAAGTGAGGAAACAAGGAATTATTAGCAAAAAACTAGAAGATATTACTTCAACGTTAGCTTTAGCTATATTGCCTAGGGTTCACTGTTCATGCAAGAATGAGAAAAAAATAAGGAGATGATTCTACTTACCTCTTCCACTCTTCAAGTTTGTTTCATCATTCACCAAGCAGCTAGCCACGAAGAGAAGAAAAATGAAGAGAGGAGAGAGCTATGAAATTTTTGGATAGAGAGAGACATGAGAGAAAATGAATGAATGAGAGGATAAGGTGTGATTTATATAATGAAAGTGGGGCCCACATTACACATTTTTAATTTGGTCCCTTAAGTGAAAAAAATTATGATTTGAACCCCTAAAGATACGAAGAAAACTTTTGGTTTCAATTAAGGCATCCAGCCACACTTCTTCATACACACGTCATTACCTCTCATTCTTTTTAAAACCTAAAAAAAGTTTGTATTTATTCATTTTAGTCCATCTCGGCCTCAAAATCTGCTTCAGTCTCAAACCTCAAAATTATGCCCTTTTTTTTTATATTTACACAATAATACCTGGGGTATTACATAGAAGTTCCAAGAAAAACAAAAGAAACAATAGTGATACCTTTGACTCACCTTCAGAAGATGACCTTGTGGTTGAACCAAGAAGATTTATGGATATACAGAGAAGATTGTTCTTATAAAAACATGCTTCTGGCATATGATGATTCCAATCTAAAAGGCAATGCGTATATAGAAGTGGTTATGCCTAATAGTTCGGCTCAAAGGAGTGATGACTGGGCTAAAAAAGATGATGTTAAGGGTTTGGATGATGTTATTTACAAGGTAGATCCTATAAATGAGGTTGGCAAAATAATTAAAGTTTTAAAAAAAAAAGATATCAAGATTGGCCTAGCCTTTTAGTAAATCCCCTATGATTAAATTACTATAAAGAACAATTGGTTTTAAAATTCTTGAAAAGAAATTGAACATGTGGGATAATCAAGGGATATTAATGATTGTAGACCTAGGGTTTGATTTCTAAAAAAGGTGTTAGTGCCAAAGCTACCACATCGTGGGTTCTGGAAAAGTGTATACCTAGGTAGCCTTACCCTTGCTTTGTAAGGAGACTAATTCGAACCCAGGACCACTAAGGCATAATGGAGAGGCTCCAATATGTTTTGGGCTAATCAAGGGATATTAACGATTGTAGACCTGGTGTCTGATTTCTACCTTGTTAAATTCAATAACCAAGTAGCACTGGGAATACGGGTCGATTAAAAACGGGCAAGTCACGGGCTGGCCCATTTTCAAACGGGCCTGGACTAAGAAGTCTAGGCTCGCCTGTATATGGCCAGCCCGCGGGCTCGCTGGCCAGACGACAGGCTAGACTATTTTTTTTTTCAAAAAAAATTTACAAGATCAGAAATTCATAATTCAAAAATACTCAAAATGCTTTTTTTTTTCTCTGTAAAGCAAACTCTTACAAGGATATTTTCTTTTTGTTGCCCAAATTTATGTGGCATTGGCATAAAAATGCCTTCATAGTCCATTACTGATCCTTTCTCTTTTGCTTGGTTTTTTCCTTCAATCACCTAAACTATAATAACAATAATCTTTTTTCCATGTTTTTTTGGATGTTGTGTAGTTACAATGATACACCATGATGTATTGATGTTAAAGGATTACTAGTCCAGTTCAGAGCCATAAATAAAAGTAAAGTAATAAAAAATGAGTAAGGAGATAGGACCAATGTTCATCCCATCTGAAAGTTTAATCATTGTTATTTGTTAGAACCATACACTTCCAAATATGGAAACTAGGGGAAAATATGAAGTCAATTGGAGTCCCCTTTTACAATTTTAGCATCAGGCAGGGAAATGGAGGAGTTAAGCTTCAATGTTTTGCATTGCATATTTGCACCACTTTTTTCACAGTCAAGATTCCAGTGACCAAAAACACATTTGATTTTATCAATGTATAACTATCAATCAATGCGTCAAAGAATACAATACTGCTGTGAATCATTGAATGCCATTTTTATATGTTGTTTGTAAATCTATAAATGATAGCAAGACAATCTTGATGTCATTTCAAAGACAAATACACCAATGTAAACATACCATTCATCCAACATACCATATTATATATAGAAACTAGAAAGTTTCCATAAAAGTGACACTTGATATTTAACTTACAAAAACATTAACATGTTATGTTGTTATGTTTTGGCAAACATAATAGTGAAATACTAATCCATTAAGAAAGTAATCCATCATCAAGTGACTAAACCACAAAAAATAATTCATCAAGACTAAAGAGTCTTGGTAAACAAAAGATTAATATCAAGAGACTAAAATATTACAACAATATAAATATAAATTAACATTCAAAGTTCAAACAAGGAAACTCCATAGCTCCAAGTGCCACCATCCTTTCCTTAGTTTGCCACCCACCACGAGTCATCTAAACATTAATTATATTCACACCCACACCCTTACATTCTGCTCTGGGTTTTCCATCCCCACACACACCCAAGTTTGTAAAATATGTCCACACATCAAATGTAGTTCTCTTTCTAGATGGAGGAGGAACAGATGTTGCAGAATCAATATTTTCACTTTGAGTTTGAGTTTCACTTTGGGGTGAAGGAATAGAATCTGAATCCATAATCTAAAGAGAGAAAATAGAAAAAAAAAAGTTTTAAAAAAATGAAGAATAAAACCTAAAACCTCTAAACTTTAAAACTTAAAACATTTTGCTATTTAACAATTCATAGGTTCATTCCTTTCCTGCACAATTCATAACTTAAAACATCTAAACTCTAATCACAACTCACATCACATTCCTTCACATTTCCGTACCCTTATCGAAATTGAAGGCAAAGAACAAGAAAATGAAGAAATCAAAGATTTTTTCTTCCTTACCCCTATCGAAACTAGAAACACCATTTGCTCACTGTCACTGCTCTACGACCGGCCAGGAACGTAGAGGAGAACGCCAGAAAATGGAAGAGAACGTCGAAAGAGAAGAGAAGCCGATAACCACTGAACCAAAATGCAAGAGGACGCCAGACAAGCCAAGAAAGAAAGCCGAGAAGGCAAGAAGCCAACTTGTCTGTGACTAGCCAGACGGCCGAGTGCTCAGGGAAGGGAAAGGGTAAAGGCTGAAAGAGGGATGAACTGGAAGAGGAAGACCGAACTACTCTATTTCTCTCTCTCTACTATAACTACAACATGGAGGTGGGAAAGGGGTAAGGGGCTAAGTGACTACTGATTAGATTAGATTAGATTATAGGGAAAGAAGGACAGTACGCACAAGGGGCTAGGTAGGGCATCAGCCATCAGCCCATCAGTCATCAAAGTAGTATTGAAAAAAAAGTATATGTAATGCGGGCGTGGGCTCTACCCGTTCAGGCCCGTTTTTAAACGGGCTTATTTTTCTGTGTCTAGGCCTTTCCCAAATACGAGCGGGCTGGTCTTAGCCCACGGGCTTTTTCCCATATTCCTAGTGCTATAACCAAGAAGACTATGTTCAAGCTTTGGTTTAAAGTCCCCGGGTCATTTATGTCCATTATCTTAGTTAGACAATGGGTCCTAGACTTTGACCTATCTAAGGCTCTTATAGATGCAGTAGCAATTTGGATTAGATTGCTGAACCTCCCATTGGAATATTTTGATGAGAGGTTTCTAAGGAAAGTGGGTGACAGCATGGGTCAAATGCTAAGGGTCAATGCAACTACTAAATTATAGACTAGGGAGAAGTACACAAGGTTAAGCATTGAAATGGACCTAACCAAGCCTCTAGTTTAAAAAAGTTATATTGAATGGAAGGCTTCTCTTAGTCAAGTATGAAAGCCTAAATTTTATATGTTTTGTGTGTGGGCGTTATGGGTAATCAGAGGAACACTGCCTCAATCAAGAGAGGGTTGAGGTCTTGAAGGAAGTAAGAGCTATCAAAGAAGATGAATCTAATAAAGGTCTAGGTGAGGCAGAGAAGGCTGATACTCCTAACAATTTGGCTGAAAGCAATAACTTTGGTCCCTAGATGATTGCAATAATAATAATAATAATAATAATAATAATAATAATAATAATAATAATAATAATAATATTAATAATAAAAAGAAAAAAGAGGTGGGGAGGCACTATTGGCAGGGAAGGGCTTAAAGGTCAATAGTAGGAGGACAAAGTTATGGTAGAAAGGAAAGTTGAGGGGAACAAGCTAAGTGGATCTCATTTTGATGCACTTGCCATTAGTGAGGAACATCAAATAGCCAAGATAGAAGTGGACCAACCTAGTCAATGCCCTAGAGGAAAAGGGGAACTACCAACATATAAGATACCAGAAGAACATATGTAAGTTAATGGCGGTAAGGTTGCTGGCTCAGTTGGGGAAGAGGATCTTGGTAAGAAGGCATTGTAGTCTATAAAGGACTATCATTATAAAGGGAACCCCGTGAGATCAAGTGGTAATACATTAATAAAAAGGGGACATGTAGCTATGGAAACTCCTCCTTCCCTATGCAGAGTAATCATGGTAATATAGAGTTACTTCAGAATGGAAAAGAGATAATCCATGTGCAGGTTTTCAATCTAAAATTACTTGACCTGAGTCCCAATCTCTCTATGAACTTGGACTCGATGATGTCTATGGAGTCTATAGTGTTATGCTTAGTTCAAGAAAGAATCTTGAAGAGGGAGGAGGGAGAAGGTAGAGAATCACCCCTTTTCACTAATCAACTCCATGGATAAGTTATTTGCTTGGAATTACTAAGGGGTTAGAAATGATAATTTCTAAAGATTCTTTGGGAATTATATTCATGAAAATAAGCCAAATTTTGTGGTCTTGCTGGAGACCAAGTGCTCTTAGGACAAGGAAGATAGGTTGTTTAGAAGACTTAAGTATGCCAATGTTAAATGTGTAGGTAATGATGATGTTAGGGGCAACATTTGGACAGCTTAGACTAGTGATTTTGGGCTTGTTGATAACAATTAAGTTTGGTTAGTTATGGTGGTGTACATGGCTCCTAGAAGGGAGAAAAGAATGGAGTTGTGGAGAGAGATTAGTTTGCTTAATAGGGAAGGATTAGGTCCCTAGATGCTTATAAGGGACTTCAATGATATTTTAAAAGTTGGAGATAAAAAGGATGGGCCCTCAGTAAGCCTTAACAGAGGGAGAGAGATGCAGATCAGCATTCGAGAGAATGGGTTATAGGAGATTCAAGCGATGGGGTCAAGATTTACATGAAAAGGGCATTTATTATAGAGGATAAGGTATACGAAAAGTGAGACATAGCCCTTTGCAATAATGAATGGCGGATCATGTTTTTGAATTCGAGCATCAAGGTTCTCCCTAAGATCTACTCTGACCACCACCCTTTGTTGGCCTTTTTTAGAGATCGATGGTTTTAGAGTTCCTAACAAATCGTTTAAGTTCGAGCTAGCTTGGGCCCCACATATGAAGTTCTACAATTTTGTTAAAGCTAACAAGGATTTAGATCTAAGTTGGATTCCTAACTTAGAGAATTTCACCCAATGATTGAAGGGTTAGAGTAATGATATGTTTGGGCACATTAGGAGGAGGAAAGAGGCATATTTCGACAAGGTTGGTAAGGATCCAAAGGGGCTTTCCGTGGGGACCAAATAGAGTTTTAGACAAAGACTTAAACTTACAGCTTGAAGAGGTACTAAAATAAGAAGAGGTTTTCTAGTTTCAAAAGTCCAGAGAGGAGTGGTTGTCCCAAAGTATAGAAACAAAAGATTCTATCATCTTAGGATTTTCATAAGGGGAAGCAAAAATAAAATAAAGATGTTAGCAAATGGCAATAGGGAATGGGTGGAAGATGGAGAGGATCTGAAAAAGATGGTCATTAAGTTCTTTTCCAACCATTTAAAGCAGATAATGTGCATAGGAGGTATTGGCATTTGGGGGGTGTCATTTCCAAGTATGAATAATGAGATTAAATCTAGTTTGGGTGAGAAATTTAGTGAGAATGAGATTAGGGACATGCTCTTTACCATGAAGGGGTCTAAAGCCCCTGGTATATAAGCTTATATGGCTATCTTTTATTAAAAAAAAAAGAGAGATTCTTAGCTTTGGAAAGACTTAACCTAGCCATGGCCTCATATGCTGGATCAACGGAGATGGATACTACAAAAAAGAAAATATTTTTACTGGCGGTGTTTTTGTGATTTAGTGGCACTTTGAACTACCACTAGGTGTTTTAGTGATGGTTTGAACTTCAACTATATTGTTAAATGTTTTTAAAAAATATAGCGGCAGTTTGTAAAAGACAACAACAATAAAAGCTTTAAGAACCGTTTATATACTTTGAGTTACCTTATTACTTGAGATAACATGAAGCTTTATCATGATATTTCCATTTTGAGCAAGAACACGTAAGTAACTGCAAAATTGATACATAGAAGACAAAAAATTGAAAGCAACAGAGTTCAGACTGAACTTTTAAACTTACATTTTGAAACAATTGACACTTGATATCAATGAGATCATCAGTTGCCAATTCAAGATATAGAACAACTTCCACATTTGCATCATCCTATAGATTGCAAGAAAGAAAATGATTGTCAATACAAAAACTAAATCAGATTTCAATACTCTAGAAAACATTTGATGTTGGCAAATTAGAGCTATAAGTTCAGTCTACTGAAACTTCCACTTGTCCGGTTTGGATAAAATAAAGGCAACCATATAAAGCAATTCAATACAAACTTTCACTACGCTGTACTACTCTAGTACAAAACAGTTTCTTCAGCGCCCCTCTTATCAGCATCCAATATAAAATTTTAGGGATTAAAACATGTAGAAGAAACAGTTTCCAACATAAAACAAGGATAGAAACAGCTTGTAATGAATTGTACTAGGCCTAATTGTATTTTAATTAGTTCATTTAGTTTATTCAAGAAAATAATTTAGTCCCTTTGTTTTAATTATATTACATATTATCTCTCTTATTTACTTATTAGAGTAGTTTAATTATTCTTTTTTGTATTAGTTTAACCAATATTATTTCTGTAAGTATTAAATCAAGACAAATAATAATTACGTAAATTTTAAAATAGCTTAATTTTGTTAATTCGAAAAGGTGAAAAATTGATTGGAAAGGAACATTAAATTGCTTTGATAAATTAGAGAAGCAACATTACTCTATAATTGAAAACCCAGAAGTAGAACCATTCAATCTCCAAACAGCAAAAGCTTTAATACCAAAAGCTTTACTGATGTGATTTCCGGAGGGAAAATACTTAATCGATTTTCTGGATAGATTGAAAGAAACAAATAAAGAAAACCAAATCACTCAATTGATAAGCCAAAGGGCGCCACAACTAAGAGAAATGGGTTGATCTCGCCACACTCAAGAAAGAAGAACGTGAGTGATAAGAAATCTAGCTGTTCTCGCCACTAACGCAAGTTAGATAAGAGAAAGAACTCAAGAATCTTCTTGAAAGCAAAAAATGCCAATATCTCATATATGATTCAAGGATGGTTTACAACATATGGTAAGGACCCTTTTTATAGAAGGTCTCCAAAACAAAAAGACAAAAGACTCCAACTAATGTATTAAATGTATCAACTAAAAGTCAAGTAGTGTAGGCTAAATGTCAAAGACAATAAATGCATAGGTAGTTAAATGTCAAAGACAATAAATGTATAGGTAGCTAAATGTCAAAGACAATAAATGCATAGGTAATAGACTACAACTATATTCAACAAATGCAACTGTCCCACATGCAATCTTTTTCACACTTCTTCCACTTTCAACAATGTGGTTAAGCCCAATCCAAGCCCTTTAGCCCTTGAACGAGTTAGAGGCCCAATTGAAGTGTTCTCCCTTTATTGGGCTGTAATGGGGTTATCCTTGATTACATCATTTACTAATGCCTACCATAAATAGTAAAAATAATACTGAACCAAAGCGATATTTTGCAATAAAATAAAAGTTCAAAGTGTATCTTATTAAATTTTTAAAATTAAAAGAGGTAAAATAGATTGATCTTTCAAGTTAATGTGAGTTTCATATATGTGATCTGTGTTTTGGTGATAACAACACTGTATAAACAAGGTATAATTGGGAGAAAAATATTAAAGAAAACAAGGGAGTGGGAGAGGGGGTGATGTAGTTTGACTTTATACCATTGAGCATTGTATGGTGAGTGTTATCTCTGGTTTGAGTTCCTTGATGCGGAGACCTTGTTTCACCCAAGACAGAAAGCCATCATGAACCAAGTATGGATTCTGTAGTATCATAAATTGTTATTATATCATAACTAGAGGCTTGGATTAAATTTCATAGGTTGGGCTTTGCTTTTGTGAATACAAGCGAATTGAAAGTGTTGCTTCCTTGAACAAACATAAAGACTTTTCTTCAGTACTGACATAATTAATAAATAGGCTTATAATTCAATCACAATATTGTTAGAATCATTACTCTGATAATCAATCACAATCGTGGGCTTTCTTTGAACAAACATAAAGACTTAGGGACGTTAGATTGAAACGGTCAATAGTTAAAGATAATACAATATTTTATATTATATCGTTAATTGTAACTTCATGATAATCAATCATTTCTCTCATCTTTCACCTAGAATCATTACTCTGACGTTAATCAAACATTTCACTTCACAATTATGTTGAACATGAGAAAACCAATGTGTAAAGTAAACATTTAAGTTATCATACATACGTCTATTGTAATCTACTCATGATGAATTGAATTATAGTATGTAAAAAGTTCCACCCCATAAGGCGAGGATTCTGAATATTGTTATTGCTCTTTTAATAATAGCTCAAGATCCTTAACCTGAACATGAACTTAATCAACAAGTAATTATGTGTAATCAATCAATTTAATAATGTAGAACATACAAAACCAAAATGACTGTATATATATAATGATTGTAGCCCTATATATATATATATGGCAATATAAATTATAATCTAAACGTAATTAAAAAACATAAACTTACGAGAATTTTCATTCTCTTTCACTTTTCAAAATGTACCTTTTCCAGATACAGGGACAACAGATGTTCTAGATGTTCTTTTATTGATTTTCCAAGGTAAGCAACCTGAAAATGAAGTTAAGAAGTAACAAAACGAATGTAAAAATATAATGATATAGTCCCCAAAAAAAATTGTATTGTACTATACATCATAATATGAATGTAATTGAAAAATGTTAAAAAATTTCACCCTCGTTAACTTTTCAAAAGGTACATTTTCCTAAGGTGGGTACTTTGTATCTAGCTCTTCTTTTGATGTTTCTTTAGAGTTTTATTAGACGATTACTTTTAAAATATATAATTGTCGACAAAAGTTATGTTGCTTGGTCGATAAGTAATTGTCTTCAACAGTGCAACAAAATAGTATCGATTGTAGAAATGTCAAACTAGTAATCTGGCACGTAGAAATTCAACGAAAACTAGCAATATAACAAGAAGGAATTCGACAGAGGAAAACAAGTAGAATAAACAAGTCATCTTGAAACAGTTTGCAACAACATTATCAAGTATAAGTTTGTCGAAGTAAAACCGTTAGAAGCACACCATTTGACAAACGAGTTCAAGAGACTAACTTGTCAAATGTTGAAGATATGCTGATTAACGATGTGACCAAGTTGTCAAATGTCAAAGACAAGATAGACAAAAGTTGTTGAATGTTGAACACAAGATAGATAGAAGTTGTTGAATGTCGAAGACGAGATAAACAGAAGTTATTGAATGTCAAAGACAAGATAAGCAGTTACTTCCATCATCAAGTGGCCAAGGCAGTTATGTTGAGCAAAATAAATTGTCATTTATGTGGCAATTAGGTAGATAGACAATTACTTTCATTATTTACCTATAAATATTAAGTGTTTTTTGTAAACAGGGTTGATATTTCTTGATTAAACATTCTAACATCTCACTCAGAAGATTAACAGATTAACATCAAAGTATGCTTTCCCCCTTAACATTTCAGTCATTTTAATTCAAAGTTTATCTTTCAAACTTCTTCGTTTCTATTTCTTTTATCATTTCCTGCAAATTTTGTTCCAGTTGTTTATCACTTTCTTTCACTTTCTGTGATTTACTGCACTTTCGTTAACTTCTCTGCCATTAACCTTTCTGCCATTTACTTTCTGCCATTTACATTTTGTAGTTTACTTTCTTCAACTTACTTTTTATGTACTTTACTTTCTGCAATTTACTATGTTTTTACCACTTTTATTTAACTTTTTTGCAAAAGCGTATTTCCAATCTTATTTTCTTTATTTCATGCAATTACATGTTTTAAGTAACTAAGCTTTCGGCATATTTTCTACTTACTAACGAGATTACCACATAACTTTGACATCTACATATCGTTTTTTATTTTATTTAAGTATTTGTTGTCAGATTTGGCTTAGACCAAATTGTTAACAAATTAGCACACCTGGTGGGATGAGTTCAGAGTAACTCGTTAAATGTATGCATTTAAGAAGTGGTAAAGACATACTTCTCATAACTTTGAAACTATAAGCAATGCAAATAGTGCTAGTCAAGTGAGAAGTTCACTAAATGCATCGTTGACTGCAGTAACCACGGCAAACGTGCTAGCAGTTCCAACAACTGCTAATCCTATAGACTTTATGTCAAATGTATACCTGCTAGGAAGTCCTGTATTGGAACAAATAGTGTCTGGGTCAATATCAGTATCACCAAATTCAGTAGGTCATCAAACACAAGGTTGATACCACAATATGGATTACCTCAAGGATATGTCCCTCCTGTAATGACTCAACTCGGGGTTGGAAATCAGTTAGTCAATCCCACATATCAATTAGTTCAAGGCCAAGCAGTAAGTTCTGCATTGGCAAATCTAAGTATGGCAGAGACGAGTACTCCCACTATATTTCGACAAGATAAATTGAATTTGGGACCTATTTTCCTAACTATATCGAGAGACATGCCAAGTAATGTTTCCACATCTACTGTAAGTTCATTAGCTAATATCTGACAGCAAATGGACGAAAGTAATCACAATATGGTGAACATGTTAATACAATAAATGGGTGTTGTACTAAAACCCCTAATGGAGAATAATAATAATGCATGTAATACGTTAGCCATATAAATGGATAAACTTAGTCAAGTCTTAGGTATTGTTGTGCCTGATAATGTCCAACCAAAACAGACGATTGTGGCCCAAGACCAATGTCAAAATCAACAAAATAATGTTGTTCAAGGTCAAGTGTAGATCTTATTTTGGAATGAACCGCAAGTAGTTGAAGAACCACAAGTAGTCGAAAATAATGCTGCAATAGCATTCCGACAAAAGCTCGTAAGAAGCTAAGTAGAATAAAATATGAATCAAGTAGTTTAACAAATTCTTAATAGGTTTGGTTTCAATGTGGATTATACCAATCAGCCCTATTTTGCTTCAGCATTTCCAGATTAGGTTCAACAGGCAGAATTGCTAAGGGAAATGGTTAAGGTTCCTAAACTTTCTAAGTTTGCTAGAGAAAGTGATAAGTGAACCATCGAACATATCGCACGGTACACCGTTGAAATGAGAGATTTAGCGACATACGAAGGGCTTAAGATGAGGTTTTTTTCTAGTTCGCTTACAATGATCATTTTCTCTTGGTTCTCGACATTGAGACCCAATTTTGTTCATTCATGGGCGTAGATGGATAAAGGCTTTCATGACAAATTTTTTAGGGGAGATCTGAAAGTCGGTATGACAGACTTGTTTAACATTAAAAGATTGTATAACAAGTTTGTTGAAGACTAATTGGCAAGATTTAGGTAGATGAAGATTAGATGTTTTACTCCTATTCTTGAAGCGAAGATTGTAAAGATGGCTATCGGTGGTTTAGATAATTACATTAGGAAGAAGCTTGTCAACCAACATTTAGTTGACCTTGCTCAATTAGAAGGAAAAGTTAGACAAATAGAACAGTTGAGAGCTGAGAAAATGTAGAAACAAAAGAAGTTTCTTAAAAGAGAAAAAGTAAACTTTGTCGAAATAGAAGAATCTGACGAGGAGGAAGAAAATAATGAATATGATGTTAATCTTGCTGAGTTGAAAAGTGGACCGCCTTGTACTTGTCAAGCTATAAAGCCTATGAGAGCTAAAGAAAAATGAGTTATGTCAATAGGAAAGTATACACATTCGACATTACAAAAGCCGAATAATTTTTTTATGTTTTATTGAAAGAAAAACAAATAAAATTTTTGGATAATCATAGGCTTTTAAAGCCTGATGAGATAAAAGATCAAAAGTATTGTAAATTTCAAAACGTATTCGACCATGTTATTAATGAATGTGTACATTTCAGGGATTTAATTCAAAAGGTGTTGATAGAAGGAAGATTAAAATTTACAGATAAGAAAAAGCCAGAAATAAAAATTGACATCCTTTCCAAGCTAGTGTTATAAACATCGATAGCCAAATTTCTTTGAATATTGACATGATTGACGTGAAAGGGAAGGGGAAGAAGCATGTTGAAATAAACAAAAATAAGTTCCATGTGGATACTGATCCTATGGCAGACCCTTACAAAGAGTTTTGTCAAGAAAGAAAGGCTTAGTGACGATCAAGGTGTGTCCAAGATGTGTCGAGTTATATGATCCAGAAGCCATAGAGGCAAGTTAGAAGGAAATGACTAATTCTTCATCACTAGAGATGTAGGAAAAAGAAAAGCTTTTTCGTAAGAAGAAATTTCAACCAAAACTATTCTACACACTAAGATCTTGGCCACAACATCCAGTTAGCCTGAATTCTAATGGCTGGTTAGTTGAGAACTTGAATGAGTTGGTTGGGAGTAATGTGAAGGTTGGCCAGTGGGTGAAGAATTCTATAATGGTAACTTTTCCTGAGTCATACAACAAGGACAATGCCAGGAGGATTAGATTTCAAAAAGATCAGACTTTTTGGAATGAAGACTACCATTACGACAAAGTAATGTCATTCGGTCAAAATAAACCTGAGGCATTTTATCGGCCGCTATCAAAGAGCCAGAAACAAAGGTTCGAAGGTACAGGCAAGTGCAAAAAAGGAAAACCTTGACGGATGCACTTCTAATTAAGAAGAGCCTTTATGGTCAAGCAAAAGATGTTTGTAGTCAAAACCAAACCAACACACTTGAGACCGCTCAGAATATAAGGGCAGTTCGACAGAAAGTTGCAAAACTACAAGAAGAAAGTGTGGTAAAGCCACAGTCAACACTTTTAAGTGCATGGCTTGAGGAAGAGATTGCAAGGCACGAAAATTGATGCAACCAACACCTTTAGGTGTAGAGCCTAACAGAAGTATACAACAAAAGCCGGTCAATAAGGGTCTATTTATGAATCCCAATCGAACATATCGTAAAAGAAGCTGGCCTATTGGTTTAGTAGAAGTTGAGAGAGCTAACTGTGACAAAGGAAAACAAGTGGCTATGGTAGAAGTGAAAGGAAAAGATCACGAGGATTAGACCAATAAGGAGATAAAGATAATCTTAGAAGATCCTACAACCAATGTCGAGCAGAAGGAGACCCTTGCCAAAGTAAAGTAAGGGGCAACTTGTCGAATTCAAACCTGAGTGTCATATGACTGGCATGGATTTATCGACCAATGAAATTATAGAAGCCCTCAATGATCCTAAATATCCTCTAGGCTTTGATAGCAAAGAGGACTTTGATATAGATTTCGACATAAACAGAGATTTGGATGATGTAATTATGGCTAAGCAGGGTCAAATGACGGATCGATAGATAGAGACTATTGCAGGCTTAGGCCATTCTTGGATGAATGGGATGCAATCGAAAGAGAGGCTGAAAATATTGAAGAAAAAGATGACGTCGAAAAGAAAGAAGATGCAGAAGAGTATCCTGTAAACATTAATCTTAATTTAATTTATGTTATACCGATAGAGTATGAAGCTCATTATGAGTTTGAGTACATAGGGGAAATGAAAAAGATTTAGAAGACCTGTAAGAAGATTGGTTATTTTTGGAAGATAATTTAACTTCAGGATTCGACGATCTAGAAGATAACTTGGTTTTAGGATTTGATAACTTAGTCGGATTTGAGAAACTGACTAATGTGCAAAAGACGCATCTACAACCTTTGCATATCAAGGCTTTATTAGAAGGAAAACCCACCAACAGAGTATTAGTGGATAGTGGAGCTACTATTAATTTGATACCAAGAGCTATGTTCAAAAAGCTAAGGAAAAATGAGTCTGACTTGATTCAGACAGACATAGTTGTCACTTATTTAAGTGACAAGACTTCTCCATCTGACGGGGTTGTGATGTTAAACATTTGCATCAAATTAGTGGAAAGATTGAATTTCGTAGTGATTACCACAAAATTCAGCTGTAACATAATGTTGGGAAGAGACTGGATTCATGTTATCGGAGCCATTCCATCAATTATGGAAGTGGATGACAATCCTTGTTATTTATAGCAACTCCACGTTGATTTTAGAATCTATGCTTCGAATGTTAGACCGGTTGCTATGAAAGATGGAATGATCAATAAGGAGGTTTTAGAGGTTTGTCTGATGGACTAGTTTGGTGTCAAGTTAGTAGATAAGGCTAGGTAATAGCCATGAGTCTTGAAACTTAGATGGACAGATTGTCAGCCTATGTAGCAAATAAGGCAATCAATACCTTAAATGGTATTTTGTCAGACTGCATTATAGACGATGGCCCTTTGGGTTTTGAGAAAGGGCTCGATGAGAAATTAAATGTCGAAGTGGAAGATCCTTTAAAAAAAGTGAACTTGGGTATTGAAGCAAGTAAAAAGTCCATTTTTATAAGTACATTTTTGCCAAAGGAATTTAAAGAAGAATTTATCATGTTGATTACATAATACAAAGATTGCTTCGCATGGGATTACAATGAAATGTCTGGTTTAAGTAGAAACCTTGTTAAATACATATTACTATTCAAAGAAGGGTGTGCAGACCTGTCAAGCAAGCAAACAGGAGGTTTGCTGCTGAAGTGGTGCTTAAATTCAAAGAGGAGATCGAACATCTACTTAAAGCTAAGTTCATCGGAACCACCAAGTATGTCAAATGGATCTCTAATGTAGTCCCAATTATTAAGAAAAATGGTAAGTTAAGAGTATGCATAAACTTTAGGAATTTAAATTTGGCTACTCCTAAATATGAATATCCAATACCCATAGCAGATATTTTAGTAGATGCTACGTCTGGGCATAAAATTCTTAGTTGTATGGATGGTCATGCAATATATAATCAGATTTTTATAGCAGAGGAGGACGTGTCGAAAATTACTTTCAGATGTCCAGGAGCTATTGGGACATATGAGTGGGTAGTTTTACCTTTTGATTTAAAGAATGCAGGGGCCACCTATCAAAGGGCGATGAACACCATCTTCCACGATATCATAGGAAAGTTTATAAAGGTATACATTGACGATGTCATCGTCAAGTTAGAAAATAAGCAAAATCATCTAACACATTTGTGGCAGGCTTTTGAAAGAATGTGGAAGCACAACCTTAAAATGAATCTAGAGAAGTGTGCTTTTGGAGTGTCGGCTACCAAATTTCTAGTATTCTTAATTCATAAAAAAGGTATTGAAGTGGACAAGAATAAAAATAAAGCAGTTTTGGAAGCTGTTGCACTAACAAATAAGAAGGAATTTCAATCTTTCTTAGGGAAAGTAAATTTTTTAAGAAGATTCATATCCAATTTGTCGGGTAGGACCAGAGTCTTTGTATCTTTGGCCAAGCTAAAAGCTGAACAAGATTTTGTCTAGGACCCTTGCCATCAAGAGGCTTTTGATTAAATCAAGCAGTATTTGACAAATCCTTCAGTTATGATGTCACTAGTACCACGTCAATCGCTAAAGTTGTATATTTCAGCTTTTGAAGAGACTATAGGATGTTTAATAGCATCGAAAGAGTTGTTTATTACCTTAGTCGAGTTTTAAATGATGCAGAAACAAGATATAGTGCAATTGAAAAATTATGTTTGTCATTATATTTTTCTTATACTAAGCTGAAACATTTTATGATGCCTTGTAATGTATTTGTTGTCTCAAAGATAGACATAATAAAATATATATTATCTAAATCTATTCTTAATGGACGTTTTGGCAAATGGACAATTACGTTGTCAGAATTTTCTTTACAATTTGTTTTAGTAAAAATCGTCAAAGGCCAAGCATTGGTTGACTTTCTAGTGGACCATCTTGGTCTAGATGTAGATAATGATATAAATTTTATTAGACTGAGATCATGGCGTCTTCATTTCAACAGGTCAAGGCATAAAAAAGGAAGTGGTGTAGGAATTTTAATAATATCCCTTTTGGGAACTCCAATTAAATTTATATTTGAACTTAAGTATTCTTGTTCTAATAATGAGGCTGAATACAAGGATTTAATTATCGGATTAGAAATACTTTGTCAAATGAAAGCACGAAGAGTGCATATATTTAGAGATTCCCAGTTTGTCATCAAACAACTTACTCAAATACAAATGTGTTAGTCAAAAATTGATTAAGTATTGTGTTGTAGTGAGTAAGTTAATGAAAAAATTTGATGAAGTTATTATCCAACATATTCCTAGGGAGTCAAATAAGAAGCTAATAACTTAGCCTAAATAGCTTCTAGGTATAAGGTCTCTCAGAAAGTATTGTCAGATTTAATAGAAATTAGAGAACTTTTACATTCCTTAGAGGAAATAGATGTATTACAAAATGACATTCAAACAAGTGATGATTGGAGGAAAACAATTATTGATTATTTGGAAAATTTGAGTTCTGATGCAGAACAGAAACTTAAATATAGAGCGTCAAAATTTGTAGTGTCAGGAGGACAATTGTATAGAAAAATTGTTAACGGATAGTTAGAAGAATGTTTAAGTGAGTTGGAGGAGTACATAGCCTTGGCAGAAGTCCATGAAGGTATTTTTGGAGCTCACCAAACAGGAGAAAAAATGAAATGGGTTTTTTTGACAATGAAGATATTATTGGCCGACACTAGTTAAAGATTGTATAATGTTTGCTAAGTCTTGTGAAGAATGTCAAAGGCATAGCCATATAAAAAACATCCTAGCTATCTAATTACATTCGATAATCAAGCTATGGCTGTTCAAGGGATAGACTTTGGACTTGGTAGGTCAAATACACCCTCCTTTCTTGAAAGGACATAAATAAATTTTGGTTGGAGTCGATTATTTCACCAAATGGGTTGAAGCAATCACTCTAAAAGATGTGACACAGCAAGATGTGATGAATTTTATTAAAAATCACATCATTTGTAGGTTTGGAATACCACAAACTTTGACAACCGATCAAGGTACAGTTTTCACTAGACAAAATGTAATAGAATACGCCAATACTAGGAAAATAAAGTTGATAATGTCAACACTATATTATGCACAAGAAAATGGTCAGGTAGAGGCCATAAACAAAATACTTATAAGCCTGATTAAGAAGTATATTAGTCAACAGCCAAAAGATTGGCATAACACTCTTGATTAGGTTTTATGGACATAGAGGAATTCGCTAATAGAATCGACATGCACATCACCATATAAACTAGTTTATGATCATGATGCCATATTGCCTATAGAAATTAATCTCCAGTCAATTCATATTAAAAAAAAAGATGAATTACCAGTCAAAAGTTATTGCGATTCAATGTTTGATGAATTAAACAAATTAGATGATGAAAGATTAATTACTTTAGAAAATTTAATTCGACAGAAAGAGAAAATTGCTAGATTTTATGATAGTCGAGTTAAATAAAAATCCTTTAAATTAGGTGATTTAGTATGGAAGGTAATTTTGCCCATTGAAAAACATTGTCAAGAATATGGTAAATAGTCACCAAAGTGGGAAGGACCACTTGTAGTTACTCAACTATTTTCTGGTAATGCTTATGCACTCGATGAAGTTAATTATGGATTAAGAGTGAAATCAATAAATGGTAAGTACCTAAAGCAGTATAAGCTGTCAATGTGTGAAGTAAAAATTAAATAAAATTTTTTTTGATGCTATTGAAAAGAAAATATTGTATTTCATCAAAAATTTCGTATAATGCACTTTACATAAAAATATGTCGGATAAGTTTAACCAACACTAACAATTTGTCAGTCATAGCTTTGCCAAGTCTCTATTTTTGCTGTTCAGCTTGTTTTAAGTCTTTTTTTAGTTTTCCTTAGTTCTTCTTCTATCCTCTTGAGGTTTTCTTTTAACCTGTCAATATCTTCAATAAGATTTGTTCTTTTTTTCCATCTAGCGAGAATTTCATTTTGTCGATCTCTTTTAGACTTCAAATCTTGTAGTTGTCCTAGAATGATTTCTTTTTCCATTTTTGTAAGAAGAGATGACTGGATTAGAGGAAGGGACTTTGTTGTACAAATCCTCAATAAAGTCTTTGAAAGTCGAATACAGGCTTCGATAAGAGATTGATAGTTGTGTTTTGATAGGTTCAAGCTCATCCAAAATAGCTTGTATCTTACTTCTCATAGATTTGTCGTGAGCAAGAGCTTAAAAGGATAGTCAAGGAAATCCCTCAATTCTTTTATCAATTCTTCGACCTTCGAGTTTATCGAAGACTCCTTCAAAACCAAAGAGGAAATTGTAGACGAAGCATGGTCACCCAATAATAAATTGAACAAATCATCCAAGTCCATGTCAGTGCTTGAGTCTTTGGGAAATTCAACTTGGACCGTCAAGTGAGTTAGGCTGGGGAGAGGAGAAATATTAGCCATCAAGGACTCTATGTCTATATTCTCCACGATCTCGAATGAAGTCGAGCCAATGGGTGAGCGGCTTTGTTTAGACTGATGAGAACTTGAAGGCACAAGTCCTTTGGCGTGCTCACCATGCGATAGAGCCTATCGAGGAGACTAAACAACTTTTGATTTCCCGGTAAGAAAAGCTTCAGCCGCTTCTATGGTGAACCCCTTATGACTAGGTTCGACAAGCTGCTTTGGACCAAGCAATGTTGTGGGGGCCTCGATTTGAAGAGCTCTAACAAGAGTTGCAATGGGAAAACTCAATATTTCTTGGTCCGAATCCTGAGATAAAATTTCACATTAGCTTTATTGTTAATAAAAAAAGAAAAAATGTGTCAAAAGGATTATACCTTCGATTGAGTCCGTAGGTCTAATTCATTGGATGCTAAGACATTGATATAATTCATCAGATAAAATAATGAAATATAAAATTTATGACATTTCTGGTAATTACACATTCAAAAATGGTTTTGCAAACCAATATCCAAACATAAATCATGTTCATGGTCTGCCCAAACTTGAGTTTATCAAACTGTTTTTCAAACATAAATCATGCTCACCCAAACCACATTCTGCAACCGTAGTTTATCCAAACTACATTATGCCTAACTGCTTTCCAAACACACTTAATAATGTAGAAACTTCTTCATCTTTTGGACAACGTCTGGATCTTCTGACTTCAATAAGTCTCTGTTGTTTGTGTAGTGAATCATGGGCCGTCGTCCATCCCACGCGTCTAAGTCTCTCCCCTTTGGATTTGCCACGTGTCTGGAGTATTAACCAAAAAGAGTGAAGTCATGAATGCGACACAACCTTAGCGAGCTGCGATCTTCTTCTCTGGTGGAGCTTGGGGTTCATCGATTTTCCAGAGGTAGTAGTAGTGTGATCAATGGTGAGGTTGCCAGAGGTGGTGATGGGAGTGACAAAGAAAGATTTACTTGCAGATGCGCTTAGCATTCAGGCAGCAGCATGATTGAGCTGAGCGTTCAAGCAGCATCATTTTGCATTTTTCCTCTTCGATGGAGCTTGGCATTCAGGCAGTAGCGTGATTGATAGATGCTGGAGGTGGTGACGAGAGCAATGAATGGAGATTTGCCTGCAGATTATATTAATTGCATATAAGCTTACGCTTGAGTGATCTGCCCAATTTCTAACCCTTATTCATTCGATTAAGCTAATTCTTGGGAATGTCTATTTTTCTATTTTTCTTCCATTGGTTTAATTCAATGATGCTTATTTGTAGTTTGAGACTCTATCATGCTAATGACTTGAAGTATTGAATCAATTCTAGCCCTATTTCTAGTATGTTTTGGATCAAGTAGTTATTAGATGATTTGGCAAGCGCACCAATCGCACAAGTAATATAGTGATTTGAGAGTAAAAGTATCATTCCCACGAGGACTAAGCGACTAAGTACCCAAGAGATTTAATTGAATTAGTTGGACGAAACAATTGGATTGAAGATAGCTTTAGCCAATGAATGATAAAATAAAATCAATAACAGTAAATATTTATGAGTTTTCTTTTAATAACAGTAAACAATGCAAACTGATGAAATAGTCTAATTAAATCCTAGGGTCACTAATCCCTCTCCTCCATCCTAGAAATTACAAACTCGAAACTTATTCAACCTTATAAGTTAATCCTAGGTTATTCTAACAACTTAAAAGAATCCTCCCGAATCTCAATTAAGTTACTCAACTCCTACGCAATTCCTTTTGTGGGCTAAGCCTATTACAACCAACATAGCTTTAATTACACGATATTAACTAACATTCCTATTAGCTAACAAGTGAAAACACTTAGTAAGGTTCACACACTCGTCCTTCCTATTCAGTGTTCTACTCTCACCTCCCTCTCCTGAGTTCGAAGACAGCAACAAGCATACATATAGATTGATCAAGTCCATATAACGCAACAATAAAATAGATAGAAAGACTTATATTAATTGAAATAAGGTTGCAAATACATGAGAGAATATAAAATCTATTCAGGAGTCAAGTTCATAGTAACCCTAGATAGAAAATCTAGCTACTCATAGAAAATAAACAGCAGAAAGCAGAAAAAGGGATAAAGATGGCCATGAATCTGATGTGGGATGATGGATTGAGCTCCCCAAGCCTTGAAAATCAGGTTCCCCTTGCTCTTCTCAGCCAAAACGGCGCTTCCCCATCTCCCTCGGATTAGAATCCCCTTTAAAAATAACCTAGGAAGCTATTTAAAGCCTTTATAAAAAGCTGACTTTTTGGTTCCGCCACTGCAGCGGTACGAATTCACCGTTGCAGCAAGATAATGAAAATTCAATTGTGCTGATTTTGGACTCCACCGCTGCAGCGGTGGAAGGCAGAAAAACATAAACTACGAAAATCTTCAGCGCATCGCTGAGGGATGCAGCGGTGAGTGGCAGAAACATGACATTAGCAAGGATTTCCATTCTTTGCTTCTTTGGCTTCTTTACTCAGCAACTCTAAGGCTTCCTTTCCTCAATTGACTCCCAACTTTTGACCTTGCATAGGATTCACAAAAATACACAAATCAATAGTAAAAATTGGGATTTAAGATAAGAAATATGCAATAAGCCTTTAAAGTTCAAGAGGTGATTAAGAGGACAAAAATCATTTCAGAGTAAACATGTTTAGATAAATTGAAGGTAAAATCATTAAATAAAAAGTACCAAATTAGTGTTAACTTAAGAACTTAACAGTAGTTTGTGAAGGAATACTAATAGTTGCTTGTAATCTGAAAGTCTGGCCTTATTTACTTCATGTGAGTTCCTTGTAATCTGAAATTCTGAATTGAAACTAGTAGTTGAAATTCTGAATTGACCCTGGTAGTTAAAATTTTGAATTGAAACTAGGTGTTGGATGTGTTTTTTTATTCTGGACTTGACTTTCAGGTACCATTAAGTATGACATGATAGTATTCCTTCCCTCTCCTGGTTTTGTTATTTTCCTTTGGCTATCAATGACAATGAATTATATCTATCCATTCCCTCTTGGTTTTGTTATTTTCCTTTTGCTATCAATGGCAATGAACTGTATCTATCCATTCTCTTCTGGTTTTGTTATGTAGTAATGTTGCTTCCTTGTCCACTACTTTTTTTTTACTTACGGGCATGGCTTTCATACTGAACTGTCGATTGCTACTTTGCTACTGGACTGTTTTGGACATACTTGACTGCAACTTGCTACTGAACTGTTAAACCTACTGCACTACTGGACCTACTAAACTATTTTGTGATTGGAAAGAGATGTGTATATAGGATATAATGATATATAATTCTCAAGAAGTTGTAAAATTTCTTACTCTGGTTCATATGAGAACCTTTTTCCTTTCTCATTTTCTTGAAAAATTGCTTAATGAATGCAAAAGTTCCGATTCTCATTTTCTATGTAATTCTGTCAACTTTCTCTATTTCTTGAATATGGTTACAACATAGATAGAAGTTCAATTATGAAAATTTGAAAGCATAAAGTCAAACATAGAATATCAGTATGGGTACAACAGTTCAAAATAATTCAAATTTCTTAATTCTCTGGATCAATCTTTCAACTAACACAGACTACATCCCTATCAAAAGAACAAAAAGATTTAATGAATTTTTTTATTAATATGATAAATACCTCAAAAAATTGATGATAGATGCATCTTGAATTGAAACTAACCTCAATTATTCTGGTTATGATTTGAAAATTTTGGCATAAACTCCGTTTCTTCAAATGACAATGTAGAATCATCAAAGGGTGCCTAATGCATCAAAACATTACCATTAGCACATTGAATTATAAAAATATTAGAGGGACATATTGTTAATATAATTTTAACCTTACCATTAGCAATTCAGTGAAACCTAATGCACCAACATGGGAGTGATGTGTATGCTCATAGGGCATTGGGGGTGTTGAGCATGACACCCTAAATGACATCTGATCCTATGCTTCATTCACCCACAAGATTAATGTACACATTGTATTAATCTATGTATTCAATAATATGATCTTGTAATAGAATATATTAATACATAAAGAAATGCTAACCATATTTCTTAGATTAACTGTAGCTCTTCAGGATCCTTTTCTCTTATTTCCTTGAAGTTCAAGACAACTCCTAATACGTCTCCTAGTCCTTACACCAATCTTCTTCTTCAACCCCGCTATAGGAGGAGGACAATGACTTGGTTGACTCGGTGAGATATTGTCTGAACCTTTTTCCTTCATAATAAGCTCGTTCACCATTTTCGTCAACTTGGACAAGACATTATCTAAGAAGTCACTTGCCTCAGTATAATAAGATGCCTATGATACTAAATTTATATAATGATGACCAATTCTTTTGAATCTTCGGGTGCTTTCCAACCTTATATCTTCTTCAATCGCTTTTCCTTTTAAATCATATACTACTCCTTCTCTTGCCTTTCGTGTCAAGCAATTTAGAATATATTTTTCGGGGACCAACTTCACATTATTCACATTATATACTTTCAGAGCATGACAACAAAGTATACCAGTACTCTTAAATTTTCTACAACTACATGTAATGAATTTATTACAAGGGTCAAATGTCACATTGTAATCTTCCTCTCTATTAAACAAAAAGATGACATATTCTCATATGGCTTAACTTTCTTTTTTCTCCTTCACACATGCAGCCACATAACCACCATACTCCTCTTGGAACAACTCAAAGATGAAGGGAGTATAAATTTTAGAGAGTTCTTGCAATGTAGATGATAACGTCATTCTCAATCTTGGTATTTTTTTCCCTTGCATCAAATTCTTGTTTCAATTCTTTATGATGCTTATAATCAACAACTCTCTCAAAATGCTTGAAGAACTATCCCAAGTTTAAGTCAGGCTTCAAAAAGCTCTTAATGTTTGAGTTCAAACTCTCACTCAATTGAGTACTTCAGATGCCAAGAGTGAAAGTTTTCTGCATATAACATGCCGCCCATTTTTTCTCAATATCGTAAGTCGAAGCAAGCCATTGATTATCCTGGGTATCATAATTTGATAATAATTGACTCTATGTAGCCTCAAACTGCTCCACATCACTATATTCGTACATGCACTACGTGAAATCACTAAGAATACTTCTTCGATCTTATCTCACATTACTCAAGGGTTTAGTGGTATTTTGTAGTAAGTGCCACGTGCATAAACCATGTACTATATCTGGCATTACTTCGTGCAATGCTTTTGCCATTGCTGCATCTTAATCAGTAAATATTGTCAATGACTTTTTTTGTCTATGGGTCTCCAAAAAAGTTTCAAAAAACCATTTAAACAAATTTTCCATCTCATCATATAACAATGCAGTTCCAAATACCACCATGCCTCTGAAGTGATTGAACCCACAAAATATTGCAAGCGATCTATTCTCTTTGTTGGTACAGTGGGTTGTATCAAGTGATACCACATCACCAAAATATTCGTAATCTATCAACATCCGTGCATTAGCCCAAAATACATTTGTGATCTGTTCATCGATTCCATTTAGTAAGCATGAAAAAATGAAGGGTTTTCCACCAATTGCTTCTAAAAGTATTAGAATAAAGCACCCGCATCCCATATTGCATATTTCTCTGTCTTCTTTTCTTCAGATAATTTCTCACATCTAACTGAGTATATCCAAGATTTTCTCTCTTCCCCCCCCCCCAAAACGTGGATACTCATAAGGTCAAATGATGTCTTCTGTCGAACACCAGTATCCTTTCTCCAACTCAAGCTCATAACCTTGAACCTTAGATATTTTTTGTTGTGTTGTGAGGAAGTGACTAGTTTTTGGGGTATGGAGCTCATGATTGTGTTGCTCCATAAATTCATGCACCTCATACTTCCCATTTACAAGTCTCAATCCAATTCTTGCTATGCAATTAGTTCTTGTTTCAGGATGAGGCTTTTTAGTTAGCGCATCTCTTTTGTCTGGTTGTCGAACACCCTCTTTAGAACAAACAAAGCACGATGATGTTTTCACTCCCTTTTTTCCTAGATTGCTATACTGTTTCCTCACTCTGAATCCACTTCTCGTACCATATTCTCTCCAAAAGTTCTATGCCCCTTCTAAATTATCAAACACCATACTGACTTTAGGCTTCCAAGTGTTGTCAAGGTCCTTGGAATCTCTACAAGAAATTCTCAGCCATTATGAATGGTCCCAATACAAACAACAGCCAATAGGTTTCTTTGTCCAATCTCATTTTTTTCCAAGACAAGGTGTTCTATTTCAATTTTAAGACCACATTGTTGAATATGGGAGGTTGTTAAGGGAAAGATGTGATGTCAGGTCTTCATTGACGACAGTGAACTTCCTTTATAAGAAAAATGCAGCACATGATTGATGCCTACTGGAAGTTGTAGTGTCCTGTTCATGTTCGATCAAAATAACAATGGTAGTAGTAGCGTTCAGAACATAGAATTAAGTTACTTGACATCTCTTTCTACATTCACCTTCTCAAGACACAAATCATGATCACAAAAAGGTTATAGTCTGCATCAAACATTTCAAAGATCCAAAAGCATAATGTTTTGAAAATAATAACTGCATTCTGGTAGAGTAATTGCCGTAATTTGGGCCGTCATACATTGGGGCCGTGTCTGAAATAATAATGATGGCCTTTGTTCTTCCTATTGTTTAGATAGTGCCTCATTTGTAACAAAATAATAATTCTCATATAACCTTCTGACTTGCTGGCAAGGCTGGAATTCAGTTTTACAACCAAATTAAGATAGTAACTCAACAATGGAAAGACTCACTAAGATAGTGCTTCCTCCCCTTTAAGTGAGCAGAAGCGATCCTCTGCTTGTCGGCGGGTTGGATAAGGGGCGGGCCCCAACGACAAGCAGAAGAGCCCCACTCTTAAGTGAGAAGCCATGTCACCTTCACTAGTGCAATTTACGTTACAAATTTCACATCTTAATCTAGGATTGCTCATTCCAACGGATGTTCCCCTGCTCTTCGGCAATTTTTGCATCTTGGTATTGCCATGAACACCTTTCCACTCTTGCTGTACTTTCTTAGATGCACAACTCTCAAGAAATTCTCTATCTGCTATGACTTTCCCTGCAGTTCCTTCGATTTTCACTGTGGCAGATGATATGTTAACATTCAATTCATGATTGGTAGCTGCTGCATTACCCTGACATGGTGAAGATTTATCATAGAGGTGAAGTTATATGTAATTTAGCAAGGATTTGAGTTTTAAATTTTGACTTTTCCAGGAAAAAATCCTATTTTCTAACTGAATATGATTTAAAAAAAAAAACCTAACTTGTTTGCTTTCAGGAACTTCCTTCTTTTCAATCATCTCCAAATCTTTGATGTCTTTCTGTTCAACCTCAAGCCTTACTTTATTTGTCTGCACAATCGATAAATCCAACCCATCAGCCACTTCAGATGATAAGCAATGATCTGCTAATGCTATTGAAGAATCATATTTTCTTCATTCATCGAATACATCGACCAAGAAAAGGAGAAATGGAGAGATAGAATTTTAGAGTCAGCGACTGTCATTACGATTCTATTAAGCTACCTCAGATGTTCCATTTCTTTCCTGTTTAAGGGTGACAATGCAAAGACAATAGAATTTATAACAAGGATTACATTAATGTCATGCAACTGTATAAATGACATGAAGACTATACCTGTCGCATTTCATTCTTCTCTGTAGCTGGAACTGCTTTCATCCCTTCTGCATCAAGATTCTGCGCCGTTTGGTTCTTTGATATGAGAAAAGGATAATCAGCTTAATTTTAGAGTACAAAATAAGCAAGCAATCTAAAAGAAGGGAGGTGGTGAGTGATTTTAAACTCAAATCAACTAGTTATAGACATAAACAAGTACGTAAACTTAGTCACACATAGTCAAACAAACATGCTTTCCTAAGTCCCTTTTTACAACGTTTTTGGCATCTCAGATGCACGTGTTTAAAACACCAATATCCAAGATATCTGATATCTTCCAAGATAGTTATACCTTGCTTGCAATTAGTTTCTCCAAGGCTTCACTTCCATTCTCTGTTATATATTTCTCAGTCTGCATTAGAAAGTTTTCTTTCTTCAAGTTCCTGAACCTGCTTATGACTTGTTGTGGATTCATGGAGATGCAAGAGTAAACGAAGCAGTTATAGACGTAACAAGCTCTTCCAAAGTCTGGTATCATGAGCCACACGATGATCATTAGCTTAATGTAAGGCCAGTACTGAAACCTGATGTTGAAGATGACTTAGATGAGGATACGCAAGTAAGATTGGTGAAGAACCCTAATCTAATATACCAGTCAATGCAATTTTAGATTTAGAAGATATAGAGTAAACATAAAATTTACCATTGAAGAAGCCCGTGAAAGGCATATTCAAAGAGGTAAATCAAAGAGAGTAGTATCCAATAAGAGATCAAATTCTGAGTGTCTGAATGGCTATCACTCTCAATTGCTTTGATGGAAGCACATCTTCAACCACGTAACATCGCCATTATAAGCAGCAAAAACACCATAACTATTAGTGACAGTGAAACGATACTTGGAAAGAGAAAACTTATCATTCACCATTATACACACACACACACACACACAAACCAAACCTGTTATGAAGAATTATGTGAGAAAGAAAAAGGTGGCACACTACTTAAAAAAAAAAATTGGCATGATTATAGGTATATTTATGATTAGCTTATCCTACCTTTGTTTTTCTTGAGTAAATTAATAATTTATTCTCTGAAAATTTTTAATTTTTTTAAATTGATCCTTCAAAGATTAAATATTTTAATTTACTACCTATAAATTTACATTTTTATCCATTACATCATTTTCATTACTAAATCAAAATATTTATTATTACTAAATTTTAAATTTTACATTTTTTAAGTCAGTTTAATAAAAGATGGATCAAATTGAGATAAACACTTTAAAAATCTTTCAAAGCATAAATCATTAATTCACTTTTTTTTTTTTAAATACCAAGTCTACCTGAGAATTCTTTAAGGAACTTGCTAAGCTCCACATCTTAAAGCATGTAGCTAGGATTTCCCAAAAATTAAAAGCACAGAAAGAATGTATAGAAAATGACAAAGGGAGAGATGATAAAACATGTTCTACACTGAAACAGCTAGAGAGAGAGAGAGAGAGAGAGAGAGAGATTTACAGAGGATACCCCAAAGCGAGGAGAGGCCTAAATATGAAAACAAGAGTTAATAATAAAAAATAATCAAAAGGGGACGGAGAAAACTTAAAAGAGGACGTAAAAGAACCATTTACACTTTTGAAGTCACAGACCATTTACAACATTGAGTGTTGAAATTGCAGATTTTTAAATCTGATCACGAGAGGCAGAAAAATAGCAGTAGAGATATGAAGATATACATATATAATATATGCGTACCATGAAAGAAGATCAATGCATTTAAGGGCGAGATTGAGAAACCACAAAGGTGTCATCTTCTGAACTGAAGCTATATTGTTTATGGAAGATTTTGAAGATGAAAGATGAAAGATTAGGAAAAGACAGAGAGTGAGGGAAAGAGGAAGGAAAAGTCGATGTGGGAAAGTCAAGAAGCAATTGCAGAGGTATATATGTGCTATTAACTTAAGTATGAAGCTAAAGCTAGCTGAGGGTGAGGGAGTGTTTAACGCGTTCGATTGTTTCTTACCAGGCTACCTAGATCGTGTCACGTGGCGGCTCTCATGTGCGCCGATTTCGATAAATGATTCTGTAGTTCCTAAAATTGCAGACAAATTTTCATATTTTCTTTATGTTTATTATACATATAAAATGTTATGTGTGTGTATATATATACATATAATAATATATATATATATATATATATATATATTTGAATATATCATGATGCATGAAAATTTTTCATCAACATATTAATACAAATCTATACATGTATATAAAAAATAATTGTAATTAATTTAAAATAAAATGATACTATGTTAATTTATTTCACATTTTATTTATACCATGAATTTTTTTTTTGTACGACTATGTTCTTTATCTTAGTTTTCATTAGATATATTTTAAAATATTAAAATTACCCTCTATTTCCCCCCCTCTCTCTCTCTCTCTCTCTCTCTCTCTCTCTCTCTCTCTCTCTCTCTCTCGTCTTGTAGGAAATATTATTCAGATATTTTTTTCAGTCTACTGGGTTGTTAGTTATTGTTCGATAGTTGCCGTTGGTTATTTCCACTGTTTTTGTTCTTTTATTCTAAAGCCTTCAATAAATATTTGTAAATACTTTCATGAGAGTGAGTATTATTCATTCATATTCCGTTTTACTATATGTCTCCTCCTCTGCTTTTGACTCTCGCTCCTTCTCTCGCCTATCTCGGCTAGTCTCCTTCTCTCTGTTGGGAAAAACACCTTTCCCCCTTGAAAAATACCTTGGCACAAATAAAACAGAGAAATAACAGGAAACAATACTTACAATCACAACACAAGAAAATAACGTGGAAACTCCAAAATCGGAGAAAAAACCACGACCGTTGTCAAAGACAACCAGAGAAAATACTATGTGTAAATTTTTACAACACACAGAAACTTCTCTTAAATACCCGGTACCCAATACTAGATACCAACTGATACCCAAATACACCCACACACTCTCAAGCATGTATTTAACTTACATCTCTCATCACTCTAGAACAAGAGTATAAAGAAAGAAAGAATTAAATACAAGCTAATGTGTCTTGTATTGGTACAAATATTACAAAGAGGCAAGGCTTCTATATATAACCTTCATTCCCCTTCTCATTTGGTGTCTTGGGCGATGTGGGACTTCCTTCTTCACATTGCAAATTTTCTTTTGTGGGTCCCACCACTTTCAATCAATATTTTCAACAAATCTCCACCTTGATTGAAAGTAACCACATCTACTGATTCATTGTCTATACCGACAATCATAGTTTCATGAACTACCATACTCCACCATAAAAGAGTATATCCACCTAGAATTAACCAATTCTAGGAATTTCACCTCGGCACATGTCGAAAAATTCCTGCTGAAAAAATTTATGGTGCAACTTCCAATGTTGGCTCTCCTTGGAAGTTCTTCAGCCATCGACATCATTCCACTACACATCTTGCATCAATGCCAACCAATGCCCATGTGCAATTGTGGACCCGCTAGTAGCAACTCATCCTCTTCCATGGCAACGCGGACATGCCATGAGGATACAAACTTCTCACTTTTCAGAGAAATTCCTCTCCCGCAATGAGAGAGACAGAGTTTGCATCTTCCTTGGAGCCTTTTGCCGAACCTGCTCCACCTGGACAATTTCTCCTTACATGTCCAGACTTTCCACATTTCCAGCAAGTCACATTCTTACCCATATTCTTCCCCTTACTCCCACTTCTAGCTACCGCTATTGAGTCTAACGAAGGTATAGAGCAACCCTCACATTTTAACCTTCTCTCCTCAGAAATGATTTTACTGGCAACTTCTTCGAAGTTTAGAGTCTCCTTCCCATACATCAAAATGTGTTTCATGTTCTCATAGGAAGACGGAAGAGACCATATGAGCCTTAACGCTTTATCTTCATCATCAACTTTGACTCTGATAGCCTCTGGTTCAGATACGATACCATTGAGAGCATTGAGATGATCTGATATTTTTGTACTTTCTTCCATATGAAGCGTATGAAATTGCTCCTTCAGCAACAATCGATTTGAGATACCCTTCGCTTGATACAACCCTTCGAGCTTCTCCCAGAGTTCTTTGGCTGTTGATATTCCTTGCACATTTGCAAGAACATTCTTGGCCAGGTACAGACGAATTGCACTTGCTGCTCTCAAATCTAGTTCCTCCCAATCTTCATCGCTCATACTAGATCCGCTCTTTTCAAAATCCTTACTGGAAACCTTCCCCTTCAACGCCTTGTATAAACCAGATTGTATCAGCACGTCCTTGACTTGTACTTGCCACAAGCCAAAATTGATCCTCCCATCAAATTTCTCTATGTCAAATCTCATCGCACTGGAAAAATTTGACATTGCAACTGTATACTGGAATAGTGAATACAACTGTAAACAGTACACCAGGTAAGTTCCCAGGAAAGAGAGGTTGGTCACAATGGACACCCTTAAGTATCTAGTCTTTCCTTAGCCAGAACTTTCCTAGACATGCACTTTCACAATACCACACTTCGTTCCAGTAACCCAGCAACCAAGAACAATCTTCAAGCAACCGGGAACAATTCTTTTCTGATTGTGGAAGATCAGACAAAGCTGCAACCACAAGAGCATACTAAGAATTTAACATCCCACCGAACCATAGGCTCTGATACCAGTTGTTGGGAAAAACACCTTTCCCCCTTGAAAAATACCTTGGCACAAATAAAACAGAGAAATAACAGGAAACAATACTTACAATCACAACACAAGAAAATAACGTGGAAACTCCAAAATCGGAGAAAAAACCACGACCGTTGTCAAAGACAACCAGAGAAAATACTATGTGTAAATTTTTACAACACACAGAAACTTCTTTTAAATACCCGGTACCCAATACTAGATACCAACTGATACCCAAATACACCCACACACTCTCAAGCATGTATTTAACTTACATCTCTCATCACTCTAGAACAAGAGTATAAAGAAAGAAAGAATTAAATACAAGCTAATGTGTCTTGTATTGGTACAAATATTACAAAGAAGCAAGGCTTCTATATATAACCTTCATTCCCCTTCTCATTTGGTGTCTTGGGCGATGTGGGACTTCCTTCTTCACATTGCAAATTTTCTTTTGTGGGTCCCACCACTTTCAATCAATATTTTCAACACTCTCCTCTGCTCTCTCTAGTGTAATCATAGTACTTCGTCCGGTCTCGCTACTCCTCTGCAATTAGGGGTCATGATTTCCTACCGAGCTTTTCTTCTGATAACACACCAACAGCTTGAGGGGGAGAAAGACAGAGCAAGATAGAAAGAGAGCAGGGGACCTCTTCTCTTTTTTTTTCCCCTCACCACTGTTTTCTACTTTTTCTTCTCACCTCAACACGTCCAGATCTTCACACACACACCCTTGCTCAAGGCGGGGTCAGCACCCTCCACCACGTCAACTACCACAACCTCGCCACCCCTGTTTTCACGACGAACAATAGAGCAGTCTCAGCCTCTCACTTCAATGCCCCAATTCGCCTCTCTCTCGGTCAACATTAGTAAGCTTCAAGCGGACTGCATACAGAGTAGCGTCGGAGGTCCCTGTCTTGGACGGAAGCACTGCGGTGAACATTGGCCGAAGAGCGGAAGACTTGAGGTAACCCATGTGTGTTTCCTTTCTCCCTTTCCTTTTTTTTCCAAGAAAAAGTTAGCTAGCGTGATGATTGGACTCTGTGGTATCGGGACTGTGGTAGAGAGAATGCTTAACGGAGGCGTTGAGAGAAGCGAGACAGAGAGACCCGAGAGATAGGAGATAGAAGCAGAGGGACCCCCGTGAATGACAGTGAGAGCTGGAAAAGCAGAAAGAAACAGAGGCGGTGGGAGAGAGCAGAGTAGGAGAACCGTTTGCTCCGTTTTCTCACTATAAAAACAAAGCCATGAACATAGAGAGAGCTTGAGAAGAGAAGGAGACGATAGGCGGAAGAAGAAGACGAGAGACACAGAGCTGAGAAGGAGACCACAGGGAAGGAGAGAGAGAACAGAGGTTTAGATGATATTTTAAGTATTTTGTACATATTTGATAAAAAATAAAAGATAAGAGATATAATAAAGTAAAAAATATTTTAAAAATATTAATCAAAATCAAAATAAATATTAAGAACATATAATATTTTTTTTGTCTTAATTTAATTTGATTCATGATATAAAATAAAAATATTTTTATAGTATTAATTTTTTTATTTACAAAATTTGAACTTAAAATTTTATTTGAAGAAAATAAATGATAAACTATTTCAATATTAATATATAAAATAAATATAATTGATATTTATTAATAAATTTTAAGATTAAAAACTTATTATTTTAAAGATAAATTTATTATATTAAAAAAAAGTAAATAGGATAATAACTAGCTAAATGATTAGTTAACTTTTTAATATGGCTTGTTTCCTTTTTTTTTAATATGGCAAGTTTATCTTTAAAACAATAATATTTAAATCTCAAAATTTAATACTAAATATTATTTATATCTATTATATATAAAATTAATGTTGATTGTTTCAAGTTGTTCAACATTTGTTTTCTTTAAATAAAATTTCGTGTTGAGTTTTACACTTTTATAATGTCACAAATTATGTTTTAAAAATTGAACCGATCATTGAATGAGAAAAAAAAAGTTAGTGGTTCACATTTTAATAGTCAAATAGTGGTTGAACTAGTTGAATTATATTTATTAAAAATATTTTAAAATATATTTTATATATTTATAGTATAATTTTTTTAATAATTAAATAAATAAATTGTAAAATTAAAATTACAAATATTTTTTAAAAATATTTTATTTTTATTTTTTATATTAGATGATATTATAAATTTTTTTTGTTTATATTCTTCAATTTTTCTTCATTTAAAATTATTTTAGATCAAATAATTATATAAATATCATTGTTTGTTTTTCTTAACTGCTAATTGTTAGTAATAATATACTTGTGTTTTGTTAAGTCAAATATCTATTCCATAAGGTATGTGTTGTGGTGTTTGGCTTGGAATAATTTTAGTAGATTATATATATATATATAATGTTTTTCCCCTATTCAACAAGAAGAGGGTAGTGTAAACTCACATGGACTTCGATTCCCAATTGAGACAATTTGGCAGATTATTGAAGTGAACTTGTTTAGTAATAAACTAGTTTCTGTGCAACCCACCTGGTCAAACTTTACTTTTGACTAGGTTTGATCTATTCTTTGAAGGACCAGGTTAAAGCCTCAATCAAACTGAACTTAGGTTTGATTCTCAGTTAAACCAATCGATCTTGTCCGATTTTATAATTAATAGTCATGACTCTAACTAATTTGTTGAAATCTAATAGATTTTAAATACTAATAATTCAAATATATATCTAATGAGAAGATTAGCTTAATGTGATAGGTGAAATAAAACGATAATCACTCTTGAATAGCAAATTAATGGTTCAGAATGATGCAGAATTCATTAATATAAATTAATAATATTTTCTTTGATTTTCATATGAATATATTTGATATGTGATTTTAATAACATAAGAACAATAGTTGTACATAATATTTTTAAATGTAATTATTTGTTATTTATGCATTTTAACATAGTAAATGAGTGTGATATCATGTGCATTACATGAGTCACAATACTAGTTTATAAAATATATGTATTATCTTTTATTGATACATAATTTACAATTGAAAAAAATATACTTTATTTCCATAAACTTTTTCATTTTGCAGATAAGTCCCATGAACTATAAAACTCAACACACCCTCTAAATTCTCCATTTCGTGTGGTAAGGTCAATTCGTTCAATAATATAATTTTTTGACTAACAGTTAACACTGACAAGGATTTTAAAACTGTCACGTTAACTCAATTTATATATATCAACAACTGACATGGCTAAAATAATGTCACATCACCTTGATCCAAAACTCTACTCGACCCACATCACACACTGACCTGAGAAGAAAGTTCTTTTTATGGTTGTCTTCTATCGTGAACGACCATCTCTACCTGATAATTAGAAATGTCTACTTGTTGCTTTGAGATCTCGGCATTCGCAACGTCTTTGTTTCCACCTCCTTCTCTTTCATCAATGTCATTACGACGTTGTTCCTCCTTCCGTCACTCAATTTCAAGAGCTCCCCAGCACTGATGTGATGGGCCCGCTACTCCAATTCCAATGCGACATCAATTCCTTGTTCTTGCTCAATGTGTACCCTTATAATATGTATAGGCTCAACCTCGAGATCCTAATCAATGTTGCTGTATTTTATGAATACCCTTTCAATTTCAAGGACGATTCTGCCTAGAACCTCTTCAACATGATGATTGATGTTGTGGCTAGTGTGATGGCATTGCAAGGTATGAGAATCTACCCATTGTGGTGACAAACATGAGGTGGCTGAGCGCTGCACCATCGCTAGTGGAGACGAAGAAGATGCGAACATGGGGAAAACCACCACTCCTTCCACTGGGAGTCCTACTGGAGTTGGTCTCGGACTCAATGCTCTCCCCCTCACAATCATTTGGTCCTGGATACCTCCTCCACGACTTTACCATACCACTTACAATTGATCATGTCTCGCTTTGTAAATTTCAATTCCTTCTCTGTCTTAATTCCTTCTTTTTCATTCAAATTATTGTTTCTTCATTTCTTTTACCATTCATTTCAATTATGATCCAAGATTATCAGCAAGTAACTTAAAATGGTTTGAAATTAACTTCTATGTATCTTTTTTTTTCTAAATTTGGGAGCGAAAATTATAATTAGGAAAATTCTAGGGATAATCTTAAACTTTATTGAAGCAAGAATCTATCAAGAAACTACAGATGGAATGGAGAAGAATGATGAAGACGGAATGGAAAAGAAAAATGCAGACACACACGGGGTCGAGGTTGGCTCAAGGATGATGTGACATTTTTTGCCATGTCATTTGCTAATGTGTTCATTTTAAGCTGGGGTGGAGTTTACAAATCTCATTCAGCATTGAACTAATGGTCAAATGGATGGAAATGTTTTTTTTAGCACAAAAAAAAGTTCATGAGCTAATGTGTTCATTTTAAACTGAGGTGGAGTCTACAAATCTCATTCAGCATTGAACTAACAGTCAAATGGATGGAAATGTTTTTTTTAGCACAAAATAAAAAGTTCATGAGAATTCTTTGTTGAGTTTTATAATTTATAAGGGTTTTCTGCATATTAAGCAAAGTTCATGAGAGTTATCTTTATTTTTTGCTTTATAATTTATATGTAATTTGGATATTTGACTTGATACTTAATTGTTATTGCAATGTCATATAATATGTAGTATTATAATGATATGTAGTATTTGGAAATTTATGAGTTATGTTATATTTAGGGAATTGTAATGCATTAATTTATATAATTATATTAATTTAAATTGTTGTGTACTTTCTTTTAATATTAATTAAATGAGAGAACTCATTTTAATTATCATTTTTAATTCTATAACGTCTCTATAAAATAACTCTTTTAATTGCATACTATTGTGATTTCAACCTCTTATTCAATGTACAAGGCAGATTATTTTTTTAATGTTAACATATAAAAACATGAACCCATTAAGATAACCTAGGCCCAAATTTAAAGTACACTTTTCACTTATTTTTATCTATAAAAAATCAACAAATTTTTTTTAATAAATTTATCTTGAGATTAAGTCTAGCTCACTTCATCAAAAAAAAATGTTTAATTCACTACTTAAAAAATTTATTTGGCATGCCCATCCTTCTGCGGTCCCCTTCTAGAGACACAAATCATGATCACAAAAGGTTATGATTTGCCTTAGTTTAAGTGGATATAATGACTTTCTAAGAAGATGGTGAACGTCATCGGTGATAATCTCCCCTAGAGTGATAGATCTGGTGGTTAGAAGCTCCAAGAAAACAAAAGAAACAAAAGTGATGTTTTTGATTCATTTATTAGTGAGTCACGTTCAGAGGATAACTGTCTCGACCCAAAGTCCAGGCATATGACCAACACACTGACACAAATCTCGTGTCATCGTAAGCCTAACTGACATATCAATTTCTACCCTTTTTTGTTTATTATGAATATTGGTAACATATATCATTCCTTTTTATTTATTAAACAACATAGAATATTAATATAAATAAGGGGTTAACTAAAACAATTATTAATTTATAGTTGAATATTAGTTGAAATAAATATAATTAAATATCAAATATTTGTTAAAATAATTATTAATTTATAATGTAATTTATTATAACCGTATACTATATACATATAAGGGGAGACGAAAAATTATCTGGATTCCTTGCAATCTCTCAAATTATAATTTTAATATTTAATATAAAATAATCGAACTTCATTCATTCACAAAATCACATCAACTTAAATAAATTCATAATTGAAATCTCATCTTTTACTATAATCCATATCATAAATTTTTAAAATAAATCTTCGAATTTAAATCAAATTAAATACAGTAAATAAAGTAGTTTATTAGTCCGAGACCCCTTAAATGTCCTAATTAAACTTAACAAAATAGAACACTAACAACATGGGACCCACCAAACAATGAGATAGTCCAACGGTAACTACTTCTCTAGTAGAAGATTCTCATCCACTACCTAATCTGAAAAGGAAAAGCCAACGAGTGTGAGATAATAATCTCAGTGAGTGAGTCAATCCACACCCTAATAAAATATGTCATGTAAAAGCAATAAAATAAAAGTATAGACAAAAATCACAATTCACAAGAAAAGGTATTTACTAGAGAATTTGCAATTCAATCAAACAATTCAGACCAACGGAACTAGTACTCATCAATGGTAAAAACACATGGGAGCGCCTGTAGGTCCACTCAACCAATCTCATCAAAACCCACCATGACGCACAACCTCATCAACAACGGTCGAGGCACCTCACAGATTGAATCCGAGCTCATCTCCCTACCGAAGGAATTGTTGTCTCTACTCTCAGAGGTCAAGTCATCCTATTACCTGAATTTTTCGCTTAACGTAAGAGAGAGTACTATCCCGCCCAAACACACATAAAGTTCAAACAATTTCAAATAATTATCGAAATAATCATCAATATATTCAATAATATATTCATTAATATAATCATAAATATAATTATCATTCTGATTTTCGTCGGATAACCATAAGTATTCCAAATCACAAATAATTCTATTTATCTCACAAACCATGTCTTTTTCTTAACGTTTGCCGTTAGCAATTCTATCAATAACTGAATTTTATAAAATTCGCAATTTCGCTTCTAACCTGAATCCCTTAACTAAATTCCCTCTTTTCTATCATAATTATTTCCTACCTTTATATCTTATCACTTTAACATTTAAGATAATATGTAAAAAAAGTTGGTTCACTCACCTGGATTCCAACGAATCCTACTGATCAAACCCGATCAAATCTCCCTAATATGAAAAAGAACTTTGTATTCTATGTTGTTCGATGTTTTTGAAAAAGAGAAGATGTAGATGTTATGATATATTTTTGAATTATATTACTTAAACTACTAGAAGGCTTAAACAAAATTTAGATTGAACTGATTTTTTTAGGCTTTTGTGAAAACTCCACAATTGTCACAAAACTTGAACTTGACTAAGAGGTGTGAGTGTTAGGAGTATCTTAATTAAAGATATAACTTATTTGATTATATTTATTCCATATCAATACTATAACTATTATAGTGTGATATCACTTATATTATATTATTGTACTTTATCTGATAGATTTTGAATTCCTTATAGTTTTCGGATTAAGACTTTTTACTTTGATTCCTTAATCAATTATCTACTAAAATTGTCTTTCTTATCAATTCCTTTTACTGTAGATTCGAAATTGACCTAATGATCCAACATAAATTTATAAAAATATAAGCTAAGGCTTAAACTAGATTTGAATAACATTTTTTTTTCAAATTTACTTACTTATAACAATTATTATTATTTCTAATTATCTCATTAGCATGCTAAGTCTTTTAATTTACTTAAATTCAAATATACAAGATATTCTAGAAACCAACTCAGATTTAAATTACCGGAATTTCATTCTGAAATTTAATATCAAATTAGGCTTTGTTTGTTTGATAATTGTTTATTACTTTTATTAAATCTTTTGCATTATCCATAATTATTATTATTACCAACTATATTTTGTAAATATATGTATTTATATCTTAATAACCTGCACGACATCTTAATAAAATTCATATTTATTTTGTTTATTCTTTTATTCCTTAATTTTATTTAATAAATAATTAATCATACTGATTATTTCAAAAATTAATATCTTAAGATTTAGAAAATATTTTTTATTTTCTATTTCACATCAAGGTTTCCTATAATTTTCTCCACCTATTCTTATACTTTATACATATTTTTGCTACACCCCAAAAGTTTCTAAAATATTTCAATATAGTCCTTAAGATTTTCACTTTAGTCCATGTATAGCCTAGCATTGCATATTGCTAGTCTACAGCTCAAAATCACTTACTAAGGCATTATCACATCACAATATAACTTCTCAAGCACATATTACACACAATTTGCAAATCAATATTTGTGAAATAAAAATTAAAATAGAAAATTAAATGGCGTATATTACAATATTATCCTCTTTAAGAAATTCGGTCACCTGAATTTAACTTGCCTCTAGTTGTGGACAAATGTGGGTTTCTACATTTTATCTATGGGCACCCGTCTATACATAAGAAATTTTTCACATACACGAGCTCACGCTTACTTATAACGTCGTAATACCTGGGGCATTACAATGACCTTGTAGTTGAACCAAGAAGATTTGTGGATATACAAGGAAAAAATCATTCTTATAAAAACACGCTTCTTGCAGATGATGATTCCAATCTAGAAGGCAATGCACATTTAAAAGTGGTTATGCCTAATAGCTTGGCTCAAATGAGTGATGACTGGACCAAGGAAGATGATGTTAAGGGTTCGGACGATGTTATTTACAAGGAAGATCCTACGAATGAAGCTAGAAAAATAAAAGTTTCAAATAAGAAGAAATCAAGATGAAACTAGTACCACTTTGGTGCAATAGGTGGAAGAACATTAAGACTAACTGCAACTTCTGCAACTTTCCTATAGAAGAAATTAGTGCCATTTTGGTGAGCACTTCAAAAATACTCAAGACCTATGAATCTTGTGTTTAATTTCACGAAGGATTTGACGATGAGAATCTCAAGGCGTGTATAGAGCCTTTGAGGATAAAGAAAGAGTAGAAGTGCAAGTGGCTTGGTCTAAATGATACAGTCATAGGTAATCGACGGAGGAGTGGAGAAGTGCAGAAAGAGAGACTTCCAAGACTGACGACGATGAGGAGATTTGCTCTGATTTGATCTGACGATGATGACACATCTAGTGAAGGAGAAGGAAGGAGATTGCCAAGTATGGGAAGAGGATTTGAAGGAAGGAGAAGGAAGAAGACTTAAAGCTTAACTCTAATATATATATATATATATATATATATATATATCGGGTTGGTGGGTTGGGTTGGGTTGGATTGAAAATCCCTAACCCATCACCTGATCCGCCATTGGTTGGGTTGAGTTTTTTCAACCCAAATCAACTCAGTTGTGTGGGTTGGGTCGAATCAGGTGGGTTGGCAGGCCAGTTGCTCAGCCCTACTTATAACCAAAGCATGGGGAGCTCTAGAAGGTGTCTGGACTATAACTAGGTTGGGATACTTGATGGTCATCATGAAGAGTGACTCTTTTGACCATTGTTAATGGGCTCAAGTCTAATGGGCTTAAAGGTGTTGATGTAGAAAGCTTTGTGCTTGAGTTCAGTAAGGATTAGTTTGAAGATTGTTTATGTTTGGAGGGAGGGCAATGTATGTGCAGATTGGCTCGCTAATGCCATCTTGTTAGGGAGTTGGGTCTGACTATGCTTGATCAGCCCCCAACTAGGCTCGACTATCTTCTTTTAATTGATGTTGTAAAGGTCCAATTACCTTGTATGACTATGGTTTAAGTTGTTTGCTAGACTTGGCCCTTTGTTCACCCAAAAAAAGGTTATGGTTTCTCTCAAACATTCCAAAGCTCCAAAAGCACAAAAGTTATTTGGTTTCTACATTTTAAAATAATTTTTTGTTTCCAAAAATAAAACTTATTTCATAAGTGTTTTAGAAATATAAATTTTAAAAATTGTTTTGAAAATTATTATTTTGTTTAAAAAATTTGAGAGCATATTTTATATGTTCTTAAATACACTTGTTTTGAAAACAAGCAAAAAATACAATTGCATTATTGTAATTATATAGATTGAATAATTGTTCTTTCATCTTTGTCTTCATTTTTTCCTACATTAGACATTGTTCATTTTAAAGATTTAGACACTTAATTTTTTAAATACTAAGTATAATAGTGACGCTTCATAACTTCATCGAAAAATGGGCCATTTGTTATCTGGCAAAGATGAAGCTATGATGTTTGGGGTTGATCATAGTTTTGTCCTACAATGAGGTGGGCACCAATGAGGTTCAACTTTCTTGTTGGTTAGCATGGGTTTGATTTGCCTGATTGCCAATACTATTTAGACCTACAGGAGCCATTCAATCGAGGTGAGGCCTCACATGGAACCCCACTTAGCGCCCAATGCATTATGGGTCCCAGTGGTCCTTTCTGTTTATTAAATTTATGATCTTTTTCTGTTATTCTATGCTTTAATTCTTGTTCAATTGTACCAAAATAAGTCCTAATTAAGAGATCCCTGCAAGTAAAATGAAACAAAGTAAATTACACTTTCTCTTTTATAAGTATTTAAAATTTTACTATTATCTTCTTTATTTTCAAAATGTATTCTCGCTACTATTATAAATATTTTATTTAATGTTTAGAGAGGTTTATTACAATCTTTTTTTTTTGGTTCTGTAACTTAACATTATCCTTTTTAATTAAAATATCATTTATTAACCTATGTACATATTGGGTGCTTTTGCTTGACAAGAAAGTAAAATATTTGTGACATTTTATTCTAACTTAGCATAAAAGATGAGTATCACAATATGTAAAAATTAATATTTTTATGTTGATTGAAAGTATTTTAGTAAAAAATAACTATGTGGTATTAGGTTAACTAAAGCCTAAAAAAAATACTATAACATGCCTCTTTAGACAAAAAAGTATAAAATTGAACTAAAGTAAATATTTTAAGGTAAAAAAAAAACACTAGTATATATTCTAAAAATATAAAGGAGGATCCTATAGTTTTGAACACTTGTAGAAGAAGTGAATATAATTTGCTCAATAAAATAATTATATTATTACAATTTCTTGATTCTTAAAAGTTTGCTTACTTTTATTCTAATTTCCATAATTTGAAATATATATAATTAAGTTCCAACTTCTTGAAATTCAAGTAGTAGCTTTGGAATGCCTTGTTCTTAGGGGTCATTCAAATGGCAGCCATATCTAGTCCTATAAATGGCCTACATGTTTAAATGCCTCCAAACAAATCAACATTTATATAATAGATAATTTTGTTTTCACTTACAAATATTTAATGCAACATAAATATTAAATATATTTTCAGTCAACTGTCATATATCTCATATTAATATAATATTGGACCATTATTTTTTTCATGTCAATGAAAGTGAATCTAATGTGTCATAAATTAAACCCATTCTTTTCTTTTAATATTACTACTAATTTTAGCCAATCAATGATCATCTAAATATTTTTTTTATAATCATCGTCTAAATAACTAATATTAAAAATTTTGAATTTGAAATAAATAATTTAGTGTTGTCACCAATTTTATCCAATTAGCAATCATCTAGATAATTGATTTTAAAAAAAATTCAAATTTACAATAAATAAATTAATAATACCATTCATTTAAACCAATAAACTATCATTTAGATAACCAATTTTTGAAAAATTAAATTTAAAATAAATCACCTTGTTGTTTGTGCATATCAGGTCTCTTTTTTCTTTACTCTCATATGATGGCTCTCTTTTTTTTGTAAAAAATTAATAATTATAAATAAATCAACCATGTTGTAAACTTCAGGTAAAGAGAAAATGAACGCAATATTCAACATCAGAAACTCATAATAATATGTTTCAATATTTATTTAAACTTAATTTTATAATCTAAGTTTCCAAATATATCTTTTGTTATTTTTTGTCTAGCTTATTGAGAATCTGGAGAATCTTATTATGAAAATTGTTATATATTGTCATCTTAAGGTGTTTAGCAAAACAGATTTGAAGATTTAATCTCCTTACATAGAAGAGAAATATTCAAATAGTTATTTTTAATATAGTGTATAAAGAAATATTAATAATTTATATTTTTTATCAATACAAATACACAAAAAATAATATTAATTATAAGAATTCTAAAATTCTTTTATATACAATCTTTTGCATTTTTTTAAATATCTATATTACACTTTGTGTATTGCACAAGTCACATTATAGTTTTATTAAAAATTAAGAGTATTTGTGATAGAATAAGACATTGTTTGGAGGCATTTAAAGATCTAGGTGGAACAATCATAGAGGCTTTATCTTCCTTACAAGCTTGTCTTTTAGGAGTAGATTTCCTCCAAAGTTGAAACATTGGTATCGGAGCTCGATTTTTGCATCTTCAAATGTTGTTGACATAAAGGGCTATTAAGGAAAATCGGGACCAGCAAGATGGCCAAGTGGTACCCGACTCCCCTCTAAGAACCTCCAGGAGCTCTTAGCCCATGATGTTTTTGCGAAATTTTCTTTCTTTTCCACAAAAAAAAAAACTAGAAAGTGCAAAAACAGGTGAGCCCGTTAGTAATTGAATTCTAGTATTAACTTGAATACAATCTCCCCATTCTGATTTAGTTTACCCAGCCCTCTTTGTACATGATATGAGAGTTGAATACATAACAGATACAATATAGCTCCATCTTCAAGAATCCCTGCTTTATATTTAACCCCATATCTTTGAAACTATATGAGCCTATATGTAGCATCCAGTATTGGTCTAAACTCTAAAGCGCCACATGACTCATACTACCTATGATCCTTTTAGTAATTGAATTTTAGCCAGGTGCTTCCTCCCCTTCAAGTGAGAGGCCATGTCACTTTCACTATTGCACTTCACCTTACACACTTCACATCTTAATATGGAACTCTTCATTCCAACAGATGTTCCAATGCTCTTCTGCAATTCTTGCACCTTGGTATTGGCATGAACATCTTTGCTTTTATTTTTCTCATCTTTAATTGTTCTCCCTTTCGGTTCATCCCCGAGCATACTCTTTGAAACTTGAATATGCTTCTGCTCCATTTTTGCTTGCTGATTGGCTGTTATCGTCTGCTTACATGCATTGGCAATATCCATCATCTTTCCTGGCACCTCATTTGACTTGTTATTTTTCTTCATTGCAACCGACTGGTTTTTCGCCTTCTGCAATTTTTTTATCTTGGTATTGCCATGGACACTTTTGCGTTTATTTTTCTCATCTTCAATTATTCTCGCTCTCGGTTCATCGCTAAGCATACTCTTTGAAACTTGAATATGCTTCTGCTCTATTTTTTCTTGCTGATTGGCTGTCATCTTTCCTGGCTGCTGGTTTTTCGCCTTCAGTGCTTCAAATGTAGCCTTGTGTTTCCTTCCACGAAGGTGGGTCATCAAATGATTCTCACACTTAGTTATCACCTGACACATGGCACAAGTCCACTCTTGCTGTACGTTCTTAGATGCACAACTCCCAAGAAATTCTCTATCTGCTATGACTTTCCCTGCAGTTCCTTCGATTTGCGCTGTGGCAGATGATGTGTTAACGTTCAATTCATGAGTGGTCGAAGCAGTATTACCCTGACATGGTGACATTTAACATAGAGGTGAAGTTATATGTAATTTAGCATGGATTTGAGTTTTAAATTTTGACTTCTCTAGGAAAAAAAATCCTATTTTCTGACTGAATATGATAAGAAAACCTTACTTGTTTGCTTTCAGGAACTTCCTTCTTTTCAATCATCTCCAATTCTTTGATGTCTTTCCGTTCAACGTCAAGCCTTACTTTATTTGTCTGCAAAATCGATAAATCCAACCCATCAGCCACTTCAGATGATAAGCAATGACTTGCTAATGCTATTGAAGAATCATACTTTCTTCATTCATCGAATACATCGACCAAGAAAAGGAGAAATGGAGAGGCAGAATGTTAGTCAATATTGCGTCATTACGATTCTATTAGCTACCTCAGATGTTCCACTTCTTTCCAGTTTAAATGTGACAATGCAAAGACAAAAGAATGTATGACAAGGATTACATTAAGGTCATGTAACTGTATAAATGACATGATGAAGACTATACCTGTTGCATTTCATTCTTCTCTGTAGCTGGAACTGCTTTCATCCCTTCTGCATCAAGATTCTGCGCTGTTTGGTTCTTCGATATGAGAAAAGGATAATCAGCTTAATTTTAGAGTACAAAATAAGAAAGAAATCTTAAAAAAGGGAGGTGGTGAGTGATTTTAAACTCAAATCCACCACTTATAGACATAAACAAGTACGTAAACTTGGTCACACATAATCAAACAAGCATCTCAGATGCACGTGTTTAAAACACCAATATCCAAGATATCTGATATCTTCCAAAGATAGTTATACCTTGCTAGCAATTAGTTTCTCCAAGGCTTCAGTTCCATTCTCTGTTATATATTTTTCAGTCTGCATTAGAAAGTTCTCTTTCTTCACAAACAGCTTCTTCGAGTTCCTGAACATGCTTATGATTTCTTGTGGATTCATGGAGATGCAAGAGTAAATGAGGCGGTTATAGACAGAATAAGCTCTTCCAAAGTCTGGTATCACGAGCCACGCAATGATCATTAGCTTAATTGAAGGCCAGTACTGAAACCTGACGTTGAAGATGAGGAGGATACACTAGTAAGATTGGTGAACAACCCTAATATAATATAGCAGTCAATGCAAATTTAGACTTAGATGATATAGAGTAAACATAAAATTTACCATTGAAGAAGCCTGTGAAAGGCATATTCAAAGAGGTAAATCAAAGAGAGAAGTATCCAATAAGAGATCAAATTCCGTGTGTTTAAATTGCTATCACTCTCAATTGCTTGGATGGAAGCACATCTTCAACCACGTAACATCGCCATTATAAGCAGCGAAAACACCATAGCTAATAGTGACAGTGAAACAATACTTGGAAAGAAAAAACTTATCTGAACATCACCATTTATACATAAACCAATCCATTTATGAAGATTTATACAAGTATGAAAAGGGTGGAACTCTGTTCAACCTTTTTTTGTTGAGTACATTTCTGATTTTGTCTTGAAAGATTTTAGTTTTTTTAATTTGATCATTGAAATATTATATTTATTTTAATTTGATCATTTTTATCGGTAAATCACAATATCTACTGGTATTAAAATTTTAAATTTTTTATTAACAAAAATTAATTGACAAAAAGAATTACATTAAAATAAACACAATTTTTTAAAAACTAAATTAAAATATTTAATTTTTCAAGTATTAAATAAGTAATTTACTCTCTTTTATTAATATCATGTCTAGCTGAGAAATTTTCATGGAACTTGCTAAGCTCCACATCTCGAAGCATGCAGCTAGAATCCCCAGAAAAGCACAGATAGAATGTATAGAAAATGACCGTACAGGCTCCTCTCCCGTCGATTAATCTTGCGTTTTTTTTTTAATATTACATAGTTAATTTTTAAAAAGTGAAAAAAAATATAAAATTAGATTTATTAAAAATTAATTATATAATTTAAAAAAAATATAAAATTAATCTAAACTATTAAGTAATTTCATTCAATAGTCCAAATTTAATCTTAAAGAATATGATTCTCTCCGAGAGCGGATTCCAAAAATAACAAAGGCACAGATGATGAAGCATTTCATTCTGCACTAAAACAGCAAGAGAGAGAGAGAGAGACTTACACAGGATACCCCAAAGCAAGAAGAGGCCTAAATATGAAAACAATAACGCAGAGTTAAAAATAAAGATAATAAAAAGTGCATGGGGACAATTTGAAAAGGGTGTAAAAGAACCATTTTTACTTTTACTGTTAGAGACCAATTACAACATTGGACTGTTAAGGCGGAGAAATGGGCAAAAATAACAACTTGGAAATCTGATGAGAAACAGAAAAATTGCAGCAGAGAAATGAAGCAGATGAAAGATATATATGGGTATATAATATATGCGGTACCATGAAAGAAGATCGATGCAATGAAGGGCAAGTTTGAGAAACCACAAAGGTATCATTTTCTGGATTGAAGCTCTATTCCTTTGTGCTGTTTGAGGTTGGATCTCCAGAGAGGCGAAACAGAGATCTGCGAAGAAGAAAAGAAAGATGAAAGAACAGGAAAAGACAGAAAGTGAGGGAAAAGGAGAAAGTCACCGTGGAAAGTCAAGGGGCAAAGTTATGAAGCAAGCTAGTTATCTGTGCTTTGTGGGTTGTAGAAAAGAACAGAGGTACGTACAGTCCCCAACGTATACCATTACTATTTATTACAAGGCCTATTCAAGAGTTCATTGAAAATAAAATAAAACCAAGTAAATTACATTCTTAAACTCCACTCTTTATCACCAAGTGGTAATTGGATCTATTTAGATATTAGTTTAAAAGTCAATAATTAAATTTAAATATTAAAATATATAATTAATATATATGTTATAAATATTAAAATATATAAGATATAATATTAAAATATTTTAGGTATGTTATAAATATATATTTATATTAATCCTAGATCTTCTTCTAATAATTTAAATTTTTAAAGATTTCTTAAAAATAAATAATAATATTTAGTAAAAATTCAAAAATAATTTCAAAAAAAAAAAATTGAACTGATTGAACTAATTAAATTAGCTGGTTTTATCAGTTCGAAACCAATTCGATCAGTTTTTCATCAATTCAAATACACATCCATTCACTTTAAATTGAACTGGTTCTCTGACCAACTTATCGATTTTTTGGTTGAACTGGCTAGTTCGATCTAATTCTCTAAATATTGTTTATAACTATTAAATTCATATTATTCTTCCTTTTACTTTTACAATTTAAACATGCTGTCCTTATAATTTCTTTTTTCTTTTTTTCAGAGAGGTTCGTTAGATTTTTTTATGTTCAATAACTTAATATTACATATTTTATAACTAAAATATTATGTAGAAAGTGATTCTCATATATTTTATTGATAATGTACAGTGCTTCTAGGTGTATATATAGGAAAAAAGAGGCTACACACCAGACATTCTAATCCTTAAACAATTAAATAATACAATACTAAACAACTAAGAAATATAATATTAGATAAATAAAATAACCTTATCCTATTCTAATTAGGAAACAATAGAAAAACAAATAAAGAAATAAAGAAATACATGAAGAAATAAACTATAATTCCTTAATTTTAGGGATAGAATATAAGACTTATTTATCTAGTATTTCCTACACTCCCCTTCAAGATGGTGAATATAGGTCTTCCATTCCCTGCTTGCTAATATTCTCATAAAGCATATTACTGCACTGTCCTTTTGTCATCATATCAAGAAGTTGAAGTTCGGTTGGAACATATGGAGTACAAATCAATCTGCTATCATGTGTCTCTTTAATGAAGTGTTTGTCTATCTCTATGTGTTTTGTTTGATCATACTGCACCAAGTTGTGGGCTATGCCTGACTTGTTATCGCAGCACAACTTCATTGGTTTTCTCCATTGAACTTTTAGATCCTCTGGGATAATTTTGACCCACAATAATTCACATACTCCTATTGCCATGGCTCTGAATTCTTGTTCAACACTTGATCTTGCTACCACACTCTATTTTTTGTTTCTCCAAGATATTAAATTTCCTCCAAGAAAGGTGCAATAGCCCAAAGTTGACCGCTTATCAATTGGAGATCCTGCAAAGACTGCATCAGTATAAACTGCTAGATAAATTGTAGATCTCTTTTTGAATATGATTCCTTTCCCTGGATGTGGTTTTAGGTAATGAAGCACACGGTAGATTGTTTGTAGCTGAACTTCTCTAGGATCATGCATAAATTGACTGATGACACTGACTAAGTAAGTTATGTCTGGCCTAGTGTGTGCAAGATAGATGAGTTTCCCAACAAGTTTTTGGTACATCTCTTTGTCTACTGTCTTATCCCCAAGAGCCTCACTTAATTTATGATTTTTCTCAATAGGAATTCCAACTGGTTTACTAGCTGTCATTCCTATTTTTGTGAGTAGATCTGTAACATAGTTTTGTTGAGAGATAAAAATTTCTCGACTTGATCTAGCCACATCAATTTCAAGGAAATACTACAATCTTCCTAAACCTTTTATTTCAAATTATTTAGCTAGGCACTGCTTCAAGGCCTCCTTTTCTACTTTATTGTTACTTGTCACTATAATGTCGTCTATGTATACTATTAAAATAGTGACTCCCCTTGAGGTGGAATGTTTGATAAAAAGTGTATGATCTACTTGGCTTTGCTTGTATCCATTTTGGCAAATCTCCCAAACTAGGTGCGTGGAGATTGTTTTAGCCCATATAATGCCCTCTTTAGTCAACATACTTTGTTCTTTGCTACTCCACTAAATCTTGGCGAAATATTCGTATAAATCTCTTATTCTAATTCTTCATGAAGGAATGCATTTTTTATGTCATACTGTTGTAACTCCCAATCAAAATTGACAGCCAAGGATAGTAAAATCCTTACTATATTCATCTTTGCTACCGGAGCAAATGTTTCTTGATAATCTATGCCATATATTTGCATGTACCTTTTTCCAATTAGCCTTGCCTTGTATCATTTTAGGGACCCATCGGCTTTAAATTTTACCATATATACCCATTTATAGCCTATTGTTTTCTTCCCCTTTGGTAAATCAACCAACTCCCGCGTTTCATTCTTCTCTAGTGCCTCCATCTCTATTTCCATGGTTATTCTCCATTCCTTTTTTGATAATGCCTCTGATAATGATTATGAATAGACGTTGTGTTTAGGGTGGAAAAGAAGATTTGCTGGTTCAGGGAAAACTTTTCAATAGACACAAAGTGAGATAGTGGGTATAAGGTTTTTTTGGTGCATTCTCGGGTCTTTTTCCGTAAAGCAATACATAAGTTTAGGTCTTTTTCAAGGTCAATGGACTCGAAATTGGTAGAATCTATAGAAGAAGTTTTAGAACTAGAAGAAGGAAAAGAAAATTTAGAATTTAAATTTTAGTCATTCATAGTTACCTTATTTGTAGAGCTTGGTTCAAAGGATTGTTTTTGTCTCATATTTATTGTGGGATTCCTTCTTCTTGCATACACTTGGTCAAACCAGAACTGATAAAAAAAACTTTTCATCTCCTGCCCTTTTCTCCTTTGATTCCTCAAACTATGGGATAGACACTTGAATTTCAGAGTCGGATAGCTCTAAAGGTGGAAAGTGTGACTCTTTATTTTCTAGTGTATGTAATTCATCCTGAAGGTAAGGAGGTAAAATATGGTTTATTTTCAACAAAAGTGACATCAGTTGAGACATAAATTTTTCTAGTAGGTGGATGATAACATTTGTAACCTTTTTTTGTAGAAGACTACCCCACAAAGACGCACTTAAGAGCACAAGGATCTAATTTTCCATAGTTTTGATTATGAACATGTACAAAAGAAGTATACCGAAAAACTTGAGAGGTGAGATTGATGGAAGACAAAAATTTGGGTAAAATTTTAAGAGGTTTTCTAATGGACTCTGAAATCCTAAGGCCTTGGAAGGAATTCTATTTATGACATAAGTTGATGTTAGTAGAGCTTCTCCCCAATATGCTTTTGGCACATTTTGTTGAAACAAAAAAGCTCTAGTGCACTCGAGAAGATATCAGATTTTTCTCTCTGCTACTCCATTTTGTTGTGGGGTGACAACGCAAGATGATTCGTATATAATTTCTTCCTTTTGGAAATATGAGCTCAGGGTTTGATTGAAGTGAGGTCGAGCATTATCTAAATGAAAATGTTTTATTCATTGTGTGAAATATAGGAAAAATGTGACTCATATCAAACTTGTTTTTGAGTAAATATATCCAGGATACTCTAGTGCAATCATTTATAAAGGAGACAAACCATTTAGACCCTGAGATGTTTGAAATAGTTGATGGCCCCCAAATATCACTATGAATTAAAGAAAACGGAGAGGAAAATTTTTTATTACTAATGGAAAAAGATGCACAAGTATGTTTAGCATATTCACAAATGTCACAATGAAGGGAATGACCATTTAAATCCTTAAACAAAGAAGGGAACATTATTTTTAATGTAGAAAAACTCACGTGACCTAGATGCCTATGGTGTAACCAGATGACAACCTCATTGGATTAAGAGAATAATGTTGATAAGGCAGATTTATTTAGTTCTGGTTAACTTGATGTATCCAAGTAATGGAGTCTATTATGTTCTTTAGCAAGTCCAATCCTCTTCCCCGAACCCTAGTCCTGAAATTCACAATAAGAATCATGAAAGGTAACACAACCTGTTAGATCGTTGGTAAGTTTTTGTATGGATATTAAATTTGTGGATAAATGGGGAACGTGAAGAACATCTTTAAGAATCAAACTAGGGTTAATTTGAATCTCCTATTCTTGCTATTATGGTTGTAGAACCATTAGCAATAGTAATTTTTTTATTGCTAGGACAATGGGTATAATTTTGGAATTTATTTGAAGTATGGGTCATATGGTCAGTAACTCCAGAGTCAAGGATCCAAGCATTCCTAAGTTCATTACCTAAGGCATTTAAACAAAGAGAGATTAAGGCATCACTTGAAAATGTCAAGGAGCACATAACCGGATTTGATGAATTAGTTGTTGGTTTTTCAACCAATCCCAACATACTCCTGAGTTCTTCAATTTCTTCCATACTAAATCCACTGAATACCTGAGTTCTTCAATTTCTTCCAACATCGTTCCTTAATGTTGCGATCCTTCTGAGTGTTTGACCGATTTGTTTTGTCTGCAGAAGCTTTATCTAGTCCCAGCACTTGATTTGTAGAACTTAGAAGAGCAGAATTTTTGTTTGACAATGGTTTTTGCATAATACTCCTACTACTTTCTTCTGCACGAACAAGGGAGATTACTTCTGCTAAAGAGGGAAATTAAGGTCTGCCTAAAATCTGAATTCATACAAGATCAAATTCAGTATTTAAGCCAGATAAAAAATCATAAACTCGGTCTCTCTCTCTATAAATTTTTTGATGAAAACTGCACATCTGCTACAATTTAAATCAAGAGTCCTGTAGTAGTCTAGTTCCTGCCACTAATTTTATAAGAAGTTGGCATACTCTGTTACTGTTCTTGTCCCCTGTTTTGCTCTAGTTGTTTTTGTTTTGATGTCATATATTAGACTGCATCATTGATTTTGGAGTATGTTTGATAAAGAGTATCCCAGATTCCCTTTGCTGTAGGGAGAAACATGCATGTGTCACTGATTTTAGGGGTCATGAAATTCCACAGCCACGACATGATCATTAAGTCTTCTTCTTCCCATGCTTCAAGTCCTGTTGATCCACTTGCTGGTGCTTCTCTTAACAGGTGGCCCAGCTTCCCTTTTCCTTCTAGGAACGTTCGTACCAATTGGGACCACTTCAAATAGTTTTTTTTGTTGAGCCTATATGCTGTTTGGATGTTTTGAAGTTCTATCATATTTTGGTTAATTTGTTCCTCCTCCATAGTTGCAGTCAATCGTGGTGATGGTGTCGCAGATGTAGTGTCTGTCATATAAGGGCGTAAATATCCAGCAATTATGGCTATAGGGGAAAAAGGAACCAACAATTAAGGCTGGGACTATGACGAAAAAGAAGGACCAAATGGAGAGAGACCAGATGTTGACAGAAATAAGCAATTAAGGTTGACGGAGAAAGACCAAACGTTTGACGAAATCAGCAATCAAGGTTGACTGAACCAGATGTTGATAGAGAGACCCAGCATTGACAAAACCAGATGTTTGACAAAGAAAAACCCTGCAGTCAATGCCAAAGGTTCATGAAAAGAAGGGAGAGAGAGAGACCCTGCGAAAAAGGCCGTAGATAGATCCTCCTATCGATGCCAAAGGTTCATGAAAAGAAGCCAGCAATGAAGGCTGGGCACGAGGCCTGTGATTAAGTTTACGGAGTGAACATGGTGTATTGGTTAGGCTTTGATACTATGTAGAAAGTGATTCTCATATATATTATTGATAATGTACAAAGCCGCTAGGTGTATATATAGGAAAAGGAGGCTACACACCAACCACTCTAATCGTTAAACAATGAAATAATACAATCATACGACAACTAGGAAATATAATATTAAATAGATAAAATAACCTAATCCTATTCCAATTAGGAAACAAAAGAAAAACAATAAATAAATACATGAAAAAATAAATTATAATTAACTTCTTTAATTTTAATGATAGAATATAAGATTTACTCATCTAGTATTTCCTACATATTACATATTAATTAAGTACATATTGAATTTTTTTTTACAAGAAAGTAGAATATTTGTGACTTTTTTTTTCTTGATTAACAGGAAAAAAGAGTGTCACAATGTATAAACATTAATGTTTTTAGATTAATAGAGGTTATTTTAATTAAAAAAATAGTGGTATGTGGTTAGCAAGTTCTAAAAAAATACTATAGCTTGCCTCCTTAGATAAAAAAATATAAAATTGAATAAAGTATAGTATAAATTTTGTAGTATAATTTTTAGCAGAGGTTAAAACTGCTCTCAATAACAAACAAATATTATAGCGCTATTGATCGTTGCTAGATGTAGTTTTTTTTTTTCCATGTTCAATTACAACGTGGTATTAGGTTAACTAATGCTAAAAAAAAAAAACACTAAAACATGCCTTTAGACAAAAAAGTATAAAATTGGACTAAAGTATATGTTTCAATGTAAAAAAAAAAAAACTGGTACATACTAAAAATATAAAGGAGGGTTGTATAGTTTTGAACACTAGTAGAAGAAGTGCATATTATTTGCTCAATAAAATAATTATATTATTACAATTTGTTGATTTTTAAAAGTTTGGTTACTTTTATTCTAATTTCCATAATTTGAAATATATATAATTAAGTTCCAACTACTTGAAATTAACTTCAAACGTTATCAATAACTAAATAAGAGAAGTTGTAGCTTTGGGATGCCTTGTTCTTAGGGGTCATTCAAATGACAGCCATTTCTAGTCCTATAAAAGGCCTACATGTGAAATACCTCCAAACAAATCAACATTTATATAATAGATAATTTTGTTTTGCACTTAGAAACATTTAATACAGCATAAATGTTAAATATATTTTAGTCAACTGTCATACTCATATGTTGTTATTGATGCTAACACTGAACAATTTTTTTTCTATATTAATAAAAGTGAATCTAATGTGTCATAAATTAAACTCACTCTTTTCCTTTAATACTACTCCTAATTTTATCCGGTTAATGATCATCTAAATATTTTTTTATAAGCATCATCTAAATAACTAATATTAAAAATTTTGAATTTGAAATAAATCATTTAGTGTTGCTACTAGTTTATCTAATTAGCAACCATCTAGATGATTCATTTTAAAAAATTCAAATTTACAATAAATAAATTAATAATATCATTCATTTAAACAGACAATTATCATTTAGATAACCAATTTTTGAAAAATTAAATTTAAAATAAATCACCTTGTTTTTTGTGCATATCAACTATCATTTTTCTTTTTTCTCATCTGATTGCTCTATTTTTTTTTTTTTGCAAAAAAATTAATAATTATAAGTAAATAAGTTGAATGCAATATTCAACATCTGAAAACTCATAATTATATGTTTCAATATTTTTAGAAACTTAATTTTTTAATCTATGTTACTAAATATATCTTTTGATATTTTTTTTGTCTAGCTTATTAAGTATATGGAGTATTTTATTAACATATGTTGTCATCTTAATAGTGTTTAGCAAAAAAGATTTGAAGATTTAATCTCTTTACATAGAAGAGAAATGTTCAAATATCTTTTTTAATATAGTGTATGAAGAAATATTAACAATTTGTATTTCTTATAAATACAAATACATAAAAAAAATATTAATTATAATAATTCTAAAATTCTTTCATATACAATCTCTTGCATTTTTTAAATATCTATGTTGCACTTTGCACATTGAACGGGTCACATTATAGTTTTATTAAAAGTTAAAGAGTACTGTTAATAGAATAATACATTGTTTGGAGGCGTTTAAAGATCAAGGTGGAACGATTTTTGAGGCTTTATCTTCCTCACAAGCTGGTTTTTTGGAAGTAGATTTCGTCCAAAGTTGTAACAATGGTTTTAGCTCGATCTTTGCATCTTCACATGCTGTTGACGTAAAGGGATACTTAGAGTGCAGAGGGGATGCCTAAGTGAGTTTATAACCTTTGAAGGCTTTACTATTCTAACAGGCCAGTCTTTAAGTGAGAGGCCATGTCACATTCTACATTATCAGATATATTTCACAAAACAGGAATTCTAGTATTAACTTGAACACAATGTCCATGTTATGATTTAGTTTACCAAACTCTCTTTGCATATGATATGAGAGTTGAATACATAACAGATACAATATAGATCCATCTTTAAGAATCCCTGCTTTATATTTAACCCCATATCTTTGAAATTATGTGAGCCTATATGTAGCATCCAGTATTGGTCTAAACTCTAAAGCGCCACATGACTCATACTGCCTATGATCCTTTTAGTAATTGAATTTTAGCCAAGTGCTTCCTCCCCTTCAAGTGAGAGGCCATGTCACTTTCACTATTGCACTTCACATTACACACTTCACATCTTAATATGGAAATCTTCATTCCAACAGATGTTCCAATGCTCTTCTGCAATTCTTGTACCTTGGTATTGGCATTAACTTCCACGCTTCTATTTTTCTCATCTTTAATTATTCTCCCTTTCGGTTCATCCCCGAGCATACTCTTTGAAACTTGAATATGCTTCTGCTCCATTTTTGCTTGCTGACTGGTTGTTATCGTCTGCATACATGCATTGGCAGTATCCATTATCCTTCCTGGCTCCTCATTTGACTTGTCATTTTTCTTCACTGCAACCGACTGGTTTTTTGTCCTCAGTGATTCGCAAGTAGCCTTGTGTTTCCTTCCATGAAGGTGGGACTCCAAATTTTTCTCGCATGTTGTTCTCACCTGACACATGGCACAAGTCCACTCTTTCAGTACTTTCTTAGATGCAGAGGTCTCAAGAAATTCTTCATCTGCTATAACTTTCCCTGAAGTTCCTTCGATTTGCACAGTGGCGGATGATATGTTAACATTCAGCTCAAGATTGCTCTCACCTGTATTTCCCTGATGTGGTGAAGATTTAGCATAGATTTGAGTTTTAAAATTTTGAATTTTCCCGGGAAAAAATCCCATTTTCCCACTGAATATGATAAGAAAACCTTACTTGTTTGCTTTCAGGAACTTCCTCCTTTTCAATCATCTCCAAATCTTTGATGTCTTTCTGTTCAACATCAAGCCTTAATTTATTTGTCTGCACAGTCAATAAATCCAACCCATCAGCCACTTCAGATGATAAGATATGACCTACTAATGCTATTGAAGAATCATATTCTTGCTCTTTCTTCATTCATCGAATACATCGACCAAGAAAAGGAGAAATGGAGAGTTAGAATTTTAGAGTCAATATTCTGTCATTACGATTCTATTAAGCTACCTCAAATGTTCCATTTCTTTCTTGTTTAAAGGTGACAATGCAAAGACAATAGAATGTATGACAAGGATTACATTAATGTCATGTAACTGTATAAATGACATGAAGACTATACCTGCTGCATTTCATTCTTCTCTGTAGCTAGAACTGCTTTCATCCCTTCTGCATCCAGATTCTGCGCCGTTTGGTTCTTCTATATGAGAAAAGGATAATCAGCACAATTTGAGAGTACAAAATGAGCAAGCAATCTAAAAGAAGGGAGGTGGTGAGTGATTTTCAACTCAAATCAACCAATCATAGACATAAACAAGTACATAAACTTAGTCACATATAGTCAAACAAACATGCTTTCCTAAGTCCCTTTTAAGAACATATTTGGCATATTGTCATCTTACTCTAGATTCTTCTATGTCAGGAAGCATCTCAGATGCACGTGTTTAAAACACCAATATCCAAGATATCTTATATCTTCCAAAGATAGTTATACCTTGCTAGCAATTAGTTTCTCCAAGGCTTCAGTTCCATTCTCAGTTATATATTTCTCAGTCTGCATTAGAAAGTTCTCGTTCTTCACAAACAGCTTCTTCGAGTTCCTGAACATGCTTATGATTTCTTGTGGATTCATGGAGATGCAAGAGTAAACGAGGCGGTTATAGACAGAATAAGCTCTGCCAAAGTCTGGTATCACGAGCCACGCGATGATCATTAGCTTAATTGAAGGCCAGAACTGAAACCTGATGTTGAAGATGAGGAGGATACACAAGTAAGATTGGTGAAGAACCCTAATCTAAAATAGCAGTCAATGCACTTTTAGACTTAGATGATATAGAGTAAACATAAAATTTACCATTGAAGAAGCCTGTGAAAGGCATATTCAAAGAGGTAAATCAAAGAGAGAAGTATCCAATAAGAGATCAAATCCCGAGTGTCTGCATAGCTATCACTCTCAATTGCTTGGATGGAAGCACATCTTCAACCACGTAACATCGCCATTATAAGCAGCAAAAACAGAGTGAAACAATAGTTGGAAAGAGAAAACTTATCATAACATCACCATTATATATACATAAACCAAGCCATTTATGAAGATTTATACAAGAATGAAAAGGGTAGAACACTGCTCAACCGTTTAAATAAAGACAAATAGGCACCCGATCCGCTTTCGTTCTACACTAAAACAAAGAGAGAGAGAGAGAGACTGACTTACAGAGGATACCCCAGAGCGAGCACAGGCCTAAATATGAAAACAATAACGCAGAGTTAAAAATAAAAATAATAAAAAGTGCATGGGGATAATTTGAAGAGGGTGTAAAAGAACCATTTTTACTTTTTTAGTTAGAGACCATTTACAACAATGGACTGTTAAGGCGGAAATATGGGCAAAAATAACAATTTGGAAATCTGATGAGAAGCAGAAAAAATTGCAGCAGAGAAATGAAGCAGATGAAAGATATATATGGGTATATAATATATGCGGTACCATGAAAGAAGATCGTTGCAATGAAGGGCGAGTTTGAGAAACCAGAAAGCTCTCATCTTCTGGATTGAAGCTCTAATCCTTTGTGGCGTTTGAGGTTGGTTCTCCAGAGAGGCGAAACAGAGATCTGTGAAGAAGAAAAGAAAGATGAAAGAACAGCAAAAGACAGAGAGTGTGGGAAAAGAGAACGTCACCGTGGAAAGTCAATGGGCAAAAGGTCGCTAGTTATCTATGGTTGGTGGGTTGTAGAAAAGAATTAAGCGGTACGTACAGTCCCAACGTATACCATTAACATGGTCCTGGAAACTTGTCCAATTATTGTTTTAGATTGGACTTCATGTCATCGATCACTATCACTAATTTAACGGTCATCAAATTATTTGTTAAATTAAATAAATTAATTAAAATATATATATATATATATATATATAGATCTATATTTATTTACAATAATTATGATATTAATTCAACAAAAATATTTGATATGATCTAATATATATATATATATATATTATTGTTTCATTAACACTCCATTTTAACTAATGTCCAAATTCCAAATGCAACAACTACAAGCTACAACAGGTGAGAACTCTTTCCCATCCTCCGTATCTTCACTCTACACACGCCAACTATTTTTTTTCTCTTTTTCAATTCTCCTTCTCTCTTTTCATGTCCATCTTTTTCACTCTTACTGTCTCTTTCACTCTTCTTCTTTTCTGATCTGCAATCAACTGATCTTTAGCATCATTCCTTGGAGTCATATGCAACTCAAAGAATCTTTGCGGCCATTGAAGAACCTCTGCGTACTCTTCAACGTCTCTTTCTCTTCTTCTTCTCTCTTTCTTTTTTTTTTTAAGGAAACTGGGTCATAAGAACCGACTGGGTCACCCAGATCAATAATAGGTAGCTTGCGCAACGGTCCAAAAGGAGTAACCCGGATAAGTTCCAGTCTTGGGTTGCTAAGTCTTAGGTCCAATAACTATGACCATTATTATTTATTACAAAGCTTATTCAAGAGTCCTTTGAAAATAAAATAAAATAAAATGAAGTAAACTGGATGAACTGGCCAGTTTTTATTAGTTTGGAACTAGTTCAACTAATTATTTACAAATTCATTGATTCAAACTGAATTAATTTTTCGGTAAACTATTAGATTTACTGTGTTCTTCCTTTTACTTTTAAAATTCACACATGGTGTCTCTTGTAAGTTTTTTTTTTCAGAGAGGTTTGTTAGAATTTTTTTTTTATGTTCAATAACTTGTATTACATATTTTATAACTAAAATATTAAGTAATCTAAGTACATATTGAATAAAGTATAGGATAATTTTTGTAGTATAATTTTTAGCAGAGGTTAAAACTGCATTAATCATAACAAATCTTTAGAACAGATATTATAGCGCTATTGATCGTTGCTAAATGTAGCTGTTTTTTCATGTTCAATTACTATTGTCACACCCGAAATATGACCGGCCGGCGTTTTCTTAGAAAAAGAAAAAATGATTATAAAATCAGCTTTCAAAATTGAAAACCAATTTTATTTGGAGCCGCCACCAAAATTTTATTTATTAGGAAAAAAACTTTGGAAAAACTTTAAGATTTGACGGTCTGCGTTTAAAGAGAAACTGAGTTCGGAAGTTGAACCGCATAGGGAAGGTGTTAGGCACCCCATACGTTTGATTTAGAAAGCATACAATTATTTAATAGTCACTCAAAATTACCCTTATAAATCACCAAAGAAATAGATAACAGAATATATAAAAAAAATAATAATAAATAAATATATAAAAGACGGACTTGGTTAGGCAGTGCCTAGGGCCTACGTACCCAACTGTTGGGATCAAAGTCCACGTAGTTCGTAAAAAAAAAAATAGTTATGTGTTGATGTTTTAGAATAAAGAGATGTCTTTGTTTTTTGAAAATTATTTTTAAAGAAATATTTTTGGATTTTTGGAAATTATTTTAAAAAGGGATTTTTTTTTGGGAGATCTTTCCCTACCGACATTGCTATACAATCATGTAGTAGGTACTTTGAAAAAAAAATACGTTTTGAGTTCAATGAATTTATTTTGACAAAGGAACTTCTTCCCTGCTTGCATTGTTATACAATCGCAATTGGATATTTCATATAGTTTTCAAATAACTGAAGCTCAATGAATTTTCTTTTTTAAAAATTTCTTTTTCACCAGTATTGTTATACAATCACATAGTGGAGTTTGCGCAAAAACATTTTTTGAAACTCAATCAATTTATTATTTTTAAAAATCTTTTTCTACGAACATAGTTATACCATCGCGTAATGAGAATGAGATAAGTGCCTAGGGAATGATCTACTCCATGAGAGTCAGCCATCCCAACTTGTCGTCGGCAGATTAAAAGCACATACAACAAGACCACCATTATAGATAATATTTGAAATCAAGTCCACTTTGTACCAAAGGTTTAGAAAATAGCAACTTCAATAAAATTTGGTTTTTATTTCCTTTCCAAATTGAAGCATGAACCAGGAAGACAGTGGAGGGAACGAAATATATATATATATATATATACATATAGCATGTACATATACGCGCACTGATATATATATACACGCAACCTATATGTAAACACCCATACACATGCTTATATACATATATAACTCATATTTATGCATTGATATACATAGATACCGTGACACACCCAAATATATATATATATATATATATATATACACACACATACGCACATAGATATATACCCACGCACACTTATATAACATATATAACTTACACACAAAGGCTTACGCATGTATCAGATTCAATTCTCACAGTGACCCCGCTGAAGACCTTGTTTTGCAACGTCGCTCCTAGTCTTTTATCTCTCGTCGTCGTCTTTATCTCTTCCCTCGGAGTGTTTCGGTTTCTCACTTGGACTATGCTCGATACTCTGTGATTCCGACATGCTCTGTTCCTGTTTTCATCTCTGTTTTCTGTTCTCTTTCTTAGTTGCTATGTTCTCCCTATTTCTTTTTGCTTCGCTTTCTTTCTATTTCTTCCTCTCTGGAGTCTCTCGCTCTACCTTTTTTCTTTTTAACACCTCTGGTAAGCTCTCTTTATTATCCACCACGGTTCCTCCTTTTCGGCTGAGTGGCTCCATGCATGAGATAGTGGGATAGTGGGCTGTTCATCATGTGCTAAAGTGGAGTTTCCCATGTGAGGATGCGGTGAGCATATCAAAAATAAATATTAAAAGGCATTTGACATACCTTTTGTTATTTTGTTATTATTTTTTTATATTTTTATATTTTTATATTTTTTGATTATTTATTTATTAAAAGGAAAGGAGAAATTATAAACATGATGGACAAAATTAGGTGTTACAGTTGCCCCTCTTCACTCATGATTGAACAAGATTGTAAGAAATTAATTTTGAAATATTCTTGTTTAAGAATGAGTAAAGATAAGAAACACTTAATTTTGTCAAGAAATGACATGCACAAAATTGGATCAGTCATAAGATAATGCAATTGTCTGAGAAGATGGGTACCAGTGGTTTCTGAGCTTTGAAAAGAATAGGTGCCGGTCATGCTCGAGCTTTGAAGAGATGGGTGCCGGTCGGGTCCAGACTTTAACAAAATAGGTGCCAGTCGTTTCTGGGCTTTGAAAAGGTGGGTGCCGGTCGTCTCTGGGCTTTAAAAGGTGGGTGCCGGTCGTCTCCGGGCTTTGAAATGATATGTGCCGGTTATCTCCGGGCTTTGAAATGGTGGTGCCAGTTACCTCTGGGCTTTAAAAGATAGGTACCGGTCGTTTCCAGGCTTTGAAAGGATGAGTGCCAGTCATCTCTGGACTTTCAAAAGATGGGTGCCGGTCGTCTCCGGGCTTTAAAAAAATAGGTGCCAGTCATCTCTAGGCTTTAAAAAGATTGGTACCAGTCGTCTCCGGGCTTTAAACAAAATGGGTGCCAGTCGTCTCTGGGCTTTTAAAAGATGGGTGCCGGTCGTCTCCGGGCTTTAAACAAAATAAGGTGCCAGTCGTCTCTAGGCTTTAAAAAGATTGGTACTGGTCGTCTCCGGGCTTTAAACAAAATGGGTGTCAGTCGTCTCTGGGCTTTTAAAAGATGGGTGTCGGTCGTCTTTGGGCTTTAAACAAAATGGGTGCCAGTCATCTCTGGGCTTTAAAAAGATGGGTGCCGGTCGTCTCCGGGCTTTAAAAAATGGGTGCCAATCGTCTCTGGGCTTTAAAAAGATAGGTGCCGGTCATCTCCGGGCTTTAAAAAATGGGTGCCAGTCGTCTCTGGGCTTTAAAAAGATGAGAGCCAGTCGTCTCTGGGCTTTAAAAAGATAGGTGTCCGTCGTCTTCGGGCTTTAAAAAAATAGGTGCCAGTTGTCTCTAGGCTTTAAAAAGATTGGTACCGGTCGTCTCCGGGCTTTAAACAAAATGGGTGCCAGTCGTCTCTGGCTTTTAAAAGATGGGTGTCAGTCGTCTCCGGGCTTTAAACAAAATGGGTGCCAGTCGTCTCTGGGCTTTTAAAAGATGGGTGCCGGTCGTCTCCGGGCTTTAAACAAAATAAGGTGCCAGTCGTCTCTAGGCTTTAAAAAGATTGGTACCGGTCGTCTCCGGGCTTTAAACAAAATGGGTGTCAGTCGTCTCTGGGCTTTTAAAAGATGGGTGTCGGTCGTCTCTGGGCTTTAAACAAAATGGGTGCCAGTCATCTCTGGGCTTTAAAAAGATGGGTGCCGGTCGTCTCCGGGCTTTAAAAAATGGGTGCCAATCGTCTCTGGGCTTTAAAAAGATAGGTGCCGGTCATCTCCGGGCTTTAAAAAATGGGTGCCAGTCGTCTCTGGGCTTTAAAAAGATGAGAGCCAGTCGTCTCTGGGCTTTAAAAAGATAGGTGTCCGTCGTCTTCGGGCTTTAAAAAAATAGGTGCCAGTTGTCTCTAGGCTTTAAAAAGATTGGTACCGGTCGTCTCCGGGCTTTAAACAAAATGGGTGCCAGTCGTCTCTGGCTTTTAAAAGATGGGTGTCAGTCGTCTCCGGGCTTTAAACAAAATGGGTGCCAGTCATCTCTGGGCTTTAAAAAGATGGGTGCCGGTCGTCTCCGGGCTTTAAAAAATGGGTGCCAGTCGTCTCTGGGCTTTAAAAATATGAGTGCCAGTCGTCTCTAGGCTTTAAAAAGATAGCTGCCGGTCATCTCCGGGCTTTAAAAAATGGGTGCCAGTCGTCTCTGGGCTTTAAAAAGATGAGTGCCAGTCGTCTCCGGACTTTAAACAAAATGAGGTGCCAGTCGTCTCTAGGCTTTAAAAAGATTGGTACCGGTCGTCTCCGGGCTTTAAACAAAATGGGTGCCAGTCGTCTCTGGGCTTTTAAAAGATGGGTGTCGGTCGTCTCCGGGCTTTAAATAAAATGGGTGCCAATCATCTCTGGGCTTTAAAAAGATGGGTGCCGGTCATCTCCGGGCTTTAAAAAATGGGTGCCAGTCATCTCTGGGCTTTAAAAAGATAGGTGCCGGTCGTCTCCGAGCTTTAAAAAATGGGTGCCAGTCGTCTCTGGGCTTTAAAAAGATGAGTGCCAGTCGTCTCCGAGCTTTAAAAAAAATAGGTGCCAGTCGTCTCTGGGCTTTAAAATGATGGGTGCCAGTCGTTTCTGGGCTTTGAAATGATAGGTGCCGATTGTCTTCGGGCTTTGAAATGGTGGTGCCAGTCGCCTCTAGGCTTTAAAAGATAGGTGCCGGTCGTCTCCGGGCTTTAAACAAAATGGGTGCCAGTCGTCTCTGGCTTTTAAAAGATGGGTGTCGGTCGTCTCCGGGCTTTAAACAAAATGGGTGCCAGTCATCTCTGGGCTTTAAAAAGATGGGTGCCGGTCGTCTCCGGGCTTTAAAAAATGGGTGCCAGTCGTCTCTGGGCTTTAAAAAGATAGGTGCCGGTCATCTCCAGGCTTTAAAAAATGGGTGCCAGTCGTCTCTGGGCTTTAAAAATATGAGTGCCAGTCGTCTCCAGGCTTTAAAAAGATAGGTGCCGGTCATCTCCGGGCTTTAAAAAATGGGTGCCAGTCGTTTCTGGGCTTTAAAAAGATGAGTGCCAGTCGTCTCCGGACTTTAAACAAAATGAGGTGCCAGTCGTCTCTAGGCTTTAAAAAGATTGGTACCGGTCGTCTCCGGGCTTTAAACAAAATGGGTGCCAGTCGTCTCTGGGCTTTTAAAAGATGGGTGTCGGTCGTCTCCGGGCTTTAAAAAATGGATGCCAGTCGTCTCTGGGCTTTAAAAAGATAGGTGCCGGTCGTCTCCGGGCTTTAAAAAATGGGTGCCAGTCGTCTCTGGGCTTTAAAAAGATGAGTGCCAGTCGTCTCCGAGCTTTAAAAAAAATAGGTGTCAGTCGTCTCTGGGCTTTAAAATGATGGGTGCCAGTCGTTTCCGGGCTTTGAAATGATAGGTGCCGATTGTCTTTGGGCTTTGAAATGGTTGTGCCAGTCGCCTCTAGGCTTTAAAAGATAGGTGCCGATCGTCTCCGGGCTTTAAACAAAATGGGTGCTAGTCGTCTCTGGGCTCTAAAAAGATGGGTGCCGGTCGTCTCCGGGCTTTAAGCAAAATGGGTGCCAGTCATCTCTGGGCTTTAAAAAGATGGGTGCTGGTCTTCTCCGGGCTTTAAAAATGATTGGTGCCGGTCGTCTCTGGGCTTTAAAATAATTGGTGCCGGTTGTCTCCGGGCTTTAAGATGGTAGGTGCCGGTCGTTTCCGGGCTTTAAAAGGATGAGTGCCAGTCATCTCTGGGCTTTAAAATGGTGAGTGCCGGTCGTCTTCGGGCTTTAAAAAAAATAGGTGCCAGTCGTCTCTGGGCTTTAAAATGATGGGTGCCGGTCGTCTTCGGACTTTGAAATGATAGGTGCCGATTGTCTCCGGGCTTTGAAATGGTGGTGCCAGTCGCCTCTGGGCTTTAAAAGATAGGTGTCGGTCGTCTCCGGGCTTTAAATAAAATAGGTGCCAGTCGTCTCTGGGCTCTAAAAAGATGGATGCCGGTCGTCTCCAGGCTTTAAGCAAAATGGGTGCCAGTCATCTCTGGGCTTTAAAAAGATGGGTGTCGGTCGTCTCCGGGCTTTAAAAATGATTGGTGCCGGTCGTCTCCGGGCTTTAAAATAATTGGTTCCGGTTGTCTCCGGGTTTTAAGATGGTAGGTACCGGTCGTTTCCAGGCTTTAAAAGGATGAGTGTGTCACGTCTCAAAATCTGAGCACGTGACCGGCACGGAAGTGAATTTCAATTCACCTCCGTAAGCCTATCTTTCTCTTAAAAATCATACAATTCTTTTTCATGCAACCAAACCGAGTTCTCTATACATACTACAATTATTCACATTACATCACTGAATGAACCTACCCGATTACAGAGATTTCTAGATTTATTCAACTTAGAATAAGACTTAACTATTATACCTTTATCCTGAACAAATGAAAAGGTAATCATGGACTAAGGATCCATAATTCCTTGTTCCGATATTTATCTTCAGCTGTCAACTCTGAAAAAAATATCAATAAGAGGGGTATGAGCAAACCACGTGCCCAGTGAGTAGATAACACAACACCATGACAAAAAATATCATGCATCATAATGATAACATGCAGCAATCATACATAAATTGATCGTCATATGATATAATATTATTCATAATATTTCACAACAATATCCAAGTAAATCAAATACATTTCAACATAATTCAAAATTCACAACAGCAATTGGTGAAATCAATTTCACACACATTTCCCGTACCAACCGAGTCGTCCAGAATACCTCTGGATCGTTGCCCGCGGTCCCCGCCGCATCTACCCTTATTGCCCCATTTATAATCTCCACCCTTATAACTTCACATAAATTTCTCCATGGAGTGCACCACCATGCCTTTCCTTTCCAGTCAAACACAATCACAATCACATATAAAAACATCCTCAATCATAATCTTGAGCCACATACACAACTCAGTCATTTACAATTCAAGCCACAACATAATCAATGTGGTTCCAGCAACATAGCATGTATACAATATAACCCATAATATAGAACAATTATTCAACTCAGTTCACATGCCATTCACAATCCATCATATAACCTCCATTCATGGAAAAAATAAGAAAATATAATTATATACATTACCAGACACGTTCCACAATTGTTTATGCCTCATCGTTCCACATCATCCTCTTCAAACTTGGATATACAACATATTTCCACTATGATGCAAAAAGTCAATAACAGATATTTAATCATAGCAAGTATTAACCTACTCACCTGGATTTCACGCTCTCGGCACTCCCACTTTGCACTTTGACCATTCCTATTGTAACCAGACAAAAACCATCAGGGTTACGAAATAGAGAAATTTCCTACCACTACTCTCGACCTTCATCCACTTCTCAAATCATAACTCCTAACTGGTAATGAATATCCAGATGAAACTTATACCATTAGAAACTAGACTCAAAGAGCTTTTCAACGATATTAAAAAAAACTGATGCTACAGTAACAGTCAACGGTCAACGCAGCTACAGTAACGTTGATCGAGTCAATGCAACAGTAACGTTGACCGAGTCAACTCTACAGTAACGAGAAAATCTGAAAAAATTTTCTCGGTGAACAGTAATTTCTGGGGAAAATTTTCAATGTTCTTCGTGTTCTTCATCCAAAAATCCTAAAATCATATCTAAAACAACATTTCTTTAGATTTCTTCCATGGGTTTTCATCCTCAATGTCTAAGGAGTGTTTTAACACCAAAACCCCCAATTTCTACCAACAATCCAAGCTCAAATCTCAAATTTTCATCAAGAACACTAACTTTTTTCAAATATCCAAATTCTACGAATTTCTCCTAGTTTTCTCCAAATTTCTTGTTCTAATAACATCATAAACCACCTAGGAATGTTTTAGATTAACATCCACACTTAAAATTCATCCATTAAAATATTCTACAAAAATTTTGTAAAAATGATAACCAAGGATTTGATCTTGTAATAAGAGGAAGAAGAAGAAGAACATCAACTTACCAATCATCCTAACTTTCATAGCTTCCTTCCCAAAGCAAAAATTGCATGAATGATTGATGAAGAAATTCCTTTGCAAGCATAATCGAGAGAGAGAGAAAGTGAAGCTACGGGAGGGAGAATGAGAAAAAGAAAAGAATAAGGAGAAGTGTATACGCGTGGGCTCCACCAATTTCTTTTTCGATAAAATCGCTCATAGCCACCCTAGCTTATAAGATTTGTTCACTTTAATCCCTCTCGATGTCTCAAATACCACTTTAACCTTGAATCAATCATCTTTTCGGTACCGGACTCATAATTCATTCTCATAAGCTTTATTCTTCCTCTCAAGTTCCTATTTGGTCATTTCTCAAAAGTAATCCATATTTTCTTTTCTTTTCACTTTAGTCCTTGAGAATTTGTAAAAATTTCCTAAATTAAAAATTAAAATTTCTATTCCTAGATTTTCTTCACTAATTCAAAAAGCACATTTTCACGTAATTAAATTTTTCACTAAACTTCAAATTAGACTTTAAATATTCATATAAATTCTTGGGATATTACAGAGTGCCAGTCATCTCTGGGCTTTAAAATGGTGAGTGCCGGTCGTCTCCGGGCTTTAAGATGATTGGTGCCGTCATTACTACGGGATATGGTAGTACTTAGGCAAAAGCTGTCACAACTACTGGACATGGCAATATTTGAACCCAAGCGATATTTTGAATTTGGATGCACCAAAGACTTTGGCGCGCCTAAGCTTGAAGCGTCGGAGTTAAATTGAAAAATGCATGACATGTAAGAACCCAGTTAAGAGATTTTACTTGTTTAGAAATGATTGCGCTTCCTTTGGAGAATTTCGTCAAACCAGACCAGACCCCCTTCTTGTCTTCAGATCACTTGAAAGACTTCTTGTATTATGAATTGGTAACTTGCCCCATGATTTGACATTTGTTTCTTTGACGGAGTTGTCTGTTAACATGTTGATAAGGGTGGATTTTCCTTTTCTGACATAAAGACTTCACGCAATGTCAAATTGCCCCAATACTCTTAGATTTCATGAGACATAATGCTTGTCACTCTAGGATTTCAACCAATAGACATGACTAGATATGTCCCATAAACCATAGATGGAGGCATTGCCCCAGTGTTGAGACATGTTATTTATTTTTGCATTCCTCAAGGAATGAGAAAAGTCTGCTTGCCAATGACTGATCTAGCTGGCAAATGATGGCACCTTGTTGAAAATGATGCTTAGGGACATTTAGGTCTTTTTGCCCCAGTTATGTAACTATGATGGTAGTCATCTTCATAGGATTAATCCAGATTTGTAAAATGTTCCTTTTAGTAACATCTTTCAAATCACATTCACCATAGATCTTGTGATCAAATCTTTTTGACGTCATTACTCATCTTATTAGTGCTTGTTATGTCATCGATGAAACACACTTATCTTGTTTAACTAAGTCGATGCACGTGGAACACTAAAAAACGATAAGGTATGAATTCAAAGAAAGAAATCTTGTGAATTTAAAAGATATTGAGGAAAACTAATATGTAGACAATTGTTAATGGTTTCATAATGGCGAAACAAAGGTATGCAATGTGAAGATATGGGAAGATGCCCCACTTCAAAACTGAAATATTCCCTGCACAAATCTTTGATTAATGTGAACAAAAGGGATTTGGTCTAAGTCAAGTTGTTGCCCTAATTTCAAATTTATTTTCTTTTTATATCTCTTTTTTTTTTAAGTATGTGCCCCAGTTTAAGCATATCAAACCTCAATGAGGACTTTAAATGCTTGTAACGTGGCCAAGGTAAATTAGCTTTTGAATTAAAAAGATATTAAGCTCAAGATTAACATGCCCCTATCCCACTTCTTCACTTCTATCTTCTCTCCTATAATCTTATGCCAAAAATTCTTTGAACAAGAGAGAGTACTTATGGGTTGTAACGTGGCTTAATAGGTGAGGAATGATGGCTTCAGAAGGAAAGGTATAAAGGCCCAAATTTCATGTTGGGTTACAATGAGAATTATGTCCTTGAAGTGTTGTGTAGTCTTGGCGACATTCACTTAGCTCTTTGTTCTTAACTAAGCTCCCACTTTGAGGGTTTATAGCTTATTTCTGTTAAGATGAGCACTCCTCCCTTAATGATTTTCATAGCTAGAGATGAATTTTGTAGTTTTTCTCTCTTTTTTTTTTTGGATCTTCTTCAATTTTGTGCCTTTGGTTTTTTCTTTCATTTCTTCTCTTCAGAAATTTTTTTTGCCTCTTTTTCCGATCTTCAAGATAGATCATCTAGATGCCAAAATTGCTTCTCATTTTTTAATACTAATTGTTTCCCAGGCTTGATACATCATGGATGATTTGAAGGGAATCATAGGCACAAACGGGATAACAACGGTTAATTAGTGTATGGGTAGTGAAAGAATTAGACCTCTCTTGCTTTATTAATTTTTTGCATAAAAACATGTTAAAACTACCCCACCCTGGTATTTATGGTAAATAAATGAAATGAACTCTACTTCTAGCTCAAATAGGGTGACTAGAGATAATCTCCTCTTTTGTCTAGGAAAACAATGAATGCCTCATATCATTGACTCAATTTGCTCATGGGACACACCCTTAATGAACTTTGAATTAGCTTTGGGGTCTTATATTCGCATTATCCTTAGATTTTGTCTGTGTTCACATTAAGTTAAGATTTTCCAAGAAATATCACATGAAAAATAAAATGAATAAAAATAGAGAAAGGAAACGAGTAGACAAGCATAAGGGAACGAAAATGATGACTTTTTACTAATGGAATAAAAGGATTAATATAATGGAAGTGAGATAATTGCATATTGCCCTAGTTAAACAAGACATGAAAATATAAAGTCCTTTCAAAATTTTAAATAACAAGCACTAAATAAAATGATAAATAACACCAAAGATTTAACTCTGTTGTTGTTCATATCCTATGATTAAAGATGCATCAACCACTTTCTTGTCCTGCTTTTAATTGGATATGGTTGGAGTCGATCAAATCCAGCACATTTCTTTTAAATGTAGTACAATTCTCGATCGAATGTCCAATAGCTCCCATATAAAACTCGCATGTAGCAGTCGGATCATACCATGCTGGATATGGAGGATTCACCACTTTGGCATGTCGAGGTCCCAGGAGATGAGCGGTCAAAAGACTTTTGTATAGCTCAGCATTTGTTGTGCCAAAGTTTGGCCATGGGCCATTATGTAAACCCTTTTGTCCTCCCCTTTGGGTGTGTTTATTTGGCTCTAGTTGACTTTGGCCATGACTACTAGCTCGATAAGAATATGATTGTTGCTGGGGGTAGGATTTTATTGGCTGTACATAACTCACCTCTTCTTCCTTCTTCCTTGCAGGTTGCCCCTTCTTTGAGCTACTTTCTTCTTGGGGACTTGAGAGTTTCCCTTCACGAATATCAGCGTCGATTCTTCCCCCAATCTCAATCAAGTCTGCAAAGTCGGTGACATACGTTCCAAGCATAGTTCTATAGAAAGGATTTGGTAAGGTACGGATGAAGTAAGAACAAAATTCAGACTGGATCAATGGAGGTTGCACTTGTGATGCCATTACTCTCCATCTTTGGGCATATTCTTTGAATGTTTCAGAATTTTTCTTTGTCATTGCCTTCAATTGCTCTCTAGTCGGAGCTGTTTGTAAATTAAACTTATATTGCCTCATGAATAAGTCCGCTAAGTCCTTCCATTTTTGAATTTTTGACTGGTCTAGTTGCATAAACCACAACAATGCAGCCCCAGTTAAGCTTTCAGGGAAAAAATTAATTAAGAACCTCTCGTTACGGGACCATACGCACATTTTGGTGCAATATGACTTCAAGTGGTAAACCGGGTTACCAGTACCATCATATTTGGAGAATTCTGGCATCTTGAACTCTTTCAGAATCATTATCTCGGGAGTTAGACACAATTCATCCAACTCTAATGACCCCCAAGACACTGGCCCTCGCAAGGCGCGCAATTGGTCTTTGACTTCTCCAATTTCCTCTTTAAGATTTCTATCTTCTTTCTCAATCCTTGAGGCTGGAATTTGGAGCGTGTAAACAAGATCGTCACCAGGATGTCCCTGCGTGGCATCTTCCCCTATGTTCTGATTAGTATTGTCAGGTATATCTGCTGTTTGTGTGCGGAGGTTTTTCCCTTTATCTGCTGTTGGGGTGATTGTTATCTCTTTAGCTTGTGCCTTAGGATTAACATATGTTGGCATGGGATTGTCAGTCTCAGCTTGAGTTTCAATAGCGGCAGGTATTGAAGAGAGAGAAAATGCACCCGCTTGCTTTCCTCTCACTTCTTCTGTTAATGTTAAGATCATTTCAGTCATTTGAGCAAATTGCCTTTCCAAGGCCTCAAGGCGCACGGTGGAGTCATTTTCCATTCTTTGATTATCTCCTAATTGGCCTTCCATTGTCTTACTTTGTGAGCGAGTGTTGTATACACGAGTTGATGGTAGGGTCTGGTTGGACGATTTTCTTTTAGAAGGCGCAATGGTGAAGTTTTATTATTTCTCTCTGAAGAGAAAGATAAAAAATTAGCCTTTTGAAAATGATTTAATCAAGTTATTAAGTCTTTTCCTCTTTTTGAAAGGATCTCATGTTGGAACACGGATATTTTTAAAATATTTACTACATCTACGATGACTCTGCATAATGTGACTCTCGCGCTCTTTGTGAGCTTTCATGAGTTTTTGAGAAAAATGGTTGTTGAGAAAAAAAAAAGGAATTTATTTTTACTTGTGTTTCAACAATTAAGTGAAAGCAACAGAGGAAATAGAACTCTCTTATTAAAAGGAAAAAGAAAAGATATTACATATTATTCAAAAAAATGAGGAAAATGAGTGAAAAATTATTGAATAGAGTTAGAAAAGGGGGAAAGACCGTTGTTTTTTGAAAACTATTTTATTAGGAAAAAAATAGAAATAGTTGAAATAAAAGTAGAAGTTAAAAAAAAATAAAATAAAAGATAATGATATACAAAATTGGGAAATGATAAAGGGTGCTTCCCCTATGTCTTACTTAAAGATTCTTATGCATCAGTCTTCTAGGCCAATTAAGAGTGCACATGTTTCAGGGTGGATCTACAAGCCTATGGATTTAAAGGTCCCCAGACTGCCCCCATAGTCGAAACTCATGGAGATCTCCAATTGTCAACATTGAGAACGTAAGAGTTACACTCTCTATGAATTCTATACTGACAAAAAAGGTACAGTCTGAGCGGAAGCTTTCGTGATCCCCGCAAGGGATAGACCCTCTGCGACATCACTAGACTTCCTGCTATCTTATGGTTGCGCTCAGCCCAAATATAGAGCCAGTGTGTGCGATGGACGTGTTAATACATAATATATGAGGGGAGTGAAGTAAATATATATAAAACAAAAAAATAAATAAAATAAAATAAAATATAAGCGTAATTAAAGTAAATAAATAAAATAAAAAAATCTTAATTAGAATAAATAAATTAAAAAAGGAATAAAAAATGTACAAGTAAATATATACAAGACAAAATAAAATAAAATAAATATAAAATATAAAATATAAGGGTAATTAAGATGATATCAAATTTAATTGCACACTTAATAAATCAGTATCAACTCTTGAATTCTCCCCAGTGGAGTCGCCAAACTATCACACCCGAAATGTGACCGGCCGGCGTTTTCTTAGAAAAAGAAAAAATGATTATAAAATCAGCTTTCGAAATTGAAAACTAATTTTATTTGGAGCCGTCACCAAAATTTTATTTATTAGGAAAAAAATTTTGGAAAAACCTTAAGATTTGACGGTCTGCGTTTAAAGAGAAACTGAGTTCGGAAGTTGAACCGCATAGGGAAGGTGTTAGGCACCCCATACGTTTGATTTAGAAAGCATACAATTATTTAATAGTCACTCAAAATTACCCTTATAAATCACCAAAGAAATAGATAACAGAATATATAAAAAAAATAATAATAAATAAATATATAAAAGACGGACTTGGTTAGGCAGTGCCTAGGGCCTACGTACCCAACTGTTGGGATCAAAGTCCACGTAGTTCGTAAAAAAAAATTAGTTATGTGTTGATGTTTTAGAATAAAGAGATGTCTTTGTTTTTTGAAAATTATTTTTAAAGAAATATTTTTGGATTTTTGGAAATTATTTTAAAAAGGAATTTTTTTTTGGGAGATCTTTCCCTACCGACATTGCTATACAATCATGTAGTAGGTACTTTGAAAAAAAAATACGTTTTGAGTTCAATGAATTTATTTTGACAAAGGAACTTCTTCCCTGCTTGCATTGTTATACAATCGCAATTGGATATTTCATATAGTTTTCAAATAACTGAAGCTCAATGAATTTTCTTTTTTAAAAATTTCTTTTTCACCAGTATTGTTATACAATCACATAGTGGAGTTTGCGCAAAAACATTTTTTGAAACTCAATCAATTTATTTTTTTTTAAAATCTTTTTCTACGAACATAGTTATACCATCGCGTAATGAGAATGAGATAAGTGCCTAGGGAATGATCTACTCCATGAGAGTCAGCCATCCCAACTTGTCGTCGGCAGATTAAAAGCACATACAACAAGACCACCATTATAGATAATATTTGAAATCAAGTCCACTTTGTACCAAAGGTTTAGAAAATAGCAACTTCAATAAAATTTGGTTTTTATTTCCTTTCCAAATTGAAGCATGAACCAGGAAGACAGTGGAGGGAACGAAATATATATATATATATATATATATATATACATATAGCATGTACATATACGCGCACTGATATATATATATATATACACGCAACCTATATGTAAACACCCATACACATGCTTATATACATATATAACTCATATTTATGCATTGATATACATAGATACCGTGACACACCCAAATATATATATATATATATATATATATATACACACACACATATGCACACAGATATATACCCACGCACACTTATATAACATATATAACTTACACACAAAGGCTTACGCATGTATCAGATTAATTCTCACAGTGACCCCGCTGAAGACCTTGTTTTGCAGCGTCGCTCCTAGTCTTCTATCTCTCGTCGTCGTCTTTATCTCTTCCCTCGGAGTGTTTCGGTTTCTCACTTGGACTATGCTCGATACTCTGTGATTCCGACATGCTCTGTTCCTGTTTTCATCTCTGTTTTCTGTTCTCTTTCTTAGTTGCTATGTTCTCCCTATTTCTTTTTGCTTCGCTTTCTTTCTATTTCTTCCTCTCTGGAGTCTCTCGCTCTACCTTTTTTCTTTTTAACACCTCTGGTAAGCTCTCTTTATTATCCACCACGCTCCCTCCTTTTCGGCTGAGTGGCTCCATGCATGAGATAGTGGGATAGTGGGCTGTTCATCATGTGCTAAAGTGGAGTTTCCCATGTGAGGATGCGGTGAGCATATCAAAAATAAATATTAAAAAGCATTTGACATACCTTTTGTTATTTTGTTATTATTTTTTTATATTTTTATATTTTTATATTTTTTGATTATTTATTTATTAAAAGGAAAGGAGAAATTATAAACATGATGGACAAAATTAGGTGTTACAACTATCAATGAATGTTGTCTCTTCCATCTTGCTTTTGTGAAATTATCATATTTTGTATTTATCTTTTTTAAAAAAATTATAAGTATTTTTTTTTTGAAAAATTAGCACCAATCTATTATTTTATTTTATTTTATTTTATTTGAAAGTATAATATTTTGCAAGTATTTGTATAAAGACATTTTTAATATTTGATGTGATCAAATTAGATAGTATATTTGATCAATTCATTAAAATGTAACTCAAGCTATAGTAATTAATATATTTAATTGTATTTTTTATCTCTTTTTCAAAGTATTTTTATTAATTATTTTATTGTATTAAATTAATCACAAAATCATGCGTAAAATCTTTATATCAAATAATTTTTAAATTTTGTTTTAAAAATAAATCTTCCATATTTTTATAAAATTTTAAAATTAATCACAAATTCATGCGTAAAATTTTATTGTATTAAATTAATCACAAAATCAGGTATCACGATAACGACAATGGCGGCGGCCGGCGAGAGGGAGAAGCAGGAGACGACGAAGGACTTTTAGTCACTTCAGTCCTCCGCCCACCCTCCGTCCCTCCGCAAACGAGACCAAAAACCCTATTCATTCATTCATATCAGTGTCTGATTAGGCTTTTAAACTTCGTCTTTCTGCTTAAAATCTTTATTTGTCTCATCTCTGTTTTTTTCAATTGCAAAAAGTCATCCTTCCCTCTTTTTTGATGCTTTCTGTCAAGGTCTTTCGAATCAATACAAGAAACTCTCAGCCATTATGAATGGTCCCAATACAAACAACAGCCAACAGGTTTTTTTGTCCAATCCCATTTTTTCCAAGACAATGTGCTCTATTACAAATTTTGAAGACTACTTTGTTGATTATGGGAGGCTGATATGGGAAAGATGGGATGTCAGGGTTCTCATTGACGACAATAAACTTCCTTTATAAGAAAAATGCAGCACACGATTGATGCCTACTGGAAGTTGTAAGGTCCTGTTCACGTTCGTTCAAAATAACAAAGTAGTAGTAGTAGCGTTCATAACATTAAGTTACTTGATATCTCTTTCAACATTCACCCTCTCAAGACACAAATCATGATCATGAAAAGGTTATAATCTGCTTCAAACATTTCAAAGATCCAAAAGCATAATGTTTTGAAAATAATAAATGCATTGGTTGGAGTAATTGCAGTCATTTGGGCAGTCGTCATACATTGGGGCCATCTCTGAAATAATAATGATGGCCTTTGTTCTTCCTATTCTTTAGATAATGGTTAATGCCTCATCTGTAACAAAATAATAATTCTCATATAACCTTCTGATTTGCTGGCAAGGCTGGAATTCTGTTTTACACCCAAATTCAAACAGTAACTCAACAATGGAAAGACGCATTAAGACAGTGCTTCCTCCCCTTTAAGTGAGAGGCCATGTCACCTTCACTACTGCAATTTACATTACAGATTTCACATCTTAATCTAGAATTTCTCATTCCAACAGATGTTCCCATGCTCTTCTGCAATTTTTGCATCTTGGTATTGCCATGAACAACTTGGCTTTTATTTTTCTCATCTTTAATTATTCTCGCTCTTGGTTCATCGCTAAGCATACTCTTTGAAACTGGAATATACTTCTGCTCTATTTTTGCTTGCTGATTGGCTGTTATCTTCTGCCTCAGCGAGTTGTCAATATCCTTTATCTTTCCTAGCTGCTGGTTTTTCGCCTTCAGTGCTTCAAACGTAGTAATGTGTTTCCATCCACTAAGGTGGGACCTCAAATCATTCTCACTCGTAGTTGTCACCTGACACATGGCACAAGTCCACTCTTGCTGTACTTCCTTAGATGCACAACTCTCAAGAAATTCTCTATCTGCTATAACTTTCCCTGCAGTTCCTTCGATTTGCACTGTGGTAGATGATATGTTAACATTCAATTCATGATTGGTCGCAGCTGCATTACCCTGACATGGCGAAGATTTAAATTATATGTGATTTAGCATGGATTTGAGTTATAAATTTTGACTTTTCCAGGGAAAAATCCTATTTTCTGACTGAATATGATAAGAAAACCTTACTTGTTTGCTTTCAGGACCTTCCTTCTTTTCAATCATCTCCAAATCTTTGATGTCTTTCTGTTCAACGTCAAGCCTTACTTTATTTGTCTGTACAATCGATAAATTAGACCCATCAGCCACTTCAATATCCTTCATCTTTCCTGGCTGCTGGTTTTTCGCCTTCCACTCTTTCTGCACTTTTTTAGATGCACAACTCTCAAGAAATTCTCTATCTGCTATGACTTTCCCTGCAGTTCCTTCGATTTGCACTGTGGCAGATGATATGTTAACATTCAATTCATGATTGGTCGCAGCTGCATTACCCTGACATGGTGAAGATTTAAATTATATGTGATTTAGCATGGATTTGAGTTATAAATTTTGACTTTTCCAGGGAAAAATCCTAATTTCTGACAGAATATGATAAGAAAACCTTACTTGTTTGCTTTCAGGAACTTCCTTCTTTTCAATCATCTCCAAATCTTTGATGTCTTTCTGTTCAACGTCAAGCCTTACTTTATTTGTCTGTACAATCAATAAATTCAACCCATCAGCCACTTCAGACAATAAGAAATGATCTGCTAATGCTATTGAAAAACCATATTCTTGCTCTTTCTTCATTCATCGAATACATCAACCAAGAAAAGGAGAACTGGAGAGGTAGAATTTTAGAGTCAATATTCCGTCATTACGATTCTATTAAGCTACCTCAGATGTTCCAATTCTTTCCTGTTTAAAGGTGACAATGCAAAGACAATAGAATGTATGACAAGGATTACATTAAGGTCATGTAACTGTATAAATGACATGAAGACTATACCTGTTGCATTTCATTCTTCTCTGTAGCTGGAACTGCTTTTATCCCTTCTGCATCAAGATTCTGCGCCATTTGTTTCTTCGATATGAGAAAACAATAATCAGCTTGATTTTAGAGTACAAAATAAGCAAGCAATCTAAAAGAAGGGAGGTGGTCAGTGATTTTAAACTCAAATCAACCAATTATAGACATAAACAAGTACGTAAACTTAGTCACACATAGTCAAACAAGCATGCTTTCGTAAGTCCCTTTTAAGAACCTTTTTATTATATTCTCATCTTACTCTAGATTCTTCTATGTCAGGAATCATCTCAGATGCCCGTGTTTAAAACAACAATATCCAACTTCTATGTCAGGAATCATCTCAGATGCACGTGTTTAAAACACCAATATCCAAGATATCTGATATCTTCCAAGATAGTTATACCTTGCTAGCAATTATTTTCTCCAAGGTTTCAGTTCCATTCTCTGTTATATATTTCTCAGTCTGAATTAGAAAGTTTTCTTTCTTCGAGTCCCTGAACCAGCTTATGACTTCTAGTGGATTCATGGAGGTGCAAGAGTAAATAAGGCGGTTATAGACGTAAGAAGCTCTTCCAAAGTCTGGTATCATGAGCCAGACAATGATCATTAGCTTAATGTAAGGCCAGTACTGAAACCTGATGTTGAAGATGAGCACACACAAGTAAGATTAGTGAAGAACCCTAATTTAATATAGCAGTCAATGCAATTTTAGATTTTGGTGATATAGAGTAAACATAAAATTTACCATTGCAGAAGCTTGTGAAAGGCATATTCAAAGAGGTAAATCAAAGAGAAAAGTATCCAATAAGAGATCAAATTCCGAGTGTCTGAATGGCTATCACTCTCAATTGCTTGGATGGAAGCACATCTTCAATCACGTAACATCACCATTATAAGCAACCAAAACACCATAACTATTAGTGACAGTGAAACAGTACTTGAATAGAAATAAACTTATCATAACATCGTCATTATATATATACACACACACACAAAAACCAAACCCGTTATGATGAATTATGTGAGAATGAAAAAGGTGGCACACTACTTGAAAAAACAATTGGCATAATTGCATAGGTATATTTATGATTAGCTTATTCTACCTTTTTTTTAAGTCAATTATTGATTTATTCTCTGAAAAATCCTATAAATTGATCTTTGAAGATTAAATATTTCAATTTACTACCTAAAAAAATTACATTTCTATCCATTTAATCTTTTTCATTGCTAAATCAAAATATTTAGCACTGCTAAATTTCAAATTTAGCATTTTTTGAATCAGTTTAATAAAAAGAGGGAACAAATTGAGATAAACACTTCAAAAATCTTCCACACACTAAATTTAGACTAATTTACTTTTTTTATTTAATACCAAGTCTACCTGAGAATTTTTTAAGGAACTTACTAAGCTCCACATCTTGAAGCATGTAGCTAGGATTCCCAGAAATTAAAAGCACAGAAAGAATGTATAGAAAATGACAAAGGGATAGATGATGAAACATGTAACAGCAAGAGAGAGAGAGAGAGAGAGAGAGAGAGAGAGACTTACAGAGGATACCCCAAAGCGAGAAGAGGCCTAAATATGAAAACAACAGAGTTAATGATAAAAATAATCAAAAGTGCATGGAGACAACTTAAAGAGGACGCATAATTTCACTCTTAAAGTTAGCGACCCTTTACAACATTGAGTGTTAATGCGAAGATATGGGCAAAAATTGCAGATTTTTAAATCTGACCAGAAGCAGAGAAATAGCAGCAGAGAAATGAAGATATACATATATAATATATGCGTACCATGAAAGAAGATTAATGCATTTAAGAGCGAGGTTGAGAAACCACAAAGGTGTCATCTTGTGAACTGAAGCTATCTTGCGTTTGGATCTCCGGAGAGGTGAAATGAAGAATTGTGAAGATGAAAGATGAAAGAATAGGAAAAGACAGAGAGAGCGAGGGAAAGGGAAGGAGGAAAGGTCGCCGTGGACTCGTGGGAAAGTCAAGAAGCAATTGCAAAGGAATATATAGCTATTATCTTAGGTATGAAGCTAGCTCAGGATGAGGGAGCGTTTGACGCGTTCGATTGTTTCTCATCAGGCTACCCAGACCGTGTCACGTGGCCCCTCTCATATGCGCCGATTTCATTAAATGATTCACACCAACTGTTTGTTTATTTGTTACTCTGTGCCGACTTAGGCAACTAATTTTTCTAATTTCTAGAATTGCGGACAAATTTTCATATTTTTTTTTATGTTTATCTATATAATAAACTAAAACAATTTCATTATATGATATTAATTATCAATAAATTATTAAATTATGTATAATAAAATAAATTTAAATAAATAAATTTAATGAATAAATTAGGTAAATTAAAATTTTGATAAATTAATCACATCACATAATCACATTAAATGAATTTGAAAAAATTAGAGTAAATTACTATATAATTGTTATAATTAATATATAATTGTTATAAATGCTATATAATTAATAAATCAAGTAAATTTTTCGATTGAAATATAATATGTTATCATTTAGTAAATTAGCATTTATTATATATAAATAATCAAATAATTAATTGCTATATATCTATCATTAGTAGCGATAAACTACAGAGTCATGTTTTCCATCATGTCTACTCATTTTCTTTCTCTGAATTCACTGGTGCAACTCAACAATGCTCTATCTCCCAACTAATCTCTCAATACTCATTGTTCGTCATTTGATCACCTTCTCATGTCGATTGGGAACCCAACCGACAGTTGGTAATATCACTTCTTAAAGCTCTAGCTTTTTTTCCCATTTAGGTACATTTCTTCAATTCTTTTTTTTTTCCATATACATATCTTAGAGAAGAAGATCACAATACAATAGATTGACATTATTTCCTTGCCACCTTTTTTTGAATCGAAGAAGATCATGGTCTAATAAACTAGCACTATTTCCCTGGCGATGTGTTCCTCCGTAGCTCTAGTAGACTATCTGCTCAATCTTCATATCTATTACTGCAACAATTTGTTTCCTTTAAGAGGTACAAATTTTCTTACAAGAAGAGCTCAAAGGTATTAAATTTTTTTATAATTCTTACACTGTAAGTTCTTTTGATTTGTATTATAAGTATATTATCATTTCTCTTACACGTTCTGTAAAATTTCTATTTTTAACATGCATCCTTATTCCATTAACTTTTTTTTTTTCACATTTGTATGGGCTTCAATATTCTCAGAGACTCACATCTATCTTCTTTCAAATTGTAGTAATTCTTATCCCAAAATTCAAATCTATTTTCCCATATATCTCAAATGCAAGTGCTTTCCAATTAGTAATAGTAAGAAGAGTGGTGTCTATCATCGAGGCAGTCCCTTTGAACTTTTCGAAATATGTAAACTTTTATCTTCATCAGATCTTAATATTTTTTTATTTGACTTTCGAAGTATATTCTTCTTATACAATTAATCTCATATAAACTTAAATCTCGTGCTACATTGTTATACACACATAGAGTATCCTTGAAATTATGTTTTGTAATTGCATTGTCTAAATTGTGAGGTAGTAGAAAACCTTGAATTATAAATTGATACATGTATCATCATTTCTTTCTTTAGGTAAATTAATAAATTTGATAAATTTGATAAATTAATGACATCACATAATATTAATTATTTGATTTGAATTTATTCAAATGATTGGAATTAAAATTAAAAAATAATTACCTTTATTATTTGACCATTGTAGGATAATTAATCACATCACATTAAACGAATTATTTAATTTGAATTGAAATTAAAAAAAATTACCTTTCTTTTTTTATTTGAATTTATTTGAATTGAAATATATACATAAGAAGTTGTTAAAATATACATATATGAGGATCAAGGCATATTGACATCAATTCTTGATCAAAGGTATAAAATTTCTTTATAGTTGATTATCCTACATTCCATATAAACATTTTTAATTTGATTATTATTTTTTTACAAAAAAATTTAAATTAAAGAATTTTTATTGATTACACATACGTCTTACTATTTTATTTTATTTGATAACATTTTTATATCATAATATAATGTGGTCATTTATTATCATAATTTTTATATTAAAAATTATAAATTTATATCTGTATAAATAATCAGAATTTATATTAGAATATTTACGTTTTAAAATTATATGTCATAAATCATAAGTTTCATATCACAAATTTATAAATTATAGTATTATTATCATATTATGTGAGTCCCAATGTATTTAATATATCATATGGATTATTGTTACAGTGAATAACAGAATATATTTTTATTAGAATATATTATCATAATTATTAATTAGTGAAACTGATAATTAGTCAATTAGTCAATTTCATTATTTTATTTGATTTGAATGAATAAATAAATTAGGTAAATTAATAAATTTGATAAATTTGGTAAATTAATGAAATCAAATAATATTAATTATTTTATTTGAATTGATTTAAATGATTTGAATTGAAATTGAAAAACAATTACCTTATTATTTGACTATTGTAGTATATTAAAGGATATTTTTAGTAGCTAAAATAAACTTAGTTGTGGAATTGATATGTAAATTAAAAAATTTGTTTTATGTGACTTTATTTTGATTTCTTTCTAAAATAGTTCTTAATTTAATAGAAATCAAAGTTTAAGATATGAATCTTTAAATCATAATCCATTGATTAAAAAAAGAGATGAAAATCAAATTCTTAAAAGATGAAATCTGAGACCTGGAAATTCAATCCAAACGTAGCAGCAACCTTCAATGTTTTTCTTCTTTGGATCTGATCGAAACAAAAAAAAAAGACGCATTCAAAAATAAAGATGGAATCAATATTCAATCAATCATCAATCTGTGCAACAAAAAATTTACAACAAATAACAAATAATCTGCAAACTAACAATTTTATCTATTTTATTCATTTAAATTTATTCTATTAAATAAATAAATCAATTCAAATCAAAGTTTGAGTAAGTAAAATAGATTTGATTATGGAATTGATAAATCAATTCAGAATATTTATGTTTAAAAAATATATGTCATAACTCATAAGTTTCATATAAATCAATTATAATTTTTATTGTTTTTTTATAAGTTACAAAAGTTTTTAGAGTTGTAATTTTTCTGTGTATCGCATAGGTCACAATACTAATTATACATATAAAATGTTATGAGTATATATATATATATATTAATACTTGAATATATCATTATGCATGAAAATTTCCCTCCAACCTATTAATATTAATCTATACATGTATATAAAAAATCTATTAAATTTTCATTAATTTAATTCAAGTCATGACATAAAATGAAAGTGTAAAATTTTTATAATATTAATTTTTTTATTTACAAAACTTGGATTTAAAATTTTATTTAAAGAAAACAAATGTTAAACCATTTGACATAATCAATGTTATATAATTAATATTTATTAATAAATTTGAAGATTAAAAACTTATAATTTTAAAGATAAACTTGTCATATTAAAAAAAGTAAATGGGATAATAACTAGTTAAATGATTAGTTTGTTAGCCCTAATGTATTATGTTATAAGTTTTGATGATGACAAACATGTGAGAATTATAGTATGATTTAATATTTCATAGTCCAAATAGTATGATTTAATCTTCTTAGCCTAAATGTATGATTTAATCTTTCTTAGCCCAAACAGTATGATTTAATCTTCTTGGCCGAAATGAATGATTTAATCTTCTTGGCCCAAATGAATGATTTAATCTTCTTGGCGTAAATGTACGATTTAATCTTCTTGATCCAAATGCATGATTTAATCTTTCTTGGCCCAAATATATTTAATGCTTTATATATTTAAATATAGTAGTATAAATTGATTTTTGATAAAGTTTATTGGTTGTTGTAATATAATTTGAAAAAGAATACTTTTTACTGTAGCACTTTTGAAAAAAAAATTTGATTGTTGAAGAAGTATGATAAACTTTATTGGTTATTGAAAAAGTATGATAAAGTTTATTGGTTGTTGTAATATAATTTGAAAAAGAATGCTTTTTACTATAACACTTTTGAAAAAAAAATTTGATTGTTGAAAAAGTATGATAAAGTTTATTGGTTGTTGAAAAAGTATGATAAAGTTTATTGGGTGTTGTAATATAATTTGAAAAAGAATATCTTTTACTTTATTACTTTTGAAAAAGAAATTTGATTATTGAAAAAGTAGGATAAAGTTTATTGGTTGTTGCAATAAACTTTGAAAAAGAATACTTTTTACTGTAGCAAATTTGAAAAAGAATATTGATTGTTGAAAAATGTTGATAAAGTTTTTTAGTTGTTGTAGAAAGGTTGAAAAATGATGATGAAGCTTACTGTAGCAATTTTGACTAAAGCAGTCACTGTAGCAGCAAGGTTTCACTATATAAAGGAGACTTCACAACACCATTTGTATCAAGCTTCAATTGTTCATTTCTCATATTATCTTGAGTTCTATTCTCCCTAAATTGCTAGAGAAATATTCTGAGCTTAATTTTTGCGTTATCTACACTTTGAGAGTGTCCACCATTATTTTTCTTAAGCCTTCAAATTTAGTTGCTCAAGGATTGGTTTCTTGAGTTAGTGTTTGAGAGAAAACACATTGTAAGGGGGAGAGACACCCTTGAGGAAGAAAAGATCTCTATGTTGTAGTGGCTTACAAGTGCCCAATTGCATAAACTTGTGGCTTATAGTGAAACACTCAAGAAGTTATCTTGAGGAGTGGATGTAGGCTTGGTTTAAGCCGAATCAGTATAAATCTCGCTGTTTGATTTTCTCTTCCCTTGCTCATTAATTATTTATATGTTCTTTACTTCCTTGCAATCTATATTCATTCATCTATTTAATTGTTTTTGATTAATTGTACTCCATATTTATTCATTTTGATCATACTTATTTTACTTCCATAAAAAGCTTGGCATTGTTTTTAAAACTTCTTAAACTTCCATCAAGTTTTCGCAATTTTTTTTAAACCCAATTCACCCCCCTCTTGGGTGCTAGCCATTTCTATCATAGTTAACCTTTTTAATATAACTTGTTTCTTTTTTTTTCTAATATGGCAAGTTCATCTTTAAAATAATAATATTTAAATCTCAAAATTTAATACCTATTATATATAATTAATGTTGATTGTTTTAAGTGCTTCAATATTTGTTTTCTTTAAATAATATCTCTTGTTCGAGTTTTACATTTTTATAATATATCACAAATGGTGTTTTAAAAATTGAACCAATTATTAATTGAGAAAGGTGAGTGATTCACATTTTAATTATCAGATCGTGGTCGAACTAATTGAATTAAACTATATTAAAATTATTTTAAATTATGTTTTCTATATTTATAGTATAATTTTTTATGATAATTAAATTATTAAATTGTAAAATTAAAATTACAAATATTTTTCTAAAATATTTTATTTTTATATTTTATATTAGATGATATTATAATTTTTTTGTTTATGTTCTTCAATTTTTCTTCATTTAAAATTATTTTACATCAAATAATTATATATAATTGTTTGTTTTTCTTAACTGCTAATCTTAGTAATAATATACTTACTTTTTGTTAAGTCATATGTCTATTCCATAAGGTACGCGTTGTGGTGTTTTACTTGGAATAATTTTAGCAGATTATATATATATATATATATAATGTTTTCCCCCTATATAACAAGAAAAGGGTAGTGTACACCCTTATGACGTGATTTGATTCCCAGTTAAGACAATTTGGTACATTATTGAAGTGAAATGGTTTAATAATAGATTGGTTTTTGTACAACTCACCCATTAAACCTTGCTTTTGACTAGGTTTAACCATTTCTTTGAAAGATCGGTTTAAAGCCTCACTCAGACTGAACTTGGGTCTGGTTCTTGATTGAACAAGCCGATCTGGTTCAATTCTATAATCAATGGTCATGACTAAAACTAAATTGTTGAAATCTAATATATATATAGATGACGTATCTAGTGAGAGGATTAGCCTAATGTGATAGGTAAAAGAAAAAGATTATCACTCTTAGATAACAAATTAATTATATGTTCTTTGATTTTCGTATGAATATATTCTATACATGATTTTAATAACATCAGAATAATAATTGTACATAATATTTTTAAATGTAATTATTTGTTACTTATACATTTTAACATAGTAAATGAGTGTAATGTCTCATGCATCACATGGGTTACAATGCTAGTTTATAAAATATATGTATTATCTTTTATTGATACATAATTTATAATTGGGAAAAATCCACTTTTCCCCCATTAGCTTTTTTCATTATGCACCATAAAACTCAAAACAAAACCCCTCTAAATTCTCTATTTCATGCAATAAGGTCATTTCGTTCAACAATCTGTTAGTTTGACTAATGGTTAACCTTGACTAAGATTTTAAGATTGTCACGTCAACTCAATTTGTATACATCAACAACTGACGTGGCTAAAATAATGCCACATCATCTTGACCCTAAACTCTACCTGACCCACATCACATACTCAATCAAGAAGAAAGTTCTTTTCATAGCTTTCTTCTACTATGAGCGACCATCTCTACTCAGCAATTAGGAATGTTTGCTTGTCGCTTCAAGATATCAGCATCTGCAACGTCTCTATTTCCTCCTCCTTCTCTTTCATCAGTGTCATTATGATGTTGTTCCTCCTTCTGTCTCTTAATTTCGAGAGTTCCCTAACACCAATGTGATGGGGCCGCTACTCTAGTTCATATGCGACATCAATTCCTCGTTCTTGCTCAATGTGTACCCTTACAATATGTATAGGCTCAACTTTGATTCTCAACCCTGAGATCCCAATTAGAGTTGCTTTATTTTATGAGCACCCTTTCAATTTCAAGGACAATTTTGCCACCGTTGTCTACTACTAGAACCTCTTCAACATGATGATTAATGGCGTGGCTAGTGTGATGGCAGCGTGGGGTATGAGAATATAATCATTGCGGTGACAGAGACGAGTTGGTCAAGTGCTGGGCCATCATCGACAGAGACAAGATTGATGTGAACATGGGGAAAACCATCGCTTCTTCTACTGGAAGTCCCACCAGAGTTGGTTTCGGACCCGTGTCTCTCTCCCTCACAATCATTTGGTCATGGATTTCATAGTTCCACCTTTTCCACTACTCTACCATACCACTCAGAATTGATTAGGTCTCGTTTGTAAATTTCAATTCCTTCTTTGTCTTAATTCCTTCTGTAATACCCGTTAATTTCAGAATATAATTCGCTTAAGAGTATTTTAGAATTCTACAACGTTACTTTAGTTATTTATTTTGGTCATTTTTAATTTTCATATTTAATTGTTCTCTTTGAATATTATTTATGAAAATTGAGTTAAATGACTGGACTAAATATTTGCACAATGAGAGATATATTCTAAGAATGGTGAAATTCATGGAAAAGTGGTTGCAGAATGGTCAATTAATCCATTTATTGTAAATTGACTGGATGGGTTTGGATGTTGGGTTATGGATACCCATGGGTTATTGAATAACCCATTAGAAATATTTAATATAAAGTTTCAATAGTAACTTCATATTTTTCGCTCAGCCGAAGGAAGCAGAAAAGATTCTTTCTCAGTTCTTCATTTTCTTCTCAAATCCTTTCCTTGATCTTCAGAAGTTCGATTATTTGTTCGGTTCAAAAGCTTTGTAAGGATCAAAGGTAAGGTTTAATCCGATTATTTTCCTTAAATTTCAGTTTATGTAGAAGATCAGAGGAGGTTTTGTTCTTGAAGATTTTGATGATAATTCATGAATCTCAGTTGTTTTAGAAGTTATATTTGAGTTATAATCGGTTAAAAGAGTTGAAATTCTGGTTTTGAAACAAGAAAGGAAAGGATGAATTTTTGAAAGATTTTTCTGCAAAACCGAGTTACTGTAGCGACCAGGGATTTCGAAACAAAATCTGGAAAATTTTCGTCGGGTTACTGTAGCAGTACTGTAGTGTCGGCAGTCAACGGTACTGTAGCAGTCAACGTTACTGTAGCGAACCGGTACTGTAGTGAACCGTTACTGTAGCGAACCGACACTGTAGCAAACCGTTACTGTAGCAAACCGTACTGTAGCAACCCGTTACTGTAGCAGTCAGAAAATTTTACGTATTTTCGTGATTTTGTTTCCTTTCTTATGATTCCTTGTAATATATTTTACTAGGAAATTTTCCTACACAAATTCTAGTGTGGAACAAGGTAAACTTGGACAAACATCAAGGTGAGTGAATAACCTTGCTCAGCTACTTTGATATTACTAGTCAAAGTACAATATAAGTCCCATTTACAATATTATTTGGATAATAAGCAATTAATTTTTCATATGGGAGTATATGATGATCAGTAGAAATAAGAGTATGAAGAAACTATTTATTTCATGACAATTGTACTATGTGATGAATTCTCACTATTTTATTAATGAGTAAAGATCTACGGGATCTAATACACGAGTGTGAAAGGGTTAAAGTCCCATACTACTCGGTGTATATTTAAGAAATCTTATACACGAGTGTGAAAGGGTTAAAGTCCCATACTACTCAGTGCATATCTATGAAATCTATACACGAGTTGAAAGGGTTAAAGTCCCATACTACTCGGTGTATATCTATGAAATCTTATTCATGAGTTTGAAAGGGTTAGAGTCCCATACTACTCGATGTATAAGATAATTAATTATATGAGTAAATGTGGTATTTGTACTTTTGATATTTTATATAGTACAGTTATTTACTTACTGAGTTTTTAAATAAACTCACACTCCCTATGATTATTTTTTTTCAGATACAGAAAACAGAGAAGAAGAGAATCTGTTTGAAGATTAGAAGCCCCTTGGGATTATTCTCTATTTCTGTCTGGTGGGACACCAGTACTTATTAATGTGGATATTAGAAAAGCTCTGTATTTTCTATAGGTCTCCTAGGCTTGCGATGAGATAGAAATATCAGACTATGTATGTCTATATTTGCTTATCAGATGAATATAATTCTGTAGTGTGGAATGAATGATTAAGGTTGAATGTAAAACCTTACAGAATATATGTATATAACGTATGTTTGAGAATTATATCAAATGAGTAGTATCTTTTCACATACTCAATTTTTGGGATGTGACAAATTTGGTATCAGAGGAAAGGTTTTATAGGTCCCCTATAGAGTACAGAGCAAAGTGATCTTTGTGGGCCCTTCCCTATTGTCATGAGCCGCGGCATGACCATAGGATTAGGTTCCATAAAAGACCTTGTAGAGTATAACGTCATTTTATAGATAACTTCTCAGTGGGGCTAGTAAGTGATATTTTGTTTATGTCTGAAAATTGTTTGTTATGTGTGTAGATCTGTGACAGATCAATGTCGGAAGGATCTTCTAATAATAATGAGCATATGGGTCCAAGGAGGGCCATAAATCCACCAGTACATGTGCAAGATGATCCTAACCGTGGTGATAGTTTACATGCTCAAAGTACTGAGGGCGCAACTAGTGAGCAAGCAAGAAGAGTCGAACCTGATGCTCATGTCGGTAATGCAACTATTGCACATGTGATTCATTTGATGAATGAACGATTTGACCGATTTGAGGCTGAAATGAGAGGTCGAGCTGCACAAGCTAACCTGCCAGTGGATCCTCCTATTGTTGAAGCTGAAAATGTACCACCAGCTCCGTTAGCGGGAGGAGTTAATGTAAGAGAGGTAAGAATGTCTGAATTCCAGAAAATGAGGCCTCCTACTTTTTCAGGGGAAGATCCCAAAGAGGACCCACAATGTTTTCTTGAAGATTGTGAAGCAATCTGTGATGCTATAGGGTGTTCTCCTACTCAAAAGGTAGAATTCACTTCCTTTCAGTTAAAAGGTAGGGCTGGTAAATGGTGGAGGAACTGGAAGAAAGCTAGAATTCAAGGCGCACCGCCAGTTATGTGGACAGAATTTTACAGATTGGTTATGGATGAATTTCTTCCGGCAAGTGAACGATCATCCAGGGCCAGAGATTTTCTGTATCTACGGCAGGGAACCATGACTGTTGATGAATATTCAGCTCAGTTTGTTAAATTATCTGAATATGCCCCTGAAATCATTCCTTCTGAAAGGAAGAAAATAGAAAAGTTTGTGGAAGGGCTTCGTGATGCCTTATATGATCAAGTGGGTTCTAATATGAATGATTACTCTTCGTACTCAGAAGCTGTTGATGTGGCCCGAAGAATGGAAAGGAGGTCAAAGAATAAAGAAGAATATCGTCAAAAGAAGAAGGCCAGATATAGGAGATCTTTTAATCAAGGGGAAGACTCAGGGACTTTTACTGCACCACAACAAGCTCCAGCCACTCCTACTAAGTCATCTTATTCTATAGCCAGTGTGGCTAAGCCTCGTTCAGAGAGCAGGGGTGGTTTTAGCTCTTCTAGTAGAGGAGGTACTCAAGGTAGAAGGGAAAAACCTCAATGTCCTGAATGTGGAAAGTTTCACTTCGGAGAATGCAGGTTAAACACTGTTGGTACAGGCTGTTTTCACTGTGGACAAAAAGGACATTTTATAAGGGAGTGCCCTCAGCTCATGACAAGACCAGGTCAAGGGTCTACTTTGCCACCTCGACCACAATCTATTACTCAAACACCAACCCCTTCAACAGGGGGTAGTATGGGAAGAGGTTCTGGAAGAGGCCAAGGTGACCGTGGAAAACAAGCTGCTGGCAGAGGAAATGCAAGAATATATGCTCTAACCCGACAGGATGCTCAAACATCCAATGATGTAGTTACAGGTATATTATCTGTTAATACTTTTGCTGCACGTATTTTGTTTGACCCCGGTTCTACTCACTCATATGTGTCACCCCTATTTGCCAAGAGATTTGCAATTGATTCGATTATTCTTAAAGAACCATTCTTGGTTTCCACACCGATGAGAGAGACTTTGATGGTTAAAACATGTTATCGTTCTTGTAAAATAATCGTTGGAGGCATGGAAACTGAGATAGATCTTATGGTTCTCAATATGTTAGATTTTGATGTGATTCTAGGGATGGACTGGCTATCTTCTTGTCATGCTACTATAAATTGTCGTGACAAAGTTATTTCCTTTAATATACCGGGGAGGAGTAATTTTGTGTTTCAAGGAGATCGAAGTGATGTACCTTGCAACATGATATCTATGTTAAGTGCCCAGCGTATGTTGCGAAAGGGATGTCAGGGATTTCTAGCTTTTATCAAAGATTTAGAAAAGAAAGAACAGAAGTTAGAAGACATTCATGTGGTTAATGAATTCCCAGATGTGTTCCCAGAAGATTTACCTGGATTACCGCCAGAAAGAGATATTGAGTTCAGTATTGATTTGGTCTCAGACACAAGACCAATTTCTATTCCACCTTATCGTATGGCTCCTGTTGAGCTAAAAGAACTTAAAGAACAATTGGAAGATTTGTTAAACAAAGGGTTCATTCGCCCAAGTTTTTCACCTTGGGGTGCTCCTGTTCTTTTTGTGAAAAAGAAAGATGGTTCTATGAGATTATGTATAGATTATCGTCAACTGAATAAAGTCACAGTGAAGAATAAGTATCCTTTACCAAGGATAGATGATTTGTTTGATCAGCTTCAAGGAGCAAAATACTTCTCAAAGATTGATCTAAGGTCTGGATATCATCAGTTACGAATTAAGAGTGATGATATACCTAAGACTGCTTTTCGTACACGGTATGGACATTATGAGTTTCTTGTGATGTCTTTTGGGTTGACAAATGCACCAACAGCATTTATGGATTTAATGAACAGAGTGTTCAAATCATTCCTTGATAAGTTTGTAATTGTGTTTATTGATGATATTTTGGTATATTCAAAGAGTCATGAAGAACATACTGAACATTTGAGAAAAGTGCTTCAGACTTTGAGAGAGCATCAGTTGTACGCAAAGCTCTCAAAATGTGAATTCTGGATGAGTCATGTAACATTTTTGGGACATGTTATTTCCCAAGAAGGTATTCATGTAGATCCAAGTAAAATTGAAGCAGTAAAACAATGGCCTCGACCAACAACTGTGTCTGAAGTACGTAGTTTTCTTGGCTTAGCAGGGTATTACCGTCGCTTTGTCAAAGATTTCTCTAAGACGGCTCTTCCATTAAATAAGTTAACCCGAAAGAATGTTAAATACATTTGGGATGATTCATGTGAACAAAGTTTCACCCAATTGAAAGAGTGTTTAACTTCTGCACCAGTCTTAATTTTACCATCAGGACCAGGGGGTTACTCTGTATTCTGTGATGCCTCAAAGATAGGCTTAGGGTGTGTGTTGATGCAACATGGTAAAGTCATAGCTTATGGCTCACGTCAGCTTAAAAAGCATGAATTGAATTACCCCACTCATGATTTGGAAATGGCAGCTGTAGTGTTTGCCCTAAAGATATGGAGACATTACTTGTATGGGGAAACTTGTAAAATTTTTACAGATCACAAAAGCCTTAAGTACATTTTTGAGCAGAGAGATCTCAATCTAAGGCAACGAAGGTGGATGGAACTTCTGAAAGATTATGATTGTACCATCCTTTACCATCCAGGTAAAGCAAATGTAGTGGCTGATGCTCTAAGTCGAAAGTCTATGGGAAGTTTAGCTCACATTGCCACTATAAGGAGGTCTCTAATACATGAACTACAAGAATTGGAAGCTGATGGAGTATTCTTCGAGATCACTGAGTCAGGTACATTTCTGGCTCATTTAACAGTTAGATCATCCCTTGTTGAAAAAGTAAAAGCAACTTTAGAAGGTGACATTGATATGGTCAAAATAAGAGATAAGGCAAGGCAAGGTCTAGCACCAAGTTTCTTGGTAGATGAAGAAGGAGTCTTATGGTTTAATGGTAGACTCTGTGTCCCCAACATTGAATCTTTGAAGCATGAAATCTTAATGGAAGCTCATGGTTCACCCTACGTTGTACATCCTGGTGCTGTGAAAATGTATCAGGACTTGAAACAAGTTTATTGGTGGGAGGGCATGAAGCGAGACGTGACTGACTTTGTAGCTCGATGTTTGACTTGTCAGCAAGTTAAAGCTGAACATCGACGACCACCTGGATTGATGCAAAAACTAGATATTCCCGAATGGAAGTGGGAAAGGATCACCATGGATTTTGTAGTAGGTTTACCTCGGTCAACAAAAGGAAATGATTCAATATGGGTCATAGTGGATCGACTTACTAAGTCAGCACATTTTCTTCCTGTTCATACCACTTTCAGTGTAGCAAAACTTGCTCGACTTTATGTTAAAGAAATAGTGAAACTTCATGGTGTACCAATATCCATTATATCAGACCGAGGACCTCAGTTTACTTCTCGGTTCTGGAAAGTCTTTCAAGAGGCTTTGGGTACCAAAGTGAATCTTAGCACAGCATTCCATCCTCAGACTGATGGACAGTCCGAAAGGACAATTCAGACTTTAGAGGATATGCTAAGAGCTTGTGTGATGGATTTCAGAGGAAGTTGGGAAGATCATTTGTCTCTTATTGAATTTGCTTATAATAACAGTTACCAAGCCAGTATTCAGATGGCACCTTTTGAGGCTTTGTATGGGAGACGGTGTCGATCTCCTATAGGTTGGTTTGAACTTGGTGAAACCAAAATATTTGGACCTGAGATGATACAGGAAGATATAAATAAAGTTAAACTGATCAGAGAGAAGTTGTTAACTGCTCAGAGTAGACAGAAGTCTTATGCGGACAACCGACGACGTGACCTTGAATTTGCAATAGGTGATATGGTTTTCTTACGAATCTCACCTATGAAAGGAGTAATGAGATTCGGGAAGAAAGGCAAGCTTAGTCCGAGGTATGTTGGCCCATATGAGGTTGTAGACAGAGTGGGTAATGTGGCATATCGCCTAGACCTACCTTCCAACCTAGAGGGAGTTCATCCAATATTTCATGTGTCCATGCTACGGAAGTATCTTCCTGATCCTTCTCATGTCATTCAACCCCAAGAAGTTCATTTTGATGAAACTCTCACCTACGAAGAGGTACCAGTAGCTATCCTTGATAGAAAAGTCAAGAAATTGCGTACCAAAGAAATTCCTACTGTCAAGGTTCTTTGGAGAAATCATTCTCGCGAGGAAGCTACGTGGGAGGCAGAAGATGAGATGTGGAAAAACTATCCACATTTATTTGAAACTTGAGGTAAGATTTTAATTCGGAGGACCGAATTCTTTTAAGGGGGGTAGAATGTAATACCCGTTAATTTCAGAATATAATTCGCTTAAGAGTATTTTAGAATTCTACAACGTTACTTTAGTTATTTATTTTGGTCATTTTTAATTTTCATATTTAATTGTTCTCTTTGAATATTATTTATGAAAATTGAGTTAAATGACTGGACTAAATATTTGCACAATGAGAGATATATTCTAAGAATGGTGAAATTCATGGAAAAGTGGTTGCAGAATGGTCAATTAATCCATTTATTGTAAATTGACTGGATGGGTTTGGATGTTGGGTTATGGATACCCATGGGTTATTGAATAACCCATTAGAAATATTTAATATAAAGTTTCAATAGTAACTTCATATTTTTCGCTCAGCCGAAGGAAGCAGAAAAGATTCTTTCTCAGTTCTTCATTTTCTTCTCAAATCCTTTCCTTGATCTTCAGAAGTTCGATTATTTGTTCGGTTCAAAAGCTTTGTAAGGATCAAAGGTAAGGTTTAATCCGATTATTTTCCTTAAATTTCAGTTTATGTAGAAGATCAGAGGAGGTTTTGTTCTTGAAGATTTTGATGATAATTCATGAATCTCAGTTGTTTTAGAAGTTATATTTGAGTTATAATCGGTTAAAAGAGTTGAAATTCTGGTTTTGAAACAAGAAAGGAAAGGATGAATTTTTGAAAGATTTTTCTGCAAAACCGAGTTACTGTAGCGACCAGGGATTTCGAAACAAAATCTGGAAAATTTTCGTCGGGTTACTGTAGCAGTACTGTAGTGTCGGCAGTCAACGGTACTGTAGCAGTCAACGTTACTGTAGCGAACCGGTACTGTAGTGAACCGTTACTGTAGCGAACCGACACTGTAGCAAACCGTTACTGTAGCAAACCGTACTGTAGCAACCCGTTACTGTAGCAGTCAGAAAATTTTACGTATTTTCGTGATTTTGTTTCCTTTCTTATGATTCCTTGTAATATATTTTACTAGGAAATTTTCCTACACAAATTCTAGTGTGGAACAAGGTAAACTTGGACAAACATCAAGGTGAGTGAATAACCTTGCTCAGCTACTTTGATATTACTAGTCAAAGTACAATATAAGTCCCATTTACAATATTATTTGGATAATAAGCAATTAATTTTTCATATGGGAGTATATGATGATCAGTAGAAATAAGAGTATGAAGAAACTATTTATTTCATGACAATTGTACTATGTGATGAATTCTCACTATTTTATTAATGAGTAAAGATCTACGGGATCTAATACACGAGTGTGAAAGGGTTAAAGTCCCATACTACTCGGTGTATATTTAAGAAATCTTATACACGAGTGTGAAAGGGTTAAAGTCCCATACTACTCAGTGCATATCTATGAAATCTATACACGAGTTGAAAGGGTTAAAGTCCCATACTACTCGGTGTATATCTATGAAATCTTATTCATGAGTTTGAAAGGGTTAGAGTCCCATACTACTCGATGTATAAGATAATTAATTATATGAGTAAATGTGGTATTTGTACTTTTGATATTTTATATAGTACAGTTATTTACTTACTGAGTTTTTAAATAAACTCACACTCCCTATGATTATTTTTTTTCAGATACAGAAAACAGAGAAGAAGAGAATCTGTTTGAAGATTAGAAGCCCCTTGGGATTATTCTCTATTTCTGTCTGGTGGGACACCAGTACTTATTAATGTGGATATTAGAAAAGCTCTGTATTTTCTATAGGTCTCCTAGGCTTGCGATGAGATAGAAATATCAGACTATGTATGTCTATATTTGCTTATCAGATGAATATAATTCTGTAGTGTGGAATGAATGATTAAGGTTGAATGTAAAACCTTACAGAATATATGTATATAACGTATGTTTGAGAATTATATCAAATGAGTAGTATCTTTTCACATACTCAATTTTTGGGATGTGACACCTTCCTTCTCATTTAGATCATCATTTCTTCATTTCTTTTAGGATTATCTGCAAGTAACTTAAAATGGTTTGAAATTAAATTTTGTGTATCTTTTTTCTGAATTTGGGAGCGAAAGTTATAATTAGGGAAATTCTAGGGATAATCTTGAACTTTAGTTGAAGCAAGAATCTATTGAGAAACTACAAATGGAATGGAGAAGAAGGATACAGGTGGAATGGAAAAGAAGAATGCAGACGCATGCGAGTTGGGTTTAGTTTAAGGATGATGTGATATTTTTTGCCATGTCATTTGCTGATATGTTCATTTTGAGCTGAGGTGGAGTCTACAAAGTATCATTCAGTATTAAACTAACGGTCAACTGGATGGAAGGTTTTTTTTTTTACACAAAATTGAAAGTTCATGGGAGTTTTTTTGTTGAGTTTTATAGTTCATGATGGTTTTCTGTACAATAAGAAAAGTTCATGGGAGTTATCTGCATTTTTCCCTTTATAATTTTTATGTAATTTGGATGTTTGACTTGATTCTTAATTGTTATTATGTATTCATGTCATATAATATGTAGTATTTAGAAATTTATGAGTTATGTTATATTTAGGGAATTGTAATGCATTAATTTATATAATTGTCATAATTTAAATTGTTATGTACTTTATTTTAATATTAATTGAATGAGAGACCTCATTTTAATTATTATTTTTAATTGGAAAAAATGCATATAACCCCCATGAACTTTTATCAATGTGCATAATACTCTCGTCAACTTTAAAACTGAACCCTCTATGAACTTTTTCATTTGTGTAAAAAAGCCCTTCCATCTAGTTAACCATTAATCAAATTAATGGTCAACGCTGACTAAGCTTTGTTAACTATCATATAAGCTAAAAAATCTAATCAGCAGATGACATGGAAAAAATAATGCCATGTCATTCTTAGATCAAACTTAAGACAAACCCGACCTGTTTTTCCTTGTAACCCCATTCTTCCTTGGTTTTGTTGGATTACGTGGTAATATTTCCAAAATTCAGGACATGTTAACATGGACACTAGCAGTTTTGAAGGATTTACAGATAGTACAAGTGTGGAGAGAAGACCCACAAACAATACAAAGACAGAGATGCCTGTACGGAAAGATCAGTACGTATGATTCCTCTTTCCCACACATCTTGCACAATCTGCTAATGTTAATGTCGTTTCTCCTTGTTTTGCCCTTTTCTTCCTCCTTATCCTTTACACCCTTTCCCGCTAACCTATGCCAGCATTCCATGTCCTTATCCTCGTTACCTTCTTCTTGGAGATCGTTGTGGCCCCTATTGCCGTTGCTTCTATAGCAGGACTGTGCATCGTCCATCAGTGCCTCTACTCTGGCAGGGACCACAGAGGTGTAGTCATCATCGTTTAATTGATAGTTGTCCTTCACCTGAGCCAACACTTTACCTTTTCTTCCAGAGCCCAATTCAATTTTTTTGATCTTTGCCATCTCTTCTTCTTTTACCTTGAGCCTCTTCATCATCTCGACCTTGATTGCCTCTATAATCCTCCTGGCATGCCTCCTACACTTCTCTTCTAATTCCATTTTCACATTCTCTATATGTAACATAAGAATCACAATAATAACAATAATTAGGATTCAAAACTTCCCAATTCGATCAAAAACCTAGAAAAAGAACACAAGAGATCAAAAAGAAATTAAAGAATAGTTATAGTTTACATATAAATATATAGCTTACATGGTGGGCAATGAAATGGTTGATGTCGAGTTGCTATTGGTGGATTTGGAAGGAAATGTCTTCACCGAGGAAGGAAAAAGAAGCGGTACATAATTTGTGACTACACAACAAACTGAGGAAGAATGGGTTATGTAGATGCAAGGAACAATGGGTCAAATTTGTGATTAAGTCTCATCCAAGGATGAAATGGCATTATTTTTACCATGTCATCTACTGATGTGTGATTTTTAGCTAACGTTGTAGTCAACAATACCCAATCAGAGTTGACCATTAGTTTGACTAACGGTCAACTAGATGAAAGTTTTTTTTTTGGCACTTGTTCAGTTTGAAACTTGATAGGGGGTTTTCTACACATTGATAAAAGTTTATAGTGGTTATCTGCATTTTTCCTTTTTTAATTTTATAACATCTCTCTAAAATAACTATTTTAATTGCATACTATTGTGATTTCAACCCCCTTATTCAATGTAGTAGGCAGATTACTTTTTTAGTGTTAACATATGAAAACATGAACCCATTAAAAGAACCTAAGCCTAAATTTAAAGTACACATTTCACTTGTTAATATTGATAAAAACTCAGCCAATTTTTTTTTATAAACTTATCTTGAGATTAAGTCTAGCTTACTTCGAAAAAAAAAACAAGTTTCTAATTCACAACTTAAAAAATTTATTTGGCATGCCCATCCTTCTACAGTCCCCTTCTAGAGACATAAATCATAATGACTTTCTAAGAAGATGGTGATCGTCACCGGTGATAATCTCCCTTAGGGTGGTGGATCTGGTGGTTAGAAACTCCAAGAAAGCAAAAGAAACAAAAGTGCCGCTTTGACTCACCTATCAGTGAGTAACGTTCAGAGGATGACCTTGTAGTTGAACCAAGAAGATTTGTGGATATACAAGGAAGAACTCGTTCTAAAAACACGCTTCTTGCATATGATTATTCCAATCCATAAGGCAACACAAATATAGAAGTGGTTATGCCTAATAGCTCAGCTCAAAGGAGTGATGATTGGGCCACGGAAGATGATGTTAAGGGTTTGGATGATGTTATTTACAAGGTAAATCCTACAAACGAAGCCGACAAAAAAATTAAAGTTTCAAATAAGAAGATATCAAGATGAAACTAGTACCACTTCGGTGAAGTAGGTGGTAGAACATTAGGACTAACTGTGACTTCTGTAACTTCCCTATAGAAGCAATTGGTGCGACTTTGGTGAGCACTTCAAAAAACACTCGAGGCTTACGGATCTTGTGTTTAATTTCATAAAGGATTTGAGGATGAGTTCTCAAGGCATGTATAGTGCCTTTGAGGATAAAGAAAAAATAGAAGTGCAAGTGGCTTGGTCTAAACTAATAAAATAGCTAGCTCCCAAGAGGGACGTGAATTGGGGTTATAAAAAATTTCTAAAAAACTTTTCGGAAGTTTAAGAAGTTTTGAAACCAAAGCCAAATATTTATGGCAATGAAAAATAGAGCAAAGACAAGATGAATAAGTATAGAGTGTAAATAATCAAAGATAAAGTAATAAACAATTAAAGAGAGAATAGAGAGAATTTAACACAAGTATTTATACTGGTTCAGCTTAAACCAAGCCTATATCTAGTCCTCAAGACAATTTCTTGAGTGTTCAACTAATAATCACAAGTTTTTGAGATGGTCACTTGTGAGCTACTACAGTAGAGAACTTTGTTTCCCAATGGTGTCTCTCTCCCTCACACTAAGATTACTCTCAACCATAGCCTCAAGGAAACCTTCTTTGGTTAATACAATTGAAAGATTCAAATGAATAGGAGAAACTCTCTCAAACAGAGTAGGTTTACAAATAATAAGTACATTAACAGCAAATAATTGGTAATAGATTGATTTCACAAAATTTAGAGTCAAATGGAATATATTCTTGTTGATTTGACAACTCCTGAAGTCAATATATATAAGCCAAAGAGTTAGAGATCCGTTGGAAGAGGATCCATGATGATATCAGCTAAAATCTTCAAAAACTAGCCATTAGAACTGATGTCATCATACTAGCAGTCAACTAATTGGACCCCAATAGTCGACTGATGTACTTTAATGAGGTGTTAGTTGACTGATACATGTATGTTAATCGACTAATAACTTTTTGTGACTTAGCTCAAAAATTTCCAAAGTCCATTAGTCGACTACTATAAGGGAATTAGTCGACTGATTTGAACTAGAGCTAAATACAAATCTCAAATAGAAAGATATTAGTCGACTGATCCAAGGACATTAGTTGACTACTGACTTAAATCATCCTTAACTGAAATTCTAGAGAGATATCAGTCACTACTCCAGGTTCATTAGTCGACCGATCTCCTATGAACTTAGTTTTTCATCAATAACTCTTTTAGTGCCTTTCCAACTTGGTTATATTGTATTAAATCATTTAAAAACATTTCTCTTTCCTTTCAAAAGCCTTTACACAAACTCCTAAGACAAAAAATAAATAACTTCTTCTTCAAGCTTTATAACTCCTTTTGTCTTGGAAAGATATTCCTGAAAATATGAACATTAATACACAAAGGAAAATGTCTTTTAACATAATCATCAAAATTTAAATATTGTTTTGAATACAAAAGGGTCAACAATCTCTTCCTTTTGATGATGACAAACTAGTTTTAAAAGATTTGGAAATTTTGCAAGAGAGGGAGTGTAACTCCCCTTGAATTTCATAACCCTTCTTTTAAAGAAAATAAATAAATAAATAAATATCAATAGCAACACAACAAAAGATAGCAATCAGTACAAATGATAAGCATTTAATTGTTAGAAATGATAAGGCAGCAGAAGCACATTTCAAGATGTATAAAGCAAGTCCAAAATCATATATAAACTTAAAAGTATTGATTGTTAGATTAGGACAAAATAGAAGACAAGAACTAACAACATATATAAATATTTCTTGCCCTTTGTCATCAACAAAAGAAGGGGGTCTTCATCCTCTATCCCCAAGGCCACTTAATCTCTAAGACGAAGGCCATGAACTAAATCTGAAAAGTCATGGATCTCCTCGGTCTGAGAAGTAGAAATGGTTTCCGAGTAGGAGATCAAGCTTCAAAAGTCTCCATGCTGTCTTTTATCTTTGTCATGTCGTCTTGCATAGATTGTATCGTTCCCATCATTTTGGTCGAGTTGTCAAGCAACTCATTTAGAAGTCTAGTGTGCTCATGAGAATCATGTGCTAGTTTAGAAGCTTCAGCCCAAGGTTCTTCAATTTATTTAGTATCCATGTCTTCAAATTCTTCAGCAATGTCAGCTTCTTTCTCTCTTCTTGCTCTGGCCCTCTTAACATTCTATTTTTCTTAAGCTCCTTTCCATTCTTCTTTAACAAAAATGAACCCCATTCGACGGAGCAAACTATCATCAATAATAGAGGAGTTGAGTTCTTTTTGAAAATGAGCATTGCTATTTACTTTTTCAATGATTCGAGTAACAATGGCTGCATAAGGCAAAGAGTATTTCTTTCTTGCACAAGATTCCATCCTTTTCATAATGAAGTAAGGAATGTTAAATCCCTTCCCTTCCCGTGCATTATATAAGCCATAGTAAAAAAATTCTGTTTCACTTTCGTTGACAAAGCTTCCTGATTTGTTGAAAATAATGTAAGTGATCACATACAGAAGCATTTTATCATTAGTTTCCATGTCACTTATTTTTATCTCTTCAGCATTCCAAACATCTTTCCTCAAAGTAGTTTTGTACACTTCCTCACGAGGAAAGAAGGATAGGTTCAAGGATGAATACTAATAAGTGAAGCATAGGTTAGAGGGAGTAGGGGCTAGAATTCCCAAAATTTATGTGAGGTTATTCTCAGATCAAATGATTGTTTTGCCTCTAACAAAAGTATACAGCTTGCTCTCTCTTACCCTATACTCTAGATTAGTATAGAATGCCTTAATTATCTCTTCACGCCACCAGCCCTTCATACTCACAAATCTTTTCAACCTATAAGATCTAATAAACCTAAAAACTCCAATTTTTTATCCTCAAACGAAGTCTAGTTGAGGTATTTACTTGGGATGACATTCTATATTTTAAATGATTCCTTGTATTTTGCCCGTTGAGTGTCATTCTCTAAGATGTTGCCCAGAGGTTGATTGGAAGCCATTTTGGCGTGAGCACGGATGGAAGAGGCCATTATCCTTGAAGAATAAAGGAGTCGAGATGAGAGAATCGCAGCACAACCCAATCGGTGAAGAATGAAGAAATATATACCAAATGATCATTAGTCACTTAAAAATTGATCTTTGATCGAAGATTGTTGATGAGAATGATTCTTGAACCTTCTAGGGTAGTAGTTGACTAGAGCGAAGAAGAGCATGGCCAAAGGAAAATTTCAAATGAGCCTCAAAATCCCCTAAATTCCTTTTATATTGACGTTGAAAATGACTTAGCAATCGACTATCGAGGGGCAATTAGTCAACTGATCATAGCTAATTTGGGGATATTTCATTGATGTCATATATCAGTCGACTATCAAGGGGAGATTAGTCGACTGATGTCTTACAGGTTCATAGAAGAAATTTATCTCAGCGTTCAACGTTGAGCCTAGCGCCTGCATCTGTACCAGAGCTCGACTCTCGTTCCGGTGCCCAATGTTTGTTGATAAATTAATCAACCATTAGCCTTAATCAGTCGACTAATGACTTCTATACTTTAATAAAAAAATTTAGGTTGAGAGTTATTAGTTGACTGATTCATTAATATTAGCTGACTGATGACTTCTACACCTTTTAAAAATTTTGGCGAGAGTTATTAGTTAACTTATTCATTCAAAGTAGACGACTGATCTCTTCGAAATTTGAAAAATTGTATCCATTGAGCATCTAGTCAACTGATAGGCTTTAGATAGTTGACCAATTAATTGCAAAACATCAAATTTTGATGGCTCAGTAGCAGCTTTGAGAGATGAGTGCCTTAGAGGATATTTTGAGGATTCAAACCTGCAAAACACTTTTAGTGGACACTCTAATGCTTAAGTTAGTAAAGAGAATTAATCAAGGAAACAAGATTTTAAAATGAATGCAATGGAAAACGTTCATTTGGATTTGCCATCCCAAGTTCTCTCCTTACAAAACCATCCCATTTGGATTTACTATCCCAAGTTCCATTCCAAATTTCTTGAGCAACTCTTTGGCATATTTGGTTTGACTCACAAATGTGTCATGTTTCATTTATTTGATTTGGAGTCCAAGGAAGAAGTTGAGTTCTCCTATCATTGACATTTCAAATTCACCTTGCATGATCTTAACAAACTCTTTACATAAATTTTCATTAGTAGCACCAAAAATTATATCATCAACATAAATTTGAACAATAATTAAATCATGATTTTCCTTTTTAAAAAAGAGGGTAGCATCATCATTTTCTTTTCAAAAACTATTTTCCAAAAGAAATGAACTCAATCTCTCATACCAAGCTCTAGGAGTTTGTTTGAGACTATAAAGAGCCTTTTTTTAATTTAAATACATGATTAGGCATGTCATGATTTTCAAAATCTGAGGGTTGTTCAACATAAACTTCTTCCATGATATAGCCATTGAGGAAAGCACTTTTAACATCCATTTGAAAAGTTTGAAATCATTTATACATACAAATACCAACATCATGCTAATGGCTTCAAGTCTAGCCAAAAGTGTAAAAATTTCATCATAATCAATGCCTTCCTCTTGATTATAACATTTTGCAACAAGTCTAGCGTTATTTGTAACCACTAATCCCTTTTCATCAAGCTTTTTCTGAAAACCCATTTTGTGCCAATTATTGCATGATCATTGGGTCTAGGGACTAAATCCCAAAGTTGGCTTCTTTCAGATTGATTTAGTTCTTCTTACATGGGTAAGACCCAATTTTCATCAATAATTTCATCATCAATATTTTTTTTTCAACTTGTAAAGGAAGGCTAAGTAGTTACAAATATTTTTAATAGAGTTTTAAGTTGTTACCCTTTGAGATGTATATCCAATGATGAGATCCTTAAGATGGCTTTTTACATACCTCTGATCCTTTAGAAGTTCATCATTGTTACTTGATGGCTCTTCCTCTTGAGGTTTTACTTCTTTTTTAGGATTCTCTTCTTCTTGTGTTAAGTTGGCATTCTCTTCACAGGCATTGTCTTCCTTTGGAGCAACTTTTTATTCTTTCTCCACTTCATCATTTAAAGATAGATCTTTGAAAAAATATAACACTCCATTTTGATCATCATTATCCTTAAGAGAGGAGACAGATTCTTTGAAAGCAACATGAATAGATTCTTCTCTAGTAAGAGTTCTTTTGTTATAGACTTTATATATGCTTTACTAGTTTTAAAGTATCCAATAGAAATAGCTTCATCAGCTTTGGCATTAAATTTTTCTAAATTTTCTTTTCCATTATTCAAGATAAAACATTTGCAACCAAATACATAGAGATGAGAGATATTGGGCTTTCTTCCTCTATATAGCTCATATGAGATTTTATTTAAAATTGACCTAATTAAGGCTCTATTCATTATGTAACAAGCAGTATTAACCTCATTCGCCAGAAAATATTGAGGAAGTTTTCTTTCATTGAGCATTGTTCTTGTCATCTCTTCTAGAGTTCTATTTTTCCTCTCAACAACACCAATTGTTGAGAAGTTCTAGGAGATGAAAAGTTATGTTCAATTCCATTTTCATCACAAAATTTCATGAGTTCATAATTGTCAAATTCTCCATCATGGTCACTTTTAATTCTCACAATAGTCAAGCATTGTTCATTTTGAATAAATTTTGCAAGTTTTAGAAAGGATTTAAAGGCTTGATCTTTATGAGCTAAGAAGAAAGTCCATGTGTACCTTGAGTAATCATCCACAACAACTAGCATATAAGAGTTACCTCCAAGGCTCTTTGTTTTAAATGGTCCTATAAGGTCCATATGAAGTAGTTGCAAAGGTTTAGCTGTTAAAATATTATTTTTAGTCTTGAAAGAATTTTTAACTTGCTTTCTCATTTGATAAGCATCACAAAGCTTATCTTTTTCAAATTTGATTTTGGGTAAGCCAATTACAAGTTTTTTAAGACTAGTTTTTCTAAAAGACTCATGCTAGCATGAGCTAATCTCCCATCCCAAAGTCAACTTTAACACTAATTAAATAAGTAGAATCTATAAAATGATCTTCATCAAGATTTATAACATAAACATTATTGATCCTTTGGCCAATAAGCTTAATTTGCTTATCATTAATGTTTTCAACTAAGCAATGGGTTGAATCAAAAGTAACTCTATTGCCTTTGTCACATAGTTGACTAATGCTAAGCAGATTATGATTAATGCCTTCAACAAACAAAATATTTTCAATAGAGGTTGAGGCGTTTTTACCAACTTTACCTATACCCTTGATTAAGCCTTTGTCATTACCTCCAAAGATCACTTTGCCTCCTTTTGGAGTTAAGGAGATGAATTTGAATTGATTCCCAGTTATGTATTTGGAGCAACCACTATCCAAATACCATTTTTCACTTCTAGCTTTGAGACGTACCTACAACACAAATTTAAAACTTCACTTTATGTATCTAAACTTGTTTGGGTCCTTCTTTGTTAGAGGTTCCTTTTGGTACCCACTTCTTCTTATGACCATTTGGAGTAGTCTTTTTTATACCAACAAGAGTAGGAGTTGTATCCTTTCAATCCACAATGGAAACAAGTAGTAAATGGACTATTTGACATAGTTGCATGTACAAAGAAGTTCTTATAGTATTTTTTACTAGCTCTGGGTTTATATCCCAATCTCGCTTTGTCAAAGACACATCTTTGATTTCCAAACAATATGTTTAAATTATCTCTTCCTTGAGTAAAATTTTCAAGAGTAGATTTTAAATCCTCAATTTGTTTTTCAAGATCAATGCATTTACAACAAGGACAATCTTCTTTTGGAGAAATAGACAATGATTTCAAGCTTGTATTTTCATCTAGTAAAAGGGAGTTTTGTTTTCCAAAAACTAGATTCTCTTCCTTGAGTGTGGTAAGATCATTTTTCAAATTTAAAATTTCACTCTCAAGCAAGGAAATTTTTTGCTTTGAAATATTCAGCTTTTTAGCAAGCTTCAAAGATTCATTGTGTAATTCTTTAAAAGCTTTTTGTAATTCATCAAATGAATGTGAAGGTTCAAGAAGTGTTACCTCTTTATTGTCTCTTGCCATAAGACAAAGATTTACTTCTTCATTCTCTTCTTCATCGAATTCATTTTCTCCCCAAATTGAAGAGACATAGGCTTTCTTTTTGCCTTTGTCATAGCTTTTCTTCTCTTCTTGCTTATTGATGTATTGTGGATAGTCCCACTTGATATGTCTAGTCTTTTTACATTCATAGCAAGTAGAACCTTCCTTGTTGTTTTCTCTATCTTTTCTCCATCTTCTAGTATTCTTGTTTTCCAAAAATTTGTTGAACTTTTTGACAAAGAGGCCAAGATCTTCATCATTGATGTCAAGTTGTCCTTCATCCTCATCATTTTCAGCTTCTACTTTCTTGGAAAAGGTTGACTTGAAGGAGATAGTTTTCTTTTTCTTGATTTCTTCCTCTTGTTTCATTTCCAAAATCTGAGATTCATAGTTTTGGAGGTTTTTAAACAGTGTTGTGAGAGAGCTCATGGATTTTCCTCTAACCTCTATGATGACAGTTTTCTTTGCTTCCTATTCTAAAGTAAGACACCTTAGAATTTTAGTGGTTTGAGATTTTTCTACATAGGTCACACCAAGAGCTCTCAAAGGGTTAGTAATAGGAGTAAATTTCAATGGCATTTCACTAATGCTCTCACAACTTTTCATTTTGAAATTTTCATATTCATTGGTAAGAGTACTTATTTTTTATTCATTGACTCCTAGAGTTCCTTCATGTGTAATTTCAAGTGTATCCCGCATCTCTTTAGCATTTGTACAACTAGAAACTCTAAACTACTCATCTTGACTTAAAGCATTAACAATAATCATTTTGGCTTTAGCATTTAGATGCATAAGTTTCTTTTCAGCTTCATTCCATTCACTTTCGTGTATTGAAACATTTTTCCCATCAACTACCTTCATAGGTATATAGGGACCATTTTCCACCATATCCCATAAGTTTAGGTCTACTGCATCAAAAAATAATCTCATCTTAGACTTCCAAAAAATATAATGATTGCCATTCAAACCAAAGGGTTTAGTAAAGGAATTTCTTTAAGGCAAAATGCAATCACCAAAACCAGCCATAATTCAACTCTTAGACTGTCAAGTCTTTAATCAAGAGCCCAAGCTCTAATACCAATTGATAGAAATGGCTAGCTCCCAAGATGGGGTAAATTGAGTTTATAAAAAATTTCTTAAAAACTTGTTGGAAGTTTAAGAAGTTTTTAAACAAAAGCCAAATATTTATGACAATGAAAAATAGAGCAAAGACAAGATGAATAAGTGTAGAATACAAATAATCAAAGATAAAGTAATAAACAATTAAAAAGAGAAGAGAGAAACAGAGAATTTAACACAAATATTTATACTGATTTAACTTAAACCAAGCCTATATCGATATCAAGTCATCAAGACAATTTCTTGAGTGTTCAACTAATAATCACAAGTTTGTGAAAGATGGGCACTTGTGAGCCACTACAATAGAGAATTTTGTTTCCCAAGGGTATCTCTACCCCTCACACTAAGATTACTCTCAACCATAGCCTCAAGGAAACCTTCCTTGGTTAATATAATCGAAAGATTGAGATGAATAGGAGAAACTCTCTAAAACAGAATAGGTTTACAAATAATAAGTACACAAAAGCAAATGATTGGTAAGAGATTGATTTCACAAAATTCAAAGTCAAATGGAATATATTCTTGTTGATTTGACAATCTCTGAAGTCAATATATAGAAGCCCAAGTGTTAGAGATCTATTGGAAGAGGATCCATGATGTTATCAGCTAAAATCTTCAAAAAATAGCCATTGGAATTGATGTCATCATGCCAGCAATCAACTAGTTGGATCCTGATAGTCAATTCATGCACTTTAATGAGGTGTTAATCGACTGATACAGGTATATTAGTCAACTAATAACTTTCTGTTACTTAGCTCAAAATTTTCCAGAGTCCATTAGTTGACTACTACGAGGGTATTAGTCGACTGATCAGAACTAGAGCTAAATACAAATCTCAAACAGAAATATATTAGTCAAATGATACAAAGACATCAATTGACTACTGAGTTAAATCATCCTTAGCTAAAATTCCAGAGATATCAATTGACTGCTCCAGGTCCATTAGTCCACTAATCTCCTTTGAGCTTAGTTTTTCAAATCTTTTAAAAACATCTAAAGATCAATAACTCTTTTAGTGCCTTTCCAACTTGGTTATGTTGTGTTATTTCATTTAAAAACATTTCTCTTGCCTTTCAAAAGCCTATACACAAACTCCTAAGTCAAAAAATAAATAACTTCTTCTTCAAGCTCTATAACTCCTTTTGTCTTGGAAAGATATTCTTGAAAATATGAACATTGCTACACAGAGGAAAATGTCTTTTAACATAATTTGTTAATCATTAAAATTCAAATATTGCTTTGAATGCAATTGGGTCAACATAAACCCCTCTTGGTCGGTGAAGGTTGAGGCAGAAATTGTAAAATCTTATAATCTACAATGAATTCATTCAATATTTCCTCTTTTTGAGGAAAAAATCCCATATTTAAATCATGTTTCAAATGTACGAATACCTTACCCTATAAATCTGGATGGTACTGTGAAGAGTGATGGCACGAGGGGTTGTGATAGCTTGATTACAAACCATCGCAAGGCTTGGGTGGCAAGGTTCGTGAGGAAGATAGGTAATTGCTCCGTCATCAAAGCCAAGGTATGGGGAGCTCTAGAAGGTGTTTGGACTGTAACTAGGGTGGGATACTTGAAGGTCATCATGGAGAGTGACTCTTTTGACCATTGTTAATGGGCTCAAGTCTAATTGGCTTAAGGGTGTTGATGTAGAAAGCTTTGGGCTTGAATTCAATAAGGATGCCTCCTCCCTCACTAGTTTGAAGATTGTTCATGTTTGGAGGGAGGGCAATCTATGTGTAGACTGGCTCACTAGCGCCACCTTGTTAGGGAGTTAGGCTTGATTACGCTTGATCAACCCCCAATTAGGCTCGACTATCTTCTTTTAATTGATCTTGTAAGGGTCCAATTACCTTGAATGACTATGGTTTAAGTTGTTTGTTGGGCTTCGCCCCTTTGTTCACCCCAAAAAAAGGTTATGGTTTTCCTTAAACATTCCAAAGCTCCAAAAGAACGAAGGTTGTTTGGTTTCTACATTTTAAAATAATTTTTTGTTTTTAAAAATAAAAAATGAAACTTCTTTCCTAAGTGTTTAGAAATATAAATTTTAAAAATTGTTTTGAAAATTATTATTTTGTTTAAAAAATTTGAAAGCATATTTTATATGTTTTTAAATACACTTGTTTTGAAAACAAGCAAAAAATACAATTGCATTATTGCAATTATATAGATTGATTAATTATTCTTTCATCTTCATATTTTCCTACATTGACATTGTTCAATTTAAAGATTAAGACACTTAATTTTTTAAAAGACTAAATTAGATATAATAATGACGCTTCATACCTTCATTGAAAAATGGGCCAATGGTTATCTAACAAAGATGAAGCTATGATGTTTAAGGTTGATTATAGTTTTGTCCTACATCGAGGCGGGCACCAATGAGGTTCAACTTTCTTACTGGTTAGCATGGGTTTGGCTTGCCTGTCAGCTAACACTATGTTGGGCTTGCATGAGTCAGTCAATCAAGGTGAGGCCCACATGGAGCCCCCACCTAGTGCCCAATCAGATATCCTACAAGCCTAGCACAGTACTAGGCCTAGTAGACAATTTGGACACCAATTTGGTCCTTACTATTTGTTAGATTTTGGATCTTTTACTATTATCTCTATGCCTTAATTCTTGTACAGATGTACCAAAACAAGTCATAATTAAGAGACCTCTACAAATAAAATGAAACAAAGTAAAATAGGCTTTCTCTTTTATAAGTATTTAAAATTTTACTATCATCTCCTTTATTTTCAAAATGTATACTCGCTACTATTATAAATATTTTATTTAATGTTTAGAGAGGTTAATTACAACCTATTTTTTAATGTTCAGTAAATTAACATTACTTTTTTAAATAAAATATCATTTATTAACCTATGTACATATTGGGTGCTTTTGTTTGACAAGAAAGTAAAATATTTGTGACATTTTATTCTAAATTAACATAAAAAATGAGTATCACAATATGTAAAAATTAATATTTTTCCGTTGATTGAAAGTATTTTAGTAAAAAATAACTATGTGGTATTAGGTTAACTAATGTTAAAAAAAAAAAACTATAACGTACCTCTCTAGACAAAAAAGTACAGAGAAAAAACACTGGTATATATTCTAAAAATATAAAGGAGGATCGTATAGTTTTGAACACTTGTAGAAGAAGTGAATCTAATTTGCTCAATAAAATAATATTATTATTACTATTTGTTGATTTTTAAAAGCTTGCTTGCTTTTATTCTAATTTCCATAATTTGAAATATATATATATATATATATATATATAATTAAGTTCCAACTTCTTGAAATTAACTTCAACGATATTAAAAAGAGAAGTAGTAGCTTTGGAATGCCTTGTTCTTAGGGGTCCTTCAAAAATGGCAGCCATATCTAGTCCCATAAATGGCCTACATGTTTATATGCCTCCAAACAAATCAACATTTATATGATAGATAATTTTGTTTTCACTTGGAAATATTTAATGCAGCATAAATATGAAATATATTTCAACCAACTGTCATATATTTGATGCAACACTGGATCATTATTTTTTTTCATGTCTAAATTAAACTCACTTTTTTCCTTTAATACTACCAATAATTTTAGTCAATTAATGATCATCTAAATATTTTTTCATAATCATCATCTAAATAACTAATATTAAAAAATTTAAATTTAAAAAAATAATTTGGTGTTGCCACCAATTTTGTCCAATTACAACCATCTAAATAATTGATTTTAAAAAATTCAAATTTACAATAAATATATTAATAATAGCATTCATTTAAACCAATCAACTATCATTTAGATAATCAATTTTTGAAAAATTAAATTTAAAATCAATCACCTTGTTATTTGTGCATGTTAGGTCTCATTTTTCTTTTCTCTCATCTGGTGGCTCTCTTTTGTTTTTGCAAAAAATTAATAATTATAAGTAAATCAATCATGTTGTAAGCTTAAGAGAAAATGAATGCAATATTTAATATCAGAAACTCATAATAATATGTTTCAATATTTTTTGAAATTTAATTTTAAAATCTATGTTTCTAAATATGTCTTTTGTTATTTTTTGTCTAGCTTATTCAGTATCTAAAATATCTTATTATGGAAATTGTTATATGTTGCCATCTTAACTGGGTTTAACAAAAAAAGATTTGAAGATTTAATCTCTTTACAAAGAAGAGAAATGTTCAAATATATTTCTTAATATAGTGAATGAAGAACTATTAACAATTTATAATTTTTTATAAATACAAATACATAAAAAATAATATTAATTATAATAATTCTAAAATTATTTTATATACAATCTTTTACATTCTAGTTCTAGTTTTATGAAAAGTTAAGAGTACCTTTAATAGAATAATACTTTGTTTGGATGCATTTAAAGGGAATCAGAGTCCGTGCTTGTCTTTTAACCACGGTTTGGTCCCAGCACGGGATCTGCTCACCATTTAAAGATCTAGGTGGAACAATTTTGGGGAGGCTAGTCTTTTAGAAGTAAAATTCCTCCAACGTTGTAACAATGGCATTACGTTAAAGCTCGATCCTTGCGTCTTGAATTGTTCCAATCTTGGAGGCTTTACGTCTTGATCTGGAACGCTTCCTTCCAACAGATGTTCCAATGCTCTCCTGCAATTCTTGCACCTTGGTAATTTCAGGAACATCTTTGCTTTTATTTTTCTCATCTTTAATTATTCTCCCTTTCGGTTCAGCCCCGAGCACACCCTTTGAATCTTGAATATGCTTCTGCTCCATTTTTGCTTGCTGATTGGCTGTTATCGTCTGCTTCAATACATTGGCAATATCCATCATCTTTCCTGGCTCCTTTTTTGACTTGTCATCTTTCTTCACTGCAACTGACTGGTTTTTCGCCTTCAGTGATTCACAAGTAGCCTTGTGTTTCTTTCCATGAAGGTGGTTCTTCAAAGTTTTCTCGCTTGTTGTTGTCACCTGACACATGGCACAAGTCCACTCTTTCTGTACTTTCTTAGATGCAAACCTCTCAAGAAATTCTTCATCTGCTATAACTGTCCCTGCAGTTCCTTCGGTTTGCACTGTGGCGGATGATATGCTAACATTCAGTTCAAGGTTGCTCGCAGCTGTATTTCCCTGATATGGTGAAGATTTAGCATAGATTTGAGTTTTAAATTTTGACTTTTCGTGGGAAAAATCCTATTTTCCAACTGAATATGATAAGAAAACCTTACTTGTTTGCTTTCAGGAACTTCCTCCTTTTCAATCATCTCCAAATCGCTGATGTCTTTCTGTTCAACGTCAAACCTTACTTTATTTGTCTGCACAATCGATAAATTCAACCCATCAGCCACTTCAGATGATAAGAAATGATCTGCTAATGCTATTGAAAAGACCATATTCTTGCTCTTTCTTCATTCATCGAATACATCAACCAAGAAAAGGAGAATTGGAGAGGTAGAATTTTAGAGTCAATATCCTGTCATTACGATTCCATTAAGCTACCTCAGATGTTCCAATTCTTTCCGTTTAAAGGTGACAAAGCAAAGACAATAGAATGTATGACAAGGATTACATTAATGTCATGTAACTGTATAAATGACATGAAGACTATACCTGTTGCATTTCATTCTTCTCTGTAGCTGGAACTGCTTTCATCCCTTCTGCATCAAGATTTTGTGCCGTTTTGTTCTTCAATATGAGAAAAGGATAATCAGCTTAATTTTAGAGTACAGGATAAGCAAGCAATCTAAAAGAAGGGAGGTGGTGAGTGATTTTAAACTCAAATCAACCAGTTATTGACATAAACAAGTACGTAAACTTATTCACGCATAGTGAAACAAACATGCTTTCCTAAGTCCCTTTTAAGAACTTTTTTGGCATATTGTCATCTTACTCTAGATTCTTCTATGTCAGGAAGCATCTCAGATGCACGTGTTTAAAGATCATTGGAATCTCACATCGCACTATATTTAGCCTTGTTAACTTTTTAAAATACTAATCATATCCCCGCTATGATTAGCGGCAAACTTCTGTTGCTCTATCATATACAAAAATCGGTATCTAAGATATCAAAGAATGTGAGATAATAATGCATGAAAACCGTTCCTTTGTAACTATAGCAGAAGAAGACTTTTACTCTTTGTACTCTGACCCATTTTATATACTGCCTAATATTTACGTTGATTTATAGTAATACCTTGCTAGCAATTAGTTTCTCCAAGGCTTCAGTTCCATTCTCTGTTATATATTTCTCAGTTTGCATTAGAAAGTTCTCTTTCTTCACAAACAGCTTCTTCGAGTCCCTGAACCTGCTTATGATTTCTTGTGGATTCATAGAGATGCGCGAGTTAACAAGGAGATTATAGACAGAATGAGCTCTTCCAAAGTCAGGTATCACGAGCCACACAATGATCATTAGCTTAATGTAAGGCCAGTACTGAAACCTAAAGTTGAAGACGAGGATACACAAGTAATATTGGTGAAGAACCCTAATATAGCAGTCAATGCAATTTTAGATTTAGATGATATAGAGTAAACATAAAATTTACCATTGAAGAAGCATGTGAAAGGCATGTTCAAACAGGTAAATCAAAGAGAGAAGAATCCAATAAGAGATCAAATTCCGAGTGTCTGAATGGCTATCACTCTCAATTGCTTGGATGGAAGCACATCTTCAATCACGTAACATCAACATTATAAGCAACCAAAACACCATAACTATTAGTGACAGTGAAACAGTACTTGGAAAGAAAAAACTTATCATAACATCGCCATTATATATACATAAACCAAACCATTTATGAAGATTTATACTAGTATGAAAAAGGTCGAAAACTGTTCAACCTTTTTTTTTAGTACATTATGATTTTGTCCCTGAAAAATTCTGTTTTTTCAATTTGATCTTTAAATATTAGATTTGTCTCAATTAAATCATTTTCATCATTAAATTATAATATCTACTTGTGCTAAACTTCAAATTTTTCATTGCCAAGAGTTAAAATTGACAAAAAGATTGACTTAATTAAAATAAATATAATTTTTTAACAATTAAATTAAGACCCTTAACTTTTAAGTATTAAATCATTAATTTACTCTCTTTTATCAATATCATGTCTACCTTAGAATTTTTCATGGAACTTGCTAAGCTCCACATCTCGAAGCATGTAGCTAGAATCCCCAGAAAAGCACAGATAGAATGTATAGAAAAGGGATAGGTTATGAAGCATGTTAATGGGTCTAAGGATGTCCTTGTCTGAGATTTAATGATTTAACAGTCCAAATTCTAATATTTTTTTAAAAAAAATAACAAAACTGCTATTTAAAATCTAATCCATCAGATGCAAATAAAGACAATCAACCACCGGATCTGTTTTCGTTTTACACTAAAACAGCAAGAGAGTGAGAGAGAGAGACTTACAGAGGATACACCAGAGCGAGAAGAGGCCTAAATATGAAAACAACAACGCAGAGTTAAAAATAAAAATAATCAAAAGTGCATGGGGACAATTTGAAGAGGGTGTAAAAAAACCATTTTTACTTTTACAGTTAGACCATTACAACAATGGACTGTTAAGGCGGAGATATGGGCAAAAATAACAAATTGGAAATCTGATGAGAAGCAGAAAAATTGCAGCAGAGAAATGAAGCAGATGAAAGATATATATGGGTATATAATATATGCGGTACCATGAAAGAAGATCGATGCAATGAAGGGCGAGTTTGAGAAACCAGAAAGCTCTCATCTTCTGGATTGAAGCTCTAATCCTTTGTGGCGTTTGAGGTTGGATCTCCAGAGAGGCGAAACAGAGATCTGTGAAGAAGAAAAGAAAGATGAAAGAACCGGAAAAGACAGAGAGTGTGGGAAAAGAGAGCGTCACCGTGGAAAGTCAAGGGACAAAGCTATTACGGTAGCTAGTCATCTATGCTTGCTGGGTTGTACAAAGGAATAAAGCGGTACGTACAGTCCCAACGTATACCATTACAAGGCCTGTTCAAGAATCCATTGAAAATAAAATAAAACGAAATAAATTGCGCTGTTACACTCCACTCTTTTTGTCAGGTTGATAAAATTAAATTCATTATTAAATTAGTCAATATATTAATTTAAAAATTAATAATTAAATCATTATTATAATTTAAAATATATAATTAATTTATATGTTATAAATTTTAAAATATATAAAATATATTTTTAAAATGTTATAAATATGTTACAAATAATTGATAAAATATATTTTGATTGAATTGACCGATTCAGTCCAGTCTTTTAAATACTATTTATAATTATTAGATTCGTTGTGTTATTCCTTTTACTTTTAAAGTTGAGACATGCGGTCTTAATAAGTTTTTTTTTTTCAGAGAGGTTTATTAGAATTTTTTTTATGTTCGGTAACTTAATATTACATATTTTATGACTAAAATATTACATATTAATCTAAGTACATATTGAATGTTTTTTTTTTACAAGAAAGTAGAATATTTGTGATAGTGCTTTTTTTTATTAACAGGAAGAAAGAGTGTCATAGTATACAAACATTAATGTTTTTAGATTAATAAGTTATTTTAGTGAAAATAAAAATTAGTGATATGTGGTTAGCAATTACTTCAAAAAATACTATAACTCACCTCCTTAGAAAAAAATATATAAAATTGAATAAAGAATAGTATAATTTTTGTTGTATAAGTTTTAGCAGAGGTTAAGACTGCTCTAATCATAACAAATCTTCAGAAAATATATTATTGCGCTATTGATCGTTGCTAAATGTAGCTGTTCTTTCACGTTCAATTACTATCAAAGAATGTTGTCTCTTTCATCTAGCTTTTGTGAAATTATCATATTTTGTATATATTTTTTAAAAAAATTATAAGTATTTTTTTTTTGAATAATTAGCACCAATCTATTTTATTTTATTTAAAAATATAATTTTTGCAAGATTCTAAAAAGTAGACTAGTCATTAAACTAATAAAGACACCAATTTCAAATATTAGTGATCGAACCATGGTCGAATTAGTAGTATTTTAAAAATATAAAAAAATAAAATATATTATTAAAATATTATACATAATTACATATCATAAATATAAATTATAAATTTAATTAAAAATAAAATTTAATATTTATACACTAAGTATATATAATATTAAATATATATAACATATTAATCATCGCTAAATAAAAATTACAATTAATAAATCAATATAATAAAATTAAAATTTGAAAAATATTTTATAATTAGGCCATGCTATAGCATTAGCCTATTCTCCTATGAGTCCAATTGTTGAATAAACAAAGGTAGTGCTGTGAGTAGTTCGATGCTCGCCATTCATTATCTTTTTGAGATGTGTGTTTTTTCTTTCATTGTACCTATTATTTTAATTTTTAAAATCTAATAGGCGTTTTCAAAAATTGCTTAGATCATTTTTTTTTCTTTTATCTATTATTTTAATATTAATTTTTTTATTCTACTTATTATTTTAATATTAAAAAACTTTTATTTTTGGATAATATATTTTATTTTTTATCCTCTTGATTCACATTTTGTTTTTTATCATAAATAATTTTATACAGTATATTTTAATTCTTATTATAAATAATTTTAAATCAGTGTTTGTCAAGTACTGACCGTTGGATCAGCAAGATCCAACATCCAACGGCCACAAATCTTTTTTATTAACTGAAAATATTTTTATTTATTCACTTAGTTGCTTGATCAAAATTTTTCTTTTATTTATTGTTTGATATAAACTCTTCTTCTACGTTGTCTAGGTCCTTGGATTAAGAATATATTTATTTTTTGTCAAAATTATCTCCTATAAACTTTTTAGTTTGTTCACTTTAGTCCCTATTCTTCATTTCAAAATTCATTTCTTGTATTGTTCTTGAGTAAAAATAATAGATTGGCTCATATTATGACTAAAAATGAAATTATTCACTAATTTGGAGGACAAAAAATGTGAGAAGAAAAAAATGAAAGTGAAGAATAAGGATTAAAGTGAACAAACTAAAAAATTTATAGGGGATGATTTTGATAAATAACAAAATATATTCTTAATCCAGGGACTTAGAGGAAGTAGAAGACGAGTTTATATCAATCAATGAATAAAAGAAAATTTTTTATCACAAAACTAAGTGAATAAATAAAAATATTTTCAATTAATAAAAAAAAATTTGTAGCCGTTGGATCTTGCTAATCCAAATGTCTGACAAACACTAATTTAAAATTATTTATAATAAAAATTGAAATATACTGTGTAAAATTATTTATAATAAGAAACAAAATGTGAATCAAGAAGATAAAAAATAAAATATATTGTCTAAAAATAAAGGTTTTCTAATATTAAAATAATAAATAGAATAAAAAAACTAACATTAAAATAATAAATAAAATAAGCAGTTGTTAAAAACGCTTATTTGATTAGTACTGTCAAAAGTAAAGATTTTAAAAATTAAAATAATAAATAAAACTAAAAAAAAGAGCACACATCTCTCAAAAAGAAAATACATGGTGAAGATGCTCGAGCACCACCCATAAACAAAACAAAAAGGAAGCATCGGGCCCCACGCGATTTTTTAATATTGCACCTTTTATCAGTCACTTTCGAACCAACGCCACACACCAAGCCACTTACTCAAAGTCTTCTTCTCTCTACAATGTTCATTCTTTTTTTTTCTTCTTCTTTCTTTTTTGACCTGTAAACCATCTTCTTCTTTAATTATCCACCACGGACTATCTTTTTTCTCTTCTTCTTCTTCTTTGGCAGCAACGAGAAAATGTCGGTGGAATGATTTTTTTAAAAAAAAATAAATCATTGAACCAGTCAACTGTGGCAACTAACCAATTTTTATAATTTTTTTGATTTTTAATTAATGTGACAGATTTTTAATCGATTTAACTTATTTTTAATTTTCAAATATATTTTGGACTAAACGACATACTGATTTGCTTAATTTTCTATCCGTTGGGCCAGCCTGGTCCAACTATCTTAACATTGAATTTTTGCAAATGTTTGTATAAAGGCATTTTAAATATTTTATGTGATCAAATTAGATAATATATTTAATCAATTTATAAAAGGTAACTTGAACTATATCGATTATTATATTGAATTGTATTGTTTTTATCTCTTTTTTTTTAAGTATCGGTATTAATTATTTTATTGTATTATATTAATCACAAAATCATGCGTAAAATTTTTATATCAAATAATTTTAAACTTTGTTTTATCTTCAATATTTTTATAAAATTTTAAAATTGTCTCAAAACACATTAACCAAACAATTTTTTTAATTTTCAAAAACTAATTTCAAAAATAGTTTTATAAATCTTATTTTCAAAATAAAAAATCCAACCAAACATACGCATACAAGATTGCAAACAACTCATTATTATAACAACTGCATTTTGATGAGCAATTGGGTCATATCACATGTGGATTGACAGATACATTTGGGCCACTTTTGAAATAATTTTATATTTACTAGCGTCAACTATTTTACTCGCGCGTTATACGGTTTTGTTTATATTTTGTGTTTTTTATTTATAAAAATTATAACATATGTTATTAAGTAACAATAATATAATTAATTTTCCGGTAAATATAATTATAGAGTTTAATTAAAATATCTCTTAATACCTAAATTTGAAATAAATTAAGGTAAAAGGAAGACAATTGGATCACCCAACAAAATTTTAAGTAAATTTATTATCACTTTTAGTTTTAAAAAAACACGCATTTTATACAAATCCTTATTATACCTTGACCCATATAAATACGTGTTGAGGAAAAATGTCCCAGTCTAGAAACTTAGAGAAAGCCAAAATTATTTTTCTCTCTAAAATCAATATCTTATTTAGCCAAATATATTATTTTTATATTACTTACTTGATCTATTTAAAAGGTTGTTCTATATTCAGCAAAAAAGAAAGTAAACTATAAGATAAAAAGAAAGGACACGAAGAAGTCAACCTCTTAAAAGGTCAATTTTTTTTTATAAAAAAAAACTCATAAAAAAAATATGTGAAATAGAAGTGAAGTTCACCTCTTTTTATCATTCTTCTTAAACAAATATTCAATAAATAAAAATGTAGTTTCATTATATATCCAAATGCCAAACATTCTACTCGACAAGCACGCTTATCAAGGAGCTGTGTGAGGAGACAACAAATATTGGTTGCATCAATCTTTAGCTCCTCTTTCTCCCTTCTTTCTTCAAATAAGTGGAAGAAGCATTAATGATGGAAGGAAAATATGAAGTTGCATTTATGGTGGAGAGAAGAATGGTTTATTACATTAAATGAAGTATATGTTGAAGAAACTTCAAGATGCAATGACTATTTTCTCCCACTCCTATATTTAAAGTTCTGAAGTTGCTCTTCCCTAGTTTTGATGAAGAAATCTAAGAGTTATTGCTCAAGAAAGTATTTTATTTACTCATTGTGTGTTTATAAATATTATAGTCAGTAGTAGATCTAGGATCCTATTAGAATTCAGTAATGTTATTGCAATGACGAGAAACCATGGGGGCATAGTTTTAAATTTTAAAAAGAAATAGAATAAATAAATAAATAAAGGGCAAATTGCACAGATTTCCCATAAACTTTGAGATTCTTACAATTTACTCCTATAAATTTCTAAACTTAGCAAAACCCCCTTTTTAATTTCCAAATATTTACAAAAATACCATCTCTGTTATCAAGTTTATCATTAGTAAATGGTTTAGCCAATTTTTTTATGCCTAATCAAATTTGAAACACAATAGTTTTGATTTAAATTTTTATTATTTCTTAGACCAAGATTACAGTGAATTAATAAATCAAGAAAAAACAAAATTACACATAAGAAATAATAAAAATTTAAATAAAAAATATTGTGTTTCAGATTTGATTTGGCGTAAAAAAAAATTAGTTAAACTATTTAATAATGGTCAATTTGAGGGTTACCCTAACAAAGAGAGTCTTTTTGTAAATATTTAGAAGTTAGAAGAAGTCTTTTGCTAAGTTTAAAAATTTATAGGAGTACATTGTAAGAATCTCAAAGTTTTAGGAAAATCTGTGCAATTTTCCCTTTATTTATTTATTTTTATTCCATTTCTTTTTAAAATTTAAAACTATGCCACATGTCAGCCTATGGTTTCATGTTATTGCACAGTAACGTTACTGAATTCGAATTCAAAATCACGTCATTGGGCAATTTATTTAAAAAATAAATTAAATTATTAGATAAAAAACCAATATATATATATTAAAAAATCACATGATGAGAAAAGAGGTCAGTACCTACCTCTCAATCCTTTCGTTCTATTTGGTCCCATGACTCTCTTTGCAATCCGTGATTGCTGCAGCTTGAGCCTCCGAAAATTCGAACACTCAGTCGCCCTAAAAGAGAGGGATCTAAGTTCTAACACTTGGCTGAGAGCAAGAGGTGGAGATATCAAATGGAGAAGCCTAAAAGAGAGGGATCTAATTTTCAGACATGCAGGAAAATTAGTCAAAAGCAAATGACCAACTTTGTCTTTTAGTGATACTAAATTAAGACTTTATTCAGATATTCTTTTTTTTTAAAAAAGTCAAAGTGATGCCTGATTGGGTCATAATAAGACGGAGAGATGGGGTCCTTGTCCAAGTGGAGAGAAGAAAAGAATGAAAATGGGGGTTCAAAAATTTTAAGGGGTCTAAAAATGAATTTTGGGGGGGGGGGGATTATAAAATTTTATAGTATTATATGTAATTATAAAAAAGCTATTTATTAAGCTATTTAATTGTTTTCTTCTCATTTAAAGCTATCATTCATTCTATTAGAAGGTAGTAAAAGCTGTGAGTATTGAGCGTTGTTAAAGGTTGTAAAATTCCATGTTATGTCTTAGATCGAGTTTTGTAAGAGTATAAATAGTAAAAGCCAGGATAAATCTTTGCAACCTTAGACTTTGTTGATGATTAAGTCCGAGTCTGTGTGAGTATAGCTAGTAAAAATTAGGAAGTTTGCCCTTTAGGGGTTTTTTTTATAAATCTATGTGATCTTACACACTTAAATATAAAATTTCCTTGCTTCTTACTTGGGGAGAGGATGTAGGATCTAGTTCTAAAATCTTATGTTTTATATTCTACTCTCCTTCTTTTCATTAAAAGTTATTATTTTCTTTACAAGTCAATATTTGAAACTATATATCTTTTTGAAATCAAAAGTTTTTAAAAGGGAACAAATTTAGAAACGAAATCATAATTTTCATCATATACACACAATTCAAACTCTTTTTTGTGTGAAATCTACACTAACAGTACTTCATGTGAATATCTCTTTGTTCATATTGACATCTCCCTCTCTAGACTACTCAATTATCTCTAAGTTGTGCATCGGAGTCCATAAATAGAACCCTTGACTTTCTTATGACATTAACTCCATATCATGTTGCAGGTGTCTTGTAAGGACTTGTGTGGATTTCAAATTATGAAAATCAACCTTTTACAATTGGGAATAACTTAGCCCAACAAAAAAGAAATGGCACAACCCTACACTTTTCATACTTGGTTCAACTGTTTTAATGGATAAGAAAATAGAATCACATTTCGAACCTACTAATAGGTACAAATCTATAGCTCTCTATTTTCATTACTATATAGGACAATTTGAGATTCACTACTAACAAAGCCTGAGAGAAAGTTGAATAAATATTCCGGTAGCACAGGTATTCTGACATTAACTTAAGAGCATACCTCCACTCTAAACAAGCCTTTTAGTAACATGAAGATGGAAACAACCCTCATCCAAATAAATGGAACAAAAGCCCATGGCCCAAACAGAATGCCTACTATCTTTTACCAAAATTTCTGGCTAAAGATGGGCAAAGATCTCATTTGTATGGTCAACTCTTTTTTAACAATGGACGTACATATTGCGAGAAATCAACCTAGCTACAATTGTCCTTATTCCAAAGAATGATTGCCCCAAATGCTTTATGGCCTACCCGCGTATAAACGTATAGGTTGGACAAACGAAATTATAACTTATAAATTAATTTATAACTCATTTAATTAGTTTATAAGTTGTTAAAAGTATTCGATAAACGAATCTATTTTAATAGCTTATAATTTATAGTTTTAAATTTTTTATTTCTATTTTTTTATTATTTTTTTAAAATACTATTATGCCTATTACTTTATTATATCTTATTTATTCATCTTTTATTATATTTATATTTATATATAATATATTATACATATATAATATTATATATATATATATGATAAAGATATATAAATATATTATATATGTGAAAATATATTATTTATATATAAAATATATAAATATATATCTTTAATGAATTTTGTATTTATAATAATTTAAATTAATTTAATTAAAAATAAAAATAATATATTTATTTATATTATTTTAAAATTAAAAAATATATATTTTTTGTTAATGTCATTTTATACTTTTCAACTATGTCAACAACTTCTTTTATCGAGTACTTCTTATTCAAATAAGCTAGCTTATAAGCTATAAACTAAAAATTAGCTTATAAGCTATCTGCTAGCTTATAAGTTAATTTTGCCAAACAAAACCATAGAGTGATATAAGTTTTAACAAACAGTCTCCAGCAAAGTATGCCTGATGTCATTAGTCCTTTATTAACAACCTTGGTTAAAAATAGACAGATGTGGGATAACATTTTTGTGGCAAGTGAATTGTTACATTACCTACACAAATGCAAAAAGAAAAAGACAAGCTGGGCAGCTCTTAAATTGATATTCAAAAGGATTTTCATAAAGTCTCTTGGGACTTCCTTCTCAAAGTTCTTAAGATGATGAATTTCCTTGAGCACTAGAGGAGATCCTATTAATAGGGAATTGTTAGAGCCCTTCTTGCTTCAATTAGAATTAACCACGCTAATACCCTGACCTAGCAAACTTAACTACGCTAACAAACTGCCATACCCATAATTGTAAGTGTCCACTTTTCAAGAGATTAACTACACATGAACTCACTATACTTCCTGTAAAGTCCAGTCCTTTTTAAGGGCACTGCCTATATAATTATTCAACTAACATGTCAGACCTTCACTATAAATACCACAAAAAATGATTCATTATAGGAACTTAAAACTATGGTATTCTTGAGCTTTGAGAGATTTCTTTGCTCTGGAACTTCTTTTACTTGAACTTTTGAGCTCACAAGAACAAGTTATTATTAATTTATTAAGTTTTAATCTCTATTGACTTGAGAGTTTACCTACAGTATTTTACTTTTTTCCCAACTAAGAATTCTTAGAGACTGATCCATTGCATTGTACCTCCTAAATTCAAACCTCCCCATTTTCGGAACTATCAGTGATGATATATAATTGTTTTGATTATTTTGAAAAGTATATTTTATCAATTTAATCTCTGAAAAATAAATATCATCATTTAACGCTACATAGTCAAATACATTTGGATTAAATGGATGAAATTAACAACATAAGACTACATCCTTTATGATCATGTGTTTGGAAAAAAGTTAAGTAGAATTGCTTCTAAGCAGAATCAATTTTCAAAATTGATACCGGGTAAACTAAGGTAATGCATTAATGATTTATGTTTGAAAACTGTTATTAAAAAAATAATTTTTAAAAAATAGATTTTGTTTGAATATTAGTTAGCAAAAACTTTTAGATTTATAATTATCAGAAAATATATTTATTTTAAATTACCTTATTTTCATTTATCTTTATTATTTAATTTTACTCATTCTATCATAGGCACTAATATTCTTTGACTCAAAATATACATATAACTGTTAAGCACAAAAACTTGGACAATATTATAATTGCTACTGTGTACAAAAGGACTAAGATGCGAACTTCTAATTAAAATAATTAAAGAGTAAATATCATGAGAATTAAAGAAAAAATAAATATAAAAGCATGGTTCAAACAAACATTCAAAGCCAACAAATAAAAAAATCAAAACAAATAAAATAAAATCATTTATATGCAAATTTCCCATCTCGTTTAAAGCTATGCTCATTAGTCATATTAAAATGCAAACATCAAAGTACATGTATCATTGCATAAAATCTTAAAGCCATAAATCTCCATGACAATACAAACAAATATTGTAAAATTAATCAGCTTGATTTTGTCTTTGGGTAAAAATTGTGTTGGTTATATATATATATATATATATGCACATGAGGAGGACCTACAGGTAAAGTAAAGTAATTTCTTTTATCCAATGGTCAATGGGTCAAGAGATAGATTAAATCAAAGGCTGCCACGTTTATTTTTGAGATGATTGTTATTATTGTAACTTTTACCGCAGTATAAAATAAAAATAATAAAATAATAAAATTAAAAAATAAAATTTTGATATCATTTTTTAATGAAGTAATTTGAGCATAACACCCTTAATTTTGTCTTTTACTCGCCGTCACCTCTAGTTTCTTCCACGATCCGAATTCCCAGATCATTATCATTCTACTTCCTTGTCCAATCTTCAAAACCCATCTCCTCTGGATATTTCCTTCATACATCTTCTCCTCTTCCCTCTCTCTCTCTCTCTCTCTCTCTCTATCTGCATATTTCCTTCAACGCTCAGAGCCACCCTCCTCTTCCTCCTTCTCTCTCCCTCTCTCTCTCTGCTTCTTTTCCTTCTCTAATTCTGAGTACTTCACACCGTCGTCCTCCTCTGATTCTACACATTCATATTCGGGTATACTCGAGCGAGCCACTGATTTTCGCCATAACCCGTCTGAGTCGAGCGGTTTATGGACGAGCTATACTCGGACCTGCTTGGGCCATCTGGTTGCCGGTCTAGTGGCTCGACCGGCCCGATTACAAAAGCATGCCTTTACCTGTTTTAAGCTCAGAAAATGAGAGATGAGTGAAGAGAGACACATAGAAAATGGGAAGAGGGGATAGGAAGTGAGGGATAGAAGGCAGAAATTGGTCGTTAGTAAAATTAATGCAAACCTTGATTTGAGCTAAAAGTAAGATCAGATTACTTTAATGCAAATATTGATTTGAGGCAAAATCAATTCTACAAACTTCTTTTCTAACATGTTTCCAAACAAAACAATTTTCTTACAAAATTATATGTTTCAACCTGCAAGACCTTGAGTGTGCCAATACGTTTCCAAATATACACAAAATGACAAATTGGAAGGATGAGGATGTTTCCAATTGCTTGCACTTCAATCTCTATATACAAGGATATATAAACCAGGTGATCTCCTCCGTTACAAAGTACATAGCACATACTGTTGGGAAAAACGGCGGTGTGCGCAGAATTAAAATAATTTCACAAACCCACAATAATTCTCAAAATACAATAGACAAAAATAACACTAAAAATTTTTAGCGTGGAAAATTCAAATTAGGTAAAAATTACGGGACCTGTAGGCCGTTTAAATCTTCCACTATAGTAATAATGGGAATACAATCTTCACCCTTAGGTGGACCTCTCACTCACAAAAAAATACTACAACAGTATTTCTTCAATTTGTGGACAATAACCCTCACAAATTAGACTCACTAATTTTCCTCTCACAAACTTTCTGAGGCACTCTCTCTATTTTTCTTCTTACTTTTTTTCTCTCAAAGTGAGGCTTCTTTCTAGGTTAAAGGGATGATGGAAATGGCTCTTATTTATAGAGTCATTTTGCCTTCAGGTTCATCCCCCTTGTTTGTAAATTTTCTTCACGCGTTTTCTTTTCTGCAGCAGCCTCTCCTTTTTCAATTTTTCCTCAGGCTGCGCCTAACAAGAAGGAAATTTTCTCTTGTGGGCCCCACAAATTTTGTTATTTTATGACTTTAGAGTAAATTACAAAATTTGGTTGCAACTTTAGTTAAATTGTAATTTGGCCCTTTTTTTTAAATATTATAAGTCATGGGCCCCACTTATGGAGGGACCCACCTTTCAATTCTCCCCCTCCCGACTTAAGTGGGGGGTTCCACCAATCCTGCAGCTGATCGACAATATTCAAACTTGCTTCTTGGAAGAGTCTTAGTCAACATATCAGATCCATTTTCATCTGTATAGATCTTTTCAAGCTGTAGTAGCTTATTCTCCAATGCACCTCTTATCCACTGATATGTCATATCAATGTGCTTCGATCTTGAGTGAAAGGAGGCATTCTTTCCAAGGTGAATTGTACTTTGATTGTCACAAAATATCTCATATTTTTCTTGGTGGAAAGTAAGTTCATTTAAGAACCTTTTTCATCCATAGCAACTCCTTACTGGCTTCAGTCGCTGCGATGAATTCTGCTTCAGTGGTAGACAGTGCAACACACTTCTGTAACTTTGACTGCCATGCCACAGCTCCCCCTGCAAAAGTGATCAGGTAGCCCGAAGTAGATTTTCTCGAATCTATGTCGCCGGTCATATCTGCATCTGTGTATCCAACTAACACAGGTTTGGTATCTCCAAAACATAAGCATATTTTGGAAGTACCCCGTAGATACCTGAATATCCACTTTACTGCAGCCCAATGTTCCTTTCCAGGTTTTGTAAGGAATCTACTCACTACTCCAACTGCATGAGCAATATCCGGCCGTATGCACACCATGGCATACATTAAACTTCCAACTGCTGAAGCATATGGAACCTTGTCCATCTCTTCCTTTTCTTCATCTATGGAAGGGAACTGCTTAGAACTTAGTTTAAAGTGATTAGCAAGAGGACAACTAACCACTTTAGCTTTGTCCATGTTGAACCTTTGAAGTACTTTCTCAATATACTTCTCTTGTGACAACCATAATTTCTTGGCACTTCTATCTCTAGTTATCTTCATGCCAAGAATGTGTTTTGCTGGCCCTAAGTCTTTCATAGCAAAAGACTTTCTCAACTGGTTCTTCAAGTCATCAATTCTAAAAATATTTTGGCCAACAATCAACATGTCATCCACATAGAGCAATAAAATAATAAAATCATCATTAGAGAATTTCTGCACGAACACACAGTGATCTGAAGTAGTCTTCTTGTAACCATGCTCCCCCATAACAGACTCAAACTTCTTATACCACTGTTTTGGTGCTTGCTTCAAGCCGTACAAGCTTTTCTTTAGCTTGCAAACGTAGTCCTCTTTTTCTTTTTGCTTGAAACCCTCTGGCTGCTCCATGTATATTTCTTCCTCCAAATCACCATGAAGGAATGCAGTTTTGACATCCATTTGCTCAACCTCAAGGTCAAGACTTGCTGCTAACCCTACTACTGTTCGAATGGATGTTATTTTCACCACTGGTGAAAATATCTCATCAAAGTCAATCCCTTTTCTTTGGCTGAATCCCTTGACGACCAATCTGGCTTTGAATCTTGGATGGAAACTGTTCTCTTCATGCTTAATTCTGAACATCCATTTATTTTTCAAAGCCCTCTTGCCTTTTGGCAGCTTCACCAGTTCAAAAGTTTTATTCTCATGCAATGATTTCATCTCATCTTGCATGGCATCAATCCACTTCTTCTTGTGTTCATCATCCATTGCTTCTTCGAAGCTTTCTGGTTCTCCCCCGTCAGTTAATAACACATACTGATTTGCAGGGTATCTAGTAGAGGGTTGTCGAACTCTAATAGATCTTCTCAATTCTGGAGAACCCATTGGAACTGGTGGTTGATCATGAACACCATCATCATCATCAGAATCTTCTGATGGAATCTCAACGGGAGCATCTGGATTACCTGTTTCAGGCTGATCATTCTGTATTTCATCTCCAACTTGTCTTGGCACCAGTGTTGGAGGAATAACTTCCGAACCAGTTGAATCACCATTGGCTTTAGAAATATCTTCAATGGTCTGATCTTCAATGAACACAACATCACGACTCCTGACTGGTTTCTTCTCTACTGGATCATAAAATCTGTAGCCAAGCTTATCTTGACCATATCCAATGAACACGCATTGTCGTGTCTTACTTTCAAGTTTGGATCTTTCATCCTTTGGAATATGTACAAAGGCTTTGCATCCAAACACTCGCAGATGGTTGTAGGAAACATCTTTTCCCGACCATACCTTTTCTGGAACATCTAGCTTTAAAGGGACACAAGGTGAGCGATTCAGCACATGTACTGCTGCTAGTAAAGCCTCACCCCAAAATTTCTTTGGTAACTTTGTATGAGAGAGTAAACATCTGACTCTCTCCATCAAAGTTCTATTCATCCTTTCAGCCAGGCCATTCAGCTGGAGTGTTTTTGGAGGCGTTGTCTGATGCCGAATACCATGCTCTTTACAGTAGGCATCAAAAGGTCCAATGTATTCTCCACCGTTGTCTGTCCGGATGCATTTTAGCTTCTTCCCAGTTTCTCTTTCAACTGAGGCATGAAACTCTTTAAAGACACTCAGCACTTGATCCTTTGTCTTTAAAGTGTATGCCCATATCTTCCTTGAATGGTCATCAATGAAAGTCACAAAGTACTGAGCACTACCAAGTGACTTTAACATTGGTGCACATAAATCTGAGTGTACCAAATCCAGTACATTCGCCATTCTAGAAGGAGGGTGGCTTTTGAACGTAGCTCTATTTTGCTTTCCTGCCAGACAGTCATCACACTTCTTTAAGTGAACTTGATTCAAACCAGGTAGAGAATTCTTCCTAGTTAAATGGATCATGCTCTTGTCACTCATGTGACCGAGACGTTTGTGCCATAGCTCAACTGTACTATCATTCTCCGTTGTGTTCACAACGTCCTTGGAGAGCTTTGCTTGCATAATGTACAGTTTGGAGTCTTTGTTTCCTCTGGCCACCACCAACGATCCTTTGGTGAGCTTCCATTGGCCATTAAAGAAGGTATTGCAGAAACCTTCATCATCTAGCTTGCTTGTTGAGATCAGATTCAGGCGCATATATGGAATATGCCTCACATCCTTCAGGACTAATTGCGTACCATTCTCCGTCTTTAAACAAACATCTTGTCACGACCCGTTTTCTGGGCACATGACCGGCACAATGATGAATATCCCATCACTGTAAGCCTTTCGATAAATTCTACCCATGAGTTTAGTCATTATCAAAATAACCATTCCTGAAGAAAATATATCAAATTTTCTTATTTGAAATTCATAGAGATGATTTGCACATAATAATAGATTCTAAAATATATTATTATGCTGACATACAAACCAAATGCCAAACCCCTGATCTAGATGTCCTAGATGATTACAGAGCAACATAATCTACAACAATAGAGGGGCCTACCCGATAGCGGGAGGGTCCAAAGTGATTTACTCTTCTAGCGGATATTCTTCACTGACAACCTGATCTGAACAAAAAGGTTGTACAAACAATGTGAGCTTTTAAACTCAGTGAGCAAATCGACCTCGCAATTATTAACAACATATTTAAGATCAAACCAAATCACATTTCAAACAATTCAAACAATTCATACAATTCTAAATCAAGTTCCCAGACATTTTTCGGGTCCCGTCCACAATAAGTGGCCGTTGCCCCACGGCCCCTGCCGTATCCTCCCTTATTTCACCCCTGTCCTCAAAGGGACAAATCTGTAGTCTAACCTTATTTCACCCCGTCCTTAAAAGGACTAATATCATATTCAATATCACGTGGCTATAGTGATTTCATTCCACCCTTATTTCATCCTATGGGATCCCATAAACTTTATTTCCGTTTCTATCAAGATCAAACACAACCACATTACACAATCATAGGCAACCATATGCATCTCATTTCAGGAAAAGTTCACAACAGAATCATATTTACACATTTCAATGTATAACATGAATGCATGAATTTCATGTCACATATATATATAGAGTATACTTTTAATATATACATTAAATAAGCAAACAAGGTAAGGTAGGATCTCTCACCTCGATTCCATACGAGTATCACTTCTCTAAGTCGTTACGGACAAGAGTACACAAATAAATTTCAGTATACCGCTACAGAGATTTTCATGAAAGATTAGAGAAAACAAGTTAGGATTGTTTTCATACAGATACTGTTCATACATACGGTACTATTCATATATACGGTCACTATTCATATATACGGTCACTATTTATACATACGGATAATATTCATACATACGGTCACTATTCATTCATATGAATACTATTTTTACGTACGATTACTATTTATATATACGGTTACTATTCATACAGTTACTATTCATATGTACAGGTACTATTCATACCAGAAATACAAAATACAATCTGTAAAAGAGTACACCAGGTAAGTTCCCAGGAAAGAGTGGAGGGTCACACTGGACACACTTAAAAACCAGGTCTTTCCTTAGCCAGAACTTTCCTAGACATGTATTCTTTACAGTTTACATTCTATTTCGGTAATCAGAGAATCAAAATAACATATAAACAACTAAGGACAGTTTTTCTGATGTGGAAGATCAGCCAAAGCCGCAACCACAGAGCATACTTAAGAAAATAACTTCTAAATTTGAAAGACATAGAAAGGGCATAGTATCCTTACCTAAGCTGAAAAGGAAAGGCCCAAAATCTCAGAGGCCTAGCATTTGAGTAAGAGAAACTTAAGAAGAGAAGAAGAGAAGTTGAAGGTGTGAGTTTAGAAGTGAAATGGAAGAGCCTATTTATAAGAAAAGTCAACGGTACTATTTATCACTATGTACTAATAAAATATTCAATTTACTATTCATGAAAATGACATTTCTAATAAAATAATCCACGTTAATCCTTTACAGTTACTGTGCAAATTTCGGAAAAGTCGCAGGCGGCTTACTATTGAAAAACTTAAGGGGAAAACTATCATTTCACCTTAAACCTTTAAGTTTCTTTTCAATTCAGTCCTTTCACTTTAGTCCCTGAGGGTATTTTTACACATAAAACGTCATTTTCTCCCACGAACTTCTTTCTAGTTTTCTCTTATGACCAAACCACATCTAGTACTTGACATTTCGATTGTATAAATGAACAGTACCATATACATAAATAGTATTATACGAGTGAATAGTACCATATACTGAAATAGTAACAGTAGTTTGTAAACAAATATTTATATTTTATTTTTCATGGGTATTACACATCTCCCTTACCTGCAATTATTGAAAGATTATTATTTCCCATTCTTACATCACCAAAATTGCCTGGTGTGTAAGATGAGAAAAATTCCTTCCGAGATGTAGCATGAATGGTGGCACCACTGTCAATCACCCAGCTTGTCTCATAGGTTGTAAGATTGACTACATCATCATCATAGACAATGTTGAACTCCTCAGCAACATCTACTTGCTCATCATCACTACTGTCGTTTTTCTTCTATCCTCTGCCTTTGTTCTTTTCCTGATCCTTCTTGAACTTGCGGCAATGTATTTTGATATGACTCTTCTTTTTACAGTAATGGCATTCAACATTGGCATATCTGTTGGATTTGCCTCTGCTCCTTCCTCTAGGTTTTTGATCCCTAGACTGGTTCCTCCCCCTGAAGTCTGAAACCAGAACATCTGGTTGTGATGAAGAAGATGAGATTTGAGATCTTCTTCTCATTTCTTCATTTAAGATACTGCTTTTAACAGACTCCATATTAACTACACCATCAGGTGCAGTGTTGGTGATGGAAATCTTCAGAGTCTCCCACGACTCTGGTAGAGAGCCCAATACCAGCATAGCAAATATTTCATCGTCCAGATTTATGCCCATTCTGGACAGTTGATCTACGACCCCTTACATCTCATTTAGATGATCTGCTATAGAAGTCTATTCCCTGTATTTCAAATGCTTCAATTTGGTCAAATAAAATAATTTATTGTTACCAGTTTTTGACGCATAAAGCTGTTCAAGCTTATTCCATAGCGTCCGGGCATGAGTCTCATTGCAGATGTGGTTGTATACGTTGTCTTCGACATATTGTCGGATGAAACCTCACACCTGCTCATGCTCAAACCCCCATTCCTCATCCGTCTTGCCTTCAGGTTTATTTGATGTAAACACTGGTAGATGCATTTTCATCACAAATAGGAGATCCTTCATCTTGCTTCTCCACATGTGATAATTTGTGTCATTTAGGCTGATCATTTTGATGTTTCTTGTCTCCATTGAGATCAGTAGTCAACAGATTTAGCTGATCCCAAAACTTTTCTGGCAGTGAATAGTACTTCGTACGTATGAACAGTACTTCTATATGTATGAACAGTACTTTCGTACGTATGAATATTACCTACGTACGTATGAATAGTACTTTCGTATATATGAATAGTGTTTCCATATGTATGAACAGTACTTGTATGTATGAATAGTACCAATACATATAAAATACTAGTATGTATGAATAGTACCTATATACGTGAATAGTATTCGTACGTCTTCGTATAGTATTTGTGAATAATTTCGTACTGTATTCTTCAATGGTACTCCAACCAGAAGCTCTGATACCACTTGTTGGGAAAAACGGCGGTGTGCGCAGAATTAAAATAATTCCACAGACCCAGGATAATTCTCAAAATATAATAGACAAAAATAACACCAAAAATTTTTAGCGTGGAAAACCCAAATTAGGTAAAAACCACGGGACCCGTAAGCCGCTTAAATCTTCCACTATAGTAATAATAGGAATACAATCTTCACCCTTAGGTGGAGCTCTCACTCACAAAAAAATACTACAACAGTATTTCTTCAATTTGTAGACAATAACCCTCACAAATTGGACTCACTAATTTTCCTCTCAGAAACTTTCTTCAGGTTCATCCCCCTTGTTTGTAAATTTTCTTCACGCGTTTTCTTTTCTGCAGCAGCCTCTCCTTTTTCAATTTTTCCTCAGGCTGCGCCTAACAAGAAAGAAATTTTCTCTTGTGGGTTGCACAAATTTTGTTATTTTATTACTTTAGAGTAAATTACAAAATTTGGTTATAACTTTAGTTAAATTATAATTTAGCCCCCTTTTTTTTAAAATATTATAAGTCATGGGCCCCACTTATGGAGGGACCCACCTTTCACATACATTGATTCTTGAACTACTAAAATAACTCAAAAAGACATATGAACTTGGACACTTAGAATTGAAAAAAAAAAAAAAATTAATTTTCAACAATTTGAACCAAAGTTCTAAACTCTTGAGCCGTTTTGCCGTTCGGCCCTGCAGCTCGAAGCACAGTCTCCTTCAATGCTTGAGCCTTCTCCCTCATCACCTTCCCTTCTCTCTGAACCAAAACGAGGTTCAGGCTTTTCATCAGAGCATTCTTCGTGAAGGCCCCGCCTTCTATCTTCACACCAACCTCCCACAAACTCTCCACCAACCTCGCAGCAATAATCTGATCTCCAAAATAAGGCCTGCAAATCATAGGAACCCCACAAGAAACACTCTCGCTCACAGAGTTACACCCACCGTGAGTCACAGACACTCCCACACTGTCATGACCTAAAACTAGGATTTGTGGAGCCCATGGCACCACCTTGCCTCTTGTGCTCGACTTTTCAATGAATCCATTTGGTAGAAGAGCCATTGCCTCCTCTTTGAGTGACCATAGGAATGGAACCCCAGTCTCTTCTAGTGCCTCCGCAATGGATACAACCTCATGAGCAGGTGGAGCCACCACGGCTCCTAGACTGATATAGACCACTGATTTAGCGCTTTGTTGGTCTAACCACGATAGGCTTCCGGTTTTGTCGGTGGTCGACGGTGACGGCACCGATGGTGGAAGTGGGACGTTCAGAAATCCAGCGTAGATTACATTGGCCATCTTGGATCTCAGATTGTGAACCAATTCAGGTGGGTCTAATTCCTGGTAGAAGTTTATCACCACTGCCTTCGCTCGTGGAAGGACTCTTCCCGTTGAACCCAGCATTTTGTTAAAGGCCGATCCTCGTTCTTCTTCTTTCGACATCTGCATGGACTCTCAAATCTCAAATTTCATGTCCAATAAAATTTTATATATAATTATAACTCTGAATGTATGAATGTGAGGAGTGATTTTTGTTTGTTTAATCATTTTTATTTTGATTGAAAAGAAAACATTTCTAGTTTTTTATTTTTTAACATAAGTTTTTGATTCCCAAGTTTGTCATGATTTAGAACATATATCTGACATCCGCTTTTAAACATTAATAAAAACACGCAAATTTTTAGTTGTTACTCATTTTTTAACCTATGCATGAAATTGACATATATATATCACACACATTTTCAGTCATCATATACATATACACACACATATAGTATATGTAGTTTCAGGAAAATAAAAAGCATTCAACAAAGAAGAAAGGGAATGAAACTGCGTGCATACGATCATGGGGGGTAAGTCTTGGACTCGCATGCTAGACAAGCCTGGAATGAAATCCAACCTCCTTCCAATATCCTCATGATCACCACATTTCTGGCGTATCAAATCTGTGTAGAAATGAGCAGATAGAACGGAAGGATATGAAGCCCAAAAAGCAATCCAAGGCACACCAAGCTGCTCTGCAATTACAAGACTAGAGGTCACGAAGGCATCGGAAATCACACAACTCACTTTTGCATTCGTCTCTGAAACTGCCACACGCAGACCCTCTTGCAGGATCTCCGGACCAGCTTCCAAAAAAAGGTCCAATAATTGATCGGGGCAGGGCGGATCGGAGCCGTTGGGGATTCCGTCGGAGACGACGTAGGACTTGATGTTCTGCGGGATCGTGCCGGCCGCTTTGGAGAAGAGGGCGTGTTGGCTTCGTTGGGTGGTGAAGAAGGAGAATCTCAAGCGCGGCGCAGCGCGTGCCAGCTTGGCCACTAGGTTTAGCAGAGGACCCGCGTGGGTGCCGTAGGGGAAGGCGAAAACCGCCACGTGTTGGTTCCGATCCGGTGAGGTTTCGGCCATGGAACCAAGAATGAGATGTCGAAGGAAGTGGGAATACTGATTGGATCGGCGGAAATGGTATCATTCATGTATATATATATATATATATATATATATACACGCTAGCACACAAGAACAAAGGGTAATTCTACGTACACTATCTTGTCCATTAATTAATTTGTACTTCATTAATAAAGAAAAATACGGCAACTCATTTGCTTGACTCTCAATGCCAATATTACCTTTTATATATGATAATGGTAACGATGTTTTGATGGTCGAAATGAATTTGCATCGGCTGAAAATATAGTAGTTTAGAATGAAGTTAATTTTGTAGAAAAACTCCAAGTTGTGTTTGGTCTAACAAAATCGGTATTTTTTAAAATTAACAATTTAAATATTAGAATGTTATTTTTTAAAAGAATAAAAAAATTTTAAAATATGAATTGTTAATTATAAAAATTAACGTATATATAAATCATATAAAAAAATTTTTGCTATAATAATACTTATATTTATTGTGCTGTTTACTAATGGCATTTTGGTTGCCCATATAGCCATCGTTGGGGGATACGATTCTGTTCCTACATTGTGATTGATCTAACCACGACTATCACTTCTCTCACCTTTTGCCTTTATTTTTTAAAAATCACAAACAAAAATTGTTCTTATTTTAAAATTTAACAGCCAATAAATTAAATTAAATATTATTGTACACTATAAACCTTAAACTTTAATTTAATAAATTAAAATAAAAATTATTGTAGACTCTAAACCTTAGACGTTAATATTTAATTAAATAAATTATAATAAATTAAACTAAATTAAATATTGTTATAGACCCTAAATCTTAAACTCTAAACCTTAGACCTAATATTTAATTAAATAAATTATAATAAATTAAATTAAATATTATTGTAGATCCTAAATCTTAAACTTTAAACTCTAAACCCAAAATCTTAATATTTATTGGATTTACATATTATTATTTAATAAACATAACAACTTTATGGCAGTGCCACTACAAAAGAAGTGGTGATTACCTAGAGTTATTTAGCTACGGTTAACAAAATCGTGGCTAATAAGGAAACAATTTTATTATTTTCTTATTTTTTTTGTACCGTAGCTAATTTTCATTTAACCGTAGCAAAATTAAGGCACCTCACTTTTTTTCAATATCCCTCCATTTTTGTTTTACGGTATCCCTCCAATTTTTTTGGGAAGAAGGGTGCCTCATTGGCTTTGGGTTAATAAGGCTCCTTAGCCGCTCTCACAGTTATTGGAAAATGAAAACTTATGACTCACAATCATCCAATAATTGTGAAGAGCCAAGAAGCCTTCTTAGCCCCAAATCCAATTTTTTTTAACTTTTTCATTTTGTTACTGTGCTTTCCATTTCAAGCATGTTGAAACCCCCATTGCCCCATTTATCTCCTTCCCCCTCCATTCTTCTTGAACCTAAATGAAACCTGAAGAATGCAAGAGTAGGCTCCTAGGGATCTGGTAGATGAATTGCGAAGGGATGTTGAAGCGTTTTCAGCAGAGTTCATGTACTATAAGCCCCACTTTAGAAATTCGAAACTCGCTCAAATCATCACATGTTTGACTGCGAGAGAGGGTCTGCTAGTCGCTATTTTCACTGCGGCCCTTAATTTCAACACTAAATGGGTGGTGATTTATTGTTTTTCCGTCAAAGCTCGGAGTCCATAGGCAATTTCAGGTATCTTCCTTGTTAACCCCATTCTCCTTCCTTTCAATTTAGGGTTTGATTCCTTTCTATGAAATTTTAGCAATTTCAGTTTAGGTTTTTGATTCCTCACTGTATTGAAAAAAATTTAGCAAGAGATTGATGTATTTCCCAAGAGATTTATGATTTGTTTAGACAGATTCCAACTATTGTTCTAAGTGTTGTGATAACAGTGCCAAGGAACTTCATATTGCTAGCGGAACTTGAACGGGGAGTAAAATGTATTGGAGATGGCATAGTTAGCTATGGAATGGATGATGGTGATGAAATTTACTTGCGCTCTTGGCACTACAAGAAAAAAAAACTTTTGTCTCCACCAAAAGCCTTTTGGTGGTGATTAAGGCGTTGCTGAAAGTTCGCGGCTGAAAGGTTTTTGGTGGTAACTAAAGGTGTCACGACCCGTTTGCTGGGCACATAACCGGCACAATGATGAATATCCCATCACTGTAAGCCTTTCGATAAATTCTACCCATGAGTTTAGTCATTATCTCTATATTATCAAAATAACCATTCCTGAAGAAAATATATCAAATTTTCTTATTTGAAATTCATAGAGACGATTTGCACATAATAATATATTCTCAATATAAAATACATTATTATGCTGACATACAAGCCAAATGCTAAACCCCTGACCAAGATGTCCTAGACGATTACAGAGCAACATAATCTACAACAATAGAGGGGCCTACCCGATAGCGAGAGGGTCCAAAGTGACCTACTCTTCTAGCGGATATTCTTCATTGGCAACCTGATCTGAACAAAAAAGGTTGTACAAATAATGTGAGCTTTTAAACTCAATGAGCGAATCGGCCTCGCGTTAATAAAATTCAAATACATCACTAGTCATGCAAGCATATCCAAAGGCTCATACTCAACCAATAGACAGAACATAAAAATTCATTCAATTCAACAAACGTTACTAGTACTCGTCAATGGCAATATATCTCGGAGAGCGCACACGGGCCGGCTCACCAATTATGTATATTTCCGCCATGACGCACAATATCATCCTCTTACATACAAGAAGATAAAAATTCATTCAATTCAACAAACGTTACTAGTACTCGTCAATGGCAATATATCCCGGAGAGCGCACACAGGCCGGCTCACCAATTATGTATATTTCCGCCATGACGCACAACCTCATCCTCTTAGCTAGGGCGCCTCACGGATTTATCACCAATCCGGGCTATATCCCTACTGAGAGAATCGTTGTCTCCACACTCATTGGTCAAGACACCCTGTCAACCGGGTTTTCCGCCTTGCCGTGAGAGGGGGTACTGTCCCGCTCAATTACAATCAATAGCATTTCATATCATAATCAGAAGCTCAATATAATATTCATCCATATAACAGGTATAGTATATAACTATATTATAGATTTATAAACCACATATCAAGATAACAATTAATCTGTTTTTGAAAACATTCAAACTTCACATCATCATAAGATACTTATTTCATTTTATCCATACTTATGGATTAATTATCTCATTTAGATTCGACATTCTAAATCCAATTTCCCCCTATGAATCTTGGGAGTGTCGTACGACATACTTTTTATCACCAGTAATGCTAAAACTCTATTAAAACGGGGTCGTTTCACTCACCTGGATTCCGTACGAGTATCGCTTCTCTAAGTCATTACAGACAAGAGTGCTTAGGTGAATTTCGGTGTTCTGCTACGGAGATTTTCATGAAAGATTAGAGAAAATACGTTAGGATTGTTTTCTTACAGATATTGTTCATACGTACGGTTACTGTTCATATATACGGTTACTATTCATACGTACGATTACTATTCATATGGTTACTATTTATACGTACGGTTACTATTTATACCAGAAATAGAGAATACAATCTGTAAAAGAGTACACCAGGTAAGTTCCCAGGAAAGAGTGGAGGGTCACACTGGACACACTTAAAAACCAGGTCTTTCCTTAGCCAGAACTTTCCTAAACATGTATTCTTCACAGTTTACATTCTATTTCGGTAATCAGAGAATCAAAATAACATATAAACAGCTAAGGACAGTTTTTCTGATGTGGAAGATCAGCCAAGGCCGTAACCACAGAGCATACTTAAGAAAATAACTTCTAAAATTTGAAAGACATAGAAAGGGCATAGTATCCTTACCTAAGCTGAAAAGAAAAGGCCCAAAATCTCAAAGGCCTAGCATTGAAGTAAGAGAAACTTAAGGAGAGAAGAAGAGAAGTTGAAGGTGTGAGTTTAGAAGTGAAATGAAAGCGCCTATTTATAGGAAAAGTCAAGGGTACTATTTGATACTATGTATTAATAAAATATTCAATTTACTATTTATAAAAATGACATTTCTAATAATGCAGTTACTGTGCACCTCACGATGAGAAATTTTTCTGTTATTACTATTAGAAACTTAAAAGGAAAACTATCCTTTCACCTTAAATCTTTAAGTTTCTTTTCAATTCAGTCCTTTCACTTTAGTCACTGAGGGTATTTTTACACATAAAACGTCATTTTCTCCCACGAACTTCTTTCTAGTTTTCTCTTATGACCAAACCACATCTAGTACTTGACATTTCGATTGTATAAATGAACAATATCGTATACGTAAATAGTATTATACGGGTGAATAGTACCGTATGCTGAAATAGTAACAGTAGTTTGTAAACAAATATTTATATTTTATTTTTCTTGGGTATTATAAAAGGAGTCGAAAAAGTCACCATTTAGTGGCGATTATAGTCACTATCAAAAGTGATTTTAGTTGCCAGAAATTTTTTTTTCTTATCAAACAAATGACTTTTGGTCACCTTTAATGTTGACTTTAAAAGTCGTCACCAAAAGACCTTTAGTAGCGATTAAAAGTCATCACCAAAAGTAACCTTTAGTGACAACTTTGAAAATTGTCACTAAAAGACTTTTGGTGGCGACTTATTTGAAAGTTGCCACCAAAGATGTTTAGGAGACGACTTTTAGTTGCTATCAAAAGTCGACCCGAGACCTATTCTACCAGTGCGAGTCTTGGCCAGTCCACTAACTCGCAGTCCTAGAGTGACTCAATTTTTTTTGTGTAATATTCAAATTTATATTGAAATTAAACCAAACATATGCATACTTGAGATTCGAACCCGAAATCCTTACCTTTCAATCATGTGTGCCTTGCCACTATGCTATCACTTCATTTGTTCTATATAAGGGCAAAATATTATATATATATATATATATATATATATATTAAAAAATTGACTTTTGGTGGCGATTAAGGGAGTCGCCACTGAAAGTCTGACTTTTGATAGCGACTATGAGAGTGGCCACAAAAAGTTTAATTTTTCTGAACTTTCTTATTATTATTTAAAAATAATTGACTTTTGATGGCAACTCTTAAAAGACGCCACTAAAAGTCTAACTTTTAGTAGTGACTATCGTGATTGCCACCAAAAGTCTAATTTTTTTAAATAAAATTAAAAAAATAAGACTTTTAGTGGCAACTATCGGGGTTACCACCAAAAGTCAATTTTTTTAATTTCATTTAAAAATAATTGACTTTTGATGGCGAGTCACCACCAAAAGTCTAATTTTTTTTTAATTTTATTTAAAATAAATTAGACTTTCAGTAGCGACTATCAAAAGTCGTTACCAAAAGTTTGATTTTCAGTGCCAACTATCGGGGTCACCACCAAAAGTCTAATTTTATTTTTAAAAAATAAGACTTTTAGTGATGACTATCGGGGTTACCACCAAAATTCTAATTTTTTAATTTTATTTAAAAATAATTGACTTTTGGTGGCGAGTCACCACCAAAAGTGTATTTTTTTTAATTTTATTTAAAACAAATTAGACTTTTGGTAGTGACTACAAAAGTCGCTACTAAAAGTTCTACTTTTAGTGCCGACTATCGGGATCGCTACTAAAAATCTAATTTTTTAAAATTTTATTTAAAAATAATTGACTTGTGAGTCGCCACCAAAACTTTGACTTTCAATGGCGACTGTCAAAAGTCACCATCAAAAGTCAAACTTTTGGTAACAACTTCTTTATTCACTACTAAAGGTCGACTTTCAATAGTGACTTTTTTACTGGCACTGAAAGTCAATTTTTTTGTAGTGTAGACTAGCACAATCATTGGTCCCCATAATGTAAACATTTATAAGTCACCCACACTCCTAAACTTACTTTTATGTTTGCGTGTGTTCAAAGTCAGCTTACTTCATTTGATATACATGCTAAAATAACTAAATTCATCAATTACCAGAACCTGTACATGTCTGGAATTAATAACTACCTGGTGATAGCATATGAGCATATGTTTCATTGCACATTAGTTGTGCTTGTGTATAAACTTGTAATTAATAGGTTGCTCGTATGTTCTATAAGTGTCTCTTTTTCTTTGTCAGACTGTACATGAGGGAAGACAATATGTGCCCACTTTGGTATTTTAGGCTTAGTATATCTCTGTCAGACTGTACATGAAGGAAAATATGTAAGGTATCTGCCAACTTTTATGGTTCAGAGGTATTTGCAATTGAGTCATAGTTGAAGGAAGCTATTTGCAAGGTTTTATGGTTTAGGGGAATATTTGCAAATGGATTGTTGTTGAAGGGCGTGTTTGCTATCTCCCTAAAATTTTTATTGAATGGTGGCTTATTGCTCCTCAAAGGCTTATGTAGCTTAACAATTTCATCATCGATTGAAGTATGGGATTTTCTCCCTTTATGACATTTCCCTGCCTACCAATCTCTGATCTTAGGAATATCCTGTTTTGGTCCTGCAGATAATGAGGGGCCACCTTCTAATAATGATTTGTCATGCATGTTTTGTGCAAAAACTGCAGCATATAAGTTGCCTACTACTTGATTGGAATCATTTTTTATTCTTAATAATGCTTTTGGCAGGTTGCTCTTTCTACTGAAACCACTACTGGAACATGTTTTTGTAGCATTACATTGAAACTATATTGGCTCTTCAAGAAACAAGTTGTAAACTCTCACAAGGTTAGTCTTAACTGTCATTTGAAAACAGAATTTCTTTCCCGTTTTGGTCGTAATTCCATGAGAAAATGTGTTGCAGTTTCTTGTCCTTCACTGTTATGAAAGATAAATTACTCTCTGGCTTTCTTTTCTCCCACGCCTTACATTCAAACATCATCACATCATGTTGGTTATCGATTATAATTTTGTCTTTATTTTCTTGGATGGTTAAAAATAAAGACTTCCTACATTTCAGGAAAAAGTAGCATGCTTAGGTGATAATGATGCAAGACGTGCAGTGGGTCAACAAAATTTAGGTAATGTTGTATACAGTACAATTATGGCTGTATAACTGAGAAGTTTTACCTAGCAAAAGGCATTGATTAATTTACCTATAATTAAATACTTTACTAATCTTTGAAGATTTATTGCTACTATCACAATGAAAAGAAGAAAAATTCCTCTTCTTTTTTGGCGCTCTGTTTCTTTTACTGCTTCCACATTTAAATTAATTTACCTATAATTAAAAATTTTAAAAATGTTTTCAATTGGTTGGTTTAGTTGTTGATCTTGTCTCTGCATGTGTATAGGTAAATTTAGTGTGTTTTAAATACAATTTGGATCATGAGAAAGCCTTTTAATATGATTGGAAATGTTTGGTGCTATTTAGACATGCCTCTAAATTGGCAAGATTGTATTCAATAAAGTTGTGTCCTATGACATAGCAAAAGTGATTCTAAATTTCCTTGCTTTACATTATGGAAAATAAGTCATCTATTGAAGTTTCCATTAGTCTTGTCAAGTATGAGCTTACGATATTTTCTTTTCAGGCATTTGCTGATGAATATGTTAAGTCAAGCTAAATGTTGCTGTGCAAAATGTAGTGAGATATTAGAAGGACCTATGAAATTATTTTTGGTGGTTAAATGGGATAACTTATTAACAAGGGTGATTTGCAGAATGTTGGACTGCTGCTTAAGGAATGGGAGAGTAAGGTTCAGTATATGTTACTAATGTTAACATTAAGGAATGCAAATGTGAACATTAGATATATTATATATATTTAGTAAAGCTTGTTGACTCAATGTAATTATACTCGTTGATGTGCATATCTTGTCATATATTTAGTGTGTACATATTTCATTTTTTAGCCAGTATATATCCTTTTTAAAAAAAAATAAATGGTAAATATTTGTCACAGTTTAAATCATGACTCAAGATAATCAAAAAATATTTTTTTAAAAAAATTAAATTAAATTTTTGTCACAATTTTAATCGTGGCAAATCATTATTTAAAAATTAATTTTTTAAAATAAAATAAATCATTACCCATGATTTGAACCATGATCATAACGAAGATAACTACTGTTTAAACTGTAGTCAAGTGAATATTACCACGGTTGATGAAATCGTTGTCAATAATAAAGCCCACACCTAATTTTATGTCTGTTTCTCCAACCGTGGCAACAACATGTTAGCCACGGTATTGGTCTATTGCTAAACCTACTAAATCATGTATTGCTGTATGGTCGGTTCTATTTTATTTAGTTTAGGTTTTAATTTGGTCAAAATATCAATTTTATCCTTTAACTTCACCTTAAGTTTCATTTTGGTCCTATCGCTTAATTTTGTTCTTGTTTGATGCATTAACTTTATCTTAAGTTTCACTTTGGTCCCTTTACTTTAGGTTTCACTAGGGTCCCTTAATTTCATTTTGTCCCATATTGGTACTTAACTTTATCTTAAATTTCTTTTTAACCCCTTAATTTTATTTTATTTCAATTTGTTCCTTTAACTTAATTACAAAGACCACTTAAATGTTTTTATTCTCTTTAATACTGCCAAGATGTTTAACAAAAAAGTTTTATGAGGTTATTACAGTTAAACAAGAAACACATAATTTTTTTTCCATTCAATATCTTGGTTGTGTTAAAGAGGAGAAAACATTTGAGTGGTTTTTGCAAGTTGAAGGATTAAAATGAAACAAATACAATTAAATGACTAAAGAGAACTCTATAATAAAGCTGAGGGACCAAAATGGAACAAAATAAAATTAAACGCTCATGGTGAAACCTAAGGTAAAGTTATAGAGCAAATTTGAACAAAATTAAGTGACCAAAATAATATTTATGCCGCGTTTGAATTTTCTCAAGGTTGAACTGAATATATAGTTACAACGTTATAAATATATTGATAAACAACATTATAAATTCACTTTGGAGCTTGCTAATCAGTATCCTTGGCGCGCTAGTTAAGAAGCATTTACTACTCTCAAAAACAGTAAAAAGTGTATAAAAGCAAATAATTATTCAACTTTTTAAATCAGTCATCATTAATTACTTTTTAAATATGATAAGTTTACGCTCAAAGCAGTTATTTTAAAATCTTAAAATTAATAATAAATATTAGTTATAATTATTTTATTATTTTATAATAATAGTAGTAATTAATAAAATGTTGCATTACTTTAATTTCTAGCACCATCATTCTTGTTTTTGTAGTGTAATATTTGACATCTATATAATTAAGACATCAAAGTAAAAATAAAAATAAAACTCTTAAAATAAACTCTAAACAATAAAAGAAATTGAAAGTTACAACTTTAAGATTTTTAAAAACAATTATTTTAAAAATTAACTTTTCATACGAAAAAGATAAATAAAAAATTAATTACGACTGATCAAAATTGAGTAGTAGTTTACTTGTTATACACCGCTTAGCAAGCCCCATTCACTTTATCGGTTGTCTTGCAACTTCCCCCCATTTGTGGGGCCCACATACAATAAAAAAATTGAAAAGTCCATTTTTTTTTAAAAAAAGTCCAGATATATTGAACGAGGTAGTTAGATGTAGAAAGAATGAATAAAACAGATAGGGTAGTGTCAGTGATGGTAAACGGGTGGTTCGAGCGGTTAATTTATCACAGTCTTGATTTAAACGGGCCGGTCACGGGTCAACCTGTTTATAAATAGTCTTTATATAAGAAGATCAAGACTGCGGACCTAAATGGTCTAACCGTGGTTTATCCTCTTTTTTTTAAAAAATAAAATAATATAACTTTTAATTTTTTAAGTAAAAAAATTTAATAATTTTTTATTAAAATAATATTTATAGATGTAAAACATTACTTTTTTAATACTTTCAAATAATCAATCATTTTAATTTTTCATATTTTCTTTCAAAATTAACTATATTATACTTAATTTTAAAAATTTTATATTTATTTTCAAAAAATTACAAGAGTTTTTATATTTAAAATTACTATATTTATTAAATATAAGGGTATAAGATATAAAAATGTGATAAAATATAATTATTTATACTAAATAATATATTTTTTATAAAATTAAAGAAAAAAAAGACCGAGAGCCGGCTCGCAAAGCCCGCGATCTAGATCGTTTAGCCCTCAGGTTTAAACGGTCTTAACCGTTTAAATCTATTTTTAAATGAGTCTAATTTTTTCTGTGCAATACTGTTTATTTACGGGTATTTACGTACTGGCCCACAGTCTATGAACTTTTTACCTAGTACTAGGTAGCATACATGACAGAGAGAGTCTGAGATTGTTGAAGAAGGAGAGCAATGCTCTGGGGAGGCCATAAGAGAGGAAGCGAGACGCCATAAGAGAGAGAGAAGAAAAAGAAAGCTTCGGTTTCTTTCATATTAGATGAGTATATGATTTTTATCTTTTATGAAATTTTAGCATGTTATTTTCGTGATGAGGGCTTTCATTTTTATCTGTCAGTTTTTCACTTTGTTGGTAATGAATATGTATTGTTGGTAATCTAGTGTAATTAAGAGGATTGTTGGTGTACCAATTAATTATTATTAGTGAAAATTTTGCTAAACTAGGTTTGGTAGTTTTTACCTTTATGAGTTTTTCATGATAAAAATTGGTGTGCCTACTGTTTTATTTTTCTTTATTGTTGTGTTGGATATTTTGATACTGGAAGTATATTGACAATTGAGAAGATAATTAATTCTCTGATTCCAATTTATTGCACAAGAGGAAAAAAGATTAATCATGGATAATTTCTATAATTATCATTTTGACATCTTTTGTCAACGAGGTTGTAGATTTTTTTTAACGAATTATTGCTTGTCATTGTCCGTGCACATTTATGTTTGTTGTCCCACTCCTCCATAGGCGCCGGTCCTGCGCGTATACATTTTTTTTTAATAATTATTTAAAGATATATTGAATTAAAAATATATTTTGTATTATGATTTTAAGTTTAGAATTTAGGGTTTATGGTTTAAATTTTAAAATTTAAGATTTAAAATTTATAATTTATAATAATATTTAATTTAATTTATTATAAAATTTAGAAGTTAGAAGTTAGGAGTTAGATTTTAGAATTTAAGGTTTAGGTTTTATATTATGGGTCTAGTATTTAGAGTTTAAAATTTACAGTTTAATTTAATTTATTATAATTTATTTAATAAAATATTAAGATTTATAGTTTAGGTTTTAAAAATTAAAATTTAGGATTTAAAATTTAAGATTTACAATAATATTTATTCTGTTAAAATAAAAATAAATAACTAGTAATTTAAGGAATATATATATATATATATATATATATATTATCAATTTAATCGCTAAAAAATAAATACCATTACTTACCGTTACAGAGTTCACAATAAGATCAAACACATTAATAGATGGTTTATATTAATTAAATGGATGAAATTATAATCCGGAGATTACTTGTGTTTGGAAATGAAAGAAAGAGTATATTTCTATCATGTCTCCAAATACAAGAGATATATAAAGATAAACTAGCTAGGTGATCTCATCATCTAGTTACGTAATCCTCAATTAATACCTAAACAACTACTACGATATATAGCTCAAGACGTATGAACTTATTAAATACTTAGACTTGCAAATTAATTATTTTTCAACAATGTCAACCAAAGTTCTAAACTGTTGAGCCGTGTTCCCCTTCGGCCCTGCAGCTTCAAGCACAATCTCCTTCAATGCTTGAGCCTTCTCCCTCATCACCTTCCCCTCTCTCTCAACCAAAACAAGCTTCAAGCTTTTCATCAAAGCATTCTTCGTGAAGCGCTCACCTTCTATCTTCACACCAACCTCCCAAAAATCCTCCACCATCCTCGCAGCCATGATCTGATCTCCAAAATAAGGCCTGCAAATCATAGGAACCCCACAAGAAACACTCTCGCTCACAGAGTTGCACCCCCCGTGAGTCACAAACACTCCCACACACTCATGACCTAAAACTAGGGTTTGTGGAGCCCATGGCACTAGCTTCCCCTTTGTGCTTGACTTTTCAACGAACACATTTGGCAGAAGAGCCCTTGACTCGTCTTTGAGTGACCACAGGAATGGAACCCCACTCTCCTCTAGTGCCTCCGCGATGGCTACGAGCTCGTGAGCTGGCGGCGCCACCACGGTTCCTAGGCTGATATAGGCCACTGATTTAGCGCTTTGTTGGTCTAGCCACGACAGACTTCCAGATTTGTCGGTTGCCGAAGGTGGCGGAAGTGGGAGATTCAGAACGCCGGTGTAGATTACATTGGCCATCTTGGATCTCAAATCTTGAACCAACTCAGGTGGTTCCAGTTCCTGATAGAAGTTCACCGCCACTGCCTTTGCTCGTGGAAGCACTCTTCCTATTGAACCTATCATTTTGTTGAAGGTCGATCCCTCTTCTTCTGCTTTTGACTTCTGGATGCACTCACAAATTTCAGATGTCGTATCCAATAAAATTTTGTATATTAATAACTGTATATATGAGGTGCATGTGGAGTGATCCTTATTTATTTATTCATTTCAATTCATTTACAAGACGTTTGTAATTTTTATTTTTTAACATTAATTGGTCTTTTGATTCGTGGTTTAGAAAATATATATGACATTTGTTTTATAAAGTTAAAAATTTATAAAACACGCACATTTCCCGTAAATTACTTATTTATTTTTTAAAAAATTATAATTTTTTAATATCAAGTATTTCAGTTTATCTTTGAAAAATTACATTTATTGTAATTTGATGTTATTGTTTTTCTAAATTACAAAATTTTGAGAAATTGAGTTCAACTCTAATTTTTTGAACCAAATTAATAGTTTCCTTAGTGTGTGTGTATATATATATATATATATATAGAGAGAGAGAGAGAGAGATTCAGTGAAAATGAAAAGCAGAAACGAATTCACGAATGAAACTGAATGCTTACGATTTCAGGGGGTAAGTCCTGGACTCGAATGCTAGACAAGCCTGGAATGAGATCCAATCTCCTTCCATCTTCATCACCACTACAGCCATATTTCTGGTGTATCAAATCTGTGTGAAAACAAGCAGAGAGAGCGAAAGAATACGAAGTCCAAAAAGAAACCCAAGGCACACCAAGCTGCTCGGCAACAACAAGACCAGAGGTCACGAAGACATCAGAGATCACACAACTCACTCTCTTCTTCGTCTCTGAAACTGCCACCCTCAGCCCCTCTTGCAGGTTCTCCGGACCACCTTCCAAAAAAAGGTCCAGTAACTGGTCTTGGCCGGGCCGATCCACGCCGTCGGGGACTCCGTCGGAGATGACGTAGGACTTGATGTTCTCCGGAATCGTGCCGGCCGGTTTGGTGGAGAAGAGGGCATGCTGGCTTTGTTTGGTGGTGAAGAAGGAGAAGCTCACGCGCGGAGCTGCGCGTGCTAGCGTGGACACTAGGTTTAGCAGCGGTGCGGCGTGGGTGCCGTAAGGGAAGGCAAACACCGCCACGTGTCGGTTTTGGTCCGGTGAGGTTTCGGCCATGGAGCCAAGAAAAAGAAGATGCTGGAGGTGATTGAAAAAAAATAAACACACACACACGCGTATATATACAAATTTTTGTATTTTTTTAATTTTTAAAATTATATTAATTATCAAATTTAGTGATAATTAAATCAATATAACGGCTAATAATTTTTTAAAAAAATATAATAAAAAAATAAAGAACAAATCTTAACTGTTAGCTGGTGGCACAGTTATAATTATGAAACTGGATTTTAATATAATTAATTATAATAAATATGGATCTTATCAAATTTATAAATATAAATGATATAATTTTAATATAAAAATAAAACACAATATGCAATATGATATAATATAATATAATATAATATACAAACTTAATTATGATATATAATTATATATGTGTTGCTAAAATTTTATAAATATGATGTGTTCTAATTAACTTTCATATATTTTTTACAGGAAATACAAAATTAAAAGAAGAAAAGGTTGGCACTCCCAACCTTTACCAAAAAAAATTATAAACACTGGTTAACCTTTAATATTAGTTCAAGGAAATAATCAAAGGACATATGGCGATGCTATGACAATGTAGATCTATTGTTATAAAATTGAATTAAGTTGAATATATATCTTCAATTGGGACAAAAGAAACTTATAGTACTTTCCATAATTGAATAAATTGAATTTGATGATTTCTATTTATTTGTGAAGATAATTAATTATTTTTCTAACCATTAAGAATTAGACAGAACATATATTTTTAAAAATGTTTGATTATCACTCCTAATAGTACTCTCGAGAATATAACAATTATATAATTCTCTAATAAAAATATATATGTTTTATAACTCATTGTTACATAATTAATTTATAAAAAAATAAGAATTACACATATTTATTTTTATTGTAAAACTAGTTTTTATATAAGTTTTGACCTTTCCAAGGTAGGTGTGTTTTGATGTGGAATACCGATACTATTTAATGCGAGCGAAATTCTAGAAGAAAGGGAATTATTAATATTATTATGTATAATGTTAAGGTCGTCTTTTATTACTTGTTCTGAAATTATATATTAATACATTTTATATATAATATAAAATAATATAAGAATAAAAATATACATATATTTGAGTTGTAAATTCGAGTTAGAAATGATTACATATTTTTTTTAGAATATAATAATAACGATTACTTATTATTGTAGATTTAAAAACTTAATATAGATGCATAATAAATAGTAAAGGAAATAAAAAGAAAAAGCTACGTGTTTAATTTCAGTCCACTCATTTTGGCGAGAAAGAAGCCGCATATTGATTGGAAAAGTACTACGGTATCTGACAAGCCGACAGCTCATTTAAGCAGGAAAGCAATTTGTTGATTTTAACAGCTGTGGTTCGTTTATAATTTATAATTTTTGATATATTTATTGAAGGAAGGATTAATTAATATTAAATTTTTTATTTATTTAATTCTTCTTATAAAATTTTTAAATGAATTAAGAATAATCAATAAAAATGAGATAAAAACCATATTAAGATCATTATCACAGGGAGTTGGTTCGGAGCCTCGTTCAACGGAAGTTTTCTAACTGTAATTAATCAAATGATATTGAGGTGGATTTAAAAAAAATTGTTATTTAAATTAAACTAATAATTCAACTCATATTTAAGTAGCTTGCTACGATGGGTTGACAAATTGTTCATTTTTTAAAAAAATAATAAAAAAATATTACATTATTGTCTCTATTATTAGAATAGCTTGACACAAGTAAATGGTAACTTATGACTAATTTGGATTCCTAGTTGTCTTTTAGTTACAATTTTAATTGTGATTAAAAATTTTAACAACGATAAGAATTATTATTAAAATTTTTAGTAACAGTTCAAATCGTTGTTAAAAATATTTTTAAAAAAAAATATTTTAACTACAATTTTAACCATAATTATTGTAACTACTAAAATAAGCATCATATTTATCTTAGCACAAGATCCGCATTCACCTATGACTCTTTTCTATTAAACAAGCGGAACCAAAAAGATTGGTAACTTTATTTGAATCACAAGCAATACTACAACTGAATGATGCACTGTGAATGATTTTAACAGATGGATGACCAGCCCATTATGTAATTGAAGATTTAAGTGGAAAAAATGGACTTTCAATTTCTCACTAGAAATTAAGATATTTTAAAAGCTCTTTTTATTTACCTTTTTTCTTTGGGTGAAATACACTTTTTTTCCCCTCAATATATAGAATTAAAAGCATAGTTTTTGGATCCAAATTGACCAGACAGGTGAACCCATGACCTGATAACTCAAGGCCTGGATCGATCCAGGTCATGATTTTTGACCCGGGCGCAATCGACCTAGCCGGGTCTTGGCCGACCCTACAACTTGGTTAACCCGGGTCTCTCCCTTTTTTTTTAAAAAAATTATTTTATTGTTACTTTACTATCTTTTTTTTTTTGAAAAATTCATTAATTTCTGAAATTAACCCAATCAATTTTGTGACATATTCTCATATGTTCAAATAGGTAAAAAATTAAATTAAAATTATTTTCAAAAAAAATAAAACTAGGCCAAGTCAACAAATATAAAAGTTTTTCTAACACAATTTTCACAACAAAAGTTTCATGATTTAAGTCATTAAATATGACTGAGAAATTCAAATATACATTCTTGAGAAAAATTGATGTTCTGCATCTTAGTCATATTATTATGTTTGGATGATATTATTTATGACTTTATGAATTATTATGAATATTTATCACTTTATGTTTGAATTATTATGGATGTTTATAACTTTAAAGTTTAAAATTTGCATATAAATTATTTATTTTACTTATTTTTTTTAATTTATTTGTAAAGATATATAAGTATATATATTTTTAATTAATTTATTTAATTTAGCAATTGACTTGGTGACCCAGCGATTGAACTAGTGACCCGATGACTCGAAGGCTAAATCGGATCAATGACTGGGTCAGTTTCAAAAACATTGATTAAAAGGCCAATGGGAAGAATAGGAAATTAAAAGCCCCACAATTTACTATTTTATGATAATACTCTAACATATTGCATTATATCGTCACTTTGCTTGGGTGGGAGAAGGTCGAATGAAGATGAGTGGTAGTTAGGCTTGTTGGGAATGTTGAGAAAAAGACAGAGATTTCTAACTGTGAGCATTAATTGTTATCACAAATTTGATAACCAACGGTGTCAGATGATCAAATACATATATATATATATATATATATATATATATACATACTAGGAAATAGATTATCTCGCATTAAGAATCAACGTTGTTAGATCAATGATAAGAAAATTGAATCGAACTGGTTGGTCGGACCAGAAAACTGATAAATAAGCTATTGGTCCAGTCTGGTTGAGTCCTTAAAACCTTGTAATATTTGAATCGGTCGAAAATTGATCGAACCAATCACGAATCGGTAAAATCGATTGCTTCATCAATTCCACTAGTTCAATCTTTTTTTTTTGACAACAAAGAAAAGAAGAAGAAGAACAGCTCGGAGATGGCGATGATGAACTAGCCAGTGAAGACAAAAAAGAGCTGCGAAGCTAAAGGGCTTGAGAGGGAGAAAAGGGATAATCTGAACCACGATTCTTTCTTGGACGAGAAAAAGAAATTTCAGTGATGATAAGATTGCCGGTGAAGAGGATGAAAAGATCGCCACATATATTTTGAATCACAGAGCTAATTTGCTTTTTTTTTTTTCCAGTATTGTGATTTGCTCTCATTTGATAAAACCTTCGTTGCAATAATGAAGAAAGTCAAGAAGCAAGAGAGAAAGTCATAAAATTGTTTTGGTGTGGGAGAACGTAACATTGGTTGTTGTTGTATTGTAAAAAAATTGAATGATATTTAAAATTTTTTTAATATATATATATATATATATATATATAAAGATTACTTTTTTTATTATATTATAAATATTATACATATATATATATAGTTTTTAATTATAAATTTAGATATATATATATATATATATATTATTTTTTTAATATTTTAAAGTAGATTGGTTTAATCACGGTTCAAAACGGTCCGACCATTGATCCTTGAATCAGTATTTTCACAGGTTCAATGACCGGTCTGGTTTTCTGAACATTGTGTCGGATCATATTTCTAATTGCATTCCTTCATTTTACATTAAATAATTCAGATAAAAAAATATATCATGAAGTTTATTTTATTTTTTAATTTTTTCATTTGACCTGTGCCTTATAATTTAAAATGAATAGTTAGGATTAAGAATATTAAGATTATGTTTCCCGCTACAAGCCTACAAACATAAGATAATTCATTTTCATATGATTGTCCTATGATCAATTTAATTTCTCTTTTATATATTATAATATGCAAAATTATTTGTATAATTTCTTTAAAAATTCAGAATTATCTGGCAAAGTAATTTAAAAGATTAGCCAGTAGTTGAAATTGAGAAATCTTGTTGTCTTGGAGAGGCTCTTGATCAAGCTTTTTTAAATGAAGAAGTTGCTTATGTTTCAAAATGTACCAGTTTTGAAATTTTGTAGTGTTTAATTAGAAGGTAAAAATGTCCTCACTCAAAGCTGTTAATTTCTACAATTACCATCAATTATTTTTATTTAATCTCTTAAATACTCATTTTCACTCCCATTTATATCATGTATATTTAATTTGATTAGTATGTTATATACATATTGTGATTTTTCTTTCTATATTTTTAATTGAATAAAGAAATAAAATAATTGCACAATCAAATTCACCAAACCTATTTTTATAATTTGACAATAAAAATTGATTTTTCAAAAGATTTGGCAAACACAGCCTATTTGGAGTTTGAACTTGTAAAGAAATAATTAATAACTTTTTTTGGGCTTAGATCATTCGTATTTAGAGGCCCTTTTTTGTCCAACCCAGCCCATTTTTTTCTTCATATGGCCTTTAGCAGCTAAAGGATGTGAACAATAAGTGCTTGTTTCAGTGAGTGTTGCGGTGGGACTCAACAACGTTTGTATTGCTCAAACGTTGTTTGAAAAAAAATGTAATTGTTTGGTAGTGCGTTGATGATGGCATCTGAACGTGGTTATCCTCAACGCGGCCATGGGTAGCTTCCAATGTCATTAAACATAGTTTCCACTCCTCTCAGTGTCATTGCTGCCTTATTTTCCTGTGCTGTCATTTCTATTTTTATGTGTGTCCATTGTTCTCTTCAGTGAGTTTCTCTCTATTTAAAAACAAAAAAACAAAGCAAGAAAAATCTCTCTCCCTCTACTTTTGATGCATTTCCTTAAACCAAAACGATTTTGAAAGCTACAAAACGCTAGAAGAGGAAAAGAAGAGGCTCAAACCGTCTTGTAAATATGGCTTCTTTTGCTTTGGTAAAAATTGCACTTTGACATCATGTTAGAAGATTTCTATTCATTTTAGTCTTTTTTAATGTTAACCTTTGCCACTGTGACAATTTTGTTCATTTTAATCTCTCTTGTGTTGTCTCCATCACCTTCCCTCTAGTTTTGCTTGTATTTTTTTGATCATTTCTCGTGGATTAGACTCTTCTAGCATGTTTTCTGTCGCATTGTGTTATTTAAGAAAGAAGACGATGTTGTTTTCATTCTTTTTTTTTTTTTTTAAAAAAAAGTTGGGTCGCACGTTTGGACTAATGGAGTATTTTAGTGTGTGTATATGTAAAATGGGTTCTCTGTATTGATTAATGTGTGTATAGCGTGTGTGAAATGGGTTTCCTTATGACCTGTATTGTTTATATTAATTATGTAATGGTTAATGTAAGTAAATAATTATATTGATTAAATAATTATGCAATTAAAAAACTAATTTATTGAAGTTAATGTAAGTAAATAATTAAAAAAATTAATTGAATTATATTAATTATATAGTTCAAATTATTTAAATTAAAAAAATATTTTAAAGAGTAATTAGTGAATAATTAATAATATTGGATAAATAAAAAATAATTTAATGCACTTTCTTAAAACATTGATATAATTTATTATGTTAGACTTTAAAAAATAATAATAAATAATAATAGTACATAAAAAAAAATATAAATTTATACCCTTTTTGTTAATTACACATCCAAAACCATGTTTGTAAATCAATATACAAATATCTTAGTCTATTTTAAACAATATTTGTCTAACTATTTTCCAAACATAATTTACATTCACTCAAACTCAAATTTATCCAAACCACGTTTACCCACCAATTTTTCAGATACATGCACCGTGAGAAGTGGGAGAGGACACAAAAAGAAGCAAGAATAGAGTAAAAGAGAGGGAAAATGTATAAAAAAAAAAAAACTTTCCCAGAACCACCCACAGAGTTTCTAGTAATGTGGAAGCTGAAATTTGGTGGGCTTGCTCACAATATGCATTCAGCATCATATCTTACGGAAAGATTTTCGATTAAAGGTGTCTTGGCCTGCATTTAATCTCTTTCGATTAATAAACACATTTATACGTCTTTAAGTTGTTAAATCTAATTATACTTATTATTTCTGTTGGGCATTTTACCAAAAAATTGCAATAATGTGTACTTTGTTGTCTCTCGTATTTCCGCCCAGCAGTGTCAAGAAGCATTTTTTTAATACAACATTATTTAAACAACAAATTTAAAATATAGAAATCTACAAACAATCCCTAACAAATTCTTAATTATGTTTTAGTTTTGTTTCACGCTATAGCTTTGGCCCGCAGGAATGAAATAATCATAATGGTGACGTAAGATGTCATGCGTTGCAATTAACAAATTTGGTGGGTTCACTTTTTAATTTTATCAAATTAATGGATAGTAACAAACAAAAATTAAAAGAAAAAAAAAAACAAAAGAATATGGTATTATTAATTTCATTGATTAGACTTAATTATCTTATAAAGAGTGCTATTTGAAATTAATTAGGCTCTATTTAATTGATCTTTCTTAAGTTATATAATTTATTTGGGCCTTAAAGTGAAATATTGGATTTTCGTTTGGACTTAATTATAATGTGTAGAAACCTTGACTCAATTGATAAGATTAGTAATTTGTTTTTGGTCCTTATAGTGTGTTGATGTTTACCTTAGGATTTCTTTGTAGAGGGCAACTTATTGTTGCATGTAGTGGCGAGAGCAGATCTGGATTATGTTTGGTTTTTAACAATAATTTTTATTGTAACAAAAAATTTCGTTATGATTCAAATTGTGGTTAAAAATAATTTTCGTCACAATTTTAACAGTTTTTGTCACCGTTAAAATTGCAATGAAAACTACTTTCAACCACGATTTTAATAGTAGAGGCTGCCTAATCATTGTTTATTTTCTCTGTACTTGATGTTTATATTATTTTTTTTTTGGTTACATATACTTGATGTTTATGTTAATGAAACGTGTTTATACACACACAAATATATATATATATATATATATATAGAGGATTGTGAGGCTGAATTAGACAAATTAATGATGAGTACAACACAATTTAATTACTTCATTACACATTTGCATAAAAATATTGATCTGTTTTTCTTTTTGGGAGGCTATTGTCTTAATAAAGTAATATTGATTAATATTTTCCAAACACTTAATATAGAGAAGTTATAATACGTTATCAATTTGAACATGCGTGAAGCAATGAACACTGCGTACAGTAACCATTTGTCCATTTTCCACACGAAAATCCTTTAATTAATGCTAATTATTTTATTTATATTTCACGTCAGATGATGGATACTTGCGCATAAAATCTGGGAGTGGTGATACTTCTCTCATCTTTTGGCAATTTTCAAACACATAATTTAAAACGTGTAAAAATATAGATAATTTAAACTGTAAAAGAATTATAAAATTGCTGCAGTGGCGAATTCTATAATAAGTTAATAAAAGTAAAATCCTTTATTATCTGTCATCCTTGCGTATGGATATAAGATGATTGTTGCCTTTTAATCGGAAATATGTGATGAATTTTTATACAACAACAACAAAGCCTTATTTTATTAGGTGAGATCGGCTACATGATCGTACGACACCATTAAATTTTATTAATGACTACTTTTTTAAGTATTTTATTCACTAAAAAATTTCGTTCAATGACTTTTCAAAGTGTTCTTCTTAATTTTATTTGGCCTTTTTTTACAAAATTTCATACCATCTATTCAACTCTTATTACTGGCGCTTGCAAACGATCTTCTTTAAACATATTCAAATCACCTCCTTACTGGCGCCTTCAATATGATGTATTTTTATAGTATTAAAAAAAATTAAATTTGTGTTATTTATATTTTGATAAATAAGTAATTTTAAAATATAATTTATCCATGATTTAGAACATTATATGACTTTCTTAAATAAATTAAATTACATGAAAAAATTTAAATGACAGTAATGCTTAACACTCAATTCGTATTACATAAATACAAAAAAAAAATATTTCAATCCCACAAAAGAATGAATTGATAAAGCAATTGCTTGCGGAAAGCCATTTATGACCTTTCGACATTTTAGGAGCTGATATTGCAAGCTATTGATTGCTTCTTGTGTAGTACCCCAAAAAAAAAAATCCTTTTACCTGAAAATTTTAATCCGCCAAGATAAGACAAGCGCGCGCGCGCGCGCGCACACACACACACACACATATATATATATATATATATATATATATATATATATATATATATATATATTCACCTTCTCACCGTGAACAATTAATACGAGGATTGAGGCCTGTGTTTCAAAATTTAATCCATAACTTCTTAGATTTATATAAGTTGTTTCTTAGATACTGATAGAGCAAGCTAACTAGAGCTGTTAAGATAAGTTTGACGCAATAAATTAGCTTATAGGTTATGCTAATAATTTCATAGTCCATTTTTAAAAAGGACTTTAATCCGATCTATCAAAGTCTTTGAGATTTAAATGGGTTGAGATGGGCTAGCCTTATGACTTTTTTATTTTATTTTAATTATTAATGTATTTATTTTTTAGAATTTTGGTTTTTTTTTAAGTTTCATAGTTATAATACTTATTTTTTGTTGGTCAAAATTATTAAAAATCACATTTAAAAAAATGACCTATTTTAAGGTTTAATATATTTTTTTAGAAGTTTAATTTAATTTTTTGAAATTTGATTGTTTCAATATAAATTTGATTTTACAAAGATGGAATTTTTCCGTTCCAGATCCCATCTCTGATTTTGAAAAACTTCCCACCAATCAAAATTCAAACCAGAGACAGATTATGGGATGGTTCAGAGATTGAATTTGAGACAGAAATATTTTATCCCTAATTTTCGTCTCTGATTATTAGTTTTCTTGTAGTATATCTAATTTATATCATTCAAATAACTAAAAGTACATTTTTAAACAAGATAAATAGATTTATGGGACCAACCCATGACTCATGATGGGTTGATGGACTAAAATTTTTTAGCCATGAATTATAAAAGACATGGCTCAGCCCAAACCATACTCACTATTGACCTTGCAGGGCTTGGATTAGAGTAGGTCGGTCTACCCCATTTGACAAATCTATGACTAATAAGGGCAAGTATAGCGAAAAGAGCTAATTCCTACAATAGATGACAAATAAAAATTTGAATTTTTGTTGAGAAAATTGTCCATATATAATGCCTGACAATTTTTTAAGCAAGATTATCTCTATCAAAAAATATTTATAGTTGTGAGAAACAAAAAAAAATGAAATATAATTGACATAAAATAAAGTTTATCAGATAATTGCAACATGGGTCAAAATTTAAAAGCTTTTTTAAAAAAAAAAACAAAAGTAGTTTTGCCAAAATAGCTTGTGACTTATTCCCTTTAATTTTGTGGCCGTATATTTCTCCATCATTCTGGCTCTATACGAGGCCAATATTTGTGCATTGAGATATTGCTCTGCTAAATTCCAAAGTTAAATAAAAGGATTTGGAATCCATATATTATTTATTATTTGCATGAAGTTAAGCACATTTACATAATTGACAAATATTTTAATTTCCCCCCTCCTACTTGTTAATTATTTCTATATCATGATTAAGTTTTGATCATGACCAATATTTGATATACTATAGGAAGACTGACCTGAGAATTTGCATAAGTAATGATTGGCATCTATCAACTACTGCCTGTTTAGTTAGCAATATAGAGTAGAAATAGGAAAAAAAGGAGGAATGAAAAAGAGAAAAGAAAAAATAAAAATAAAATTGTTGGGTTCGTAATGAAAAAATGGAATTCGGATCGTCTCTAGCTCCCAAAAGAGCCCTATTCCTTTGTAGTCACAGTTTTAAGATTTATAATCGTAGCTTTTTACAATACTTTTAGAACTATAGCTAAAAAGGCGCAGGAAATGATCTGTTCTTAAAAAATGAATAGGAAAGAGAAAAAATATTTTGGTATGTATTTTTTAATTGATAAATTTTACTATAATATTCCTAACTATCTTTTTGATTTACCAAATTATTTCTTTCTCTCTCTCTCTCACTTCACTCTTCGGCCCTATCTCTCTCTTCCCCATCGAACCTAACACTAACCATGTTCATTTCCCCATCACCGCCATTCCAACTCTATTTTCTGCCCAGGCTCAAGGTCAACCTCCAAATGCGGCGCCAAACCATCCTCCCTTAAAACTCCTTTAGAAATTGTTGATGATAGGGTAGGACGGAGATAGTAGCGGATGGAGACACCAACGACACTATATAGATGCAGATGCGAAAGCTTTCTGAGAGATGAGCAAATGGGTTCGTGGCTTCCTGAGAGATGAAGCATACGAGTGAATGGAGACACCAGAAAGACTGTCATTGGAATTATCAAGCACAGTGAGGGCAATACAGGCATTTCTACCATTTTCCACATTGGAGGAGGTGCTTGTCCACTGGTTACTAGTTGATCGATGGAAGCTATTGTACTAGTAAAAATGGAAAGGAGTTTATGAATGAAAAATTGGCTTTTGCTTCACGAAACTATCTAAACGAAGGAAGGAGCACTGTAGAATGGAAACGAAGTATCCTTTCCTATTGGAACACTGAACCAAATGTGCCCTATTGGTTACTAATGTAATATATTAAAGTCCACAACTACTTCTTTCAAAAATAGTAAACAAATGACACAATTTGTTTGATCTTTTCACAATCATGCTTTTCTCTTAATTACCTAATTCCTCTTTGTTATAAGACAACACTTTACTTTTTTCCCACATAAAATTTAACGCACCATTAAAAACAAAATAGGTTATTAATTTAATTTCTAAAAGAATTATAATTTTTGTCAATTGGTCTTAATGAAAAAAAAATCAAATGTCTCAATATAATTTATGAATAATCATAATTATCATAATTTGGTTTTTTTTTTGGCTAAATTACAAAATTTGTTGTTGTTAAATGTCAAATATTTTGTTGTCAAAAGTCACATTAACAAAGAGAGATCAAATTAAAACAAACACAATTTAAAAACTAAACTAAAATGATTATTTTTTAAGAATTAAATTAAAAACTTATAATATTTTAGAATTAAATCAGTAATTTACTCTTAAAGAAAGTTGTAAAGTTCTGTTGTGTGTGTTAATTTATGGTTGTATGATGATTACTCAGTGGTTATAAAATTCTCTAATTTTATACTTAGGAAATTAAGGATAGTAACCTTATTTCTTGCAAAAATTGAAGAGCACAATTTTTTCTAAGAGTCTTAAATATTGTATTAAAAATGAAATCTGCACGTTTCCTTGATCTTTTAAATATTTAGTTATGAGAGCATCTACAGTAGTGATTTTTAAGGTGTTTTTAAATTTAAGAACCAGTTATTATTTCGATTTACTATTGTAGTTCGCTATGTTGACTGTCACACGTAAGAACGATTCTTATACAAGAACTGGTTATTATACAAAAAGTAATAATAAAATAACTAATTCACAATAAATATTAGTGGAGAGTAATAAATGCTAAAGTTGTAATACCCGTTAATTTCAGAATATAATTCGCTTCAGAGTATTTTAGAATTCTACAACGTTACTTTAGTTATTTATTTTGGTCATTTTTAATTTTCATATTTAATTGTTCTCTTTGAATATTATTTATGAAAATTGAGTTAAATGACTGGACTAAATATTTGCACAATGAGGGATATATTCTAAGAATGGTGAAATTCATGGAAAAGTGGTTTCAGAATGGTCAATTAATCCATTTATTGTAAATTGACTGGCTGGGTTTGGATGTTGGGTTATGGATACCCATGGGTTATTGAATAACCCATTAGAAATATTTAATATAAAGTTTCAATAGTAACCCTCATTTTTTCACTCAGCCGAAGGAAGCAGAAAAGCATTTCTCTCTCAGTTCTTCATTTTCTTCTCAAATCCTTCCCTTGATCTTCAGAGTTTCGATTATTTGTTCGGTTCAAAAGTTTTGTAAGGATCAAAGGTAAGCTTTAATCCGATTATTTTCCTTAAATTTCAGTTTATGTAGAAGATCAGAGGAGGTTTTGTTCTTGAAGATTTTGATGATAATTCGTGAATCTCAGTTGTTTTAGAAGTTATATTTGAGTTATAATCGGTTAAAAGAGTTGAAATTCTGGTTTTGAAACAAGAAAGGAAAGGATGAATTTGTTAGAAATTTCTGCAAAAACTTCTGCAAAAACCGAGTTACTGTAGCGACCAGAAATTTCGAAACAAAATATGGAAAATTTTCTTCGGGTTACTGTAGCAGTACTGTAGTGTCGGCAGTCAACGGCACTGTAGCAGTCAACGTTACTGTAGCGAACCGGCACTGTAGCGAACCGACACTGTAGCAAACCGGCACTGTAGCGAACCGACACTGTAGCAAACCGTTACTGTAGCAGTCAGAAAATTTTGCGTATTTTCGTGATTTTGTTTCCTTTCTTATGTTTCCTTGTAATATATTTTACTAGGAAATTTTCCTACACAAATTCTAGTGTGGAACAAGGTAAACTTGGACAAACATCAAGGTGAGTGAATAACCTTGCTCAGCTAATTTGATATTACTAGTCAAAGTACAATATAAGTCCCATTTACAATATTATTTGGGTAATGAGCAATCAATTTTCATATGGGAGTATATGATGATCGGTAGAAATAAGAGTATGTAAAAATTATTTTATTTCATGACAATTGTGCTATGTGATAAATTCTCACTATCTTATCAATGAGTAAAGATCTACGGGATCTAATACACGAGTTTGAAAGGGTTAAAGTCCCATACTACTCAGTGCATATCTATGAAACCCATACACGAGTTGAAAGGGTTAAAGTCCCATACTACTCGGTGTATATCTAAGAAAGCTTATACACGAGTTGAAAGGGTTAGAGTCCCATACTACTCGGTGTATACCGATGAGATCTTATTCACGAGTTTGAAAGGGTTAGAGTCCCATACTACTCGTTGTATATCTAAGAAATCTTATTCATGAGTTTGAAAGGGTTAGAGTCCCATACTACTCGATGTATAAGACAATTAATTATATGAGTAAATGTGGTATTTGTACTTTTGATATTCTATATAGTACAGTTATTTACTTACTGAGTTTTTAAATAAACTCACACTCCCTATGATTATTTTTTTTTCAGATACAGAAAATAAAGAACAAGAGTATCCGTTTGAAGATTAGAAGCCCCTTGGGATTATTCTCTATTTCTGTCTGGTGGGACACCAGTACTTATTAATGTGGATATTAGAAACGCTCTGTACTTACTATAGGTCTCCTAGGCTTGCGATGAGATAGAAATATCAGACTATGTATGTCTATATTTGCTTATCAGATGAATATAATTCTGTAGTGTAGAATGAATGATTAAGGTTAAATGTAAAACCTTACAGAATATATGTAAATAACGTATGTTTGAGAATTTTATCAAATGAGTAGTATCTTTTCACATGCTCAATTTTTGGGATGTGACAAATTTGGTATCAGAGGAAAGGTTTTATAGGTCCCCTATAGAGTACAGAGCAAAGTGATCTTTGTGGGCCCTTCCCTATTGTCATGAGCCGCGGCATGACCATAGGATTAGGTTCCATAAAAGACCTTGTAGAGTATAACGTCATTTTATGGATAACTTCTCAGTGGGGCTAGTAAGTGATATTTTGTTTATGTCTGAAAATTGTTTGTTATGTGTGTAGATCTGTGACAGATCAATGTCAGAAGGATCTTCTAATAATAATGAGCATATGGGTCCAAGGAGGGCCATAAATCCACCAGTACATGTGCAAGATGATCCTAACCGTGGTGATAGTTTACATGCTCAAAGTACTGAGGGTGCAACTAGTGAGCAAGCAAGGAGAGTCGATCCTGATGCTCACGTTGGCAATGCAACTATTGCACATGTGATTAATTTGATGAATGAACGATTTGACCGATTTGAGGCTGAAATGAGAGGTCGAGCTGCACAAACTAACCTGCCAGTGGATCCTCCTATTGTTGAAGCTGAAATTGTACCACCAGCTCAGTTAGCTGGAGGAGATAACGTAAGGGAGGTAAGAATGTCTGAATTCCAGAAAATGAGGCCTCCTACTTTTTCAGGGGAAGATCCCAAAGAGGACCCACAATGTTTCCTTGAAGATTGTGAAGCAATCTGTGATGCTATAGGGTGTTCTCCTACTCAAAAGGTAGAATTTACTTCCTTTCAATTAAAAGGTAGGGCTGGTAAATGGTGGAGGAACTGGAAGAAAGCTAGAATTCAAGGCGCACCGCCAGTTATGTGGACAGAATTTTACAGATTGGTTATGGATGAATTTCTTCCGGCAAGTGAACGATCATCCAGGGCCAGAGATTTTCTGTATCTACGGCAGGGAACCATGACTGTTGACGAGTATTCAGCTCAGTTTGTTAAATTATCTGAATATGCCCCTGAAATCATTCCTTCTGAAAGGAAGAAAATAGAAAAGTTTGTGGAAGGGCTTCGTGATGCCTTATATGATCAAGTGGGTTCCAATATGAACGATTACTCTTCGTACTTAGAGGCTGTTGATGTGGCCCGAAGAATGGAAAAGAGGTCAAAGAATAAAGAAGAATATCGTCAAAAGAAGAAAGCTAGATATAGAAGATCTTTTGATCAAGGGGAAGACTCAGGGACTTTGAAACCCTTTACTGCGTCACAAAATGCTCCAGCCACTCCTACTAAGTCAACTTATTCTACAGCCAGTGTGGCTAAGCCTCGTTCAGAGAGCAGGGGTGGTTTTAGCTCTTCTAGTAGAGGAGGTACTCAAGGTAGAAGGGAAAAACCTCAATGTCCTGAATGTGAAAAGTTTCACTTCGGAGAATGCAGGTTAAACACTGTTGGTACAGGCTGTTTTCACTGTGGACAAAAAGGACATTTTATAAGGGAGTGCCCTCAGCTCATGACAAGACCAGGTCAAGGGTCTACTTTGTCACCTCGACCACAATCTATTACTCAAACACCAACCCCTTCAACAGGGGGTAGTATGGGAAGAGGTTCTGGAAGAGGCCAAGGTGACTGTGGAAAACAAGCTGCTGGCAGAGGAAATGCAAGAGTATATGCTCTAACCCGACAGGATGCTCAAACATCCAATGCTGTAGTTACAGGTATATTATCTGTTAATACTTTTGCTGCACGTATCTTGTTTGACCCCGGTTCTACTCACTCATATGTGTCGCCCCTATTTGCCAAGAGATTTGCATTTGATTCGATTATTCTTAAAGAACCATTCTTGGTTTCCACACCGATGAGAGAGACTTTGATGGTTAAAACATGTTATCGTTCTTGTAAAATAATCGTTGGAGGCATGGAAACTGAGATAGATCTTATGGTTCTCAATATGTTAGATTTTGATGTGATTCTAGGGATGGACTGGCTATCTTCTTGTCATGCTACTATAAATTGTCGTGACAAAGTTATTTCCTTTAATATACCGGGGAGGAGTAATTTTGTGTTTCAAGGAGATCGAAGTGATGTACCTTGCAACATGATATCTATGTTAAGTGCCCAGCGTATGTTGCGAAAGGGATGTCAGGGATTTCTAGCTTTTATCAAAGATTTAGAAAAGAAAGAACAAAAGTTAGAAGACATACATGTGGTTAATGAATTCCCAGATGTGTTCCCAGAAGATTTACCTGGATTACCGCCAGAAAGAGATATTGAGTTCAGTATTGATTTGGTCCCAGACATAAGACCAATTTCTATTCCACCTTATCGTATGGCTCCTGTTGAGCTAAAAGAACTCAAAGAACAATTGGAAGATTTGTTGAACAAAGGGTTCATCCGCCCAAGTTTTTCACCTTGGGGTGCTCCTGTTCTTTTTGTGAAAAAGAAAGATGGTTCTATGAGATTATGTATAGATTATCGTCAGCTGAATAAAGTCACAGTGAAGAATAAGTATCCTTTACCAAGGATAGATGATTTGTTTGATCAGCTTCAAGGAGCAAAATACTTCTCAAAGATTGATCTAAGGTCTGGATATCATCAGTTACGAATTAAGAATGATGATATACCTAAGACTGCTTTTCGTACACGGTATGGACATTATGAGTTTCTTGTGATGTCTTTTGGGTTGACAAATGCACCAGCAGCATTTATGGATTTAATGAACAGAGTGTTTAAATCCTTCCTTGATAAGTTTGTAATTGTATTTATTGATGATATTTTGGTGTATTCAAAGAGTCATAAAGAATATACTGAGCATTTGAGAATAGTACTTCAGACTTTGAGAGAGCATCAGTTGTACGCAAAGCTCTCAAAATGTGAATTCTGGATGAGTCATGTAACATTTTTGGGACATGTTATTTCCCAAGAAGGTATTCATGTAGATCCAAGTAAAATTGAAGCAGTAAAACAATGGCCTAGACCAACAACTGTGTCTGAAGTACGTAGTTTTCTTGGCTTAGCAAGGTATTACCGTCGCTTTGTCAAAGATTTCTCTAAGACGGCTCTCCCATTAAATAAGTTAACCCGAAAGAATGTTAAATACATTTGGGATGATTTATGTGAACAAAGTTTCACCCAATTGAAAGAGTGTTTAACTTCTGCACCAGTTTTAACCCTACCATCAGGACTAGGGGGTTACTCTGTATTCTGTGATGCCTCAAAGATAGGCTTAGGATGTGTGTTGATGCAACATGGTAAAGTCATAGCTTATGACTCACGTCAGCTTAAAAAGCATGAATTGAATTACCCTACTCATGATTTGGAAATGGCAGCTGTAGTGTTTGCCCTAAAGATTTGGAGACATTACTTGTATGGGGAGACTTGTCAAATTTTTACAGATCACAAAAGCCTTAAGTATATTTTTGAGCAGAGAGATCTCAATCTAAGGCAACGAAGGTGGATGGAACTTTTGAAAGATTATGATTGTACCATCCTTTACCATCCAGGTAAAGCAAATGTAGTGGCTGATGCTCTAAGTCGAAAGTCCATGGGAAGTTTAGCTCACATTGCCACTATAAGGAGGTCTTTAATACATGAACTACAAGAATTGGAAGCTGATGGAGTATTCTTCGAGATCACTGAGTCAGGTACATTTCTGGCTCATTTAACAGTTAGATCATCTCTTGTTGAAAAAGTAAAAGCAACTTTAGAAAATGACATTGATATGGTCAAAATCAGAGATAAGGCAAGGCAAGGTCTAGCACCAAGTTTCTTGGTAGATGAAGAGGGAGTCTTATGGTTTAATGGGAGACTCTGTGTCCCCAACATTGAATCTTTGAAACATGAAATCTTAATGGAAGCTCATGGTTCACCCTACGTTGTACATCCTGGTGCTGTGAAAATGTATCAGGATTTGAAACAAGTTTACTGGTGGGAGGGCATGAAGCGAGACGTGACTGACTTTGTAGCTCGATGTTTGACTTGTCAGCAAGTTAAAGCTGAACATCGACGACCACCTGGTTTGATGCAAAAACTAGATATTCCCGAGTGGAAGTGGGAAAGGATCACTATGGATTTTGTGGTAGGTTTACCTCGGTCAACAAAAGGAAATGACTCAATATGGGTCATAGTGGATCGACTTACTAAGTCAGCACATTTTCTTCCTGTTCATACCACTTTCAGTGTAGCAAAACTTGCTCGACTTTATGTTAAAGAAATAGTGAAACTTCATGGTATACCAATATCCATTATATCAGACCGAGGACCTCAGTTTACTTCTCGGTTCTGGAAAGTCTTTCAAGAGGCTTTGGGTACCAAAGTAAATCTTAGCACAACATTCCATCCTCAGACTGATGGACAGTCCGAAAGGACAATTCAGACTTTAGAGGATATGCTAAGAGCTTGTGTGATGGATTTCAGTGGAAGTTGGGAAGATCATTTGTCTCTTATTGAATTTGCTTATAATAACAGTTACCAAGCCAGTATTCAGATGGCACCTTTTGAGGCTTTATATGGGAGACGGTGTCGATCTCCTATAGGTTGGTTTGAACTTGGTGAAACCAAAATATTTGGACCTGAGATGATACAGGAAGATATAAATAAAGTTAAACTGATCAGAGAAAAGTTGTTAACTGCTCAGAGTAGACAGAAGTCTTATGCGGACAACCGACGACGTGACCTTGAATTTGCAATAGGTGATATGGTTTTCTTACGAATCTCACCTATGAAGGGAGTAATGAGATTCGGGAAGAAAGGCAAGCTTAGTCCGAGGTATGTTGGCCCATATGAGGTTGTTGACAGAGTGGGTAATGTGGCATATCGCCTAGACCTACCTTCCGACCTAGAGGGAGTCCATCCAATATTTCATGTGTCCATGCTACGGAAATATCTTCCTGATCCTTCTCATGTCATTCAACCCCAAGAAGTTCATTTTGATGAAACTCTCACCTACGAAGAGGTACCAGTAGCTATCCTTGATAGAAAAGTCAAGAAATTGCGTACCAAAGAAATTCCTACTGTCAAGGTTCTTTGGAGAAATCATTCTCGCGAGGAAGCTACGTGGGAGGCAGAAGATGAAATGTGGAAAAACTATCCACATTTATTTGAAACTTGAGGTAAGATTTTAATTCGGAGGACCGAATTCTTTTAAGGGGGGTAGAATGTAATACCCGTTAATTTCAGAATATAATTCGCTTCAGAGTATTTTAGAATTCTACAACGTTACTTTAGTTATTTATTTTGGTCATTTTTAATTTTCATATTTAATTGTTCTCTTTGAATATTATTTATGAAAATTGAGTTAAATGACTGGACTAAATATTTGCACAATGAGGGATATATTCTAAGAATGGTGAAATTCATGGAAAAGTGGTTTCAGAATGGTCAATTAATCCATTTATTGTAAATTGACTGGATGGGTTTGGATGTTGGGTTATGGATACCCATGGGTTATTGAATAACCCATTAGAAATATTTAATATAAAGTTTCAATAGTAACCCTCATTTTTTCACTCAGCCGAAGGAAGCAAAAAAGCATTTCTCTCTCAGTTCTTCATTTTCTTCTCAAATCCTTCCCTTGATTTTCAGAGTTTCGATTATTTGTTCGGTTCAAAAGCTTTGTAAGGATCAAAGGTAAGCTTTAATCCGATTATTTTCCTTAAATTTCAGTTTATGTAGAAGATCAGAGGAGGTTTTGTTCTTGAAGATTTTGATGATAATTCGTGAATCTCAGTTGTTTTAGAAGTTATATTTGAGTTATAATCGGTTAAAAGAGTTGAAATTCTGGTTTTGAAACAAGAAAGGAAAGGATGAATTTGTTAGAAATTTCTGCAAAAACTTCTGCAAAAATCGAGTTACTGTAGCGACCAGAAATTTCGAAACAAAATATGGAAAATTTTCTTCGGGGTTACTGTAGCAGTACTGTAGTGTCGGCAGTCAACGACACTGTAGCAAACCGGCACTGTAGCGAACCGACACTGTAGCAAACCGTACTGTAGCAAACCGTTACTGTAGCAGTCAGAAAATTTTGCGTATTTTCGTGATTTTGTTTCCTTTCTTATGTTTCCTTGTAATATATTTTACTAGGAAATTTTCCTACACAAATTCTAGTGTGGAACAAGGTAAACTTGGACAAACATCAAGGTGAGTGAATAACCTTGCTCAGCTAATTTGATATTACTAGTCAAAGTACAATATAAGTCCCATTTACAATATTATTTGGGTAATGAGCAATCAATTTTCATATGGGAGTATATGATGATCGGTAGAAATAAGAGTATGTAAAAATTATTTTATTTCATGACAATTGTGCTATGTGATAAATTCTCACTATCTTATCAATGAGTAAAGATCTACGGGATCTAATACACGAGTTTGAAAGGGTTAAAGTCCCATACTACTCAGTGCATATCTATGAAACCCATACACGAGTTGAAAGGGTTAAAGTCCCATACTACTCGGTGTATATCTAAGAAAGCTTATACACGAGTTGAAAGGGTTAGAGTCCCATACTACTCGGTGTATACCGATGAGATCTTATTCACGAGTTTGAAAGGGTTAGAGTCCCATACTACTCGTTGTATATCTAAGAAATCTTATTCATGAGTTTGAAAGGGTTAGAGTCCCATACTACTCGATGTATAAGACAATTAATTATATGAGTAAATGTGGTATTTGTACTTTTGATATTCTATATAGTACAGTTATTTACTTACTGAGTTTTTAAATAAACTCACACTCCCTATGATTATTTTTTTTTCAGATACAGAAAATAAAGAACAAGAGTATCCGTTTGAAGATTAGAAGCCCCTTGGGATTATTCTCTATTTCTGTCTGGTGGGACACCAGTACTTATTAATGTGGATATTAGAAACGCTCTGTACTTACTATAGGTCTCCTAGGCTTGCGATGAGATAGAAATATCAGACTATGTATGTCTATATTTGCTTATCAGATGAATATAATTCTGTAGTGTGGAATGAATGATTAAGGTTAAATGTAAAACCTTACAGAATATATGTAAATAACGTATGTTTGAGAATTTTATCAAATGAGTAGTATCTTTTCACATGCTCAATTTTTGGGATGTGATAAAAGTAGTGAAAGAATTGATTGTGGGGCATATTTATAAATTCTCAAGAGGTTCACTGCTGGAGTGGAAAGTTGTTTAAAGTGGTGGAGTGTTACTTAAATTTATGTAGTACTATAGGACTCACAATAAAAATTTAAGTAAGGTTCATCACTGTAGATACACTGAGTAAGTGACTTTGTTTGATTCTTCACCAATTTAAAAATTTTAGTTTCTCGAAGAAATCAAAACAACCTCCTTCTTTCACTGCATATTTTTGCTAATAGAATCCAATCCTTATTGAAAAGTCTATAAAGATAAAGAGTTCATTTCCAACTGTGAGATTATTTCAAAATTTATGTTAAAATAATATATATTTTATTATCCTGCGTAAAATTTGAAAATGAAAGATTGGAAAGCTCGACCACTCTCTATCATTTTTCCTCAAATTATAAGAATATCAAATGAGTTCATGGGTTGATATGAATGATATTTAAAATTGCATTTACTTAATTTAATCAAGTCTAAAACTTTAAAATGTATAATAAATTAATATATCAAAATTAAAATATTTTCTCATTTGAACCTTTTTGTTTTTGGGATGAACAAAAGAAATTATTGATTTCAATTTTTTTTCACTCAAAATGTAATTAATAGAGTTGACTATTTAATCCATGCTCAACCTTACTATGAACTTATGAAATTACTATGTGTTTTAAGTGTTTTTCTGTATGTGTAAATTAAGTTCAATTCGACCACAATTTATAGAAATATGTTGTTTTCCTTTTTAATAGCATAACCAATTAACAGATTACCTTATGTTTTTGGAAGACTACATTTTTTTGATTAAATTATTGATTTAGTCCTCACAAAATTATTATTGTTTTAATTTAATTCTTAAAAAATAAATTGTGACAGTTTAATTTTTTAAGAATTGTGTTTGTCTCAAGGTCTTTTTATTTTCTTCCTACAAAAAAAAAGGAGAGATTTAGCAACATTAAATTTTACAATTTAACAATAAAAAATTCAAAAAAATATAATCTTTTAACAACTAAATTAAATCATTTGATTTTTCAATATCTAAATTTAACTATAATATTTTCCATAACTAAATCAATAATTTAGCCTAGATTTTTTCTTGAATGAAGGATTAGAGACATTTGTTTGCATTCAATTCAAAATTTGGATCTGATTCATTATTTAAACCATTAAATGTATTTGTTTTTATTTTTATTAAGTACTTAAGAACGTTGAATGCATATTTTTTCAATCAGATTTCATAAAAAGTTTGAAATTTTTTTGACATTAATTATATTGGATACATGTTTTACTTATATCTGTTTAATACATACAAATGTTAAAAGTCAAACCATCCTAATTATTTAGTATTTTGATTTAAAAATGATATCTTAATATTTAAATACAAGAAAGGGACGGAACACGGAAGCACATTGAGCGGGGCTGACGTGGAATTTAGCCATTTGCTAAGACACGCACGTGATCGTACAGGTGGCGGACCGGCAGTCGATAAATGTCACGTGCTTTGTTTCTCTCTCTTCAAAACCCTCTTACCTCACCTCTCACTTTCACGACAATTACCACTCAACCCCACGAATCTCGCTCTCAATTTTGCGGCCTTTGTCTGTATCCACAATTACCATTTTACCCTCACGATCCATTTTTCACTTCCTTTTTATGCGCACCATATAAGATGATGTTAATTTATTTTTTTTAAAAATTAAATGGTACAGTTTAGTTTTTAAAGAATTGTGTTTATGGTTTATATATTTATCAAAATAATTTTTAATAACAAAAATAATTGAGATTTAGAAGCAATAAATTTTGTAATCTAATAACAAAATAAAACAAATTGAAACAAAAGTCATTTTTTTATAAATTAATTTGAGGCACTTAATCTTTTAAAAGAATAATTTGAGACAATCATGATCTTTTCTTAAACTAAATGAGTAGTTTATTCTAAAACATATATACTTAATCTAATTATATGTTTTTTGTCCAAAGAGAGATATGTTACAATATATATATATATATATATATATATTAACCAAAATATTTTCTGTGAATCTAAAAACAATAATTTTTACATATTGTGATAATCAAATTTGTAGTTAATTGATAATAAAATGTTACAAAGTATTCTATTTTATTTAAAAAAAGCATCCAATATGTACTTACATTGATGGTATTTTAGTTCAAAAAAAATATGTAATATTAAATTATCAAATAATAAAATACAGATTGTAGCAAATGTTGCTAAATGAAAAATTGAGCTAAAGTATAGCAACTTCCTAGTTACAGGAAAGAGGAGTGTAACTTTGAACCACAAGAGGATAGTGTAATTTATTTTAAGATGCATTTGTTACGCGAGAATGTTAAATTATTTTTGAGATTGTTTTATAAGAATGTTACATTTTTATGTTTGGTATATAATTTTAAAAAATTATTACTAAAAGAAATGTAACCTTCTCGAAAATCAAACATTTCCGTAAATCTTTCCCCCGTATTTTTCATTCCAATGAGAAGAGGTGAGAATGTAGATTCCTAAGTGGTGGAAATATTTTCTTGATATAAAATTATTATTTTATTTATATTTCTTATTTCTAATTATTAAAAACTAAAACTTTATTTTGATTCTTAATAAATAGGATATTTCTTAAGTTGAAACCTTATAAAATTATATTTTTAATTTAGTCCTTCACATATTGATATTTTTCAATTTAACCCTTCACATATGAAATATTTTTTAATTTAGTTACTCATAAAATTATTTTTTCAATTTAGTCCTTCACATATAGATTTTTTTAATTTGGTCCCTCACTCGAAGTATTTCTCAATTTAGTAACTCATAAAATTATCTTTTCAATTTAGTCATTCACATATTGATATTTTTCAATTTGGTCCCTCACATATAAAATTTCTCAATTTAGTCATTCATAAAATTATCACTTCAATTTGGTCCTTCACATATGAATATTTTTAAATTAGTCCCTCACAAATAAATATATTATTAATAATTTCCTTTTGTCAATATGTTATCAAGTTGACACCTAATTTAACAGCAAGATGTTAAAAATTGATAAGGATAATTTCAAAAAATTGTCAAATGCTCTTAGAAATATTGACATGAACCAAATATAGGAATGTCAAATTCTCAGAAATATAGAAAAATATTCCTAAATATGTTTGTAATAAACCAAATATAAAAATGTTACATTCCTCATAATCAATGTAAGATTCCTTGTATCAAATTCCCCATAAGTATTATTGGTCAATTTGATAAAATTATGGTATGTAAAACAGTATACATATTAGGTATAAATTATTCTAATCTTATTGATTAATGTAGGGGCTGGTCAATTTTATTTTATTTGTTAAGCAATTCAAGTCTGACTCAATTTAATTAAGACTTAACATGTTTTATATAAAATTAAGAATTAGGTGTAAATACATGTTTAAGTCAGTTTTGAATTAAAAGTAGGTCGAACGTGGACTTCTATTTGCACTTGATCTTCTATGTGCAGACATACATGTATGTGTTTCTTATAAAATTTACCTTGACCATATGTTGTTAAATTTGGTCTAATTATTTAAATATTAAGATTCATTTTTAAAAATTGTTATTGAATTGCACAAATAGGATTGGGCCTGGACCTCAAAAATAAGTATTATGGAAAATTAAACACACATATTTTGAGATTCGGTTAAATTAAAATTTATGTCTTTTTTATTTTGAATATTACAATTGACCCCATTAATATTTTGATATATATATTGTAAAAAAGGTCAACTAAAAAAATTAATTTTAATTTCAATTGATATTTCAACTTAAATCTTTTAACTCTAAACATGATTTAATTATTATTGAACATTGATGTTAATATTGTAATATCAGCTATAAGAACTATTCAAATATTAACTTTTTATTAAAAAATTAATAACATACTTCAAAAAGACTCATTTCAATTGAGATAATTATGCAAAAGAATCAATTCAGTAAATAAAAATAAAGTGTATCCTTTTTAATAATAGAAAAAATCTTGTAATTATGGTATCTTTTCCTCAGATAAAATGGAAGATTAATTTTTTTAAACTTGATAAGAATAAAAGATAAATCCATCTCTAGTGTCTGTAAAAATCGAATTTTTATCAATTTTTAAGTTTAAATAACGGCTACTACTGCGACAATTCAATTTGAGCAATCATTTTAATGAAGTGCAACTTTGACATAAAAGCATAGCATCCCTTCCTATTACAAAGGGCTCCTATTCGTTTTTGTTTTCAGTATATTTAGGACTTGTGCTGGAATGAAAGTGTTAGCGATATTTTATTTTTATGTTTATCTATATGTGTATATTTAATTTTATAAATACATTAAGTACTAATAATTATTTAGGTGAATTTACATCTTAATTATTGTATATGTGTATATATAGTGGGACATATGTGTGGCTATCTATAATCAGATCTAAATTAATGATCTTTGTATAGTAAAGTTTGGGATATTTGTGAATTAACATTATAATATATGTACATATTTGACCCAAATTAATAACAGTGATCGAACGTTATTAATAAATTAGGTCAACCCATTAAGCTTAATAAGTTGGTTATAATTCCCAAATTTATAAGGATGTGGTTTTTAGGTTTTGAATAAGTCTATAAATATATAAGTGTGTGATCTAATATCCATCACCTAAAACCATGGTAGGTAAAACTGAATAGGACCGGGTTGAACCGATTAGATCGAGAATCGGATCATGGTTCGGTCTGGTTAAGCTGAAAAATTGGCAAGTTAAAAAATTGGTTAAACTTGGTCAAGAATTAGATTTGACCGATAATTTTTACTTTGAACTACTCGAGGTTGAATCAGTTCAATAATTATTAAAAAAAGGCCGATCCACCATTTTTGTCGTCTTTGCCTCCATCAAGGAAGAAGAGGAAGAAGAAGAACAATTTCATCACTATCCATTGCCAAGAGAAATGGAATCGTCCTTTGTTGTATAGAGAAATGGAAGGGAAGGAGAATCTCCTGTCACTGAGAGAAATGGAATCGCCGATGGAAGGGGAAAAGAAATTTCCAGTTAATGATACTAATTCCAGGCCTATAAGCTCTTCTATCCAACCCTCAACATCCACCGCTGCTTTATCGAACCTCTCTCTTCATATAGTCAGGAAGTGGAGGCTTCCATGGAGAGCCAACCGGATTCCCCTTTTTCTTTTGTTCGTGGGAACATGTGGGACAATAAAGAAGTGTGAGAGAGAGAGAGAGAGAGAGAGAGAGAGAGGCACCCCTTTAATATGATTTTCTCGAGCCGTGTGCCTCATGTCTCGAGAAATGAAAAATGCGAAATTGGGGGGTGGATTGTCAAGAGAAATGGGAAATTGATAAAAGCATGCTACAAATACTGACAAGAGGGAGTGGTGGATTGTTGGAAAGAAAGAAAGGAGTTTTTATTTTGAAATTTTGAATTAAAAATAATTTTTAAAATTTTTATTTTTAATATAAATATATATAATAATATTTTTAGTAAAAGTAAAAAATTAATTCTTAATTTATTAATATATAATTATATATATATATATATATATATAATTATTATAGGTTCGACCGTAGTTCAATTATTATTGAACCAGTGAATCTTAAATCAGTGTCTTTATTGGTTCAATAATCAGTCCAATTTTTAAAACATTGTCTAAAATCTACTTTGTGAAAAATTATCCTTACTAACCTTGAAGAGCCTAAGCCTAGCCTTTGGAGATTAATTGTTATGGATCAAGATGCGCTATATTCTCTACTATTCTATGAGTTATTGTTATTATTATTAGTTTGTCTATCAAGATCTTATATATTTACAATCAAATCATGATCAAAATAAATAACTTTGTGATTTTCATATTTGAGACTCGATGTGATAGAACATAATCGACTTGGTTCATATACATATATATTCGTGGGTGGATTTTCAATTGGAATCACGTGGATTAGCACTTTTCAATACTTTTTCAATGTTTGTGATTAGTGTTACATATCCTATTGATAATTTGGCATTATATATATATATATATATATATTTATTTATTTATTTATAGGGATTACGTAATCCACGTGATTTAACACAATTTTGGTCTGAAATCCACATGATTGTATATGTATGTTTATCTTCATCAATTAATGTGGGAGAATTACCACAATTAACTTAATTCAATTCAATTGGGGTTTAAGATATGATATTGAGATTGATTTAGTGATGTGGTGTATCGTGAATACATGTTGGTTGGTTTTTGTGATAGTTGTTATATATATATATGTGTGTGTGTGTGTGTGTGTGTGTGTGAGAGATTTAGTGATATACATGGTTACATAATTTTGATGTAATTGACATTAAATTATATATATTGATTATGTGTTCATATGTATTTGTAATTTGGGGTTGAATTTGTATATTATGTTTATCTTAATTTTATGTGTCCAGGTAATTTTGATCATGAGTGTATTGATTAAAATTTTAAGTTTTCTTATAAATTGAGATAACTTTTATCAAGAACCCTAATTTTTTGAATTTATGATTGTGTATTTTGGGTGAATTAAAATATTTTTCACTGATTACATTTGGGGTTTCATCAAACCATATGTGTTTTAAGGTTTAAGATTTATCAAAGTCAGTTTTTGGGTGTGATTTATATCATTTTGGAAATAAAAAAAAGGTTTTTTGAAGCCTTAAATTGCACCATATGGGTATTTCATAAATCCTAACCTGTTTAAGTTGTGTTTTCTTGTTATAATTAAGTTGATTGAACTATTTGGTTGTCAAAGTGATTAATTTAGGTAAAATTGATTTAGTTTTAACAAAAAATCATGTTAAATGCCTATGTATATTAAATATTCGAAAGAAGTTTAATTGGTCAGGCCAAGGGTAGTTGTAAATATGAAACATATTTAAAAAACTTGCTTAGGATATGTCGTCCCAAAAGAAGGTATATACTAAGTTTGTTTGTTTTGTCTATATTTGCAAACTATATGTGAAGAGAGTGCCACTAATAAGGCATTTGTTCTATCCAAAGACTAATAAATATTGTTGTATTAGGCATCTCTATATGTGGATGAAACCCTTAATGTACATACTAGTATATGTGTTATTATGTACACGTGTGTTGTTTTAAATATGTTTATTTTATTGTTTTGTTTAGTATCTGCCAATATTTCTGCAAACATAGCATCTACTTCTAGTACCAAATTAACTGCATGGCTTGAGAGAAGGGATATGCTTCTTAACTTTGTCAGTTTTGAGGTCAATTTAGCATTAGTACCTAATGATGCATAGTGGGTAGATTCGGGTGCAACTACTCACATAAGTGTATCAATGCATGATTGCATAAGTAGCCGAAAGTCACTTGATGTTGAAAAATTCATCTATATGTGGAATGTCAAAAGAGCAACTATTAAGGCTATTGGTCACTTTATGTTATCTTTAGAGAACATATATACTTTGGATTTAGAGAACCCTTTTATTGTACCGTCATTTAGAGGGAAGTTAATTTCAGTTCCATGTTTGGACAAATTTGGGTATCATTATTTATTTGAGAATAGAACTTTTAGTATTTCTTTAAATTCAAAATTGATTGGTATTGATTCTTTAATTGATAATCTATATTGTTTAAATTATATGAAATCCAATAGCTCTGAGATTATGCATACTGTGAATTATGGTACTAAACATAGGCTATATGATGAAAATTCTGCTAAATTATGGCATAAGTATTTGGGGCATATCTCTAAACAGAGAATGCAAAGACTTATGTCAGACAACATTTTACATATATCTAATATTGATGATATGGATATCTGTTTAGAGTGCATTAAGGGTAAATAACAAATGTTAAGGGAATGGGTATATCTAAAGCTAGTGAAACCTTAGAGTTAATACATACAAGATACTTGTGGTTCATTTCTTACAGCTTCTTAGAGTGGACAATAATATTTTATTAAATTCATTGATGATTACTCTAGATATGGTTATATATACCTAATTCATGAGATGTCTCAAGCATTGTATGTGTTTAAGATTTTCAAAGTCGAAGTTGAAAATCAAGTAGGCAAGAAAATCAAGGCTATCAGATCTGACCATGGTGGTGAATTTTATGGTAGATATGATGGATCAGGTGAACAGCATCCATGGCCTTTCACCAAGTATTTGGCTGAGTGTGGGATTGTACCTTAGTATACCATGTCGGGGATTCCTAATCAAAATGGTGTAGCTGAGAGGTAGAACTGCACTCTTAAGGATATGGTAAAAAGTATGATTAGTCATTTTTATTTACCAAAATCACTTTAGGGAGAGGCATTAAAGACTGCAGTTTATATTCTTAACATGGTACCAAGTAAAGCAATGTCAAAAACCCTTCATGAGTTATGGACAAGCAAGAAATCTATTATAAGGCACTTGCATATATGAGATTGTCTAGCTGAAGCTAGGCCTTATAAACCTAATGAGAGGAAGCTGGACTCAAGAATAATAAGCTGCTACTTTGTGGCGTATCCTAAAAGGTCAAAGAGTTTTAAGTTTTATAACCCTTTGACTAGGTCCTTCTTTGAGATCGGGAACGTCAAATTCATGGAGGATGTTGATTACAGTGGGAGTGATTAGATGAGGGGTATTGTGTTTGAGGAGGAATACATTAGTATTTCTACTACAGTCGCATGTACACTAGATTAGGTAATTTTGCCTAAAATAGCTAAACTTATTAATTTGGGTGAACGTGAAAACATAATGAAAGGAGATTACTCCTATTTGGATCAAGAGATTCAATCTCTTGAAACTGAAGAATCTTAACAACCTCAGGCTGAAGTACCATTCTGGATATCCACTGAAGAAAGGAAAAGTGCAATACCAAATGACTATGTTGTTTATTTGCAAGAACATGAGTCTAACATAGCTATGTAAGATGATCCAGTCACTTGTAGAGAGGCTATGTCATCTAGTAAATTTGACAAGTGGATCCAAGTCATGAGAGATGAGATCAAATCTATGGTTGACAACGAGATATGAGATATAGTAGAGTTATCACAGGGTGCGAGACTGATTGGTTGTAAATGGGTGTTTAACACCAAACAAGACTCGAGTAGTAATATTGAAAGATATAAGGTATGTCTCGTAGCCAGAGGTTATACTTAGAAAGAAGACATTAACTTTAAGGAAACTTTTTTTCCAGTTTCATCAAAGGATTTCTTTAGAGTCATAATGGCACTTATGATTTGAAACTATAACAAATGGATGTGAAAACAATGTTTCTCAATGTAGATATTGAAGAAACAATATACATGGTGTAGCAGGAGAACTTTGAATTTGAAGATTCAAAGCACCTGATATGTAAGCTAAAAAAGTTGATTTATGGTCTTAAACAAGCATCTTTGTAGTGGTACTAAAGTTTGATGAGGTGATTTCATCTTTTAGATTCCAGAAGAATCCAATTGACTAGTGCATATACCTCAAGATGAGTGGGAGTAAGTTTGTGATACTAGTTTTGTATGTCAATGACATACTATTAACTAATATTGATATGTCTTTCTTATGTGAAACCAAGTCCTTTCTTTCGAGCAAATTTGAAATGAAAGATCTTGGAGAGACATCTTTTTTTTTGGGATTCATATCCATATGGATTACACCAAACATACTTTAGGATTATCACAGAAAGCATACATTGAAAAAGTCTTGAGTCATTTTGGCATACAGAATTATGTATCGGGTGAGACACTCGTAACCAAAGATGACAGATTTAGCTTATTTTAATGTCCTAAATTGGACATAGAGATGAGGGAGATGGAGAAAATCCCATATGCCTCGGCTGTGGAAAGTCTCATGTATGCACATATATGTATGTGTCTAGATTTTGCGTACATTGTGGAAATGTTGGGCAGATACCAGAGTAACCTAGGCATGGCTCGCTGGAAGGCAGCTAAGTAGGTTATGAGGTACCTTTAGAAGATACAGGACTACATGCTCACCTATCAGAGGTCAGATCAACTTGAGGTCATGGGTTAATCCAATACCAATTTTACTGGATGCATGGATACAAAGAGATCTATATCAAGCTACATCTTCATGTTGGCTGAGGAGCTATATCCTGGAAAAGTGTCAAACAGATACTTGTAGCTTTTTCAACCATGGAGGCTGAGTTTATAGCTTGTTATGATGCATCTAACTAGTCGGTTTTGTTGAGGAACTGCATCATAACTTTACATCTGGTTGAGGGCATTGGGAGACCTTTGAGCATGTACTGTGATAGTAGAGCCCCCGAGTTATATTATAAGAACAACCATAGTTTGTCAAGTCTAAACACATAGACATTAAATTTTTAGTTGTGAAGGAGAGAGTTCAGAGTCTCATTGTATCTATAGATGATGTTAGTACAGATGCTATGATTGCTGATCCACTAACTAAAGGTTTACAATCTAGAGTGTTTTATGAGCATATGACTCATATATGTGTGGTGAAACCTTTAGACGATTGAGTCTATATTCAGTTTGTTATGTCTTATAGACAGTTTTGTTGGATATCCATTTGTGAAAATTTTAATATATAAATTTATATTTTTCATATATATTTTTTTGTATGTGTATGTGTGTGTTGAGTACTTTGAACCTAAGTGATTACTTCCTCTTGCGGTTCAGCATAAAGTTGAGAAAGTGTTGGAACTAGTTGAAAATAGCCATGAATAAAGATCAATTGCATGTAATTTCCATGCTACACATCCAAACTAGATCTATGTCATTAACTGTATTAGCACTGTGATCACTGTTGGGTTTAGTTCCAGTATAACTGGTTAAGAAAGCCTCTTTGTTCTATGCTAATATAGTTAATGGACCATATTGTTATAGTATATCTGATTAGATAGCAAGTTGTGCACAGTAAGATTTATATATATATATATATATATATATATGTATAATATGTATATATACAATATTCAAAATCATGTGTAGTCCAAGTAGGAGAATTGTTAGCAATATTTTATTTTTATGTAGATATATATATGTATATATTTAATTTTAAAAATATATTAAGTGCTAACAATTATTTAGATGGACTTACATCTTAATTATTATATAGGTGTAAATATATTGAGACATATATGTTGCTATCTATAATTAGATCTAGATTAATGATCTTTATATAGTATAGTTTGGGATATTTGTAAGTTAATATTATAATATATATAGATACCTAACCCAAATTAATAATGGTGATTGGACATTATGAATAAATTAGGTCAAGCCATTGAGTTTGATAAGTTGGTTAAATTTTAAGGTTTTAAAAACTCTATAAATATGTGAGTGTGTGACCTAATATCCATCACCTAAAACCTACTTTGTGAAAAACCATTCTTACTAACCTTGAAGAGGCTAGCCTTTGGAGATTGATTGCTATGGATCAAGGTATGTTATATGTAATATCTGCTATTTTCAAATATTAGTATATTGGAATTTTGTTAAGGAGTATTCTGAGAGCAAGAAAAATTTTCACTTTATTAGCAAAATAGAAAAAAGAAAAACTTATTTGGGGAGTATAAGGAGTGGTCCAGGGACTAAAGTGAAAAGAAAAGAAAATATGGAACACTTTGGAGAAACGATCGAATAGGTAGACCATGTGGGGGAGCGAACTTCTTAAAGATAAATAGTGAACCCGACATCTTGAAGCTGATGGATTGAGGCTAAATGGGTGTTGAGACACCGAGAAAGACTAAAATGAATGAATGTAAAATCTCAGTATTTTATTGGAATGGGGCGTGATGATGTGTACTTTATAGGAATTTGATTGGGTGCCTTAGTAACGATCAAATTATCCCTTTTACCTTGCAAGATACTAGTTAGAAGTGTAGTTATGAGGGACCAAATTGTAGCACTGATTAATGGCTTGGTTGTAAATGGGCTTGGTCAAGCAGGGTCAGGGCTGTTTGTGGCTAGACCGTGGGTAAACGGTCTAGCCTGCGGTCTTGACCCTTTTTTTTTCAAATTTTGTTGTTGTTTTGGACTAGAGTTTAGGCCTTTTTTGTCTGCCTTCCTCTTTTTTTTTTGCCCATAAGCCCATTGGCAGCTTCTTTGATGTTAGAGCCTTTTTTCCTTCGCCCATATGGCTATTCTGGGCCTTTTTTGTTTTTCTTTTTAATGTAAGCAACTAAGCATGATTCATGAAGTACTGAATGTTTGCATACATGATGTAAATGTAATGAGTATTGATTCATGAAGCAAGAAGCATACTGCAATGACTGTTATGTAATGAGTATTGAGTAATGACCAGAATTTAAGCTTTTAATATATGAAGCATCTAGAGTTATTTTGGTTGTTCCTCAAGCATCTATAATATTAATACATGAAGCATCTATACATGTAATATCCCAAGAATTTTTATGAATATTTAAAGTCATTCTAGGAACTTGTAGGCAAATTAAATCATGTGGATTTTTTTTATTAAGGACTTATTTGAAAATTTTATTATGTTGTGTGGAGCAATTGAATTTTTGTGGAAAAGTAAAGGGAAATAAAATAATTATGAGGACCGAGGTGAAAACCATTTTCAAGGAGGAAATACTAATTTTAAATTTTATTTAGGGAAATGAGAAAATATTCTTGAAGATTATGGACTTAAGTGGAACCTAAATTTTTATGGGAGGTTAAACTTAAGAATTTCTCCAAAACAATTGGGTGGCTAACTTTAGACAAAGCCACGTGAATCCACTAAGTCTTAAAAGACTTTTGAGCCAAAAGTTAAGAGACTAGTCAGAGGCTTGAGTGTTCAAATTGGAATCTCTTTGCCTTAGCGGTCTTGATCACATCCTCAAGCTTTTGGAAGCAATAATTCAACCTTCCAAAATTGCATATATTCTGCTGGTCCTCCCATGTGACTTCGATATCAGATCCTCAGCACTGCAGCATCGTCGTGTTTTGTGTCTTATACTTTGCATTCGTAAGCTCTCTCCGATGAGTGATGAATATTGCCTCTAGCTGAAATCATCATTTGGGAACTATCCTTAGCATGTAAGATACATATGTGCTGTTGTTTAGCTTACCTTCTCAGTTAACAAAGGTAAATAGCTTGTATGATAGTTTTATGTTACTGAAAGTAGATTTTAGAAGCTTGTGATCGGAATTGCTGAGAGAAGTTGTGTAGGAATTGTTTTTTATGTAAGTTTTCAGCAGAAAATTTAGGTAAACCAAGAATGGGTGGATGGTTCTTGTAGTATTTTATTTATTTGTGAAATTTGGTCGGTTATTTATAGTTTGATTCATGTCAATCTCTATTAGTCAAGTTTCCATGGAATGAGTAAAAGAGAACAAACAATTAATTTAAAAAAAAGTCGATACTTGAGAGTGAAGTGGGAATTTCAAAATAGATGTGAATTTAGGATTTTACGCAATAGTTAATTAATGTTATTTTGACTTGAAAATTTTATGGCACCTAGATGAGATCTCACACTAATTGTCTACCAAATTTCATAACATTTGGCTAAGGTTTGATGGACTTATTAAATAGAAAGACATAACCTATACATTTTTAGACAGCTCTGACCTTTAGTCACTAATAGGGTCTTTAGAGGGGTCAAACGATAGAATTAAATTATGAAATATTTATCCTAGCATGTTAACATACTAATAAGGAGATCTACCAAATTTCATAATTTTTGGAGCTACAGTTCATTCCCAGAAATTTCTTAAAGATTGGTTCTTATTTTAGCCTCAAAATAAAATAAAGTTAAATGATTAATATCTTATGTTTTAAGTTGGTATTGATACTTGCTAGAATTAATTTCTAGGTTTATGATGAGGCTCTTGGCATCTCTTTTGAGTATAAAGTGTATAAATTTAGCTTGGAATCAAGGTGAGAGATCCTACCTTACCTTGTTTGCTTATTTAATGTATATATTAAAAGTGTACTCTATATATATATATGTGTGTGTGTGTGTGTGTGTGTGTGACATGAAATTAATGCATTCATGTTATGCATTAAAATGTGCAAATGTGAGACTATTGTGAACTTTTCCTGAAATGTGATGCATATGGATGCCTATAGTTGTGTAATGTGATTGTGTTTGATCTCGAAAGAAATGGAAGTGGAGTTCATGGAATCCCAAGAGATGAAATAAGGGTGGAATGAAATCACTATGGCCACGTGATGTTAAATATGATATTCATCCTTTTAAGGACAGGGTGAAATAAGGTTGGATCAGATTTGTCCCTTTGAGGACATGGGTGAAATAAGGGGGGATGCGGCAGGGGCCGTGGGGCAACGGCCACTTATTGAGGACGGGACCCGAAAAATGTCTGGGAACTTGATTTGGAATTGTTTGAATTGTTTGAAATGTGATTTGGCTTGATCTTAAATATGTTGTTAATAATTGCGAGGTGATTTCAATGTGTGTGTCTTGATAAATATCTTGAACACCAACACTTAGATGATTATACCGTTAGATCAATTATATAAATCTGCATGTATATATGTATACCTATATTGTGTGTGAATGTGGTAGGATTCTCTCAAGTAGAAGCTGTTTTTAGTTTCAGGTATGGAGAACTTCCTAATCTGATGACGTTCACGCCAAGATTACTTTTTCTCATTTGTTTAGGATAAAGGTATAATGTTTAGGACTTATTCTAATGTATAAATCTAAAAAAACTCTGTAATTGGGTAGGTTTGTTCAGCGACGTAATGTGTATAATTGTAACGTGTATGAGAAACTCAGTTTAGCCATAATTTCTTATCATTTTGTGAGAAGAGAAATAGTTTTTTTTAATTTCTTAAATTATGTAATTTAAATTAATTGCATTTAAAAGAATAACCAAAATAAGGTTTAGTATTGTGCTTAAGAGAAAGATAGGCTTACGGAGGTGAGGTGAAATTCACTTTCCGTGCCGGTCACGTGCTCAAATTTTGGGACGTGACATACATACTAACATACATGATACATGTGCAATTACAATTTTGAGATAGGGAAAGCCAAGCCTTAAGCTGCATACATTATTATCATTAAACATCTCTGCCTCAAGCTCAAGCATATTGCATACATCATAATTCATACATCAATGAAACATAAATCTTCTTGGCTAGCAAAATAGCAATAGCATAAATATTAAAATTCACAAACCCATAAAGGAAGGTACTTTGTAGGAACATACAAGTTTTCCTTAAATCAAAATAAATGACATTCAAGTATCCAACAGAAAGCATAATGATAATTAGAATTACAAAATTCCATAAACCATAGTTCATAATTAGTTGACAAGCATTCTCATTTTTGCATGATTGATAATGACAAGCCTTCATTGATTATCTTTCTTCTTTAGTGGGCCAATAGTCCAATACCAAGAGAAGAAATCAAGAAAGCTTCCTAAAATAAGTAAATTACAAGTTATTTATATGTTTAAAAGTCAAAAGTAATTAAAAATAAAAAGTGTAAGGTGAAAAATAGACCTTACATCCTTAATCCTCATCTTTAAGATCATCTTCATCTGCTATATTTATGAAATGTGACTCTATTGTTGAAGTTGAAGAAACATCTTTCACATTGCTATCATCGTCATCTAATCCAAAAACCATATAAAGAAAAACAATTTCAACGTTTAGCTAATTTTTAGAAAGAAGAGACATAAACATTAATAAATTGAAAGATAATTAAAAACTATACTTTAAAAATATATTAACATTACCTTCCTTATCTTCAGAAGCCATAAAGCCAAGCAACTAATTATGAGCACAAATCAAAGCTTGCAAACTAGTTGGAAGAAGACAACTCCGATATTCATTTAGAATACGAGAACCAATACTAAAGGCCAACTCTGAAGCCATTATAGTAATTAGGATGCTCAATATGTCTAGTGCCAAATCTGGAAGTCTTTTCTTATTGTCCTTTCAAAAATTTAAAACTTTCAAATCTTCATAGTGATCCATGTCAAAGGGTAGTTCTTCTAAGTACATTTCCAATTGAGATTTTTTGGCTCGAACTGTGATTTGATCTTGAGCAACCTTAAAGGTCTTTAAAAATCAAGATCCACAATTAGTTGTATACATAACATAATTAATGTCTAAATAAAAAAATAAAATGTTACTAAAACTTACTTGCATAATCGCTTTGTAACCTACTATTCCACTAGACCTTGAGCTTGATGACATTAAGGTTGGAGTTTGTGATTGAGTTGAGGTTCAAGAAGAAGATACATCATTGGTGAAGTTGCTAGAGCTACTAAAGTATTCATCATAAAGCTTAAATAATTTATTTCTCACAACATCAACCTTTGAGAGGTAAGTGGAAGGATCAATCTCTTTAAAAGAAAACTCTAACAATGAAAACTTAAGCTGTGGATCAAGAATTGCCCCAAACACAAGCACAATGTTGTACTCACTCCAATACTTGTCAAACTTTGTCTTCATTCTGATTGCCATGCTTGCTATTACCTCATCTTCATTTGATGAATTTGTCATCAACAAAGATTCTATATTCCAAACTTGCATGAAATACATATTAGAAGTTGGTTAGGTAGAGCCCTACATCAAGTTAGTAATATCAAAAAATGGCCTAAAAAAGGCACACACCTTCTCCCCTCTATCCCATTCTTTAGCAGATGGGCATAACCTATAATTTCCATCTTCCATTTGATAAGTACTAAATACACGTTTATATTTAAATGCACTTTCAAGCATCATATAAGTGAAATTCCATCTAGTTGTTACATCCAAATGTAAATGAACACCCCCTCAATATCAAATCCTCTTGCACATTCTTCAAATTTAATCATTCTTGACTCTGACCCCTTAATATATTTAACACTGTCCTTAATTTTGTATAAGGCATCATGAGCTACTTTCAAACCTTCTTGAACTATTAAATTGAAGACATGAGCACAACATCTTACATGAAAAAACTCCCCATCACATACCAAATTATGATGCAAACAAAGTTAGTCTTTCAACAAGTCTTGTATAACATTGTTACTGGATGCATTATCTAAAGTAATGGAAAAAAGTTTTTTCTCAATCCCCTATTCTTTTAAAATCTCCATAACTTTCTTACACAGTTCATGTCTCGAGTGCGGTAGAGGCATACTAATAAAAGCAAGAATTTTATTTTTTAACTTCCAGTCTTCACCAACAAAGTGTGCTATCAAACAAATAAAACCTTTAGTTGTGCAAGTAGTCCATACATCCTATGTGAGATATATTTTACTAAGAATTTTGCTTAAGTCTTGCTTCAAACTTTCTTTTTTAGACAAGTAAAATTTCTTTATATCAAGAGCGGCGGTACTCTTACTAATATCTTTGACATCTAGATTGCAATGCTTCAACACATCCCTAATTCCTTCATACTCAACAAATGAGAAGGGAAGATCATGCTTAATGATAGCAATAGCAAGATACTCTCAGAGAACCTTTTGGGAAATCTTTCTACTTTTAAGTTTTCTAGCATGGTCAATAAGCATATCACCTACATCATGATAGCTTTTCAACTTTGGACATTTTGCTATGTGACGAGACATGCTTGAGGTACCATGTGTACTACCCCCACCTACGTATTCATCCCTATATCCTTTACATCGTACTCTAGGTTTGCCATCTCTACCTAAACCCATACTAGTAAAATAATTTCACACATCACTACTAGTTGACATCTTTCTAGAAGGACCAAAAACTAGAGCATTAGACTCTACAGTTCCACTTTGGGTTTTACTTTGTTCATGGGCAGTAGGATTACGAGGAGGAAGAGGAGGAGGAGAAGCTTCCATAGTTAAAGAAACTGTTTAAATATTATAATTTGTTATAATTAACATTCATTAGGTTTTTATCCTTAATACTAGTAAAGTAATTCCACAAAGAGTTGAATAATTCAAAGTAAAATATGTTAAATCCTAACAACAGCATCTTAACTCTTAAGCAAAACAAAGTAAAATATGTTAAATATATTGAACAAACTATGTTAAATCCTATCAAACTATCTATACTTCAAGCCAAACAAAGTAAAATATGTTAAATCCTAACAACAGCATCTCAATTCTCAAGTAGTTTATCTCCATGAAAGATTTTTCTTTAATTTAATGTTTTCAAGCAAAATCAAATTAGTTCATCTCCATTTATCAGTCATACAAAATTACATGGGGTTGAGAGGAGTGGGTATGAGAATAAGTGGTTCTTGTTTGTATTAGGAAAAAAATCGAAGGCAGGCCGGTCATGGTGTGGTCAAAGAGGCAGGCTGTCCCGTGACCCACATGTCCTATACCCTTTTAACCCATTTTTAAATGGGCCCAAAATGCTATACCCAAGACTACTCATTTAAGAGTGGTTTTGGTTTAGCCCATGGGCTATGGTCTTTTTAAACATCACTATAAAATTGGAAGATAGGTAGGTGGACCCCACACAACCAATCTAAATACTTACATTCACTTTTTCCCATTTATTTGCTCTCTCTTCTCTCGACTTTTCTCTACATCTTAGTACCTATTGACCTTTTTTCCTCCATTCTCTCCCAAGCCTTCATCCAAGCATTTGGTGGCTGCTATCTGGCAAAGAGGCCAAGCTTTAGGGAGCCACTATGCCAGAAAAGTGAGAAAGACAAGGTGAACACCTCTTTCTCTCCCTTTGTCTTCCATTTTTAGATTTTAGGATATTTGGGAGGGAAATGGATCACTTTGCAACATATGAGGTTTGGGTAACATTTTGAAATACTCTTGGATGATTAGCAATGAGATTAGAACCATAAATTTATGGTTTTGTCATGTTTAAGGATGGATTTAGACAATGAAGGGAAAATGGTGAAAGATAGGGCTTATAATGAATTTGTGAGGATTCAAGCTTGTATGCATGGTTTTAATTGGGGAAATTGGTGCCAAACAGACTCTCAATCATTAGGGATGAAATCTATTGAAAGAATCAAGGAAATTGATGGAGATTTGAGGTTTTTAGCCTCAAACCCAAGCCTTATATTGTGGTTACAGGTCATGGCACATGGGGCACCATGAATAAGAAGCTGGCCGAGAGTTTGGGGATTGGTACATAGGGTGCCATTACCTGGACAACATTTTAGCCTTGGGAAAGCCATGGCGCTAATGCTAACGCCCAAGGTGCCATGGTTTGGGCTTGATGGTACCTCTAGGATTCTCAGTTTTAAAATTCTATTTGATGTCTCGTAGGCCTAGGCATCGTTCGAGACTTGGTTGTGATATTCTTTAGAGGCCGGAAGTGCTTTAAGTCCAGGTGAGGGGATCTCTATCTTACCTCAGATGTATCTTCCAATATACAATTACAACTTTAATAATTTATGCATTTGTCTGAAAGAAATGTGATTGTTTGATGAATGAGGGTATGTAAACATTGATCAAATAGATGTGGATAGGCTTCGGCTACAAAATAATTATGTGTTTTAATATATATATTGTCTATGGTGAAGTACATGCGTTTGCTATGCGTACATGTATTCATATATATATATATACACACACATATATTTATATCAAGCGATATGAAAATAACACGAGCGATGTGTGTATGCATGTAATTATTTGCCTCTTCTTTCAAGTGGTTGTAAGAAGAGACAAATGTGAATATACATATATATAGAAGTGTCAATTACAGACTTCTACTAGAAGCATATATGCATACACATAATCTTTCATCCTTACTGGAACTTACTTACTAAAGCAATTTGGTATAGATAAATATATATATATATATATATGTATGTATACTAGGATAAAAATACATACACTCCTTACCGTTATGAACATAGCAGGAAAAATGCTTAGATGTAGTTGTGATTGGCACAGTACATACCTGAATAAGTGTCTTATGTGAGCATGATTTGTAAAGATAGTAATTGACTTGTGACAACTTCATGAATATATATATATATATGATTCCCCATGGATGAGGAAATCTTGTGGATTGTGAATAGTGACATATAGAACATGTAGGAATGGCATGAGCTGTGTGTGAGCAGTTCTTTGTTACATTGAAATTTTATTGATGTTGAGGTAACATTTAACTATGTTGGGTTATATATGACGGTTGTGATGAATCTATACATATATCAATAATAAATTAAATGTCCTGGAACAGTGGACATATTGCAATTTTAGATTGTGCTAAACTAAGTGGCTAATTATGCCATGTGTGTTTTAGGTGGAAACACTTGGTTTTGCTCTTGTTTAATATGCACATACATGTATGGCGATTTTGGTGAAAATCTCTAATCTTAAACTACCTAGTGTCACATGTTAAATTTGTGTGGCTGAGTCATGTAATGATATGGATTTTGTAATTTCCTTGTGATGCATGACTTAATGATGATTGTGTACATAGAGTAGGATTTCCTTACTTAGTTATGTAGGTTGTATAGGAAGAGACTTGGGCCTAGTGTTGATGGGTAAGATATTAATTTCGTGTCCCGACCCTGTGAGTGGCACACGGTGGTAATCTGTTTAGTTTAGCTATCCTCTCATTGAGTATTTTCATATTCACTTTTTCTTTGTGCCTTTGTAGTTTCTGCTTAGTTGGTAGAACTTCGTACAATGAGTAGCCGAGTCTCTGAGTTATCAACCATTCCCAATTTAGGATGACTTTGATGTCGGGCTTGTTGATTTCCTTGAGTCACTCTGTAGTGAATAAAACTCTTAGGTATATTGTGAATTTAGAGATAAAAAGAGATTTCTTTATTGTTATATTTATGTTTTGTGTTCTTAGCATGTGTGATATTAGGCTTACGATAGTAGTATGGATCCCACCGCCATACCAGTCATGTTTCCAGATTTAGGTTGTGACAAAGTTGGTATTAGAGGTGGTCATAGGTCTTTTATTTACTACAGAGTAAGGTAATCTTAGTGGGTCTTCCTTTATTGTTATGAACCATGGCACAACTATAGGTTGAGGTTCCACTAAAGGCTCTGGGGTGGTATAGGATGGTCTTTTCTTTCATGTCATACTCCTCAATGGTGGTCTTGTAGACTATCCCTTTGTCTTGAGCTATAATCTCATAGGATAGGTCGTTGTCACCTCCAATGGAACACCGAGAGCTAATGATCTTGGTTAAGCATATAGACCTTAAGGGAGCGTCTACACGATCGACTATCGTGACGGTGCTTAGGGCACCTTATAGTGGTTTGGATACCCCACTCCTTTAATAATCTATATACATGATGCTCATCGACTTACCATATTTATGTAGGCATATGGAGACTCTATGAGGTGAGTAACATTTATGAAACATATAAATGTGATTGAATGCATGTATGAAATGGGTGAATACCTTATGGATTGAAACAATAATAGTTGAATAGTGCTGAGAATATAAGAAAGTGTATCATGTATACTCTTAGTGTTGTGGCAGCATTTTCTTTGAGGCGTAAAAAAATTTCCTTTTGTGTAGTGATGTGGTCTGATTAATTTAAATTTGTGTTGATTTAAAATTGTGCCGTGCTTGTGGTAAATTGCGCGAAAACTAAATATCTTTGTATGAACAAATATGTGTGCGGTTGAGGGAGTGATCCAACAGGATCAATTTGGTTGAGGGCACTACCCAATAGTGTAATACCCATGAAAAATAAAATATAAATATTTGTTTACAAACTACTGTTACTATTTCAGTATATGGTACTATTCACCCGTATAATACTATTTATGTATATGGTACTGTTCATTTATACAATCGAAATGTCAAGTACTAGATGTGGTTTGGTCATAAGAGAAAACTAGAAAGAAGTTCGTGGGAGAAAATGACGTTTTATGTGTAAAAATACCCTCAGGGACTAAAGTGAAAGGACTGAATTGAAAAGAAACTTAAAGGTTTAAGGTGAAATGATAGTTTTCCCCTTAAGTTTTTCAATAGTAAGCCACCAGCGACTTTTCCGAAATTTGCACAGTAACCGTAAATGATTAACGTGGATTATTTTATTAGAAATGTCATTTTCATGAATAGTAAATTGAATATTTTATTAGTGCATAGTGATAAATAGTACCGTTGACTTTTCTTATAAATAGGCTCTTCCATTTCACTTCTAAACTCACACCTTCAACTTCTCTTCTTCTCTCCTTAAGTTTCTCTTACTCAAATGCTAGGCCTATGAGATTTTGGGTCTTTCCTTTTCAGCTTAGGTAAGGATACTATGCCCTTTCTATGTCTTTCAAATTTAGAAGTTATTTTCTTAAGTATGCTCTGTGGTTGCGGCTTTGGCTAATCTTCCACATCAGAAAAACTGTCCTTAGCTGTTTATATGTTATTTTGATTCTCTGATTACTGAAATAGAATGTAAACTGTGAAAAATACATGTCTAGGAAAGTTCTGGCTAAGGAAAGACCTGGTTTTTAAGTGTGTCCAGTGTGACCCTCCACTCTTTCCTGGAAACTTACCTGGTGTACTCTTTTACAGATTGTATTCTTTATTTCTGGTATGAATAGTAACCGTATATATGAATAGTGACCGTACGTATGAATAGTATCCGTACGTAAAAATAGTATCCATATATATGAATAGTGACTGTATGTACGAATATTATCCATATATATGAATAATATTTGTATATGAATAGTGACTGTACATATAAATAGTACCGTATGTATGAACAGTATCTGTATGAAAACAATCCTAACTTGTTTTCTCTAATCTTTCATGAAAATCTCTGTAGCGGTATACTGAAATTTATTTGTGTACTCTTGTCCGTAACGACTTAGAGAAGTGATACTCGTATGGAATCGAGGTGAGAAATCCTACCTTACCTTGTTTGCTTATTTAATGTATATATTAAAAGTATACTCTATATATATATGTGACATGAAATTCATGCATTCATGTTATACATTGAAATGTGTAAATATGATTCTGTTGTGAACTTTTCCTGAAATGAGATGCATATGGTTGCCTATGATTGTGTAATGTGGTTGTGTTTGATCTTGATAGAAACGGAAATAAAGTTTATGGGATCCCATAGGATGAAATAAGTGTGGAATGAAATCACTATAGCCACGTGATATTGAATATGATATTAGTCCTTTTAAGGACGGGGTGAAATAAGGTTAGACTACAGATTTGTCCCTTTGAGGACAGGGGTGAAATAAGGGAGGATACGGCCGGGGCCGTGGGGCAACGGCCACTTACTGTGGACGGGACCCGAAAAATGTCTGGGAACTTGATTTAGAATTGTATGAATTGTTTGAAATGTGATTTGGTTTGATCTTAAATATGTTGTTAATAATTGCGAGGTCGATTTGCTCACTGAGTTTAAAAGCTCACATTGTTTGTACAACCTTTTTGTTCAGATCAGGTTGCCAGTGAAGAATATCCGCTAGAAGAGTAAATCACTTTGGACCCTCCCGCTATCGGGTAGGCCCCTCTATTGTTGTAGATTATGTTGCTCTGTAATCATCTAGGACATCTAGATCAGGGGTTTGGCATTTGGTTTGTATGTCAGCATAATAATATATTTTAGAATCTATTATTATGTGCAAATCATCTCTATGAATTTCAAATAAGAAAATTTGATATATTTTCTTCACGAATGGTTATTTTGATAATGACTAAACTCATGGGTAGAATTTATCGAAAGGCTTACAGTGATGGGATATTCATCATTGTGCCGGTCATGTGCCCAGAAAACGGGTCGTGACAAAGTTGGTATCAGAGGAATGGTTGTTAGGTCTCCTAGTGATTACAGAGCAAGGTAACCTTAGTGGGACCTTCTCTATCGTTGTGAACCCGGGCACAATTATAGAGAGATGGCTCTACTGAAGGTCCTGTAGGATGTTTCCATTTCCTTTCCCTTTGAGACTTATCTCTTCTTAGGAATTATGTTCTCAGTTTTAGTTTTAGACAGATGTGGCTACACTTTTGAACTTAGTCAAGGAAAAGTTGTTATTTGTTTTGATTCCGTTGCTGTCGGATCAAATTTTTATATGGTGGATTTTATAAGCTGAATTCATGATTGATTTTGTGTAGCTATATTATTTTAGGGTACCAGCCAATAAAAGAAACCACTTGCATTAAAAAAAAAACTGAAGGATTACATTGCAAAAAAAAAAAAAGAAGAAGTTTACTCATGTATGAGTAATCTAAAAGCGAGGTGGTCTTGGATTAGGAGGGTTGTATTGTATCATCACCCTTCGACCATTCCTTGGAGCAAGGGACATAGCAATGTCGCGGAGGGTAGTGTAAATCCCATTCATACAATCAATACTTCTTTGTTGTTGATTGCAGAAGCACTGGGTAGACCAATAGAAGAACCTGTCTATTCTTGAAGTCATTTCTGCATGATTGCGTTTAGTTAACTTCTCCAGGTCTCCTATCATCTTTTTCAGATTTTTCACCTCCTGCTCTAGACAGGCGATTTTGTCCTCCGAGGTATGGCCCGTGCTAGTCTCCTCAGCTTCCTCGATCTTCTTCATTTTCTTCTCCTTCTGCTTCTCTGGAGACCCCTCAAAAGGTCTTTTGCCCTTGTCTTTGCCCAGACTTAAGTTTAAATCGAGCTCTTCTTCCTTAGCCTCTACTGTGAGATCAATGTACTTCCTTGAGGCCATGATTTGGAAAAATTTAGAAATTTTCGTAAGAGTATGAGGCGAGAGGAATACTGGGGGATTGTAGGCTCGGAGATTATTACTCTTTGTGGTGTGGTAACTGAGAACGTTGGGATGGTTTTTATAGAAAAAATTTGGACTAAGAGACAAAGAAGATATCTTTTCACCGCACCCCTACACGATCAACCTATGGATTTCTGCAAGCTGGAAGCCAGAAGTCTAGGGTAGGCGTGCACACCAACAATGCGTCGCATTAATGCCAAAACCACGAAAATCAGTATTCGGTGGATTTGCGGCCGATTTTACTCGGTTTTCCCATTTCTCCCGTTGGCATTTTCCGAAATTCAAAGAAGTTGATAACATGGCCATCAAAGATTGCCTTGGATGCTTTTATGATGAACTGAAATACATTTCTCCGTTTTATTGTGTTGTTCTTAAGAGTCTTCAGTTGAGTATAATATACATAATTGATTGAATCATGTTGTAATTACATGTATGTTATTCATGCATAATGAGTGAAGGCTACGATCAAGGAAAATATGTGATGATCCTACATATACTCATAGAGATGTGAAATCAAAATGACTTGGATAGAATGAAATGTGTAGATGATGATATATCTTCATGGTTACACATACTTACATATAATGCTCTCGTGGGCAAATGAAAGGCAGTGATTTCCTTACATCATGATAATGCTTAATGCATGCGACCGTAAGCAGTTAACTTTGTTTTAAAATATATATATTTACATATATATTATATGTAAGTCTAGAGTAAAGACACCGATTAGAATATAAGATAAGGCTAATATGAGACTACCCGATCATAGAGGGACATCGTGATATGGGATTACAGGATAAAACAAGTTAGAGGGAGAAAATCTCATACTGAAGAGCGTAGTTAGTCGAAAATTTTGAGAAAGATCAAGATTAGCCGAAAATTTTTGAGGAAATCTTTGACTTATGTTAATTGCATTAAATTATATTTACTATTTACTTGCATGTCCGACATTAATTGCTGGCATTGCGACGTATGTGATCTGTAAACCTTATAGCGAGCGGCGTATAGGTTGTGGTGGCTTTAGCTCCAGGGGCTTCAGGTTGTCTATAAATCTTGTACGCCCGTTACCCCACTCATCACACCAAGCGAACTTACTTTCATTACATACCTATTTCTCAATCTCCATTCTTTTCTCATTCGAAGTTATTTCTGAGATCCCTAGAGCAATGGCCGATAATAAGTCTTTCAACTTGAATTTTGAGACTGGCAACGTAGAGCTTGATTTAAATCTAAGTCTTGGAGACAACAAAGGGAAGAGACCTGTAGACAGGTCACCAGAACTAAAGAAGAGAAAGAGGGATGTAATAGAGTTGGAGGAGGACAGCACTGCAACATCCTCAGAAAATAAGCTTGCGTTCCTAGAGCGTAAGATCGAAAACCTGGAGCATAAGATAGAGAGCCTGGAATATAAGACAGAGGACCAGAAGCGACTAATAAATCGTCTCTTTGAAAACCAAGAGAAACTGATAAACCGTCGTTTCGGGGAACTAGCTAATCGAGTTGATAGACATTCAATGTTTGCAACTCAAAATTTTCGTGACCAACAAGCAAGGTGTATTGACTGTATGAACGGAGTAACTTCTGCTCTTCTCCAAATTTCTCAGGCGCTTCCTCCAGAAACCCTTTCTAGGCTACAACGATTAGCTTCCTCCTTAAGGTCTGAAGCACCTTCCTCTTCTAGACCTGGAGCACCTTTTACATTTCAAAAGCCTCCTCGTCCTTAATTTATTTTTCTTTTGTTTGTACCTAAAGCTACATTTGGTGTAAGCTTCACGTATTAAAATTATCTATGTACTAGAAATAAAATTTAAGTTAGTATCTAGATCTTCTTTGTTGAAGTGATTCATTTTACTGAAAGAACTTGAGGAATGAGAAGATATTGGACTTGTTATATTTCATACTTGATTCTAAAGCATAGTATAGTAATATCTTTTTGACTGAGCAGAGTTACTAAAATGATATTTCATTGCACTTCTGAGCTATGGAGGAATGCTGAATAAGTATTTTATGAACCTATATATAGAGAACTATGGGTTTGCCCTAAGCATTGAAGGGATACGACTCTATATGAGTCATTGAGGTGAGAGGAATTTCTATATATATTTATTTTATAATTATGCATGAGAAGTATGTTATTTACTTAACTCATTTTCTGGGATTGTTCTTCCTAGAGAATTATGTAATAATTTTACGTGATTTTTCCTTTTATATGATGCCATCAGCTGAGAGTGTCGCCTTAAGGTAGAAGGATCGCCTTCGGGCAAGAGTATTACCTATGACCAAAATGATGCCTTCGGGTAGGGTACTTGTATTCGTAAAAGTTATAAGCTATGTGTATGGTAGCTTGTATTCTGATATTCAGTATAAACTGGAAAGACCACGTGCCACTGTTGAGAAGACACCTATTTGAGGTTTTACATAGAGACAGAGTTCGTCTCTGATTAGGTGGTTTGAGTTTGGTAAAGGTTATGAGGATGAGACACTTTATGGTACAAAAGGTTGTGGAGAAGATTAAACTGATGAGGAAGAGATTACTTGCTGTTTAGAAAAGGCAAAAGTCTTATGCAAATTATTGATAATGCGGTTTAGAGTTCACAGTCAATGGTATAATGTTCTTGTAAATCTCACCAAGGGTGTGATGAGGTTTTGGAAGAAAGATATGCAAAGGATGAGATATGGACGAAGTAATCACATTTATTTCAGTCTTGAGATGAGTTTTGAATTCGGGGGACCGAATTCTCTTAAGGGGGTGATAATGTAATACCCATGAAAAATAAAATATAAATATTTGTTTACAAACTACTGTTACTATTTCAGTATACGGTACTATTCACCCGTATAATACTATTTATGTATATGGTACTGTTCATTTATACAATCGAAATGTCAAGTACTAGATGTGGTTTGGTCATAAGAGAAAACTAGAAAGAAGTTCGTGGGAGAAAATGACGTTTTATGTGTAAAAATACCCTCAGGGACTAAAGTGAAAGGACTGAATTGAAAAGAAACTTAAAGGTTTAAGGTGAAATGATAGTTTTCCCCTTAAGTTTTTCAATAGTAAGCCGCCAGCGACTTTTCCGAAATTTGCACAGTAACCGTAAATGATTAACGTGGATTATTTTATTAGAAATGTCATTTTCATGAATAGTAAATTGAATATTTTATTAGTGCATAGTGATAAATAGTACCGTTGACTTTTCTTATAAATAGGCTCTTCCATTTCACTTCTAAACTCACACCTTCAACTTCTCTTCTTCTCTCCTTAAGTTTCTCTTACTCAAATGCTAGGCCTATGAGATTTTGGGTCTTTCCTTTTCAGCTTAGGTAAGGATACTATGCCCTTTCTATGTCTTTCAAATTTAGAAGTTATTTTCTTAAGTATGCTCTGTGGTTGCGGCTTTGGCTGATCTTCCACATCAGAAAAACTGTCCTTAGCTGTTTATATGTTATTTTGATTCTCTGATTACTGAAATAGAATGTAAACTGTGAAGAATACATGTCTAGGAAAGTTCTGACTAAGGAAAGACCTGGTTTTTAAGTGTGTCCAGTGTGACCCTCCACTCTTTCCTGGGAACTTACCTGGTGTACTCTTTTACAGATTGTATTCTTTATTTCTGGTATGAATAGTAACCGTATATATGAATAGTGACCGTACGTATGAATAGTATCCGTACGTAAAAATAGTATCCATATATATGAATAGTGACTATATGTACGAATATTATCCATATGTATGAATAATATTTGTATATGAATAGTGACTGTACATATGAATAGTACCGTATGTATGAACAATGTCTGTATGAAAACAATCCTAACTTGTTTTCTCTAATCTTTCATGAAAATCTCTGTAGCGGTATACTGAAATTTATTTGTGTACTCTTGTCCGTAACGACTTAGAGAAGTGATACTCGTATGGAATCGAGGTGAGAAATCCTACCTTACCTTGTTTGCTTATTTAATGTATATATTAAAAGTATACTCTATATATATATGTGACATGAAATTCATGCATTCATGTTATACATTGAAATGTGTAAATATGATTCTGTTGTGAACTTTTCCTGAAATGAGATGCATATGGTTGCCTATGATTGTGTAATGTGGTTGTGTTTGATCTTGATAGAAACGGAAATAAAGTTTATGGGATCCCATAGGATGAAATAAGGGTGGAATGAAATCACTATAGCCACGTGATATTGAATATGATATTAGTCCTTTTAAGGACGGGGTGAAATAAGGTTAGACTACAGATTTGTCCCTTTGAGGACAGGGGTGAAATAAGGGAGGATACGGCCGGGGCCGTGGGGCAACGGCCACTTATTGTGGACGGGACCCGAAAAATGTCTGGGAACTTGATTTAGAATTGTATGAATTGTTTGAAATGTGATTTGGTTTGATCTTAAATATGTTGTTAATAATTGCGAGGTCGATTTGCTCACTGAGTTTAAAAGCTCACATTGTTTGTACAACCTTTTTGTTCAGATCAGGTTGCCAGTGAAGAATATCCGCTAGAAGAGTAAATCACTTTGGACCCTCCCGCTATCGGGTAGGCCCCTCTATTGTTGTAGATTATGTTGCTCTGTAATCATCTAGGACATCTAGATCAGGGGTTTGGCATTTGGTTTGTATGTCAGCATAATAATATATTTTAGAATCTATTATTATGTGCAAATCATCTCTATGAATTTCAAATAAGAAAATTTGATATATTTTCTTCACGAATGGTTATTTTGATAATGACTAAACTCATGGGTAGAATTTATCGAAAGGCTTACAGTGATGGGATATTCATCATTGTGCCGGTCATGTGCCCAGAAAACGGGTCGTGACAAATAGGGCCCAAGTGCTTAGTATTAATGTGGCACAATCAAGAGACCAAATGTGAGAATGTGTATAACTTGAAATGGTAAGTCATGTGCTATATATATAAATCATTTAATCTGGTATGCATAAACCATGAATTGGATGACAATTAGTGCATAATTAGTAATAGTGCATTATGATACGCCTGTTATTAACTTTTTCCTTGAGGGGGTAATCAGATGATAAATTATATTAGAAAGAAATTGTAACACAACTATATTATTGAAACATCTTGGACGCACGAAATGTGTTGATTGCATTTTCATCATAATTGTTAGTTATATTTCAGTTGCATAATGAGACGTGTGTTACATATGAATGGTTCCATAAGAGTTGGAGTGTGTCTTTGATAGGCAGGGACATACTAGGTAAACTCCTCGGTAAATTGGAATTTAGCTTCTATGTGTTATGATGCTTGGGTATGGTTAATGATTAAATAAGAGATTCAGTCCAAGAGAAAGGAGTGATCAGAAATTAAAAAGAGGGTGGCGTAAGGATCCAGCTTGCGTACAGTTTGTGTGTGTGGAATGTTGGCATTAATTAATCTTTTTTGCCTTAATTAGTTGCCTATGCATATGGAATTCCATGAGTTGTTAATGTTGTTATATATAGAGTATACATGCATTGGGAATGATATATTTAAAGCTCATCTTTGTGTGTGGGATGCAACCTTTTGATGGAATAAGTGTATCCAAGTATCGTATCATGTAATGGTTATTGCTATATCCCTGTCGTATCGATAAGTGATGGATGGGTAGATGAAGACAGGTGAAATAAATTTCTCCATTTGTCAAACTTAGATTTATGAACTATATAATGTTTAGGTAGAGCCGTATATGGAAATACATAATGTTTAGGTAGAGCCGTATATGGAAACTAACTAATGGAATTACATGATCAAGTAATGTTGAACCATTCTGCCATGCCTTTATTATGTGGCATGTGTCAGATTTGGATTTCCTGAGTGAAGTAATATACATGCAGACCCTATGTAAAGAGGGTGGTAGCATGCTATACGAATATATATATATATATATATATAGGAAATGGTGATGTTCCAGGAAAATGCACGATGTCACGATTATGTAGGTATATAACGAGTGAAGGATATCCCTATGAAAGGACTTTTATTTCATTATGTTGGTTGGCTGCAGATTGTTTTAGCCCTTATATGAGGTCCACAAATTCCCTAGGTAGGGCTATATACATGGTAAGCAGGTGCTTCGGGAATAAGCTAATCAACACTAAAGGAATAAAATATTGCAATACATGCTTGGGCATACACCACAAATAAGTAGTGGCATGAAATGGAATAAAGATTGGATGGGAAGAAAATGATAATGTTAAGTAATGGTGTGCATATTAACAACGTCGCTAGTAATTGATAGGTGGTCTATATGAGCTATGCATGGACATCGTCGCATGGTAGGTGTATAAACAATCAGACAGTAATAGGAAACTTGGACTGATATAGTTTGATCGGTTAAAGGTTGACTACGAATAAGGCAAAGAAGCACCTCCGAATACCTTAGAGTGGCGTGTCCTGGGTCATAAGCCATAGTTTTATGTTGTAAATATATATTTACCTTGGTAAAGGCCCGTATGGCCAATTGGGCACATATAGGTTGACAAGGGTTAAGTTGCTTGATGGCTGATTATGAGTAATTGGACAATGGTGGCATGTAGAGTTTAGGTGTAATAGAATATCCTCCAAGTCCTTAACCTGTGTGGGATGGTTAGGGATGAGTACATTGCTTGGTAGTTATCGGACTATCTTGTACTTGAGAATGGACTCATGTAGTACATGATATACTATTGGCCTCGAAGGAGAGTTGGGGATATGGCATTTTAAAAGATGTCACCGTGAAGAGGGAATGGAACATGGAAATAATGGAAAGCTAGATTTGATACATACGTTGGAATGTGAAGAGCTAATGGAAGGAATTATTTAGTGACCTATTATCTGGGCTTATCGGTAGACTTAATAGGGAAACATCTGGTATCCCTTGAGTCATATGGGAAGGATATCTACTCGTTTTATACCACATCACCTAACTTCGGTTAACTCATAAGCATGGAAAGACATCTTGATGGGATAAGAGAAAGAATCTTAGTCTAAAGGAGAATCTCCGGGAAGGAATATCAAAGTAGGACTATCTCAGCGACGAAACAAATAGGTATAGAAGGAAGAAGAAACATGGTAGGATGCATGACTAATAGTTATTGTTATGTATTATAGAAATTTGGGGACCGAATTTCTTTGAGAGGTAATATGCACCATTTTCAGATATTAGTCTATTGAAACTTTGTTAAGGAGTACTTTGAGAGCAAGAAAAATTTTCGCTTTATTAGCAAAAAAAAAAATTTATTTGGGGGAGTATAAGGAGTGGGTCCAGGGACTAAAGTAAAAAGAAAAGAAAATATGGAACATTCTGGAGAAATGATCGAATAGGTAGACCATGTGGGGGAGCGAACTTCTTGAAGATAAATTGTGAACCTAACACCTTAAAACTGATGGTTTGAGGCTAAATGGGTGTTGAGACACCGAGAAAGACTAAAATGAATGAATGTGAAATCTTAGCATTTTATTGGAATGAGGCGTGATGATGTGTACTTTTTGGGAATGCGATTAGGTGCCTTAGTAATGATCGAATTATCCCTTTTACTTTGTGAGATACTAGTTAGAAGTGCAGTCAAGAGGGACCACATTGGAAGAGGAGTAGGTGGATCCCACATAACTAATCTAAATACTCACATTCCCTTTTTCCTCATTCATTTCCTCTCTCCTCTCTCGACTTCTCCCTACATCTTGATACCCATGGACCTTCTTCCCTCCATTCCTTCCCAAGCCTTCATCCAAGCAGCCGATGGCTGCTCTCTGGCAAAGAGGCCAAGCTTCGGTGAGCCACTACACCAGAAAAGCGAGAAAGACAAGTGAACACCTCTCTCTTCCCCTTTGTCTTCCATTTTCAGATTTTGGGATATTTGGGAGGGAAATGGATCATTTTTGCAATTTTTGAGGTTTGGGTGAAATTTTGAAATACTCTTGGATGATTAGCGATGAGATTAGAACTAGAAATTTATGGTTTTGTCATGTTTAAGGATGGATTTAAGACAATGAAGGGAAAATGGTGAAAGTTAGGGCTTTTAAGGAATTTTTAATGACTCAAGCTAGTATTGATGGTTTTAATTGGGGAAATTAATGCCAAACTGACTCTTGGTCATTAGGGATGAAACCCATTGAAAAAATCAAGGAAATTGATGGAGATTTGAGGTTTTTAGCCTCAAACCTGAGCCTGTTGTCATGGTTACAGGTCGTGGCGCTTGGGGCACCAGACCTGATGCCTAAGGCATCACTGATTAGAAGCTGACCAAGAGTTTGGTGGTTGGCTCCATTTGTGCCCCCGGGGTGCCATCACCTGGACAGTATTTCGGCCTTGGGAAAGCCATGGCGCTAGGTTGACACCCAGGGCGCTATGGTCTGGGCTTGATGGTACCTCTTGGATTCTGAGTTCTAAAATTCTATTTGATGACTTGTAGGCTTAGGCATTGTTTAAGACTTGACTGTGATATTCTTTGGAGGCCTGAAGTGCTTCAAGTCCAGGTGAGGGGATCTCTATCTTACCTCGGATGTATATTCCAATATACATTTACAACTTTAATAATTTATGCACAAAGTTTTGAAACATTCATGGGTGTTTATAAAATGGAAGTACGCATTTGTCTGAAAGAAATGTGATTGTTTAATGAATGATGATATGTAAATGTTGATCTAATAGATATGGATGGGCTTCGGCTACGAAATAATTATGTGTGCTAATATATATTGTCTATGGTGAAGTACACATGTTTACTATGCATACATGTATATATATATATATACATATATTTATATCAAGCGATATGAGAATAACCCAGGCAATGTGTGTATGCATATACTTATTTACCTTTCCTTTCAAGTGGTTGTAAGAAGAGACAAATATGAATATACATATATATGGAAGTGTCAACTACAGACTTCTACTTGAAGTGTATATGCATACACATAATCTTTCATCCTTAATGGAACTTACTTACTGGAGCAATTTGGTATGGATAAATGTGTATATATATATATATATATGTATGTATACTAGGATAGAGATGCATACATTCCTTACCGTTATGAACATAGTAGGAAAAATGCTTAGATGTAGTTTTGATTGGCACAGTACATACTCAAATAGGTGTATTATGTGAGCATGATTTGTAAAGATAGTAATTGACTTGTGACAACTTCATGAATATATATATATATATATATATATACCCCATGGTTGAGGAAATCCTGTGGATTATGAATAGTGACATACATTAACATGTAGGAATGACATTAGCTATGTGTGAGCAGTTCTTTGTTACATTGAAATTTTATTGATGCTGAGGTAACATTTACCTATGTTGGGTTATATATGACGGTTGTGATGAGTCTATACATATATCAATAATAAATTAAATGTCTTGGAACGGTGGATATCTCATAAATTTCAAATGTGAATGGTGGACATATTGCAACTTTAGATTATGCTAAACTAAATGGCTAATTATCCCATGTGTGTTTTAGGTGGAAACAATTTTTTTGCTCTTGTTTAAATATTATTATATGCACATACATGTATGGCGATTTTGGTGAAAATCTCTGATCTTAAACTGCCTGGTGTCACGTGTGAAATTTGTGTGGCTGAGTCATGTAATGATGTGAATTTTGTAATTTCCTTGTGATGCATGACTTAATGATGATTGTGTACACAGAATAGGATTTCCTTACTTAGCTATGCAGGTTGTGTAGGAAAAGACTTGGGCTTTGTGTTGATGGATGGTATATTAATTTCGTGTCCTATCCCTGTGAGTAGCACATAGTGGTAATATGTAAAGTTTAATTATCCTCTCATTGAGTATTTTCATACTCACCCTTTCTTTATGCCCTTGCAAGTTCTACTTAATTGGTATGTGGAGTCTCTGAGTTCTCAACCATTCCTAGTTTGGGATGACTTTGATGTCGGGTATGTTGATTTCCTTGAATTGCTCTATAGTGAATAAAACTCCTAGGTATATTGTGAACTTAGAGATAAAAAGAGTTTGCTTTATTGTTATATTTATGCAGTGTGAGCTTAGCATGTGTGATATTAAGCTTACGATGGTGGTATGGATCCCATCGCCGTGTCGTTCATGTTCCTAGATTTGGGTCATGACACTATATTCTCTACTATTCTATGAGTTATTGATATTATTATCAGTTTGTCTATCAAGATCTTATATATTTACAATCAAATCATGATCTGAATGAATAACTTTGTGATTTATGCATTTGAGATTGATCATGAATTTGATTAGTTATGGTTATCATTATGTTATAACATCCTTTATATAAAGGTCAATTTAACCTCTCATTCGAGCGAACATATTTTGAAATACACTAAAAAAACGAATACCAAACTCCTTTAATAGGTGGAGATCTAAAGGTTAGAATATATAGGTGGAAGCCAATTACTGCTGTACCTTACTTTTTAACTTAATTTATTTGTTTGTCCTATTTCCATTTTATATTCTTGACATACCCCAAATTTACTGTTCAGTAGAAGGCGCACCTCTGACAGGCACCTTACTGTCATGCAAGGCGCACCTTGAGGCAAAGTAAGGCTCACATAAGGGATGCACCTTACATGCTAGGTTACACGCCTACCATAGGTGCACCTTACGAGCTCTAAATTTTCCATTTGATCGTTCTTTTTTTTTTTTACCGTTACGAAAATGCATATAAAATGCTTCAATAACTTACTAACTCTTTAATTTACTCAGTATCAGTATTCCCAATCCATCCTCAATATTCCAATTGTTGAGTTCTCAATTTAGTGCCATTTTGATGTTAAATACCCTCTCTTTTGATCTCTTTCTTGTTGTTTTGTAATTCTTAGCTCATATTTTGAGTAGTTTAGATTAGTTTTAGTTTTCTTTGATCTTTTAATAAATGGAGTGATTTCATGATTCTTTAATGCAATTTTTGGACTTTTAATCACTTTCTTTTTGGGTTACTTTTGTAACTATGTTGGTGATTTTACTTTTGCAGGTATTTCAGCTAGGAAAGTGTTGTTGAAAGATGAGAAATCCATTAGCCAAGAGTTAATTGAGGTGAAGAGGAACCTTGGAGAAGAAAAAGAGGCTCAAAATGAAGACTTTGCTGTCACATTCACGCTTAAGCGGGATATATTCACGCTTAAGCGTGAAGCTTGATGCATTGGAGGCTCAATTCTGTCCAAAACAGGCTTAAGCGGGAATTCTATGCGCTTAAGCGTGTGACACCTTGCTGATGGAGAATCGTTTCTGCCTAAATCGCGCTTAAGCGGGAAATCCATGCGCTTAAGCGCAAAAGCCAATTTACTGTCATGTGCAACAGGCTTTAAAAGGCAATTTGGACTGAAATTTTAGGGTATTCTGGGCTGGAACCAAAGGAGGAGCGCCGATTTCACCTCCAGAAGCTAGGGCAACCAACGTTTGGAGAAGATTGAAGCCATTTTTCTTCCACCCAACTTGGAATCATGGAGTTTTCTCTTCTCTTCTCTCATTTTCTGTATTTTGTGATGATGTGTAGCTAAATTTCTGTACTAGGATTGCTATGAACCCTAGTTTGGATTAAGTTTTGTTAATCTCTTGACTCTTGTGATTGTTTGGCCATTAATACATGTTTATTCATTCTCATTTTCTTGCTTTCATTAAACTTGATCAATTTAATGGAATGTTTGGTGGTTTTACTGTACTTGGGAGAGGAATGTAAAACCTAGACCATAGAATGGATAGTATGAGTTCTTGAACCACAAAGGAGAGGGGATAGATTCTTTAATATCATAGGAATATAGATATTAGCCTCATATAGTCAGATTAGGGTTTGTGCATTTTCGAAACTTAAGAATACATAAGGAATTATGATATTTCGGGTTGAGTTTTAGTTGGCATTCGGGAGAATCCTTCTAAACATATTCGTATCCTAGATTAGCATGTATGGCCGGTGATAACAAGAGGGAGAGGGATCAAAACTTATAAAGAACGACGGGGGATTGGCAATCCTAGGCTGTGTTCATCTTGTGAAATTAATTGCATTTGTCTTGTGATTTTTATTGTGCTTGTTTAAAATTCATACAACATACAATTCACTACTAACTCAACTTTACATTTTCACTTTCCTTCTGTCAAGAACCATTGAAATTTGCATTGTCTAACTAATATAACTTAATTTCTCGAGTAATTAGCAAGTTAATCCTCGTGGGAACGATTCTCTTACTTAATTTTCACTATATTACTTGTACGATTGGTACGCTTGCCAAGCCGTCATCAAGTTTTTGGCGCCGTTGCCGGGGATTAACGGTTGTTGCTAATATTCATAGGGATTAAGAAGTGTTAGATTAGACCTTTGTCTATAGCTGTTTTTCTTTGTTTATTTCTCTTAGTTTATCATCTTAGTTTTTGTGTTAATTCTGTTGTTCATATTGTTCTTTGCTAATTAGTGCCTTTCATTGCGTATGCGAGGTACTCTCAATCCTTCTGACCTTCTTTACGAACCTGAGATTGAAAGACTAGTAAGAAGAGTTAGGAAGGAGGCTAAAGCCAGAGATGCTCAAGTAAGCCAAGCTATACAAAAAGAAATGGCTGAAGGCAACTTGAATCACCAGGGTGATGAGATCAATGCTGGAAATAGAGTTGTTGATGAGCCTCAAATGGGATTCAGAGCAATATGGGATTATGCATCACCTGTTAATGCTGGGAATGCTTCAAGCATAGTGAAGCCCGCGATTGGAGCCAACAATTTTGAGATGAAGGCTATGATGTTAAATCTTGTACAACAAAACCAGTTTGGGGGAAGTCTTATGGAGGATCCAAACAATCATATTGTGAACTTCCTTGATATTTGCGATATGGTCAAGCTGAATGGAGTTACAGATGATGCCATCCGCCTTTGATTATTCCCTTTCTCCTTAAGGGATGGTGCAAAGAATTGGTTGATGACTCTACCACCGGGGAGTATAACTACGTGGGAGGAACTGCGAAGGAAATTCTTGGATAAATTCTTCCCTCCCTCCAAATCAGTAAAATTGAGAAATGAGATTACAGCATTCCTTCAACAAGATGGCGAGACATTATACAATGCTTGGGAACGATTCAAGGAGATGTTGAGGAAATGCCCGAATCATGGCATTCAAGAGTGGCAACAGATTTCAATCTTCTTCAGTGGATTGAATTATGAAACCAGGGATAAATTGGATACTACAGCTGGCGGTGCATTGTTGGGCAAGTCAATTGAGCAAGCCAAGGACATTATTGAGACCATGGGGGCTAGTCAAAATGCTTCCATCAGAGCCAAGAGCAACTCAAAGAAAGGGATGCTGGAGTTGGACACTCTTCATGCTATTTTAGCCCAGAATGAAGCCCTAACTAAAAAGGTTGAGATGTTGTGTGCTAGACAACAAGAGCCGGTAAGAGTAAATACAGTGAGTAATCCGGCACCAAGCTGTGACTTCTGTGGGGGTGCTCACGTTAATGGTTGCTGTGAGGAGAATTCTACCATGGAACAGTTAAATTATATGGGCAATCACCAGAGGAACCAAAATACCTTCTACTCAAATTCTTACCATCTGGGAAATAGAAATCATCCGAATTTCTCATGGAGTAATGATCATTGTCTCAATCCCACGGCCTCGTCATCATCTAGTAGACCTTCTCAACCGCCCGGCTTCAATAACCAAAACCATCACATTCCTTATAATAGAGCCCCACCACCTCAGGTGGAACAGAAACCCACTTTGGAAGATATGTTCATGCAATACATGGCCAAGAACGATGTTGTGATCCAGAGTCAATCATCTTTAATTCAGAGCCAAAATGTGGCTATTAGAAACTTGGAGACACAAATGGGACAGTTGGCCAATGCTCTTAATAGTAGACCTCAAGGTAATCTCCCCAGTGACACTGAAAATAACCCAAGAAGGGAGGGGAAAGAGCATTGTAATGCTATTACTTTAAGGAGTGGCAAGGAGCTTTCAGATACTATTACATCACATGATCCACCTAAAGATGTGATTGTTGAAGAGGGAAAAGATGAGGTTGCTAAACCTCTAACTGAGGAAGCTGATGCTTCAGAGAAAAAAGGTAAATATGGAAGGGTGGTAAAAGATAAAAGGGTTGAAAGTTTTGTTCCACCACTACCGTATCCTCAGGCTCAGAGGCCAAAAAAGCACAATGAGAAGCAGTTCAGCAGATTCTTGGAGGTATTGAGTAAATTACAAATAAGTATACCTTTTGCTGAAGCCTTGGAACAAATGCCTATGTATGCAAAATTCATGAAGGAAATGTTGCTGAAAAAGAAGAAGATGGGAAATAATGAAAAAGTCACATTGAATGAAGAGTGCAGCGCAATCATACATAAGAAGTTGCCTCCGAAACTCAAGGATCCAGGGAGTTTCTCCATCCCCTGTACTAGTGGGGATGTCACATTCAAGAAGACTTTATGTGATCTTGGGGCTAGCATCAATCTTATGCCACTATCAATTTTCAAGAAACTCGGGATTGGTCAGGTGAAACCAACTATGATGACTCTTCAGCTCGCCGACCGATCCTTGAGACATCCATATGGGGTAGTAGAAGATGTGCTAGTCAAAGTGGAAAAATTCTTCTTTCCTGTGGATTTTGTAGTATTAGACATGGCGGAAGATGAGGAAATCCCTCTCATTCTAGGTAGGCCATTCTTGGCTACTTCGGGAGCGGTAATTAATGTGGCTCATGGGACATTAACTCTGACAGTTCAGAAAGAGATAGAGACTTTCAATGTGTTTGATATTGCAAAATCACCGATGGAAAAGGAAGTCGGCAATAATAAGGAAGAAACAATGTCGATTCAGCTTCAAGACTCTTCAATGGGTTATTGTGATCCAGGATAAAACCGGTAAAGTCTGGCTGAAGACTATAAACTTAGCGCTCTTGGGAGGCAACCCAAGTTTATTGCTTTCGTAATTTTTTTTTCTTTTCTTCTATTTTTTTTGTTATGGTTTGATGTGCTGCTCTTGGTAATATTTTAACTGCTATTTATTATTTATTTTGGAGTTGAATTGATAAATGTTAAATATGGTCATGTTTATTATCTTGGTGAATGGCAGTTAGGATGTTCGTAATAGCATTTTGTTTTGTTTTGTTTGTTATGTTGTGTCTTCTTTTCCTCTATTGTGCTTATCTGGGACAGTGAGGATACTGTCAAATTTAAGTTTGGGGGAGAGGTTTGTTGATGGGTTTCTTCTTTGAGAAAATTTTGGTTAATTTTGTGTTGTCCATACGTATGTGTAGTAGGAGGAAATTTTTGAAAATTTTGAAATCTGAAAGTTTGAAGTTTTTGGCAAGTCAAATCATGTCAAATGCAATTCTTTTTAAGAGTTACCTCTTGAGTTTGCTAATCTTAAGTTTTCATATTTTGTAAGTGTTAGCTCTATCACTTCAAAATAACAGGAGTTTTATTTTTGTCTCTTTGAATGGTTTTTAGATCATTTTCATATTTATATATAAAAAAAAAGTTCAATAAAAGGCTAGTGAAAAAAGGATTCAATAAGGGGATAGCTAAAAGTTTCAATAAGGGATAGGCTCTTGTAATTAAACTAAAATGAGAAAATTGAAAAAAAAAATTCCAAATGAAATAAGGAAAGTTAGGAAGCTATATCCTTGAGAACAAAACAGTGAAGCCCTTGAGAATCGAAATAAAACGATGCCTTTGAGAACAAAGAAGTAATGTAATTTTGGAATTTTTGTGAATTTGGTTTTATAAACTGTTCCAAGAGGTGAAGTTTTGATTTCAAATTTTCTTGTGGTTTGGTTAACATTTCTTATTGAATCCTTAAGATTGCAAACTCTTGAGTTAAATCTTTGGAGTAATGGTTTGATGAGGCTTGGTATGCTTTAATTCACATTTTCATATCTTTACCCCTCCTAGTTGCACATATTCTTGGTCGCACATATTTTTCTCAAGATTTTTCTCATTGAAAGTTTTTGCTTGAGGACAAGCAAAGGTTCAAGTTTGGGGGAGTGTTGAGTTCTCAATTTAGTGCCATTTTAATGTTAAATACCCTCTCTTTTGATCTCTTTCTTGTTGTCTTGTAATTCTTAGCTCATATTTTGAGTAGTTTAGATTAGTTTTAGTTTTCTTTGATCTTTTAATAAATGGAGTGATTTCATGATTCTTTAATGCAATTTTTGGACTTTTAATCACTTTCTTTTTGGGTTACTTTTGTAACTATGTTGGTGATTTTACTTTTGCAGGTATTTCAGCTAGGAAAGTGTTGTTGAAAGATGAGAAATCCATTAGCCAAGAGTTAATTGAGGTGAAGAGGAACCTTGGAGAAGAAAAAGAGGCTCAAAATGAAGACTTTGCTGTCACATTCACGCTTAAGCGGGATATATTCACGCTTAAGCGTGAAGCTTGCTGCATTGGAGGATCAATTCTATCCAAAACAGGCTTAAGCGGGAATTCTATGCGCTTAAGCGTGTGACACCTTGCTGATGGAGAATCGTTTCTGCCTAAATCGCGCTTAAGCGGGAAATCCATGCGCTTAAGCGCAAAAGCCAATTTACTGTCACGTGTAGCAGGCTTTAAAAGGCAATTTGGACTGAAATTTTAAGGTATTCTGGGCTGGAACCGAAGGAGGAGCGCCGATTTCACCTCCAGAAGCTAGGGCAACCAACTTTTGGAGAAGATTGAAGCCATTTTTCTTCCACCCAACTTGGAATCATGGAGTTTTCTCTTCTCTTCTCTCATTTTCTGTATTTTGTGATGATGTGTAGCTAAATTTCTGTACTAGGATTGCTATGAACCCTAGTTTGGATTAAGTTTTGTTAATCTCTTGACTCTTGTGATTGTTTGGCTATTAATACATGTTTATTCATTCTCATTTTCTTGCTTTCATTAAACTTGATCAATTTAATGGAATATTTGGTGGTTTTGCTGTACTTGGGAGAGGAATGTAAAACCTAGACCGTAGAATGGATAGTATGAGTTCTTGAACCACAAAGGAGAGGGGATAGATTCGTTAATATCATAGGAATATAGATATTAGCCTCATATAGTCAGATTAGGGTTTGTGCATTTTCGAAACTTAAGAATACATAAGGAATTATGATATTTCGGGTTGAGTTTTAGTTGGCATTCGGGAGAATCCTTCTAAACATATTCGTATCCTAGATTAGCATGTATGGCCGGTGATAACAAGAGGGAGAGGGATCAAAACTTATAAAGAACGACGGGGGATTGGCAATCCTAGGCTGTGTTCATCTTGTGAAATTAATTGCATTTGTCTTGTGATTTTTATTGTGCTTGTTTAAAATTCATACAACATACAATTCACTACTAACTCAACTTTACATTTTCACTTTCCTTCTGTCAAGAACCATTGAAATTTGCATTATCTAACTAATATAACTTAATTTCTCGAGTAATTAGCAAGTTAATCCTCGTGGGAACGATTCTCTTACTTAATTTTCACTATATTACTTGTACGATTGGTACGCTTGCCACCAATATTCCCAATATTCCAGTCCTCAGTATTTTCTAATCTTAACTCACCTTCAATTTGTTGGATTTTGAAATTAAGAATAAAAAAAGGTAAATGTATTATTATTATTTAATTTATGATTTTTTTATTGTTTAGTTTATATTTCTTTTTGTCTTAGTTTTATGATTTTGGTATTATGAATTTTTATTTTTCTTAATTATATTGTTATTTAATTTTCTTATGACTTTTTTTTTATTTTTCTTATTTTTTTGAAATTTTATTTTCCTTAGTTGTATAATTAATTTGTGAATTTTTATATTTCAAAGTTATTTCGTTGTTTATTTTTCTTATGATTATTTTTTTATTTTTATGAATTTTTATTTTCTTTAGTTGTATAACTAATTTATGAATTTTTAATTTTTTTAGTTATATTGTTGTTTATTTTTCTTATGACATTTATTTATTTTTCTTATTTTTATGAGTTTTTATTTTCCTTAGTTGTATAGTTAATTTATGAATTTTTATTTTTTCTTAGTTATATTTATTTATTTTTATTTATGACTTTTTATTTATTTATTTTTCTTATTTTTATGAATTTTATTTTCCTTACTTGTATAATTAATTTATGAATTTTTATTTTACTTAGTTATGTTGTTGTTTGTTTTTCTTATTTTTATGAATTTTTTTCCTTAGTTGTGTAATTAATTTATAAATTTTTATTTTTCTTAGTTATATTTGTTTATTTTTATTTATGACTTTTTATTTTTTTATTTTTACGAATTTTTATTTTCCTTAGTTTTATAATTAATTTATGAATTTTTTATTTTTCTTATTTCATATTGTTTATAGTAATTTTAATTTTTAATTTTTTATTCTCTTGAGGTAGATTTAAATAATAATTAGTTGTAATGGATAATAAATCAATTTTCTCTTAATATAGGATGAGTTAAAGTGGGGGCACTCTTAGTTCATGTTTACTCAAATGAGATTATATTGAGTGGCGGTTCCAATAGTGTATCATTTAAAGCCGATAATACAATGGTAATAAAAATTCCGCGCAATATTTCTTTAGATGTCTTGAGACAATTAATCCGTCAAAAGTTGAGACTAAGACAACATAAGAAGATATCTCGATTACTATATGGATATCCTGAACAAATAGTGCCACTTATGTTTGGGTAGCTCTAACTAAATGACGATGATGATGTACAGGTGATGATTGATTGTCACCTACAATTGGAAGGGATGTTGACAAGTCTGGAAGTTTATTCAGAGATTGAGGTGGCAGAAGTCTAATTCAATTCCAACATTCTCGATTTAAATGAGTATGCCATGTGGCATAAGAATAACGGGCCTTCTACACAGTATCATGTGTCACCGAGTGTAGAAATTCAACTCATGGAGAATGATACAGACATTCCGCCACCTAACCCTCCATGTGATATTATGGATGACATGAATGTTGATGACATAGAAGACGTTGAGGATGATAGTGTTGTCAAACCAGAGTTTGAAGAGTTTGGAGGGAGCATACAAGAATTAATGGGCAGAGATGTCGAGGTTGAGCTAGTTGAGTCCATCACTTTCTATGGTCCACCATTTTATATGATGCAAGCAAATACAGTCCCAACAGATGAGCCAGAAATTCCAGACGTCATTGAAGCCTACACCTGGGATGATAATTCAAACCTTGCATCTGTTTATTATTTCCAAACAAAGATGCACTAGTAGTGGTGCTGAAAACATACTCAATCAAGAGGCACAACAATTTCAAGGTGAAGAAGTCGTGTAAGAAATATGTGGAGGTGAAGTGCGTGAAGTTTGAGAGTGGTTGTAACTAGAGAATGAGGGCTTCTTTGAAGAAGAATTATGGCATGTGGATGATCACAAAGTACAACGGAGATTACACATGTGTTTTATCACTTGTTTCCTAAGACCATAGGCAGTTGGACTCTGATTTGATTGCCACATCAATAATAGCCCAAGCGAACCAATTTTCAGATATGCCTATCTCTCAAGTGATAAAATGTATTAAAGATCAGTTTGCATACACGGTATTTTTTAAGAAGGCGTGAATGACAAAGCAAAAGTCCATAGCAAGACTTATGATGATTGGGAGGCCTCGTACTGGCAATTGGGTAGTTGGTTTGTCGTAGTTTGACAATTTCTCCTTGACACTGTTATTGATTACATATGGGACTATGATTAAGAAAATGACACGAGAATATTTCGTTGGGTGCTTTGGGGATACAAACCATGCAACTATTGTTGTCAAGATCTATTGTTGGATCATAGGATCTTACGATCCTACGATCTCATGGACAAAGATCGATTCCAATCCCACTCAAGATCAATTTTGTAATAATACTGTGCAAGATCTAGATCCTACTAGATCCTATACATGCAGGATCTAGATCTTGCAAGTAGGATCTATCCTGACATTTTTTTTTTTCAATTAGGTCCTTAGTCAAAAATTTTCTTTTATCCAATTTTTGATATAAACTCGTCTTCTACTTCAATTATATTTTTATATATTTTTTCAATTAGGTCCCTAGTTTAAGAATATATATTTTTATTTTTAAAAGCATCTCTTACAAACTTTTCAGTTTTTTCACTTAATCCTTGTTTTTCACTTTCATGCTTTTTTCTCACAGTTTGGTCTTCTAAATTAGTACATAATTTCATTTTTAGTCATGATATGATTAAATCTATCATTTCTATCCAAAAAAATAGAAGAAATGAATTAAAATTCAAGTTTCAAAACTTACCTTTTATTCACTTAGGTCCTTGGTCAAAATTTTCCTTTTGAGTTTTGTCCAATTTTCTTTTTATATAAACTAGTATTCTACTTCTTTTAGGTCCGTAGTTTAAGAATGTGTTTTTTATTTGTCAAAACAATCCCTTACAAACTTTTTTATTTATTCACTTTAGTCCATATTATTCACTTTTATGCTTTTTTCTCACGGTTTGATCCTCCAAATCAGTCCATAATTTCATTTTTAGTCATAATATGATGGTTTGTATTATATACAAAATTTATGTTATTATATATATATATATATATATATATTATATTTTTATATATTCTTTAACAACATTTTGATAGGATCTTACAATTCTTGATTCGATCTTACGATCAATATTTCCTGTGCCTTCTTGCGATCCTGCACAAGATCCCGATCTTGACAACATTGCATGAAATGATGCATTCGATCACTTGAAACCAATGATTCAAGCTGACGAAACTTTCCTTTATGGAAAATATAAATTGTTGATTTCATATGGTCAAGATGGGAATTGTCATGTTCTACCGTTTATCTTTGCAATTGTGGAAGGTGAAACTCTTGATGCATGGTCCTTTTTCCTATCTAGGTTACGTCAACATGTTGCAAAGAAGAATACCGTCTATTTGATTACAGATAAACACCCATCAATCATTGAAGCCGTGGACAAAGCAGAGAATATCTGGCAACCATCGCTATGATAACACGTTTATTGCATGTGACACTTGGCAAGCAATCTATACAGGAAGTTAAAAAACAAGCAGTGGAAGCAACTCTTTATAAACATAAGTATTTTGCTTACATTATCATTACTTTATGTGCCTCTCTACATTTTATGTTAATATCTTTTACTTACAATGTTATTACCTGTACAGGATACTCATATGAATGACTCGTAGTTGAGAGAAAGATGATCGAGCTTCACACACTCAATGACAAAGCTTATGACTAGGTATTGCAACATTCGGGTGATAGAGCTCTGTGGCGTTGAGCGTATGATGAGGGAAGACATTGGGGTCACATGACAACTAACCTGGAAAAATGTATGAATGGTATGCTCATTAGCTCAAGATACCTACTACAAATTAGCCAAATACTTCATGGATAGGTCGGGTGAGGCAAGCACCTAGATTCAAGCCAAACAAAAGTTTTGTATCTACGTATGAGATCAATTGAAAGAACACAAGTCGAAGGCAAGTGCTTATGTGGTGACAGCTTTCAACCTTGTCTAGCTATGGTTTGAGGTGCAAGAACTTTATAATAGAGGACACATGTAATTTAGATGCATTACAGGGTCTTGGTAGGAAATCGAAATTATGACTATGGGGAGTTTCAAGTGTTTTGACTTCCTTGCACACATGTGATATCGGGCATTTTTATATACTTTTTAGTCCCTATCTTAGTCCTATTGCTATTTCAATGTTGCTAACTCTCCTATTTTATTATATTTTGAATTTATTGGGTGTAAATTAATTATAGAATTAATATGATTCAAATTCATAATTTTATCCCAATTAATTCATGTGCTTAATTTCAGATCTAATTATTGGAGAGAAAAATGCTGACATGGACGTTTTGCTTACTTGGAGGCTACCTGGACATGCTGACTGGGCATTGAATGGTTGGCTAGGGCTGACTGGATTTCTGGTCCCCATTTTTCTACACTTTACAGCAAAAGGGAATGTAATTTCTGTTTTGACATCATGGACCTCTTGCAGCAATCAATAGCAGACAGAAACAACAAAGTAGTAGAGTAATTTGTCTGCTGCTGTTGCCACTTTTCTGCTGTTGTTTTGCTGGCCACATCATGGAAGAAGCACCAAGGAAGCATCCAAGAGGCATCTAGGGTAGAATATTCTCTAAGGCATTGAAGACATCAGTTTTTAAAAATCAGAGGACACTTTTATTTTCTGAACTCAGCAATTTTCATAACTCTCTCTTCCTCTCTGTTATCCTTCTTCTTTTTTGCTGTCTTGCTCTCATGGAGGGCTAAATCTCCATTGTAATCAGTCACTAGGACCTTGGGATGTTTTAGCTTGAACTGAAAGTGCAAGATAATTGTTTTATTCTTCATTTCATCTCATTTCGTTTTTGTTCTGCTTATATATTTATGTTGCTGTCAGATTTTGGTTTGAATTTGAAAGAGCATAAACAGATTTATATATGAGATATAACCTTGCTTGACTGATTAGAAAAGTGAGTGAAACGAAATGGCTAGTTAGATGATATTTAACTTGATTTGGTTGAGGCTTTCCTCTGAAATATGTCTAGTTATAGTTAATGAAGATATTCTTGGCTATAGTTAGTAGTATTAAATTCTGGATGTTACTATGGAATCATTCTTTTTTTATAAAAAACCAGGTGGTGAAATGAGAACAAAACTGAATCAATGAGCTAAGTGATGATGGTTACACTCCCATAAATCCTAGTGGCTGGTTGCATGGTTTTCTGTCATTGTCAAACTTGTTCTGCTGATATTTTGCTGCTGTTGTTCATTGTTGCTGTTTTGTTACCACTTCTGTTATTACTGTCAACAAACCCCCCCACGTTTATGTGCTTTTAATTAGTGTTTGGGTGTTCAGAATAACTAATTAGTAATTAGAAGTGAGGCTCCTTGAGTGAATACGACTTGGAGACCACTATACTGCAAGATTGCCACGAATTCAATTCTGGGCGATTCAGCATCATAGTAGCATAAACCAACATGCCATTACAGCCTGCTTAAATGTTAATCTTGATTCCACAAATTTCATTGACTCAATATACAGCCTAGAGACAATAGTGGCTGTATATTAGAGTCCATTTCACCCAATTAGGGGGAGCAATATTGGCCACAGATACTGAGACCAAAATTTGTGCCTGACCCCAGAGATATCTGAAAACCAGGTAGGCCAAAGTCTAGGCAATTGAAGAATGAGATGGATTGGAGAGATGCAGGTAAGCTTGCAAGGTATGGAGTATGTCAAGAAACAGGACATTACTGTAATACTTATCTAAACTGACATCGTTTTTGTTAGGTGAATTAGCAAGTGTACCAGTCGCACAAGTAATATAGTGTAAAATGAGTAAAAGTGTCGATCCCATGAGGACTAACTTGCTAAGTACTCCAGAAATTTAAATGTATTAGTCAGACAAACCAATTTGGATTAAAGGCCGCTCTAATTGTAAATTAAAAGGTAAACTCGAATTACAATAAAATTGGATGAAAATGATTCAAATAAAAGGTCTAGAATTACTAATCCCTATCTTCCATCCTAGTAATTAATCTCTCTCTTGACCTATGACTCTAAATAATCATACATGTTAATCTTAGGTTATCCTTTGGCTTAAAGTAATTCTCTTGAACCTAAATTAAGCTACTCAACTCCTGCACAATCCCTGACGTAGGTTTAAGCGGAATAAACATCAACCTAATTTGATTAAGCGAGGTTAACTAATATTGTATTAATTAACAAGCCAAAACTAATAAAGTTCAAGCACTCCCCCTAATCATTCAATGTTATACTCTTACACCCCTCTCCCGAGATCGGCAAAAGCAGTATGCAAACTATAAATTCGCCAAGTTCATAGCAAGCTCAATGTAAATGAATGAAAAGACATGTATTGATAAAAGAAATCACAAATACAAGGAGAGTAATAATTCCTAATCTGAATTTAGGTTCATAGTAACTCTAGAAGAAAAATATTAGCTACTCTTGGCTATAAAACTATACAAAAATAGTAAAAAGTAGAGAAAACTCCATAAATCCGAGGTTGGGTTAATGAAAATCAAGCCTGGAGAACTACGGAATGGGATTCCTCCTCTTTCCTTTGTAAAGTCAGCGTTTTCTGCTTCCCCCAGAACTCAGAATGCCTTGAAATTTCTGTTCTAACTTTGTTTAAACTAGTGCAGGAGCGCGACCCACTGCTACAGTGGTGGAATACATATAAAATAGTCTTCAGTAAAATTCTAGTGTAGGATCCACTGCTATAGCGGTGGTTGGCATAGAGAAAGTCTTCAAAATGAGTTGCTCCAGTAGCCATTGTTATAGCTGTGAAGATCCATCGCTATAGCAGTGAGTGGCAGAGAGGGGTTCCTTCTACAGCAATTTCAGAGATGTAGCTTCGGCCAGATTCATCATCAAGCATAAACTCCTCACTAGCTCAACCTACAACAAAAGATAAATAACACCATTAGACAGCAGAAAAGAATCATGAAATCGCTCAAACTAATATAAAATCTAATAAAACATAAACTAATACAAAACACACAAAATAGAGGTTAAGATTCGCAAGCCAAGGTAAGTAAGAGATAAAAAGATAGGGAATCTAGCACCAAAATGGTGCTAAATCCAGAACTTAATAGTTTTCAATGCCCTAGCAATTAGTAGTTTTTTTTTTTTGCTTTATAAGTTAAGACTATCTTGTTTAATTTTCTCTATCTTACAAGTTAGTGATTTCTTTGTTTCATTTTCTTTAGTCCATTAATTAAATGTTGATTCAATTTAATTTTTTTGCCTTAAAAGTTAATTTAAGTTATATTTGATAACTAGACTAAAAGAAAATAAAATTGATGTATTAAAAGTGAATATTTATTAAAGATATAAAGAAAAAACCAACAATATTAAATAAATAGATTGAAACAAAATAAAATTGATGTTTTAAAAGTGAATATTTACTAACTACAACAATAGTGGCTCCTAGTACCACACCTTATACATATATAAAAACAAACTACAACAAGTAGTGGCTCCCAAAACCATACCCAGTAGGCCTCCTATTTTTCTAGGGTCGACCATACTCGAGGGGAGGATCACCTGCTTGGTTATGCTAGTCATCTGGTTGTTCACTATCCTGGTTGCTCTCCTAGTCTGACTCTTGATGTTGAGTGAAGTCCACCTAAATCTGAGTCTAAGTAGGTGATTGAAATTGTGAAAATCTAGATAATCCTCCTGAACCCGTTCGTAGGCTAAACCCATATTCCATAGATAGGACTTGTGTCTGTGGTGTTGACATCATGCTCTGGTTGAACCATTTATAAATGGACCCCTAAGGCAAATGTGGTGTGAACATCTCATGAGCCATAGACGAGTTCTCGCCAGTGCACATAGTTGTCATAGGTGGCATGGTGCAAGTAGAGGAGGCCTTACTGGTAGTGATAGGTGGGACGGTGTAAGTAGAAGAGCCCTCACCGGTAGGGATAAGCGGAACTAAAGGATATGGAGGGGGAGTACTAATGTCTTACACATCAACTCGTCTCGCATAAATCTCTGAGTGCGTGTATACCTTGCAGGTTGCCGACAGACTCGTCTAGCCCCTCCTCCAGGCACCTCTACAAAAAAAATGTTTGAGGTACTATGTGCTCAGGACGATCATCTTGCATTAATTATTCCTCACCCAATGCCAACATTATATCCATGCTGAACTGCTGGATGTTTTCCAATGGGCTTGACTGAAAGGTCTCGTGGTAGATGAACTGGTAACCGTTCGACTATAGTATAATTGTAAATGTTAAGAAAAAAATTATTATAAAGAAATTTAAAGTTTCATGATGATAATTAGTAAAAACTTATGCTCGCCAAATTTGCAGCTATAGTGCGTGACATTCATCGGTGCGTAATGCGCTAGTACTATCTCATATATTGAGAATTTCTATGCAATGGTTCTTAGAACGGTCGTGAGGAGACCACCTTCTATCTCCGTGCTTGCCACCAAATGATGTCTTCATATTGTTCAGTTTGCCAGTTAATATCTAATTTCCCCTTCAACTATTGTGTGTGCTGTTAGTCCTTGTTGGCAGGAAAGGTTGTAATCGGTTGATCTTGCCTAAACTATTGAAGACATCTGTGGGGCTAGTGCCACTCAATGATATGGAAGCATATTAGAGGCACAACCACCTGCCAAAATTTAGAACCATTATAGCAGTAATATGGTATTGGGTTCTCATACACTTTTTGTTTATATGGCTCCCACTCAACCTGTAAAAGAAAATTGTAGTTAAAAGGCAAAAAAAATTGAGAAATAAAAAATCGAACTCATCGTTACAAGTGAAAAACTTACATCACTTTCCTTCAAATGGTCTAACGTATCGCAATATTGTATCAGGAAATGCAGTGCGTGCTCCTTCAGGCCGTTAAAATCACTCCACCTACATAAGGGTTGAAACGTAATATGTTATATTATATTAAACATAATTTGACTACATTAAAAATACTAAGGAAAATACATACCTGAAGCTCAGTGGCAGAGGACCGAGGTAATAAGCTTCTTCTTGATCTGGGACCAGTCGTCGCACATATTGGCCTCAGATCCGGGGTTAGATCGATGGGAATCAATCCCATGTCCAAACATGAAGCAGGTGCACATAACCTGCAATCTCCTTTTGGTCGACGTCTGTGACTGAGTAATTCCCAATAAAGGTATACTAGCATTGCAGAACCCCAACTATATTGGTCAGCAACTGAACATTGCGAAGCAGCGGAAGAAATATCAAGTGCACAAACATGCTAGATTTATAATTCATTAGCATGCCCCCAATTAATTTAAGAATATACGCATGAGCATATTGCTACAATTGCTTCTCTGGCACGTTCGAGGGGATCTCTTTAAATTGATTATCCAACCAGGGCAATGATAGACATCCTCCTCTGATGGCTTCTTCAGAAAGACTGACAGCGAGCACTTCCTGACATTGTTCAGTCCAAATAAGATTGGTTCACCCAACCACGAGCAAACTGTCAATTGGTAGGCTGAGCTGAATGGCCACATGTTGCAAAGTAATAATACATTCACAAATTGGCAAGTGAAATGTGTGTGTCTCGGGCCTCCAACACTCCACTAGTGTAGCAACCAATCCATAAACAACTTCAAAATTTTCCATCTGTGATGCTCTATAAAATCCAGCTTGTTGAATGTATGGAACAAGAGGTAGCGGTAGGTAAAAGCTTGGGTATGGATATAACAACACTGTACTTTGGTGAATACATGATTAGCTTGTCACCACAATGTTAATCAACTTAGTATTATTGTAGTAATAAAAACTAAATGAACAAATTAATTTTATACACACTTACCTTATCCCACATAGCTTTGGAAATGTGTTTATCTTGCAGGTACAAAATTGATGGATCCTTAGGGCTAGGGTTTGACCCCAAGTTTATAATGTTTTGTGTCATTTTACTTACTATGCAAAACATGAATAAAAAAAATTATATCCAAATGTATTTAGCAAAAGTTACAGAGGAAAAATTGAAAATATTCTCAGCAAGCGCTCATGTTTAATTATATCCAAATAATCATTTTATATTAATTTATTATCCATGTTTTCTTAACTTAAAATTGATATTATCCTAATGAAGTAATTAATTTTTCAAAAATAACCTAGAACTAAAAATAACACATTATAAACACATTAAAAAACAAATACCACATCTAAAGTTAGCCTAAAGAGACCAATAATTAAAATAACAAATTATAAACAAATAAATAATTAAACAAATCTAAAATTTAACCTAAATATTATTATATATCTAACTCCGTAAAAAAAAAAGAATCAGAAAAATTAAAAGTTTAACATATCAAAAATAGGAAGCCTATTTATTTTAAAAATAATTATTTCAATTTAATAACAATTAAAATTTAATCTAAAAAATTATTACTTCAATTTATACAGATACATTACAAATAAAAAATAATAATAAGATTACTTTAATTCCACAAAAGAAAATAATTAGAAAAAATTTAAACATGATTAAAAATAACTTAATTATTTTAGTCTAAAAAAATTGTTACTACAATTTGTACAAATACATTACAAGTAAATAATAATAATAATAATAATAATAATAATAATAATAATAATAATAATAATAATAATAATAATAATAATAAATTACATATCTAATTCCACAAAAATAAAAAAATAGAAAAAATTTAAACATAATTAAAAATAATCTAATTATTTTAAAAATAATTATTTTAATTTAATAACATTTAAAATTTAATCTAAAATAATTATTACCACAATCAAGTAAGAAAAAATAAAGATAAATAAGAATCAGATATGTCACTCAACAAAAAGATAAAAAATAAAAATCTGTGTTTAAATTTAACTCTACAAAAAAAAAATTTAACTCTACAAAGATAAAAAAAAAGATAAAAAATAAAAATCTGTGTTTAAATTTAACTCTACAAAAAAAAAATTTAACTCTACAAAGATAAAAAAACAAAAAGATATGTCACTCAAAAAAAAATAAAGATAAAAATAAAAATCTAACTCTAAAGAATCAGAAAAATAAAGATAAACTCAATACAAATAAAAACAAAAAACAAAAGAATCTGCAAAACAAACAAAAATAGAAAGAAAATGGGTCATAGGGGGGTTAAAATCAAGTTTGAAAAATTAGACCGATCATTATATTGGTCGAGACATCGGTTCAAATAACAAAGGCCGGACTGTGGTCGAATTGTAGTCGAACTGGTTGTACTTAAAATAATTAAAACATTAAAATATATAATTAATATATATACTTCAAATATTAAAATATTAAAATATATAATGTATAATATTTGTGCTTACTTTTTTGTCAATTGGTAGACCCTTAAAATAAAGACAGCTCCACTCCACTCTTAGTGATATGGTTAGTTTTGTAATTTTATGATTTTTATATAAACTTGAACCCCATAATCTTAAGTATACATTAATAGACATAGACTACCATATAATTTTAATTATTGTTCATAATTCATATTTATAATTAAGACAAAAACCAAATTGGATGAGAAGAAAAAAGTAAAAGAAAAGTCAACTAAAATAAGCTAAGAAATTAGAAGAAAGAATGAGAAGAAATTGGAAAGACGCCAAGGAAAGTCCCACATCGGCAAGACCACAATTTGAGGCTCTTACAATTCCTTGTTTAGACATGCGTCATTTATTCTCCTTTCCATCATCGCGGTAGTGAGTGCATTGGGCCCACAAGTATTGTATTGTTAAATACAGACTAAAAGGTGGCTTTCATTCAAGTTGCGACGCCAGCTTAGTGTCAATTTTTTTTTAATTGTTTTTTCTTAATTGGTTTGAAGCAAAATTTGACCGGTTTAGACCGGTTGAACTTGTTTTTTGATCAAATTTGACTAATTTTTTAACTCACTAATTTTTGCTATGTTTGAATCAGATTAGGCTCTGGTTCATCGTTTTTTTTGTTCGACTAGCTGGTTTGATCTAATTTTCAGAACATTGGTTAAAATTATCTTAAAGTGAGGCAAAAATGAAAAGAAAGAGGGATTGTCGGGTGACTTACAGATAAGAAAAGAAATAAAACTGATGCAGACTTTGAAACTGTGAGTGAGGAAAAAGGGGACATTGGGACTGCAAATGAAGAAGAAGGGGAAAGGGATGAGATAAGGTCTAGAACACATGTCCTCCTTTCATTGGCTCACCTTTGTGGTGTGCACCTTAAGAACATGCAACGCACACATCAAAAATGCACATTGCGTGCACGTAAGGCGCACATATGACGTGCGCATTATGACGTGTGCATTACGTGTTAGAAACACACTTAGATATGAAATTTAAATTAGAAATGGGACACACTTGGAATTTAAGTTAAAAATTAGGTTACATAAGTAAAAAAGTCGGATCCCATTTGTGCATGAACAAGACTGTCATGGGCTCCTATCAACCGTCAATTGTATAGATCGTACGGCTAAAACAGTCACATTGCACGCTTCTCTGAACCACACAATTATGGACGACTAAGATTGGTGTGAGCATGAATTAAAGCACGTAGGGAAAGAGGCAGGTAGGGGCAAAACCATAATGCGTGCCACTTGCCCCCAAAGCCACATATTCCTTTAGTCTTTCCCACTGATTGAAAGTTTGAGACGTCCAATGCCAAACCTAAAGCAAAAAAGAATTTTGATGTAATCATACCTATAACATCTAATGCTTTATCTTATTCATTCAATGAATTATATTAATAATTCATTTTTATTTAATCATTTAAAATTTTAATTTATCCAATCAAAACAACTTCTGCATGAGATGAAGGACAATCATTTAACAAATTTGTTGGAGTGGCATAAAGAAAAATTGACGTTCCCATTAACTCATGATAATTGATATGTACTTGGTCAGGATTTATTTTATCTTAAATCCAATTTTTTTACAATAATTAATTTTTCTTTGGGAAATTTATCTAAACAATGTCATTTTTGTGAGAAAATGTAATTTGTATAAGTTCAAATTATAAGTTAACTCTCAAGTTTGACTGGTTGCAATAATAACAACTACATAAACTCTAAAAATGATAAAGATTTAATTATTATAAATGTCAATTTGAAGAATTAGTTTTAAGTAGTCATTAATTTTGTTTAACGGAATATTGAAGGGCTAGTTAAAATAATAATTATTTTTTTAAAAGCTAAATTAAACAAATTATTTTTAGAATTAAAATAAAATATTTTAAAGACTAATTCATTAATTTAATCTTTATTTAATTTTGAAATTATTAGGTGTTATCCATTATTGTTTCTAATAACTTAATTATTGTTAAGCGAACAATATTCATTAGAGGTAGATTCTTGAAAAACCACTTGTCCAATTAAGTATTAAATATTTGGGATAGCTAGTTTTGTTGGAAACAAACGAAAAACCGAAAGAAAACTGACAAGTGGGAATCATATGACTCTGGATTAAATCAATGTAATAAAGAACTTCCCTAAACTTTTATCAGAAAAAAAAAAAAGAACTTCCCCATACTGAGAGGATGTCATGTAACATACAATCCTTAAATTCTCCAAAATTAATGTGAACAAAGTTGGTAATGTACCATTGAAAAGTTGATTAAAGACATTTATTCTATGGCTTCATCGTATCAAATTACCAATGCACATTTAATGAAAATCTCCAATAGCGGATCCTTTGCATTTGGGAAGATCCTCTTTTGTTTCTGTGCTTCCATTAATGGATTACATCTCTACAGGGATGGATATAAAAATTTTAGTAAATAGAGGTAAAAAATAGTCAACAAATATTTTTGCTAAAAAAAATTATAAATATGTATAAGGGTTAAAAAATGATATAAAATACACAAGATATAAATTTATTAGGTGATATCGTATTAAGGTATAACTAATTTTTAAATTTAATTTTTAAATTTTTTTTATATATGATACTCTTTATAAGATGAGTGGTCATTATTTATCATATAGAGACAACATCTAAATTTTTGTGAAAATACAAAAAAATTACCACATATATTAATTAGAAAAAAAACATTTCCTTGTGAGGCCAATTGCCCCCAAAGCCTTGTAGGTAGATCCATCCTTGCATCTCTACCATATTTATTTATTATAATGTATTTTCGGTGCGTATATTTCTTAAATAATATTTCATTTCAACTTATACTAAAATCTGTATTTTTTCAGTTACCTGATAAAGTAAAACTTAAGTTTGAAGTTTAAACTTAATAAGTCTTATTAAATACCAGCATCCCTCACAAAAGACATGTGGTGGCTTAAATATTGGTGAGTTTTCAAAATTTTAATTTAGAATCTACACGACAAAAAAATTGTCATCAGAGATGGAAATTTTTATCTTGATTTAAGAAAATTCCACCATTAATGTCTTAGAGATGGATGAATGTCCATCCTAATTTGAGACGAAAGTTCTGTCCCTGATTCTGCTTCCAGTCAGAGACGAAATGTTTCTGATTCAAATCAGGGATAAAAGATTCCGTCTCTGACTCTGTCTCTAATTAGAGACGGAGAAATTTTGTCCCTAAATTCAGTCTCTGATATTTAGGTTCAATAAAATAAAAATGATACATGCACAGTCAAATAATTTAAACATATTATTATGCCATGCAACTTTTCAAGAAAATATTTAGTGAACAATAATGAGATTGCAAGCATTATTATTGTTTGCTAAATATTAACTAACTCCAATGCTTGCAATCTCATTATTGTTCACTAAATATTTTCTTGAAATGTTGCATGGTATAATAACATGTTTAAACCACTTGATTGTGCATGCATCATTTTTATTTATTAAATGAAAAAAATTAAATTAATACGTTAATTACAGATGATGTGTACAAATCTTTCCTCCTCCTCCTCCTAGATATCTATTTAAATTGTTAACATGTATTAAAATGCACATAAAACGGGCTTCAACCAAGTGGAAGGGAATAATTGTAATTAGTGACATAATTAATAATAATACAAATTCTTAATATTAGTCACTGATTACAACCATCCCCTCCATTAGATGAAACATGTGTTATGTGTGCAGTTTAACACAAATGAACAATTTGAAGGAGTGGCGCTGAAAATAAAAATTAACTATGTTAACAATCAGGTACAGAAAGTGATACTAGCATTATAGGTCAGTAATCATTCCATCATGGATTTAAAATTCTTTCTTCTTCTAAGACAATTAAATCATTAACTTAACAAAGCAAGAACCATGTTCAATTCAAATTATTCATGCGTTTACAAAGAACAATAAAGGAATCCCAAAATAATACCAAAGCCATCGACGAAAGACTAAATTTATTTAACTATAACTTTTCAAAAACTAGATCAATTTTTAACTTGACTAAGTATATTAGTAGCACTTGATTATAGACAACAATAAAGGAATCTCAAAATAACACCATGTCTCATATTAAACCATATGTTATTTATCTTTGTTCTCATGATGTGCTCAATGCTTATAAGAAAGTTCAAAAACTAACAATAAGTCAAAAAAAAAAATCAAGAATACCTTAACGTTGTCCATTAACACTACTAGAAAATTTGCTTTTAGTGACGGACAAATCCGTTACTAATCCATTAAATCCGTCACTAATTATGGATTTAGTGACGAATTTTCCGTCACAAACTCTGACAGTAAAAAGTGCGTCACAAACTAAGTTGTGACAGATGATGCAATCCGTCACTAATTTTAGTGACAGAATACTGACGAACCATCCATCACTAAACTAGTGACAGACATATACGTCACTAAACTCGTTTAATTTGTGACGGACTCATCCGTCACTAATTTTTTTTAAAAATATTTTTTCCCTTGAATTAGTGACGGATGACTCTGAATTAGTGACGGACTCATCTGTCACTAAATATTGTTTTGGTATTTAATATTTTTTCTCCTTTTTAGTGACAGAGTTCGTTACTAATTTTTTGTGACTATTTTTTAATACATTTTCTCCCTTTTCTATTACATTTTCCTTAATCCCTTAACTTCAAAATTTTTTTCCAAAATACAATTATATGTATATTTAATACAGATAATAAAAATAAACTGAAAATTATAGGAAATTCAATGAAATCATTCAATAAATTTACCATCTAATCATGTACCATATACAACTAAACTTAAAAAACATTAGGTCATGTATCATATACAATGATAACAAAAGTGAACTACATCATACCATATCTCATATCTGTACCAAAAGCTAGACTCAAAAAGACCAAGTAAAATATCATTTACAATAGTAGTCAAGTGTCTTTGTCTCGAATTGTATTAGAGCCCGCAGATGGATCCCTAGGTGATTCTGTTAGTGGAGGCAACCCAGCATTAGCCAATAATTGCTGCACTATAGCCTGAAGGTTACTTACTGTACTTTGCAACTCCTGCCTATGTTTGATCTCTCTTTCAGCTTGTTGACGCATCTCTTCCCGTTCTTGTCGCTCTCTTTGAACCTCTTGACGCATCATCTCCAACTTTTCTAAACTATCTTGATTCAGTACAGATGCATGAATTGAAGGTTGTGATCCATGAGTGATAGTAGAAGATGCTTCTGATCCAAGACCATAAATCCTTCCTTTTATTGGACCACCAACAACTTTGGTCCAAATAGACAATTCACGCTCCTTGATATTATTGGCATCTCCCACATTTGAAGTGTCACCTTGAGACTCTTTCATTTCACTTACAAACTTTTCCTGCAAATATTGCAATGATATAAGATAAAGTGAAACAAATAGAGCTAATACTTTAGCAATCAATGACAGTAACTTAGAAACAAAAAATTAACTCATAAGCTCACATAATCATGAGATCTTGCAAAAAAATGTAGGTCTGCCCAGTGGCCTCATCAAGTAATAAATGATTTGAAAATAACCTTATCAGTAACAAACATACATTTAGGATTTGGTGAATAGAAGTAGTTCACATTTTTTTCCCACTTCGATAATCACTTTGTAAGATAGAAACAACCCGAATAGAAGATAGAATAGCCTAGTCATAAACATCAAGTGTCCAATATATTAGAGAGCTCTATGACATATAAAGTCATGATTATATATTACAAAACAAAAAGAAGCATATAATTAACAATTCTAACTCATCCTCCTTAACTCTGTCTTACATTATTTTATTGTTAAAGTTTAGAATTTTGAAAAAAAGTCTTCTACTTTTTGAAAACAAATGACAAACAGCAGCAAATCACCAATAAAATAACAAATCAGTAGTAAATGAACATTAGCAAATCACCAGTAGAAGAACAGCAGCAAATCACCAGTAAAAACACCAAGACAGCAGCAAATCACCAGTAAAATGAGCAATGAAGTAGTAAATCCCTAATAAAACAATAGCAACAATCCCCAATAAGAGAACAACGAAAATATAATTGATTGTGGTATATTTTCTTACCCATACGTGTTTTGATTTCTTATCAATAAATTCTCCAGTCTCTTTACTCTTGTGGGTCCTCAAAAATAATTCAGATGCACTGGCTTCTTGCCCTGTCTCCTCCTCCTACAAGAGATTAAAATATAAAAAGTACATAAGTACAAATGAAATTCACATATAAAAGCTATAATACGCACATATTCAAAAGAGAGATATATAGATAATTAGTACATATTTTCGTTTGTGCTCTGAATATGGTATTGATCCGCCAGTGTGACATGACGGACCAAATCCATCCCTATCACTCAATCTATTCCTTGCATTGGTCTCAGATAACTTCTGGTAATTTGGGTCAGCCCATATTCGTTGGAGTTCATCCCAAGTTTCATTGCTCATCCAAACAGGTTTGATGCCCTTCTTCTTGAAAATCTTCCTAGCAGTATAGAGGACCCCTCTTAATCGTCGTTTTCCAATAATGGAATCATACAACCTCCGTATCTCAGTGTCAAATCTATCTTCCCAAGTGTACAGTTTCTATAATATAGTTAAACTAATACAAATTAGCATCACTTTAAGAAATACGTAGTTTACAAGCAAAAATAAAGACATTTCATACATTTAGCTGACAGAACCACCGTTCCTTCGCCTCAGGTGGTGTTTCTGACCACTTAAACCATGGTCCACCAAAGAACTTCTTGATTATCCTTGATAAGTCACGAATAGCTTGGTGTGGGTGATAACTAAAAAATAAATCTCGAAATTGTCAATATTAAATCAAGCAATTAGAAAAGTAGAAACACATATTTGTCAAGACATACGTAGCCTTATAAGGTTCCAAGTACACGCGTCCATCTGAGGCCTTCCTAAGCTGAGACCTTTGTTGCCATCTATGCATGCTAGTTTGTGGAGTGTCAGTCATGGTGGGTTCATCACCAAGTTCTTGTGTAGGAGGGTCAGTAGGTTGTTCATCACAAAGTTCTTGTGCAGGAGGGTCAATAGGTTGTTCATCACCAAGTTCTTGTGTAGGGGGGTTAGTAGGTGGTTCATTATCAAGTTCTTACTAAAGCATTCCAAATGGCTTCAGGCAACAAATCTCGAAAGGCAATTGGCAGTAATCTTTCCAAAAATACATGACAATCATGGCTCTTCATTCTAGACAACTTTAAGTCATACATATCAACACACCTAGACAAGTTTGAAGCACACCCATCGGGAAGCTTCAAATTTTTAACCCATTCACATACCAACTTCTTCAAATCTTTTGTTAAAGTGTGCGCTGCTTTTGGCATTATTGTCTTTCCATTACCTTGGTCAATTAATTCTAATTCTCGACGATTGCAAATTATAGCCAGGTCTTTTCTAGACTTCACATTGTCCTTGGTCTTGCCATTCACATCCATAACAGTATTGAATATATTATCAAATACATTCTTTTCTATATGCATAACATCAAGATTATGTTGAATCAAGTTGGTATTCCAGTAAGGCAATTCCCAAAAAATCGAACGTTTAGTCCAATTATGGTCACAACCAAACCCAAGCAACTTCTCTTTATCAGTCTTTTCCATTAGTCGTGGCAAGTTACAAACCCTTTCCCACAAGTCATCACTAGACAACCTTTGAGGAGGATGAGATTTTTCTTCATGCCCTTTACGAAATGACTTTTTGTCACGACGAAATTGATGATCAAGGGGCAAAAATTGACGATGACAATCAAAGAATGACGTCTTTTTCCCCTCTTTTAAGCGGAATGCTTTACTATGCTCCATGCAAATTGGGCATGACAACAAACCATGTGTACTCCATCCAGACAACATGCCATAGGCAGGGAAGTCATTAATAGTCCAAAGTAAAGTAGCTCGCATTTGAAAGTTCTGTTTCGTGGATGAGTCATATGTCAAGGCACCAACTTCCCATAATTGTTTCAACTCATCAATTAAGGGCTGTAAATACACATCAATCTTTTGACCAGGGCTTTTTGGGCCAGGAATGACAAGTATGAGAAACATATATGGGGCTTTCATGCACATCCCAGGTGGGAGATTGTACGGTGTCATAATTACAGGCCAGCAAGAATATGGATGTGCAGACTGGCCATATGGAGTAAACCCGTCTGATGAAAGGCCTAACCTAACATTTCGAGGCTCTAAGGCAAAAGAGGGATAACATTGATCAAAATGCTTCCATGCCTCCCCATCACAAGGGTGGCACATGACTCCTACTTCTCGCCTAGTTTTATGGTGCCATGTCATGTGTTTAGCTGTCTTCATAGACATATAAAGTCTTTGCAATCTTGGTGTCAATGGCAGATAACGCAAGATTTTATTTGATACTTCTTCCTTGCATCTTCTTTACTTCTAGGTTTATAACGAGCATGGCCACACACTAGGCAATCCCTCCTCTCCTTGTTCTCCTTGTAGTAAAGCATACATCCATTCTCACATGCATCTATTTTTACATACTCCAAACCAAGTTTTGCTACCATTTGTTTGGTCCTGTAGTAATCAGTAGGTAATTTTGCATCGTCTGGCAACAACTCCTTTATAAGTTGCAATAAACGATTGTAACAACTCTCACTCAAGTTAAACTCAGACTTAATGTTTAACAATCTTGAAATTGTTGATAAAGGAGTGTGAGTAGTACATCCTATGTATAGTGGCTCCTCAGCAGCTCTCAAGAGGTCATAAAAGTGTTGTGCATGTTGGTTTGGATGTCCCTCCACATCTATATCGATGTTAGGATTGAAATTAGGTCCAGCAGCATCTATAATCATTGTACGATAGGGATTTTCCAATTCAACCTCAACCCTTTCATGACTATCGCATTCAACTACATTTTCATGATCACTAGCATCTTCACTTTCAACATTATCATGGTATATGGGTTCTCCGTGATAGGTCCATTGATCATAGTTGGGGACAAACCCACGTCTGTAAAGGTGAACCTTGACATCTTCTATATCAACAAATCTCCTATTGTCACACTTTGGGCAAGGACACCTTATTTGACCATTTGAGACTAATTGTGGTTGAGATTCTACAAAGGCTATGAATTCATCTACTCCTTCAAGGAACTTAAGATTAAGTCCTTTTCTACTTGGGTCACGCCGATTATACATCCATACTCGATCAGCCCTCATTGTCTTCTACATGACAATAATAATTTAGAAACATGTTATGAACTATACCTGGACAGATTTAGGATTTTGGCTAACTAATGGACCAAACAAGTGAGTCTACCTTTGAAACTTTCCTACTAATTGGGTAACACATAAAATTGAAAAAATTACAATAACTAATATTCAAACATAAGAAAATAAAAAAGAATATTCAAAATTCATGAGAATAAGATGTTGAAGCATCAGTAATTAAATGAAACGCTATATATACATCAGTATAGGTCCTTTGCAAATTCTTTTTCAGATGAAGTTTAGTTATATATGTATGTATTAATTTTATTTTTATAATGTAGCTGTACAACAATTCCTTTAACTCAATACCTCATTTGAAGATACTTATTATGTTATGTATGTATTGACTTTATTTTTAATTATACAATAAAAACTCCAGTCAATAATCACTAGTTACTTGACTTGTTGTTGCAAATTACTTTTTTTTCTTAACCTTTTCCACTTAACTTAATCTTCGAAAATTACTTAGTTAGATAACAGCAAAAGCAAATATTAGAATGAAATATTTGATATAGTAGTGTGAAATAGATGAGCTTGAATTAATCCATTACGGGCCAACAAATAATGGGCCAAGATTGTGAACCCATTTAACAAATAAGAAAATTAACTCAATGTTCATAGTGAATTTTATTATAGGTCAACATCATATTGTGTTTATTAAATATGTTGTCGGTAATAAAACTATAAAAATATATCTAGTTTTATATTAAAAAAAAAGGCAACTTAGACTTTTCAATCAAAAGAAAAAAGGTGGCCCACAAGATATATGCAAATTAAGGAAGTGTGTCCCATGGTCACGAGGTCAAGGAAGAAGCAATAAAGATACCTATATCTGTACACTATTTGCTATATGTTATGTTACCCTTCTTTTTTTCCCAAAAAAAAAATGGACATAGCTATATGTGATGTTACCATATTAATTCAATGTTATTGCATTAAATTGTGGTCAGTAACTGATTAATTAATCTATAAATAAGCTAATAATTAATTAACCTCATTACAGTGCTTATAAGGAAATGGGGATATAGTCACTATGTTGGAGAAGGAAAGTTTAATGGGGATGCAATACTAAGTGGGGATAAAAAATTTATCTTAAAAATAGATTAAAAAAAAGGGAAGGAATCTTGAGACTTCAAAAGTTGGAAGTTTGATGGAAAATGAAAAGGGGCATGTGATATATGTGATGTTACCTTATTAAATCAATATTATTGCATTAAATTGTGGTCAGTAATTGATTAACTAATCCATAAATAATCTAATAATTAATTAACCCCATCATAGTGCTTATAAAGAAATGGGGAAATAGTCAGTATGTTGGAGAAGGAAAGTTTAATGGGCATGCAGCACTGAGTGAGGATAAACAATTTATCTTAAAAACATATTAAAAAAAGGGAAGGAATCTTGAGACTTCAAAAGTTGGAAGTTTGATAGGAAATAAAAAGGGGCATGTGAAATAAAAATCATATTTCTTGTAAACTGACAAGAAGTGTGCGAATAATGGAGAAAAAGTAATAGCTAATATATTTTATATATATATATATATATATATATATATCTCACAAGCAAGGAAAACGACATGCACAATAGGCTAGAATCAGAACAAGAACAGAGCTAATGGATTATTTTATAGTAAATCTTGAAACCAACCAAATAAAAAGTAATTCTTTTCAAGCAATTATAGCAGCAAGCATGAATATATTGTTCCAAACCCAATCAACTTCAGTTACAGTATTATCACACTTAGAAAAAGCGAAAATTAAGAAAAAAAAACTAATCTCTTACCTTGAGAGAGAGAGAGAGAGAGAGAGAGATATATATATATATATATATATATATATATATATCTCACAAGCAAGGAAAACGACATGCACAGTAAACTAGAATCAGAACAAGAACAGAGCTAATGGATTATTTTATAGTAAATCTCAAAACCAACCAAATAGAAAGTAATTCTTTTCAAGCAATTATAGCAGCAAGCAAGAATATCCAGACCCAATCAACTTCAGTTACAGTATTATCACACTTAGAAAAAGCGAAAATGAAGAAAAAAAACTGATCTCTTACCTTGACAGAATTTTCCACCAAAATCGTAGCTTCTAGTTCCTTAGTTTCCTCCTTCTAAAAAATTAAACTCTACACGCAATCCAGAAACTGATACAAGACAAGATTTCTTTCATCAAACACACAAACTTGAAGGAATTTGATATTAATTTCCAAGTTTATACTACTAACCATTTCTTACTTGTAACCGAGGTGAGTTACCATGGATGACAGCAAATAAACCAGAAATTTTTTTGATAAACTCCTCCTTAAATCAAGTTCAACTAGCTGAGAAGAAATCCCTAATTACACAGCAAATATTAGATAAGTTTCAAGTGGAGATAATCAAGGCATACTCACGAGAAAGCAGAGAAGAGAGAGAATGGTCGAATGGTCAAGGCTTACCACTCCTATCCTCAACTTCAGTTACAGTATTATCACACTTAGGAAAATCGAAAATTAAGAAAAAAAACTAATCTCTTACCTTGACAGATTTTTCCACTAAAATCATAGCTTCTAGTTCCTTAGTTTTCTCCTTCTAAAAATTAAACTCTACACGCAATCCAGAAACTGATACAAGACAAGATTTCTTTCATTAAACACACAAGTATGAAGGAATCTGATATTAATATCCAAGTTTATACTACTGACCATTTCTTGCTTGTAACCGAGGTGAGTTACCATGGATGACAGCAAATAAACCAGAAAATTTTCTGTTAAACTCCTCCTCAAATCAAGTTCAACTAGATGAGAAGAAATCCCTAATTACATAACAGATATTAGATAAGTTTCAAGTAGAGATAATCAAGGCATACTCACAAGAAAGCAGAGAAGAGAGAGAATGGTCAAGGATCACCACTCCCATCCTCAGAGAATTGTCTTTCCCAAATAGAGAAGAAGACGTCGCTTGCTTTAGGAAAGAAAGCAGAGAAGAGATAGAGACTTGTCCAGGTTCACCACTCTCATTGTTGGAGATTTGTCTTTCCCATATAGGGAGGAAGTCGTCGCTTGCTTTAGGAAATCAGAGGCTTAGGGCACGCACGATTGGGAAGGAAATAAAGATTTGGGAAATAAGAGACATTTGGGAAAGAAGAGAACTAGGGCGCGCTATTTTGGGAATTTTGGTGGGAAGCAAAAAATGAGACAACTTTTTGGTGCGAACTGGAAAATGTACGGTTCAAAAATTAAATAACTTTTGTGACTGATGTCCGTCACTATTTTCAGTTTGGTGTTACACAATTTGTGACGGAAACCATTCTGTCACAACTATAAATAAAATAAAATTTCATTTTTGCCACCCGTCACTAATCCGTAAGTAAAATTAAAATATTAGTGACGGCAGTTAGTGACGGCCCCATCCATCACATATTTACAGAAAATAATATTACATTTTTATCATCTGTCACTAATCCGTGAGTAAATTAGTGACGACCAAAATCCGTCACAAATATAAAGAAAATAAAATTACATTTCTCCCACCCCGTCACTAATCCGTGACTAAAATAGAAACATTAGTGACGGTATTTAGTGACAACTGATCTCGGTCAAAAAATTTTAGATTTAGTGACAACTATTAGTGACAGGCAGCATTCGGTCACAAAAAATGATAACCTTAAACATGTCATCACTAATCCATCACAAATTCAAAAAAATTAGTGACGGATTTATTTCCGTCACTAAATTCTGTCACTAAATCTAGTTTTTCTAGTAGTGTAAACTTAATTATTGTGAGCAATTTATCCAATCTCTACTTTCATTCTTACTTGCATATATCTTACAAGTTATTTCTTAGGCTTACACTACATTGTCCTAGATGCAACTTTGACTATATCATAGTTTGTCAAATTTTATTTTGTTTTCATCCATTGAACATATATCACACACCAAAATTTTAATTCAAGATTATGATTTGTTTGCAAGGAAAAAAAATCTCATGAATCCAATACAAGAATAAATTCTCATGTATGGTAGAATAATATTTGATCAGTATATTAAAACAAGATATAAATTGACAAATGTCACGGCCCAGAGCTGGGGGCTAAGAGTTTTATCACTCCCGGAACCAAAGTCATGATTGGCGCGGATAATGTGTCACCTCCACTGTCGCAAGCCTAAATCTTTTCTAAAATTAACTCTAACTATATGCACTATATCCTAGGTGGCCTATCTGATCACAGAGTGTATTAGAGTAATTAACTTAAAAGTAAATAAAATTACCTTACTTCAAGCAATGGGGAGACATTCTCGATTTACGTGACATCGTTCTAAACATCCTTCTATACCTGCAACTGTGTAGGGGTAAGTCTAATCCACGGACTCACCCAAACTAGCTCTACTCTATATAGACATGCAATATAAAAAATATTTATATAGAAATATATACACACAGAAAACCTTGCCCATGCGACATCAAACCGCCTTGAATATTTATGCATGACATCGCGCTCTTGACTTACGTAAAGTGTACTCTTGATGCCACTACTCCCAACCTTAAGTTTGACCTCCCCAATCGCACACATAACACACACATATCTATATACACTTATCAAATACACACATTACTCTTTATGGGTCTATGTTTCCATAGGTCCACCTCTCAAGAGTTTTATCATCATGGGTCTACGTTCCTACAGATTCGTCACCAAAATACTATCCCGTGAATCTACATCTCTATGGAGTAACCTGTGGATTTCATATCCACTGACCCTACGATACGACTCCCATCTTGAGTCCTGGGCCATGCCTTGATTTGGCAATTTCCAGGGTCTGACCCTAGGAGTGTACCACTCGGCCATATCCAACACAAGTAAAATCAATGATAAAAGAAAAACCCCAAAATGGGGATCCATATTTGGTGGATTACATTGCCAACAAGTTGCCTCTTGAGGATTTAATAGCTACCCTTGGCATTTTTCGAGTTAGGTCTTGCTTTATTATGACATTGTCCCTTGGGAGAATAGTGGAGCCCACATTGGCTTCCTCACCTCGGGCGCCCCATTTCTACACCACACATATATTTAGGATAATAATCCTAAGGAATGTCCCGAGCTGCACACATCCCTTAATTATACCACAAGCATAACATGCACATGTTTAGCATGCAAGCATTTAATATTTAAATGCATTTAAATAAATTTAGGAAGACAATCCTAAAGTATATAAATATATAAGCAAATAGAGTAGAGTTAGATCTTTCACTTGGATTTGAAGCTCTTTGGCTCCCGCAAAATACCTCGGCCAAGTCTCAAACCATAGTCCAGCCTATGGGACACAAACTGCTAACTTCAGTACACAAATCTCCAAAGGAGCATGAAGCCGAGACTGTGGCGCCTTGGGCACTAGCAGTGCCACAGCCCTCCCAAAGTCCCCCCCACATGCACCAGGCATGGGCACCTTAGGCGCCCAAACCCGATGTCTTGGTCTAGGTGGCTTTTGTGGCGCCAACCCCTTTTCTTTATTGTCTCATTGGTGCCTTGGGCGCCAACCCCCAATACCCCTTGGTTTTTCATACTTTTGGGCCAAATCTTCACTAATTAATCCAATTCTTTCCATGGGTTTTCATTTAGAGATGTTTAGGGGATGTTTTGATACCAAGACCCCAATTAATTTCAAGATTCCAAGCTTGAATCTCTAATTTTCCACTTAAAATCCTAACTTTTTCATTCTTGGTTCCAATCACTAAATCTCATCTTTAATCTTGTCTACCTTCCAATTCTTGGTTCTAATTTGTTTATTAATCATCAAGGAATTTTTGAACCTAATCCAAGCTTCAAAACTCTCCAACAATTCCAATTTCTACCTAAATCCCGTTATATATGAAAATAGAGAAGAATATGGGAAAAAATGGAATAGCTAGCTCAATTCCTTGCTTTTTCTGATGGTGGTTGGTCACCGGAGACCCTTGTCGCTGGAGAAGGGTTGCCCGAGGTTGGGTGTGAGTTTTGGGTAAAGAGGGTTAAGAGGAGTGGAAAGAAAAGAGAGGGAGAGTTTGAGGGAGGAAGAAGAAATGAGGAAAATGGGTGGGTTACCTCTATATATAGCCCTCCAGGGTAAAATTACTATTTTGCCCTCCAGTTAATCCTCTATCAACTTTAGTGATGGCAAATCCATAATTTCTCTAACTTGGGTATTTCTCATATCTTAGGTACCGCACAGTTTTCCCTTGTTAAATTTTAGTCATTCCTCAGACTAAATAATCATCTGGTTCCCTCAATGCCACGTGTACCCCTCCCCAGTCCCTAGTCACTAATTAATTACACCTCTTGCCATTTCTCACTCTCACATTCCTTTATTACAACAAACTGTGGTAATATGGTCAAAAAACTATCCTAATTAGTCCTATATAACATAAATTTTGTGATATAGAATCTGAGGCCAACGAAATGAAATCATACAGATTAAACAAAATTAGGGTTTTTTAAGAACAAATTTTTCCTACCTTTTTCTTTACCAAATCATACAACCCTAAAACCATTTTTTTTTCTTTTTACAAAATCACCAAATCATCATACCATCTTTAATTTGACAATGGAGGGAAGAGAGAGAGAGAGAGAGAGAGAGAGAGAGAGAGAGAGAGGCAACAACGGTGGTCGAAAGCAGACACGGGAGAGCAGTGATGTCAGAGAGTGGAAAAGCAGAGAGGACAACACGGGAGAGTAGAGAAAGAGTTACAGTGGAGAGGGCAAATGGGAAGAGAGGGATTGAGATTAGGTTAAAACTGAAATTTAGAACGTTGTCGTTTGCATTAGAGACTAAATTCTGGGATAGAATAATCTGTCTCTAAACCAGGATGACGTTGTTTTGCATACACTACATTAATTTGGGACAGAATTCTAAAACAGACCAAATATGTCCCTAATATTTTAAATATTTAAAAAATGTGAAAAAATGTTAGGGATGAATTTTTGACACGGCAAAATCTATCTCTAATATTAGGGATAAAATTTAAATCATATTTGTATCTGATTAGTTTGAAATCAAGGACGAAATTTGCAATAGATAAGGAATGGAATTTGAGATAGGCAAATTCCATATCTAATTATAGGTTTTTTTTTTGTAATAATAATTGATTATTTTGATATAAGTTTAAGAAAGCATGAAAATGTAGTTCTCGTTTTGGAGTTTCTTACAAAATTGTAAACAGTATATATGATGCTTTTATTTTATTTTTTTTAAAAAATTGGGTTGTTTTTTTTTTTTTACTTTATCACATAACTAAAAAAATAACAAAAAAAAGTATTGTCTACTTTTCACTTCATAATGAGTGCAAATCCTCATCATCAACTGAAATTTGCGGATCATTGCCATCCAATTTCAATAGGATAGCCATGACTGATAGGAGAAAAACAAAGTGCTTTTAACCAATTTTTAAAATTGTTTTCTCCTTTTAATCATTATTATTCGATCAAAATTAGACAATTATAATGTGCAATCATCTTATGTAATTAGCACCACCAACTGTAAAAGATTTGCACTTGTTGATGATTCGACAAAACAAGAATGTTCTGCTTCAGAATTCATTGCCTTATTATATATGGACAAGTTAATTAATTACAAAATTAATACATGCATAAATGAAGGCCTTAATATTGTTGTAACAACATGCAGGTTACTTTCGTTTCGATTTATGATGCATTACGAGTTAATTGATTGAGAAATTTTTGTATTTTATTATATCCATATATTAAAAATAAGATTCACCATTCGAAGGGATTTGATTATTTAAAATTTACGATGCGGTTAATATTAGAAATATAATAAAACATTGAAAATATATATATTAACCATTCACTACAAAATTAAACTACATTAAATCTTGAAAAATCAATCAATTCAAATTAAAAGTTACAATTTAATGGAAAACTTGTATTGTGGAATTGAAAAACATTAAATTGTAACTTTTTTGTTTCCCCTTCAAATAAGATCAACTTCATTGCTAGTTTCGTACATAGCCGTAATCTAGGCCACATTCATGGTCCCATTTTTCCCTTTTCTTACCCACTATATTTTAAACTATACATTCACTTGTTCTTTTAGCTAAAATATAAATAGCCTCTTTCAAGGTTGTACAACCTACTCTTTTAATTTTAAAAAGTTAACAATTATTACAAGAAAATATTAGATCTGAGATAGAACCATTTTAGATTTACAAACATTTGTCTCCGCTGAACCTAAGACATTAGAGATGAGAAATGATTTATTTCTAATTTTCACGTGACTGATTTTTGAGATGAAAAACAAATTTTTTACTAAATTGAGTCGAAAATCTCATCTTATAATTTCAAATTTGTCTCAGGTTTAAAAAAAATTCTATAATAGAAAACTTTATTCATCTTTAAATTTGTCTCTCATCAGAGACTAAACAACCATTTTTTTTATTTGAGACGAATAATGTTCCATTTTTTAGTCCTTCTCTCATCATAGATGAACATCCTTGTCTGATTTGAAACTAATATTAGGTCTCTTATTAGAGATGGAATATCCGTATTTGAATTCGTGCTAATTAGAGATGAAATTTGGATCTCTAACTTTCTCTCAATTTTTTTCTTTATTTAACAAAAATAATGAAAATGAAATTAAAAAATATTAATTATGACAGTAATGATAAAAATGTGAAAAATATGAATTATGAATGAAACTGAATTTTATAAATTATAATGTTAAGAATTTTTACATAAATATTAAAAATAGTTACGCAAATATTACAAATATTAACAATAACTAGAAGAATGGAAAAAAAAAATATGGGGTCATAAAGCAAGATCATCTCGTCATCTTCGGTCTCCTTGCCCAACTGCATCCATGTGAGGATGCAGCCAAGTATATGTTGTTTACAATTCATGTCACACTGCTTCAAAAATTGGCTCAGTTGGGTGACAATAATCTCTCCCTGAGACTGTGTCTCCTTAACCACCAACTCCACCGTTGTGTTGGTGGAGTTGCAACCAATTTTCGATGCCTTTAACCCAGCTCTGAAAATATGTCCCTTCTCATTCTTCCTATCCATTATTTACCCCATTGCATGTGTTAAAGAAGTTTTGATGACAACAAACATTTTAGAATATTCCCATTGAATTTAAATGATTAAATCTTTTAGGAAACTTGATGAAGTCCAAGGCAAAGTAGTGAAGTTTGAAGAATTTCTTCTTTTAGCCTTTAGGACTTAGAATTTTTATGTAAAAGTAGTTGAATAGCAAGAAAACTATTTTAAAATTCTTGAGAAAATGATTTTGGACTGCTTTGATTAAAAATAATGGCCTATAATTGTTTTAAAGAGTTAAAAAATTATTTTTAGCCATTAGTGAGCAAGCAGTCGACAATTTGCCTACAAACAACTGACCAATTACTCTATCAAAAATTGGAAATTTCTTTTAGAGACTCACTGGTCGACTGCATTCTAGCAAGCCGTCGACCACTTGGTCTAAGGAAAACTATAGTAGCTTTGATAGAAAGGAACTGGTTGATCGTCAGGTGACTACCATTCAACTGGTATCTCATTAAAAGGTATCAGTTGACCCTCGAAGGTCAACCGATTGGCTGTCAGCATACGTAAGGTGTTGACATAAGAAATAATGATTAGTTTTGTATCAGAACTTTTGCAAACTATTTTCAATGACACTTTTGCACCTTGCGTTATAAATACAAGCTATATTGGCTCACTAATCATTAAGAAAACATTCAATTTGTTTCTGAAATTCTTTGAAAGAGTTTTTCTTGCCAATCGTCACTCAAATCAGTGCCTTAATGTATATTTACTCTGACTTGAGAGTTATCCTTTGATATTGCTTCATCATTGTAATTTTTCTTGCTAATCATCACTCAAATCAGTTCTTTATTGTATATTTACTCTGAGTTAAGAGTTACCCTTTGATATTCCTTCATCATTCTAATTTGTAAACTCAAAGATTGGGGATTTTTGAGTGGGTGTTTGGGAACAACACTGTAAGAGGGAGAGAAACCCTTGGAAAGAAAATTTTCTCTAAATGTAGTGGCTCAAAAGTGCCCATTTTTTAAACTTGTGGAGATAGTGGAAAATATCAAGAGAAATCTTGAGGATGGATGTAGGCTTACAATTACAATCTGAACCAGTATAAATGTGCTATGTTGATCTTCTTACTTTATCTCTATTTATTTTTTTGCACATATTTTTGATTCCTTGTATTTTTACAAGCCCATCTTGATTGAGTCTCTATTTTTTTTTTGATGAAAACTTTCTTACAAGTTTTGACTTTCATATAGCAATCATTTTAGGAAAAAGTATACTTCATGTCTATAACGTTTACATCGATTTTTACTTATACTTTTATTTTTAGTCAAATATGTCCCATTTTTTATTTTTTTTATCAAATATGTAATTTTTTTAATAACGTCAAATATATTAATGAGAAACGCTGACTAGGTAGTCTATGTGAAACATATCACTGGTCACGTCATGTGCCACGTGTAGCCATATTCCAAAATGCCAAAAAGGCCCTCTCTCTCTCTCTCTCTCTTCTCTATGTTCTTCTCCCTCGAAAATCCTCTCTATTCTACTCTCAAATATCTCTCTACTCTGTCACTCTAATCTTATTTCCTTTATTGATTTCTCTACTGAAATCGTCATTCTCTTCTACTCATAATTTCTGTACTGAGTTCTCTCTGCGTTGGAATTGCTCCATGGAGATCACATCGGAGAAGCAGTGACAAGCACAAAAATCATCCACGAACGGTGCAGAGGAATTGATTTCTCTAATGAAATTGTCACTCTTTTCCACTCGCAATTGCACCTCTGCATTGAGATTGGAGTGACAGAGCAAAGAGAAATTTTGAGAGTAGAACAGAGAGACTTTTCGAAAGAGATGAACAGATAGGGATGAAGAGAAAGGAGAGAGAGTGTGTGTGAGGAGAGACCTTGGATGTCGTGGGAGCATTGCAACACGATTCTTCATCATTTTTCTCCTCTTCTTTGCCTAATTTATGCACCTTGATGATTATTTTTCTGGTTTATGTTCATTTGGTTGAATTTTCTACCATGAATTGCTAAATTTCTAAGTAGGAGGAAGTGTAGCTCCCTTGAAGGCTATGTGTTTCACTTTCAATTTAATCTAAGTTCCTTTCTTATTTGAGTAATTATTTCGGTGCTTATTACTTGCTTAACTTGGCCAATTAATCGATTGAATTAAGGTTCATGTTTAGAATTGGAAAATTCATGTGGATGATTGCCTATGGAAATTGCCAGGAGTAACTTTGTATCTAGGAATAGACAAATTGCTTGTCTAGTTATGTAAAAACTCATATGTATTTCATGCTCCTTCACCTTCTTTAATTTATCTAAGATTTGAAAATTAAATTAAGTACAAGTGAGCTAGTTTACCAAGGAATTAGATTTTGGTTAATTTTAGAGTTTTACTATCAAATAGAGATTGCAAAACTTAGGTTAAATGTAAAATCAAGCTATAGTTGGATATATTAGTGAAATCGAATCACTAACACTTTTATAATTGATAACCTTCTAAATTTGTGTTGCTTTACTCGTGTTTATTTTACCTTTGTATGAACTTTGATTATTTTCTAGTTTTGGAAATTTTAGTTTATTATTTTTTATTTAAAGCATTCAAATTTTATTGTCTAGATAGCATGGAATTAATAAAAATGGTACTTGACCTCCATAATTTTCGTATAATGATATTTAAACTTATTTTCTAGATTACTTTTAAGATTTGATACACTTATCAAGTTTTTTGCAAACAATCTCATATTGCAGGATTTTTTTTTGTAATGAATTAATCTATTATGCTTTTATTTTTATGTAACACAGTCTCTCAATTCACTGTTTCTTCAAAAGTCTTAACATTACTTGTCTATATAACTTAAAGAAAGTCAAACTAATAAAAATACATAAAACCTATTATTTTGAGGGACTTTTTTTTTGGTTAAAATGTGGGGGAAATTGACAAAAAGGGTCGATATTTACCATTTAAGATTATATGTGGAATAATTTTTTTATTAATTTAATCGCTTATAGTCTATAATATTCAATTTTTGATAAAAAAAAGTTAATAGAAAAGTTACGTTACAAAAATTTAAAAGTTTAATTAATAATCATACAATTTTAAATTAAAGAAAGTAAAATATATAGCTTCCTAAATTGGGAAAAGAAATTATTTGCATTTTGACTTATTTTTTGAGTTAAAATTTAAGCTCACCAAAAATCAAAAGTTGGATTTAGAAATCAGAAACACAATTTTGGTGGAAACAAGGGGTCGTTTATGGTTGTCCCCATGAAACAAAGGGTTGTTTGTAAGGAAATTAAAGCTAGACCGATCACAGCCATACTCATAGATCGCATCTGTTGCGTGTCAGTCCCTTATAACATAGTATTGGGACTCAGACTGGCCCGACAAGTCAACTCGGGACTCGACGACCTAGGGCTGGGTCTCTATAACAGACCAGCCAGCCATTGGCCTGGCTGACCTGGCTGGGTCATAGCCAACCTGACGACCCGTATGACCCGTTTCTTTTTTTTTTAAATACCAGTTAACACTTACACAGCAAAAAAAACTTTCTTAAATCTTCCTTAACCCATTCGAAAACCTTATCTGAAGTTTTGAACACAACCCCCCCACACATACACTCCATTTTTGGCTTTGAACCCGAATGGCACCACCACACAGCACATACTCTGACTTCAATTGACGCAGGCAGAGGTTTGATGAACGGCAATGATATCGGGTATTTTTATATACTTTTTAGTCCCTATCTTAGTCCTATGGCTATTCCAATGTTGCCAATTCTCTAATTTTATTATGTTTTGGAATTTATTGGGTATAAACTATTTATGGATTGAATGTGTTTCAATTTTATATTTTTAGAACTTGAATTGTAAAATGCTCAATTTAATTCCTACAAATTTTAATTTTAGAGAGAAAAATGCTGACATGGACAAAGATGATGATTTGGATGCTAATGTGGCACTTTTTGGATGATGCAAATGCTGACTAGGATATGCTGGATGTGGGGCCCACTTGAACTCTTATTGAATGCCATGTAGTCAGAATTTGAGGGCATGAATATTAAATTTCGTAGGTCAGAAAGCAAGGCTGAAATATCAATTCTTCCATGCTGTTCTGCTGCTGCCATACCTATGTTCTGCTGCTGTTTCCTACTTTCTGCTGCAGAAATATTAAATCTGCTGCTGCCATGCCTACTTTCTGCTGCAGAAACATTAATTATACTGATGTTTTGCTGTCAAAGTGCTGCTACATCATGGAGGAAGCATCTAGGGTAGAATATTCTAAGGCATTGAAGGGGCATCAGTTTTAGAAATAAGAATACATTCATTTTAGGCAACCAGACTTAGAAAATTCGCAGCTCTCTCTTCCCCTCTGTTTTTGCATCTGTTATTGGCTGTTTTGCTCTTATGGAGGGCTAAGTTTTCATTGTAATTAGTCACTAGACCACTGGGATGTTGTAGCTTGAACTAAGAATGCAAGTTAAGTGTTTTGTTCTCCATTTTCATCTCATTTCGTTTCTATTTTGCTGTCATGTTTATTTTGCTGTCAAATTCTGATTAGAGCTTGAGTTGTAACATAAACTGACTTATATATAAGACATAACCTTGCTTGACTGATTAGGAAAGTGAGGGAGGCGAAATGACTAGTTAAATGATATATTTAACTTGGTTTGGTTGAGATTTTCCACTGAATGCATCTAGTTATAGTAGAGAGATGTTCTTGACTGTAATTAGTAGCATTAAATTCTAGATGTTATTCTAGAAACATTTTCATAAAGAACCAAACAATGGAATGAGAACAAAACTGAATCAATGAGTTAGGTAATGATAGTTACACTCCCATGAATCCTAGTGGCTGATTACATAGTCTCTTTACTGTCAATTTCTTGCAATTTCTGCTGCTGCTGCTGTTTCTGCTGTTACTGCTGTTGCTGCATATTTTGCTGCTGTTGTAGTGTTTAATTGCTGTTCTGTTTTATTTATTTAGTTAGTATTGCTACAAAACCCCCCCCACGTTTATGTACTCTTAATTGGTGTTTAGGTGTTTAGAACGATTAATTAGTATCAAGAAGTGAGGCTCCTTGAGTGAATACGACCTGGGGATCACTATACTGCAAATTGCCACAAATTCAATTCTGGGCGATTTGGCATCGTAGTGGCGTGAACCAGGCAACGACTTCAACGGACTCTCACTCTTTGACTGACACACCAGGCTCTTTCCCTCTTCGACAAACCAAGCTGACTTCAAAGTTCAAAGGGCACTCGGACTCTCCCTCTTTGGTTGACGTAGACTGGTAGCTACCCAGAGGTGATGTTCAATGGCCTCTCACTCTCTCTCACGTACTCTCTTTCTCTCTATACATATATGTCTGACTCACTTGAAATTTCTGGATTGCTTTCTTTTCTTTTTTTCATGTTCTAGATCTTGGATCATCAGCTCAGCTAATTGTCTGCTTGAAATTTCTGCATTCTAAAGGTTTGAATTCTTGACTCTTTTCGCTGAATGTGCTCTGTTTGTGTTTATATATATATATATATATATATATATATAATGATATTGAAGGATGATGCTGTGGGAGATATAGAATTATATAGAATGACATTTAATTTGAGTTACAAATTGATTTAGATTTTAGAATGATATTGAATGCTGACTGTGATTTTGATTTTGGAATGATATTGAATGTTTGAATGCTGTTGAAATTGAATGCTGAAATGAGTGTTGATATAATATGTTGGACCTATAAAATAAGACTTTTATATATAGAGAGAACCTTGGGACCAATTTTGATTTGGGAAATTTTTGTTAATTTTAGATTGTCATAAATGTCGTCTGATAATCCCACATAAGAGTTAGTTGAGTCTGTACAAAAAGGTGCTTCAAGAGGAAAAACAGACTTAGCATGGGGTCATTGTAGAATCGCTGAAAGGACTAGTTCTAGGTGTCATTTAATATGTTTATACTATAACAAGATTTTCAAGGAGTGTGGAATTAATCGAATTAAGCTTCATCTAGCTAGAATAAAGGGAGATGTAGAGCCATGTAAAAAGGTTTTAGCAGATATTCATTTTCAAATACAAAGTAGTGTTAAGGAATTTACTCAAAAGAAAGGAAAGATAGCAGAAGATTTTGACGAAAGTAATCCTTATCCAGATGAGAGTTTATATAGTGATGATATTGTAGAATTAAATAGCTCTGTTGTTCGGCCTTCTGAGGTTAGGGGAAAAGCAAAAGAAAAGGGAAAAAAGCCTATAAGTTCTTATTTTATGCCTAGAATAACTCCTAGAGCCCCAACCCACCATTAAAAGTGTGTTGCAAACCAAAGAGTCGAGAGAAAGGTGTAACATTACTATTGGTAAATGGATGTTTGACACTAACTTGCCATTTAATACTACCAACTCATCTTACTATCAACCAATGATTGATGCTATTGCTAGTATGGGTGCGGAATATAAAGGCCCATGAGTGTGGAACCTTCGTAGTTATTTGTTGAGAAAAAATGTTGAAGAAGTAAATTCATATGTTAATAGTTACTGTAAAACTTAAAAGGAAATTGGGTGCACAATTATTGCAGATAGATGGACTAATCAATGTAGGAGAACCCTTGTAAACTTTCTAGTTTATTGTCCTAAAGGGACTGTGTTCCTGAAATTTGTTGATGTATCTGATGCTTCTAACACTGGTAATATGTTGTTTAAGCTTTTTAAGGAGATTGTGTTGTATGTTGGACCTGAAAATGTGATTCAGATTGTGACTGATAATGCTGCAAACTATGTTGCTGCTGGTAGAATGTTGGAACAAGAATTTCCAACTCTTTATTGATCTCTATGTGCTGCCCATTGTATTAATTTGATGTTGCAAGACATGGGAAATTGGATGAGATGACAGAAGTTGTAAATCATGCTTCCTAAATTACTAAATTCATTTACAATCATTGTTTTTCTTTGCAATTGATGAGGAAGCATACTAATGGAAGAGAGATCCTTCGTCCAGTTCTAACTCGCTTTGCAACTAATTTTATTACTTTGTAAAGCATATTAGTTCAAAAGATTGCTTTGCAAGCCATGGTGACAAGTAGAGAATGGACAAGTTCAGCATATACTAGGGACAGCAAAGCAAAGAAATTTGCTAATCTTATCTTGGATTCAGTGTTTTGGAAAGATTGTACATTCATTGTGAAAGTTATTGAACCATTGATCCGTGTATTGCCTATTGTAGATAGTGAAGATAAGCATGCAATAGGTTATTTGTTTATAGCCTTTCATGCAGTTAGGGGTGAAATGGTGAAAAGGTTTCAAAGAAAGAAAAGAATTGTTGAACCTTTTCTAAGAATTCTAGATGGGCGTTGGGATAATCAACTACAAAAGAATACTTATAATGATAGAGAGCTAAAAACCAAGTTATCAAGTGAGATGAAAATCTTTAGTAATGCAGAAGGAGACTTTGGAAGAAGACTTGCAGTAAACAATCATCACACAATGATGTCAGGTAATATTGATCTTTATTAACAAATTTTTTCGTTTGTCTTAGTATTATTTCATTAATTTTTTTTATATAATATCATTAGATGAGTGGTGGCAATGCTATAGAACAAGTGCTCTAAATTTACAAAAGCTTTTAATTCAAGTTTTAAGTCAAACATGCATTTCTTCGGGTCGTGAAAGAAATTGGAGTGTGTTTGAACATATTCATTCAAAAAAGAGAAATAGATTAGAACATCAAAGGCTTAATGATCTTGTTTATGTTCATTACAACTTGAAGCTACAAAAGAGGTATATTTCTCTTCTTAAAATTGTTTGCAATTTTTAAACAAAGTTTCATTTATATTTTTATATGTTTAAATAAAAATGTATAGGAAAGAATTGAAGAAGAATTATGATCTGGTTAGTTTTGAATCATTTGAAGAAAATGGTAATTGAATATTGGAAGAAGAACCACCAAGCTTAACTGCTTAGGAATTAGAAGTTCTTAATTGTGAATTTATAGTTTGTTCCACTGAGAAGAATGATACTGATTGTGGTTTGTGTTTGATAATTTTGATATATTGTTTTATAATGTTATTTCAAGATTTTGATTTTTCCAAGTTATTTTCTACAGAATTGAATTTAGATGAAATTATTCATGATGATGATGGTGGTGGTGGTGGTGGTGGTGGTGGTGGTGGTGGTGAAGACATTGAGGGACTTGTTGACTCATGGGGCATGCTTTGCACTGGAGAAACTAACAACCCAGATGCTTAGAATTTCCAACATGATTGATAATTTTATGAATATGTTTTTTAATAACTTTATAAATTACTATGGATGTGTAAGACTTTAATATATGAGTTATTATGTTTGTATGATATTATTTATGATTTTATGAATTATTATAGATGTTTATGAATTATTATGAATATTTATTAATTATTATAAATGTTTATGACTTTTAAGTATGAAATTTACATATAAATTATTTATTTTACCTTTTTTTAGAATTAATATGTGAAGATATATAGGTATATATAATTTTAAAAAAAAATTATCCACCTAGGTCAACAATTAACCCAATAACTTAACAGTTGAACCAATGATCTGATGACCTGAATACCGAGTCGGGCCAATGATCGGACCGGTCTAAGAACATTGTCTCATAGATCACCAAGCAAGAAGCAATCCATCATGTATTGATGTGTCATTTTAGTAATAAACGATCCAACCGGGGGCATTTCCATAACCCCAGTGCTTTATAACCACCCAACCAACAGTACCTTGCCCATTCCAGCGTTCTACGATAACTTCAAATTTCGGTTTCGCAAAATCCCTCTTCCTTCCTTTCCTCCCCCATTTCAAGTTTCTCTGCTATCTCCGCTTTTCTCTCTCTACTGGTTGGAGAGAGAAAGAGAGTATCGAATCTAATCGAATCAATTCGTACCGTATTCATCTCTCTGCGCTTGAATTCTGAATTGTGAATTGCTCTAAAACTGAGAGAGAATGGCGGGGGGGAGGTACGCGGTGTTGCTGTGCGCGGAGGATTCGGAGTACGTGAGGGAGGTGTACGGGGGGTATTTTGGGGTTTTCACGAGGATGCTGGCCGAGGAAGGCGAGACATGGGACGTGTACAGAGTGGCGGCCGGCGACTTCCCGGATGAGGAGGACGGCGGCGAGCTCGAATGCTACGACGGCTTCGTCATCACCGGAAGCTGCAATGACGCCCACGGGAACGAGGAGTGGATCCATCGCCTCATCGGTTTGGTCCAGAGATTGGATTCCCTGAAGAAGAAGATCCTCGGCGTTTGCTTCGGCCACCAGGTAAATCATTCATCATTCACTCATCTCAAAATCAACTTTTTCCCTTCATCATCGTCATCATCATCATCTTCCTCTTCTTCTGGTACGGCATTTTTTTTGTTTTTGTTTGAGGGGTTCTCATTGAATGAGGTGGGAATATTGGGAATGAAATTTCTGGTTGAGGTGGAAATATTGGTTGAGGTAGCAGGCGTCTTACTCTCATTCTCATAGAAAGAGAACATAAATTTAAATTTCGAGAAACATATTTATTAAGTGTACTATAACTATAATACTCTCAGTCTAAACAGAGATTAATCTCAAATTTAAAGTGATTTTAAGATATCTAGCTTCATACAACAACAGAAAATGAAATTTCTGGGTGGATATGATTTTCCGTTTTGATGGAAGATGAACAAATAGTTTGGAAAATAAATTCCACTGAGGAAGAATATGGGAAGGGAACGTGGAGAGGTCATGATGCCATGGAAGGAACAAGACAAGAGTTTGACTTTTACTCCTTATTGACTTGTTTTTTTTTTTTTTAGTTTTAAGCTTTTAAAATTAGGAAACAAATTACAAGTTATCTCCCAGAATACAAGTCAAAGATTATAAAATAAAAAAATAGAAAAACTAATAGAGACATTTATAAGGTATCATGTATTAAATTGTGTGATTTTCAGATATTAATTTTAATTGATACGTAACGTTTTTACAGATTATAATAGTTTAGAAGAATAAAATGTTTCTTTTTAAAGTTTAAAGACTAAAATTATCTTTAAACTATAACTCAAACGGATTATGTGTAATTTCTCTTTAAAATTGAAGTGAGATTTAGATAAAACCATAGAAATTAAGAATTAAAAGTGACTCATGTTTTAGGAAAGAATGATAATGCATGACATAATATGATTTATGGTCAACGAAATTGGGTAAAATTTTGCGGGGAAGGCAAGGTAAACATGTGGGAAATTGATTGGGCATTGACGTTACTTTGAGGCATTAAAAATTATTAAAGAATCTTTGGCCAAAAAAGAAAATTTTTACAGTTTACAGAATCTTTTTTTATTAAAGAATCAAAGAGGGATTTCTGGCTTGCAAGCGATGTGAGTGGGTTTTTGTCGTAACTTGTGTCCAACGTTACATGTAATTCTTACCGTAGATTTTGACCGTCTACTGCCATGATCCAACGGTTGTCTTTCCTTAAAGTTTGGCATGTACTAGGTACCGTGTCTGTCAGTATGCTACGACCTTTTGTACGAATGCAAACGGGGACCCATCCATCGCCCTTTTTTTTTTTTTTTTTTAATTTTTAGAAAATTATAATTTTTTAATTTAATTTTTTAAAAAATAAAATACTTTATTTTTATCTCAAAAATTACATTTGTCTCTATTCAATTTTTTTAAGTTACAAAAATTTATTGTTGTTAAATTTTAAAATTTTTATTATTAAAGTTATTTTGACAAAAAAAAATTAAAACAAATATATTTTTTTAAATATTAAATTCAGAAATTTATAATTTCTTAAAGGTCAAATTAATTAATAATTTACTGTTGTATGGTTCTAGTTAAGGGCTTAATCGAGTGCGGACATTTGAAGCATTAATTAAGGTATTAATTATATTTTAATTATACTTACATTCACATATTTTACTTAACCATTATATATTTAGTCTTGCATTTGATGAATATTGTTTATCACTGAACGACCTTTTGCGACATTTAGATCTTTTGAGAGTGTGACTGTCACCACCTTGTAGGGGACCACCATATTGACTTTCACATCCTATGATAAGGAGCCCGTTTGGAAGAGCTTATTTTGAGCTTATCTGGCTTATCTTATGGCATAAGCGCTTATGTGCACGTTTGGAAGAGCTTATAGAAATAGCTTATGGCATGAAAATAAGCTATTTTCAGCTTATTTTCATAAGCTACTCTGAATAGCTTATGAAAATAAGCTGAAAACAGCTTATGTGAAGTTTGCCCTCGTAAATTCTTTAATTATAAAAATAGCTTATATATAAGCACTTATATGATAAGCGCTTATTCTATAAGCACTTAAATAAGCTGTTTACCCAAACAGGGCCAAGGTGTTCCTTTGTGATGCTTCGCTTTATGACTCGGATTTTTATTATAGGTTCGTAACCAGGTAACGTTGGTGTGGGTGGGTTATAGATCCTCTGTTTGAAAAAAAAAAAAAAGTAGAAAGATGTTTTGAAGTTTTAACAATAATTTTAACTGTTGTTAAAATTTTTAGTAACAAAAATTGTTGCTAAAAGTTTTAACAATAGTTAAAACTGTTTCTAAAACTCCAAACATAAAAATTCAAAACAGAGGATCTAGACCCATGTGAGTGCATGACGTGTTAATCGAATTGTCTTGATATAAAAAAGGGCTTCATTAAAGAATCACTTTCTTGAATTATTGTGTCGATTTCTTCAGAATCACATGCCCAATTTCTCTTCTCCAATACTCTAAAAGTATTGGAGAAATATGGACGGTCTGATTGAAATTACAAATGACTTAGATCATGTGTAATCATTAAAGTGTATAAGTTATTAGATCCATATGATTCAACGAATAAGATTGCATCTGTTCAATAAATAATTTATTTATCTAAATTTTTATCTAAATTTTTTTTTATTCTTTTACTTGATTTAAGATCATATTTAATTTCATCTAAGTTCCCCATTCTAAAATATATTTTGTTTTAAATTTAAATTGATTCCTGTAAACTTTTAAATTTATTTAGTTTAGTCCCTGTCAACCTTCCTGTACAATTTGCGCTATCCTTGATTTCAACCAGATGGCCTCTAACACTTTTGGAGTATTGGAGAGGAGGCACATCCCAATTTCTCTAGACTGAAATTTAAGAGGAGGGGATGAATTTTTAATTTTTTGCAACGTGTACATATAGATATATACAAGTATATATAATACTATCTCCATATGTGCAATAGGTGTGTGCATGTATATATATTATACATAAATGTATGTATGTCCATATATATATATAGGATTGCAAAGGCAAATTATGGGATGTGTGGAGTGTGGTATGATCAGATACTTGGACGTGCATTGGGAGGAAAAGTGAGTCGGTCTCCGACGGGGTGGGACATCGGTGTGAGGACTGTGACCTTATCGTCATCATCTCCATTGTCTCCCACATCTCTCATGCTGCCATCAGAGCTTTCCATAATTGAATGCCATCGCGATGAGGTATTAAAAATGCTCTCCATTTATATCTGTAAAACTCAATCATACATATATATATAGATATATATGCGTACTTTATTGTATTTGTGAGTGTTAACTGAGGTTGGACGACGTTGCATGCATGCATGAAACGTTAACTAGGTTAGAGAGCTTCCTGCGAAAGCGGAGGTGATTGGTTGGTCGCAGAAGACAGGAATAGAGATGTTTAGGTATGGAGATCACATTATGGGCATCCAGGGACACCCTGAGTACACCCAGGACATACTCTCTCACCTCACCCATCGCCTCGTTGATCGCCATTTCATCTTGGTATGTTTCTTAATCATATCACTTTCTCTTTTCAAAATCAAGTTTTTGGGTGTCTATTATCCTCAGAGGGTGTCAATTAAGTTGAATCAACCCTTACACTTACCAAAACCAATGTAATCTACACAACTGAAATTGATTGAGTTGGCAAATTGGTTATCTTCACTTTTTTTTTTCTTTCTAAGAATTACTTCTTGTTAATAGTTCCATTTGAGGTTGAGAGATTTTATTAACTAAAACCAATTCACTCACCAACCTACAACTTACTTTTTTTTATTTAATTATTTTTCCATGATACCTATGTTAAATTAAACACTTAAGACTCAGAATTTCATTAAATTATCAAGAGATTTCACTTCTTAATGTTTTAAATTGAATTTATAATTTGAGATTAATTTTTAACAATTTTAAAAATGTTAATGATGTAAGAAAAGACCAACAGCCAAATTCAGCTCATCGCAGTCCATCATTGGTTCAAGTTAAAAAACATATTAAACCCAAATCAATCCAACCAGTAAACACTTGTAATAATTATCAAGTTTGACCTTTTTAATAATTTAAAATAAGCTATTTTAATTGGAGCTTCTAATAACCAAAAGAAATACTATCTGCAATGATTGATTGTTTTGGATGACAGGAAGATTATGGAGAGGAGATTAGGGCTAAGGTACTGGGGATGCAAAAGCCGGACCATGATGCTTGGAAGACTCTCTGCATAAGCTTTCTCAAGGGTCGGCTATGATAATAAGAAGGAATTGGTTGTTTGTAAATAAGAAGTCGGTTTTTGAAATAGGGAAGGTGAATGAAGAAAAGAGAAGAGGGTTGATTAAAGTAAAGCAAGAATTAGGCAAGTTTAGTAGTGAACCAGAAACATAACATCAACTCAATTTCTCTTTAATAAAATAGTTACCAAGTTTCTCTCCCTTTATTTTCAATGCTCCACAAAAATGTATGAATGCATGCATGCCAACACTACGGGAATGAATAAGAATTGTGAATCAAAGTTTCCGACTGATTATTTCTGAAAACTTTTGTTACTATTTTGTATGATGTTTCCGACTAAATAGAAGTAAAAAAATATACTACTCTATGTCATTCAAGGCAAATAAATTTTTCCTACCATCCAGTGACTGAAATTTAGTCAGAAATATTTATTTATTGCACATTCATTAATTTTCAGTCGATACCCTACATATAATTTAAAAAATTATTTTTACTTTTTAAAGTGCTCGAACAGATGGTCTATCTTGAGGATAATGTGTGCTCGAGAGTAATCATCTCAAACACAATATGTGCTCCAATAGAGTTTTTTTAAATTATATATATATATATATATATATTATGTTGATAAGAACAATTTTTTTATTGGTAAAAAGATTTTATAAAACTTCTCATAAATTTTTTAGATGACCAAACATATTTTTTTTAAAACAAAATCCTTATCTAGGTAAAGTTTGCAATTAAAAAATATTTATATAATATTATTTTGTCTATACTATTAGTTATTATTAAGTTAAAAAAATATAGCATTATAATTAAAAAATATCAAATGCAAAATATTATGTATAAGAAAAATAAAAAAATAAAAAATAAAAATAATTACATGAGCACATATGTGCTCACAGTGTACTCAAGAGATAGTCTCTCGAGCACTATTTTGCTCGAGAGATAGTCTCTCGAGCACAATGTGTGTAGCGAATTTTTTTTAGTCAATATATTTAAAAATTATTGTTAAAAATTGTTGTGCTATATCTATATAAATTTTGTATTGATGAGAACAAGTAGAGAGATTTTATAAGAATTTTGAGTGTTTCTTATAAATTTTAGATCAAAAAAATATTTTAAAAAATTTTCTTATTTAGATAAAGTTGTTGTGAAATTAAAAAGATTTGTATAATATTGTGATATCTATATTATTATTATGATTATTTATTAAGTAAAAAATATAAATATTTTAATTAAAAATAACAAAGGTAAAATATTATATATAAAAAAAATGCCACAAAACACCTCCTGAAAACATTATATGTGTTGGAGAGTGTCACGTCCCAAAATCTGAGCACGTGACCGGCACGGAAAGTGAATTTCATTTCACCTCCGTAAGCCTATTTTTCTCTTAAGCATCATACCATTCTTTTTCATGCAACCAAACCGAGTTCTCTATACGCACTACAATCATTCACATTACATCACTGAATGAACCTACCCGATTACAGAGATTTCTAGATTTATACAACTTAGAATAAAACTTAACTATTATACCTTTATCCTGAACAAATGAAAAGGTAATCATGGACTAAGGATCCATAATTCCTTGTACCGATATTTACCTTCAGCTGTCAACTTTGAAAAAAATGTTAATAAGAGGGGTATGAGCAAACCACATGCCCAGTGAGCAGACAACACAACACTATGACAAAAAAAATATCATGCATCATAATGATAATATAATTTATAATACTTCACAACAATATCCAAGTAAATCAAATATATTTCAGCATAATTCAAATAATTTCACAACAGCAAACAGTGAAATCAATTTTACACATTTCCCGTACCAACCGGGTCGTCCAGGATACCTCTGGATCGTTGCCCGCGGCCTCCGCCGCATCCACCCTTATCGCTCCATGTATATTCTCCACCCTTATAGCTTCATGTAGATTTCTCCATGGGGTGCACCACCATGCCTTTCCTTTCTAGTCAAACACAATCACAATCACATATAAAAACATCCTCAATCATAATCTTGGGCCACATACACAACTCAGTCATTTACAATTCAAGTCACAACATAATCAATATGGTTCCAGCAACATAGCATGTATACAACATAACACCCATAATATAGAACAATTATTCAACAATAATATAGTTCAACTATCCGCATATGAATGAACTCAACAATCAGAGTATGATACATTTCAACTCAGTTCACATGCCATTCACAATCCATCATATAACCTCCATTCATGAGAAAATAAGAAAATATAATTATATACATCACCTGGCACGTTCCACAATTGTTTATGTCTCATCGTCCCACATCATTCTCTTTAAACTTGGATATTCAACATATTTTCACTATGATGCAAAAAGTCAATAACAAAGATATTTAATCATAGCAAGTATTAACCCACTCACCTGGATTTCACGCTCTCGCCACTCCCACCTTGCTCTTTGACCATTCCAATCATCCTAACTTTCATAGCTTCCTTCCCCATGTAAAAATTGCATGAATGGTTGATGAAGAAATTCTCTTGGATGCATAACCGAGAGAGAGAAAGTGAGGAAGCTACGGGAGGGAGAATGAGAAAAAGAAAAGAATAAGGAGAAGTGTATAGCGTGGGCCCCACCAATTTCTTTTTCGATAAAATCGCTCATAGCTACCTTAGCTTATTAGATTTGTTCACTTTAATCCCTCTCGATGTCTCAAATACCACTTTAACCTCGAATCCACCATCTTTTCAGTACCGGACTCATAATTCATTCTCATAAGCTTTATTCTTCCTCTCAGGTTCCTATTTGGTCATTTCTCAAAAGTCCTCTATACTTTCTTTTCTTTTCACTTTAGTCCTTGAGAATTTGTAAAAATTTCCTAAATTAAAAAATAAAATTTCTATTTCCAGATTTTCTTCACTAATTCAAAAAGCAAATTTTCTACGTAATTAAATTTTTCACTAAACTTCAAAATAGGCTTTAAATATTCATATAAATTCTTGGGATATTACATTCTTCCCCCCTTAATAGAATTCGGTCCTCCGAATTCAAAACTCAAGATTGAAACAAATGCAGATATCTTGTCTATATCTCATTCTCTCTTTTGGAATTTTCACAATCAAGTACAAAATATAACAAGTCCATTTTTTTTTCAAGTTCCTTCAATAAAAGAATCACCTCAACAAAAGAATATTCGAAAACTTAAATTTTATTTCTATTATATAAGCTACAGGCAACAAGCTTAACTCGAGTTACAAAACAAATAATTTTAATACGTAAACCTTAGATCAAACATCAGCTTTAGGTATAAACAAAAGAAAGAAAAAAAAAATTATGGACGAGGAGGCTTTTGAAATGCAGAAGGTGCTCCAGGTCTAGAAGAGGAAAGTGCTTCAGACCTTAAGGAGGAAGCTAATCATTGCAGCCTAGAAAGAGTTTCTGGAGGAAACGTGTGGGAAATTTGGCGAAGTGCAGAAGTCACTCCATTCATACAGTCAATACATCTCGCTTGTTGGTCACGAAAATTTTGAGTTGCAAACATCGAATGTCTATCAACTCTATTCGCCAATTCCCTAAAATGACGATTCAAAAGCTTCTTTTGTTCTGCAAAGAGACGATTTATCAATCTCCCCTGGTCCTCAAAGTGGCGGTTTATCAATCTTTCCAAGTCCTCCATCTTTTGTCTCATAATCGCAAGCTCATTATTAGAAGATGTTGCTGTGCTAACATCCTCTAGCTCTACTACATCCCTTTTTCTTTTCTTAGCCTCTGGTGACTCTTCCATGGATCTCTTATTCTTATAATTCTCCAGGCTAAGATTTAGATCCAGCTCTACATTGCCAGCCTCAAAGTTTAAATTGAAAGATTTATTTCCGGCCATACTTTTCTGAGCTATAAAGGTTGTGCGGAAGGAGAAGTTTGATGCTAGAAAGCTTATAGGTAATGAACTCTTAGTGTAGTGAGCAGCGTAATGGGGCATCCATTATATATAGACGAAATTTAGGGCTACAAAACCTTTACATCATTCTCTAAAGATGGCCTACAGACCTTATCCGACGCAATGCCAACGGTCTCTGATGAGCATGCCAGAAAATAACAAAATATAATCTAATACAAAAGATTTCCTCAAAAATTTTGGCTAACTTTTGACTCTTGCTCAAATTATTCAACTAATCGCCGCTTCAATTTATGACTTCCTAACTCTGTATTGTCTTATCCCATAATCCGAGATCGAGATATTACTCCATGAACGGGTAGCTTCATACTAGCCTTATCTAAGTTTCTAATTCGTGGCTTTGCCCTAGGCTTACACATTTTCAAACATACATATTAAAATAAAAACTTCTCACATCTACACATCAAACGTTCCATAAAGTGAGAAATTTTTTTTTTCACTTGCCTCTACGAGCATATATGTATATATGTATAAACATAGAGATACATCATTATCTGTATATTTTCATCTGTTCAAGTTCTTTTAAATTTCAGACTTCTCATTCTCTGAATGTATGTAGAATCATTACATATTATTCCTGGCCATAACAAATAGCCTTCACTCACTATGCATAAATAGCATACTATCATATTTTTTTTTAGATACATATAATCACAGTATGATTCAATCAATCTTGTATATTATACTCAACTGAAGGCTTTCAAGAACAACACAATAAAGCAGAGAAATACATTTTAGTTCATCGTAAAGCATCCAAGACACTCTGTAATGGCTACATTATCAACTTCTTTGAATTTCAGAAAATGCCAACAAGAGAAATAGAAAAACCAAGTATGAATCGGCCGCAAATCCACCAAATATTGACTTTCGCGTTTTGGCATTAATGCGACGCGCTGTTGGTGTACATGCCTACCCTAGACTTCTAGCTTCCAGCTTGTAGAAATCCACAGGTTAAGCGTGTAGGGTGCGGCGAAAAGATATCTTCTTTGTCTCTAAGTTCTAATTTTTCCTCTATAAAAACTGCCTCATCGTTCTCAATTACCACACTACAAAGAGTAATCATCTCTGAGCCTACAACTTCCCATCATTTCTCTCTTCTCATACTCCTATATAAATTTCTAAATTTTTCAAATCATGGCCACAAGGAAGTACATTGATCTCACAATGGAGGCAAAGGAAGAAGAGCTCGACTTAAACTTAACTTTGGGCAAAGACAAGGGCAAAAGACCTTTTGAGGGGTCTCAAGAGAAGCAGAAGGAGAAGAAAATGAAGAAGAACAAAGAAGCTGAGAAGACTAGCACGGGCCATACCTTGGAGGACAAAATCGCCTGTATAGAGCAGGAGGTGAAAAATCTGAAAAAGATGATAAAAGACCTGGAGAAGTTAACTAAACGCAATAATGCGGCAATGACTTCAAGAATAGACAGGTTCTTCTATTGGTCTACCCAATGCTTATGCAATCAACAACAAAGAAGTGTTGATTGTATGAATGGGATTTACACTACCCTCTGCGACATTGCTCTGTCTCTCGCTCCAAGGAATGGTCGAGGGGTGATGATACAATACAACCCTCCTAATCCGAGACCACGTCGCTTTTAGATTACTCATGCATGAGTAATTTTCTTTTTTTTTTCTTTTTGCAATGTAATCCTTCTGCTTTTAATGCCAGTGGTTTCTTTTATGTGATGGTACTCAAAAAAAAATAGTAATAATAAAATTAAGAAAGATAAAGGAAATCAGTCAACAAAATCAATCATGAATTCAACATATAAAGCCCCATACATACAATTTGATCCGACAGCAACAGAATCAAAACAAATAATAACCTTTCTTTTACCGAGTTCAAAAGTATAGCCATATCTATCTAAAACTAAAACTAAAAACATAATTCCTAAGAAAAGACAAGTCTCGGAGGGAAAGGAAATGAAAACATTCTACAGGACCTTCAGTGGAGCCGTCTCTCTATAGTTGTGCCCGGGTTCACCAAGATAGAGGAGATCCCACTAAGGTTACCTTACTCTGTAATCGGTAGGAGACCTAATCCCAAAGCTCTGATACCAACTTGTCACGTCCCAAAATCTGAGCACGTGACCGGCACGGAAAGTGAATTTCATTTCACCTCCGTAAGCCTATTTTTCTCTTAAGCATCATACCATTCTTTTTCATGCAACCAAACCGAGTTCTCTATACGCACTACAATCATTCACATTACATCACTGAATGAACCTACCAAATTACAGAGATTTCTAGATTTATACAACTTAGAATAAAACTTAACTATTATACCTTTATCCTGAACAAATGAAAAGGTAATCATGGACTAAGGATCCATAATTCATTGTACCGATATTTACCTTCAGCTGTCAACTCTGAAAAAAATGTTAATAAGAGGGGTATGAGCAAACCACATGCCCAGTGAGCAGACAACACAACACTATGACAAAAAAAATATCATGCATCATAATGATAATATAATTTATAATACTTCACAACAATATCCAAGTAAATCAAATATATTTCAGCATAATTCAAATAATTTCACAACAGCAAACAGTGAAATCAATTTCACACATTTCCCGTACCAACCGGGTCATCCAGGATACTTCTGGATCATTGCCCGCGGCCCCCGCCGCATCCACCCTTATCGCTCCATGTATATTCTCCACCCTTATAGCTTCATGTAGATTTCTCCATGGGGTGCACCACCATGCCTTTCCTTTCTAGTCAAACACAATCACAATCACATATAAAAACATCCTCAATCATAATCTTGGGCCACATACACAACTCAGTCATTTACAATTCAAGTCAAAACATAATCAATATGGTTCCAGCAACATAGCATGTATACAACATAACCCATAATATAGAACAATTATTCAACAATAATATAGTTCAACTATCCGCATATGAATGAACTCAACAATCAGAGTATGATACATTTCAACTCAGTTCACATGCCATTCACAATCCATCATATAACCTCCATTCATGAGAAAATAAGAAAATATAATTATATACATCACCTGGCACGTTCCACAATTGTTTATGTCTCATCGTCCCACATCATTCTCTTTAAACTTGGATATTCAACATATTTTCACTATGATGCAAAAAGTCAATAACAAAGATATTTAATCATAGCAAGTATTAACGCATTCACCTGGATTTCACGCTCTCGCCACTCCCACCTTGCTCTTTGACCATTCCAATCATCCTAACTTTCATAGCTTCCTTCCCCATGTAAAAATTGCATGAATGGTTGATGAAGAAATTCTCTTGGATGCATAACCGAGAGAGAGAAAGTGAGGAAGCTACGGGAGGGAGAATGAGAAAAAGAAAAGAATAAGGAGAAGTGCATACGCGTGGGCCCCACCAATTTCTTTTTCGATAAAATCGCTCATAGCCACCTTAGCTTATTAGATTTGTTCACTTTAATCCCTCTCGATGTCTCAAATACCACTTTAACCTCGAATCCACCATCTTTTCAGTACCGGACTCATAATTCATTTTCAAAAGCTTTATTCTTCCTCTCAGGTTCCTATTTGGTCATTTCTCAAAAGTCCTCTATACTTTCTTTTCTTTTCAATTTAGTCCTTGAGAATTTGTAAAAATTTCCTAAATTAAAAATTAAAATTTCTATTTCCAGATTTTCTTCACTAATTCAAAAAGCAAATATTCTACGTAATTAAATTTTTCACTAAACTTCAAAATAGGCTTTAAATATTCATATAAATTTTTGGGATATTACAGAGAGTCTGTCTCTCGAGCATTGTACTCATGCATTATATAATTTATTATATTATAATATACATATATGTATATTTATATACACACATATATTATTTATATATAGTATATATTTATTTATATAATATATATATATATATATAAATATATATATAACTTGAGCAACTTTGTTGCTCTCTCTCTCTCTATATATATATATATATATATATATATTATATGATATATATATATATATATATATATATATATATATATTATAATATATTATATTATATAAAATATATTATATGATATATATATATATATATTATAATATAATATATTATATTATATATAAAATATATTGTGTGTGTATATATCTATATCTCGATGACATTGTTCATATTTAAATATAATTAATTATATTTAAAAATATTAAAATTATTTTAAATAATTTAAAAAATAATTAAATTATTGTAATTATCTATTTAACTAATAACAATTTTGTTTGTATTCCTAATTCATTGTAATTTTTTTTAAAAAAGTGAGGGTTCAAATTTTCACTTGATCAGTCTTCTTTTTAAGCAGGACAATCCAAATTTTACATGCATTTAAAAATATTCATTCTCCCACCTAATTATTTTTATATAAAATTTTTTCTTGCTCTTTTCTACACACTTTATTTTTTTTACACTCTCATTCACCTTGCTCTTCTTTTCTCTGATATCACAGTTCAGAGATACATGTAAAAATCTCTGATATCATTTGCTCCTATTTATTTCCTCGTATTATTCTTCTCTTTTGCTCTAACAGTTTTGCTTTTCTTTATGATAGTATATATCAGTTTTTATTTCATCTTCTTCCTATGAAATTATTTTTTCCCAATATCCTTCTTCTATATAGGTTCTTAATTTGCTTGACAGGTAATCAATTTATTTTGTTTTGTTCAATATCTCTTTTTTATCTTCCTTTTCCAAGTTTACTGTCTCTAATGTTTACATTCTTATGTGTAAACAGGAATAGATTATTGTATGTGAAATAGAAGATGACCTTTTAATTTATTTGGAGCTATTAATTTATCTTCCTGGAGTATTCAAATCTAATGCAGAGAAAGATGGAAGAGCAAGAAGATTAGATTATTTCATAATGAAAAAACTCTAAATAACAATTAAAATGTAAAAAATTCATATAAATATCATAAATTCAAATTTATTTTAAAATTTATAATTTTTTAACGGATCACTAAATTTTTCAAAAAAATGTCTATGCAACACATTGCTGGACATAGTGGATGTCGAGCTATATATATATATATACATTCAGACAGGTGGCAGGAAGGACAAGACATAATACTTTTTGACTGAAATTTAATAGGAAGGCTTCATTAGCAGTTATTGATCAGTAGGAAATCAGTCAAAATTTAATTAGAGACTAGTGATTTATCTACTGAATATTTTCAATACAAAATCAGTCGCAGTTTAATATTTCTGATTGACATCCTTATTTTTCTACTGATTTGACTGTCAGAAAAATATGTAATTCTTGTAGTGGAAGAAAATTAAGTAACTACAGTATTCAAAGAAAATATTGATACATCAAACATGAAGGGGTCGAATTTGTAAAAGAAAACAAATTATGAAGAGAAATAACTACAGTATTCAAAGCTAGATTAGTCAAAATAAAAATCAAAAGAAAATTAAATTAATTATACGAATATATTATAAAAGATTATTTTACAAGGTTGTCTATGTTCCTCTGTTCAACTGTACGAAACCTTGATTAGAAGTCTATCAATCAGTGTGTTTTACATATAATTCAAGAAGAATAATAATAATAATAATTTTATTCTATTAACTTTTCACCCTAAAAAGTAAAAGCTTTAAAATTAAGAATAGAAAAAGGTACGTGGTTTTTTTTTCCTTCCAGACCTTAGTGTAAAGGGTGCAAGCATTTGCCAAAGGCTAATTGATAACATTAATCTATATAATAGATTAAAATAATTTTGCTCTAGGATATTAATTATTAGTAGGTTATTAAATTATGTATAAAAGAATAAATTTAAATAAATAAATTAGATAAATTAATAAATTTGATAAATTAATCATATCACTCAAAATGAATTTAAAAAAATTAGAGTAAATTGCTATATAATTGATATATAATTGTTATATAATCACATTAAATAAAAAGTACAAGTGAGAAAATTTAGGTTGTATAACGTCGAATTTACATAGTCACATTTCTTATAATTGCTATAATTATTATATAAGCATATTTAACAAAAAGTACAAGGAAGAAAGTATGGGTTGTGTAATGTTGAATTATAAATTGCTATAATTGCTATATAATCACATTGTTATAATTTTTATTGCTGAAGAGCTCATAATTACTCTCATATTAACGCTATAATTGTTATATAATTGCTTTAATTTTGATAATTGCTATATAATTGATAAATTAGGTAAACTTTATGATCGAAATATAATATGTTTTCCTTTGGTAAATTAACATTTATTATATACAAATCAAATAATTGATTGCTATATATTTTTTATATAAAAACTATCCTACTATTGTCATGAAGTATTCATATATAATTGCTATATAATTATATATATATATATATATATATCCTTTATTAAGTATATTAATAATTAATAATTGATACTATTAATTACTACATTATTATCATTATTATCATATATTAAATTCAATTTATCATGTTCAATATTCATGTTATATAAATAAATGATCATTCTAACTGTCATGTATTGCTCCCGTGTTTGTATTGTTTATTTTTCCTTCAAAATTAATTTTCATTTTGTTTGTGCTTTGCATATGGTTAAATTTACTGACTTTGCTGATATTAATACTTCAAGGGATAATTGGAAGATTAATGTTCGAGTAGTGAGGTTGTGGACAATTCCATCATTCAATATGCATGAGGAGATTTTCAGTCTAAAGATAGTTTTGCAAAATTCTCAGTTGAATTTAATTTCATTATATTCAAATTTTTTGTATGTATTATTTTGTTCATTATAATTATGTTGTGTTTATTTTTTACATTTTAAAGTTGATTACATACATGGTCATATGAAAAGATAATTTGTGAGTGAATTCAGCGTCAAATAACAGAGGAAAATATTTATATAATGTTTATGTTTGGTGTAGTTAAATATAACAGTGAATATCATATAACTAAGCATCCATTCATGCTTGAGTTTCACTTTTCAACTGATATCCGACTAGTTGAATATGATTTGAGTATTCCAAAATCTGTCTTCAAGTTTTGTTCATTCAGTGATAATTTGAATCGTGTTGCTGATAAGAACTATTTAGTAAGTTATTTTTTATCTTTTGTTTTGTAGATTATGTTTTATTTGTTATTGATTCCAACTTTCTACGAATAATATATTGTATTTCAGATGTTATCGGGTTGGTCAATAGATTTAGTTATATTATAGAGAGCTCTAAGAATGATAACAAGAGCAGTTGTATAGAAAATGAGATTGAGAATATAGAATATTGTTGCTGTCATTTTTTTTCTTTTTGTTTTATATTTAGATTAATTACTAGATTATTATCATTTATTTTGTTGTATATTTATTATGTATTTCTGTTAGTGTTTTCTTTTTTTTATTCTTATTTTTAACATGAATATGTGTGCGTGTGAGTGTGTTTAGTGCTTTCTTTTTCTTTTTCTTTTTGTTTCTTATTTTTGTTCCTTTTTTCTTGGTTACTACATTTCATATGAACATTTTTAATTTGATTATTATTTTTTTTGCAAAAAATTTTAAATTAAAAACTTTTTATTGGTTACACATATATCTCATTATTTTATTCCATTTGATGACTTATTCTACATCATAATATAATATGATAGTTTATTATCATAAATTTTTATTAAAATTTATAATTTATATTTTTATTAATAATCAAAATTTATATCAAAATATTTACGTTTAAATAATATATGTCATAACTCATAGAGAGCTATTAAGTTTCATAAGTTTCACAAATTTATAAATTATAGTATTATTATCAGAATATATTATATGGTTCCTAATGTATTTAATATATTATGTGGGTTATTATTAAAATGCATAGCAGAATATATTTTTATTAGAATATATTATCACAATTATTAATTAGTAAAATTAATAATTAGTGAATTTTGTTATTTTATTTGATTTGAATTGATTTGAATGAACAATTAGATAAATTAATAAATTTGATAAATTAATGACATCACTTTAAATGAATTATTTGATTTAAATTGATTGAAATGATTTGAATTGAAATTAAAAAAATAATTACCTTTATTATTTGACCACTGTAGTGTCTTAGAGGATTTTTTAGTGGGTCAAATAAATTTGATTATAGAATTGATATATGAATTAATAAACTTGCTTTATTTGACTTTATTTTGATTTCTTTCCAAAATAGTTCTTAATTTGATAGAAATCAAAGTTTGATATATGAATCTTTAAATCATAATCCTATTGTGCTGCTCAGAAATATTGATAAAGCCATAAGTCTGTGCAATGTAAGCAGATTAATTAACATAAGGTTAGGGAAACATGTTATCAAACCTATAGTTATTGTTAGGAAGGCAATTGGGGGAAAAAGTAATGATACTTAGGATGCTCTTTACTCCATTAGATGCTAGACTTCATTTCAAGTTTCACAAGAGACAATTTCCAGTTTCTTTATGTTTTATGATGATAATTAATAAAAGTTAAGGACAATCACTTTCTTATGTCGGTTTATATCCAGCAACTCTAGTTTTAGTCATGGTTAGCTTTATGTTTTTTCTAGAAAGTAAAGAGTACAAATGGATTGAAGATTTTTATACTCGATAAAAATGAAAATGCCAATTCAAGCACTACAAATGTAGTGTATAAAGAAGTTTTCAGAAATATCTATTAGTTATAAGTAAACTTTATATGGTCTTTTCCATAATATTATTATATCGATTCAAAGTTATTTTATATCATTTGTTAATTTTTTCTATTTTATTTCTTTCTTTTCAGGTTAAGGACATTATATTTGAAAAGTATTTGTAAACACTATATCACATTGAGGGTGTATTTGCATTGGAGAAATATTTACATTGTTCGGATAATTTGATTTTTTTTCATTCACATTGTGTGTAAATATTTTAAAATATTTATCTCTTTTGCCAACCACTATATGTTTGCTGTCAATCAACTATTATTATTTTTATAAGTTACAAAATGTTTTAGAGTTGTGAATTACCCGTATATCGCATGGGTTACAACATTAGTTATTATATAATACGATAGAAGATATGGTAGAAGAGAATCCTCAAATTCGTCAATCACGTTTGTAATAATATAATATCAATTAAACACTAGATATATTAATTTAAGAGTCTTAACTTTCTATCTAAATTTAAAGATTTCTAGAATAATCATCACATCATTTTTATAAGGTCTAGAGAATATAATAAGATAAATAATAAAAATTAGAATGTATTATTTCGAGGTTGCTTGTCCAAACTTGACTCCTCTGAATGACAAAGAGATATATCCTAATTTCATTTGTATGAAAAGGGAAAGCTAATATTAAGCTAATTCTATATTTTTATAATTCTATCTAATTCGAATTAAATTAATCAGAATTTAATAGATTTATTAAGACTATTTGTTTTAACTAAAGAAGAAAATCCATTAAAATTTGGGTCACATAATGGATGAGCTTCTACATCTTTTTAGATTCATATATATTTGGATCAAGGTTCTAAAAATTGGATCAATTATTAAACCGATGAAGGCACCAGTTCAGGAGTTAATGGTCAGATTAAGTACATCTAAAGGAAATGCCATAGGTGGAACAATTCTTGAAATCAAATTGATAGAGAGCCCTGAGAATTTCAGAATTGCTAGAAAAGTTATGCTAGGACCAAGACTAAGCCCATCACCAAAGGCGCAACAAGGGGTCTTTACCTCTTATTCTAGCAAGTCTTTAGTCACAAGGCTATGTAGAAGAATTAGGATTGTAAATAGTCAATCACTATATTTACAGTAGTTTACATAGTAAATCCCTATATTATAAGAATAGGTATATTTATAGTGATTTTCTTGTTATTAGCAATTTTGTTACTATATTTAGTTTTTTTATTCCTTGTGATTACTGCTATATATATTTCGAAGGAGACTAAGTGTAAAAAATAAGATTTTCGGACTCCACGCAGTGTTGGGGCTTGCTCTCTCTCTCTCTCTCTCTCTCTCTCTCTTATTTGTTTACGTGGTATCAAAGCATCCGATAAATAAAACGCGAGTCGATGAAGACATGGCCCACAACGGAACAAGCAGGGGTGATGGTTTGAAAGTCTTTTTTGGTACTGTTCAACAGACCCCTAAAATTGTTCCTACTACCAATTCCAACTTTCCGTCCTATACCTCTCTTCAAATCACGACCCAGAAATTAAATAGGAAGAACTTTCTTAAATGGTCTCGGTCTGTGATGATGGTCGTTCGCGAGAAGGGAAGGTAAGGGTACCTTGACAGAACTATTTCCCAGTCGGCTATTAATGATTCAAATTATGCTGTCTGGAAGACACAGAACTCAATGGTCATGGCATGGCTTATTCATTCAATGGAAGATCATATTGCTGACACCTATATTTTTTTCTCAACAACAAAGAGTATCTGGGATACCGTGATCCTTGCCTACTCTGATTTAAAAAACTCCTCTCACATGTTTGAACTTCGGACCCATACGTATCATCTCCGGCAAATAGAGAATGATGTAACTCAGTACTATACTGAGTTGACCAAACTCTGGCAAGAATTGGATCTTTTCATCATTCGACCTTGGAAAAACATGCTGATGATGCAGTGTTGTACAAAGAGATGGTGGATTCTGATCAAATTTATGACTTCCTTGCTGGCCTGAATCCAGAACTAGATGATGTTTGGAGTCGTCTATTGGCGTTGAGTCCATTGCCAAATATTAGTGAAATCTTTGCTGAAGTACGACGTGAAGAACACCGTCGGAGAGTAATGCTTGGGGATTCTTCAAGAAATACTTTTGTCCTTTCTGTCAAAGCATCTGGACTGGTGGCCCGTAATGATTCCAAAGGATCGAAGAAGTGATGTGATCATTATAATAAACCATATCACACTCGAGAGACATGTTGGAAAATTCATGGTAAACCTGCCAACTGGACCCCAAATCGTGCCAAAAGGCATGATGGGAAAACGATGCAGACTTCATCCAAGGAGTGGCTGAAACTCAACTCGGAAATAACTTCTCTGAGGAGCATTTAAATCAACTTAGGAAACTACTGTCTACACCTCAATCTACCTCATTTACTGCCTAAGATACCTCTATGAACTCTTTTGGTGGCCTGACTACAGAGGTGGAGCCTTGGATTACCGATTCCGGGGCAATTTATCATATGACAGGTTGTAAAAAATTATTTATCTCTTATTCTCCTAGTCCTGGAAATCATCGTGTTAAGGTTGCTGATGGTTCCTTCTCTGTTGTTGCTGGTCTTGGATCCATAAAAATTGGCCCAAATATTGTTCTCCAATCCATGTTACATGTCCCCACTTGTCTTGCAGTCTATTGTACATTAGCAAGATTACCCGTGATATAGATTGTGTTGTGAATTTTTCTTAAAATTCTTGTATTTTTCAGGACCAAACTTTGAGGAAGAAGGTTGACAGTGCTAGAGAAGTTAATGGTCTGTATTACCTTGAGGATGACTTTTATATACGTGGTGTGGGTCAAATGGTGGTTAGGACATCTTTCTCTCGGCATTAGCAACTTATTTTTCTTCATAATAGGCTAGGACATCCTAGCTTCAGTTATATGAAACATTTATTTCCATCTTTGTTTACGAATAATGATTTTTTCCAATGTGAAATTTGCCAATTGGCTAAACGTACTAGTGTTACTTTCCCACAGTAATCTTATTGTGCTTCCAAACCTTTTGCCTTAATCTATAGTGATATTTGGGGACCATCTCATATTGAATCTCGCACACATAAAAAATGGTTTGTTACTTTTACTGATGATCATACCCATGTTTGTGGGTTTATCTTTTAAGAGAAAAGTCTGAAGTTGCTACTGTTTTTCAAAACTTCTACACAATGATTTGAAATTAGTTTAATGAAAGTATCCAGGTTTTACTTATTGATAATGGTAGGGAATTCTTCAATACTGCGTTCAGCGATTTCCTTCTTAAACATGGTGTTATTGGTCATGTATTGACAGCCCACAACAAAATGGAATCTCTAAACGGAAAAATAGACACTTGTTAAATGTCGTTTGATCTCTTATGTTTGCTGCCAATATGCCAAAGAGCTTTTGGGGTGATGCAATACTCACAACTTGTTATTTGATTAACTGTGTTCCCTTTCATGTGTTAAAGTATAACACTCCTATTGGCTACCTTCTCCAGATGTATCCTGCCATAAGACCTTATACTAGTCTGGATTTCTGTACCTTTGGTTGCCTAACTTTTGTTCATAACTTTGAACCTCATAGGGGCAAATTTGATCCTAGATCTTACAGATGTGTGTTTATTGGGTACTCCACTACTTAAAAGGGGTATAAATGCTACTTGATGGAAAAGAAAAAATATTTTGTGTCCAAAGATGTCACATTCTTTAAGAATTAATTCTTTTTCTAGAAAAATTCTCTTCAGGGGGAGTACAATAGTGAAGACAATTTCTACAAAGATAATTCAGGAGACCCAAGTTTATGGGAATATTTCTGGAATATTTCACCAAATATATCTTTTCTTGATAAACTAGAGAAGACCCTCTATATACAACACCAGAAGCCTTACCTGATATTGTCTCTACAGACAAATTGGAGCCAATTCAAGAATCTCGACTAGACAGGTTGTTTGATCTTAAATATACATGAAGGAAGGAATCACGTGATGTTCTTTCAATTCCTCAAGACCAAGAGCTCGAACCAGGTATGATAAATACTTTTTTTGATCTCCATCTGCCTGTGGCTGTTAGAAAGGGTACTCAGTTCTGTACTAGCCATCCTATCTCAAGTTTTATATCTTATGATCATCTGTCTAACTCAGTTCAAGCACTTGTGTCTAATTTGGAAAATCAAGAAATTCCTCAAACAGTGTAGGAGGCATTGAACAAGCCAACATGGAAAGAGGCTATCATGGATGAAATGAAAGCACTGGAGGACAACGATACATGGGAAGTGGTACAAAAATCAAAGGGTAAGGAAACCGTTGGCTGTAAATGAGTGTTTACTATTAAATACAAAGCTGATGGCTCAGTGGAATAATTCAAGGCACAATTGGTTGCTAAGGGTTATATACAGACATATAGAGTTGATTATCAGGATATATTTGCTCCAGTAGCTAAGATGAATATTGTTCGTGTCCTTCTCTCCCTTACAGTAAATTTGGAATGGCCCTTGTAACAATTAGATGTTAAGAATGTCTTTTTAAATGGTGACTTAATAGAAGAAGTTTATATAGAACTTCCCCTAGCTTTGATCAAGAAAAAAGGAAAGGGAAAGTATATAGGTTAAGGAAGTCCTTGTATGGACCTAAACAGTCACCGAAACAAGGATATCGTCAAGCCTAAATAGATCATACTTTATTTTATTGAGGAGTAATGGGAAAATTGCTATTCTTATAGTGTATATGGACGACATTATCTTAACAGAAGATGATACAATGGAGATGGAGAGACTGAAGAAGGAATTGGCAGTAAAATTTGAAATGAAGAACCTCGAAAACCTTCAGTACTTTCTTGGCATGGAGGTTACAAGGAAAAAAATGGGGATCTTAGTGTCTTAACTGAAATATGTGTTGGACCTTCTACAAGACACAAGAATGATGGGATGCAAACCTGTGGACACACCTGTTGACTTCAATCAAAAACTGGATGAACGTGATAGTGAACCAGTAAAGAAACAAAGATATCAACGACTAGTTGGGCGTCTCATCTATCTATCATATACCATATCAGATATTGCTTTTGTTGTTAGTCGGGTAAGCCAATTCATCCATGCTCAAAACAGTAAACATTTTGAGGCTGTCCTTTGCATTCTTAGGTATCTTAAGGGTACCCCAGGGAAAGGACTTTTCTTCAAGAAATCTAGAGATAGAAGGATTGAAGGATACACTGATGCAGATTAGGCTGGACCTATAGAAGACAGGAGATCTACCTTGGGTTACTGTACCTTTGTTTGGGGAAACCTAGCAACTTGGAGAAGGAAAAAACAACCTGTTGTTGCTAGAAGCAGTGTTGAGGCAGAGCTGAGATCATTAGCTCATGGGATTTGTGAAGTTTTGTGGCTGAAGAATTTTTTGACTAAAATTGGAGAACCTCTAGAATCTCCTTTAAAGGTTTATTGTGATAACAAGGTAGCAATCAACATTTCCCACAATCTTATGCATCACGACCAAACAAAACATGTGGAGATCGACTGACACTTTATAAAGGAAAAAATAGAGGATGGCACCTTTTGCTTGACATACACTCTTTCTACAAAACAAACAGTTGATATCCTCACCAAGGGTCTTTCAACTTGTTTGTTTGAAAAGTGTGTAGGCAAGCTGAACTTGTACAATGTGTATAGTCCAGCTTAAGGGGGAGTATAAAAGAATCATGATTGTAAATAGTCAATCACTATATTTACAGTAATTTACTTAGTAAATCCCTATATTGTAGGAATAGGCATATTTATGGTGATTTTCTTGTTATTAGTATTTTGTTACTATATTTGGTTTTTATATTCCTTGTGATTACTACTGTATATATTTCGAAGGAGACTAAGTGTAAAAATAAGATTTTCAAACTCCACACAGTGTTATGGCTTGCTCTCTCTCTCTCTCTCTCATTTGTTTATAGGCTACTTTGCCAACGTGATCCCAAAACTATCCCTCTCATGACTATTCCTTATATTCTCATATGTGATCTCAAGCTCTCCTACCTGTGACTACACCTTGAACCTGGATCTTTTGGCACTATATGTTCTGATGCGCAGGATCTTCACATACAAGGCAAGTGCAAAGCATACTAGTATGCATGTGTTCCAGCTTTAACACCAATAAACATACTTTATAGGAGAAAGGCTTAGAGATAAGACATTGGAGAACACACAAAAGGGAATTTTATTGATGAAGGCTTGTTTTGTTGAATACAAGCAAGGAAACCTTTATTTATAGGGAGAGGCTCTAGAAAAGCACCAAACAAAATTACAAACACATGATTGACAAAAATACAATAATTTAAAATCAAAAGTAAAACATAGTACAACTATAATTACTTGATGACAAACTTAAAGCAATTTTACTAAAGTGACATGGCACAAAATAACTTTTTTAAAAAAATTTTAGGTCACGGGATAGACTTGGCAGAGGTTAGTCACGATTATGGTGAAGCATGGGTTCATGAAATGAGGACAAATTCAGATTGGGGTCCTCATCTGAGATGGATTCATTTCATCCTTCTTTCTCTTTCTTAGGCTGAAGTGGTCCTACTCATCTTTAGGATCCTATGAATCCAGGAATAATAATTCGTATTCTTGGATTATCTTGTCAAACTCTAATTCTTCTTTGGTAAGTGGATAAGAGCACCTTTCAAGACCTTGTTGTGAGCTTTCTCCTTGATGTTGTCTTGTTTGAGGAAAAGGATCTGGGCATAGATGAATCATAACTGGATAATCAAGAACATCAAATTCAAGTAGTCTTGGTTTTCTTGGGAAGAATTCTCTTGGGAAAGGACCAAGTGAGGAACAGATTGTACCCTTTGGGAAGTAGTTATTGGATTCCTTAAGAAATCCCCTTAATGTTGAAAGAATTGTCAGATTATTTTTAGGAATTTAATGAAGTGTGGTATTCATAAGCATGGTTTCTTGAGAAAAGGATGTTGGCCGATCCTATCTGGTATGGCTTGTGAATGATAAAAATGGAATTATTTTTTTTATTCTTTCGTGGAACTCCCCATATCTTAAGATGTCAGATAATTCTCTAAAGTTCGTTTTTCCACCACATTAGAGGACTATACCATTCTAAGGCTGTCAACTCTTGAGTCTTTATTGTTGACACAGTTTAAATGATAGTAGATCTCAAGAGGATGGAGCTCAATGGCAACAATGTATACAATAGAGAGGCACCGTATATACCACATATGGTTTTCTTCCATTGAAGGGAAAATTTTTGGTAGCATAAGGTAAGGGGTGTTAGCATCAAAATAATAGGGCTGTTTGGACATATAAGTGTTCATGAGAGACATGTATAGGTAGTATAACATCCCCCTTTGGGCAACTTCTTGGACTTCTATGGGGTTGGTAGGAACCTGAAAACCATGAGGAAAATCTTTTTTCATATTAGCATTTGCGACAATGGGAATTGGTATTGGAGCAGCCATGATGGTAATGGCAAAGAATGGAAGAACTTTGTGAGCAGTCAAGAGGTGAATATGCTTAGTCCTAGAGAGGAGGTCTGCAATAGTGTTGTGTTTTCCGTTGATGTGTTGGATTGAGAATTTATAGCAGGAAAACCAGTATTTCCATTTTAATAATTATGGTTGTGGAATCATTTTGTTTTTAAATTCTAGTACTTTAGGAAATGAGGAGTTGTCCATTTATACATGAAATTCAAAAGCTACTAGGTGAAATTCAAATTTTTGAACACCATATTTTATAGCTAAAATCTCCTTGTAGATTGTATGGTAATGCTTTTCAGATTCTTTGAATTCACCATTGGCGTGTTCACAGTAATAAGCTTGATGATCAACCTTTTCAATCAGTATTGCTCCTAAAAAGTGGTCACTTGCATATGTCTGAAGAACCCTTTGTCCTTTATCAAGAATCTTTAAATGTGGAGGGTTCTGTGCTACTTTCTTTAAGTGTTTCACAGTTATTGTTTGCTCTGGCCCCCACTGCTGCTTGTTGTTTTTCCTTATGTATTTGTTTTTCAGTAAGGTTCTCCTCTAGGAACTTAAGTTTTCCTCAGCAAGGTGTGGGCCTGGTTGAAAGAATCTATCTTGAAGCTTCATCTCGAGAAACTCTATTTGGGCTTGACCTATTTGGCTTTTTAGGTCAGATAGCATAATACCAAACATTTTTTTTTCAATTCTGCAAATTTTCAAAGTAACTCTATATGCTCTTAGACTGATTTTGAGAACAAGAGTATATCATCTATGTAAATTAGTGCATTGTAAAATATGAGTTGATATATCCTAGTCATGGCTTTTTGAAAGAAGGACGGGGTGACTTTAAGCCCAAATAGCATTACCTTCCATTGATATTGAGCATTAGGAATGTAGAAGGTTGTCTTTTATCTACTTGCAGGATCTATTCTAAGTTGCCAAAAGCATGCTTTAAGGTCAAACTTAGAATAAAACTTTGATCCTTTTAATTAAGCAAACTGTGCTATTTTGTTTGGAATTAGAAACTTATCATCTTGGAGAAAATTATTGAAGGGCTTATAATCTATCACTAGCCTCTTTTTCCCTTTTTTTAGCTCTGATAGTTTCTCTACATAGAAAGCCTAAAAAGCCCAATTGGAATTTGTTGGCTTAATAAGACTTTGTTGTAGAAGAGACTCACATTCTTGCCTTGCAAGTACCAAGTCTTTAGGAGTCATTCTTAGATATGTCTCATTTGCTGGGTTGACATCTTCATTTTTCTTGAAAGGCAGTTGAATAAAGAAGTCTTTGTTTTTCCATAAAGGAAAGAGATTATTGAAACTTGCATGGCTATCAAGACAATAGTCTTTTAGTAAATTTGTAACTTGTTTATATTCTAGAGGAGCCTTAGTGAGAGCAAAGAGATTTTTCACTATTGTGTAGGGCTAGAAATAGCTTTTACACTTGATTCCAGATGGGAGGATTTGAAGATTTTTTACTAAATAGTATGCATCTATTCCAACTATTAGGTCATGGCCTGGTAAATATATTCCCAAAACTTTTATCCAAACTATATAATTTAAAAATAAGCATAATTTGGTTCCCAATACTCAGGATGAAGTATTGAGGGATTCATAATTGTCTTTGCAGCTCCTATATCCATGTATGCAATGTTATTGATCGTTTGCTTATATTTGTCTCGAAGGATGAAAGCATGAATAAGGGGTAAAGGTATCCTTTTAAGGCTTGGTGGAGAGGCTGCTTGAGCTTTGTGGGCTAATTGAACTCCAAACTATCTAAACGAAATTTCCCATAGGAATGACTTCCTTTGTTCTTCTTCTTTTGTCATGGAATTTTTTCAGGTGGAGAATTTTCTTCTTCAGCTTCTTTAATAATGTTTAGGGAGAAGCATGAATATGTTTGGCAGGAGTGCAAGAGGTTTTTGGTCTATAATTCATAGTTAGAATCAGATCCTGAGATTGATGCATTATTTGCTTAGAGAGCAAAACCTCTAATAAAAATGGCTAGCTCCCAAGAGAGGGGTGAATTGAGCTTATAAAAAATTTTCTAATACTTGTTAGAAGTTAAAGAAGTTTTAAAAACAATGCCAAATTATTTATAACAAAAAAAAACCAATGTCAAGATAAACAAATATAGAGTGCAAATTATCAAAGATAAAGCTTTAAGCAATTAAAAAAATGAGAGAAAGAGAAATGAACTCAAGTATTTATACTGGTTTAGCTTAAACCAAGCCTACATCCTCAAGATAACTTCTTGAGTATTTCACTATCAACCACGAGTTTATACAAATAGGCACTTGTGAACCACTACAATAGATATTTTTTCAATCTCAAGGGTATCTATCCCCCTTATAAAGTGTTTCTCTCAAACACTAACTCAAGGAAACCTTCCTTGATCAAGTTACTCAAAAAATAAATATATGAACTGAGTTGACTCTCTTAAATAGATTTGATTTACAAATGAAAGCTTTCTAATAAGTAAATGATAGGCAAGAAATTAATTCAAAGATTTCAGAGTCAAAAGAGAATGTATTCTTGTTGATTTGACACCATCTAAGGGTTATATTTATAGCCTAAGGTGTAAAAGATCCGTTGGAAAAACATCAATGATAATATCAGCATATTTCTTCAGAAAATACCATTGGTACTAATGTTACCATGATGGCAGTTGACTGATACCTTTTAATGAGGTTTCGGTCAACCAGTAGTAACTTGACGGTCGACTGGCTGCTCTTTGTTATCTTTTCAAAATCGGTTCCAGACTTTATCGGTCAAATGATATATAGTAGTCGGTCGACTGATAGATATTGGAATTAAAATTTAATTCCAAACAGAGAGTAATCGGTCGGTTTATTAAGACTTGGTCAAATTCTAACCAAAAAGCAACTGGTCAACTAGTATCCATATACCAGTCGACTGGTAGCTACTAGACTTAGAAAATAAAATTTTTTTAGTCAATTTTGAACCAGAAAGCAACCGGTCAACTAGTATCCATATACCTATTGACTGGTAGCTACTGAGACTTAGAAATAAGATTTTTCAAAACATTTTATTTATTAAGACTCAATAACATCATCCGGTATTTTTCCAACTCAGTTAAAAACATTAAAAACATTCTCAAAGATTTTTAAAAACATTTTTCTTGCCTTTCAAATTACTTTACAAAATATACTAAGTCCTAAGGCATAAATTATAAAGTCTTTTCTTTAGCTCTTTGATGCTTTTGACTTGCTGTAATTCTTGAAATAATAAATCTCAATATTACCAAGGAATTTATTATTTTAATGTGTTTGCTATTCATCAAAATTTAAAATATTTCTTCATATGCAATGGGGTTAACATCCTCTTGTTCGGAGAAGAGAGACTCAATGTCATCTTGTTCCAATGGAAAGGCCATTTTCATGTGTTCTATCATCTTCATAGTCTTCTTACTTTTCTTAGGACATTGTTTTGTAAAATGTCCCTTTTTATAGTAGATGTAGCATCTATCTATAGTTTTCCTTTTTATTTTCTTCCTTTTGAAGAACCTGATCAGCCTTTTATGGTGTTTCTTTTTTGAGTCTCTGTAAGTAGGCTTGTTCTTATAGAAATGAGACTTTTTCTTTGTAGGGCATTGACATTGTTCTTCTTTTCATTTGATCTACAGGTATGACTTTTTTCAAATATTATAAAGCTTTGTTCTCCCATCTATAATAGAATGGAAAAGCTTTTAATGTTCACAAAGTTTATCTAGAGTTGTTAATGCAAGTTAGTATATTTCTCCCAGGGAAATGTCGGTGATTACTCTTCTTAGTGATAGCAAAGCTCTTTGTAGTTCAAGTTGTAGCTATTTAGGCAGTGAGACTATAAATGTATGCTTCAAGTTTGGATCATTGAAGCCATTAAGCATGTAATATTAATGAGCCATCCTTTGGTAGTATCTGTCAAGATATTTTTTTCTTGAGAAAAAAGAACTTCATCTCAAAATGTATATGTCTCTTTTGTTTCTCGATAACTAGAAATCACCTAAGAATTCTTTATGGATGAGTCCTAGCATCCTCCCTATATCCAATGATTGCATTGAGGTGTCTTTGTGGCCCAAGGCTTTTGAACCATTCTCTCAAGGTTTCCATCATTCTAGTCACGAATTCTTTGAGGATAGTTTTAGTAGATACGTCAGTTTTGGTGAGTTGAACATCAATCCAAGCTTCAATTTCATTAAGTTTTTCCCTCCATTTCCGCTAAACATCGATCCAAGCTCCCATTTCATTGAGCTTATCCCTCCATTTTTCAAGCAGCATATCATCAAATGTGAACCATGGTCCAGATATGGGGATAACTGTGGCTTTAATTGTCTTGCTTCGGGTATATGGAATTCTTTAGTAGATTGGTCCAAGGGTTCCTCAACATTGGGCTCCTAAGCAGGAAAGGCATGGGATTCTGACATTCTTTGGTCTTTTTTAGTAGCCATATAAATGGCAGACACGTCTGCATAATGGTCTTTAGATTCTAAGTCATTGAATGATTAGTCAGAAGATTCTGAAGAGCATGTGGAAAAGTCATTTGGAGTGTATTAAGGTAAGGCAACATAGATTGGAGAAGGTTTTTCCATGACCTCTTTGTTAAGTTTTCGAAATAAAAGCGTAAGAACTCAACAGGACCCCTTTTTTCTTTGACGAGAGGGGGTCCTGTTGAGTTCTTAATAATCATAATAGAATATTTTTTATTCGTATAAATGACAAAATGGAAAACTTTTTTCGATGTTTCAAAAAACTCCATTTCATTTTTTTTGATAATATTTTTGAAAAATGAACCTCATTAATTGATTCAAAACATCTCTTTCTCGATAACATCTATCGATACTTTCATAAAATAAAGAAAATGAAAGTAAAAGAAAGGTAAATGAAAGAATCACTTGATTTCCTTTTTCTGGGTGGCACAATATAAATATAATTAATTAGATTATATATTTATTTTTTATATATTTTTTCTATCGATCAGATATCATTGAACTGAACCCTTTCTATACTAAAAGAATCTTACTTAATATCTAAATATCTAATATTTTTCAAGGTTGAATTTTTTTATAAACAAGTTCATTAAAGAAGTTCTATTTGCTCAACAAAATTTCCTTAATGTAGCTTTTTTAGTGGTGAAGGAAATGGCATAATGACAATAAGGGAGAATCTAGATCCAAAGACAAGCTCTAAGGTCGTTGTTGTGGTTATCAGAAGCGGAGCATTAGGTCTTTGAGGTGGTCTACGCGGAGGATTTACTGGTGGTAGCTGGGCTAATCGATAGGGTTATTTGAATATCTGGTAGCTCAATTTGAAATGTTTGGAATAATCATCTTCAGTTGGATAACTAAGAGTGGTTGGCTGATTGTATGATGGCACTACAGATAGTAGAGAGGGATAGGCAATGTAGATGCTTTGAGAAAACTCCCTATTCTTCATATCTTTTTCTATTTGTTGAAGTTGGTCCTTGAGCTAATACGTTTCTCTTTCTCTTTCAGTCAATTATGGTCTAAGATGCCATTAACAAATAGTAGTGCGTGTATGGAAATATGAGAAAAAAAAATTTTTTGTTTGGATGAAAGAAGTGACATGAAGGAGTTCGATGTCTAGTGAAATATGATGAGTAGTGAGAGATAAGGGAATAATTATGCACAGGGAAGATGAGGGAGCCATGAGCCCGTAAAGGGACTAAATTGAAATAGAATTGTTATAAGGTACCCTTTAGTGAAAAAGGGGAGATAATTTGAAATTGAAAAGTTTTATTTGCTAGAAATGGAGAATGAGTGATGGATGTATGGGTGTGTGGTGCCTTGAGAATGTAATACCTGCCAATTTTGGAATCACATGATTAGCAGTATTACGGTTATTATAATAAATTTTTTTTATTATTTTAATAGCATTATTTTTATGATGTTATTTTTGATGCATTATTTTAATGGAATTAATTTATCATTTTAAATTTCATATTTACTTTATTCTTTTGAAATATTATTTATGGAAACTAAGATAAATAACTGGACGGGATATTTTATTTCGGATGGTAATTTGAGGTTTCAGGAAAGCCAAGAGAAAGAGAAAATTTAGTGGAATTAATATAATTATTGAGAAATAATTATATCGGGATCACTCGAGTTTGGGATATTTGAGAATAGGTACCCCACCCTTTAATTTCTCTCTCTATCTTTTCTCTCTTCTTTTCTTCTTCACTCATGCAGAGGAGGCTTGGAAGTTTGGAGGAGAAAGTTGAGTTTTCTCAGCTCATTCAACCTCGATCTCTCATTTCTTCCAGTAGATCTTTGTTTTCGGGTTTCTTTACGGTTCTTTACACTTACTGGAGCTTATGGTAAGCTTCCCCTTCCTCTTTTTCTTCCATTTCCTCCATTGATTCCTATATTGAAGAAAATGAGTTTTTGGTTTGTTTTTTTGTTGAAATCTTGGTTCCTTTGCTCCTTTCTTTTGGTTTTTTCTTGGAAATGGTGAAATACAACTAATTTGGAAGAGTAGAAGCAGTTTCATGGATGGAAAAGGTGAAAATTCATTTTAAAGAAAATATGTTGAATTTTCAATAAGCCCATGGAATCAATTTTATTCTTGTTTCTTGGAGGGGTTTTGATCACCATAACTCACTCTTGAAAACTCATACGAAAGCAAGAATCAAAGGGGAAAGGAAAGGGATGAAAAGTGAAATTTTGTGTATGTTTGGAGCTCAGATCACGACTGCTATGGAAGATGCAGAACCTGGAGCCCTGGCGCTAGGGTTTATGTGTATGACAGAAGCTTTAGTGCCCAAGCACCAAGGGAGAAGAGTCAATGATATCAGACATTTTTATATGTAATTTAGTCCTTTTTACATCTTAAATATTGTGAACTCTCCTACTATATCATATTTTAGATTTATTGGGTGTAAATTAATTATACAATTAATATGCTTTAATTATATAATTTATCCTAATTAATTCTTATGCTTAATTTGTAGATTTAATTATTTGGAGAGTATTTTTCTGACTTGGATGCTACATGGATGAATTTGATGACATGGCTTGTTGATTGGCATTGATTGGTTGACTAGGGCTGACTAGTCCAGTGGGGCCCACTAGTCTGCAATTTTCAAAAATATAAACAACAACCAGAAAGGCATTTCTACACCTTCCAGAAAATAGAAACTAGCAGTATGCATCTAAAGCAGCAAGGTAGCAGACAGCAAATAGCAGCATCAGAAAAAGTAATAACAGAAAGGGACAACACAACACATGACTTCAGAATTACAATTTTATCCCTCCTTCTCTCCTGCTTGTTAAAGCATCCTTTAAAAGCCATTTCACCTTGTTGAAGAGTTGTCATCTTCTAATTTCTGTATTTCATTTTTCTTCTCCCCCTTCTTTGTGTATTTTGGCCTCTATGGAAGGCTAAAACATCATGTAATCAATCACACATAATTTGGAGTTGAGCTTGAACCCATTTTGGGCATTAATCAGATAAGTTATTACTGTTATTGTCCATTTCTGTTACTTTACTTGCCTCTTTGTTTTTTTTACCCAAGTTCATTTTTTATTGGCATGGTATTTGGTTATGATTACTGTGTTAAGATAAAAATATGAGGAATAATCTAATTATACATGTATGAATGTTATTGTTGTATGTGTAGAACAAGATTTGGTTAGTGCTTTAATCAGATTTCATTAGGTTTGAGTCAAAGCTAGTGGAATGTAGTTCTAGAGCATTTTCTCGAAACTTTAAGAATTTAAACCAAGTGGCAGATGAAGGTTATGATAGATACAACTCTAGGGAAATGTTGCTGATTACATTTGTGCTCTGTTTTAGTTTCGTTTTTGTATTTCTATCTTTCCTCTGTTCTATTCTGTTAGCGTTTAGCTGCTGTTAGTTTCTATTTTAGTGCTTAAATTTGTAAACCCCCATGGTAATTAGCCATAATCATTAGGGTAATTAGGGTAGATTAGCATAGATTAGTGTTAGAACAATTAATTAGGCAATTTAGAAACAAGACTCCAAGAGTGAGAATGACCTGGGAGGATTACTATACTGCAAGTTGCCAAAAATTAAATTCTGGGCGACTCGGCAGTCGTAGTGGCATGAACTAGTCATGGAGGTTTTTTGGCACCCAAGTGCCATCTAGACAGAGGCCAAGAATCTCTTGGAGAGGCTCTAAGGTGCCCAGTGCTAGACAAAGAGGAGAAAATATGAAAAGGGGGATTCTGTTGCTAAGTTGTGGGATTTGATTTTAAGTGCTTTTAGAGGGTTTCTTGGCTATGTTTTTGGAACATCTTCCATAGTAAATCATTGTCAGCATCGAAGTGAGTGGGTGACCTTGCCATTTGAGTTTTTGTTAAAAATTGGTCAAGTTCAATATAAACCCCATTCACAACATAGTTAGAAATAGATCAATGAAATTCCCTAGTTAGTAACATTAACTAAATTAAGGAATTTCATTGAATGATTGTGGGATTTTCTTTTTGTTTCTGGGAGTATATGTTTATTTGTACTTAAAGTGGTGAGATGATGTGATATATGCTTTGTAGTGTTTATGCGAATCCATTTGATGTTTGTGTGAATGCATTTCATAAACAAAGGAAAAAGGAAAAGAAAAGAATTATGTGGGAATGTAGATCCATGAGTGGGAACTTGCTAGTAACTCGAGGATGTGGATATTCTAGGGAAGAACGTCGGTAAGTGGAAATAGAGGAATTAACCTCTGGGATAAACCCGTTAAGCAGAGTCTCAACGAGTAAGTGCGGGAAATGCATTGCATATCATTGGTTGCATATTCATACTATGTGAATGGGAAGAGAGGGGTGGACCTTTGAAATGAGTGGAAACAAAAGGGTATACCTCTAAAATAAACCCATTAAGCAATGATAGTCCAAGGGAGAAATTATAGACTAAGACTCAATATGGTAAGTGTAGAAGGATGTGGGAATACATAGTATATGTTTATTGCATAATGTATTTCAATGTGGATGTTTACTTATGCTTCTATGTGTTTGAGGATTATTTATGAATTGTTTTGCGAGAACGTAGACTTGCATGGGATCCGCAGGTTGTGGTTGCATGATACAATATACTTTATTTTATTTTTTTGTACTAATATGTGCTGATGATTTTCACTTTGATTATGGTAGTGATGCTGGTATTTGCACTTGTGCTTTGTTTTGCACAGTCACTTGCTCACTGAGTTTTAATAAACTCACACTCTCTGTTGTTATTTTTTTTAGATTTAGCAACTAAGGAGGATGGGAAACTACTGGAGTTTAGCAACTCAAAGATATACTTCAATTTTATGGAGGGTTCTTTATGAACCAATTTTTTTGGCTATATGCATCTTAAAATGCTCTGTAATCTCATAAGCCACCTAGGTCCTGCTATGCATTAGTTACAATTTGCTTTGCATTTTGATTGTGTATATATATATATATATATATTTTTTTTTTTTCCGATGTTATCGGAAATAAGAAAATGATTATGTAAATTTGGTTGTAAATTTACGTTTTCCTAGTTTTGGATATTAGGGTTGTTCAGGAAATTATGAGCTACCACTGATATATACCCTAATTTGTATGATAAGTCATGTGCCCATTTTTCGAGGTGTTATAGAGAATGTGGAAAAATACTTGAGTTAATGAAATTAAAATTTTTCCCTCACTGAATGCTTAACTTTGATTTGACTTAGTGGCATTTTTGTATATTCCCAAAACTCCATATATATGTGTAGGCCACACTATTCAACACCCATTTTTCCTCTTTCTCGTGGCCCCTCTTCTCTCATGACCTAGTTCTCCTCTCACCACCACATACCTCCAAGCCACCAAGCTCCACTTCCCGAAGTTTTCGGCCACCATTCTCCAGCATAGATGTGATCCTCCAGCAATCAAGACTACCAGAGAAAAGGATATCAGAGGTGAACTCCCAACTCTTTCTCCTTTATGCATATTTTCAAATTCATGAGTTTTTAGGCTGAAAATGGGTTGGAAAGGGAGCATTTAAGCTTAGGTGTTGGTTTTAAACTTTCCTTTATGTTTAACAATGAGAATGGAACCAAAGTCTTAGGAAAAATCGGTGAGAAAGATGGTTAATTCATAGGTGGAAGTTCATTACATAATTTAGAAGAAAGTGGTTAGGGTTTGGGCATGAAATTGATGATTTGGGGTTGAATCCTTGAAAGCAATTTGAATTTAAGGTTTGGAAAGGTTTTCTAGCATCTAAAATTGAAGTTTGATAGAAAGAATCATGTAACATGATCAAGGAATAAGTTGGGAATGAGAGAAAACAAAAATGGGGAGATTTTTTGCAAATTTGGAGCTACAAGTCTGCCTCTCACCACTGCAATGGTGCCGCTGACCCTTACAATGGTGGCAAGGTGCAATTTTGGGTGCTGCAGCACTAATTTACTTAATGCTCACTACTTTTTAATCAATTTTCAAATGGTCGTAACTTTCTCATTCGAACAACATTTTTAGTAAATTTTATATCATTGGAAAGCTCATTGAGTCCAGTTTTTAATGAGATAATTTCATTCAAAAATTATTTATCTTTTAGGAGAGACGATAAAAAAAAGTGATTAAAGGTCAGAATTAGTGGCAAAGATTTTCCTATTTTGTAATCTTGACATGTTTTTACATGGTTATCTCTTAGAGATGGGTTCTTTGATGCATCTTCTACATCATTTGGGACTAGAAAAGGTAGATAAGTGAGGAATTGAGGTGAGGGAATCTTTACCTTGCACTACTTGTTCATTTTTTAAGTATTAATTTCCTAGCATTGTTGATGAAGGAAATGAATTATCTTGCTATAGCAACATGAATGAATGTGTATAAATACTTGAAACCCCTCATCTATGATACATATTTGGGTGAATCCAATTGTGAGTGTGAAATTTGAGTAGCATGGAAAATTGTATGCTAAGGAAAATTTTGAGAAATTGGCTATAGTATGAAAATAGATTGAATGCCATATATATATGATGGATATTGTAATTGTGTGGTGAATATATATGCATTGGTTGTATAAATTTTGAATTAAGGTTACGGCCACAAATTAAGTTAAGTGTATAGCACCATTATGTGTCGTTGTTGAGTGTATGTGGGTATATGTACAAATCTATGGCATAATAGTACAGAAGTACCGAATAAGTGCATGCGTACTTGCAGGGAACAGCTCCCACTCGTCATGTAGAGTGTAAAGTGACACTTATATATATGCCCATACATATAAATATCATTGCGGCTTTTCAGAGCACTGTGAATTGATGGAGGACTTGTGTAAGCATATATGTGGTCTAGTCAACATATGAATTATCATCGCGGGCACATGTACACATACACTTACCCATTCTTGAGTTTTATAAATTTCTTTCACATCCAAATTTTAGGAATGAATTTATACATACACCTATATATATACACCACCTCACCACCTTCATGAAAGGGTGAGAGAAACATGTCCACATGTGGACTAGGGATTTATGTGGCATATGTGGATTAGGGCGAATATATGGCTTTGTGGTAGATGTCCATATGATAGATGAGTAATGATGGTTCCTTTGTCTTACATGAACCGTGTGGATGGTCAATTCTATGGTTAAGTGAATTATGTGGTCAATAAGAGATATTGTGATGATTGTAGTGTTATGGTTATGTTGATTTGTGTGGGTCCATGAGTTAATGAAGCATGACGAGGTGAAGTAGGGCTTATAGGAACTCAAATTATGGGAAGAGGTCCATGAGTCAATGAAGCCCGATGGGGCGAAGAAGGGCTCATAAGAATCTCAACCATGGGAAGATTAATGTGTTATGGATGATTTTATGTGTGTGATTTTGATGTGGTTGTGATTGTGGCTAATGGTATACTCCTTAAGTCAGACTGGTAGTTACTAGGATAGGGCATGTAGGCCAGGACTTAGAATGTTAGTTGTACCTAAAGGCCGGTGGATTGGGGATCTAATGGCACATTCGTGGGGTCAAATATGTAGTTATTGTGATAGGGCATGTGGACCAGTACTCAGAACAGGAGTTGTGCCTGGGGATCAGTGAATACGAGGCATGGGCCAGGATCTAAGGAGACGCCCTCGGGGTTGATAGCACGAGTTGCTAATGTGGGGCATAAGCTAAAACCCTTGTAGATAGCCCTAGGATTGGTTACTGGTAGATGTTGAGCTAGTATGTAGTGTGATTTGTGGAGAAGGTCATGATCACTTGATCATTGTGTGCCTTATTTTGTTGATTTGAGTGATTATATTTACATTTTTGAACTAGTGGTAGGAATACAATATATGGGGTTAGATATTTGATGCATGATGTTCATGTATGCATATATATATATATATATATATATATATATATATATGTTAAATTATGTGTTGAGTTGGTGATTGTTAGTAGTGGTTGTGTTTAGTCATATGGGTTAGATAAATTGACGGGATTACATATAGGGTGCCTGTACACACCTTTTTGACTGTATGCAGATGATTATGGACTTTATTAAATTTTGATATGATATGGTCATATGTATATACACAGTAGAGATTTTGGGTGAGCCAATGGATTAGACTCACCTCCTCACATTTTCAGGTTTTTGAAGACAACGTGATTCATTGGTTTGAGTACTGTGGATGCCTCCCCATCGTCCGAGGTAACACTACAACAATTACACTTTATACCTACAGAAATATTAATGGCAAATATATGAAATTCGATAAGAAAAGGAGATATCCTACTGAACTCCTATGATAATTTGTAGTAGCTAAATGCAAAGTCGGAAATAAGAAAGCTATAGAATTATGGCTAAAAAAATTCCTAATACTGGCCTGTGTCTACATTTCAGTCATAGAATGAAATGCCACATGTATATATTTCAATTTGACATGTTATTTGTAAATTTCCTGAACCATGTATGCCACATATTACATGGCTCAGGCATTGCATACCCGAGCCAAGAAGTTAGGTGGCAAATCCTAGCCACACTTACGCGTGTGGCTCGATGCGGCATTGTTGATGAATGGCTTGAGTGGACAGCACCTGAGCGTTTCATCAGCCACTTCTATGAGTCGCTCAGGTGCTGTTCACCCCCGCCACTATTGACAAGTGACTCGGGTGGACAGCACCTGAGCATCTCATAGAAACTTCTGTGAGTGGCTCGATGCTATTCACCAGAGCCACTGCTGATGAAAGGCTCAAATGGATAACACCTGAGTGTCTCTTTTGCGAGTGGCTCGAGTGGATAGCACCTGAGTCACTCGTAAGTCACTTGCTTTGAGTGGCTCGGGTGCTATCCACTCGAGCCAGTGTGGTTCTCGGGCCATACATTATGTGTGGCTCAGTTAGAGAACACCTGCACCACACCATACGTGTGGCGCGAGTTATGGCCCAACGAGCCACAGGTCAAGTATGGCCAAGGGCTTTCCCATCGAGCCACACATTATAATACACATATTTAAATTTTTTTTAAATAGGTTATTTAGTTCAATATTTTTAGTATTTTTATTATGTTTTATTTATTAATTTGTATTATTGTAATACACATATTTATTATTTTTTTATATAAGCTATTTGTTTGAATATTTTCAAAAATTTTATTATGTTTTTTTATCAATAATAAAAAATTATAGTATTTTCTTGTGGTTAATTTTATATGCATATTATTTGTATTATTGTAATTAAGAAACAAATAGTTGAGATGTGAATTTGTAGATTACAAATTTACAAAAGATAATTTATTCATAAAAATATTAACTTTAAAAATTTGTTGTCAATATATAAATATGTTTTATTTTACAAAATAGATAATTCTTTGTCATTAAAATATCAACTTTAAAAACTTTTTGTCAATGTATAAATCTGTTTTATTTTAAAGATAAGACAAAAGAAAAGCCTAAAGAAGAGAATAAAAGATAAAAGCTGAATAAGAGAGCAGAAAGAGTAAAAAGTTGAAGAAGTTACTAGTACACCACACCAGTGAGTAGAAAGAAGGAAAGGCTGAAGCATATAAGAAGAGAAATGAGAGAGGACTTTTCAAATGAAGAGCAGGAGAATGTATTAATAGATATATTTTCGCAGCAAATAAAAATTTTTGAAAGGCTAAATATTTCAGGATGAATTTGCAAGAAGCAAATATAAGACAAGGCTGCCGCGTTGACATATACATATATATATATATATATATATATATATATATATGTTTCTACAATTTGATTATTATTTGATAAGTTATTACATATTTATTTGTAAGTTATTAGATTAGTTTTTACATATTTTATTATATTTTTATGTTACCGTATTTTATATGTATGTTGTTAAAAAAATATTACCTATTTTATATTATTTTTATGTTATTTATAATATTTGTATGTTATTAGATAATCTATTATTTATTTTATATTATTTGTATCTTTATAAAAAAAGGATAAATAACAAACAATTAATAAATTGTATTAAACACTCAATAAAGTATTTGTAGATTATACTATATATTTGAATATATTTATAAATAAATATAAGTAGTTAATATATTATATTAAATAAGTAGTTTGTTGTTTAAAAAAAGCTATTATATTGATACAAATAAACTACAATTAATTTGCTAATACAAATTTATGCTTCCTCATCATCAATATTGCCATTTGTTGGAATATCAAGCAGAATAAAAAAATATTTGTTACATTATTTAAAGAAGTCATTTCTGACTGATACACTTCTATGTCTCCTGGTTCACTTGAACTCACATGAAATGCCTGTGGAGTTGGATGTGGCGGACAAGATCCTTGGATTGCATTTAGTCTATGCTCCATAGTAGTGATTTGATTACTCAGTCCTCTCATCCTTTCCTCTTATTTTTTTCAACTCTTTTTTGAAAGATTTACTTAGCCTTAGAACAAGTCTATCCTTTAGAACTTGTTGAAATTCTTGGAAGCGAGCCTAATCAAGCTTAGATGAGCCTCCTTGTATATGATATCCAAAGGTTGTGATACCAACAATTTTTGTTGTCTCAACTCCTGAACCATATATCTGTCCTTTTTTTTTCCTCTGGCTACTTTCATCTATAGATCAAGATCCAACAATTGCTACTCGAAACCAGTTGAAGATTGTAGCCTTTGATATTCCACCTTGGAAGAAAATGAAATTATATCAGGTTGTATTATGAAATATATACCATGCATATACAATTATACATGAAATAACACTTACAAAGGTTGCCTTTGATTTTTTATCAACTCATCTCTAATCAGTTTTATTCTAATAAGTTCGGAGAAATAACTCAGATGCAATAGGTTCTTGTCCTAATTCTTTTGTATATGGTATAGAAAAAAATAAATAAATGTTTTAGATATAATGATGAAATAGTAAATTAATATTTTAAAAAAAAAATAAGTTACCAATCTTCTCTTGTACTCAACCATTGAAATAGAGCCTCCAGTGTGAAGAGATGAGTCCAACCCATTAGAGTCAAAATATCTATTTTTCTTCTTTTGCTCACTAATTTGTTTGAATTGTGTCGTTCCCTATTTATCGCACAATTGATTCCAAATAAATTCCCTTATCCAGTCAATTTTTTTATTATTTTTATGCTCTGTATATATCGAATCCTTCAAGCGCATTGACACACAACTTTTTGAAATGTTTTAAATATTGTCTCATGTTGTGGTAACTATAATATTTCTAAAAAGAATATATTTAATTAACAATAAACTATAAAGCAAAGAAAAAAATTTTAAATAATGATAATGAAATTGTACCTGAAATTCTATCCACTAGAAGTTTTGCAGGGATTCAGGAACATCTCTCCAACAAGTGTATGATCCATCATATATTGCTTTAATGGTGGACATGATTAGACCTTGAATCTTATTATGGTGTGGAGAAAACCTGATTCAAAGAAACTCAAAATATGGCCAACATTCATCGATATAAAATTAAATATAAACTATGATAGTTAGAAAAAGAATAGTAATAATTTTTCTTTTCCGTCATAAGGGATGAGGTGAAAAAGAATAGTAATAATTTTTCTTTTTCGTCATAAGGGATGAGGTCTTTCCTAATAATAATGTTGCTATTTTCATGTTGCGAATCATGGGTTGTTGCCTCTATTGAGACCAGGGATCTAGATGGCGGAGAAGATCTGGATAGGGTTAGAAGCAGAGGTAGAGATGGTGTTAGGCCTAAATGTTGGTATGAAGATTGAGAATGTTGCAAAGAAGTAGAGTTACTATGATATGTTTGAGTTGTAGGTACTGAGTTATTTGGGACATGGGGGTTAGGGGTGAGCAACAGACCTACCAACCCACTCAATCCGACCCAACCCACACAGTTGGGTTGGTTTGGGTTAGGTTAGGTCAAAAATTTTGAACCTACTCACTGACGAGTTGGGTGGTAGGTTAAAAATTTTCAACCCAACCCAACCCGCTAACTCGATGTATATATATAAATATTAAAAAAATTATTTCTTCTTTTAGATTCTTCTTTTATCTCTCTCTGAGTCTTTCACGCCCTAGAGTCTATAGCAGCCACACTGCAAGTAATTTGAAAATCACTCTTCCATAATTTCATCTTTGTTGACCGTCGACTTTGTTTCCTTCACTCCTTTAATCTCCATCATCTCCGTTGACTGTCAACTTCATCTCCATAGACCAAGAGGCGTATTGCCGCCGAAAACATGGCTAGAGAATGCCAATAGAGATGCTCATTAGGCTACAGTAGTAACAACACCCTCTCGCCCACAACTTCTCTCTCTCCATCTCTCAACCTCACTCGACTGTGTTTCACAAATAACAGGGAAAGAAGACGATAAGGAAAAGGGAAGGAATTGCCACTCTGCCAGAGAAGAAGATGGATCTTTAGTTCAAAGATCTTCACTTTTAGTTCATTAACTACTGCCAGACTCCAGAGAAAAGGAAAAAAAAGAGGATAATGGGAAGGGAGGAAGATGAGCTGAGATCAAGAAAAAAGGAAAAAAAAAAAGGTCCAACCCGCCAACGCAACCCGAACCAACCCTCTAGAATGCGGGTTGGGATGGTCAACCCAACCCAACCTACTGGCTTTTGGTTGGTTCATGTTGAAAATCTCCTCATACCTGACCCGTGCTTAACCCTAATGGGGGTGGTGGTCTAACTGAAGGATATCCAGGATGAGCCATGGGTGGCAGTAAGTTTCCCTGAAATTGCCATGGCATTGGTGAGTAAAAATTTGAAAGAGTTATGGAAGACATATTTTACTATAGGCCAAAAAAGGAAGGGTAAGGAAATGATTGCCATGAGTTTGTTGTTGTGGCATTATCACTATACATACTGATGGTGTTGTTGGAAGAAGAAGGATTATGAGATTGAATAGAAGGTTGTCTTCTTGGTCTTCGTCCGAATAAATTTCTGGGCTGTTGTGATGGATTACTCGACATGTTAAGGAGAAAAGAAAAAATGCAAGCTAGGAGTTGTGAGAACTAAGTGGAGATAAAAATAGAGAATAGAGAATAGAGAAGTGGGTATTAAGAAGCTAAGGTAAAAAATATGTGAGTGGATTTTACATATCTAAAGATATATATTTATATATAAACCTACACACCTTCTATTTCCGTAGATTAAAGTGGGTTCCACCTTATGCCTAGTAGATTGAAGTGGGTTTTGAGATGCGTGGAAACAATACCAATATAAAAAAATTATAATAATTTATAAAAATATAATTTTGATGAAATCATGTTTATAGTAATTAAAAAATAGTTATTATAAATAAATTGAAAATTGATGATTGTGAAATAATAATTATTATAATTAATATTTTGTAAAATAAAATTATTATTATTATTTTATAATAAAAAATAAATATAATATGGAGCGGGGGTCTTTCCTCACGCCATATATAATAAAATGTTCGAAAATTATTCATTTGAAGTTATTAAATTTTTTATTTACTAATATTATTTTTGACATTTATGCAAAGTTATTAAATTATTTTATTTACTTAGTCATCAAGTTTAGAGGCTTTTAATTTCATATTATGATTAATCAATTTTTTTCACCTAGATGAATCGCATCCTTACGGTAAAAAAAATGGACAAATGCGCGATTTGTTCGTAATCCTCATGTTGCTATCATGCCACTTCTTATACAATCTGAGTTTTACGATGTATCTATCTTGGACGATTTTGACTATAACTACGCTTTATTTTTTACCTTTGTTGAATGGTGATGCCCAGAGACACAACTTTCACATAACTAAGGGTAAGATTTCGATTACGCTGCAAGATGTAAGAATGTTATTGAGATTTCTGTGTATAGGAAGACCAGTGACAGGCAATTCCCGCCTATTAAAGTTTGGAGAATTATGTATGCAAGCATTAAGAGTTGTGCTGCCTATATCGGAGACTAGATCACCTTAGAATTTCATGCTAGAACATGGATTCTGTAGTTAATTGGTGGATATTTGATGCTAGATAAGTCTGGCAATTTTGTAAATATGAAATACCTCTCTTTTCTTCTTGATTTTCATTAGTGCGGCAATATGTCATGGGATTCGACTGTCTTGGCCTTTTTATACAGAGAGCTTTGCTTCACCATGCTGAAGGACTTTAAACAAATCAGAAGGTGCATTGCCATCCTGCATATATGGATCTGGTAGAGATTTCCTTGTTTTGGTCTTGATGTTGTCTAACAACCAAATCCACTGTTCGACACTTATGTATTGCATTTGTCTTTGGGTTTCAGCTATGTTTCATTAATTGACATATGTGGGTTAACTAATTTGTATTATCCTAATTATTAATTAATAATTTATTACTATCTTCATAGGTGGGCAGAGGCTTGGATGTATACAACCCTTTTAGAAATGCTAATAAATAAATACAGAGAAATGTCAAACACCATGAGTGACCAAGACGTATACAACGTCTACCAATATAATTAGTTTTGCTTAAATCTGAAATATGCTGACAGATGTCAAATCATTGTAAATTATTTGGCTTCCTTATTTACGCGGGTGCGGGGAAATTCCTGCATACTGTATGACTAGGTTTGAAGTGTGTCAGGAAAGAGTATGTTTAATTTGTTTGCATATAGTTGCAATGCAATTCCCTAATCGTGTACTACGGCAATTTAGGCTGTTGCAAGGAATACCACTAGACCTAATGAGAGACTAAATGAAACGCTATCACACTCTAAAGGTCGAAGGGAAATACTGGAACGATGACTGGGCTAACCACCGCCATGAGGCAATTGCCATATGGCACAATTAGAGAAGACTAGTTATCTGGCGTGACTTCAACAATGATTCACACTTGGATATAAGGTCACCATACATGGGTTGATATTTCCGAGTCACGCACTGCTATATTGGTCAAGATACAACAGTAATGTTGTCTATTATGGTATAATATTTATTTCATCTTTCATGCAATAAATAATTTTTTTTATTCAGATCAAATGATTACAAAAAATTTAATTTCACAATTTCGTAGAATGACACTGTGTATCTCGTAGAACATGTTTCTTTGTCACTTCTGCCTGAAGAGTTCACTGGTCTTGCTCGAAGAGAAATGAAATTAATACAAGCGAGGGTAAGACAAAGGAATCAGAGACAATTCGCGCAGAGGCAAGCTTAGATGTCTTATGGGTCTAAAACCTAAGATATGGAAGCCAGTGCCAGTAACACTGTTGGCCTAAACCATAAGAAAAGGATAAGGAGGAGGTAAAAAGAGCAAGAACAAGTAGAAGAAGAAGAAAAAAGAGGTGAAAATGAATAAAGATTTATCTATTTTTCGTTATTATGAATTGTATGTTAAAACAATATTTGCACTTTTTTATTTAATTTTGTGTGAACTTTTTTAAATTTTAATGCTAAACTAATTCCTTTTATGATTAAAATTAGCATAATACATTATATAAAAATCAAACTATTTTATTTTAAAATATGTACAAGTTAAACTAAAATTAACTATGTAAATATTTTTTTGGAAAAATTCTATATTATTTAAATGTTTTTTAAAAAAATGTCACCTAAATGCAGTGAAATTACTGCACTGAGGTGACAGTGCAGTCTACAGCGTGCCATGCACGCCTTGGTGCAGATTTTTTTATAATTTTTTATTTAAAAATTAAAAGAATAAATTATTTTTTTAACATATTTTACATTTGAACTAAAAATTTATGACATTTGATAAGACGTAACAAGAATTAGGCATACATAATTAATTAGTATTTCAAGAAATAAAGAATTTTATAACCTTGAACCCTTATATGTTACAAAAAAGTGGCAAAATATGCGTTATAACTATAGAGGTTCAGGTCTGTGTTTATATATTCCAAAAAGTTCCACTCATCATCCTTGAATGTGTAAAGTTTGACAGAAAAAAGGTTATTCTTCATCTTCAAACTCCCTGTCTGATTCTTCGGCAATAAGAACTCATTGTTTGGAAGCCATAATAGTTCATCTAATCCATGATCAATATTATAAGAGAAAACTAAGTTCCATGAGTAGGGATCACAGTGGACTATGTTGCATGTCCACAGTTCAATGATAATTCCCCGACGCTCGTGCTCACCGAAAAAAAAGATCCTTAAACCATTTTTGTAGCTTACCAACTTATAGTCTTCATTCATTGCAATGGATGAGATAACTAGTGAGTTGAATGTATCTTTGGATATATTGTGCACTATTAGAGAACCTTCCCTATCAGATGCTATAAATCCAGAGATGATGAAATTGTCTACCACAAGCGATGAGTGTGTTGTGGTCACCACTTGAAGTGGGCATTGAGCTGACTGGAATTCAAGCCAATAGACCTCGTTCCTTTCTAGATATAATTTGGACACCACTTATAATATTCTTATCATGATGATAACATACAATTACAAAGTCTTGCATGTCTACATCACATGCAAGACAATATTTAGTAACACTTGAAAATAATAAATGTCAATAAAACTATGAATAATGGAAATATTAAGTATGAAAAAATTATTTTAAATAACCTATAAAAGGCAATGTAATTCGTCGGCACTGACGGGTCACTGGGTTTATAACCACAAGTTGATGTTGCCTATATACATAATTGGCTTGGAATAATATCCTGCCATTTAGTGTTCCCAACGCCCGAATGGTGTTGTGCGTGTAGTGCAATAACTGTGGAAGCTAGTGTGTACGCCTAAACTGACATCTCATGCTAATAATATCTAGATAAGATCTCCCATATGATTGACACAACTAGAATAGTAACAGGGAAAATGAATTGGTTACTTTAGATTTTTTGCAATGAGCTTTTTTGAAAAAAAGATTTATGAATGTTGCGATACCAATTTGTAGACACTGACATCAAATTTCTACAATCATCAATAGACATTCGTGATACGATAGCAACCATAACATTTTCTAGAAAAGTTGAATTACTGAAAAGTGGCTCTACCATCATTTAAAACAAACACTACCAATTAAGCAAAAGAAAGGTGGTGAGTGTGTCAGTGAAAGAACTTGGACGTGAGAGTGACAAGTTCCTAGATGGACACTAAAGATGAATGGCGTGGGAGTGAGTTTGTGTAGTCTCCTTGTATCAATATATAAACATGGGTGTGGGTTAAATGGTCGGTGAGAGGCAAATAATTTCGTTGGATACATTTGTTGGTGAGTGAGATAGTTATTAGATTATTTAGGTCCCATTACTTTTGGTTCAAATTTAATTGGGTGTAATTATAATAACATATCTTATTTATGTTTTATATCCTGGTAGTAACATATTTTATAATAATTTTATCATTAAATTATTCATCCAATATCAATAAAATTTTTTAACATCAAATATTAATTAAAAAATAAAACAATCAACGTTAATTCTAGATAAAGAAAATAATATACAATTAATTTACATGAATGTAGCAAAAAAAAGTCAATGCATGGTAAAAATGAGTGTGACTCGGTGTATCCCAGCTTTGTAACACATACTATATTGGTAATGCTATCGTTGTGTTAGCCATGCAAAATGAGTAAGAAGTTGTAAGCTAATCTTGATCATCATCTTCCTCATCGCTACTCTCAATTTCGGCAGTGTTTGATTCATCAAAAACTAGTAAATGATCATTAGGAAGGCATAATAGTGGCTTAGCTCCAACTCTAAGATGAAATACTAAATTCCATGAGTGGGATCACAGTGGACTATGTCACATGTCCAAAGTTGCAAGATGTGACCCTTAAATGCACGTTCAGAATAAATGATCATGCCCAACCTATCATTATAGCCCACCTATGTCCAAACGTTTGGTACTGCAACAGGTGAAACAAGTAACAATCAAAAATAATCTGGTGTACATCATGCACAATAATAGCTAGCCCGTTACGTGTGGATACCCACATGATGAAATTACCTACAACAAAAATTTCTTCTTGTAGTACATCATCGTTGCAAGGAGTCGGTTGAGTAGGTTGCCACTCGAGGTCTTGTGAGTAATACCTTCTCACCAGCACAATTTACCCGACTAAGTAATAGTATACTACAACAAAGTCTTGCCAACATAAATCATATGCAAGACAATAATTAGCTTGTCCTGATGGAAAAGTCTGTATTAGTAATATAGGGGCATTTTAAAAAAAATGCAAAAAAGTCTAATTAATTAGCAATATACCTATGATGGGGCCGATCATTTCTCAGGCATGCTGGGTGACGGGGTTGAGGAGAAGTAATCGATGATGATAAAATAGACTTATGCTTCATAGCAATATTCAACCATTTGTGGACCCAGCCACTTCAACCTTGGAGGTTTCTTTAGACCAAGTTACAAGTACATTGAAACAGTGGAATGACCGGGTGCTCATGTCATAGTAGTCACCCAACTTTTCATATCTTATTTTTTTTAGCCAAATTGTTGTGTTTGTATGTGCCAAATGTCATGCTCTTGTGCCCCGCCCATTCAACCTAGTGTCATGTCTCATAAAATAAGTGTAATAATAAAAAAAAGATATGAACATGATATGAGTCACATCATATCTGATATATACTGTGTTTAATTGTACCAGTTAAAATATGAGATGACTAATATGTATACTATATTTAGTGTGAGTAGTTGGACTGAATTAAATAAATGTAGTATATATATATATATATAGTAAGGAATTGTTTTTACATAATAGCATCGGTAATTGTATTAACATAATTGTCCTTTTCCTATTTTTCTAAATTAGATAAATAGGTATGCACTAAAAAGTTTTCTATGGGATGGGTTCAGAAGAAGAAAAAAAACTGGAAAAAGTGATAATATATGACAAGGTATGAATATGAGGGGTGTCCTATCATATCTCTCACCACAGTGCATATTGCTATTTCCTCTCATCTCCAGCTATATAGATTTGGTCACAAAGTCCTTATTCAACTTTCTTGATTGGTTTTCTCCCTTCATTTGTGGATCTTTTTCTTTCCAGTTTTCGAAAAAAAAATGGAGATCTCTTCTAATCAGAGATGGATGTATATTAGACTAAATCCTGGAACGAAGGATTATACAGAAGAGTTTTTGCTTGGTGTGGAAGAATTTGTTACATTTGCTATGGGACATGCAATGAATGGAAAGATCTGATGCCCCTGCTTAAAACACAGAAATGGCACTTATATGGGTGTTGAGGATGTTAAAGTAAACCTTACAGAAAAAGCTTTCAGCCAAGATATTGGTGCTAGACATCTCACGGTGAGGTCGGTGGTGAAGCTATATCTTCGATTACTGTTGATGTTGGTTGTTTGAGTCGATTGACATTTACCATCGCCAAACGAGATTCTCAACATCAAGCTATGATCTTAGATGTAGCCAAACAAGATCTGGATATCAAAGATGACTCAGAACCAGAGAATGAGGATACTAGAAATTTAAATATCGATGAACCTCCAAATCCATAAGCTCAGAGGTTCTTTGATTTGCTGCATGCCTAACAGAGGCCACTTTGGCCAGGTTGTACCAATCATTCAGAGTTTTTTGTTGTAGTCTTAATGTTAAGCCTGAAATCAGAAGACAACATTTCATTTAAACATTCAACGACATGGCAAGCTTATGGGGGAGACTAGTCCCACGAAAAATCTCGTGCCAATGAATTGGTATAGGACAAAAAAATTAGTATTTAAACTTGGTCTGTCGTCCAAAAAAAATTGATGTTTTCCTAAATAGATGCAAATTGTACTACAACGACAATAGACGAGACATCATGCGAATTTTGTGGAGCATCCAGATATCAAGCAACTCGGCTTGGGAGAAAAGAGAGTGTGAAACTAGTTCCAGTGAAAAGGATGCATTATCTACCCCTCATCCCTAGTTTGCAAAGGCTTTACGCTTTAATAAGTTCAGTTAAGCACATGCGATGACATTGGAATAATAGAAGAAATAAAGGCAGATTAGTCTATCCTTCAAATGTAGAAGCGTGGAAACACTTTGACATGGTGTATCTAGACTTCACTAGCGAGCCACGTAATGTGATGTAAAACAAAGCATTTTTTTAGGAGCTCCCCTATTGGAAAGACTTCTGATCTGTTATAATCTTGATCTCATGCACATAAAAAAAATGTGTTTGACAACATATTTAACATTGTTATGGACATCCAAAGGAAGATAAAGGTAGAGCTGTCAAAGCGGGCCAGCTTGAACCAAGAAAAGTGGGCCAAGCTGGCCCACTTTTATAAATAGGCCACTATTCTAAGAACCAGGCCCTCCTTTAGCAAGCTACGGGTTAAACGAGCTAACCCACATTTTTTATATTATTTTTTACATAAAAAATCAAAAAAATTGTTAAATAATAAATCTTTTTCATCTTCAGATCTTCTTCTTCTTCTTCCTTCATCTTCAAATCCTTCTTCTTCCAAATCTAAATACTTCTTCTTTTTCTTCATTTGCAGTCGTCAGAGGCTTGAGGATTCCAGTGTTGCTTTGCAAGGCAAGTGCAGCTTTTGAGTTCTAGACCAGAGTAGATCTTTTGCTATTGGTGCAATGTGAATGTTGTACAAGTGCGATTACCGACTTTTAGTTTTGGCCTTCTGCTACTGATGCGAGTGCAATCTCCAAGTGGTGATTGCAATCTGTAGATCAAAAATTGATGATAAGGACGAGTGGATGATAAAAATGAAAGAAATGGTTGGATCCCAAGAGGCGGGTGAATTGAGTTTTATAAAAATTTTCACAAAACTTAATTGGAAGTTAAAATGATTTTCTAAAATTGGACAATGCTAAAGATAATAATTTAATTCAGAAAATCAAAGTGTTTATCAAGATGAATAATTTTATAGTGTAAGGAATTAATGAGCAAATATAAATCTACACAAATTAATTAATACTTGAGGTAGAAATCAAATATAAACGCAAAGCATTAATTAATTAACTTCAAATGTAAATAGAGTAGGGATAGAGAAAGCAAACTCAGAGATTTATACTGGTTCGGCTAATCCCAAGCCTACATCCAGTCCTCAAGAGACCACTTGAGTATTTTCACTATAATTGCAAGTTAAATCCGGGTACTTGCAAACCACTACAACATAGATCTTTTCTCCCTCAAGGGTGTCTCTCCCCGTTACAACGTGTTTTCTCTCAAACACTAATTCAAAGAACCAATCCTTGAGCAACTAAATTTAAATGCTTAAGGAAAATAATGGTAGACACTCTCAAAGTGTAGATAACGCAGAAATTAAGCTCAGAATTTTTCTCTAGCAATTTAGAGAGAATAGAACTCAAGATAATATGAGAAATAAATAATTGAAGTTTGATGCAAATGGTGTTGTGAAGTCCCCTTTATATAGTGAAACCTTGCTGCTACAGTGACTGCTTTAGTTAGAATTGCTACAGTAAGCTTCATCATCATTTTTCAACCTTTCTACAACAACCAAAAAACTTTATCAACATTTTTCAACAATCAATATTCTTTTTCAAATTTGCTACAGTAAAAAGTATTCTTTTTCAAAGTTTATTACAACAACCAATAAACTTTATCATACTTTTTCAACAATCAAATTTCTTTTTCAAAAGTGCTAAAGTAAAAGATATTCTTTTTCAAATTATATTACAACACCCAATAAACTTTATCATACTTTTTCAACAACTAATAAACTTTATCATACTTTTTCAATAATCAAATTTCTTTTTCAAAAGTGCTACAGTAAAAGATATTCTTTTTCAAATTATATTACAACACCCAATAAACTTTATCATACTTTTTCAACAACCAATAAACTCTATCATACTTTTTCAATAATCGAATTTCTTTTTCAAAAGTGCTACAGTAAAAAGCATTCTTTTTCAAATTATATTAAAACAACCAATAAATTTTATCAAAAATCAATTTATATTACTATATATAAATATATAAAGCATTAAATATATTTGGGCTAAGAAAAATTGAATCATGTATTTGGGCCAATAAGATTAAATCATTCATTTGGGTCAAGAAGATTAAATCATACTATTTGGGCTAAGAAAGATTAAATCATACATTGGGCCAAGAAGATTAAATCATACTATAATTCCCACATATTTGTCATCATCAAAACTTATAGCATAATACACTAGGGCTAACAAAAAAGGCACAAGATCAGGGAGACGACTGCTGCCATCTATGGCTGTGGCATATGGGTGTCAGCCTGTTTTAGAAGGAGGCAGAGGCTAAAGCAAGTAGCTACTGGGTGACGGATGGCGGCCGTGAGAGTGAGGACTGAGGAAGGGTACAGCCGCTGTTGTAAGGTAAGGGGCTAAGGGTGCTGTGAAGTGAGGGTGAGGGACTGAGGGTACTGTCAAAAATAAAAATTACAGAAAAAATCAGTGGGTTAGTGGGTAACCCGTGGGTTATGCGGTCTATGCCTAAAAAACTTGGTGAAAAATGGGCTTATTTTTACAAAGCTCGGCCCACTCTCGTTTTGATAGCTCTGGACAAAGGATAATATCAAGGAGAAGATGGATCTTAATGTGTATTGCAGGCATCGTGATTTAGAGTTAGAAGAATTAGTAGATGGCAGAGTGATAAAGCTAAAGGCTAAATTCGCATTTACAATAGAGCATAGAAGGGTCATCTGTGAGTGGGTCAAAGAATTAAAAATGCCTGACGGATACGTGAAGGACGAAAATTTGTTCAGATTGAAGAGTCATGATTTTCACATTTTCATGGAATGTTTGCTACCCATCGCATTTAGCGAATTTCCAGAGCAAGTTTGGAGGCCTCTCACTGAAATAAGTCAATTTTTCAAAGACTTGTGTTCAACAACGTTCAAAGACTTGTCATTCTTTGTAAGCTAGAAAGAATCTTTTCCCTAAATTTTTTGACTTAAAAGAGCATCTACCTGTCTATCTCCCGTATGAGGCTCGAGTCGATGGACCGGTTCAATATTGATAGATGTATCCTTTTAAGAGATATTCAATCATTAATTAGTTTTTCTTCTGTATATTATTTTAATTCCTATTGATTCAAATATGATAAACTAGTTCCTTTCATTTCTCAAGGTTTTTAAACAAAATTAAGAAGACAATCAAGAATAAATCTCAGGTGGAAGGTTTTATTTGTGAAGCACACTTAGCACAAGAGACATCGTACTTTTGTTCTTATTATTTTGAGTCAATCATATATTCATTAAGAACAAGAGTCGGTTGGAATCTTTGTATGCAAGAGGAGACAGGAAAATCAACAACATTAACAATTTTTAACCAAATCGGGCATCCCTCTAACAAGAGCGTCACTAAATTTTTAAGTGATACAGAATATATGACCACTCGACTTTATGTCCTTCTCAATTGTGATGAAGTGAAGCCATATCTCGAGTAAGAACACATTGTATTTCTTAATTTTATTATTCAATCAAATATTGTATATCTACTATGCATGCTCACTGAGTTTGGTTTTGCACGGCAGCAATTTTAAACAATACCACAGAAATTTAAATCTCTATTTCAACGACGCAAATATTAATAGACTTATCGAATCACACTTTGTCTCGTGGCTCAAAACCCTTATAAGTGGCCTTCTTATTTATTTGGATTAATTTCATGATGGGTAATTTTTTTTGTATTGTGCATTAATTAATCAATTATTCATTGATAACTTTACTAGGCATACACTCAACCTCATATTTTTAATGAGCCAATTGTGAGAGACTTCACATGGGGACCATTTAGAGAGGTCGAGACATGGCCAATATATTTTGTAAATGGATACAAATTTTGTACTGAAGACTGAAGCATTGGGAAGAAGACAATCAATAATAGGGTTTGTGTTAAAAGCACTAAAGAAGGTAGTGGAAAAAATGATTATTTTGGCATTCTTAAACAGGTTGTACAATTACAGTATTTTGAAAAACCTACGAAAAAGATTATTTTGTTTTACTGTGACTATTTTGATTCAATGTCGAATCGTGGAACTATAGTGCACCCAGACTATGAAATTATAGAGATTAAGATACGAGGATATATAGAAAATTTGATCCTTTTGCATTTGCGCATTACACAATACAGATATATTTTGTTCCTTATCTAATTAAAACAAGAGAGAAATTTGACTGGTGTATTATTATAAAAACTAGGCCTAGAAGGCTAGTAGAAAATGAATAAAGACTAGAAGTTGCCTACCATAATGAACAATCTCATGTTTTTGTTATTAATACTGATTTATTAAATGAAAATTTAAGAGAGGAAGGACAATATGAAGAAATAAGATATGCAGAAAAGGAAGATCAAGAAGAGGAGAATGAACAAAGTGAAGATAAGGATGAGGATCAAGATACAGATACAAATGAAGAACAAGAGGAAGAAGAGGACAACACAGAAAATGATAACTAATTTTTTTTCTTATTGTACAATTCTTTTTGTATACTAGAAGATACTATTTCATGTACACTGTGCGATAATTTTCCATTTATTTCTTGGTAACTATGAACTTATTATTCAAAATTTTTTTTTAAAACATATTCTTCTTTTAAAAAATTAACTTATTATAGATTTAAATGACATAAATATATATTATTTTTATCTATATGTATTGTTATAATGAAATTAAGATATTATATATATATATATATACACACACACACACAAAGAAGTGGTACAGTGGAACCCCCCTCCCCGTGCTTGTGCGCCACATAAACAACACACAAACTAATGTGGTGCATGGGAATCACTCCATGCGCCGGGGGGGGGGAGGGGTTTAGCCCCCACACCACATAACAATTGTGGTGCGATGTAGCATTGGGGGCTTCCTCTGCACCACACAAACTTATTTCTTACATTTTGTGTCTCATGGGTTGACTTCCCGCGCCACATATGACAGCTCCAGTTTGTATATAATTTTGGTATTAAAATTATATTAAAAAGTTTAATTTTAATAAACACATCTTTATTAAAAAAATATTATTTTAAAAGAGTGTATAGTTTAGCTACTGAATTGAGGTCAAAGCTATAGCACAAAAATAACACCAACTGAGTTTCAGTGGCATTATCAGTAAGAATGTAATATGGGGGATGACATGATGGCTAGATATTATTTCCTACTGCTTTTAGGTAGAAAAGAGAGAGATTGTAGAGAGAATATTTTTTCAGTAGATTTCAGTATGAAAGTTTTTGTTGTAATTTTAATTCATTCTTGTAGTTTAAGGTACTTGCCTTTTATGTTTAAAGTTCAATCTTTTAGTATGCTCTATAATCGTGTAGGCCACATATATATAAATATATATATATATATATATATATATATATATATCTTATTTGGGTTAGTTGGTGAAATATTAGGCTTGCGGTGGTGTGTGTGACATGCAATCCACGCCAGTCATAGCCCCAAGTCCAAGCTGTGACAATGCCTTTAATTGAGGAGATACCTAAGATCTAGATCAAGCTTATTTATTCGTTGATTTAGATCATCATAAAGTTTTTAAACTTAGGTAGAGAGACCATCCATTCTAGCAGATGTTCCATCATCCCTTACACTAAAATGATTAGGTTTTGAATTTATCCATCTAAGGATAGTGTTTTGTGCCGTGGCATTTTGGGTCTGCTAGTTAAGAACTTCTTTTGCAAGAGAAAGAGTCTTTACGCCTCATGAAGTGATTTCTAGTGGAACAAAAGGCCTAGATGAGACCTTAATCATTATCAATCCTCTTTCCAAAGGTGGGAAATCAGCATCATAAGAGGTATCATAGTACATCATACAGGGAATATGCTAAAAAAGGTTGGGAATATAATTCTGGTGGCTTGTCTTGGACTTTACAAGGCTCAGGTTGTGAGTGATTTGGTTCGTGAATCTTGATCTCTAGTTCCCGCTCCATAAATTGTAAAAAGGTACTCCTCATGGGAGAAAGAGGCTAGTGGAGTCTTAAAGGCTCCATACCTAGGGTCTATCTTCTGGATCAAGAACTTTCCTGGGTATCTTCTGGATCAAGAACTTTCTTAGGATACGTCTTTAGCTTAGAGCATGTATCTTTAGATTTATTGCGCCTCCTACCATGGTCACAAGTAAAGGCATCATCCTCTTCAATATCTTTCCAACAATCATAACCTTCTTCACATAATTATAGTGCTACATCCCAAATAAAATGGTCATTCTTGTGAGGGACATAACAATGTTTTCCTTCAGGATCTATGCTATGCACAAGGATAGTATTTTTATTATTTTTTTAAAAAAATGGGGGTAAGCATCATGGAATAGTAGATGGTGAAGCTAGTAAGGGAGTCTGTTGATATGAAATCACTACAAAAAAAAAGACTTTTGATGGCGACTTTTAAAGTCTTTTGGTGATGATTTTTAGTGGCGACTAAGTCGTTGCTGAAAGTTCGCGGCTGAAAGGTTTTTGGTGGCGACTAAATGAGTCGCCACCAAAAGTGATTTTTGTTGCCAAAAAATGACTTTTGGTTATCTTTAGTGGCGACTTTAAAAGTCGCCACCAAAAGTAACCTTTAGTAGCAACTTCGAAAGTTGACACCAAAAGTCAATCGCCATTTTTTAGGACTCGGATTGGCCTGACTGGTCAACTCGAGACCCATTCCACCTGCGTGGATCTTGGCTAGTCCACTAACTATCTGTGCCATTCCACCTGTATGGGTCTTAGCCAGTCCACTAACTAGCTGTCCTGGGGTGACTCGATTTTTTTTTTGGTGTAATATTCAAATTTATATTGAAATTAAACCAAACATATGCATACTTGAGATTCGAACTCGGGTTCCTTATCCTTTCAACCATATGTGCCTTGCCACTATGCCACCACTTCATTTGTGCTATATAAGGGCAAAATATTATATATATATATATATATATATATATATATATAATCTGTTAAAATTATTTTAAACCAAAAACATCATAAAACCGAAATAAAACATCATCTAACTTAACATAAAATAAATATGTTATTATTAAAAGATTAAGAAAAAAGAAAAAAATATAATTATATATATATATATATATTTAAAATTTAACTTTTGGTGGCGACTAAGAGAATCGCCACTGAAAATCCAACTTTTGGTGGCGACTATGGAAGTTGCCACCAAAAGTCTAATTTTTTTTTGAACTTTTTTATTATTTAAAAATAATTAACTTTTAGGGTGACTATAGGAGTCACCATCAAAAGTCTATTTTTTTATTTTATTTAAAAATAATTGACTTTTGGTGGCGACTCTTAAAAGTCATCACCAAAAGTCCAACTTTCAGTGACGACTATCGTGGTCACCATCAAAAATCTAATTTTTTTAATTTTATTTAAAAAATTAGACTTTCAGTGGCGACTCTCAAAAGTCGCCACCAAAAGGCCGACTTTCAATGGAGACTATCGGGGTCACCACTAAAAATCTAATTTTTTTTATTTTATTTTAAAAAATTAGACTTTTGGTGGCGATTCTCAAAAGTCCTACTTTCAGTGGCGACTCTTAAAAGTCACCACCAAAAGTCTGACTTTTTATGACGACTCCTTTAGTCACAACTAAAGATCGACTTTTAGTAGCGACTTTTTTAGTCGTCACCAAAAAGTCCTCACTGAAAATTAGTTTTTTAGTAGTAAATTACACAAAACAACATTCACAATGAAAAGTCCATAACAAAAATTGACCAAAGAACAAGGAAATATTATTAATTAAGATAATATTTACTCATGTCAAATCTATAAAATACTATGATATTGGCATTGATCTCCACTAAAATTGGTTGATCAGTAATATTAATTTCTTCATTACCTACAAAATAAGCAAAAATAAAATAAATTCAAGTGCACCGGTTCATTTAGCACATGTTCTTACCTGATTCGACCGATTCTTGGCATCACTCACCAGCTTAGAGGTTATTCCAAAATGATTTCCTGGCCAATTCTCAGTCCAACCAGTTGAACTGGCAGTTCGGTCTGGTTCTTACAACAATGATTTGGATATTTAATTTAAAACCTTCAAATTTATTAATTTAATATCCAAACTTTTGGAGATAAGAAAAACTCAGTCATGAATTTAATGATGGAAAAAAGAAAATGAAAAAAAAGTACTTTTGCGATGCTTGGATTGATAATATTGCTGAAGTATTAATCTATGCTTGTGAAACTTGTTCTAACATTTGAAACGATTAATACTTAACAAAATAATAATAATAAAGTAGAAGTGGGCAAAATGTAACGAAGCAAAAAGCATGTTGAAGACATTGCGTATAAGTAATTAGAACAAATACATATGTATAGACAGTTAAAAAAAAAGTGTTGGAAGACGACATATCTCATTTAATATTATCACTAGATAGAATATTATTTAATTTTATACATTTCAGGTGATCTGTTCAATTGGTAATAATATTCATAATTGAATGGTAACATACAGATTCATTTAAGGATGGATAGCAATACCTAAATGAGATACTAATACAAGTCGAATATTAGGGTATTAATTGCCTAAACGTATAAGGAAACGGGCAATTAGAAAAATATAACATCGATTAATTATATTCAGCAGCCATTTGTTACATTTTTGTTTTAGATTCCTTTTTAATTTTTTGTTTTTAGTATCGTACATATCGTGATGACTTAGACCATATGTTTGATATGATAATTTTAAAAGTCGTCATAGAATTAAACCATAAAATTGAAATGTATATAAAAAAAAAGCCCAAAATACTAGTGAGATCTCCCTAATTTTTTATATGGTAATGAAAATAGGCTAAAAGCCTAAAACACTAGTGAGATCTCCCTAATATAATTCTGGTGGCTTGTCTTGGACTTTGCAGGGCACAGGCTGTGAGTGATTTGGTTCGTGAATCTTGATCTCTAGTTCCCGCTCCATAAATTGTGAAAAGGTACTCCTCATGGGAGAAAGAGGGTGGAGTCTTAAAGGCTACGTACCCAGTGTCTATCTTCGGAATCAAGAACTCTCCTGGGATACGTCTTTAGCTTAGAGCATGTATCTTTAGATTTATTATGCCTACCATGGTGACAAGTAAAGGCATCATCCTTTTCATTATCTTGCCAACAGTCACAACCTTCTTCACGTAATTATGGTGCTGTATCCCAAATAAAATGGTCATTCTTGTGAGGGACATAACAATGTTTTCCTTCAGGATCTATGCTATGCACAAGGATGGTCTTTTTATTTTTTATTTTTTAAAAATGAAAAGGGGGTGAGCATGATGGAATGGTAGATGGTGAAGCTAGGAAGGGAGTCTGTTGATGTCAAATTACACAAAACAATATTTACAATGAAAAGTTTACAACAAAAATTGACTAAATAACAAAAAAATATTATTAATCAGGATAATATTCACTTATGTCAAATCTATAAAATACTATGATATTGGCATTGATCTCTACTAAAATTAGTTGATCAGTAATATTAATTTCTTCATTACCTACAGAATAAGCAAAAATAAAATAAATTCAAGTAAATTGTTTCATTTAGCACATGTTCTTACCTGATTCGACCGGTTTTTGATCAGTTCAATCACTCACCGATTTTAAAGGTTATTTCAAAATGATTTCATGGCCAATTATCAGTTCAATCAATTAAACCAGCGGTTCGGTACGGTTCTTACAATAATGATTTGGATATTTAATTTAAAACCTTCAAATTTATTAATTTAATATCCAAACTTTTGGGGATAAGAAAAGCTCAGTCATGAATTTAATGATGGAAAAAAGAAAAAGAAAAAAAAAAGTATTTTTGCGATGCTTGGATTGATAATATTGCTGAAGTATTCTATGCTTGTGAAACTTGTTCTAACATTTGAAAAGGTTAATACTGAACAAAAAGATACAAGGAATAAAGTAGAAGTGGGCAAAATGAAACAAAGCAGAAAGCACGTTGAAAACATTGCGTATAAGTAATTAGAACATATACATATGTATAGATAAGAAAAAAAAAGTGTTGAAAGACGACACATCGCATTTAATAATATCACTAGATAGAATATTATTTAATTTTATATATTTCAGACGATCTGTTCATTGGTAATAATATTCATAATTGAATGGTAACATACAGATTCATTTGAGGGTCGATAGCAATACCTAAATGAGATACTAATACAAATCGAATATTAGGGTATTAATTGCTTAAACGTATAAGGAAACGGGCAATTAGAAAAATATAACATCGATTAATTATATTCAGGAGCCATTTGTTAAATTTTTGTTTTAGATTCTTTTTTAATTTTTCGTTTTAATTATGGTACATATCGTGATGATTTAGACCTTATGTTTGATATGATAATTTTAAAAGTCGTCATAGAATTAAACCATAAAATTGAAATGTACATTAAAAAAAGCCTAAAATACTAGTGAGATCTTCCTAATTTTTTATATGGCAATGAAAATAGGCTAAAATGCCAGGATTTCCTTTTAATTTAAGGTTTGTGTATCTACTCAACTTTAAAATATGACCACAGATTATTTAAATATTCCAATATATATAACATAATATGTCTATTTAATGTTTCGTTTAAAGCCCTAAATCTACTTCAAGATTCATATAGACTGAAAAAAAAAAGAGGATAAATTAATAAAATATATATCCAGCCTATCATCTAGAAGCAAATGTAAAAAGAATACACACAAAGCCAATATTTGTTACTGTAGACAATTTCTAAGTTGATTGAATTTCTTTGCATTTTGACCATAAAAATAATAATGTCATCTTATATATTTATTGATATTTTAGATGTTATCAGGTATCTTACCACAAATGAAAACATTTTCAGCATGATTTGACACATTTAAAATATCAAGAGATTAGATGATAATATACTTAGACGTCTCACATGACAGCTTTCTTTATGTGTATACATATCCCATGCTAAATTGCGTTGAATTATTATCCACATTTGAATATACTTTTTCAAAGCATTACTCCATTGAACTAAAAAGAATTTGACTCAAAGCGACCTTTAATGAAAATATCATCTTTGAATGCAATAAGAGGCATCAAGAAAGAGAACACACAAGATATGATTGAAAGTAGAGGCCAATTATATGACGCTGCAAAGTAGATGAGTCAAAAAGCAAGCAAACAAGCAAGCGACAAATATATTAGGCAAGTGAAAGAAAGCACTTCCAAATTAATCAAACGACTTTTGAGGAGAAATATTAAAAACAAAAAAAGAAACAGAAAACAATGTCATTGTAGGTATATTCTTAGCCCTCAAGTTGGTTTCGAATCGTTGGTAATGCTTGGATGTACGAAGACCGAAATTACGTACAGATTCATTCACCTCATTCATTCAATAAGGCGAGTGCTTTCCACAAAGCCAGCACTGAGTTAAATGGTGTTGTATTGCGAAGCATGCATGCGCATTCACAATTTGATAATCATTTGTGCAGTGTAGACCAATACGACAAGCACGAGAAAAAGAAAAAAGAAATAAAAATATTTATGATATGATTAATAATTCAATATCTTATCTTTGCAAACAAGAAATGTCATTCGCTAATTTTAATTTCATGGTTAGAGAATGCGTGTGTTAAAGCTATTTCATTCAATAATTTACAGCAAAAAAGGAGTTTTTTCCGTTATAGTAGGGCATGAATTCATCAAAAGTGGAATTTGTGACATAAAGTTGTTTGAGGGAATAAAATATATGTAATTTAGCATTTACTCTGAATAACAAAAAATGGGATTTTTTTTAATTCTACTTCAATTATTTATATTATCGTTAACTTTTTGCACTTTCGCAGGATTCCCCCCCCCCCCCCTTTTGAATATAGCCTGCATGGAGCTACTCAAAGTTGTAGTGACAAAAGTACCATTCATATCTATCAACTTTCACTTATATTTTAATTATAATTTAATATTTTTTGTGTTAATTATATTTTAAATATTTTCAATTAGTTTTCATTATGTCTTCAAATCTAGCTTCGTCCAAATTAATGTTCAATGAGAAACACTGTTATAGTATTCCATTTTGCACATATTAATACTTACTAATTTTATCTTTGCTACATGGGATTGAAATTGATAATAACTAAAATGACCTCGTTAAATGCATTTAATTTTTGTAATCTAACAGTTAAAATAGAGTTCACAAAGGCATTTTAATCATTACTAATTTTAATCTCACATGACAAAGATATTATGATTTAATAAATATTAATGTGTGCAAAATAGCATGTCATGTTGACATCTACTGTTTATTATTTGGAAAGCGTTAGATTTAAAAATATAATCGAAACTAGTTAAAAATATATAAGATATAATTAATACAAAACAATTTTTTGGATTATAATTGGAACGTATGTGTCAAAGTACACATGGGTACCAACCATAGGTATTAAACTCTTAAATTAATCCTTAAATTCATCCAAATTTGTAAATTTAAGTCTTCAAATAAAATAAATTTGATCCTAAAATTAGAATTCAGTCAAACTGAGATCTAAAAATGTTAGATAGTTATACAATTTGAATTAAAATATTAAGCATCTTTTATGTTAATTATGAATTAAAATATTAATATATGTTAATATATATAATTTTGTTTATTAAAGAAAGAGGTATATATATATATATATATATGTAAACTTTTATAAATTTTTTATATTTCAAATTTATCTATTTCTCCGAATTTACGTAAACTGGAGTTCGACAACTTTGGTAGCAATAGTAATTTGCCTAATTATACTGGGCTTCTTATGGACCTGGGAATCTCAGTGGCCTTAAATGCAAAATATAAAAGCTTAAGAATCCCAATCAAAGTAGAACGTGTGTGTAATTGTAAGTGCGACATTATTTTAAAGATGAGTCATCAGTTTGCCTGGACGCCGTCCATTTCGAAAAAGTTACACATATCCAGCTATCCCAAAGTCAAGTTCCACTATGTACGGTCTCCATCATTAGAAAGGTTACACTGCGATTTCAAATCAACTCAATTTGTGTTCTCATCCATAAATGTTGGCAGCGGTGCTGGTTGAATCGAGTACGGATCTGCTGTTCGTTCATGAGCAATGAACAGTGCTGTTCGTTGATTTGTCACTGTAATCATTCAACAATAATTTTTTCATTGATGTAAATTTTAACAAGTAAAAATTACTGTTGAAAGTGTTGTTAAAAAAAAATTTCACATCACTTTTAACAATGGGTTTTTTTGTTGTTGAAACTTACAACAACGATAAAACCTGTTGCTGAATCAACGAGACGAGCAGCAAATTTGGAATTCACTGAATCAGATTGAACCGGTTTGTTTAATTAGAGAAGTGATGAATTGGTTCATTTGGATTAATAAATTAATTAGTGTTTAAATTAGTAAAAAATCGATTGAACTGATTTCAAATTGGTAAAATTAGCAATCAATTCAATCGGTTCTCTTTTTTTTTAATATTATTATACATTTATTTTTAAGAAATCTCTAAACCTTTAAACTATTGGAAGGAGATTTAAGATTGATATGAATATATATTAGTAATATATTTTAGTATTTTAATATTATATATTTTAATATAGTTCGACTATGGATCATTGAATCAGTGCCTGAACTGGTCCAGTCTTATGAATCTTGGTAAGCAGACATATATCCTTTTTTAAGATTAAATTTTGTAAATTAAAAAAATTGTATAATTTTTTTAGAGGATATTTTTTTTAAGATTAATATGTCTAAATTTGAATATACATATAAATATTAAAATATTTTTTTTTGTTGAGTCATGAGAAAGAAACTAAAGACCCAAAGGAAACCTTCATTAAGTGCAAACAAACTAAATTAGTCAACGCTTAATGAACTTTTGGCTAAAAAACTTATATATTGTTATTTATATTTTTGCTATTGATTTTTTCAATAAAAAATAATTTGTGTATGGCTCACCAATCAAAGTATATGATTTTTAAAAACAATTGAATATTCTTTTACAACACATATTGCATAATTGGTTTTTTAAAAATATGTTCTATTTTCAATTAAAAAAATCTTATAGTAAAGATATAAGAAACAATATGTAAGTTTTTTTTATCTTTTATACCCATGGTTTCAATCTCCAAAAAAAAAGAAAAAGAAAAAGAAAAAGACGTGTTTCTCCCCCAAAAAAAATGAATGAACCCTTAAATTCTTTTTTAATTACCCCGGACGATTTTTTTGGGTCCATTTTTGGGCCTAGCCTCGAGTTAAGCCCTGGGTATATAGGCCCACCATTTTTTTTATTTATATAATGATTAAATGGTGTATTCTATTCATCAATTACAATCCACCTGTTATGACCAAAAACAAAAATAGAATGCACCTCTTTTATATTATTTAAATTATTTAATCATCCCTTAATTTTATTAAACATAAAAAATTCTGTATCAGACAAATTCATACTCATTTTAGATTATCACCACGTGGGGATGATGGCTTATATAACCCAATGACATGAACAAAAAGTAGGCAAATTATAATTCAACGTTCAAGAATAATATTTTCTTAGCGGCATTTTTGAAACACCATTCATATATTGTGTATAAAAATATTATTTCTGTCCCTAAACTTTAATCAAAACTTTAATTTTGTCCAAGAACTTTTTTTTAATCAATTATCTTATATTCTTTTTAATTGATTTCAATTTTATTATTCAGCTTAACATCATGTAAATTGTTTACAGAAAACACTAACATTATTGTGTTCTTTATACACATTAATACCAACTTATCTCACTAATCACACAAAAAAAATATTGGATGAAGAAAAAATATTATCGTTTTACCCCGATTTTTTTTCATCTTTTTCTCTCTTCTATTCTCTTTTTCATTTTAATTTCTCTTTCCTCTCTTTACAAATCAAAAAGACAAATAAAAGAATATATATTTATTAAGTTTTTAAAATTCAAAATCATTCACGCTCGTCTCTCTAAATTTGAAGAAGAAAAATATGTAAGTTTCATTTTTGTCCATTTAGTTTGACTTAAGTTTTAATTTCATCTTAACAATTTTTTAATGCTAATTTTATCCTATATATTTTTAGTTAGTATCAATTTTATCCCAAAACCCTTGCAAGTCCCTTTTTAAAGTGCAAGAGAGAGAGAAAATGACAAGATAAAGAGAGGTGTGTTTGCAGAGAGAGAGAGAGAGAGAGAGGGGGAGAGAGAAATAAACTACAGGAGAGAACTAATTTTCATTTTAAAAACTCAACAAATGCCCTAGTGTTTTGCCCGATTGTTTTCCTTGTCTTCTTCCTTATGTTTGACTTAGAAAGAAGAGAGAAAGTAGGATGAGAGAGAGAGAGAGAGAGAGATGAAGGGGATACAGTATTAATTCTCACAATTCATCCTACATTAACATGAATGCAATTAGTAAAATAAATTAACACTGATGTGTACGATAAAAAAAACTGCATCAATATTTTTCATCAATAATTTAAACAATGTTATATGTAAAGATAAAATTAAAATTAATTAAAAAATATTAAAATAAAATTGACAAAAACTTTAAAATGAAATTGAGACTTGAACAAAAGTTTGGAAACTGTATTAGATTTTTGCCTATATTATGCCTTCATTTGAAAAACTTAAGCCGCGGAGAGAGAGAGAGAGAGAGAGAGGGGGGGTGGGGGAGGGAGGGAGAGGAGAATGCTGAAACAATTTCACTCAAGACATGAAGTAACGTTGTCAACTCTGCTTATTGCGTTTTCCTATTTAACTTGACGTATTGAACAAAAGCTACTCCACATGGAAGTATAATAAAACAAATTCTTAAGAAACTTCAGCATAAATATTTCAGGATTAAGGTATAATCCAAGTAATTTTAGATCAAATAGTCTAAATGAAAGAGATCCAAGTAGCAAGCAATACAGCAATATGTTGATACTAGTGTTCGATGCAATATTTTCAGCTGCATCATCCCATAACGGGATTTATTAAAATGAAAATCCCTAACCGCATATGGAGTAATTAAGTTCACTTCATACAATCAGATAGACATATTAGGACACTGAATCATGTTCCAGCTGATGCAAAGCAAATTGAATGAAGAAACATGTTTTATGCACTCAACGAAGAGCCAGAGTTCCTTTTGCACTGTGCGAGCATATCCATGTAAAACTGGCACCTACTAATGCCATTACCATAGCTGTTCAGGCACTGCAAGCAAATCAACATCTATATCAGTGCAAAGTCATAATCAATAAACGAAGCTTAATGGAACAACATTTCATAGGCTGCTAAACATACGTCTAAACTAATACCAGAAGGGAACAGAAATGCACAGAAAATCAGGCGAAGGAAGTTTCCAGGCCGGTTTAACACAGAAATGACGTGATAACTACTAGCTATTATACCACTTCCACTGAGGCTAAAGAAGGGTTTCCAATTAGCCACATTAATTACAGCATGATTATGTTAAAGCCTATGTTGTCAAAAACAAATAAATATTGCAACAATTTTTTTTTAAAAAAAATCAGAATGCAGAGTCATTGCTGAGTGACGATATAATGATTATATATAATATATTTTTCATTTACAGTTTACAAATATTTATAGTTAAGGAAAGTGACATAATCATAAAAGTCCAGTTATGTTTGAGAAAATCATCAATTGATGTAGGTAGACCTCTATGTACTAGTTTATTAACATAACAGAGATGCAAAAACAATGGAAATTCTTTATGCAGGACTTATTACAAGTTGAAACAATTTCTATACCCTATTTCTACTGTTCTAAAAAAATTAACTAGCAAATTGCTGGCAGTTGTGACCATAGTACCAAACAAGGGAGGAAAATGTTTCCTGTCCCATGGCATATACCCAAAATTGAACAACAAGGTTTTGACTGATATGGATCTAAAATTCGGAACGCAGAAACTATATGTTTCAGGCTCAGTTCAACTTATGCTACTACGGCACAATGCGACTTTGCAAAAATATATGCAACCCCCCCCCCCCCCCCCCAAAAACACCCCACCCCAAAAATAAAAAATAAAAACACACACGCGGGCGCATACACACTAAAATAGAGCATACACACACTAAAATAGAAGGAGGAAAAATAAAATGCAGAAATAAGTTGACACTACATAATGTTGTAAAATTTTGCCAATGAACAATGTAGCCTGATTCATGCTCTGGTTGACACTGTCTTTAAGAAAATATTCGTAGCTTTTCTCTCAAAATAAAACAAACCGTTCTAAAAAAATTCAAGTGACAAAACAGCAAAAAAAATTATAATAGATAGTAACCCAATTTTTCTTTCAAAATCAAAAAGGAAAACTGTAGTACTGTCACGCCAATATATTCACACCAATATATTCACAAAGTGGAAGGAAAAAAACAATACTGGAGAAAGTGGGACATATCTTCATGAAAATGGGAGAAACTGTGGTATATTGAAAAAGTCGTGAATAATGGAGAGTGGGAGATTTTCCAATGTGTATGTCCAAAAGTGTAATACCTATCAAAATTGGGATCATTTGTTTTGAGATATTACGGTATTTTCACGTTGTAAAATAAATTAATTTAATTAGTCTTTTTTAATCTTCATATTTAAATTATTTTTTTGAATAATTATTTGTGAAATTTGAGATAAATGACTGGACCGGATATTTTATTGTAGGTGATATTTTTGATATTCGAAAAAAGACAAGAGGAAGAGAAAATTAAGTGGGACCAATATGATTATCAAGAAATAGTTATATTTGGATCATACGGGTTCAGGAATCTGGGTATGAGTACCCGTGGGTCACCAACTAATCCACCACCCCTTTATATTCTTCTCTCTCTCTCTTTCTTTCTTCATTTCTCGCAAACAGGGGAGACGCAGAGGCAGGGTGGAGGAAGCTTCTCTCCTAGCTTCATTCTCCAATCTTCTTTCCCTCCTGATTGATTTCTCATTTTCAGTTCATTGGAGTTTCTGGAGCTAGAGGTAAGCATCACCTTTCTCTTCTTTTTCTATTTTCTCCATTGATGTTTTGGTTGAAGGGAAAATGGGTTTTGGATTTAGATTTGTTGTTGATCTTGGGTTAAAATATGTTTGAGGATGTTATATACTGAGTTAAGAACCTAAATATGGGTTAAAATGAGTTTGTAAGTGCAGGAATCAAAGGGAAAGGCAAAGAGACAAAAAAAAAATAGGGGAAAAAGTGTTTTGCAAAATTTTCATTCTGCAGCCATAGCCTAAGCAATGGGTGGTTGCCTAAGCAACAGGGAGATCGAGAGCAATTGCTCTCTGTTAGTCCATCGCTTAAGTGATGGTTCTGTCGCCTAAGCGGTGGAAGTCAACATGTTAAGCCAATTTTTACATGGTCATAACTTTTTCATCCAGACTCTGTTTTTAGCAAGTGAGGTATCATTGGAAAACCCTCTGAGTCTAGTTTCTCACGGTACAATTTTTGTTACGACCCAAATTCTGGGCACGTGACCGGCACGGTAACACGAATCTTATGTCACTGTAAGCCTAATTAACAACTCTATTTTTACCCCTTTTATGTTATTCATATGAAATATTTAGCGTACATAGAGAAAAATCAGAGTTTGAAAAACAAATATATATATATATATATATATATATATATAATATAGATTAATATTTAGGAAATAGCATTTAAATATGAATAAATATTAATTAAGGTTAATATTAATTAAATTTAATTTATGAATGAATACTACTTAAAATAATTATATAAAAAAATATCAATTCATACAATTTTAATGTTTAAAAAATAAATTATGATATTTCATTCATTCTCAAAGTCACGTTAACATAAATAAACCTCGTAGTTTTAAATCTTGATTTCTACCATAATTCGTATCATAAATTCTCAAAATAAATTTTCAAATTTGAATCAAATTAAATACAATAAATAAAGTAGTTTAACTACCCGAGAACCCCCTAGATGTCCTAGTTGACTACAGAGCTTCATAAACTTAACAAAAATAAAATACTAACAATATGGGACCCACCCAACAATAGGACAGTCCAACGGCAACTACTCTTCTAGCGGGAGATTCTCCTTCTCTATCTCATCTGAAAAGGAAAAATCAACGAGTGTGAAATAATAATCTCCGTGAGCGAGCCAATCCCCGCCCTAATAAAATCTGCTATGCAAAAGTAATAAAATAAAAAGCATGGGTAAAAATTATAAAATCATAAGGAAAAATACACATCAAAGAATTTCAAATCAATCAGACAATTCAGACCAATGGAACTAGTACTCGTCAATGGCAAAATATCTGGGAGCGCCCGTAAGCTCGTTCAACCAATCTCATCATATCCAGGAGCGCCCGTAGGCTCGCTCAACCAATCTCATCATATCCAGGAGCGCCAGTAGGCTCGCTCAACCAATTTCCTTAATTTTATTAACCCGCCATGATGCACAACCTCATCAGCAACGGTCAGAGCCCTTCACGGACTAAATCCGAGCTCACTTCCCTACCGAAGGAATCGTTGTCTCTACTCTTAGAGGTCAAATCATCCCATTACCCCGGATTTCCCGCTTGACATGAGAGAGGGTACTATCCCGCCCAAACACAAACAATATTCATCCAATATAATAAAATACAACATCATAAATCATCAAGTATAAATCTCTAGATAATCTCAATTATCTCAAATCTCAATTATCTCAAATCTCAAATCTCAATTATCTCAAATCTCAACCATCTCATAAATCACATGTGCATCCTTCTTCCTAACCAAAAATAATAATAATAATAATTATTATTATTATTATTATCATCATCAATCATATTTTCACCATAGTCATTACCTATCTTTATACCCCATTACTTTAACACTTAAGATAATATTAAAAAATGGTTAGTTCACTCACATGGATTCCAATGAATCCTAGCGATCAAACCGATCAAACTTGATCAAAACTCTTTGATGTAAAAAGAGAGTTTGTGCTTGTCACGACCCGTTTTCTGAGCACATGACCGGCACAATGATGAATCTCTCATCACTGTAAGCCTTCCGATAAATATATCAAATTTTCTTATCTGAAAATCATAGAGATGATTTGCATGTAATAATATATTATCAATTTAAAATATATTATTATACTGACATACAAGCCAAATGTCGAACCCCTGACCTAGATGTCCTAGACGATTACAAAGCAACATAATCTATAACAAAAGAGGGGTCTACCCGACAACGGGAAGGTCCAAAGTGATCTACTCCTCTAGCAGATATTCTTCGCTGGCAACCTGATCTGAACAAAAAGGTTGTACAAACAGTGTGAGCTTTTAAACTCAATGAGCGAATCGACCTCGCGTTAATAAAATTCAAATACATTACCAGTCATGCAAGCATATCCAAAGGCTCATACTCAACCAATAGACAGAAGATAAAAATTCATCCAATTCAACAAACGTTACTAGTACTCGTCAATGGCAATATATCCCAGAGAGCGCACACAGGCCGGCTCACCAATTATGTATATTTCCGCCATGACGCACAACATCATCCTCTTACATACAAGAAGATAAAAATTCATCCAATTCAACAAACGTTACTAGTACTCGTCAATGGCAATATATCCCGGAGAGCGCACACAGGCCGGCTCACCAATTATGTATATTTCTGTCATGACGCACAACCTCATCCTCTTAGCTAGGGCGCCTCACGGATTTATCACCAATCCGGGCTATATCCCTACTGAGGGAATCGTTGTCTCCACACTCATTGGTCAAGACACCCTGTCAACCGGGTTTTCCGCCTTGCCGTGAGAGGGGGTACTGTCCCGCTCAATCACAATCAATAGCATTTCATATCATAATCAGAAGCTCAATATAATATTCATCCATATAACAAGTATAGTATATAATTATATTATAGCTTTATAAACCACAATTCAAGAGATTCAATCTTCACATCATCATGAGATACTTGTTTTTTTCTTATCCATACTTCTGGATTAATTATCTCATTATATTCGTCATTCTGAATCCAATTTCCCTCTATGAATCTTGGGAGTGTCCTACGACATACTTTTTATCACCAATAATGCTAAAACTCTATTAAAACGGGGTCGTTTCACTCACCTGGATTCCGTACGAATATCACTTCTCTAAGTCGTTACAGACAAGAGTACACAGATGAATTTCAGTATTCTGCTACGGAGATTTTCATGAAAGATTAGAGAAAACAAGTTAGGATTGTTTTCATACAGATACTGTTCATACATACAGTACTATTCATATGTACGGTCACTATTCATACGTACGGATACTATTTATACGTACGGATACTATTTATACATACGAATAATATTCGTACATACGATCACTATTTATACGTATGAATACTATTTTTTACGTATGGATACTATTCATATATACGGTTACTATTCATACGGTTACTATTCATACGTACAGTTACTATTCATACCAGAAATAGAGAATACAATCTGTAAAAGAGTACACCAGGTAAGTTCCCAGGAAAGAGTGGAGGGTCACACTGGACACACTTAAAAACTAGGTCTTTCCTTAGCCAGAACTTTCCTAGACATGTATTCTTCACAGTTTACATTCTATTTCGGTAATCAGAGAATCAAAATAACATATAAACAGCTAAGGACAGTTTTTCTGATGTGGAAGATCGGCCAAAACCGCAACCACAGAGCATACTTAAGAAATTAACTTCTAAAATTTGAAAGACATAGAAAGGGCATAGTATCCTTACCTAAGCTGAAAAGGAAAGGCCCAAAATCTCAGAGGCCTAGCATTGAAGTAAGAGAAACTTAAGGAGAGAAGAAGAGAAGTTGAAGGTGTGAGTTTAGAAGTGAAATGAAAGCGCCTATTTATAGGAAAAGTCAAGGGTACTATTTGATATTATGCACTAATAAAATATTCAATTTACTATTTATGAAAATGACATTTCTAATAATGCAGTTACTGTGCATCTCAGAAATTTTTTCTGTTATTACTATTGGAAACTTAAAAGGAAAACTATCCTTTCACCTTAAACCTTTAAGTTTCTTTTCAATTCAGTCCTTTCACTTTAGTCCCTGAGGGTATTTTTACACATATAACGTCATTTTCTCCCACGAACTTCTTTCTAGTTTTCTCTTATGACCAAACCACATCTAGTACTTGACATTTCAATTGTATAAATGAACAGTATCATATACGTAAATAGTATTATACAGGTAAATATTACCGTATACTGAAATAGTAACAGTAGTTTGTAAACAAATATTTATATTTTATTTTTCTTGGGTATTACAGTGCTATTAATCTCCTTCTTGGTTCCTAATGTTTGCAAGATGTTATGACCTCCTTGTTTTGAGATGAATGGCCAAGAGGGGTATGTGTGTATGTGTTGGGAGACGTGCTGGAGTATGAAGCTTGAAGGTGGATGGTGAGTTTCTTGTGAATGTGGAAATGTGTTGTGTGCTGGACGGTGTCGTGAAAGGGTGGCGAGTGGGGGAAAGAGAGAGAGAGAGAGATAGAGAGAGGGCAATGAATTAATTTAGGTTCTAGGGTTTTCTAAGTTACTTAATTTGAATTTGCCAAGAGTTTGCTTAATTAACTTAAACAATTTAATTCCAATAGGTCATGACTTCTAAAACGAATTGTCAGATCATAATTGATTTAATGGAACTATCAATCCTTTTTTTTTAATAAATTAGTTGGATGGTGACCTTAGAAAAATTAATCCTTTTAATATTGAATTAAAAGGATTATTTAATAAAATAATCTTATCATAAGGGATTAGTTGGTTAAGAGTATCTTAGATGAATATTTGGTTCACTTGATTAATCCCATAGTATAACTATCATCATTATTATGATGTATCATTTATTTATATTGCTATATTTTTATTTAGTAATTTTTGAAATCCTAAAGCCCAATAGGATTTTTATTTTGATATACTGCCAACTACCTAGTTAAAGACTTATTCTTCCTATTAGTTCCCTTTTTGTGAGTTTGAAAATTCACTTTAATATTCCAGCATAGATTCACGTGAATATAATCTAGGGTCTAAACATTTGAATTTCGAGAGGTACATCTTCAGATTTAATTATCCTACTAGAAAATATAATCCTACTAGCTTACTTTGTTTAAATTCAAACATACTTGATACTCTGATCTTAATCCAATCTAAGCAAGGTAACAAATTTAGTTTTACCAACAAAACAAAAAAAAAAAGAATAAAAGATGTGTTTCAGATTTCTTATTTGGATTATTTATCATCAACTTTAATATTATTTTAAATTAGACTTGGTTAGTTTTAGATAATTGACTATTTATTTCATTTAATCCTTTGTAATATCCATTATTTAATGCTACTATTATCATTTAAATGTATGTATTTATTTATTTCCTAATAAACTGCACGGTGCCATTAATTTTCATATTTATTATATTTTTCTTTTATCCCTTTCTTATTCTTAGAAGATTTAATTATACTACTTATTTCAAAAATCAATATCTCATGATTTAAGAGTTGTTTTTCATTTCCTATTTCACATCAAGGTTGCCTATAAATTTCTCCAACTATTCCTATCTTTTGTACACATTTCGCTACACCCCACAAGATTCCAAAATCTTTCATTTTAGTCCCTGTGAGTTTCACTTTAGTCCCTGTATGGCCTAACATCACACATTGCTAGCCTACAGCCTGAAACCACATATCTAAGCATCATCACATCATATTGTGATATCACACACACATTTTACACAATATCTTCAAATCAACAATTGTGAAATAAAATTCATCAAATTAAATGAAAAATAAAAATGATGGGTATTACAATTTTCATTTGAAAACTCTTTATCGTTTGAGAGTTATGACCAATGGAGAGATTAAATATCAGAATTAGTGGTAAAGATTTTTCTATTTTGTGACCTTAGCATATTTTTGTGTGACTAACTTGTAGGGATGTATTCTTTGATGCATCTTCCATCATCTCATATTTCTAGTGAGGAACAAGTTAGAGTTGGGCATATATCAAGGTGAGTGAGTGACCTTGCTAACTAAGTTTCTTTTTAAATAAATTGCTCAAGTACAATATAAATTACACTCACACCATGATTAACTAGTTAGTAATATTAACTAGATTATGGAATTTTTTTTGTGATGTAGAGGGAAACATAATGAGGTTACTTGGGAACAGGGGATTAGTAGTTATATTGTGTATTGTGATTGTTGTAAATTGAGAAGTTAATATGTGGATGTGTTTTGGAGTAATGATTTGGTTGTTGGTTGTTGTGTGTGACATATTGTGTTGTTTGTGTAGGATACATGTTATGGTTGAGGGTATAGCCGAGAGACTGAACACATGTTATGATTGAGGGCATGAGCAAGAAACTGGATACATGTTATGGTTGAGGGTATAACCCAAGAGACGGGGCATATGATTTGGTTTTCCATGCGAATGTAAACCCATGAGTTTAAACCGAGTAGTAGTCCTGAATTTGGCTGAGTTCCCTGCAATGAACCTCAAGGATTGATTGTGGGAAATTAAGCCGAGTAGTAGTTCTGAATTTGGTCGAGTTCCTTGTAATAAACCTCAAGAATTTAAAGTCTAAGGGAACGTAAACCCTTAGATCATTGCCATTGGGTGATAACTCAATGAGGTATATGTGAGAACATAGACTCACAAGTAGGAAGGTATGTGGTTGTTGCATAATCATACTTTGTGTGTAAATTATTTATGCTTACACATGCTTTAGAGTATTAATGTGTTTTAATGAGGAATTGTGAGAGTGTAGACTCGCAAGGGGATAGCATGTTACGGTTGCATAATAAGGTACGCTAGTATTCGTCTATCTTTGTACGTGCTAGACGAATTTATTTATTTAAGTTTTGGTTGTGATTATAGTATTTATACATGTGCCTTAATTTATTGCACAGTCATTTACTCACTGAGTTTTGATAAACTCACACCCTCTGTGGTTATCTTTTTCAGATTTAGCAGCTAAGGAGAATAGGAAACCGCTGGAGATTTAGTGACTTTAGAGACATACTCCATTTTGATTGCAGGGTTCATTGAATAATTTTTAGGCTATATGCTTAAAAAAAATATTTTGTAATCCTATAGGCCACCTAAATCCTACTGTGTTTTAAAAATTTTATTATCAGTTTAGCTGTAATTTGTTTTGTAAACTATGTAATTTAAATTGTCTTTAAAAATTTATATTTTGCATAGTTGTAGATATTAGGACCGTTCAGGGAGTTATGGGTTACCATTGATGTACGTCTTAGAATTTATGTATATTCACATGACCAATTTTTGGGGCGTGACAAAAAGTGTATAAGTATGTCCTTTTAAAAAGATTATATAAAGATATTATATAAACTAATTTAATTAAAATTGCAATAACATATTCTGTAACAGTCAGTATTAGTGTTAGATAAAAATTAAAATTTATATAAAATTATTAATTCAGTAGAACTGACAAGTAGTAAATAAAAATTACAATTAATCCTGACCTGTTCAGATAAGTACAAAAATAATTACAATAATTAAATTATTTTATTTCAGAAAAGTAAAACCAAATCCACTCTTTATGAGCCCATTATCACACTCACATATATATGGCATCATCCCCCAGTTTTAATCAATGTGGTACTTGATAATACTTTTTTGAAATACACACTTTTAACTTAATTTTGTACAATCCCCCCACATATTTCAAAAGATGTTTTTAAAAATTAAATAAAATACAAAATCTGAGTTACATACTTAGGTGTAGATGCATTAATCTGATGTCCTCAAAACTATGAATCTAATCTAGACAAATAAGATATAACTTACAGAGTTAGTGGTAAAGAATATAGCTTCTATGGACAAACAAACTCTAATGTAAGTCAGAGATCTTACCAATCACATTACACCCCCACAATTTTTGTTGTTGACGTCGTGGTATGCGTTTACGGCCATGTGCGTGCTTGGTGTTCTTTAGTACTGTAGAGATTTTGCCACAATCTCACAGGAGCAACCTCACTCCACACTCATATAGGTGATTTCATGGAGTGTATCTACAATAAATACACCACCCTTAAGAGTTATGAAAATCATTAAGAGCTTTCACTCAGCCTCTCTATCAAATGCATTCTAGTACTTTTACACTAACACCATAGGAAAGGAACAATTAATTAGTGCTAGCAGAATTAACAAATGACTTGTTATTACTTATATGAACCTTCTTCATGAGATCTCCAATATCAAAGATTGGGTTACTGTCACCATTAATTTCAAATTGGTATAAGTCTCATTCCCCTTGATGTTTGAAAAATTAATTTGTTACCTAAAGATTTAGTCAAAGGGACAGCTAGATTCACTTCTAACCTCACATAATCAATTAATATTATTTCATCTCCTAGCAATTGCTTTACTACATCGTGTCTCAAACGGATACATCTACTTTTCCCATTGTAAATTTTATTCTTTGCAATGGCTATACCGTTAGGTATGAAACCAACACCATATACTTGCCAAGAAGTTTATCAACCACTCAGCCTCATTACCAGCCAACTCTAGAGCTATGAACTCTGTTCCATAATAGATCTAGCTATAATTGATTATTTGGCTAATCTCTATGATACTGTACCACCACCAAGAGTAAACACATATCCATTAGTAGATTTTGTCTCATCTAAATTAGAGATCTAGTTTGCATTGCTATATCCTTCTAATACAGTGAAAAATCCACTATATATGATACCAAGATTCATGGTACCTTTTAAATATCTCAAGAGTCTCACTGAAGCACCCCAATGGTCATTACTCGGGTTATGTGTATACTTACTCAATCTGCACACAGCATATGCTATGTCAGGTCGGATGAAGTTCATCAAGTACAACAGACTCCCAATGATATGTGCATATTCAAACTAAGCTACAGACTCACTTGAGTTTTTGTTTAGTTGAATGTTATAATCATAAGGAGTATTCACTGGTTTGTCATCAAAGTGACCAAACCTCTTGAGAAGTTTTTGAACATAATGTTCCTGTGATAGTAAAATACTATCACCTTTCTTTATAATTTTAACTCCCAAAATTACACTAGCTTCACCTAAGTCTTTTATGTCAAAATTAGAGGCAAGAAAATATTTTGTCTTATGTATCACTTTCATGCTTGTACCAAAAAGAAGCATATCATTAACATAAAGACAAATGATTAAATGATCGCCATCTATTAATTTTGTATACACACATCTATCTACTTTAACTAAAGTAAATCCATCACAAATTAAAACACTATTTAGTTTTTCATGTCATTGTTTAGGTGCATGTTTTTATCCATATAAGGATTTAAGAAGTTTGCAAAACTTTATTTTCTTTTCCAGGAAGAATACAACTTTCAGGTTGTATCAGATAAACTTTTTCATCTAAATCACCATTTAAAAACGTTGTTTTAACATCCATTTGATGAATATAAATTTTATATATTGAAGCTAGAGCAATTAAAACTCTTATTGAAGATACTCTAGTAACAAGAGCAAATGTAGTAAAATAATCAATATTTTATTTTTGTGTAAAACCTTTGACTATTAATCTAGCTTTATATTTTTCAATTGACCCATATGGGTTATATTTTCTTTTGAAAATCCATTTGCAGCCAATGGTTTTTGCTTCTGGTGGTAGATCTACCAAAATGTATTAATTTTTGTAATAAAGTCAATTTCAGTTTTAATTGCTTTTTTCCAAAGTTTTGCATCAAAAGATGCAATAGCTTCAAAATATGTTTTAAGTTCATCATCAACAACCAAAGTGTAAAAGTCATCTCCAAATGAAGTTGACTTCCTTTGTCGTTTGCTTCTTCTTAAATCCTCATAAGCATTCCCAGATAAATTTTTAGATATTTTCTCATTTATATTTTCCTTATTAATATTTTGTAAAGATACACCATCAATATATTTATTTTTTAAAGGAAAAATATTCTCAAAAAATTTTTCATTTTTTGTTTCTATTATAGTATTAATATCTAATACATCACTATTTAAAACAAGAAACCTATATGTTGTGGTATGTTCAGCATATCCAATAAACATACAATTAGATGTTTTAGGCTAATTTTCTTTTCTTAAGGTCAGGCAACATAACCTTAGCTAAGTACCCCCACACTTTTAAATATTTTAAATTAGGCATATGATTCTTCTATAATTCATAGGGTGTTTTATTTGTCTTCTTATAGGGAATCCTATTTTGTAAGTGAAGCAGATAATAATATGTCACCCCACAAATTATCTACTGTCGAATAACTAAATAACATAGCATTTATCATTTCTTTTAAAGTCCTATTTTTCCTTTCAGCTACTTTATTAGGTTCAAGTGAATAAGGAGGAATTGTTTCATGAATTATCCCTTCTTTTTCACAAAAATCATTCAATAAAATATATTCTCCTCATCTATCTGATCTAATCCTTTTAATCTTTTATTTAATTGATTTTCTACCTTAGCCTTATATTTTAGAAATGAATTAAATGTTTCATCTTTATTTCTAAGTAAATACACTTTTGTATACCTAGAAAAATCATCTACAAATGTTACATAGCATTTTTTACCACCTCTATATTTTAAGTCTTACAAATCTGTATGAATTAAATTTAATAAATTTGTTTCTCTTTGTGTGTTATAAAAAGACTTTTTTGTTAATTTAGATTCAGTACATATTTTGCACTTATTCAAGTTAATATTACTAAAAATTAAAAATAATATATTCAAGTTAATATTACTAAAAATTAAAAATAATCCTATTTCAATCATTTTCTTAATGTAAAAAATACTAACACGTCCTGATCTAGTATACCATAAATCTGTCGAGTTAATCAAATAAACAGAATTTGCATATTTTTCATTAATAATATTTAAAACATTCAATACAAAAAGTCCTTGATTATAATAGCTTTTTCCCACAAAAGTATTATTTTTTGTCATTATGATATTGTCAGATTCGAACGATATTCTAACCCCAGCTTTTCCTAATAGAGGTACAGAAACTAGATTAGCTCTAATATTAGGCACGAGCAGAACATCATTCAACGGCAAGATCTTGCCAGATGTGAGTTTGAAAATAACTTTTCCTTTTTCAAGAACACTAGCGGTGCTAGAGTCACCAAGATATACATGTTATTCTCTGTCCCCTATTAGAGTGTAGGAGGTGAAAGCTTCTTTGTTCGCACAAATATGCTTAGTAGCCCCAAAGTCTACTACTGATTCTTTCACATTAGTGACCAAGAGAGCTTCAAAAACAATAGCAGCTATTTTGTCATCTCTTTGAACCAAATTCACATTTGGCTTAGGAGGATTATTACCTCTTGCTCTCTTTCTCAATTGCGTTGCATGATGTCTTGTTTTTCCACAAACAAAGCAACTTCCCTTCTTCTTGAAGGTGGGGTTAGAAACTCTAGACTTGTAATCATATTTATATTTATTTTTATTTTTACAATAAGAGGTACCTTGCACCAAATTCACTTTTGACATGATCTCTTTAGCATTTGCCATTTTAGACTCCCTTCTGTTAATGTCTTCAATAATGATGTGCGTGATAAGTTCAGGAAGCACCAGTTGTTTGTGCTTGTGCTTAATTGCTACTTGTAGTGTTTCAACAAATTCAATAATTTCTTGATCAAGATCCTATCAACTAATTCATTAGGCATGCGAATGTCTTCAAGCCGCAAGTCCTCCAAAAGTTTGTGGTACTCATTGATCTGGACTTTGACATCTTTATCGTCTGCCATTTCCCATCGATAGTAGTTTCCAATCACAAACTTTTGTTTTCCAGCATCCTTTGCAATGTATCTAAGAATCATCAATTTTCAAATTTTGTTCACTTCCTTGTAGGTACAATAGACATCGAACAAATTGTTAGATAAAGTACTGATAATTGTATGTCTATATACCTTATTAGCATATGTCACACATCAAGTTGATTAGAATCATCAGTAGACAAAGGCTTCGACTATGTCAATGTCGTAGCGACTCCATGCATATCGAGAATGGAGTAAATAGGTTCTTGCCATCTTCGAAAATTCTGACGATCGAATATCTAGATTTTGGAGATGTCAAGGAACGACTTTGAGAATGCGACAGGAGGCATTACCTAGACAGATGGCACGTCAGGTTGCTGGATGGTGGCGGTAGCAGTAGGTGTACCATTTTGAGGAGCGGCTACAATAGCGTTGGCACTCATCTTTTCTTAAGATTGTTGTAAAATTTTGCCAATGAATAACCTAGCCTGATTCGTCCTTTGGTTGATACTGTCCTTAAGAAAAGATTCGTAACTTTTCTCCCAAGATAAAGCAGGCATTCTGAAAAAAAAATTAATGTAACAAAACAGCAGAAAAAATATCGATAGTAACCCAATTTTTCTTTCAAAATCAAGAAGGAAAACCGTAGTACTGTCACGCCAATATATTCACAAAGTGGAAGGAAAAAAGTAATACTAGAGAAGTGGGAGATATCTTCGTGAAAATGGGAAAAATTGTGGTATATGAAAAAGTCATGAATAATGGAGAGTGGGAGATTTTCCAATGTGTATGTCGAAAAGTTGTCAGTATATCCTTTTAAAAAGATTGTATAAAGATATTATATAAAACTAATTTAATTAAAATGTAACAGGATTAGTTTCAAATAAAAATTAAGAATTATATAAAATTATTAATTCAGCAGAATTGACAAGTACTAAATAAAAATTACAATTAATTCTGACCTGTTTAAATAAGTACAAAAATAATTACAATAATTAAATTATTTTATTTCAGAAAAGTAAAACTAAGTTGCTTCAGAGGAGATAGACGAAGTAGCACAGTACTCCCTTCAAAAATTGTGAAATTGATAGCTACTTAAAATATAACACTAGACAAGGATGGGATTATGTAGTTAAGTTGCTTGGCCCACAAGTTTGTTTTAAGCCCAAAAATTCTAGTCAGATTTAGACTTTCGACCCAAAAGAAAAGCCCAAAAGCTCTTTTTTGGGGGAGTTGTTCTTATTTTTTGTATTACTTGTATTCAAATATGAATTTAAACAAATTTTTATATATTTTTTGAATTATTATACCTGCAGACCCAAAAAAAAAAGAATTATTATACCTGAAATAATGAAGAATAATAAAGAACTATTTGAAGAGTTTAGCAATGATAAAAAATAAAATAAAATATCCTGTTAATTGACATTTCAACAAGGCAATCCGTTGTAGCCCATACCAAAAAAAGGAACATTGTAAATGGGTGACATTTTTGTCCAAAAAAAAGGTGAGTCATTTTTTTTTGAAAAAAAAAATGCTATCTGCATCCTAGTTGATTTGCCGTTCAAACTTCTTATCTTAACTGGCTTATTTGAATTTGATGTTGCAATGGGAGTCTTTTGCCAATGTGAAAATAAAAAAACGTCACAAACTAAAAATAAATAAAACTAGATATAAATTTTCAATCGTTGTGATTCAAAAAGGGAAGGAAAAAAAATGTAAACTACAAGATCAACTTACCACTTTATATATATTGTAAAGAACACTCAGTTCTTTTGATAGAAATTCTATCGATAACAGCCTCTCTCTTCTCATTTCTAATAGTCTTAAATAATGGTCATGGAAAAACCCTCCATGCATAGATAATATAATTACTTTATTATACTTAACAAAAGTTCTTTTGGCAATACAAACTGAGGACAGTAAATTAAAATACATTTAATGAAATAAGGAAAGCAATTAAAAATCCAAAACACACTAAAAGTGTAAATAACCCATCTTGAACATATTAGATCTTGTACCAAAATTTAAACCACAAATATTCAGCATCCGATCATAGCCTCGGTTTTGGAGCAATTTCATCTCTAAATTCACATTCTAATAAGTGCAACAAGACACTCGTGTCAGAATCGAGTTCTATTTGTTGTACGATTGTAATTTTTATAAATTTTACTCTTTTAAATTAGCAAAAATGAATAGATTGGGTTTAATCCAACAGGTTAAACTTATTTCAAAGACTTTAAATAAGCCAGTTTGTTGCCAATATTGAGTATCGATGTGCATCTCAATCTTGTCAATTGAGTCAACCTTAGTCGCCAGCTTCCCATCTAAATGTTTTAATTAACCTCATCAGAGTTCATAGGTATACATTATGCTTTCAATAGGAATATTTAATATTATTTGTCAAACTTCACAACACTTTTGAGCCTTTTAGGATCTAATGCACGTCCAGCCAAAATCATTGATATATATATATATATATATATATTTGAAGTCGACCTCTATGTATCTTAATTATCTCAAACATTATAATTCTCTAAATTTAATTTCTAAAATATCAATTATTTCAATTTAATTTTTACAATAGAGTTTGCTTAAAATAATTTTTAGCAACAAAAAGTTTAAAATTTATTGATTGTATATTTTGTAATTTAACAATGAATCTCAAATAGACACAAATATAATCTTTCAAAGATTAAATTGAAACATTAAATTTTTTAAAAACTAAGTTAAGAAAATTGTAAGATTTTAAAAACTAAATCAAAATATACTCTTTTTTAAAATAGACACAAATATAATATTTCAAAGATTAAATTGAAATACTAAATTTTTCAAAAACTAAGTTAAGAAAATTGTAAGATTTTAAAAACTAAATCAAAATATACACTTTTTTTTTTCTCTAGACTAACTATGGGCCTGTTTGATTTTGTTTTCTACAAAACAGTTGTTTTTTTTTTTTTAAGAAAAAGAAGTGTCTGTCAATGCTTGTTGCCTTTTCTTATGTAACTTGACATATTGCACTACTCCACAAGTAACAAGCAATACAGCAGTATGTTGATGCTAGTGTCCGATGCAATATTTTCAGCTGCATCATCCCATAAAGGGATTTATTAAAATGAAAATCCCTAACCGCATATGGAGTACAGTTCTCACTTCAAACAATCAGATATATTAGGACATTGATGCATGCTCCAGCTGATGCAAAGAAAATTGAATGAAGAAACATGTTTTATGCACTCAATGAAGCGCCAGAGTTCCTTTTGCACTCTGCGAGCATATCCATATAAAACTGGCACCTACTAATGTCATTACCATAGCTGTTCAGGCACTGCAAGCAAATCAACATTTATATAAGAACAAAGTCATAATCAATAAACAAAGCTTAATGGAACAAAATTTCATAGGCCGTTACACATATGTCTAAACTAATACCAAAAGGGAACAGATACACAAAATCAGGCGAAGGAAGTTTCAGGCCTGTTTAACACAACACAGAAATGACGTGATAACTACTAGCTATTATACCATTTCCATTGCTGCTAAAGAAAGGTTTCCAATCAGCCAAATTAATTATAGTATGACTATGTTAAAGCATATGATGTCAAAAACAAAATATATATTGCAACAATATTCACTTTTTTTAAATATCAGCATGCAGAGTCATTGCTGAGTGACGATATAATGATTATATATTCATTTTTTTAATTCACATTTTACAAATATCTATAGTTCAAGACTAATTAAGGAAAGTGACATAATCATACAAGTCCAGTTATGTTTGAGAAAATCACCAATTGATGTATGTAGACCTCTATGTATTAGTTTACTAACATAACAGAGATGCAAAAACAAAGGAAATTCTTTGTGCAGGACAATGATATAATAAATGTCCGACAGTTAAAACAAATTCTATACCCTATTTCTACAGTTCTAAACTAACTAACTGGCAAATTGCTGTCAGTTGTATAGTACCAAAGAAAAGGGCGGGGGGAATGTTTCCTGTGCCATAGCAGATGCCCAAAATTAAGCCACATGGTTTTGACTGATATGGATCTAAAAATGGGAAGACAGAAACTGTGTTTCAGGCTCAGTGCAACTTATACTACTACGGCACAATGCTACTTTGTAAATTCAATATAACCCCCCCCCCCCCCCCCCCCCACCCACACAAAAAAAAAAAAAACAGACACACACACACAAAAACATAAGGCGAAAATATAAAAGGCCAGATTCCAGAACAAAATAGACAATACATACATCCTGAAAAGCTTTTGAGTGAACATTGCATGCATCGCCACCAAAACTATTTGCAGTAGGTGCAGGGGCGGCAGCAGCAGCCTCAGAGACTACTGTTTCATGTTGAATGGTACGAGGACCCATTACGGCATCTACAGCCCTGTGTGCCATTGCACTTCCAGTTCCAAAAGCCATACCTACAAAATTAAGAAAAGACAAATACATATTTAGTGCCTCATATGCATATAAAGATACATTCATAATTTCCGCACAGCAAACAGTGATCATTTCCCTTGACATACCCTGAGCTATGGTTGAACCAATGCCACCGAGAATAGATCCACCGCCACCGCTTTGAGCAGGAGCTGGAGGAGGAGCATGGTGGACTGCGTTAAGACATCAAGAGATGGTTAGCCAGAGAAATAAATTAAATCTCAAGAGTCTTTCGTGGCAAGACACAGATTTGTATAAGAAATCTATTAAAGTCATTTCTTTATGTACCTGGCTGAGGGGGGTTACGTGCAGGCGCAGCACGTGGAGCTGGACGAGATGATCTTCCTACATAAATAAGTATAAAACGAAAGATCATTTTTCCATCTTCATCTATAAAATGATCCACAAAATGAAATATCCTACCCCGAAACATTACCCGCTTTCCCATCATCTGGGAAAGACGAAAGCAAAAGAAGGCAGAAATTTAAGAACCCATACATATATCACGGAGGGATAAAGTTCTCACATTTCTTCGATAACCAAACATTGATCATGGGCAGATTAACAAGAGGGGGGGGTGGAGGAACCTAGAAATCATCGAAGGCGAGATAATCTAATAGATCTTAGAACAAATTATTATATAGAAAATGGGATTCACGCAAGATGCCAAGGCAAGATGAGATCGATAGAAATTACCACCGGAGCTACGGCGAGGCATGGTCGGAGTTTGTTCCTAAGGCGGTGAAGCGATTGTTTCAGAGGAGGAAGACGCAGCAGCCACGAATATGCCTTTTGAAAATATCCAATAAGCCGTGACCCGGAAACTGTGATATTTATAGATGAAATTCTGGGGGTGACGTGGCGGTTATGGATTGGCGCAGCTGAAGATCATTGACGTTTTCCGCGTGTGATCAGTGATAAGGGTGACTATTCTTTTTATTTTTTTTGGACAAAGAAAAATCATTTGTATTACAATAACATAGTTACATAAAAAAGCAGCACCAAAATCAATACAACAACGAGGATAGAGTGCCTGCTTAATAAATCGTCATTTTGAAATTTTTTCTTACAGTATAATCTTTTAAAAAATTAAATGTTTAATATTGAGATATTTAATTTTTTTAAAAGATGAAATAAATATTCAATATTGAGACATTTAGGACCTTTTTAGTTTAGACATTTTATGTTTCTATTTTTATTGAAAATAGAAAATGAATTTAAAAATGTGTTTGATTTAGTTTACTGAAAATTTTTTTTTGAAAACATTCCTTAAAATACTTTCAGTGTTTCAAGAAATAAAGATTGGAAATAAAAATAAGAAATGTTTTCACAAACCAAACAAACTCTAAATTTTTTAAAAGATTGCACTGCAAGAGAAGATTTCAAAATGACAATTTATTTCATATTACAATACTGGCTGGATGTATTAATAAAAAAAAGATGTTGGTCGTTGGATTAGTGTGATCCAATGGCCACTTAGAAAAAACAAGCACTCAGCACTCATACAACAACATTAAAAGAATATAAAAGGTAACGCACTCCTAAATCCTAAATCAGAACCAGCCTAAATAGAGTCAATACTCCTTAAAACTAGATATAGGTCTTCTAACAACATGCAGATCACCCTTTTTTTTTCTCTCTCTCTCTCTAGTCTCATGCGATACTATTATTGTAAAGGCTCTGACAATTAGAATAGATCTAACTCTGCAAAGATGCGGGCCTTCACCAAAAATCGTTAAGGAAGCCTTCCTCAAAGTAGCCTCCTTTGTGAAAATGCATGTTGGCTCCATCTTCTTCGTTGATGACAAAGTGAGAATGAAAAACAAAACCTCTTATAAAGAAGAGAAGAAAAATTTATCTATTTTTTTAAAAAAATATTCTTACAAAGAAGAAATGAGAGAAAAAAAAAAGTAATAGAAGAGGTGCGCTTTGTTTCTTTTTTTTTTTTGGATTAAATGGAGGTGAGCTATGCTAGGATTGTACCTGTTGCCCTCCAACATCTCTCAGTATTGGTTCGTTTAGAGCTCAAAAGTCTAGTCAAATTTAAACCGTTGACGCAAAAGAAAAGCCCAAAAGATCTTTTTTGGGGGGAGTTGTCTTTTTTTTTTTGTATTACTCTATTCTATTATGAATTTAAACAGATTTTTATATATATTTAGAATTATTATACCTGAAATATTGAAGAATAATAATGAATTATTTGAAGAGTTTAGCAATGATAAAAAATAAAATAAAATATGCTGTAACAATTAACATTTCAACAAGGCAACCCGTTGTAGCCCATCCCAAAAAAAAAAAAAGTACATGTATTTAAATTTGATAAGTGACATTTTTTTTTTGAAAAAATGCTATCTACATCCTAGTTGATTTGCTGTTCAAGCTTCTTAAATGGTTTATTTGAATCCGACGTTGCAATAGGAGTCTTTCGCCAGTGTGAAAATAAAAAACGTCACAAACTACAATTAAGCAAAACTCTACATCGAAAATTAATTTCAATAGTTGATTCAAAAACCAAAAAAAAGAAGAGATTTTAAGCTGCAAGATCAACTATTACTCATCCAAAAACCTGAATGAAAAGCCTCCAAATAGCTTAATGAAAATTGACATTTTGACCAGCAAAAATGCTAATAAGATTAAAAGAATGAAAAGAATAAATCACCTCACCACTTTTAAGATAAAGAATATATTCCACCACCTTATAGCATTTATAGTTGTGAACTTTACTTGAATTTTTATTGTGGGTCTTATAATATCGCATCAGCTTAATCAACTCTTCATCACAGTGATAAACCTCTTGAATTCGAATCTTCTGCCTTATGATAAAGGTGTCATACTTTGATCTAAGCAAAGGTGCCAGATCCAAACCTCTTAAAAACTCACAAATAGATTTTATAATAAACTTTTTACTACTTTAATATTTATTACTCTTCACTAACATTTATTATAAGTTAATTATTTTATTATTACTTTTTGTATAAGAACTATTTTTATGCGTAGTAGTTAGTGTGGCGAACTACAATAGTGAATCAAAATAAAAATTAATTCTTAAATTTAAAAATTTTTAAAAAACCAATAATGTAGATGCTCTTAAAGATACAAGATTGTTTGGGTTATTGCCACTTAAGAGACAAACTCCTAGAGATACATGAAAAAATAAATAAAGAACACTCCCATCTTCTTGTGATAAAAATTCTCTCTAACTGTCTCTCTTCTCATTTTTAGTTGAGTTTTACATAGTAGAGTAGTCACTAGTCATGGAAAAACCTTCCATGCATAAGTAGTATAATATATTTTTACCCTTAACGAAAGTTTGTTCGGCACTACAAAATAAGGACAATAAATGAAAATACATTTAATGAAATAAGAAAAACAATTAAAAAAACCAAACACACTGAAAGTGCAAATGACCCATTCTTCGACATATTAGACCTTTACCAAAATTTAAACTACAAATATTCAGCAGCAGATCATAGCCTCGGTTTTGGGGCAATTTCATCTCCAAATTCAGATTCTAACAAGTGTAACTAGGCACTCCTGTGTCAGAATCAAGTTCTCTTTGTTATATGATTGTGATTTTTATAAATTTCACTCATTTAAAATAGCAAAATAAATAGATTGTGTTTTTAAAAGATTGAGTTTGTTTTAATTTGAGTTCTTTTTTTCTATCAAAATGACTTTCAGTAATAAAATGTTTGAAATTTAATAATTATATATTTTGTGATTTAGCAATGTGACCAAATTTAGATTTTTATGGACTAAATTGATAATTTTAATTTTTTAAAGATTAAATTAAAAAAATTAAAATATTTTAAACACTAAATCAGAATTTATTACTTTTTCTCTTGAGTTTAGATTGTCTATTTTTTTTATGAAAAGCTGCTTCTGCTTTTCTTATGAAACGGCGACGTTTTGTATTTTTTTTTTTTTAACTTAAAACGGCGAAGTCCAGTGTGGCTTTTTTTTTAAAAAATCTTTTCTTTTCTTCCTTCTTACCCGTTACTCTCTTCTCTCCACCATGAACGCCGCCTCCTCGTCAGCCCACTCAAGACGATGAGCATCGGATGCTTGCGATAGCAGAGCCGAGAGGAAGGCTGACTCCCTCCGTCATTCCGCCACTGCTCTCTCCAATGGTTCCCCGGTTTAGACACCCAAAAATTTCACTCTCAATCAACACACACCGTAACAAAAAAACAAAGAGGAGAAAAAGAATTTTCTAACAGAGCAATTGATTCGTCTCACCCATCGCTGCTACTCCCTTCGCCGTCGTGATAGTCCGCATCGAAGAAGAAGAAGGGCGCAGATGATGGCGACACAGAGAAGCACCACGGAACTAAAACGGCCAAGGAAAAATTCAGAATCAAGATCCCTAGTAGCTTCGAGATAAGCTGATATAAAAGAAAATGGGTACACGTGTTCAGATCTCTAGTAGAAATTTGTGTATTGTGGAGACTGGAGACACTGCTCATGACCTTCTTTCTTATCAAAATGCTAATCGAACTGCTTTTTCACTTTCATAGTTGGGAATTGCAAGACAGGAGCAAAAGTTAGAGCAAAAATAGAGGTGGGGTGCACTATGTCTTCATGTCTTCATGGGATCCGGATTTTCTGCCTTTTTTTTTTTTTATTGTTCAGTTTTTAGTAATAATTTTTATTATTATTAAAAAATTTTTAACAACAATTTTATTATTGTTAAACTGTTGTTAAAGAATTTTAGTAACGATAAAAATTATTATTAAAAGTTGAGCAAACTTCTACTTTTTTGTTTTTGTTTTTAAACAGAGAATCCGCGCGCCTTCATGAACATGCAGAAAGAAAAGAAAGTTAGAAATGATGGATTCATGGTGATGGTGCTATACTTTTAGGCGGTCTACAAGGAGTAAAGTCAAGCATGGCAGCCTACAAATGCTCCTTCACTGCAATTAATTCTCGCGTATACTCCACACACTCCATTGTTCCCTTTTTGAAAATTCAAATTAATCCTTATGATACTTGGTGGCAGCTGGATCTCTTTACACGTGTACTCCACTACCATTGTCCCACATTGGCCGAGAAAGAACTCTTGAGCAGAGAAGAAATTCCAACAGCTTGTTTCTGTGAGATTTTCTCTTCCTTCCCGCAAGCAAGTTTGAGAGAACGCCTTCCGAATCCTTTGGTTTTAATGTCCGAATTAAGAGAATCTTCTCAGCAAAAGGGAGTACAGCTTAAAGAAGAAGAATTTATAATAAAATTCTTTCGGTTCTGGTTCGAGGATCCTTCGACTATGGTGGCTTCTAGACTAAATATGGGACTATTTGATTTTGTTTTTTGTTTTTAGAAACAGAAAAGCAAAAAAAAAAATTGTTTGATAAAAGTGTTTTATCTTTTAGTTTTTAAAAACAAAAAGACATGATTGGTGTTTTAAAAGTAATAAAATCAAAACAATTTTAAAATGTTCGAAATTCTTGTTTTATATTTTCATTAACGGAAGTTTTGTAATTTAGTGATGCGATGTCTCTCCACCCTCGCCTCTCTCCCTTCTCTCTCATCCTCCCCTCAATCTTCTCTTATTTCTCTCTCTTTCCTCTCTCTAACATACTTTTATTTTTGCATTTTCAAATATGCTTTCAAAACAAGTTTTTCAAACAAATTTTCTATTCTTTTGTTCTCAAAACTTGTTTCTGAAAAAAATTTTAAAAAAAATTATTTTGAAAATAAAAAAACAAAAAAATAATCAAACAAGCCCTATAACTTGAGAGATAGTTTTGAAAAAAGACGTAACAAGCAAAATTAAATACAAAAATAATACTTTATATATTCAATTAACTTCATTACAGATCATCAACAATTATTGCACAAACATAACATAAATAATATTCAACCAAGCATGTGAATGACATCTTGAGCTAACCCAGCAAGAGCCATGAGATCTTTGTTCCTATCAGTTAAAGGCGATGGCCTCTTTTCAGGCCCCAGAGAGAAATACCCCTCAGTTTCATTTGCCAATTTGGCTGTAGTCACCAAAACGTCGATGGCCATCTTATACCGATCTGCTTCTAAATATTGAACTGTAAGTTCAATATTCAACAGTATCATATTATAAAAGTTGTCACAGATTTTGAGTTTTTCTAGGACAACAGGATCTTTGATCTCACCAAGCAACTTTGGGATCACTTTCACTTTGGTTTCGTTAGCACTATCCGATGCCTTCTCACACATGATGGTCGCAAGCCCTTTAGTGTCTGATGTTGCACTTTTAGGATCTGATTCTAAGGTTGACACACACAGACTGGGATTGCCGGTCTTCTGACACACTTGTTCCACCAGATTGTTAGCAGTAAATTCTGTTGTTGATAGCTGATATGGTGAAACAAATGCAACAAGAATCAATGCAAGCTTGAGGGTTTTCATGTTCATCTTTGCCTTTCTGCACAGCATGTTTCTTCAAGAGAGACGTGGGATGATGCAGTGTTTTATATATATAGATATATATATATATAATTCACTAATTACTGGTTACGAATTACTATAAAAGTTAATTTCTATATATCTATAGACTAAACCAATCCACTCTTAAATATTTAATTCACTAATTACTATAAGAGTTAATTTTTATATTCTGCCTTCGGAATACCCACTAGCATTAACCATATCAAATATGAATTCACTGCATTGAAAACAGGTATATATCCATATGGTCACAAATCCACTCTTAAATACTTAATTCACAAATCCACTCTATTTATAGTAATTTCTATATATCTATATATCTATGGACTAAACCAAATTCACTCTTAAATATTTAATTCACTAATTACTATAAGAGTTAATTTCTACATTCTGCCTTAGGAAGACCCACTAGTAACTGTATTAAATATGAATTCACTGCATTGAAATAGTCATTGATATGGTCACAAATATATTAATATTAATTCATATTTAATGTAGAATATTAAAAATCTTACACATTTGTCAACCCTGTAATTAATATAATTAGTAATGACTTGTACGTGCCTAATAATTGTTCTATATTCCAAATTTTTAATAAAATATTTTTTCCCTATTGAATGTAATTAATTTGATTAGCAAATGAATTTCAAGCATCAACTTAATTTTGAACGAATACTCAAATTGAAACAGTGTCGATGAAGATGTACAAAAATTAAATTCATTTTGAAACAGTTTACTTCCATATTAAATGTCTCTTATGATAATCTATAACATCTTGAGTTTAAAAATAATCTACTGTGAACCCTTTAGGACTCGTAATAAGAAATTTATTCAATTAAATTACAATCTTTGGGAACCGGAATGGAAATTTCTAGTTGGAATAAGAAGTATGGAAGTAATATTAAGAAGAAAATTATGGAGTTGTAAAATTTTGCTATAATAAATATTATATTACAGGTTAATCTGAATACTTTCTAAATTAGTTATTGAGAATTTGTTGGAAATCAAAATAAAATAATAAAATTTAAGGATTCGTTTGAAAAGTTTATGAAGTTATGGGTAGCATTTGATTATTGGTGGAAAATGATAATATAAGGAATGGTTAAATAAACAAATAAATCTTGGAAACTTTTACTAAATTCATGAGGACTAGAATGTAACATTATTTGAGAAAGTATGGGCTCATATAAATTTAAGCTCGAGGGATTATATGTGGCACCTTGAGAACATTGTAATATCCGTTAGTTTCGGAGTATAATTCTTTTGATAGTATTTTAAAATTTTACAACGTTACTTTAGTTATTTATTTTAGTCATTTTTAATTTTCATATTTAATTGTTCTCTTTGAATATTTATGAAAATTGAATTAAATGACTGGACTGAATATTTATACCATGTGAGGTATATTTTTAAGAATAGTGAAATTTATGGAAAAGTGGTTTAAGAATAGTCATTAGTCAATTAATTGTAATTTGACTGGATGGGTTTGGGTGTTGGGTCATGGATACCTATGGGTTATTCATATAACCCATTAAAAACCCTTAACCTAAAACTTCAATAGTATCATCTCATTTTTCACGCGTCTGAACAAAGGTAGAAGTGAACAGTGAATTTTTCTCTCAAATTTCTTCATCCTGCTCTCAAATCCTTTCCTTGATCTTTAGAGTTTTGATTATTTGTTCAGTTCAACTGGTTAACAATAATCTAAGGTAAGCTTCAATCTCATTATTTTCCTCAAATTTCAATTTATGTGAAAGATTATAGGATATTTTGTTCTTGAACATTTTGATGATAATTCATGGATTTAAGTTGTTTTGGAGGTTTTTGAGTTAAGATTGAGTTAAAGTAAGTTAGGAGAGATGAAATTTTAGTTTAGAAACAAAGAATTATAAGATGAAAAATTTTGGAAGATTTTCTGCAAATTGGAAGTTACTGTAGCAACTGAAAAATCTAGAAATTTTTGAATTTACTGTAGCAGTTACTGTAATGTCGGCAGTTAACGGTACTGTAGTGGTCAATGTACTATAGCAAACATCACTGTAGTGAACTGTTACTGTAGCAGATTGTAATTGTAGTGAACCGTAACTGTATCAAACCGTCACTGTAGTGAACCGTTACTGTAGCTATGTTGACCGTTGACCGTTACTGTAGCAATAAAAAAATATTGCATATTTTCATGATTTTGTTCCTTTTCTTATTTTTCCTTGTGATATCTTTTATTAGGAAATTTTCCTACACAAATTCTAGTGTGGAACAAGGTAAATTTGGACAAATATCAAGGTAAGTGAATAAACTTGCTAAGCTAGTTTGATATTATTAGTCAAAGTACAATATAAGTCTCATTTACAATATTATTTGGATATTAAGCAATCAATCTTTCAGATGACAATATATGATGATTGATATATATTTTTTACAAAAATTCAAAGGAATAAAAGTATGTACAAATTAATTTATTTCATGGTAATTGTATTATGTGATAAATTCTCAATATTTTATTAATGAGCAAAGATTTACGGGATCTAATACATGAGTTTGAAAGGGTTAAAGTCTTATACTACTCAGTTATAACTATGAAAACCTATGCACAAGTTTGAAAGGGTTAGAGTCCCATACTACTCGGTGTAAATAGATGAAATCATAAATACGAGTTTGAAAGAGTTAGAGTCTCATACTACTCAGTGTATATTTATGAAATCTTATTCACGAGTTTGAAAGGGTTAGAGTCTCATACTACTCGATGTATAAGACAGTTGATAATATGAATAAATGTGGTATTTATATTTTTGATATTTTAGATAGTACAGTTATTTACTTATTGAGTTTTTAAATAAACTCACACTCCCTATGATTATCTTTTCAGATACAGTAAACAAAGAAGAAGAGTATCCGATTGAAGATTAGAAGCCCCTTAGAGTTATTCTCTATTTTTGTCTAGTGGAATATCAGTACTTATTAATGTGAATACTAGAAATACTCTATACTTTTTATATGTCTCTTAGGCTTGCGATGAGATAAACACATCAGATTATGTATGCTTATATTTGTTTATCAGATGATTATAATTCTATTGTGTGGAATGAATGATAAAGGTTGAATGTAAAATCTTACAGAATATATGTGAATAACTCATGTTTGAAAATTTTATCAAATGAGTAGTTGTGAATATTAAGATTATCCAGAATTTCGGGATACCATTGAGATTTTTCCTAGAATTAGTATTTTTTCACATGTTCAATTTTTGGGATTTGACAAACATGACATGTGTCCTCTCTTCCACCACTAGTTAGTCCTCAAACTTCTTAAGGAAGCTTCAGCCATGCCATATTGGGGGGCGAGCGGATCTCGTGCTTGTCCCGAGGAACAAGCACGATGCTTGTCTTTTAGCCATGGTTTTAACTGTAGCTAAAGGTTTTAACAATAGTTTGAACACTTTTAGCAACAATTTACCATTGCTAAAACTTTCAGCAACAGTTCAAATTATTGTTGACAGTGTTTTAAAAAACATCGTTTTTAACCATGGCTACTAGGATAAGCACGGTGCTTGTCCCAGCAGCGTATTCGGAGTCTATTATGAGAGGGGCTCTCGGTCACACAGAAAAAGGAAAGGAAAGGAGAAGAGAGTGGCGAGGGGGAGAAAGAGAGGTCGAACAGGCGAGAGAGAGGCAGTCTAACGTAGAGATTATCACTGCCAGCCACCACCATAGCCACCGTCCACCCTTCTTTCTCTTGCTTTTGTTCCTTTTTCTACTGTCTGACGCGATGGCAAGAACGAAGAAAGGAGAAGGAAATCAACGAGATAGAGCAATGACCATTGATCTCCGATGTTAACCAAGGTGAGTATCCTCTTTCTCATTTTCTTTTTTCTTTCTTCGTCAAAATCCCTGGTTGATCGTGATAATGGAGTGGAAATTGGTTTGGGCAAGGAAATGGGTTGTTATCCGTGAATACTACATATGATAGCAATAGAGAGGAAGAAGAATAAAGGGGTTGATTCGAGAGGTAAGTAGATTATTTTTATTGTAAATTTTCCTGCAAATTCATAGTATGTAGACTAGTTTTGAGTATTGAAATTGGGATTATGAAGTAGATGAAGTAGTATGAACTGAATTGATTCTTGGCCGAGAGAATTCAAGACAAGAACCATTTTTAATGTAAATTTATTGTAGAAAAATCTGATTGGTATAAGGATGGAATCAATGGAAATTTAAATGGTTAATCATAAAGAATTGATTCAAATTTTGTCTTGGAGAAAAATTTGGCATGGTAAATTATAATTCCATGGATTGATTGTTTCTTTAATCAAGGCTAATTGTACGAGAAGAAAAGCGAAATTGAGTTAGCTGAATGACTGTGAGATGATATTTTAACATGTCTTTTTCTTTCTATTAAATTTTGGGTGTATGCTGTAGTAATTAATTTCTTGAATTTTCTCATTTATTATGGTTCTAACCTAAACCATAAAGTTATTTAAAAATGAAAATGAACCTAGATATGAGTGGGTCTGAAATTAGGTTGTTGTATATCATGGCCAATAGCTTAAGGATTAAAGTTAGAAGTTAGAGACCTTGTAATTTAGTTCCTATGTACCGTTAACTAATCTTAACCAAGTTTAATGTTGGTCCATAAAGGTTTTGCATTTATGTAACATCTAAATTGTGTGACTTAGCATAGTATAGAAGAAACTTATTTCTAAAACTCTTTGTTTCAATAAATTGTCATCAAATGAATTAGAGGGGTTGGTCTTGGAGCAGTTAAAGAGAGTTGGGAATTAATTTATTAAGTGATTGGTAATGATAGAAGAAAAGATACACAGAGAATTGGTGTAAATTAATTCATAGAAAACATAGCTTTGTTGTGAAGATAAAGAAATTATGTTATGATGTGTATGTTCATGTACATTGTGAGAAAAGAAATTTAATTAATTAATTGTTACATATAGAAGGAAAATATGTGGATATATATATATATATATATATATATAGGTATACAAATAAGAACCATATTTTTGAATGATTGCTAGATTATGTTGTTTGTTGTAGAAGGTAAACTGAATTTTATGAATTATGGAATTATATTAAACTACTATATTGGTGAGTTGTTTTCACATAATTAGATATTAAAATCTAACCCTTGATTCTTATTATGGTTTATTAGAAAGAAAAGTAAGTTTAGTGTTTTACTTGAAGTGTAGTACGATGAAATTTTCTGATGAGATTACGTACTGTTGGTATTTGAGTTAAATTGCACAACTTGATCAGTAAATCAAATAGAGTTAGCAAGGACATAATGTGAGGGAATCTCCATTTATTGTGTTTGTATATTCCTTAATATTTGTTACTAAAAGTATGATGACTGAATGAATTCTGACATCATATGTTGAAAGTATTGTATAATCCATGGGAAATTTTATGTTGCATGCCTTGGTAAATTTTAAATTGTGAAATTTTGTGCTTGACTCCATAGGTTCGATATATGATGTATGAATTATATGTTAATTGTATAATGTGTGTGTGTGTTGATTGAACTTTATGTAACCCAAGAGGGTTCTTATGTGGCATGATTTGATGAGGTGAAATGGTAAATAATTAAATGTGACTGAATTCTTGAAGATTGTTACTGTGCTGCATAGACCTTATTGAGATGTGTGTTTGATGAGTATGTTCATGATACTTGTGAAATGTGATTGTGGTTGTGTGTTTGTTTGGAAAGAAAGAAAAGCACAGAAGTGCACTCCATGAAAAAGTCTACATAGATTCATAAGGGTAGAGATTTACACATGGAGTGATAAGAATAGATGCGGTGGGAGCCGCAAGCATTGATTCAATGGTACTCTAGACGACCCGGTTATTGAATTAACTATTATTGTGTGTTTTTCGTGGTTGGTACGTAGTTGGTGATCCAATTTGAATTCTATGTTTGTGTGAAATTGATTGTCATTGCATCGCCTCAGATGTTGTACTTGCTTTAGTTGTCGCCGAATTGAATTGTATGCATACACATGTTCATACTACTATAGGCATGTTTATTACATTAGTTTATTGTGATTATGTATGGATTGTGGATGTGTGTTTAAAACATGTTGAAAGAAACAATGAGATGTACAGCTATTGTCACATCCCAAAACTTACATGTGATATAAACATAAAATACCTAGGGTGTACCTCCGTGATACCCCATAATCTCTGTGAACATTCTTAATATCCATAATTATGTGAATCATAAATATTCCAAGAAAGATATTTTGTATACATATTCAGAAAATATTCAACTTTCAAACACTATACAGTACTATACAACCTCCCAAGCCTAGGTGACCTACTAGATTACAGAGCGTTTCCTAATCCTTACCAATTGTTTACCAGACAAAAGTGGAGTATATCCTTAAAGGCTATAAATTCTTCTCCTCAACCACTGTATCTGAAAAGATAATCATGGAGAGTGTGAGTTTATCATAACTCAGTGAGTAAACAACTGTACATGAAAATATCATAAGCACAAACACCACATTTATTAATACAATCAATCTATCATTTATTTTAAATAATTATAGTATTATATGTCATAAATACTTGCACTGAGTGACTTGGGAATTTAACCCTCAAACTCTTTGTGCATAGGTTTTCACATTTATACACCGAGTAGTATGAGACTCTAACCCTTTCAAACTCGTGCATAGATTTTCACATTTATACACTGAGTGATATGGGACTCTAACCCCTTTCAAACTCGTGTATTAATTTTCACAGTTATACACCGAGTAGTATGGGACTCTAACCCTTTCAAACTCGTGCATAGGTTTTCACATTTATACACCGAGTAGTATGGGACTCTAACCCTTTCAAACTCGTGCATAGATTTTCACATTTATACACCGAGTAGTATGAGACTCTAACCCTTTCAAACTCATGTATTAGATCTCGTAGATCTTTTGCTCATCAATAAAATAGTTAGAATTTATCACAATATAATTACTATGAAATAAATGAATTTACACATATTTTTATTCCCTTGAATGTCTATCATCAACCATAACAATCATCATATATTATCAACAGCGAGATTGATTATTTCTCACTTCAATAATGTTATAAACAAGACTTGTATTGTACCTTATCTAATAAGATCACATTAGTTTAGTAAGGTTATTCACTTACAAAATGTTCCAATTTATTCAAGGAACAATCACATCTAGTTCTTTAGTCAACTAGAGAAATCAATTCTCAAAGGTAATAAAATACCTTCCAATGATATTATACTTTTTCTCAACCTGAACACACACTGATAATCTTCTCAATTTCACAAATAACGCAAATGGGATTTATATTGTGCTTTGACTAATTTATTAAATTAATTTTGCAAGGTTGCCTACTCACCTGGATTCCACGCTCTCGGCGCTCCCACTTTGCGCCCCAATCATCCCTATTGTAACCAGGTAAAAATCATTAGGGTTACAAAATAGAGAAATTTCCTATCACTACTCTCGACCTTTACTCACATCTTAAGTCATAACTCCTAACCGGTAATGAATTTCTAAATGACACTTATACCATTAGAAACTAGACTCAAAGAGCTTTTCAACGATATTAAAAAAAAAAAACTGATGCTACAGTAATAGTCAACGGTCAACGCAGCTACAGTAACATTGACCGAGTCAACGCTACAGTAACGAGAAAATCTGAAAAAATTTTCTCGGTGAACAGTAATTTCTGGGGAAAATTCTCGATGTTCTTCGTGTTTTTCATCCAAAAATCCTAAAATCATATCTAAAACAACATTTCTTTTGATTTCTTCCATGGGTTTTCATCCTTAATGTCTAAGTAGTGTTTTAACACCAAAACCCCCAATTTCTACCAACAATCCAAGCTCAAATCTCAAATTTTCATCAAGAACACTAACTTTTTCAAATATCCAAATTCTACGAAATTTCTTGTTCTAATAACATCATAAACCACCTAAGAATGTTTTACATTAACATCCACACTTAAATTCATCCATTAAAACTCAAAATCTTAATTTTCTTCCATAGGTCCAAAAATGGAGAAAAAGAGAAATAGAGTAGATAAAACTTACCTCTTTACCTCTAGAACTCCTGAGAATCGGAAGTATGGTTAGAAAATACAAGATCGCCGGATGAAAATTTGAGAAATGATTGAAGAAGGGAAGATGGAAATGAACGAAGAACATGAAGCCTCGGGAGGAAGAAGGAGAAGAAAAACTAATAATTGTATGTGTGGGCCCCACTAATTTCTTTTTCGATAAAATCGCTCATAGCCACCTTAGCTTATAAGATTTGTTCACTTTAATCCCTCTCGATGTCTCAAATACCACTTTAACCTCGAATCCATCATCTTTTCGGTACCGGACTCATAATTCATTCTCATAAGCTTTATTCTTCCTCTCAGGTTTCTATTTGGTCATTTCTCAAAAGTCCTCTATACTTTCTTTTCTTTTCACTTTAGTCCTTGAGAATTTGTAAAAATTTCCTAAATTAAAAATTAAAATTTCTATTTCCAGATTTTCTTCACTAATTCAAAAAGCACATTTTCACGTAATTAAATTTTTCACTAAATTTCAAATTAGACTTTAAATATTCATATAAATTCTTGAGATATTACAGCTATATTATGTACTTTACTAAAATCTTTTTTATTATTATTTACTAATTATGTGTATGATAAAAAGAACCGGTAATAAATCTATTTTGAGTTTAGCATCTTGCTCACTGAGTCTGTGACTCACCCCATTTTATTTAACATTTTTTATTAGGTTGTTGATGAAGTATTTTGTGTAGAGAGCAAAAAAGTCCTATTGCAAGACCTCAATTGTTCCTGGGGATAATTTTATCTTCTCTTATATTCGACGACTCTAGAGTTACTTTGTAGTCTGATAGGTCTCATAGGAGTTTGGACTTATGTATGTTGGTTACATAAATTGACTTGAAGGGACCAAATTAAAATAAAAATATATAAAAGACCAAATTAAAAATAAAAACATGTAAGGACCAAAATAAAATTTTAGTCATTCTCATTTCCATTCTCTTTTTCAATACAATTTCATCAAACTAAGAGTAGATTTACAACTTAACAGAATGATGACGGTGGCTTTGTCATCAATAACATCATCTTAAATGACAAATATAAATAATTAACAAAAAAAGTCATGCAAAGCTCCTTGAATTAATTGTGTTCTCAGACCTACATTTTGTCTTGATTAAAAATGCCTTGCTCATATAGATCATTGACAAAGAGTCACTCATGAAAATATTTATTTAGTATAATATTTAATTGTCATTTAAAAGTTTTAAATTTAATCTTAGTTAATACTGCTATTTTTCACTACTATAAAAATGAGATATAACAGTTAGGTTAGAGGGGAATAGATGGTAGGAAATTTTTTAAATTAAGTTTGTTTGTTTCAATTAGTTGGAGGAGAGAAGAGGGAAAATAGAGATAAAAAATCCTTCCCTTCCTTTCATTTTTTTTCCCTTCGAAAGTGGGGTGATTTTGAGAGAAAAAAATGGAATAATTAAAAAGACATAAGTATCATCAATAATTTTTTAATACCCAGACTATCCTCAACATATATGTTTGCTATTTTTGTTCTGTTTTTTTGGTTTGTTTACATCAATTTATTCAATCATTTTTTTGGTTCATCTACTTCTCGTTATCACTGTTCTGTTCCTGTTTTTTTTTTTGTGCAAGTCGTTCTTTTCTGTTTCTATTGTAATTTTGTTCACCATCGCCGTCTTTGTCTTTGTTTTTCTATGTTGGTATGCACTTTATAAATTCTACTAGCTATTTATTTTTAAATATTCTTTTAATATGTTCTGAAATTTTTTAGCTATTTATCAAAATTTCAATTGATATTCACTTTACAAACTGTGTTAGAACTTATTTTATTTTACTTGTTAAATAATATGTTGTTAACATATTTGTATAACATATTTGGACTATATAAAATTTTATTCTTATTATTATTGTTGTTGTTGTTGTTGTTGTTGTTGTTGTTGTTGTTGTTGTTGTTATACGTAAATAATATATTATATATATAACTAACTAATAAAGGATAATCAAAAAAATAATTATATTGAAAATAAATTGAGTAAATTAATAAGTTAGTTAAATTTTACTTAATTATCTTTCAATTTGTTTCTTCTAACATTAAAATTATTTAGCTTCTTTTCTTGTTATAGTAAGAATAAAATTCAAATTTTAAATATTTTTAAAACACATCATATATTTGATTTTCTTTATAAATGAATCAAATGAAAGCTGCTAAAATGTTATGTTATTTCACCATAACAAATGAGATAATTTATTTGAATATAAATAATAACAAATTTATCATATTCTTTTGGTCATACAATCAAAGGGCTATAATAGTTATTTTGTTTTATTTTCCCTCCCCTCTCCTTGCAAACCAAACAAAAGAAGGTTTATTTTCCCTCCCTTCACTTTCCCGCAAACTAAACCAAATAAAGAAATTTTATTTCTCTTTCCCTTCCCTCCGTTGAACTGAACTGTCCCTAAAGGTTATATCAGCAATTTTTTAAATTACTATTATTAAATTAAGGATCATTGATATATCCTTATCAAGATATATTTTTATTAACAAATATCTTATTGCTGCTGTATAATTACTTTTTGCTAACATTAATATATGTTGCCATATTGTTTAAAAAAAACTGCTACAAAATTTCATCATTTTTATTTACCAGTATAAATACAACTACTAGTAGTTTTTTTTCCGAATATAAAAAATACATAATTTAAATTTATTAGAATCAATCAGTTCAATCAAGAACCCAATGAAGTATCCTAATATTGGGCATTTTTATATTCATTTAAGCACTATCTTAGTTCTATTATAATTCTAACATTGCAAACTCTCTAATTTTATTATGTTTTAGGATTTATTGGGTGTAAATTAATTATAATACTAATATGTTTTAGTTACATAATTTTTATGAGCTTAACTGATTAAAGACCTAATTAATTCAATTGTGTATTTTGTAAAAAATTAATTAGAGAATTTTATGATGATGTGACAATGACTGGACACTGATGTGGCATTTTGTGCTGACTAGACGTGGGCCCATTTTCTGCAATCTATTCTGAATAGAAACAACAATAGAAAAAGCACCAAAATGATAGCAAAAACAACACATGAAAAACCAATTGGTAAAATTGTTAGTCAGATTGCATCTAGATTAATTGTTAGTAAAGCTCTTCTTGACTTTAGTTTAGTTACAGTCTAGTTTTGAGAGGTTTCTTGGGAATTTTAGTTGAAAACCAATCAGTAAAATTAACCAGAATTAATTAGAGAATAAGATAATGAGAGGTATAATTCCAAGGATTGATAAATGTTGCATGTTGTGTTTTTGAGTTGTGTTCTATTTCTATTTTTGTTTATGTTCTGTTAGGTGTAATTTGTATTAATTGCAATTTAATTTCTACAACATCTCTACGCGTGTTAATTAGTAGGATAATTAGTTTAATTAGGATCCGCACAACTGATTTGGTAACTAGAAGCAAAGCTCTACGAGTGAGAACGATTTGGGGAGATCACTATATTTCAAGTTGCCACGAACTCAATTCTAGGCAATTCGGCAATCCTAGTGGCATGAATCAGAATTTTGGCACCATTTCCTGGGAGCCAATTTGCTTCCGAATCACCTAATTTATTGTTCAATTGTGTTTTTAGTTGATTTCAAGTTGTTTTGTGTTTTTAGTTGATTTCAAGTTGTTGTGTGTTCTTATTACTAGAGAGCTTCGCTCTATCTCGGCCAAATTCCAACATTTAGATCATTTTTTTTCATTTTACAATCTTTTTCGTTGATTTTTCTAATTATTGTGAATTTTTGTGTGATTTTTGTAGATTTTATTTTTTAGCTCTGTTTTTTATTTTTGTGCCTCCAACTTGTGAAAGAGTTTTCCCAAAAAGAATTATAATTTTCTGAGCTACTTGAATTTTGGGTGTTTTCCATAAGCTGGCCATGAAAACAATAGTAAAAGTGCTGTTTTTTGTATTTTCTTTGTAGATTTCATCTTTCTAGTCTATATTAAGGTCTTTCAAGAAGAATTAGCATGTTTTGATCCAAAATTAGATAAGCCCTTTCTCTAAGCTAGTAAGAGTAGTTGTGTTAGGAATAATGTAATTGTTGTAGTTTTCTTTCATTTCAGTAACATTATTGTTGTTGGCATAGAATCAGAGTTCCATTCTTGTTTTAGGGTTGTTCTAGTGAGTCAAATTATGACCTTATCCATCGATTCATATAGCATTGAGAATAGCTTATAAGACGTAGCATCCATAGTGAGGTACCTAACCTTTGGCCAAGAACAACAGCCACCACCCCTCCCTCCCCCTTCTCCATTGTTTGTGGCATGAATTCATTAACCACATACAAGACATACTAATACCCACCATTTCAAAAAAGTACAGAGTTCTATGTAGGAGTCTTTCTTGGCCTTGAGGAATTTCAACAAGATGCTCAATAGTATGACCTTTACCCCACCACATACACTCTTGAAAATGATATGAGGTATGAGAGCTTATCTAATCTACCATGTGAGCAAGAAATCCATACTCTTTACTTTAGTGAATTACCTTCTCCAGCTACCCCTAAGGAACTTGAGGAAGACTTGGTTAATTAGTTGGCCACAAATACCTTGCAGTTCCAGTAGCAAACTCACGTGAGCCTTTAGAGTTTGGAAACTCAAATAGGCCAACTAGCTAACACGGTTAGTGAACTCATGAGTGAGGGATTCTTTAGTCTACCTATGGCTGACCTAGGAGCCAATGATAGAGTCATTTTTTTGAATGATAACACTCAAGTAGATGATCTAGTCGCCCAATATGAGTTAAAAGAATTAAGTTTAAGTGGGAAAAATAGGGAGTCATCATCCTCAAGCATCATAAGTTAGAAGAGTAAGAGAGTGAGGAAGCTGATAAGAATGATTTCCCACTCCAAAATAGACCATCGCCTTCTCCAAATAAGGCCACCTAACCTGAAGTTATTGAACTTGAGCTAGAAAAAGAGATAGAGCCCTTAGGAAAGGTAGAGGTAGACATACCATGGTTAGAGATAGAGGTTGTGGAAGTGACTAGAAACTATCCTAAGTGTCCTACACAACTACAGAGTAACCTATTGACGTTAAAGCAGAAAGAAGGGCCTACCCGACAACATGAAGGTCTATACCGAGCACCATTACTCCTTAGGTGGGTGCTCATTGACAACGGCTGGACCTGTTAAAAAAATGAATTATATATGGAGAATGTGAGTTATGAAAACTTAGTGAATAAATTGGTCATGCCTTAATAGGACCTTAATAAATTACAAATTATTTTGATATGCAAGAAGGCCATATAATCAACCAAAAATCATAGAAAATACATACCTGAATGCAGCAAATGCATTAAATTCAAACCAACAGAACTAGTACTCGTCAATGGCAATATATCCCTAGGAGCGCACATAGACTGGCTCACCAATTTCATTATTGCCATGACACAACCTCATTCTCTCAGTCAGGGCGTCTCACGGGTCTCTTACCCGCCCTAGGTTATACCTTTTACTGAGGGATTCATTGTTTCCACACTCATTGGCTAAGGCGACCTTTAACCTAGGCTTTCCACCTTGTTGTGAAAGGGGATACCATCCTGCTCAATCACAAACAATATCTCAAGCACATATCAACATCAATCAATAATATAGTATAATTCATTTAATCTCACCATATTGTTCACACATATTGCATCGTCAAAATTAAACGATCAAATCAACCACTGAATTCATATATGGATTGGTCATCCCATTTTCATCAATGCACATACAATTTAACCCTGTTTCATAACCACAACTACACCCTATGATTTTGAGATCGACCTACATCATATCCTTATAATTAACAATACTAAAACTTGATTAAAACGAGGTTAGTCTACTCACCTGAATTCAAACGATATGGTTAGGTTTCACATGTTGTCTAGAGAAAGAGAAGGTGTGTGCAAGATTCCGAGATAAATTCTAATAATTTCAACAAAAAGGTTGCAAAAAGAAATCATAATCATAGTAAAAAAACTTCTCATTTTTGCTTCTGACCTTTGGTCATTGTTTCCATCGTATCTCCCAAAAAATAAGAAATATTCAAACAAAATTAATCTCGTTTGAAACTATACTTAAAGATCTTTCCATTAATATATAACTCGTTAAAAATGGAATTCGATTAAGGGAGTTATGACCAATTTAACTTTCATAAAAATAAAAGTGTGATAAATCATATTTTCTAGTCCTTACCTTTGTTTTTTGAAATTTTTAGCCATCGAAAAAGATCACTGGAGATGTATTCATGAGATTTATGTAAAGAGGTGTTGGTGAGTGAGGAATGTGGAGGCCTTGAGGTCTATTTATAGATGGGGTTTAGACTTGATTAGCTTAGGTTGAATTTAAATTAAATTCAACTAGGATGTTTCCTTGATTCATAATTATCCTAACTTTATTTATTATTTTACTTTATTTTTCATTGTTTCTAGATTTAGTTTTCCTATTGCTTTAATTAATTTAATTAGTTTCTAGAATTCTAGTTGTAGATCACACCTAGTTGGATTGCTTTAGGTTAGATATTATCCAAACATTATTTCTATTATTTAATCATAATCCTATTAGGTCTTGTTATTTTATTTTAATTTAATCACTATTATCTCATTTAATGTATTCTTCTAGAAGCTAGATTAAACCTTATCTTCTTAGATTGCCTTATCTAATATTTAATCTTTGATTATTTATATTCTACCTAAGATATTAATCCTATCCTCATCCTAATTAAAATCCTCTACAACCCCTAGATTAATTTTGCTTCTAGTTTTCGCAAGTGGGCTCGTGCCTACTTGTTTGTGTTGAGCTCAACACATTAGCTTGTCAGTCTAATTGTATCTTGATTGGTTTATAGGCTTATCTCTTAATCTTTACTTGGGTTTTTTTAATTAATATTTATCCTATCCCTACTTGGGCCTTTAGTTACACTTACCTCACTTGGATAATGAGTCGTTATTGGGTTTGGGCTAGATTAATTAATTAACTACATTAGCCTTATATTGACTAAATTTGGGCCCTTAAATCATTAATCCTCCCATTAGATTTATAGTCATATGATGATTCTACTTATCCTATATACTATTTATTTTATTAAATTCTTAAGAATTTCTTTCCATCATTTTGACAATTTTTATTTTCCTTTACATCTTACATTATTAATTCCCCTACAATTTCACATTTATTTCATTGTAATATTTCTAATCCCATGTCACAATTTGAAGTAATTTCAGTTTGACCCCTAGCCAACTTTTTATTTTTCACTTTAGTCTCTCATACAACTTATGAAGAAATAGCAATCACACAAACAAAATAACTAACACATATTTATCATAGGCATAAACTCAACATTTATATGATAGACATGACAAAATTCTTACGGGTATCCGTCTATTTGTGAAAGAATTTTCACACATGTTTGAGCTCCCGATTTCCTACGACGTCGTAATATCTGAGATATTACAATTAGGATAGAGATGACATGTCAGTATACGGTTGCAGGGCATAGAATTGGTTAGCTTAGTTAGATACTGCATCTAGATTAATTGTTAGCGATGGTCTTCTTGACTTTAGTTTGGTTGCAGTCTAGTACTGAGAGGTTTCTTGGGAATTTTAATTGAAAACCAATAGGTGGAATTAACCATAATTAATCAGAGAATATGATAATGAGAGATACAATTCCAGGCATTGATGATTGATTGCATGTTGTGTTCTGTTTATATTTACCTAGATATAAATTATATTAATTGCAATTTAATTTCTACAACACCCCCTCGTGTGTTAATCAATAGGACAATTAGTGTAATTAGGATCCGAACAACTGATTTGGTAATTAGAAACAAGACTCCATGAGTGAGAACGACTTGAGGAGATTATTATATTGCAAGTTGCCACTGATTCAATGCTGAGCGATTCGGTAATGATAATGGCATCAAGCATAGCCTTGGTCAACAACCAAGTTTTATTGGGTTAAACTAGATTAAAATTGCTAAAACTAGGTCAAAAGCAAACTCATTTAAGTTATAACTCACATTCATTGACTTATGTGGACAAGTTTATCTGTTTTATAGAGGAAGCAACAGCTAGCCTACATCTATAAAACTAACTAATGTGAGGCTTGCTAAAATATAATATATATATATATATATATATTTCACTTTAGTAACACTTGAGTTGATAATGTATCTCTAACTAATTTCAAGCACTTTTGAAAGAAATTGTAAGTTAGTAATTATCGTAACACTACAAAAAAAAAATTGTTATTAGCCACGGTCTAAATATCCAAAAACCGTGGCTAAATCATTGTTACCACGGTTGCGCATTCTGTGGCAAAATTGAGCATGGACTTTTTCGTTAGCTACGGTTTTTGAAACCGTGGTAACATATATTTGTCACGGTTATAACCGTGGCTATATTGACATAGCCACGGGTAAAACCGTGGCAAACAATATCAGTTTGTTTCCCAAAAATATATTTTTACAATCATTAGCCACGGTTGTACCCTTGGCTAATAAATTATTTATTATTTTTTAAAAAATTAAATTTAATTGTTTATGCATTCACAATTTTTAAAAAAAAATTAAATTTTTGTTAGCCACGGTTTAACAATTAAGTTTTTTTTTAAAAAAAGGAAATTAAGTGTTTGTTTGCCACGGTTTAAATAATTAACAACTTTTTTTAAAAAAATACATATGTTTTACTGTTTATAGATTCCTGCTAGATCAATATGTACTAGAATGTGCACTTGAATATATCAAAATACATTTCTTCAAACAAAAATAAACTAAGCAAAAAGATCTAGCTATTATATACCAAAATGTGCACTTGAATGTATCAAAATACATTTAGCCAAAAGGAGATATACTAAACAAACAAATATATTTAGTAATTGTTGAGCCCTCTACCATATATAAAACCTAAATCTGTGATATATTTGTGCTAATGGTAGACAAATCAAAACCAAATTTATCTTGCATAAATTTGTAAAACATACTTAGCTCCTCCTTTGTCTTTTCATATCCAGCCAACTGTTTTTTTAAAGCCATCACTTCACTCCTCAAATCTTCAGTATGATTTTCATTTATAGTACTACTAGAAGCATTACTATACATAGAACTCGTAATTTGTCTAGAAAAACCAAAGACAATAGATGGAGAAACGCCTATTCCCAATCCTCGAACATGACCGGAATGTTCAGGTCCAAACACCTTTCCAATTGAATCATCTGGTTGAGCATATATTTTTGAAGGGACACCTGAAGTAGCAGCACATTCTTGATCTTGAGTCAAGTTCTTTGAAATCTTATCCTAGTAAATGAAGAAAGAAAAATTTAGGCCATATCCTAGTCAAGCTCTTGTAAGAACGTTAAAGAAAAGAATGAGACCAATGAAAAGAAAAAGCCAGCACAAATGTACAGTCACAACATGTCCATTGTTGTAGTTCATAATGTGAAAGTGTCAACAAAGAAAATACTAAAACTTCCATCATAATTTATCAAATAACCTATGACTTGTTCCACTGTCCAAAAAAAAAATACAGTAATAGCTCTATGGACATGGCTGTAGTTAGAATTGGGTGATTATTATATGTTCACATTAATTAAATCATTCAGTATGAGAAAGTTCTAAGTATAAGTGAACCAAATAAAAAGTTTGACTTTCAAATAAAAGTTCAATTTTCAAAGGCATGCATAGCTTTTTTAAGAATTATAATGAGTTTAAGGGTTGATTTGATGGACAAAACGCCATTCTTCTCTAAAATCATTGCAATACATAAGATATGAAGTTGATACTGCTCAAATCTCAAAGGACCAAAAAATAGTATTGTCAAAACCCATTGGAAAATATTGAATGTTGATAATGTGTAAAAAAAAAAATCAAATATATGAAAAGTGTTGATTTTGGCAGGCACAGTACAGCATATGACAGTTTCATTGGCTCAACCATAAGTACTCCTATTCATTTGCCCATAACTATAGTACACATTCATACAGTATATATATACATGTATATATATATATATATATATATATTGCTAGCTAATTGGATTTTGTAGCTCCTGGAATCAGAATGAAGTTAAAGAGTAATGTTCAATGAAGGTCAGCTATGAGAATCTGAGATAATGCATGATCATGATGATGATATGATATTGAAAAGTGTTGATTTTGGCAGGCACAATACAGCATATGACAACTTCATTGACTCAACCATAAGTACTCCTATTCACTTTCCCATACCTATAGTACACATTCATATAGTATATATATACATGTATATATATATATATATATATATATATATATTGCTAGCTAATTGGATTTTGTAGCTCCTGGAATCAGAATGAAGTTAAAGAGTAATGTTCAATGAAGGTCAGCTATGAGAATCTTAGATAATGTATGATGATGATGATATGATATTGAAAAGTGTTGATTTTGGCAGGCACAGTACAACATATGATAGTTTCATTGGCTCAACCATAAGTACTCCTATTCACTTGCCCATACCTATAATACACATTCATACAGTATATATATATACATGTATATATATATTGCTAGCTAATTAGATTTTGTAGCTCCTGGAATCAGAATGAAGTTAAAGAGTAATGTTCAATGAAGTTCAGCTATGAGAATCTGAGATAATGCATGATGATGATGATGATGATGATGATGATATGATATTGATCAGCACATTTTGAGCAAAAGGCTTAGCCACTAAGTATTCAAACCCCCTCATATTGAAATTGCTTTAAAAATTATAGGAACAAAAGAAAAACTCAAATGCCACAACAAAGAGCACAATACAAGAAATACAGTAAGTAAGAAAAAATGTAAATGAAACCAACTAAGAAACAATGGACATCATAAACCACTTACTGCCAAGGTTTTCGCTAATTCATTCACATAGCTTCCATCTCCTTTGAGTAGATTTGACAAAAGTACTTCACCTCTACATACAAGCCTCCCTAATTCTTTCACCTACATTTTGCATCATTTAAGTAAAAAGTTAAAAAATAATTAACAATCTTTGCTAAACCAACCAAAATCTTAGGAAAACAAAGATGAGAAAGTTTAAGATAATATATATAACAATATTTGGTGTTAATAAATATAATTGTTCTCAGTCTAATCAAACATTTCCTAACTTATGTAATCAATATCTTAGATAAACAAAAAATTAATCACTATAGCTTAACTCTAAGCTTATGTTATTTCTTAGCTTAAAAAGAAAAAATTTTGTGTTTTCTAATCCCATTTAATTTTTGTTTAAAAGAAATTTGTTGAATTCTAAAGTCGACAACAATTTACTTAAAATCAACATGCAAAGAAAGCCAAACATGTATTATTATAATCAACAATGGAATCTGAACACAAAAATGGAATCAATAAAACAAAAATCCAATTCAGAAACCATAAGAAAAGCAAAGCATAAGCAAATTATTTACCTAAATTTGAAGGGAATGGCTCTTGTGTGCAGAAGATCTAAAAGGAAATTGATTGGTCACTGGTTTGATAATATAAAGATTAGTCATTTTATCAAAAGAAAAAAAATGATTTATTTAAAACTTAAAAAAATCCTAGTCTAACTAAAAAACAACTAATAACTAAAAAAGAAGACACAAGGAAGAGTGAATCGATTAGAAGGTCATTCACATAGCTAAGTAGGAGTACCATTTAATTTAGAAATATAATATAAGTTTCATTCTAACACTACAGTTTATTGTCATTATTATAACCATTTTGAGATTTGTTTCCAATTTTTTCTTAATCATTGTGTGCTTAGATACTACTTCCATTTTTTTATGTGCATAGATACTTTATTTTATCTTTAAGAAATGTGCTAAACTGCTAATGGACCCTAAGTCTTAATAGAAAAAAAAAAGAACTTGCTAATAGACCAAACTTTAAAAATCAGAATTTGTTGCTTGAAATTGGCTTCAAAAGTTATAATGGGCACCTAATCCAAATATACTAATAAAAACTTGCTAATGGATTTTTTCTCCCCTAATGGTCCTTTGCCCAAAAATAAAAAAATAATGGACCAAACTTAAAAAATTAGAATTTTTAAATGGACCCCAATTCCTAATAGGAAAAAAAAAAGCTTGCTAATGGGATTTTTAACCTTAATGGGCCCAACAAAATGAGAGCTACTAGACCAAATTTCAAAATCAGAAGTTGTTACTTGATATTGGCTTCAAAAGGGAGCATATAGAGTTGATTTTTTTTCTTGTTTAAAAGAAAAAGTTATAATGGACACCTAATCCTAAATATACTATCGAAAACTTGCTAATGGATTTTTTCTCCCATAATGGTCCTCTGCCCAAAAAAAAAAAACTACTGGACCAAACTTCAGTAAGTTGTTGCTTGAAGACCAAGAGTGTCACTAACATTATTAGCTCTCCTTACGTATCCATGTTAAATTACATCAAATAATTGCCATTCGCATTTATGCAATTGTCACCAACATGTTCCAAGAGATTATTGGTTTCTCTATAGCTTATCTAAGTAGGTGGTAAGCTGCCTACCTTCAGTAATTTGTGAGCACCTAAAGTCTCAAGTGACAATCAAATTGCTCTACTTTTTTTTTTTAAATTGCACAAAATACTTCTCTAAAAATTTCACTTAGGATCAAGTGATTCTCTCATACTTGTGTTGGAGTTCGAAACTTGGTCTGTCACAAATTGACTAACTTATATGAGGTATACTTGCTGATACCCAATTACTAGAATTGGTTAGATTCCAGGTTACCTGAAGTTCAAAATTTGAGTTACTTGCCATGTTTGTGCTTTGGAAAAGGGAAATTATCAGGAATGAAAAAGGTGAATAGAAGTTTTGTTAAAGTTGTTTTTCTTTGGATATAAAATTTCTAGACTTTCAGATGTAGTGCAAAGATTAATATTTTCTATCAGTAATTTAGTTCATCATATTGAAAGCACAAAAAAAATCAGACAAAAGGATATTCTAAAGAGTCACGAAGAACACAGAATGGAAACTTAATAAAAAGACAGAGTATATCATGCAAAAGAAACAGCTAAAGTAATTCTAAAATCTTCATTAAGTTCTGATCATTGATCTTTCAAAACATGGTATCAAAGCACCATGCTTTCATAACATGGATAATCAAATTTTGCTAGATGGATCATCAGGATATTACCTTTAAAGCCTCGTCTGCTTCAAAGCCTAACAATAATAAGGCCTGCAAATAGATAGAATATTTTAAATTTTACTCCATATTAAGTCAGATAAAAAATATGGGTCAGCTCATAATTAACAACAAGGACCACTTCCGATTTCTAGGCCAAATTATTGAATTTTGCAGCAGTATGCTCTGACCCCAGGTAAGGTTGAAGGAACATGCGTTAAAAATCATTTACATTCTAAAATTTTGAGCAGAAATTGATCCCTTTCAAAATTCAGCAGATTTTTGCAACAACTCAAAGTAAGATAAGATTTTAGAATCAAAGCTTTAAATTAGAAACTACATTGGATGCATATATATTTACAATGTGCATATGTTGAAAATTTTTACTATGGAAGAGATAAAAGTAGAATAAGTGATAGGTAACATCTTATACGGTGAAGTCAAAACTAACCATGACTTACAGGTGGACCATATGTGGGATCATCGGCATTTAAAGGAACAAACTTTGAGTCTTCAATCAACTTATAAGGAACTCCTACAAGATGAAAATCCATTATTTAAAAAACATATGGATTCCAAATTTGAAGGGGTGTGAGCACATAATAATCACTAGTTTAGAGCATTCATCCTCTGAAATAACAGAATATACAATATATCCAAAACTTCCTCCAGTGTCTTAAAAACAAAATGCACATTAAAGTCTACTTATAAATTCTAAATATCTGAATTAGATGTCCTCAATTTCGCTTTTATGATTCTTATAGTTTGATTGGAAAAATGGTAGTATTAAGGAGTCAAGTAACAAAGCACTGAAATTATTATTATTCAAGGTCTAATAACAGACTAAGTTCCATAAAAAAATAATAGGCCTCTCAATTATAATTACATATGCATTAGTAATTAAAACAACTGCTACTCATATTATCACTTCACCGACTATTAAAACACTGTCTCTTCACTAGAGTTATTCTTAAAGTTTCTATATGTTCTGGATCATAGATTGGAGCATCATTATTTACAGAGTTTGAATCTATCTGTATTAAAGTTAGTTTCTTTTAACCTTTGTTTTTTAACTATGAATACTGTTATATATTTTGCTGTTTGAACAAAAATAGTATTATGTTTTAAGTCATGCACCTTGATTAGCCTATTCTTTTTAAGGACAATGAAAGTAGAATTAATTCCAAGGAATTACAGAACATCACCCAAGAGTAAAACCAAAAACACTTGACACCAAAACTTCCATTCTCAAATGATGGACTATAAGCACAAGAGTGAACTAAAAGCATGTTTGATTTATTATCAATTTTTTTTCTTTGATCAACAAATTTCAAAGTACCAACCAAACTTGAAGCACTCAAAAGTAAAGGCTCATAATCCCTTATTTATAATATAATGTAAAAACCCATCCTAAACATATTTTTGACTTATTTCAATTCAAACAAGATGAGATTAAAAAAAGTCAAGCTCAAATCAAGACTATGGCAGAAACACTTTCAGCACCAGAATCATTGTAAAACTAAAAACATTAGCTTTACTTTCATATTGGAATTAGTCATTTACAATATGCAGAAACCAAAGAACAAAACATGAGTTCCACAAAAACTAAAATTCAAACCAACAGAGGTCTTTCTTATCCAAAACCAAATAATTATTAATTAAAATCATCAACATAAAATCCATATCCATATTCTCAAATCACACCCCCAAATTTTCAGAATCACCATCACAAGTCAGCATTTAGAATCACCATAATACAATTTGACTTAAACCAAAGGGGTCCTTTATGTTATGAGACAAGTGTCTCTCAATATTATAAATAGAGACTTACCTACAGCAGTGAGACTCCATGAGAGGTCATTTGCTGTAAAAACCGAAAGCTAGATAAAGAAAGAAAATATTCTGTAAGAATGACGTTCTCATTCTTGTAACATCTACATGCTAATTGTAAGTGAGAACAATCTGATAATGCAATGTTCTGATTTATTACTCTAAACAAACAAGTATTTATAGGCTAGATTACACAAGTATTAACCCTCAATCTCTCCTGAAATCACTCCACCGAATGCCTAAGTCAGTCCTCAAGAGAACCAAGTCAAATTGTTCAGGCTATACACATGCTAAGTTCAGACTCTACTTTGACATATATACAGGCTATACTTTGATACTCCCCCTCAAGCTGGTGCATAGATGTTAATCATGCCCAGCTTGTTACATAAATAATTAATCCGAGTCCCATTTAGAGACTTTGTAAATAAGTCAGCAAGTTGCTCTCCTGTCTTCACATATCCAGTAGTGATTAAGTTCTCTTCAATCTTTTCACGAACAAAATGACAGTCAACCTCAATGTGTTTAGTTCTTTCATGGTAAACTGGATTTGAAGCAATATGGCGAGCAGCTTGGTTATCACACCACACTTTTGCTGGCATTGAATACTTCACTCCAACCTCATCTAACAAGTGGTGTATCCACAAAATCTCACAAGTGGATTGTGCCATAGCTCTATATTCGGATTCAGCACTTGATCGAGATACAACACCTTGTTTCTTACTTTTCCATGATATTAAGTTTCCTCCAACAAAGACACAGAATCCAGTGATGGATCGCCTGTCAATCTTGCAACCAGCCCAATCAGCATCTGCAAAGCATTCAATTCTGGTATGCCCATGGTTGCTGTACCATATACCAAGACCAGGAGCTCCTTTCAGATAGCGTAGGATTTGTTCTAGAGCCTCCCAATGTTTGACAGTAGGTGCAGACATGAATTGACTGACGACGCTTATTGCAAAAGCAATGTCTGGTCGTGTTAGAGTAAGATAGTTCAATTTTCCAACTAATCTCCTGTATTTTTCTGGATCATCGAAGAGATCTGCATCATCTTTCGCAAGATACGCATTTGGAATCATTGGGGAACTACAAGGTTTAGCAGCTAGCTTTCCAGTTTCTGCTAGCATGTCAAGAACATACTTTCTTTGGGATAGAAGTATTCCTTTCTTACTTCTTGTTACTTCAATTCCCTAGAAGTACTTTAGGTGGCCCAAGTCTTTTGTCTGAAACTTGGTATGCAAGAATGATTTGAGGGATGAAATTCCTACACAGTCATTCCTTGTAATGACAATATCATCAACATAAACAACAAGAACAATGATACCATCCTTTGATTGCTTGTAGAATACAGAGTGATCACATTTACTTTTCTTCAACCCAAACTCCTGAACTGCCATGCTGAACTTACCAAACCATGCTCGGGGACTTTGATTTAAACCATACAATGATTTTTTTTAAATGACAGACTTTCCCATACTCCCCCTGAGCAACAAATCCAGGTGGTTGCTTCATATATACTTCGTTGTGAAGGTCACCATGCAAGAAAGCATTTTTGATATCTAATTTATACAATGGCTAATTTTCGGATGCAGCGAGAGAAATGAACAGACGAATTGAGGTGAGTTTGGCCATCGGAGAGAATGTATCAGAATAATCTACCCCATAAGTCTGTGCATATCCTTTAGCTACTAATCTGGCTTTAAGTTGAGAAATGGAACCATCTGTATCAAATTTAATGGCAAAGACCTACTTGCATCCGACAGCTTTCTTTCCTGCAGGTAAGTTTACAAGGTCCCATATTCGGTTGGCATCTAATGCTTCTATTTCTTCAAGCATAGCAGCACGCCATCCTGGATGGGCCAAGGCTTCCTGAACAGTTTTAGGAACCGAAACAGAGTCTAGAGAGGCAATCAAAGCACTAGAAGACGGTGACAAATGATTATAAGATATAAAAATAGCAATGGGATAATTGGACTTATGGAGGGTGCATTGACGTTTACCTTTGCGGAGAGCGATAGGTAGGTCATGATCATCTGGTGGAGGATCCAATGACAAAGTGGCTGGCACAGGACATGTATCACTGGTTGCTTGTCTCCGAGAATACACTTGAGTAATTGGTGGTCTTGCTGTAGCATGAAGGATATCAGTGTCTGTCTGTTCTACAGATGAGGACTCTTCAACTGGACTACCTTCAGATGGACTGGTAGAGGCATTTGAGGATGTGGTATTATAGATTAACCACTCTTCATCCTCCCCCTGACTTGGTGTTAAGGGGAGTGAGGAGAAGAAAGGTTGTTTCTCTGAGAAGACCACATCAGTTGAGACCAAATGTCTGTTTAGATCCGGAGAGTAGCACCTATAACCTTTCTGAAGACGAGAATATCCCAAGAATACACACTTCAAGGCTTTGGGATCAAGTTTAGTAATATGGGGCCTAACATCGCGAACATAACATGTACTTCCAAATACCCGAGGTTCCACAGGAAACAATGGCTTATTGGGAAACAGAATACTGTAAGGTGCGGCACCATCAAGGAGTACAGAAGGCATCTGATTGATTAAAAAACTTGCTGTGGAAACAGCACTATCCCAGAATTGTTTGGGAACTTTCATATGAAACATTAAGGCACGGGCAGTCTCAAGAAGATGCCTATTCTTTCTTTCAGCTACCCCATTTTGAGCGGGTGTATCAACACAAGAAGTCTGGTGAATTATCCCTTGTTAGGTTAAATAGTTTTGAAATGTTTCTGACATATATTCTTTAGCATTATCACTTCATAAAATAAATCCAGGTCATTCGAGAAAAATCATCCACAAATGTAACAAAATATCTAAAACCAAATTTAGACAATACAAAACATGGTCCCTAAATATCTGAATGTACTAATTCAAAGGCTGATGCAGCCCGTTTATTTATTCTAGGACTTAACGTACCCCGATGGTGTTTTGCAAAATGACAAGATTCACATTCAATTGATGTTACATCATGATATTGAGGGCATAACTTCTTCAAGGTAGGCAGAGAAGGATGTCCTAACTGACAATGTACTTCAAATGGAGAGGTGGCCCTAGCACAAGCAACTAACAGAGGTTCCCAAGTATCAAGGATGTAAAGACCATTAGATACATGTCCTTTACCAACAATCTGCTTCGTCATAAGATCCTGAAAAAGACAGTGATCAGGAAAAAATAAGACAGAATAATTTAGATCTTTGGTGAGTCGACTTACAGAAATTAGGTTAAAAGAAAGATTTGGTAGACTTAGAACAAATGACAAAGTAATTGAAGAAGTGGGTTTAGCGGTCTCTAGACCATAAATGTTATATGTAGACCCATCTGCTATGGTAACCGGGGATGGAGATTTGTGTGACTTGAAATTTGAAAGAGTATTGGGATTACCTGTCATATGATCTGTGGCACCAGAATCGATAACCCATTTGTTTAAGGAAGAGATAAGGCATGTTTTACCTTGTTCAGCAAGACTAGTGACTGAAGTAGACTCCTTCAAGAAAGCTTGATATTTAGCATATTCATCAGCTGAAATTGTAATACTCTTCTCAGAAGAACTAGAAACAACAGCAACAATGGTGGTTTGAGACCTCTGGTTGCGATTCTATAATTTCTTACAATTACGCTTTGTATGGTCGGGCTCTTTACAGTAATAGCACACAATATCACTAGTCTTTCCAGTGGCCAAAGTTCCTCCTCTGTTTAGCCTTCTTTCAAAATCCCCTCCTCTGATAATGAGGGCATTAGGTTGTTGAGTTGATGAAGTATTTTCTGTTCGTAAGACCCTACTGAATACTTCCTGAAGTGAGGTAATTTCAGTACTGGCAAGAATTTGAGAATTGGCAATTTCAAATTCTGAAGGAAGGCCTGCCAGAAAACTCATGATTGCCATTTGATCCCTCTGAGACTTCTGTACCTTGATATCAGTACTAAATGGTAAAAGCACATTCAATTCTTCATAGATTTTCTTGAATTCCATGAAGTAAGCTGTAAGTGACTTACCTTCTTTCTCAGTACGATAAAAAGCTTTACAGACATCATATATACGAGATATATTTCCTTTACCAGAGTACAAGAACTCTAAGTATTCCATCAATTCCTTGACAAAATCATAGTGATTAATTAGCCCAATTACTTCACTATCAATTGAGTTCGTAATCTGTAAGAATAAACGGGCATCATCTCTAAGCCAAGTTTGTCTAGTTTCATCCGTAGGAGGTTCCTTTTCCAAGTGGTCATTTTTTTCAATACTCCGTAGATAAATTCTAATAGTTCTACTCCATTCTAAATAGTTAGACCCATTTAACTTATGCTCAGTTATTTTTGACATTGTGGGTACTAACTCATTAACAGAGGGCTTAGTATCTGACATTTTCCTTGTGATAAAGATAAAGAAATAATGTATGAATTAAGAAATTTCAGATTATATAAACCTGAACCTGAATATTCACCAAACTGCCACTGAGCCAACTGATATTTGAGAATATATAATTCTGAAATCGGAAATGACGATGCCCAGTACGCACAACTCAGCACGCACAACTCCTGTGAATGATGCCCAGTACCAAAAAATCTTCTAATGACGAAGATGCCGCTAGGGATAGACCGGAAATGATGATTCGACGCCTTCGAACCAGACGGCGACCGGAGATTCCGACGCACGTGCCCTCACGCGCCGCACTACAAGAAAATTGACTTTCAGTGGCAACTTTTGGTGGTGACTAAATAAGTCGCCACTAAAAGTTGACTTTTGGTGGCGACTCTTAAATAAGTCGCCACTAAAAGTTGACTTTTGGTGGCGACTCTTATAGTCGCCACTAAAAGTCGACTTTTGGTGGTCGCCACCAAAAGTTTTTTTTAAAAAAAATAAAAAAAAGTCAGATTTTTTAAAATAAAATAAACAATTAGACTTTTGGTGGCGACTATAGTCGCCACCAAAAGCTTTTAAAAAAAAATAAAAAAACTCAGATTTTTTAAAATAAAATAAAAAATTAGACTTTTGGTGGCGACTATAGTCGCCACCAAAAGTCTTTTTTAAAAAAATAAAAAAAGTCAGATTTTTTAAAATAAAATAAAAAATTAGAGTCGCAACCAAAAGTCTTTTTTAAAAAAAATAAAAAAAAGTTAGATTTTTTAAAATAAAATAAAAAATTAGACCTTTGGTGGCGACTATATTCGCCACCAAAAGTTTTTTTTTAAATAAAATAAAAAAAGTCAGATTTTTTAAAATAAAATAAAAAATTAGACTTTTGGTGGCGACTAAGTCTTTTTAAAAAAAATTAAAAAAAACGTCAGATTTTTTAAAATAAAATAAAAAATTAAAAAAGTCATTTTTTTACTTAAAAAATTCAATTTTTTTTATTTTTCTTAATTTTATTTAAAATAAATTTAATTTCTTAAATTTTTTAATTTTTTTAATTTTTTTAAAAAATTAGATTATCAGTGACGACTGAAGTCTATTTTTGTTAAGTGAAATCGTTTTTTTTTTTATGAAATTAGTTGAAGTTGGACTTTTGCGGTGACTCCAATAGTAATAATATATTTACTTTTTGTTAAGTTTAATATTATTTTATTTTTGTTTTATAATATTTTTGACCTAAAATATTTTTAACAGATTATATATATAGATATATATAATATTTTGCACTTACATAACACAAATGAAGCAGTGGCAGAATGGCAAGACACACATGGCTGCAAGCAAGGGACCCAGGTTCGAATCTCAGGTATGCACATGTTTGGTTTAATTTCAAATAAACTTGAATATTGCACACAAAAAAATAGAGTCAGCTCGGGATAGTGAGTTATTGGATCGGCCAAGACCCGCACGAGTCGAATGGATCTCGGGTCGACCTTCCGGGCCAATCCGGATCTAAAAAGATGACGAGTGACTTTTGGTGGCGACTAAAGTCGCCACCAAAAGTAGTTTTTGCTGACACCAAAAATCATTTTTTTCACGAATTTTTTTTTTGCAATAAAAATGACTTTTGGTGGCGACTAAAGTCGCCACTAAAGGTAACTTTTGGTGGCGACTTTGAAAGTCGCCACCAAAAGAATCAGCCACGGACTTACGCCAACAACTTTAGTCACCACCAAAGACTTTTAGTGGCGACTTTTAGACTTAGTCGCCACCAAAAGTCTTTTTTTTTGTAGTGCCGGCGCGTGAGAGACGATCCGAACTGTAGCGACGGCGCGTGAGCCTCACGTGCTTAGAGTTAGGTCGCCGGACTTCGGGGATTGGCCGGACTTGCCACTACGCACCTCCCTGGACCGGCGGTGTCGACTAATAGTCACTTCTAAGTGACCAACAAAGAACGTGATCTACATTGAAAAGCCCAGAAAACCAAAACCACCCAAGAGAGGCTCTGATACCATGTAAGTGAGAACAATCTGATAATGCAATGTTTTGATTTATTACTCTAAACAAACAAGTATTTATAGGCTAGATTACACAAGTATTAACCCTCAATCTCTCCTGAAATCACTCCACCGAATGCCTAAGTCAGTCCTCAAGAGAACCAAGTCAAATTGTTCAGGCTATACACATGCTAAGTTCAGACTCTACTTTGACATATATACAGGCTATACTTTGACATATACAGGCTATACTTTGACACTAATTGAAATGGGATACTTACCTATATTATATATGGTTCTGATTGATTCCTTTTATTTGAAGTTGATCTCTGTTTCTCCTTCACTATCGACGTTCTTGCTTGAACATTGTGCACAAATACAATATCTGGGGTTTCTGTGTTTTAGAAGTGGGATTGGGGTTAAGAAATTAAAAATTCCTCTTTTATTAGAAATAAAAACACAGATATAAAGGGAGAAAATCTAGAGCAAGATGAATGGAAATACCTAAGTGTGCAGAATGTAGATAGATGAAGATGTGTATCACCTTACGACTCTGAAACACAGAAAGCATAGTCGAAGATTGACGGGATGAAGATCGACGGCCTTGCACTGATCGTCTCTCAGTCAAAAGGAGAGGACAACGCTGAGGGATTCAACGAGATATGGTGAAGGCAACACATGAAGGTCTACAGCAAAAAGAAGAGGAAAGTGAGTGATTGAGAAAGCGTGCGAAACCTAATCAGAAAATAAAAAAAAAGCGAGGGAGATCAGAAAACATTATTGGAGGGAGAGAAAAAAAAATTGGCGCCTTTTTCACAGTTATCTCACATTTAGCCACATATAATAATAATGTGGCAAGATGGTCTATTTAGGCTAGATTTTGCCACAGTTTTCGTAATCTTGGCTAAAAAACCGTGGCTAATGAGTAGTTTTCTTGTAGTGTAACAATAGGAAAGATTGTAGAAGAAGATGTTTATGGTAATAAATATAATTTTTAAAATTCAAAAATATTTTCCAAGTTAGAATGACAATTACTTCTTAAAGAATAGTTCTTTTCCTTTAAAATTATAGGTAAACTATATTCACATAACACGTTCGTAAAATTTTTTTAATGAAGATTGAGGTATATTTAGAATTCGTTTTCAAGTTAAATTATTAAGATGATTTTAAAAACACTTTCATTCTTATATGTCAACCTGATATGCATAAATGAGTTTAAATTTTAATGAAATTATTGATTTTTTATGTACACCAAAATATTTTTTAAGTATAAATTATCTAAACTCGATATAAATAAATTGGAGGCAAATTAGTTTTTTTTTAATTGAGTCACCATTATTTAAAAAATTCTTTGTGCTTCAATTAATCCAACTTGAGTCAAGACATATCACAAAACTATAAAATTCTCATTTATTTTTTTCATTACAAGATTCGAACTACTTATTAGAAGAAATAAATATCAAACCATGTGAACTAATCATCTTTTTGATAAAGACAAATTAGTTCAATTATATAAGTTTGATCCGATGTTATTAATTATATTTAAAATTTGTATGATGTGACTTTATCAATTGATAATTTAGATAGAATGAAAATAAAAGAGAAGGAATCAACGGAAGTTTAGTCTAACCAAAAGAAATTAATCTGATTCAACGCTGAACAACACCTGATTGCCTCTATTTAGAACCAAAAAAACCATAGGTACGTATTTTTCTTGAGAATTAAATTAACTTGATTACGTACCCTCAATTAATACGTACCCTCAATTAATCATTTATTACGCAAATTAAACACAACATGAAGATTCACGTAAATTGGAATTGAATGATATCTTGACCCAACGTAGCAATATCGACGATTAGTCTGTTCCTATCAGTCAATGGTGAGGGCCTGGGTTGAGGCTCCCAAGAGAAATACAACTCCACATGTTGTGCAAGTGTGATAAGATAGTCCAAAACGTCAACGGCGTCTCGATACATATTCAGTTTCAACTCTAGGGTGACCATTAGAATGTCCCTTTGCATCAAAAGGTAAGAGATTTGAACGTCTTTGATCTTACTTGTAACAACGGGGTCTTTGATCTCTGCCAGCAACTTTTGGATCACTTCGTCTTTGGTTTCCTGAGCAGCATCCGATGCCTTTTGACTCATGATTATGGCCAGCCCTCTGGTGTCTGCTGTTGCACTTCTAGGGTCTGACTGTAAGATTGACACACATAGAGTGCGATTGAAGGTTTTCTCACACACTTGTTCTACCAAACTATTCCCAGACTTTTCTGCCGTTGATGGTACATGATTCCATGAAAAAAATGCCACGAGAATCAAAGCGAACTTGAGGCTTTTCATATTCATGGATCGATCTTTGGCTCTCTGTACAACAAAATGTGTTTCAATTTCTTCAAGAGAGAATGAGAGATGTGGGATGGAGCTGCTATATAAATACATGATATATGTTGTTGTTAGTTATAAATGTCATTTAATGTTGTTTGTAGTTATTTAATTTGTTTGACTTTTCTGCTGTTGATGGTACATGATTCCATGAAACAAATGCAACGAGAATCAAAGCAATCTTGAGGCTTTTCATATTCATGCATGGATCGATCTTTGGCTCTCTGTGGGACAAAATGTGTTTCAGTTTCTTCAAGAGAGAATGAGAGATGTGGGATGGAGCTGCCATATAAATACATGATATATGTTGTTAGTTATAAATGTCATTTAATGTCGTTTTTAGTTATTTAATTTGTTTGTTCTCTTTCCTTATTAATGTGATGAATTTATTTTTGATAAACAATTATCCGATGTTCCATCACTAAACCATAAGTATCGACTAATTTAAATTCGAGTCGAGTATGGTTATAATAGACGACAAAGTTCTTCTTACTAAGTTTTAATGTAACTACATTTCTAAAAGTTTAAATTTGAGATCTCTAAATAAAAATTAGAACAACTTTTTATCAATTAATTTACATACTTAGTGATATTAAAATGATGAATTTAATTCTTGAATTCGTGCAAGAATTAAAGACGGGAAAAGAAAAGTTAGTGGGAGTGCTTGGCATTGGCATCGGTTGGACAAAAATAATACCACGTGAGATTGTGGCATTGATTGGTTTGGTAGACCAAATGGATTTTTTTGTAACAAAATGAAAGTATTTTGAATTTCGAAATTGAAAAAGATGAGCTGCACTAATTTTCAGTATTCAAATGATTTGATCGAATCAGTTGATTCAACTGAAAATCGGTGAATTGGTCAAGAAAATTGGTTCGGTTTGGATCAGTAAATCGGTAAATGTTTAATTCAGTAAAAAATTAATTAAATTAGTCATGAACCGATAAAAATTGATTGATTTTACTAATTTAATTTTTTAAATTTTTATTAAATATTATTATATATTTTTAAGAAATCTCTAAAAATTTAAATTATTAAGAGAAGATCTAAAATATATAAATATATATTTGTAACATACTTAAAATATTTTAATATTATATATTATATATTTTAATACCTGTAAAATATACATTAATTATATATTTCAATATTTTAATATATTTTAAGTACTATCAGTTTAATCACGATTTGATTATTAACCTTTGAATAAATACCTTGACTGGTTCAATGACTGATCCGATTTTCTGAATTTTATTAATTTTTTAAGCTTAAGAGAATTTTGTAGATTTTGAGCATTTATCTTTTCTTTGGCTACAATATGTTTCTGTATATATACATAAACGTGGTGTTATTAATTATACAGGGCATTTAATTTTTTAGATTTTAATTTATCTGCTCATTTAATGGTGGTTATTTAATTAATTTATTAATATAATGAATTTAATTCTTGAATTCGAGCACAAACTCTAATTAAGCTATTTTTTTAAAATTAAAAGTCAGCTGGTTTTATCAAACAAGCTGATTGGACTGACAAACATGAATGGGTCAGTACTCATTAGCTCATTATCACAACTCGTTGGTTGTCAGTGTGTGTCAAGAAAGTTAGTCCTATTTATTATTTTTAAAATAAACATTAATTTGTTCTTGAAATAATTATACATTTGTATCAATTAAATTTTTAAAAGATTATATGTTTTAATTTAATTTTTTAAAAATTTAATCATTTATATTGCTGAGTTTTCATATATGTTTATATTTATGGGCATATTTGATTTATTGTTATATTTTCTAAATTTTGAAAATTTTACTTAAATTTGTAAAAGAAGTTTCACATATCCCACAAACACTCAAGCCAATAACAAACAAAAGTGAAAGAAATTTGTCACCCACATTAAAAAAAAATACGGGTTTATATTGGGTAAATTGAGAGTTGTTTGCAACAAATGAATAAAATTTAAGTGCTAACTTATTTCAAACGTTAAGAACAATAAAAGAATTTGTGAAATTAAAGTTTAAAATGGATAAATTAAAAAAAAAAAGTTTTCTCAACGTGCAACTCACACATGTGATTTCATTCCAAATTATAAACTAAACTATAGGGATTAGGAATCTTAGGTGCTAATGGTGCATCTGATAGGCCAGTCAAGTACCAACTTTCCAATCAATTAATTATTTCTATAATATATAAATATGGATAAATTACAAAAAAGAGCCTTGTGGTTTGACTTGTTTTTACATTGGTACAATATGAGTAATATTGTTCAAATTTCCCTCCCTCATGTAATGCTTGGAAGAATTAAAATGTTTGGTACAATGAATCAAAGTGATGAAATGAGTGAAGAAATTAGGAAGATAGTGATTAATTGTCCAAATTATCCTCCTAAAAAATATTAAGTATTTTTTAAAAAATTAGGATATTTTAGTAAAATATCTTATTTTTATTCTCTTTTATAGGTATGTTTGATATGCAGAAAAAGAAAGTAAAAGAGAAAGACAATAAAAATAAAAATAAGATATTTTACTAAAATATCTTATTTTTTTTAAAAAAAACTTGATATTTTTTAAGAGGGTAATTTGGACAATTAATCACTATCTTCCTAATTTCTTCACTGATTCCATCACTATGATTCTTTGCACCAAACATGTTAATTCTTCCAAGCATTACAGGAGAGAGAGAGAGAGAGAGATTCTTTGCACCAAACATGTTAATTCTTCCAAGCATTACAGGAGAGAGAGAGAGAGAGAGAGAGAGAGAGAGAGAGAGAGAGAGAGAGAGAGAGAGTTGTTTCAACATTAAACTTGAGTTGTTCCATATTCTCAATCATTTAACATGAATCAAGAAATTAAGCATGGGAATGATACCTTGAGCTATCCAAGCAAAGAACATGAGATCATAATCCCTATCAATTAAAGGTGAGGCTCTCTCTCTGGGGGCTCCGAACTCAAGTACTTTTCAATTTCATCTTCCATTTTGGCTGCAGCCCCAATAATGTCACTGCCCTTCTTGTAATTGTTATCTTTCAAAAATGTGGGTGCAAATGAAACTCCAAATAATACAAAACCCTAAACATTATGACAACGCTCGAGCTTCTCTACAGTAACAGTGTCTTTGATCTCCTCAAGCAACATAGGGATCACTTCGTTTATGGCTTCATCCACACTGTCCATTGTCTTCTGAATCATGATCTGAGCAAGCCCTTTGGTGTTTGATGTTTCACTTCTTGGTTCTGACCTTAAGGTTGACAAACAGAGACTGGGATGGATGGTTTTGTTGTTGATAGCTGATGCAATGAAGACACAAATGTAACAACAACAAAAGCAAATTTCAGGGTTTTCATATTTGTCTTTGCCTCTCTCCCAAATACAACAAAACCCTCGTTTATATGGGTTTTGGGATGCATGTGGATTTGTACTGTTATATTAATTATAGGAGCCCACTAATTAGTGTTTGACATTTAATGATTATTCAATTTTTTTAAATTAGTCATTATTACTGTCCTATTTACTTTTTTTAATATCTCAAGTTTATCCTTGTAACAATCATTTTTAAATGTTAAAATCTTAACTTTTAATTTCTTTTATTGTTACGAGTTGATCTTAAATTTTTTTATCTTTATATTTGAAAATTTTGATATCTTAGAGGGATGCCTGCCAATACATTACATAACAGGAACAATGATGCTGCAAAGTAAAGGAACATTTTATAATTATTGTAAAAAATTAAACAATAAATAATGTAATTAATATTTTTTTTATTAAACTATTAAATTTTAAGATTTAAAAATTATTGTTATAAGAGTAAACTTATCATATTAAAAAAAAGTTAATAAGACAATAATAATGGCTAATTTAAAATTTTGACTAATCATTTAATGACGAACATTTTTTACTATTTCAAAGGTAATAAAAACCTTTTAACCAGGCACTCCCCTTTAAAAGTAATAAATGTCCTTCCGCCTCCATTCGCATCCGAATAAGGAAGATGAGCCGGGGAGTGAGGTTACCCAGAATGTGAAGATTTTCTCGACTTGGGGCTGGGGAAGCTGCCTAGTACTCTCCAGAGTAAAGCGATGAAGTTGGTAACCCATGGATTTTAGGCAAACTATATCCCCTTTCCACCGTTTCAGCTTCAAGAGGCAGTTGATCCAAGTCCTACCAAAATGAAATACACTCGTCATACACCACCCACATATTACAACAAGTGCTATGATGTGAAAACGACCTAGTTTGTAAGTACCTCCAGAAGATCAAGAGCAACCAAAATAAATCAAAAATAGCAGAACTTGCCATATAAAATAGGGGAAACTACATATAACCCCCTAAACTGTGGCCTAATTATAATTTTAGTCATCAAACTTTAAAACATCATTTTACCCCCTAAACTATCAAAAAAAAGTGAAAGCTTTACATATTAGTCGAAATTAACATCTAAAAACTACGTGATTTTGGGAGAAACACGAGAGATCATGAAAATGACAAAAATTGGAGATGGATGAGGCATAAGGTATCACATGACAAATCATATGATTTTTAAATATTAATCATAATTTTGAAAATCAAACCAAACTAACAGGTTCAATCGGTTAAACAAAAAACCAGACCTAAGTCCGCTCCAAAAACTACTAAAAAATTGGAGATTAATTGAACCAGTATCAAACTAGTCAAAACTCAAAAACAAAAATATCGGCAAAACTAGCAGGTTGACCAATTTCAACGGTTGGAAAAAAAAAAGCTGAAAAAATAATTAAACCCCACATAAGGCTTTGACTATCCTTACTTAATGGAATGCAGGCCCCCTCCTTATCTAAGGAGGCTCCTTAGCTATGTAGCCTGCTTACAGCCATTGGATAGCTGTGGGCAAGTCATGGAGCTTCTTTGGCCAAAAGTCAAAGAGGGGAGCGACTTCGTACTTAATGATGCAATACTTGTGAGCCAAGTGCATAGCCATTAGCTCACTACTACAATTGAGAATACGAGACTAGCTGAAGCATATATATAAGCCATTGGGAGAGGAATATGATGGGGTGCCGCGGATGTGAGACTTGAAGATTTGCTACAATAGCTTCATTGACTTCTTTCTTCCTCCTTTTTCTCTCATTCTTTCTTCCCTTTTCTTAGCTTATTTTAATTGATTTTTCTTTTGCTTCTTTCTTCTCATCTAATTTGATTTTTGTCTTAGATTATAAGGTAGAAGATTAAGGGGTTCAAGTTTATATAAAAACCATGAAGTTACAAAACTAACAACATCACTAAAATTTATATTTATGGGATATTTAATTATTTAGATTATATATATATATATATTTTTTTTAATTACCACTGGTTCAATTACTGTCTGACCATTGACCCTTGAATCGATGCCTCCACCGATTCAATGACTGATCCGATTTTTTGAACCATGATGTTAATTTTTAACAAATGTGACAAATTTACTGTTTATAATTGTTGACCTAAAGGCTTTATGCCATAAGTTTTGATGATGACAAATACATTTGAAATGTAGAAATGATATATATAAAGGTTAATTATCATATATATGCTACAAGTATTTAAGCTATTTATCATGAATTGAACTAACCATTTAGTTTGCAAGTAAGATATATGTTATAGGTTGGTTCAAAACAAGAAGAGTGAGCATTGGATTGAAGAACAAGGAAAAGCAACATCATGCTTCACTCAAGGAAAGCAACATGCAAGGATAAAACTCCAAGAAATGAAGAACTAGAAGATTTGAAATCTTGGAAGCTTGGATGCATCAAGATAGCCTATATGTTTACATTAGGTATATTTTATATAGGCTAGTAAACTTTGTGCAACTCAATGATTAAGATTTACATACATTGGCTCAAGCTTTTTGAACAAGTATCACATGATTTGAACAAAAAGATAGTAAGATATGGAGTTTTACAAAAGTTAGTTTTTGACCTTTGTTCACTCTTTATATCATATCTCCTAAATGAAAAAATAATTTTTCAAGTATCTTAATCTCATTTGATAGTAGACTCAAAGAGCTTTCCAACGGTATATTATTTATTTAAAATGGAGTCCAAATTAGAAAGATATGACCGTTTAAACTAAACTCTGAAAAACTAAAAGTTGACTTGGCTGTACTCAAGAATTATTTTATCCTGACCTTCAGTCAGTATTTTAATCATATCTTTTAAAAGAAAAATAATTTTTGATTGAAATTTGTCTCATTTGAAACTAGACTCCAAGAGCTTTCCAATGATATATTATTTGTTTAAAACGGAGTTCAAATAAGAGAGTTATAAATTTTTAAATTGAGCTTACAAGTTTCAAGTTAACAAGATTTTTGACAGAGAGCAATAAGTCGACTGATAGACCACGATCAGTCGATTGATAGCCCAGAAACACTATCTAACGGTCATATTTTTGTGTCTAACAGATATATTGAGCTATTAGTTGACTAATGGCCTTACGACAGTCGACTGATTACACCTGGACTGCATTTCTAAGTATAGTAACGGCCATAAACGACTATATTTCAATGGAGCCTATATATATGACCTTAGATACACATTTTTATGTTAGAACTAAGTACTACAATGATATATTAACATGTTCTATCATCTTTGAGAGAAATCCAAACATTCTTGAGCCAATCTTGCATATTTACTATCATTAGAGTTATTAGAGTTTCATTTGTATTCATCTACTCTTTAGAGAGAGTTTCTTTGTATTGTTGATTTTGATTAACACATATATTATTCTGAGTTGTGGTTCGCAAGTACTGGTGTTGGAAGAACTTGCTTTGGATTGAGGAGCCCGGATTCATAAATTTTTCGTTGTGGTTTCGCAAATACCCAAATCGAATTTGCATGGCTATAGTGGTTTGCAAGTGCCCAGACTAAACTTGCAATTATAGTGGAAATACTCAAGTGGTCTCTTGAGGACTGGATGTAGGCTTGGGATTAGCCGAACCAGTATAAATCTCTGAGTTTGCTTTCTATATCCCTACTCTATTTACATTTAAAGTTAATTAATTAATGCTTTACATTTATATTTGATTTCTACCTCAAGTATTAATTAATTTGTGTAAATTTATATTTGCTCCTTAATTCCTTGCACTATAAAATTATTCATCCTGATAACACTTTAATTTTCTGAATTAAATTATTATCTTTAGCATTGTCTTATTTCAGAAGATCATCTTAACTTCCAATTAAGTTGTGAAAATTTTTATAAAACTCAATTCACCCCCTGTTGAGATTCAACAATTTCTTTCAATAATAGCTTAAGGGAATCCAAATCCATTGCTCATCCGGACTCCCCAAAACTATTTTAGTAACGGTGTTACTTTTTTCAACACTTTTAGTAACATTTTGAAACCGTTGCTAAGAGCGATGAGCACCAAAAACAGTTTAGGTGGATAACATTTTTAAGTGTGGGGACTAAAATTTGTAATTAGTCTATAGTTTAGAAAGATTATGTTAGTCCCCTATAAAAGAAAATAAAAAATTGAAACTCAGCTAAAAAAAGGTGAGTAGACATGCGAGCACCAAAGATAATGAATAACTCCATATCACCGAAGCCACTAAATTCGAGGAAAGTGATAATGATACTGCCGGCTGAAGCATTAAGACTACCCACCCGGAGAGCCTGTTGATAAGCTCGGAGCAGTTCCCGACAGCGCTTTCTTTTTGTTGCTATCTCATCAGGTTCTTGCAGCATCTCTTCAAACAGGTTTTCTCTGCATTGAATTTAACATGCAAAGCATACTTAGCAAGCTATAAAAGACAATTTCACATATTTAACCACCCCCCCCCCCCCCCCCAAACAAAAAAAAAAAAGACAATTTCATAGAGACACCAGTAAAAAAAATTTATATTCTAGGCCGCAACAAATATGTCACCTGTAAAGCTTTTTAATGAAAACATTGTGCAGGTCTCTCTTTGTGTTGTTTACCTGGATATAAATCAGTTAAAAACAGTCGTCAGAATCTATGGGGAATGCTTTTAAATTCAGAATTGTTTTGGACAAAAAAAAAGAACTTATTGATGAGAAGAATGGAAAACTTGTGCTTCTTTTTGCCTCGCAAAATACAAAAAAATTGATAGGTAGAAAAGCTCCAAGATGAACCAACCAGACAAACTCACATATTTGATCACTCAAAAAGAAATACCGTAGGGAAAATGTTCAAGTATACTGGATGTTAAGAACTACCATGGCCCAAAAAAACGGTTACCAACTGTATCAACTACAGAGAGTTCACATAGAGCTAGAATCAAGAAAGAACAAATGCAACTATTGGTAGCTTTTAAGCAAGAGAGGACAACTATCTAGGAGCTACAAACATTAGGCAAAAAGAACACTTGAGGGATTTTAAACCAATTAAAATGTTACCAAAAGAACTACAATCCAAAATATGTAACTAATTGGGATCAACTAAACAAAATTTACATAGTGCAAGGAAGATAGAAATTGCGCAACTATTGACAGCTGTTAAGCATGCAAGAGAGAAAACTATCTAGGGGCTACGAGCAATAGGCAAGAGGAACACCAAGGGGATTCTTAACAAACTAATCACGTATCCACCATTTTCCATAGGTGACAGAATATGCATAAGAATGAGATCTATGTATATTGTCACTTAGTCAGATTCCAACACACGAAATAAATAGGAATTCATTTTGCCATATGCTACAACAGGATACAGGAATCAAAAGTAGCCAGCAGACTATTTATTTTACATTTGCCACAATATCCCATAACTAAGAATCAAATTTTGCAAAGCTTAACAGAAGAATATGTAATACCAAGAAGTGCATGATTGATTTCGGGACCAAATCCTCCACATTTTTTCTGACAATGTCATAGTATGATCTTAAAAGCAACTTTGTCACTGCAATTGCAATAACTTCTGTCTCTGAATAGCTCTCAGATGGCTTCAGGATAGGAGGGGGCTACAAAAAACAACACGTAATAAGAAATCATGTCTCCAAGGAACATAATGTTCATGCTGATAATAAATTCATCACACAAACCTCTCTCAAATGGATCATAGAGAATGATTGTTCCATGCTGTGAGTGTGAACTGGTTCATTATGTGGCTTACTTACTGTAGTCTCCTTAGCAGACACCCTATAACCTCCCCCAAAAATGGATGGGATCCCCCAACTTGATGCACTGGTGTTGCCTGAAAGGAGATCAAGTTTTCCAGAATCTAAATATTTTAGATCAGTTTGGACGCTTGTTGAAACACCCAAAACATATGATTGAAGATTCGACAAAAATTAATTAAATAAACATATAAAAGGTACACAAGCAGATGCATAATGAAACAAAACACATGCCAAAAAAATTAAATAAGGAGAGAAAAAATACCAGAGGATCCAACTTTTTCAACATCTGATGCAGCTCGAACACCCTGTTTTTGATTTAAATCAATCAAACAAATTGAAGTCATAACATTAAAACACTAACTCAGCAGCCATTATCTTGATCAAACTTTGGTCATCTTTACATGATACAAGAACATACCTGATCAGCCACTACTCCATTTACTTGTCTTGCAAAAATACCCCGAGAACTTCTTTCAGAGGCTGATCCCTTTTCAGATTCCGAAGCATCCTATTGGAAATTAATGAGAAAAAGTTTATTTAAAAAAAATTGGTAAAGAAGGGCAAGAATAAATTATTATCCACAGTTGGCATAGAGAAAGTATACGAGAGGGAACGACAAGTAGGAGAAGGAGAAAAAGATAATTCTGTATATTCCACTGAAAACCTCCAGAACACACTTATAGGCCAACACTTAAGACTACTAACAGCCAAACATAACTAACAAAAAACGGAAACAAAAGTTAACGAAATACACCAACAGAAAAACAGAACAAGCAACTGAAACAGAACACAACTAATTATTTAACTGTCCCCCTCAAACGAGGAGGAGCAACAACAAGACCGAATTTGCTGCAGAGAACACCAAATCTGGAACCAGCAATAGGCTTGGTAAACACATCAGCTGGTTGTTCAGAACTAGGCACATATCCAATAGAAACCTCCTTAGCCAGCACTTTATCTCTAACAAAATGCAAGTCAATCTCAACATGCTTTGTCCTAACATGTAGTACAGGATTAGTGGCAATGGCCTTAGCACTTAAATTATCACACCACATTATAGGCACCCCAGAGATGGGACACTTTAGCTCACCCAACAAGGACTTCAACCACACTACTTCACTAGTTAATGAAGCTACAGCCCTGTACTCAGCTTTAGCACTTGATCTTGAGACAACACTTTGTTTCTTGCTAGACCAAGAAACCAAAGACTCACCCAAGAACACACAATAACCTCCAACCGACCTTCTATCCATGACATCATTTGCCCAGTCAGCATCTGAAAACCCAGTGAGAGATAAGTCAATAGACGGCTTGATGTGAAGACACAAGTCAGTTGTACCCTTGAGATACCTTAGAGCACGTTTTGCTTTCATCAAATCAACAGTTGAGGGGGTACTCAAATGCTGACTCAACTGATTTGTAGTGAAGGAAATATCTGGCCTTGTGCAGGTAAGGTATTGCAGACCTCCAACCAAGCTTCGGTAAAGAGAAGGGTTCTCCAAAGGCTCTTCTTTTACCTTAGTATAATGCTTCCCGAGGGTGAGAGGGGTAGGACAAGGTGTGCACTTCTTCATATTAAACTTTTCTACCAACTCATTGATATATCTCCTTTGACTAAGAAAGATACCTCTGTCATTTCTCAAGACCTCAATTCCCAAAAAGAAATGTACTTCACCTAAATCTTTGAGAGAAAAAACATTATTAAGACGTTTAATGAAGATATCAATAAGATCATTACTATCTCCAATAACTAGCATGTCATCAACATAAACAAGAATGATTATAATGTGATCTTCGGTGTGTAACACAAACAAGGAGTGATCACACCTTGTGTGTTTGAAGCCCCACAATATTAGAGTATCTCTCAACTTGTAATACCAAGCCCTTGGGGCTTGTTTTAGCCCATATAAGGCTTTCTTCAATCTGCAGATATGCTGAGGATACTTGGGATCCCCAAAACACTGAGGTTGCTTCATAAAGACAGATTCTTTGAGGTTACCGTTTAGGAAGGCATTATCAACATCCACTTGCCTTATATTCCAATTTAACGAGACAACAATTGCTAGTATTACTCTTACTGTTGAGAGCTTTGCGACTGGACTGAAGGTCTCTCCCACGTTCAAGCTAGGATCTTGTTGGAACCCTTTTGCCACAAGTCTGGCCTTATGTTTCAGTATACTCCCATCAGCAGCAATTTTTTGTTTTGAAAATCCATTTACTGTCAACAACCTTTTGTCCAGCAAAGGGAACCAACTCCCATGTATCATTCTTCTTTAGAGCTTCAAATTCTATTTCCATGGCCTTTTTCCAGTGAGGAACTTTATATGCTTCAATAGGATTGCAAGGATCTGTAGTGTTGTTATCTAATTTTGCTATGCCAGCATATGAGGTAGGTTGAATGGCTCCACTTCTCAATCTTGTGACCATGGGATGTATGGATACTGTGGTGCTGTCGGTCTAATCTCCAACTCTACTGTTCAGCCGTGCCTCTTGGTCATCCATTTCTAGAGATTCTGAAATAACAGTATTTTTTGCAGCACTTGACGTACCAGACGTAGCTTCAGCCTCATTAGTGTTGTTTCCTGCCTCAACACTATCAATCCTCTGCATAACACTAGAGAAATCACCACTGTTAGTTTTATAATTTTCACAATAAGAGGGAATAGGCACCATATGAATAATCTCCTTTGTTTCCTCGGGTCTTCTAGTATTCAGGAATCCATTTTTAAATGGAAACTCAAGTTCATTGAACATGACATGTCTGGAGATGTATATTCTACCATTTGAGGACAGACACTTGAAACCTTTATGCTTCATGCTAGGACCCAAATAAACACATTTAACTGACCTGAAACTCAACTTGTGCTGATTATAAGGCCTTAAATAAGGGAAGCAGGCACAGCCAAAAACCTTTAATTGTTTAAAATCAGGTTTTCTTTTAAATAACATAGAATAAGGGATTTCTCCTTTGAGGGCAGTTGTAGGCAGCATATTAATAAGCCTTGCTGCAGTTTGAAAAGCATCAGACCAGTAGCTCATAGGTGTACCTAATTGGGCAATCATGCTCAGACCCATTTCCACAACTTGCCTATGTTTTCTTTCCACTCTACCAGTTTGCACAGATGTGTAGGGACAAGAATGCCTCATGGTGATCCCACTGTTATGAGCAATATCTGAAAAAGGTTTGAACTCAGAGCCACCATCACATTGAATAACTTTAATCTTCCTTTCAAGTTGGTTTTCCACTTCTTTTTTGAAATGTATAAAAGCTTGAATAGCCTCCCCTTTAGTTTTAAGTGGAAAAACCCACAAGAACCTGCTGTTATCATCTAAAAAGGAGATATAGTATTTATAACCTGAATTGGATTGAATGGGGGCAGGACCCCAAAGATCTGTGTGAATAAGATCAAGTGGTTTTTCAGCTCTTGTCTCAGATTTTTTAAAAGGAAGAGCATGTGATTTTCCAAATTGGCATGCATCACAGAAAAAATATTCTTTATTTACTAAATTTTCCATGTTACATTCTTTGAGTACATCATTCAAGATTTTCAAAGAGGGATGGCCAAGCCTTCTATGCCACAACTCATTTTCTGAGCACTTCTCATCTTTTCCAGTTAGAAAACATCTTGCCTCCTTTTGTGCCCCTTTCACCTTGTAAAGCCCATCACTTTGCATTGCTTGAATCAGAGGCTTTCCCGTTACTTTGTCCTTCACCACACAGCCATTAGAGTAAAAAATAACAGAGACATTATTGTCAGAGGCTAACTGAGATACACTACTTAGGTTCTTGCTAATCTTGGGAACTAGCATGAGTTTATTTAATTCAAGAGGTGTATTCTGAATTGCAGATTTCCCAATCTTCTTAATCTCAATCTTTTCTCCATTTCCAACAATAAGATGTTTTTCTGAGTTAGAGAACATACCTTGTTCTACAACAGATGAATCATTTGTAACATGGCTTGAAGCCCCACTGTCTATATACCAATCTTGCTCATCGAGATTTTCTTGGGTGATGAGATATGCAGAATGTGAAGAGTTTGAATCCTTATTGGTTTCTATGTTTCCTTGAGAGACACCAGAAAAACTATGGTCAAATCTATAAAAACAAGTAACAACAGTGTGGCCTACCTTCCCACACAGCTGACATGTGGGTTTATTTCCATTTTGTCTTCCACTTCTGCCACCACGACTAGTCCTTCCTCTGCCTCGTGACACCTGTCCTCTCCAATTTTGATTTGAATTGGTGGATGTTTTCTTGTTTGACACCAGGTTAGCACTCGGTGCATACTGGCCCACCATGGACCACTGTTCCAGACGTGTTTCGTAAGTGATGAGTGACGTTTGCAGTTTTACCCATGTGACTCCCACTTTTTCAGCCAACTGTACTACGATTGGTCCATACTCCGATTCGAGACCTGCGAGAGTTTGGATGATTAAATCATCATTTGACATTGGGCATCCAGCCATCATGAGGTTGTTGGCAAGTTCTTTTATTTTTCGAAGATATTCATCCATCTTCATCCCTCCTTTTCTTAATCGTTGAAGCTCACTCTTATATAGAGTGGCACGTGAGCGAGTCTGCGATCCAGAATACTGCTTCACAGCATCCTATAGTTCTTGTGATGTTTTACATCCAAGGACTTGGGAGAAGACTTCAGGGGTCATGCTATTGTACAGCCAGCCTAGTAATAGTTGATCAAGAGTAACCCATTCTTGAAACTTTGGGTTAATCTTTCGTTCTTCACCTTAGAAAATGAAAACATCAGGACAAGGATTTGTCCCAAGGATGAATCCGTCTGGTTGCCGCGAATCATGGGAAGAACCAATGAACTCCACATGAGGTAGTTCATTCGGTCGAGCTTGACGGAGCAAGCTTGGCTGAGCATCGAAGTTGGGGCAGTTAGCTTGATATGGTATGAGGCTTGCGAGGTAGCTTCTGTCGCAGCGTTACCTGAGCCTGTGGTCGACGATGAGTTGGCTTGAGATTCCATAATCAAGAACCTGGATCTTGAACCTTAGGCTCTAATACCAAAAGAAAGTATACGAGAGGGAACGACAAGTAGGAGAAGGAGAAAAAGAATTCTGTATATTCCACTGAAAACCTCCAGAACACACTTATAGGCCAACACTTAAGACTAATAACAGCCAAACATAACTAACAAAACGGAAACAAAAGTTAACGAAATACACCAACAGAAAAACAGAACAAGCAACTGAAACAGAACACAACTAATTATTTAACTGGCATGAGAAATAGGCATATCTCGATCAATTTTTTTTAATCGAAAAAGAAATATTATTAAAGAGAGAGAAACATAGAACGAAAAAAAAGGAGCGCAAGCAAAGAGGAGAATAGCACAAGCAAAGAGGAGGACAAGAAATCCTCATAAAGAAGACAAAAAAAAAAAACAAAAAGAAACCAAAAAAATCCGAAAACAGGGCTAATACAATAAAGCCTTCCAATCCCGATGAACATCTAACAAAGGCACCCTTTTAAAAAACCCATTGGCCGAGACCCAAAGGGAAGCAACAAAGCGAATTCTATCCCACAATAGATGAAGAGGCAAGAACCTTTGTTTAAAAACTCTAGCATATCTCGATGATAACACAGCACTGCACACTATGCATACCTTCTTGGCTTGTTGCACTGCAATTTCCAATGCCTTACTTCCACCAATAAAATTTGGGTGGGAAGTGTTTATGTAGTCCATCTGCAAATTGATTTATATTAAAAAATGAGATTTACCTGAAAGACTAACCATCTCATTTGATAATGAGGTGACTAGCAACATGCAAATGGTTTCTAGAGCATTCCAGAAAATTTTTGTCGTCATCATGAATTTCTTCTTATTTTTCCACAGAAAGAATACCATCTAGTGTGTTATCATTGAAAAACTAAGAAAAGCCGAGTAAATATTTGGCATAATCGAAACAAGCTCAAATTAGAGGAATGTCTATAAAAAGTAAATAACGTCAATATCTTCACCATAAAATATGATATTCAGTAGCTGAGGAATAGGATCAAAGAAAATTGGAGATTGGTCAAGTCAGCATTATCACACTTGAAAACATTTGAAAGCTCCATGCATTAATGATGTTGAATTTCAGCCATAAATTAAATCACTATTATGGTGAAACCAAGTTCAGGCCTTGCATTCTAGCTGAATTAACATTCGCATGCAGTATAAAGAGAAGAAAGGATCAAATACTTCAAAGAGAAATTTCATTATACCTCCATTTCTACGATGTGACTGATCATATTCTCCGCAGGTTCAAGACCTTCTCTTAGAAAGTTTCCGATAACTTCATCCATGCGCTTTCTCAAAAATGGGAACCGCTGCAGTTCAGTGACCAAACAGCGATGGCTGATCTGAAAAGAAGGGATTATAGTCAGACATATACTAATATGATGGTGATACAATCAAGTGAGACAGCAGAGATGACTATCTATAAGACCACACCTTCATTAATTCATCATATATGAACCTGGCACACTGAAGGCTTGGATCTAAGAGACGAGCTATTTGCCTTCGCACAAGGACTTCAAATGGAACCTAATTGAATGAAAATACACACATCCATATTCTTGAGTTGTAAAAAGTTTTACTTATGTGTACAACTTGGAATCACAGTTCTAATTATACATTTAATTAAAAAAAAAAAGAAAGGACAACAATACCTACTTCTGGAACAAACAATGCTGATTTTGGCCCAGTTGCATTCTGTATGGCAGTTCGAATATCATCATCAGTCAAGTTCTCACATGGATCCACCTCCTGCAAGACAAATAAGTTACATCATGCTCAAAGGAACTGGCTTCAAAGAAATGCTGACCAGATAAAAGTATACGTCGGCTTTGTTGCACTAATTCATAAAATGGGTTAATGGTACGATTAGTATCACTCAAATAGATGGATAATGGACAGGTGGAAAGGTGGGATATTCTAAGGATTTTCAATGGACTATGAATGACTGATAGGCTAGTTTGATCACCAACCCCCCCCCCCTTCTCTGCCTCTCTTTTTTACAATCCATTTGCCTTTGCCATCCTTTCACATCGCATCAGAATTAAAATAGTTACTTCAATATATATATATATAGAATATGATGTAAACACAAAAATTTGTACCTCTAAACTCTTCACAAATATAGATTGAAAAATATAATGCATTCTTGCTCCACCAGATAACTCAGCTGTCGACATCTCCTCATTCTTTCCCTCCACCATGGAGGAAAATGCTGTTGTCACAAAGGAAAAAAAAATTATTACTGGATTTGCAAAGAAATATAACGAGTTAACAGAAAGAAAGATCTAAGAGGAGATGACCACAAGGTTGGGATAATTAGGTACCTTCAGAGTACTTTGAAAGAATATTCAGGAGAAGAGCACCCTGACCAGCCTATTGAATATAAAGAATTATAAATAGAAGAAGGTAAATAGCCAGCCAGAGTAGATGGCAAGTTGCTTTTTAATTAAAGTACGGAGAATAATTGTAAAGTATATTTAAAATGTCACAGGACCAAATATTTACATGCCTTGGACTCTGTGATTTCTCCATAGCTTGCATGCTCCTTTGCAACAGATACCAGTTGAGTGCTTATACACGCTCTCAGTCCTGGTAGAACAGTCTTTATATGTTGGGCTAGAATCTGCAAATAGATGTAAGAAACATTTGACAAGCATCAGTGTTAAATGGCAATCTTCTAGGTATATAAATGCTTCATTTTTTAGAGGGTATCTAAGATTGTAGCTACTTTTACTGTATATTCCCTTTAATTCTCTAACCGCTTTCCCTCTCCAATGTTTACATGACATGCATTGCTATGAGCACGTTAAAAAAATTGGCCATTATTGCTACAAACTCAATTTCTCCATACAATCCAAAGTGTCAATTTTTGGCATAGAATAAACCACCCTTAAAGTCCTTTGCCGTCCCTTCTCTGATTTTTTAATTTTCTCAACAGATGATATAAAAAACTAAAATCATATTTCATAAGCAATAACTAAATTAGCATTATAAATATAAGTTAAAGAGATTAAGAGCAAGACTCTGAAATTTCTCCTCTTTTCTAGTAAAAGGATATAATTATGAGATACAAGGAAGAAAGTCTTGCATACTTGTGTTGGAAGGAAAAACTGAGATATCACAGTGCCAAAAAGAGAGAGAAGTGTTGGTAAAAGGATCTAGGCCACTGATGAGTAAGCATAAGCTCTACTTTTGAAGCAGTATAATATAAATAAATACAACAACAACAACAACAACAACATAGCCTTATCCCACTAAGTGGGGTCGGCTACATGGATCGCACGACGCCATTGAGCTCTATCAATGACCAACTCTTTAGATATCTCATTTACTAAAAGATCCCGTTCAATAATTTCTCTAAGTGTCCAGTATAATATAAATAAATAAAAAAAAGAAAAAAATTGAGCTTTCATTGTTGCAAGGTCTCTACCTGATTTAACTTCTTTGCCAATTGAGGAATGCCACAACACTCTGCTAGACCACTGTAAACCTGAGTATAGCATAAATGAACAATAAACAATATATGAATTTACGCAAAGCTTGAATTCAACAGATCAATGGTAATGCTTACTGGACGACAGTGAAAGAATTTTTCTTCAGCAGCGAGAGCATCTTTTATACTCCGGTTCATTAGAATATCCTAATTTAATGAGACAAAAAACAAATAAGGTTTTCAGCATTGCTTGTTGACCATCAAACTGATCAAGTGACCAACATATGCATATTTGGCTATAGGTCTTAGGCTCAATTACCAATCTACCAACAAAAATATGTGCACATTTGTTTGTAAGGTAGGTAAAATTTAGTTAACCTTAGCATCAATTTCTATAACAGTAGGATATCATTACCTCCTGACTACGACTAACAACACCGACATAACCAAGTTGGAGCGGAATAACTTTCCCAAGTAAAAGGTTCCGGGCATCAGTACCTCTGTCCATGATATCCAACTGTATTCCAAGGAATATGTGCCAAACCTCGTCAGAAATCGAAACAGCATAACAAAAATAAATAAATAAATACATTCGTAGGTTATATAGTTAGATAAGTGCACCTTTGTGATTACTCCTATTGTTCTATTACCTGCAATAGAGAAATGAACGTGTAAAAACCAATTGGAGATATAAAAAATAACCATGGTTTTAGGCATATGGAAACAAAAACTCACCATCAGGATCAGCAACTCCTGCCATTTGAAGAGCATCTGAATTAGCCAAATCTGAATTAGCTGGTGTGACAGCGAGAATGAGACACGTTGGAGTTTTGATGTATGACATTATCATTGTTCTGATTCGAGCTTCAATATCAGAAGGCTGATCTCCAACAGGAACCTTTGTAATTCCAGGGAGATCTACAAGTGTAATATCAAGAACATTTGGTGAAAAAATCTTTAGACGAATCTGCTTGTCTGAGACACCTTTGTTCCCTCCTGCTTCCCTCTCAGTTTCAGCCTACATTTTTAATTAGAGATAATTTTAAGCAAAAACTATTAAGAAAATACAAAAGCCAATAGGGCATACCTTATTAGAGCATCAAAATTTATGAGTACTATAATTTATGACATGCAAATAATGGAATCTAAATTCAATTATCTTTCATTATTAGATCATGAAATCCATTTTAATAGACAGACACGATCATCAACCAAGTAACTTTCATGCTCTCAGTAATATTGACAAAGCACAGCAAGCTACAGTGACTATTGAGAAAATCATATCTCTATGCAACTTAAACGCTTAGTTTCATTTGTACTCCCATTCTCCAAGCATGGACATCATCAAATAGGATAATATCAAGTTTCTAAAATAAACTTGCTCCAGCATAAGGTACAGTGTAGGATGCCTTAAATTCATAAAATCAACTTCAGATATAAGGCTAAGAACATGTGAGGATTAGCATCATATTGTCTGCACCCAATCTGAGTTCAACTCAACGCTGTGACTGCTCATTTGGTTGAGCATGTGTCTCACTGTGTGTGCAAGGGTAAAGCAAACAAACCTTTATCTCTAAATATTGAAGATAATCACAGCTATAAGGGACAAGACAATGTACAATAGTGAGATAAGGATTTCCCCTTTCTAGGGTAAAATCATAAAAAGTAAATTTCACCCGATCCATAGGAAAAGCCATAGACAAGGGTTAAACTCAAGCCGAAGTCAAGCTACAATAGAAGAATCTAATAATAATATGCATGGTATGCTCGGCCAAAAAAAGCACTTAATACTGGACAGAATGAATTATCTGGAGAACTACCTCAGTCCTAAACAGTGACCTCAACTATTGCCACTTTCTCAGTCATGAAGATAAAGAAGTCCTGATTTCCATTATAGATTTTCAAGTGCACTTGTTAGTGCAGGGAATATGTATTACAAACTCAAATAAAGTATATGCTTCAAACAGGTTCAGATGCCTAAGGAAAAAATAAAATCCCACTTTTTTGCTCCACTGGCACTATATGCTTGATCTCTAACCAAATTACACTTGCTCCATTTTCATACACCTAGATCAAGGAGAAAACACACCTTGAATTGTCAAAAAAGTACAAACTATGTACTAGATGATTAACCCTGAAGACGGAAGAAACATACTTCCTCATTATCATAGCCACTATTAGCTCAATTTCACTCCAGAGAAACAAACCAAAATTTATGATTTTTAACATGTAACATGAGCAATTACATACTATCATTACTTAAACAGGGCCTCATGAACTCCCGTACAGCAACCCAGTGACAATAACTCACAACTGACCCAATTTGCCGGCGGTACTAGACTCTATGTGTCCAAGCATTCCAACCACATTAAGAAAGGAACTTCTCAAATCCAATCATAACCAATTATCTCTCCCAAACTACAGTAAATCGTAATAATTTCTATTTATTATGATGGTGATGATGATGATGATAAAGCACCTGAATTTCCCTGCGAATCTCGTAGAAATCGTAGAACCTCTTCCCAGGCAAGTGGAGGAACTCGCCGTACTCCTCTTCAGTGCCGTCCGGCTTCCTCTTAGTCTGCACGAGTTGCAGCACCTGTGGCCTCCTGGTGCAAATATCATTACCCCGCGGCAAGAAGTCCCGGCCGACAAGGGCCTCGAGGACACTGGACTTGCCACTGCTCTGGCTTCCGACGACGGCGACTTGCGGAAGGTCGATGGTGGAGTGGCTTCCGACCCTGGAGAAGATGTCCTGAAGCTTATTGACCAAGGAGATAACGGAAGAGCCAAGAGAAGCAGATGATGACGACGACGATGGAGGAGCAGCCACAGGCTCTTCCGCCATGATTGGATCGGAAAAACCCCTAAGGTTTTGGAAAGAGCAGGGTGGGAGATAGGGAAGAGAGAGAGCAGAAGGGGAACATACGATTGGAAATGGAGAATCCGCTTCATCTTCTGCTTTTCTTAAAGAAAAACATCGGCTTCTTCGTTAAGAAAAGTTGATTCCTTTCAGAAAGCAGATGCTTTCAAAAAAGGCGACCGTTTCGTTTTCTGTTTTTTTCCCTTCAAAATTATGCTGTTTTAGTCGCATATTTGGCTCTCTGTGCAAATGTGTTTCAGTTTCTTCAAGAGAGAATGAGAGATGTGGGATGGAGCTGCCATATAAATAGGATACGGGATGTTTATTCCCTCCACGTCTCTTTCTCATTTTCCTCAAACCAACGGATACTTGGAAGACATGGAGGGAAACTGAGGAAAAGTGACATGGAGAGAATCTGCATCCATAAATACATGATATATGTTGTTGTTAGTCATAAATGTCATTTAATGTGTCTCAGGGAGATTGGTAGAGTAAATATGGATTGGATAAATTATATTGGATTGAGTAGTTAAATAAAATTTAAGTTTGTATAAACGTAATTTATATTTAGGAAGTATTTGAACAAATGTAATTTAGTGCAAAATATGATATTTAGATATTGGTATGTAAACATGATTTGAAATGTAAAATTACTAGAAATAATATAATTTTTATATTTTATTTTTAATGTACTATTATTATTTATTGTCATTTATTTAAAGCTAATTTAGTAAATAATATCAATATTTTAAGTGCACTAATTTTTTAATAAATAAATTATTGACTAATTTTTTTAATAATTGGCTAATTTAAAGTGCTAATAAATTACTAATAAATTGATGAATTATAATTAAAGTGTTAATAAATTGCTAGCTGAAAATTAAATAATTGATTAATTTTTTATTAATAAATAATTACTAATATTAATTTATAATTAAAATTTTAAAAATTAATCACTAATTGCTTATTTTAAAGAAAATATGAGATACTAGTGATGATTAATATACAAATCATAAAAGAAAAAAACTTAATTGCATAAAAAAAAATCAGAAGGTCATTCTCAAAATAAAGGAAATAACCACATTAATTAGTGTTACTGTGCAATAGATTATATAAATATAAATCTATATAAATATTCACATAATAGTTTAAATAACTAATTTAATCAAAATAAATTAGTTTTCACTTGGTATATAAGTTTAAAATTAAACTTTAGTTCAGCTCATCTTTATTCAGTCCATGTTTTTAATTCAAACCAAATTTTACTTTAATTTCATCATTTACTTCAAACGTTTCTATTCATTCACTTAGATCCTTAGTTAAAAGTTTTCTTTTGTCTTTCGCTTGATTTAAGATTATATTTAACTTCATATAAGTCCCTAATTTCAGAATATATTTTGTTTTAAATTTAAGTCGACTCTTGTAAACTTTTCAGTTTATTCACTAGGTATTTAGTCAAAAAAATTTTATGTCTTTTGCTTGATTTAAGATCATATTTAATTTCATCTAGGTCCCTAGTTCCAGAATATATTTTTTTGAATTTAAATTGACCTCTGTAAACTTTTTAGTTTATTCAATTATGTCCTTGATAAAAAATTTTCTTTTGTCTTTCGCTTGATTTAAGATCATATTTAACTTCATATAGGTCACTAGTTCCAAAATATATTTTTTTGAATTTAAATCGACTCCTGTAAACTTTTTAGCTTATTCAATTTAGTCCTTGTCATATATGTATCACGTCTATCTCTCGATTTTGTTTTTCAAACTAGTCAAGAACTTCATATTTGATGATTTTAGGATATTTTCGGTCATTTATATCAAAAAGCAAGGCAAACAATGAATTAGGACTAAGTTTTCAAAATTCTCAAGCTTTTGCCTCTATTCTACATTTTTCTGGTTTTCCCTCTTGGTTTTGTCTTCTACTTAGCCCCATTTTCACACTTTCAACCACATAATCTGCTCCTCAAATGCCTTGAAGTTTTAGAGCATTCTCATTACTAGTTTTCCCTCTCGACTGCACTTGAAGGGATGATAAATTCTCCGCCTCAACATGCTCTGTTTTTCTCGATGGAAACAGAGTCTGTGCTTTTCGACTGCACTCCAAGGGTCCTAAACTCCATGGGTTTAGGCATACACATATGGGCAAGGGTAAAAGTGAATTCCATTGAAAAGATTTCACCAACCCATGTTCCTTTTGTCAGAGAAGCTACAAAATCCCACTGTGAAGATAACATGGTTATAGGGTTTGAAACTAGGTTTCACCAAATCGTGGGTTGCGTGTGGAATCTCCCAAACAAGCACAAATCCTGTAACCACGTTTCATGCAATAGTATCCCACAGTTTGGCAGACTGGACATGTTCCCAAACAAGCTCTTAATGTTATTGATAGTTATTTAATTTGTTTGGTCTCTTTAGTTATTAATGTGATGAATTGTTTTTTGTAAATAATCATATGATGTCCGATCACTAAATTACAAGTATCGACTAATTCAAATTTGAGTCGGATAGGATCACAATAGGTGGTAAAGTTCTCCCTACTAAGTATTAATACAATTGCATTTTCAAGTATTCAAACTTGAGACTTCTAATTAAAAATTAAAATAACTCCTTACCAATTAGCCTAAGTGTTTGGTGGTATTAAAGTGATGAATTTATTTCTCATGAATTCAAGATGAGAAAAGAAAAGTTAGTGGGAGTGCCATGTTGCCATAGGCATTAGTTGGACAAAAATAATCCCATGTAAGGTTGTGGCATTGATCGGTTTGGTAGACCAAAGGGAATTTTTGTAACAAAATGAAAGTACAAGAAAATCTTTTGTTGAATTTGGAAATTGAAAAAGATAACGTGCACTAATTTTCAGTATTCAGATAATCAAACTGAATTGGTTGATTTAACGGAAAAATCGATGAACCAATCAGGAAAAATGGTTTGGTTTGGACCAGTACTAGTTAAAAATCGATCAAGCTAGTCTCAAAACAGTAAAATCGATCGATTCAATTGGTTCAACTGGTTCCTCTTTTTTTTTTTGGAACTTTTACTGAATATTATTATATATTTTTAAGAAATCTCTAAAAATTTAAGATATTATAAGAAGATCTAGGATTGGTATAAATATACATTTGTAACATGTCCAGAATATTTTAATATCTGTAACATATACATTAATTACATATTTTAATATTTTCATATATTTTAAGCACCACCAATTTGACTATGATTCGACCATTGACCCTTAAATCAATGCATTCACTTATTCAATGAGTTGTCCGATTTTCTAAACCTTACTAATTTTTTAAGCTCAAGAGAATTTTGTAGATTTTGAGCATTCATCTTTGGCTACAATATGTTTATGTATGTATATATATATATATATATATATATATATATAAATGTGGTGTTATTAATTATTGTCACAACCCCTAAAACAGGTTAGTGACCAGCATGGTATGAGACCCGCCCCATAACCGTAAGCCTCTTATATACACAATTATAATAACCAACTATAATACCACACATGCAAGATTCTCATATAGAATAACAGCCACCACATGAAATTATAATATATTAATAGAATATTTATATTTGTAAGCTTTCCTTTCCAATTCACAAAACGAATTCAAGGAAAGAGTCAAACATAGCCTATCAAAGAGCATTAAGTACAAAAGAATGACTAACACAGCATTAAGCACAAAAGAATGACTAACACAAAAGAATGCCCACTATAACCTAGGAGTCCTAACAACTATAGAGTGAACCACCTTTCCAACAGAAGCAAAAGGATAATCACCAACAAGCAGCAAGAATGTGGTGATGAGAGAGAGAGAGACTCCGCTACTCCTCTTACGGAGACTTACCTGCTACAATGGAATCTGCAAGAGGCACACATAAAGAAGGTGAGTACACTTACTCAATGAGGGAACAATATGAACAAAACTTACCATATGCCTCATAAATGGGAGGGGCATCCATAACACACCCCATCCTAGTCCCAATATAGGGAAAATACCAGGTTAAACCATATCCAAAGAAAACATAAAAGTGAAACCAGAATTTACACATAATACACACAACATAGAGTATTCAGACTAATCCAATGATAGCTATTTACAATAAAGATATTCCTTGAGTCAAATAATGATAAAGCGGCCATCGAGGCCTAAAGAGCAACTGAGGCTAAGTCACATAAGAGAGATTATTGAGGTTAATCCACCAAAAAGGGCCATCGAGGCTAAGTTACAAAAAGAAGACCACCAAGGTCAATCCATAATAAAGAGCCATAGAGGCTAAGCTACATAAAGAAGACCACCAAGGTCAATCAACAATAAAGAGCCACTGAGGCTAAGTCACATAAAAGAGACTACCGAGGTCAATCTGCAATAAAGAGCCACTGAGGCTAAGTTACATAACGATTTATACACTGCCCTCTTAGCATAGTCTCAGGAATAAGATATATATATATATATATATATATGGATCTACCATGATCCATTATAGTAAATAGTACACTAACATTTGAACCTTCAATTTATAGTAGTAACAAACTCCATTGGCAAATAAAAAGTCACCTTAGTATGTATATATATTTTAACATCTCAATGGAATGTAATAAGGGGATCCTTCACCTGACATTTTGAGTCGATATAGTGGTCAAGGGAACGAAAGGTAGACGTACAAGCGTCCAGATAAAAGCAACTAGGGATAATTAATAATTTCATTGAGATTTAAAAAAGGTGAAAGAAGCTCCAGACTGTGGCACCTTGGGCGCCATGGCTTATCCCAATCTTTCCTCACTTTTCAAGCATGGGCGCCCACAATGGCACCCCAAGGTACCAACCCCTAAACTCTTAGGTACCCCCTTCCTCGTGATGCTTGGGGCGCCATGCCCAGAATGCTTCAGAAGTAACATGGGTGTCTACGTCTGATACACTTTTAGCAGCTTCAAAAAATCCCGCTTTCAAGCTCAAAACAATGCCCTTAAACCTCAAACTTCCATGACCAATAAAACAACAAGTTTAGATGATTGGGTGCCACAATATTAAGCTCAAAACGTTGTTGACGTAAGGGGAGTAGCCACTTTACAAATTTTCTATCTTTCTCTCTAAATTTTATAACAATACTCCATTCCCACCATTACTACACATTAACCACCCAAACTCATGTAATAAGAGCTCTTAAACATTTTATAGCAACATGGAATAACTTGAAGGTACAAACCAACATCTAACTCAGAGAAATCAACATTTCTAACCTAGGGTTTAGCAAGTTTTGAAAATGAGGGGAGGAAGAAGAAGAGGATTGAACACTTACTTGAAATCTACTTGACTAATCTTAGAAAACAAGCTTTTCCCTTCCCAACCCTAATCTTCAGCCACATCAAACAAAAGAGATGCCTGAGAGAAAGAAAACAGGCAAAGGAAATACACAGTCGGGAGGAAAAGGGAAAAGAAAGAAAAAGGAAGATGAAATAAGGGTATGGGACCCACTACTAAATTTCAAATTTTTAAACTCTTCTTCCTTTTTCATTTTATTCCCCTTCATCATAAATTAATACTTATATAAAAATTTCCAAGTCACTCCCCTTTTAAACATAATGCCATAATGCACAAGATTTATAATTCCGTCGTTAAGTATTTTATTCCTTTATTCCCATTGGTCTTTCACTAGGACCTTTTTTTTAGAAAACCACATAATACCACAAGGAAATTTACGCAATCATCATAGCACTCAAGGAATCATAGATGACATACAAAGTAATTAATAAAGAAATTCCAAGGGGAAAAAAACACAAGCAAAAGTATAATGAAATTTAAGGTTATTACAATATTACCCTCTCAAAGAAATTTGGTCCCTGAATTTTGACAAAACGAGTAATCTAAACAAGGAGGGTTATTTTGATTGCATGTCCTTCTCTACTTCCCATTTAGCCTCTTCATGAGAGTGGTTTTGCCACAAAACTTTCATTGATGGAATTTCCTTGGATTGTAGTTTCTTCATCTGCCTATCTAATATCGCTACTGGTTCTTCTTCATAAACTAGATTCTTGTTCAGAGTGATTTCTTGAGGTTGGATGACATGTGATGGGTCATGTAGATACTTCTGCAACATCGAAATATGGAATACCAGGTGAAACCTATCTAATTCTATCATAACACATGACAGTAAGCCACATATGTATATGGGGTTAAGCTTACCCCCGCACTCTGAAGCGCGTAATCCCCTTCATGGGCAAAACCTTAAGAACACCATGTCCCCAACCATAAATTCCAAATCTCTCCATCGGTTGTCGCATAAACTTTCTGTCAATCCTAGGTGGCAATAAGCTTATCTTGGATTATCTTGACCTTCATTACCGCTTCCTAAATTAGGTCTGGTGGTGCGTATAATTTATAGCACATAAAATATTCCAGCAAGTATACTGGGTCGCAACAAGTAATAAAGTGATGAGTAGAGTATCGTCCCACAGAGATTGAGGTATCAAATAAAATTCAATTAGGTTAAGTGAAATGCTATTAAGACTTATGAGGGAAATTTCAGAAATTACACAAAAAAGGGGGGGTGATGATTGAAACAACGCAATATAATTAACTGAAATTTAAATAACTAGATAGAAAACAAAACAGAGAAAAGATGTGGATTGGTCACAAATTTCATGGAATTGTACATCATCATCATTTCCTTTGAATATTCTTGGCTAATTCTATTATGTAATCTTCAATCTAAAATTCTCAGAAAGTCTTCTAAGACTGAATTATATTAAAATTATAGTTAGGAATATCTTCACTAATCTATAACTCAAATATAATCCGATGAAGTCCTAATCACATCAATGCCCCGCAATCGCATATGACATGTTATCTCTTGTCCTACTCGTTACAAATACATAGGCATGTATAAATAACAAGCTTCATAGAACAATAAATAAAATAGAACTTTGGCCAAGAAAATACTCATTGGTCCAAATGAATTAAAGTACAATTTCCATTTCATCAAATGATCGACTACACAAGAAAATGAGATTGATTTCGTTGGTCTAATCCGATTAATTCATAGACAAATTAATCTTTGAATCATTGAAGAACAATTCAATTAAATTACAATCCATTCAATGTTGGCCAATTTTCTAAAATATGATTGAATCCAAAAGCTTTGAAATTACAATCTAACTTATCCAAAATAATTGACTAAAATCTTAGATCAACCATTCAATTAAGTCATGAAGCTCAAGAAAATTATTCAAGCCACATAAATAAAACTATCTATATCTAGATAATCTAATTTATGGTGGAAATTACAAGGTCAAGCTCAATATCTAGCTAACTCTAGCATAGACATAAAAATCCCAAACTCATTGAAGGTTCATCAAACATTCAAGAGGAAGAATAATCAATAAAATCCATTCAATTAAACGAAAATGCATTAAAATCGAAATTGTTCAGCAATAAAACATCATAGAACCAAACTACATCAATCCTTAAACTTAGAAAATTACATGGAAGAGAAGGAAAAACATGACAGAAAACAGAAAATACAATAGAAATCTAAGAAACTATGAAGGAAAATGCAAGAAAAGGAAGGAAAATGGGAGAAGGAGAGCCATTCCCAAGTGGAAGGGCTTCCTTTCCCTCTAACCAAGCTAGAGAGTTGCCTCTATGTTGCTCCCAGCCACTGCTGCCCAAGGAAGGCAGAAAAATGGTGCTAGGACTTCTTTTCTGAAAAATGACTTAGCCTCCTTAATAAATTTCGATTTTTGCAAATATAAAACTGATCTAACACATGCCTAAAGGGATATTCTGCCCTAGATGCCTCCTTGGATGCCTCTTCCATGATATGGCAGCACTTTGACAGCAAAACAGCAGCAAAATTAATATTTCTGCAGCAGTAGAAAAGTATGGCAGCAGCAGAATTAATATTTCTGCAGCAGAAAGTGACAAACAGCAGCAGAACAGCAGCAGAATATCATGGCAAAATTAATATTTCAGCCATGCTTTTCTTGACCTACGAAAATTAATATTTCTGCCCAAAAATTCTGACTACATGGCATTGAATAAGAGTTCAAGTGGGCCCCACATCCAGCATATCCTAGTAAGCATCTACATCACCCAAAAAGTGCCACATTAGCATCCAAATCATCATCTTTGTCCATGTCAACACTTTTCTCTCCAAAATTAAAATTTGTAGGAATTAAATTGAGCATTTTACAATTCAAGTTGTAAAAATATAAAAATTGAGACACATTCAATCCATAAATAGTTTATACCCAATAAATTCCAAAACATAATAAAATTAGAGAATTGACAAAATTAAAGAGGCAAAAAGGACTAAAATAGGGACTAAAATAAATGAAAAAAGTATGTTATCAAATCCCCCACACTAGGCCTTTTGCACTCCTGGGCAAAATCAATTAAATACAACAGAGAATCCCAATAAGCACAGCAAGAAAAAGTGTAGAAAATATACAACAATGAAATAATTAAAATTTAGAAAGATTTACATTAGGAGAAATAAATCTTAAATTTCTAAAAAGTTCAAGCTCCATGGCAATTATTTCGAAAAGAATGAATTCAAGTAACAATCTCCTCACAAGGTAAGGTTTTTATCCTCTACTCTCTCAAGTGTTTAAGAGGGAATCACTCAAAGTCCTCCTATCAGAAATTTCACTACCATAAGCTTGTCAAGAATCTAAATCTCCACTACTTGAATCTAATACATACTTGAATCAAAAGGACTTTACAAGGTTGTAACGTGGGTAAGAAAAATAGTGGGAAATGAAGGGAAAGATTGAACAATGAAACAAAATATGGTAACAACTCAAGAAAATGAAGAGCATTTACAAGTGAAATATAAGAGACTGAGTATAAATAAATTTGGGTCTCAATGTTCTATCTGCTCCTCTTTTTCATTATCTTTTTCTCTTCTTTTTTTTTTTATTCTTTCTTTCTTTCTCCCTTTTTTTTTTCTTCTTCTTGACTGGCCAGTCTTTTTCTTTTGCTTGAGAGGAAGTAGAAGAAATATAGTTCAAAACACCCCAAAATTCACAAAATTTTTCAGCATATCAATCCCTTAAAAGAATTTAAAATACTTCTCACATCTTAAGTTGAAAGAGAAAAATATTGTTGTAGGCAGAAAAAGTGGTGGAAGAACACAAGAAAGAAAATGGATATGGCACAAAATGGCATACAATGGAAACAATGATAATGGATGGCTATTTGGCTAAAAGTGGTTACAAGAAACAAATGCCTAAATCATTTCCAAGTATGCACAAGATATGTAGCCTCAATCAAAGATTCAAGACAAGTTCTAGAGTGACAATCCATGATAGAGAACACACAACAAGAAGAATAGCATTTTTCACTTAGGCTCAAATCCTCACAGCTAAAAGACTATTACTACAAATTCATTAAAGTCAACGTCATTGCCATTTAACTTGAATTCCTTAGAGAAATAAGACTAAATTCTCTTCATGCTAAGTCAATCAACACTTTAGCTATTTCATCATGCATAATTCCACACCAAAACTCCATCAAAAATTTAAAAAGTGAGCATCAAATTCGGACAAAACAGAGTAGTAAAATTCTGCAGTGCAGAATTTCTGGCGACACGGCTTTACCGACATAGAACGACCCCAAAACGGATGCGAATCACTCCAAATAAAATTCTACAACTAGAAGACATATAAAGGTTTAAAAACATGTAAAGAAAGTGGCAAAAACCATAGCCAAGCAGTACAGAATATTCATGCAAGATGACAAAATTTCTGCCAAAACAGAGAAAACAGAGAAAAAAAAAAAGGGCAACAGAAAAAGACTAAAACAAAATTAAAATTACGAAAGAAATACAGCAACAAAATTAAAAAGAGAAAGATTAGAAAAACTTGGGTTGCCTCCCAAAAGCGCTTGGTTTAAAGTCCTTAGCTAGACTTTATTTTCTGTCTATGCTTAGCGTCGCTTCTTCTTTGTTTTCCTTACTTTCTCTTTGATTTTTTTTATTCCCATCGTCAAGGAAAATGATCAAGTACCTCACATGCAACAAAGAGAAATAACATGAGAGATATATCAAATAAGCAAGGTAACAAGAAGAAATCAAACTAATAAAGACACTTGAAAAGCTAAAAACACTTGAAATTGTAAAAACTAAAACAAGAAAAGACAATGTCTAAAATAACATCACTTTGGCTTAAAAGAAAAATCAATTTGACAACCATCAATCCCCGGCAACGGCGCCAAAAACTTGGTGCGTATAATTTATAGCACATAAAATATTCCAGCAAGTATACTGGGTCGCAACAAGTAATAAAGTGATGAGTAGAGTATCGTCCCACAGAGATTGAGGTATCAAATAAAATTCAATTAGGTTAAGTGAAATGCTATTAAGACTTATGAGGGAAATTTCAGAAATTACACAAAAAAGGGGGGGTGATGATTGAAACAACGCAATATAATTAACTGAAATTTAAATAACTAGATAGAAAACAAAACAGAGAAAAGATGTGGATTGGTCACAAATTTCATGGAATTGTACATCATCATCATTTCCTTTGAATATTCTTGGCTAATTCTATTATGTAATCTTCAATCTAAAATTCTCAGAAAGTCTTCTAAGACTGAATTATATTAAAATTATAGTTAGGAATATCTTCACTAATCTATAACTCAAATATAATCCGATGAAGTCCTAATCACATCAATGCCCCGCAATCGCATATGACATGTTATCTCTTGTCCTACTCGTTACAAATACATAGGCATGTATAAATAACAAGCTTCATAGAACAATAAATAAAATAGAACTTTGGCCAAGAAAATACTCATTGGTCCAAATGAATTAAAGTACAATTTCCATTTCATCAAATGATCGACTACACAAGAAAATGAGATTGATTTCGTTGGTCTAATCCGATTAATTCATAGACAAATTAATCTTTGAATCATTGAAGAACAATTCAATTAAATTACAATCCATTCAATGTTGGCCAATTTTCTAAAATATGATTGAATCCAAAAGCTTTGAAATTACAATCTAACTTATCCAAAATAATTGACTAAAATCTTAGATCAACCATTCAATTAAGTCATGAAGCTCAAGAAAATTATTCAAGCCACATAAATAAAACTATCTATATCTAGATAATCTAATTTATGGTGGAAATTACAAGGTCAAGCTCAATATCTAGCTAACTCTAGCATAGACATAAAAATCCCAAACTCATTGAAGGTTCATCAAACATTCAAGAGGAAGAATAATCAATAAAATCCATTCAATTAAACGAAAATGCATTAAAATCGAAATTGTTCAGCAATAAAACATCATAGAACCAAACTACATCAATCCTTAAACTTAGAAAATTACATGGAAGAGAAGGAAAAACATGACAGAAAACAGAAAATACAATAGAAATCTAAGAAACTATGAAGGAAAATGCAAGAAAAGGAAGGAAAATGGGAGAAGGAGAGCCATTCCCAAGTGGAAGGGCTTCCTTTCCCTCTAACCAAGCTAGAGAGTTGCCTCTATGTTGCTCCCAGCCACTGCTGCCCAAGGAAGGCAGAAAAATGGTGCTAGGACTTCTTTTCTGAAAAATGACTTAGCCTCCTTAATAAATTTCGATTTTTGCAAATATAAAACTGATCTAACACATGCCTAAAGGGATATTCTGCCCTAGATGCCTCCTTGGATGCCTCTTCCATGATATGGCAGCACTTTGACAGCAAAACAGCAGCAAAATTAATATTTCTGCAGCAGTAGAAAAGTATGGCAGCAGCAGAATTAATATTTCTGCAGCAGAAAGTGACAAACAGCAGCAGAACAGCAGCAGAATATCATGGCAAAATTAATATTTCAGCCATGCTTTTCTTGACCTACGAAAATTAATATTTCTGCCCAAAAATTCTGACTACATGGCATTGAATAAGAGTTCAAGTGGGCCCCACATCCAGCATATCCTAGTAAGCATCTACATCACCCAAAAAGTGCCACATTAGCATCCAAATCATCATCTTTGTCCATGTCAACACTTTTCTCTCCAAAATTAAAATTTGTAGGAATTAAATTGAGCATTTTACAATTCAAGTTGTAAAAATATAAAAATTGAGACACATTCAATCCATAAATAGTTTATACCCAATAAATTCCAAAACATAATAAAATTAGAGAATTGACAAAATTAAAGAGGCAAAAAGGACTAAAATAGGGACTAAAATAAATGGAAAAAGTATGTTATCAAATCCCCCACACTAGGCCTTTTGCACTCCTGGGCAAAATCAATTAAATACAACAGAGAATCCCAATAAGCACAGCAAGAAAAAGTGTAGAAAATATACAACAATGAAATAATTAAAATTTAGAAAGATTTACATTAGGAGAAATAAATCTTAAATTTCTAAAAAGTTCAAGCTCCATGGCAATTATTTCGAAAAGAATGAATTCAAGTAACAATCTCCTCACAAGGTAAGGTTTTTATCCTCTACTCTCTCAAGTGTTTAAGAGGGAATCACTCAAAGTCCTCCTATCAGAAATTTCACTACCATAAGCTTGTCAAGAATCTAAATCTCCACTACTTGAATCTAATACATACTTGAATCAAAAGGACTTTACAAGGTTGTAACGTGGGTAAGAAAAATAGTGGGAAATGAAGGGAAAGATTGAACAATGAAACAAAATATGGTAACAACTCAAGAAAATGAAGAGCATTTACAAGTGAAATATAAGAGACTGAGTATAAATAAATTTGGGTCTCAATGTTCTATCTGCTCCTCTTTTTCATTATCTTTTTCTCTTCTTTTTTTTTTTATTCTTTCTTTCTTTCTCCCTTTTTTTTTTCTTCTTCTTGACTGGCCAGTCTTTTTCTTTTGCTTGAGAGGAAGTAGAAGAAATATAGTTCAAAACACCCCAAAATTCACAAAATTTTTCAGCATATCAATCCCTTAAAAGAATTTAAAATACTTCTCACATCTTAAGTTGAAAGAGAAAAATATTGTTGTAGGCAGAAAAAGTGGTGGAAGAACACAAGAAAGAAAATGGATATGGCACAAAATGGCATACAATGGAAACAATGATAATGGATGGCTATTTGGCTAAAAGTGGTTACAAGAAACAAATGCCTAAATCATTTCCAAGTATGCACAAGATATGTAGCCTCAATCAAAGATTCAAGACAAGTTCTAGAGTGACAATCCATGATAGAGAACACACAACAAGAAGAATAGCATTTTTCACTTAGGCTCAAATCCTCACAGCTAAAAGACTATTACTACAAATTCATTAAAGTCAACGTCATTGCCATTTAACTTGAATTCCTTAGAGAAATAAGACTAAATTCTCTTCATGCTAAGTCAATCAACACTTTAGCTATTTCATCATGCATAATTCCACACCAAAACTCCATCAAAAATTTAAAAAGTGAGCATCAAATTCGGACAAAACAGAGTAGTAAAATTCTGCAGTGCAGAATTTCTGGCGACACGGCTTTACCGACATAGAACGACCCCAAAACGGATGCGAATCACTCCAAATAAAATTCTACAACTAGAAGACATATAAAGGTTTAAAAACATGTAAAGAAAGTGGCAAAAACCATAGCCAAGCAGTACAGAATATTCATGCAAGATGACAAAATTTCTGCCAAAACAGAGAAAACAGAGAAAAAAAAAAAGGGCAACAGAAAAAGACTAAAACAAAATTAAAATTACGAAAGAAATACAGCAACAAAATTAAAAAGAGAAAGATTAGAAAAACTTGGGTTGCCTCCCAAAAGCGCTTGGTTTAAAGTCCTTAGCTAGACTTTATTTTCTGTCTATGCTTAGCGTCGCTTCTTCTTTGTTTTCCTTACTTTCTCTTTGATTTTTTTTATTCCCATCGTCAAGGAAAATGATCAAGTACCTCACATGCAACAAAGAGAAATAACATGAGAGATATATCAAATAAGCAAGGTAACAAGAAGAAATCAAACTAATAAAGACACTTGAAAAGCTAAAAACACTTGAAATTGTAAAAACTAAAACAAGAAAAGACAATGTCTAAAATAACATCACTTTGGCTTAAAAGAAAAATCAATTTGACAACCATCAATCCCCGGCAACGGCGCCAAAAACTTGGTGCGTATAATTTATAGCACATAAAATATTCCAGCAAGTATACTGGGTCGCAACAAGTAATAAAGTGATGAGTAGAGTATCGTCCCACAGAGATTGAGGTATCAAATAAAATTCAATTAGGTTAAGTGAAATGCTATTAAGACTTATGAGGGAAATTTCAGAAATTACACAAAAAAGGGGGGGTGATGATTGAAACAACGCAATATAATTAACTGAAATTTAAATAACTAGATAGAAAACAAAACAGAGAAAAGATGTGGATTGGTCACAAATTTCATGGAATTGTACATCATCATCATTTCCTTTGAATATTCTTGGCTAATTCTATTATGTAATCTTCAATCTAAAATTCTCAGAAAGTCTTCTAAGACTGAATTATATTAAAATTATAGTTAGGAATATCTTCACTAATCTATAACTCAAATATAATCCGATGAAGTCCTAATCACATCAATGCCCCGCAATCGCATATGACATGTTATCTCTTGTCCTACTCGTTACAAATACATAGGCATGTATAAATAACAAGCTTCATAGAACAATAAATAAAATAGAACTTTGGCCAAGAAAATACTCATTGGTCCAAATGAATTAAAGTACAATTTCCATTTCATCAAATGATCGACTACACAAGAAAATGAGATTGATTTCGTTGGTCTAATCCGATTAATTCATAGACAAATTAATCTTTGAATCATTGAAGAACAATTCAATTAAATTACAATCCATTCAATGTTGGCCAATTTTCTAAAATATGATTGAATCCAAAAGCTTTGAAATTACAATCTAACTTATCCAAAATAATTGACTAAAATCTTAGATCAACCATTCAATTAAGTCATGAAGCTCAAGAAAATTATTCAAGCCACATAAATAAAACTATCTATATCTAGATAATCTAATTTATGGTGGAAATTACAAGGTCAAGCTCAATATCTAGCTAACTCTAGCATAGACATAAAAATCCCAAACTCATTGAAGGTTCATCAAACATTCAAGAGGAAGAATAATCAATAAAATCCATTCAATTAAACGAAAATGCATTAAAATCGAAATTGTTCAGCAATAAAACATCATAGAACCAAACTACATCAATCCTTAAACTTAGAAAATTACATGGAAGAGAAGGAAAAACATGACAGAAAACAGAAAATACAATAGAAATCTAAGAAACTATGAAGGAAAATGCAAGAAAAGGAAGGAAAATGGGAGAAGGAGAGCCATTCCCAAGTGGGAGGGCTTCCTTTCCCTCTAACCAAGCTAGAGAGTTGCCTCTATGTTGCTCCCAGCCACTGCTGCCCAAGGAAGGCAGAAAAATGGTGCTAGGACTTCTTTTCTGAAAAATGACTTAGCCTCCTTAATAAATTTCGATTTTTGCAAATATAAAACTGATCTAACACATGCCTAAAGGGATATTCTGCCCTAGATGCCTCCTTGGATGCCTCTTCCATGATATGGCAGCACTTTGACAGCAAAACAGCAGCAAAATTAATATTTCTGCAGCAGTAGAAAAGTATGGCAGCAGCAGAATTAATATTTCTGCAGCAGAAAGTGACAAACAGCAGCAGAACAGCAGCAGAATATCATGGCAAAATTAATATTTCAGCCATGCTTTTCTTGACCTACGAAAATTAATATTTCTGCCCAAAAATTCTGACTACATGGCATTGAATAAGAGTTCAAGTGGGCCCCACATCCAGCATATCCTAGTAAGCATCTACATCACCCAAAAAGTGCCACATTAGCATCCAAATCATCATCTTTGTCCATGTCAACACTTTTCTCTCCAAAATTAAAATTTGTAGGAATTAAATTGAGCATTTTACAATTCAAGTTGTAAAAATATAAAAATTGAGACACATTCAATCCATAAATAGTTTATACCCAATAAATTCCAAAACATAATAAAATTAGAGAATTGACAAAATTAAAGAGGCAAAAAGGACTAAAATAGGGACTAAAATAAATGGAAAAAGTATGTTATCATCTGGTCTAGTGATCTTTGTCTCCACTGTGTCAAACCATCCCACAGGTGATCTATACTTCCTTTCGTACTTGGTAACTATTGTTCTAAGCAAATTCTATTAGCTTCAAGTGTGCCTCCCAATTCCCTCCAAAATCTATGACACAAGATCGCAACATGTCCTCAAGTGTCTAAATGGTCCTTTCTGATTGTCCGTTTATCTGAGGATGAAAAGTTATACTCAAATTCACCCGAGTGCCTAATGCCTCTTGAAATGCCCTAAAAAATCGTGAGGTAAATTGAGGTCCCCGATCCAATATGATGGAGATTGGAACTCTATGAAGTTTCACAATTTCGTTGATATACAATTATGCATATTTGGCCACAATAAAGGTGATTTTTACTGAAATGAAATGCCCTGATTTGGTCAGACGATCTATTGCTACCCAAATTGAATTACATCCTGTAGGAGACTAAGGCAACCCTACCATGAAGTCCATGGTGATACGTTCCTATTTCTACTTGGGAATTGGGATTTCTTAGAGTAGTCTACCTGGTTTTTGATGTTCTGCCTTGACTTGTAGACAAGTCAAACATCTTGCTACATATTCTGCCACGTCACATTTCATACCTTCCCACCAATATACAAGCTTCAAATCTTGGTACATTTTCATGACACTGGGGTGTATGTAATAGGCGAAATTATGAGCTTCCTCCATAATAACCCTCTTTAAGGTTTCCACATTAGGTACGCACAACCTCCCTTCGAATCTTAACATATCATTCCCCTCAATGATTTTCTTTCCTTCCTTCACCACACTACGAATTTTATGGAAATTCAAGTCTTCTCTTTGCCTGTTTCTATCTTCCTCAATCAAGGAGGATCAAGCTGGAATATAAACCAAAAGTGGTCTTGAGTATGGTTCTTCGAACTATACACTACTAGCAACTAATTCATGAAGTTTATACATCAAGGGTCTCTTCGCCTCCACTATGTGAGTAAGGCTTCTTATTGACTTACGGCTCAGGGCATCAGCCACCACGTTGGCTTTACCAGAATGACACAAGATAGAGAAATCATAATCTTTTAACAACTTCATCCATCTCCGTTGCCTTAAATTAAGGTCTCTTTACTACTTTAAACTTTTGTAATTCGTGTATACTTCATAGATTTCTCCATAGAGCTAATGGCGCCATATTTTTTAAGCAAAGACTACTACAGCCATCTGTAGGTCATATATAGGATAATTCTTCTTATGCTTCTTTAGTTGTCAGGATGCATAAGCTACTATCTTCTCATATTGCATAAGAATGCAGCTAAGTCCAACCTAGGATGCATTACAATTGATTGCAAAGCCTCCCAATCCCAAAAAGAGAGTGAGAACAGGAGCTATTGTTAAGCACTCCTTCAATTTCGAAAAGCTCTTTTCATAAGATTCCATCCATTCGTATTTTACTCCCATCCAAGTTAACTTAGTGAGTGGGGCTGCTATTATAGAGAAATCCCTTACAAATTGACGGTAGTAGTCTGAATTTTTGTCACTGTAGTAAGCTGAGGCCATTGCCTTACTACCTCCACCTTGCCTGTATCCACTTAAATGCCATTCTCAGAGATGATGTGGCCTAAAAATGCTACTTGTGTTAATTAGAATTCACACTTAGAGAACTTCACAAATAGTTGGTATTCCCTAAAGGTTTCCAACACAATTTAAAGATGTTGTTCGTGTTCTTCTGGGCTCCGTGAGTACACTAATATATCATCAATGAACACAATCACAAATTTATTAAGGAAGGATTTGAAAACCCTATTCATGAGATCAATGAAAGCAGCAAGAGCATTTGTCAACCTGAAGGATATCACAAGGAATCCGTAATGACTGTAGCAAGTCCTAAAAACCCATCTTAGGCACATCCTCGGCCTTGATCTTAAGCTGGTGATACCCCGACCTTAGATCAATTTTCGAAAAGCATTAGGCACCTTGGAGTTGATCAAATAGTCATCAATCTATGGTAAAGGATATTTATTTTTTACAGTGATTTTATTCAGTTGGCGATAATCAATATACAGTCTCAATGTCCTACCTTTCTTTTAAAAAAAAGTATTGACACACCCCAAGGTGAGAAACTTGGTCGAATGAATCCTTTATCTAAGATGTATTGGAGTTGTTCCTTAAGCTCTTTTAATTTTACCTGAGCTATTCCGTATAGTGGTATAGAAATAGGCCTTGTCCCGGGCAATACATCGATCGCAAATTCGACTTCCCACTCCTTAAGCTCTGGAAATACATCTACAAATTCGTTAACCACCAATATGCCACTAATGTCCCCCTTCTCCTTCTCCATATTCTTCACAAAGGCCAAATACCCTTGGCATCCTTTCCTCAACAGCCAATACGCACTAAGCATAGATATGATGTTATTGGGTACATTACTTCGGTCGCCATGGAAAATAAAGGACTTGCCCCCCGCACATTGAACTTTACTGATTTCTCGTGGTAGTCGACCAAGGCATGGTAAGAAGCTAGCCAATCCATGCCTAAGATTATGTCAAAATCTGACATCTTTAATAGTATAAGGTCTGCCACAGTATCCCTCCTACATACATACACACAATAGTTATGGTAACCATACTAGACAAGCAAGGTCTCCCATATCAGGGTAGTCATGAGAAAAGGCCTTTCGAGCCTAACCAATTCCTTAGAAAAGTGTTTATTAAACATAGGAGAAACATAGGAGTGGGTCAAGCCCAGATCAAACAACATGTAAGCATCAAAAGAAAAGATTAAGAGGATATTGTGACCACTATGTTGGATGCTTGAGCATCCTGTCTGGTGAGGGTGTATACTCAAGCTAAACCGCGCCCTGCTTGGAACTGACCTCTACTACCCTGGCCTCTACCATCGCCCTCACAACCTCTATTTTGGCTAGTTAAAGAAGAAACAAAAGCTCTACTAACCAAAGCAAACTCAATTTAAGGGCGAGATGGTTGAACCAACCCTCGCCCTGAACTCATGGTTTACACTGGAAATGGCTCCATAAATGCACAGTGGGTCTATAGGAGAAACATGTTCCTTCCTTTCCATAATAGATGCCAACGTGAAACCTCACGCAATTCAGACACTAAGGCTTATTACTCTTATGCTAAAAAGATTTTTAAGTTGTCAAAGATTGTCCTCCTTAAAAACCCATTTGCCGCTGTGGTGTATGTGCTGAAGACTGAACCGATATGAAAAGGGCCACAGATGAAGCTTGCCCCTTGCTCTAAAGCTTGAAGGATCCAAAAGTCCCACTGTGACTAGGGGATTTTCCTTCAAATCCCCTCTTATGCTTCCTTTAAAAGTTCTCTTTCTTTAACTACCCTAACTTCATCATTCTTGCATTATCCACCATTGCCGAGAAATTTGGGAACGTTTCCATCGGGATTCCTATAAGTTGACACAAGGGATATCGCAATCCTAAAATATAGTGTCAAATCTTCTCTTTTTCATTCTACATTATATGTGGTGCCTATTTTAGCAAGCAGTTGAACTTGATTTCATATTCATCAATGGTCATAGAACCTTGATTCAAGCATTCAAATTCTTGGGCCTTTGACACCCTTAAACTAACCGGAACAAATCTCTCCATAAAAATTCTAGAAAAAGCTTCACAAGACCTCAAGGAAAGATCTAGGGGATGATTATTTTTTCCATGTCTTCTACCATTTATGAGCCTTCGCATGTAAATTATAGGTAGACACTTCTACTGAAGCTTCGCTTGATAATTTTAAGGCTACACATGCCTTCTCGCACCCATCTAAGAATTATTGGGGGGTCCTCATTAAGATCCTCCCCCTAAAACATCAACAATTTTAACTTCAGGAAGTCCTGTAACTTCACTTCTCTCCTTGGCTAGGGTTGGGGAGATGGTTCACATTGTGCTGGTGTCACATTCCCAGGAAAGGGTGCTACAGGAGGATTGGACACAACTATTTGCCCTTTCATCATTACAACAATATTCACTATTGCGCCCTGAAGAGCATTTATGGCCTCCCACAACTCATCATGTTACATACCTTGTGGTGCTGCACTAGCCAGAGAAGCCCTTCCGTTAAGCCTAGAATATTCTGAGCATTGGTGCTATCGGCCTGATCTTCCCTATTTTGGGGCCTAAACATTGAAATCACTTGAATTGGTGGAACAGAGGCTTCTCTAGGACTCTCCCTATTGTTTATGTTAATAGATTCACTATGCTCTATGAGGGAAGATCTTTACACAATACACCAAGGCCATTAGTGAAACCTCATCCTATGGTTATGTTGTGGTTCACAACAATAAGTAACCTTGCTTTGTAGTTATTAAGAGACTATAACTTACCTCTGATACTAACTTTATCATGACTCCCAAAACAAGTTAGTGACCAGCAATGTATGAGACCCGCCCTATAACCGTAAGCCTTTTATATACACAATTATAAATTTATAATAACCAACTATAATACCACACATGCAAGATTCTCATATAGAATAACATTCACCATATGAAATTGTAATATATTAATAGAAGGTTTACGTTTATAAGCTTTCCTTTCCAATTCATGAAATGAATTCAAGGAAAGAGTGAAACATTGCCTATCAATGAGCGTTACAACAAAAGAATGCTCACTATAAACTAGGAATTTTAACAACTACAAAGCGGACCACTTTCCCAAAAGAATTAAAAGGGTAATCACTAACAAGTAGCAAGAATGTGGTGATGAGAGAGAGAGACTATGCTACTCTTCTTGCAAAGATTCACTTACTACAACAGAATCTGCAAGAGGCACATATAAAGAAGGTGAGTACATTTACTTGGTGAGGGAACAATATGAACAAAACTTACCATATGCCTTATACATGGTAGGGATATCTACAATACACCCCATCCCAGTCCCAATACAGGGTAAATACCATATTATACCATATTTGAAAAAAACATAAAAGTGAAACTAGAATGTACACGTAATACACACAACATAGAGTATTCAGGCTAATCCAATGATATCGTATTTACAATAGAGATATTCCTTGAGTCAAATAATGATAAAGAGGCCACGAAGGCCAAATCATAATGAAGAGTCACTGAGGCTAAGTCATATAAAGGAGACCATAGAGGTCAATCCACTAGAAAGTGCTACTGAGGCTAAGTTATATAAGGGAGACCACAGAGGCTAATCCACAATAAATAGCCATGAAGATAAGTCACATAAAGGAGATCACTGTGGTCAATCCACAATAAAGAGCTACCAAGGTTAAGTTACATAACGATTTATATACTTCCCTCTTGGAAAAACCTCAAGAATAAGAAATATATATGGATCCACCATGATCCATTGTAGTTAAATACTACATCGGCATTTAAATCTTCAATTTATAGTGGTAACGAACTCCATTGGGAAATAAAGATTCACCTTAGTATGTATATATATTTTAACATCTCAATGCAATGTAATAAGAGGATCGCTCACTTAACAACCAGAGTCGATATAGCTATCAAAGGAATAAAGGTAGACGTACAAGTGTTCAGATAAAAGCACCTAAGGATAATTAATAATTTCATTGAGATTAAAGAAAGGTGAAAGAAGCTCCAAACCCTTGTGCTTGGGCCCCATGGCCTATCCCAATTCTCCCTCAATGATGGTGCCCCCAGGCACCAACCCCCAAACTTTAGGGTACCCCTGCCTCATAACGCTTGGGGTGCCACACCCATAATACTTCAAAAGTGATAGTACCTAAGCGCCAAGCATGGTATCCAGGCTCCCACGTCTGATGCACTTTCAAGAGCTTTGAAAAATCCTTTCAAGCTCAAAACAATACAATTGAACCTCAAAGCTTCCATAACCAACAAAACAACAAGTTTAGGTGATTAGGTGCCACAATATTAAGATCAAAACATTGTTGAAGTAAGGGGAGGAGCCACATTACAAATTTTCTATCTTTTTACCCAAAATTTATGACAACACTCTTTTCCTACCATTAATGTTCCTCAACCACCTTAACTTACACAATAAGAGCTCTTAAATATTTTATAGCAACATGGAACGGCTTGGAGGTACAAAACCTTCAATTTATAGTGATAAAGAACTCCATTGGGAAATAAAGATTCACCTTATTATGTATATAATTTAACATCTAAATTGAATGTAATAAGGGAATCTTTTACCTGACATCTAAAGTCAATACAACAATCAAGGGAACGAAAGGTAGACGTACAAGCATCTGGATAAAAGCACCGAAGGATAATTAATAATTTCATTGAGATTAAAGGAAGGTGAAAGAAGCTCTAAACCATGACGCTTGGGTGCCATTGCCTATCCCAATCATCCCTCACTTTCTAGGGATGGACACCCCAGGTGTCAACCCCCAAACTATAGGGTACCCCATGCCTCGTGATGTTTGAGGCACCACATCCAGAATACTTTAAAAGTGAAGGACCCACATTTGATAAACTTTCAAGAGCTTCGAAAAATCCCCCTTTCAAGCTTAAAACAATACCCTTATACCTTAAAGCTTCTGTAACCAACAAAAAACAAGTTTAGGTTATTGACTGCCACAATATTAAGCTCAAAACATTGTTGAAGTATGGGGAGGAGCCACATTACAATTTTCTATCTTTTTATCCAAAATTTATGACAACACTCCATTCCCACCATTAATTCTCTTCAACCACACAAACTCAAGCAATAAGAGCTCTTAAACATTTTATAGCAACATGGAAGGGCTTGAAGGTACAAAACCATCAATTTATAGTGGTTATGAACTCTATTGGGAAATAAAGATTCATTGTAGTATGTATATATATGTTAACATCCCAATGGAATGTAATAAGGAGATCCTTCACTTGATATCCAGACTCAATATAGTGATCAAGGGAACGAAAGGTAGACATACAAGCATCTAGATATAAGCACCAAAGGATAATTAATAATTTCATTGAGATTAAAGAAAGGTGAAAGAAGCTCCAGACTATGGTACCTAGGCACCATGGCCCATTCCAATCGCCCCTCAATTTCTAAGAATGGGGTACCCACGATTGTGCCCCATGGCGCCAACCCCCAAACTCTCAGGTAACCCCTTGCCTTGTGACACCTAGGGTGCTATATCCAAAATACTTTAGAAGTGCTTGGCATTCAGGTTCCCACGTCTGATGCACTTTCAATAGCTTCGAAAAATCCCCCTTTTATCACATCCCAAAAATCAGAAATATGAGATAAACATAAAAGCCTAGGGTATACCTATGTGGTACTCCTTAATCTCTCTGAACATTCCTAATATCTACAACTATACAAATCATAAATTTTCTAAAAAGATATTTTGTATACATATATAGAAATGTTCAACATTCATACATTACTCAATACAATACAACCTCGCAAGTCTAGGTGATCTATACAGACTATAGAGCGTATACTAATCTTTTACCAAAAAAATTAGATCCAAGAGCCGACCAGAAAAAAATGTGGTATAACTCCAAAGAGTTATTAATCCTCCTCCTCAACCACTGTATCTGAAAAAGACATTCATAGAGAGTTTGAGTTCATCAAAACTCAGTGAGTAAGCAATTGTGCATGAAAATATCACAAGCACAAATACCACATTGCTAATATAGCTAAATCATAATTTAATTTAATACACCATTCATCTTTATATAAGTTATAACTTTGATATCTAGCATTTTTATATACATTTCAACCCCTAATTTAGTCTATTTGTATTTTTCATCTATGAAAATTCTTCAATTTTATTACACTTTTTGATTTATTGAGGCTAAATTAATCTTGGATGGAAAATGAATTATTTTCATATTTTAGGACTTAAATTATTAAAGACTCAATTTAATCTATTTGTGTGCTTTGTAGAATTTAAATTTGGAGATTTTCTACTGATGTGGTGCTGAGGTGGACAGTCTGGTTGACATGGTGCTTATGTGGCTTTTTTCTAATGAGTAGGATGCTGACTATGACTTGCTTCTATGTTTCTGTTGATGTGGAGATATGTGGGGCCCTCAATCTAGATTATCTTCTGCATGCAGCCAGCCTTTGCTTAGCTCTTCCCTAAACTTGCTGAAAATGGCATATCAACTTTCTATATAGCAAAAGAGGCCTTCTGCTGCACCATTTTGATGATTTGCTACTGCTGCCTATTGTTCCCTTTCTGCAGAAAGAATTCAGCCACATTTCAACCTTCCTTTTGAAAGTTAATTGAGCATCTAGGGTAGAATATTCCAAGGCATTTTAAGGCATCAGTTTTGTAACAGAATAGACACTTTTCATTTTCTATAACTTAGCATTTTCACAGCTCTCCCTTCCTCTTTGTTTTCCTTTTGCTGTTTTGTTGTTTTGCTCTCATGAAGGGCTCAATCTTCATTGTAATCAGTCACTAGGGCTTTGGGATGTTGTAGCTTGAACTGAAAGTGCAAGATAAGTGTTTTATTCTCTATTTCATCTCATTTCGTTTCTGTTATGCTTTTATGTTTATGTTGCTGTCAGATTTTAATTTGAACTTGAAGGAACATGAATTGACTTATACATGAGATATAACCTTGCTTGACTGATTAGGAAAGTGAGTGAAGCAAAATGACTAGTTAGATGATATATTTAACTTGGTTTGGTTGAGGTTTTCTTTTGAATGCATCTAGTTAGAGAAGATATTCTTGACTATAGTTAGTAGCATTAAATTCTAGAAGTTATTCTAGAACCATTTTCATAAAGAACCAAATGGCGAAATAAGAACAAAACTGAATAAATGAGTTAAGTGATTATAGTTGCACTCCCATAAACCCTAGTGGCTGGTTGCTTGGTTTTCTGTTATTGTCAAATTTGTTCTGTTGCTAAATTACTGTTGTTGTTGTTCATTGTTGTTGTTTAATTCTGTGTTTGTTGTTACTTACTGCCAACAAACCCCTCCCCCCGTTTATATGCTTTTAATTAGTGTTTAGGTGTTTAGAACAATCAATTAGTGTTTAGAAGTAAGGCTCCTTGAGTGAATACGATCTAGGGACCACTATACCGCAAAATTACCACAAATTCAATTTTGGGCGATTCGGCATCGTAGTGGCATGAACTAAACTTGCATCAGGTTTCTTGGGTAATCAAGCCCTCAACCATCCATGCGTCATATTTTGTTATGTCCTAGCATTAAATTTCTTGGAAATCAAGCTTTTAATCTTCCATACTTAAAATTTGATTATATTCTAGCATCAAATTTCTTGGGAGATCAAGCCCTCAATCTTTCATGCTTAAAATTTGGTTATATCATAGTATCAGATTTCTTGAGAGATCAAGCCCTCAATCTTTCATGCTTAAAATTTAGTTATAACCTTGCATCAAATTTCTTGGGAATTTAACCCTCAACCTTCCATGCAACAACAAATAGAGATATTTACTTAATCACAAAGTAATACAAGATAGAGTCATTATCACATTGTTCCTCATCTTAAATATACATCAATGTCCTCATGAATCTCTTTCAAGAGTTTAGGTAATTTAATAATCATCTTTAACAAAAAAAAAATGTATATATGACGTTCCAACAATATTACAAATGAAAATTATATTGTACATTGATTGATTGTAATAATTTAGTTTAGCAAGGTGATCTACTCACCTTATCTTGCATCAGATTTCTTGGGTGATCAACTGTTAATCTTTAATGCATCAAACACAATCACAATCATAACATATAATTATATTCTCACAAACAAATTCTAATTCATTCAAGGAACTACCACATCTAGTTATTTAGTCAACTAAAGAAATTAATTCGCATAAGGTAATAAAATAATTCTCAATGATATTATGGTTTTTCTCAACTTGAACATACACTAGTAATCTTCTTAATTTCACAAATAATACAAATATAATTTATATTGTGTTTTGACTAATTTAGTAAATTAATTTTGCAAGGTTGTCTACTCACCTTGATGTTTGCCCAATTTTACCTTGAACCTTCCTCGAAGATGTATAAGATGATGGAAGGAAATTCCTTCTTACTCCAATCTAGTTACAACATCTTAAAAGATATGAAATATGCATCAAAGAATCCATTCCTATAAGATAATCATGCAAAAACATGTTAAGGTCACAAAATAGGAAAAATTCCTACTATAATTCTGACCTTTGATCACTACTCTAGACATCACTTTAAAATAATAAATAATTTTCAAATGAAACTTGTACCATTAGAAACTAGATTCAAAGATGTTTTCAATGATATCTCATTTGCTAAAAACATAGTTCGAATGAAAGAGTTATGCCTATTTTAAAATGATGCTACAACAAAAGTCAAATGATCAATGATACTACAGTAACTGTGTGCTATAGTAATCGCTGCTACACCGATGCTATAGTACCAAAATCTAGAAAATTGCAGGTGCTTTAGTAACATGAATAGTAACTCATGATTTGCATCTTAATTTTTCATGATTTTGAGATGAAATCTTCACCATTTAACTTAATTTCTTTCATAGGTTTTCATCCTTAATGTCTAATGAGCATTTTGACACCAAAACCCCCAATTTTTATCAACAATCCAAGCTCTAATCTCAAATTTCATCAAGAGCCCTAACTTTTTTTCAAATTTCTAAACTCTTGAATTTCTCCTAGTTTTCTCCAATATCCAACATGAAGAAATGTTTTAAACCAACATCCACACTTAAATTCATCCATTAGAACCCAAATCAACCCAAAATTCTCTAAATCCAAAAATGAAAAAGAGAGGAAGATGGAGCTTACCTCTTGCTCCGGTGAGCCGAAGACAATCAGAGAACAATAAATCACCGAAAGAAATAGAGATGGAGAGATGAAGTTGAGGGAATTTGATATTCTCTTTTCTTGCTCCCAAGGCTTAGAACCGTGAAGAATGAGAGAGAAAAGAGACTTATGTGTGGAGATGGGTTTTGGGTGACCCATGGGTACCCATACACAAATGTCCCAAATCCAAGTGATCCGATTATAATTATTTCTCAATAATTATATTAATTTCATTAAATTTTCTCTTCTTCATATTTTTCTCAATTCACAAAAAATACCACACCGCAATAAAATACCCAGGTCTAGTCATTTATCTTAATTTTTAGAATTAATTACTTAAATAAAATAAATTAAATATGAAGATTAAAATAACTAAACTAAAAGCATTAAAATAACGCTATAAGATACAGTAATACCCAAAACACATAACTCTAAATTTAGCAGGTATTACACCTTTCAACCTTAAAACAATACTCTTGAAACTCTAAGCTTCCATAACCAACAAAACAAAAAGTTTAGGTGATTGGATGCCACAATCTTAAGCTTAAAACGTTGTTGAAGTAAAGGGAGGAGCCACATTACAAATTTTCGATCTTTCTATCCAAAATTTATGACAACACTCCATTCCCACCATTAATGCACCTCAACCACCCAAACTCACACAATAAGAGTTCTTGAACATTTTATAGCAACATAAAAGGGATTGGAGGTACAAAAGCTTCAATTTATAGTGGTAATGAACTCTATTGGGGAATAAAGATTCACCTTAGTATGTATATATATTTTAACATCTCAATGGAATGTAATAAGGGGATCCCTCACTTGATGTCCAAGGTCGATACAACGATCAAGTGAACGAAAGGTAGACGTACAAGCGTCCAGATAAAAACACCTAAGGATAATTAATAATTTCATTGAGATTAAAGAAAGGTGAAAGAAGCTCTAGACCGTGGTGCCTTAGGCGCCATGGCCTATCCTTATCCTCCATCACTTTCCAATCACGGGCACCCACAATGGCGCCCTAAGGCGCCAACCCATAAACTCTCAGGTACCCTCTGCCTCATGACGTTTGGGGCGCCACATCCAGAATACTTCAGAAGTAATGGCGCCTGGGCATCCACGTCTGATGCACTTTTAGCAATTTCAAAAAATCACCCTTTCGAGCTCAAAACAATACCCTTGAATCTCAAAGCTTTTGTAACCAACAAAATAGCAAGTTTAGGTGATTGGGTGCCACAATATTAAGCTCAAAACATTGTTGAAGTATGGAGATGAGCCACATTATAAATTTTCTATCTTTTTATCCAAAATTTATGACAATATGCCATTCCAACCATTAATGCACCTCAACCACCCAAACTCACGCAATAAGAGCTCTTAAACATTTTATAGCAACATGGAAAGAATTGGAGGTACAAAACCTTCAATTTATAGTGGTAATGAACTCCATTCGGAAATAAAGATTCACCTTAGTATGTATATATTGTAACATCTCAATGGAATTTGATAAGGGGATCCTTTACCTGACATCCAGAGTCGATACAGTGATCAAGGGAATGAAAGGTAGACATACAAGCATTCAAATAAGAGCACCTAAGGATAATTAATAATTTCGTTAAGATTAAAGAAAGGTGAAATAAGATCCAAACCATGGCGCCTAGGCACCATGGCCTATCCCAATCATTCTTCACTTTCCAAGAATGGGCACCCCAATACACTAACCCCCAAACACTCGGGTACCCCTTGCCTCGTGACTGTAATACCCGTTAATTTCAGAATATAATTCGCTTAAGAGTATTTTAGAATTGTACAACATTACTTTAGTTATTTATTTTGGTCATTTTTAATTTTCATATTTAATTGTTCTCTTTGAATATTATTTATGAAAATTGAGTTAAATGACTGGACTGAATATTTGCACTACGTGGGATATATTCTAAGAATGGTGAAATTCATGGAAAAGTGGTTTAAAAATGGTAAATTAGTTCATTTATTGTAAATTGACTGGATGGGTTTGGATGTTGGGTTATGGATACCTATAGGTTATTCAATAACCCATTAGAAATATTTAATATAAAGTTTCAATAGTACCCCCTCATTTTCTCACTCAGCCGAAGGAAGGCAGAAAAGCGTTTTCTCTCATTTCTTCATTCTCTTCTCAAATCCTTTCCTTGATCTTTAGAGTTTTGATTATTTGTTCGATTTAAAGGCTTTGTAAGGATCAAAGGTAAGCTTTAATCTCATTATTTTCCTTAAATTTCAATTTATGTAGAAGATCAGAGGAGGTTTTGTTCTTGAAGATTTTGATGATAATTCATGAATCTCAGTTGTTTTAGAAGTTATATTTGAGTTATAATTGGTTTAAAGAGTTGAGATTCTGGTTTTGAATCAAAATAAAGGAAAGGATGAATTTTTAAAAGATTTTTCTGCAAAAACTCGAGTTACTATAGCGACCAGAAATTTCGGGAAAATCTGAAAATTTTTCTTCGAGTACTGTAGCAGTACTGTAGTGTCGGCAGTCAACGGTACTGTAGCAGTCAACGCACTGTATCGAACTGGCACTGTAGCAAACCGTTACTGTAGCAAACTGTTACTGTAGCAATTAGGAAATTTTGCGTATTTTCGTGATTTTGTTTCCTTTCTTATGTTTCCTTGTAATATATTTTACTAGGAAATTTTTCTACACAAATTCTAGTGTGGAACAAGGTAAACTTGGACAAACATCAAGGTGAGTGAATAACCTTGCTCAGCTAATTTGATATTACTAGTCAAAGTACAATATAAGTCTCATTTACAATATTATTTGGACAATAAGCAATCAATTTTTCATATGGGAGTATATGATGATCGGTAGAAATAAGAGTATGTAGAAATTATTTTATTTCATGACAATTGTACTATGTGATAAATTCTCACTATCTTATTAATGAGTAAAGATCTACGGGATCTAATACACGAGTTTGAAATGGTTAAAGTCCCATACTACTCGGTGTATATCTAAGAAATCTTATACACGAGTTTGAAAGGGTTAAAGTCCCATACTACTCAGTGCATATCTATGAAACCTATACACGAGTTGAAAGGGTTAGAGTCCCATACTACTCGGTGTATACCTATGAGATCTTATTCACGAGTTTGAAAGGGTTAGAGTCCCATACTACTCGGTGTATATCTATGAAATCTTATTCATGAGTTTGAAAGGGTTAGAGTACCATACTACTCGATGTATAAGACAATTAATTATATGAGTAAATGTGGTATTTGTACTTTTGATATTTTATATAGTACAGTTATTTACTTACTGAGTTTTTAAATAAACTCACACTCCCTATGATTATCTTTTCAGATACAGAAAACAAGGAAGAAGAGTATCCGTTTGAAGATTAGAAGCCCCTTGGAGTTATTATCTGTTTCTGTCTGGTGGGATACCAGTACAGTACTTATTAATGTGAATACTAGGAACGCTCTGTACTTACTATAGGTCTCCTAGGCTTGCGATGAGATAGAAATATCAGACTATGTATGTCTGTATTTGCTTATCAGATGAATATAATTCTGTAGTGTGGAATGAATGATTAAGGTTGAATGTAAAACCTTACAGAATATATGTAAATAACGTATGTTTGAGAATTTTATCAAACGAGTAGTATCTTTTCACATTATGTGACAGTGACGCTCTAGGTACCATGCCCAGAATACTTTAGTCTTGATAGTGGCTGGGTGCCCTCGTCTGATGTACTTTCAATAGCTTCAAAAAAATCTCCCTTTCAAGCTCAAAACAATACCCTTAAACCTCAAAACTTCCATAACCAACAAAATATGAAGCTTAGGTGATTAGGTGTGACAATATTAAGCTCAAAACATTGTTGAAGTACAGGGATGAGCCACATGACAAATTTTCTATCTTTTTATCCAAAACTTATGGCAATACTCATTAATGCCCCTAAACCACCTAAACTCATGCAATAACAGCTCTTAAACATTTTATAGAAACATGGAAGGGCTTGGAGGTGCAAAACCTTCAATTTATAATGGTAATGAACTCCATTAGGAAATAATCATTCATCGTAGTATGTATATATATTTTAACATCTCAATGGAATGTAATAAGAAGATCCCTCACCTGACATCTAGAGTTAATACAACGATCAAGGGAACGAAAGGTAGATGTATAAGCATCTGGATAAAAGCACCTAAGGATAATTAATAATTTCATTGAGATTAAAAGAAGGTGAAAAAAGCTCCAGATTGTGGTCCCTGAGCACCATGGGCTATCCCAATCCTCCCTTACTTTCCAAGAATAGGCCCCCATGATTACACCCCAAGGCGCCAACCCCCGAACTCTCGGGTATCCACTGCCTTGTGATGCCTTAAGTGCCATGCCCAAAATAATTTAGAAGTGCTTAGCGCCTGGGTGCCCACGTCTGATGCACTTTTAGTAGCTTCGAAAAATCCCCTTTCAAGCTCAAAACAACACCCTTGAACCTCTAAGCTTCCATAACCAACAAAACAACAAGTTTATATGATTGGGTGCCACAATATTAAGCTCAAAAGGTTGTTGAAATAAAGGGAGAAGCCATATTACAAATTTTTTATTTTTCTATCCAAAATGTATGACAACACTCCATTCTCACCATTAATGCACCTCAACCACCCAAATTCACACAATAAGAGTTCTTAAACATTTTATAGCAACATGGAAAAGTAGTAATGAACTCCATTAGGAAATGAAGATTCACCTTAGTATGTTTATATATATATTTGAATATCTCAATGGAATGTTATAAGGGGATCCCTCACTTGACATCCAGAGTTGATACAATGATCAAGTAAACAAAAGGTAGACATACAAGCGTCCAGATAAAAGCACCTACGGATAATTACTAATTCCATTGAGATTAAAGAAAGATGAAAGAAGCTCTACACCATGGCCTTAGGTGCCATGGCCTATCCCAATCCACCCTCACTTTCCAGGCATAAGCGCCTACAATGGCTCCCCAAGGCACCAACCCCTAAATTCTCGGGGTACCCCCTACCTCGTGACGCCTGAGGTACCACACCCAAAATACTTCAGAAGTAATAGCGCTTGGGCGTCCACATCTTATGCATTCTCAGCAGCCTTGAAAAGTCCCCCTTTCGAGCTCAAAACAGTACCCTTGAACCTCAAAGCTTCAATATCCAACAAAATAGCAAGTTTAGGTGATTGGGTGCCACAATATTAAGATTAAAACATTGTTGAAGTATGGGGAAAAGCCACATTACAAAATTTCTATCCTTTTTATCCAAAATTTATGACAACACTCTATTCCCACCATTAATGCACCTCAACCACCCAAATTGATGTATTAAGAGCTCTTAAACATTTTATAGGAACATGGAAAGGCTTGGAGGTACAAAACAACATCTAACTCAGAGAAATCAACATTTCTAACCTAGGGTTTAACAAGTTTTGAAAATGAGGGGAGGAAGAAGAAGAGGATTGAACACTTACTTGAAATCTCCTTGGCCAATCTTAGCAAACAAGCTTTTCCCTTCCTAACCCTAACCTTTAGCCATAGAACATAGAAGAGATGCCCAACAGAGAAAGAAAATAGGTGCAGGAAACACACACATACATGGTCAGGAGAAGAAAGAAAAAAAAAGATGAAATAAGGGTGTAGGACCTACTACCAAATTTCATATTTTAAAACTCTTTTCCTTTTCATTTTATTCCCCTTCATCATACAATTCAATACTTGGCTAAAATTTTCCAAGTCATTCCCCTTTTAAACATAATGCCATAATGCACAAGATTCATAATTTCGCGGTTAAATTTTTTATTCCTTTCTTCCTATGGGTCTTTCACCGAGACCCTCTTTTTAGAAAACCACATAATACCACAAGGAAAATTATGCAATCATAACAACACTTGAGAAATCAGAGATGACATACAAAGTAATTAATAAGGAAATTCCAAGGGGTAAAACGAAAACACAAGCAAAAGTATAATGAAATTTACGGTTATTACAATTATACGAGGCATTTAATTTTTTAGATTTTAATTTATCTACTCGTTTAATGGTGGTTATTTAATTAATTTGTTAATGTGATGAATTTAATTCTTGAATTTGAGCATGAACTTTAATTAAGCTATTTTTGTAAAAATAAAAGTCAGCTGGTTTTATGAAATAAGTTGATTGGACTGACAAACATGGATGGGTCCTTAGCATAGTTATTAGACCTAAGGCTGGAACTGCACCAGGTCACTCTTTTGGACTGGTATGCAAGCGACCCCGGTGACCTGGTCAGATCTTATGATCGAGCTTCCTTGAAAAAATGAAGAGAGAAGAAACGCCGAATTGAGAAGAAGAAGTGAGAAATGAAGCAGAGGTTCTTTAATACGGTAAAGGTTCTTCGATCTGGATATGACGCTGGAAGAGTGACGCCAAAGATCAGTTATAGATCAGAGAAGAAGAAGAAGAAAAGAGACAGACATAAAAATAAAGAATAAGAAGAGAGAAGGGGAACCATGAAAGAGAAAGAAATATTTGCTAAACCACTGATGTTGGCATGCATGGAGATACCGAGGATAGGAAAACCTCCTGACCTCCTGTAGCCTGTACTTGTTGTGTCTGGAGTCTGGATTAAAATGGAGTGTTGATCAAGCAACAGTACATATATATAATATACAATATATAATATATAATATACAATACCACCGTCCATTTTCCTATATATAATATGCAAAATAGTATATTATTATATTTATAATTGATATATATATATATATATATATTTTTTTTTAATTTCATATTTTATATTTTTAATATTTTTGAAGTATTACTAGTTTGACCATAATCTGACTCTTGACCCTTAAACCGGTACCTATACTGATTCAATGACTGGTCCAATTTTCTGAACCTTATTTTTTAGTGTTATAACTAATGATTTGAAAATCATACTGGACCGACCAATCGTCCTATCTGGAATATGCCATAAAATCATAGAGCAAAAAACTAGTCAAAAATAGATCAGACCGATCAAAACCTAGAAAAACTGGCCGGGTTGTCGATTTCACTAATTCCTTTTTTTTTCTAGCATTGTTCAACAACAAAGGAAAAATTGAATGAAGAAGCTTGGGGGGAGAGGGAGAGAGAGAGAGAGAGAGAAGTCTCACCTTCCTCGACCATATCTCACTAGACAACTAGGCTTCGCTGGAAAAAGAATGCGAAGCTCCAGATAAAAAAATATGGAGAAAGACGAAGTCACGTGTTGCATCAGAATTCAAAAGGAAAAAACAAAAATGAAGGCATTGGGATGATAGAGGAAGACTCAGGATTGAGAATTGATATGACCTCCTAAAGTCATACTCTGATGCTCAACTTGAACCCTATACTATGCTACTTGCTACATAAATGACATTGGGAATAAGGAAAAAAAAGGCAATAGACAGGGTACCACCACACATTGTGTCTTACGTACACCGAAAAATTTTTTAAAATATTATAGAAAATAAAAAAAATTATTTACTTAAATATTTATTATAAAAAAATAAGTGGATAAACTTAATAAAAAATAAGGAATACATTTTTCTCACAAAATATTTTAATAATGTGAAGTATTTGTTATTTTTAATTATATATTTTATTTTTAAATATTTTTAAATATTATCGGTTCGACCACGGTTTGACTATTGACATTTGAAATCGATACCTCCACCGATTCAATGACTGATCCAATTTTTTAAATCTTGGTTATAACATAATTTTTTTTTCTTTTTGAAATGTTCTAGATCACATCAAATATTTTTGTTAAATTAATATCATAGTTATTGTAAATAAATATAGGTATATATATAATTTTTTAATTTATCTACCCAGTTCAGCAATTAACCTGATGACCTGACAGTTGAACGAGTGACCTAATAACTTGGAGGCCAGTCCGAGTTAATGACCGGGCTGGTTCCAATAAATATAGTCATTAGCTTATTATCACAACTCATTAGTTTGTCAGTATGTGTCAAGGAAGTTAGTCCTATTTATTATTTTTAAAATAAACATTAATTTGTTCTTTAAATAATTAGTATCAATTTTATTTTTGAAAGATTAAATGTTTAATTTAATTTTTCAAAAATTTAATCATTTATATTGTTGAGTTTCAATATATGTTTATATTTATGGACATATTTGATTTATTGTTATATTTTCTAAATTTTGAAAATTTAACTTAAATTTGTAAAAAAAGTTTCACATATCTCACAAATCTTGTTAGTGCAGGTGCATACTCTAGAAGGGGTGAATTGAGTAATAAAACTATTTTGATAGATTTTTGTTTTTTTGAAATAGTTTTAGGGTCTTGTATATCAATTCAGCGTCATGTTTGAAACTTAGTGATTAAAGTGAACAACTATGCAGAATAATCATAGTAAATGAATGAGACCAGAATATATGGTGGTTTGGCTATATCTTGACGATACACTTACGTCCACTCCTCAAAACACCAAGTAATGAGATTTTATTATGGGAACTGAATCCTCAATACGTAAGCAACCAGCTTAAGGCTCAAATACTTGCTTTTGTACTAAACACTTAGCATCCTCCAAGTTGGCTCAGCATGGCCCTACTTTTACACTTAAACACGCTAAGCCTTCACATGTCCCTAGCAAACGTTTCACCAGGAAACCTTTCCTCTAGAAAGGCTAAGCCCACGAGTTTTACTCCACAACAAATAGGGTCAACACCAAGGCCCTAACAAACAGGGTCCTTACTAGGGCCCTAAAACAACATCCACTCACGGGACAGATAAAGAGTAGGTAGAAGGGTTTGGTTCACAAGAACTTTTTTACACTGAGAGTTTACTCACACAGAGTATAATCTTAAAGGTATAACTCTCTTTCAAGCAAAGCTACAGTAGATTAGGCGCAACGTTTAAGTACTTTCAAATGGCTAGAGTATTCTTCTCTGAATATCTTTGTGTGTATGAAATGTCTTGATGTCTTCTTTATATAGTCTTCTATACTAGCCATTGAAGAATCTTCATTTGAAAAGCAGTCTTGAATGTTCAATCAATCAAGACCCTAAAAAGAAAATAGTCAGTTGCCCAATAAGGAAATAAATTGACTTTGTATGATCCATCATTTAATGTGTCTTTAATTTGGCCAAAGTTCACTTGAAATATCTAGATCAATTCTAAATTATTTGATGCTTGATTGGCATAAATGGATTTGTTCTTTAATAAGACACTTGGCATTAATGGCGAGATTTTCTTCTTTAAAAGGGTCTTGATTCTTTTCTTGTTTATCTTCAAGATGGCATATCTCCATGATTTGAGTGTGTAATTTGATTCTGATTAAGTGTTATGAATTGGTCTTGATTCCTTTTGTTGGGCCAAAAGTTGACTCTAACTTAGTGCATTTAATATGCACAGTTCCAGGGCCCTAAAAGTTGACATATTTGACTTCTCCATCAAGCAATTTTGTAATATGCTAGGATGACTTTTTCTTTCCTTTTTAGTGCTTGTTGCAGATCTTCCTTGATTGATTCTTTATTTATGACTTGTTCAATCAATCAATCTTTTAAGTTGATTGCATTCTGCAATCTTCTGATTTTCATTCTTTCCTTCTATGTGTAACAGCTTCTTTCCTTCTTTGTTGATCTTCTTATTCATTTCATGTTCTTCCCTTTTAGAGCAAGTTCTTTCCTTTTTCTTTGGTCAATGGCTAATTTCCTTATCTGTTCCATGATTGAGATCCAAGCATTAAACCTGCATAAATTCCTCTTAATGGCTCGCTTTTGACTATATAAAGCTCATATGATTCTTTCTTCTTTTGTTGTGATACTGCATTAAATACATTCTAGATCTTCAAGGTCCAGATGGATTTCCATAATAAAAAATATGATTCAACATTCTCCCCCATTTTTGATTAATGGCAATCCAGCATGCTCCCCCAGAGAGGTTGCATAGATGTTTCATGAGTTTTGTTTTGCTCTCCTATGCTGGATGTCAGATTTCAAGGCTCCAGGTTCCTGATGGTTACATTAATCAAAAACCTTATATCGTAATATTGTCTCAACAATCCTCAAGCCCATAACAAACAAAAATGAAAGAAATTGTTACCCACATTAAAAAAACAAATATAGGTTTATATTGAGTAAATTGAGAGTTATTTGCAACAAATGAATAAGATTTAAGTGCTAAAACAATAAAAGAATTTGTGAAATTAGAGTTCAAAATGGATAAATTAAAAAAACATTTCTCAACATGCAAAAAAGAACTAAACTATAGGGATTAGGGATCTTAGATGCTAATGGTGCTGCCATAGGCCACTCAAATATCAACTTTGGAATCACAATGTACCAATGTAAAACAAGTCAAACCATAAGTATCTTTTTGTAATTTATTCATATTTATATATTATAGAAATAACTATGAATTGGATATCAAATATCCAATTTATCCATTCATATTAATTAGAAGAAGATTGAATATCCAAAGTTAACATTTGTATTTTTCTAATACTCCATGTGTATTTATTATTCGCTACCTATATCTATCAAATATTCAATATCCTGTGGATTTTTTTTTGAATGAATAGGATCAATACCCGAAATACTTATATCTACCAATATTCATAATGTATGTTTGGTATGCATAAAGGAAAAGAGAATGAAAATGAAAATAAGATATTTTACTAAATATCTTAACTTAAAAAAAAGTTTAGTTTTTTTAGGAGACTAATTTAGACAATTTAGAGAGGGGGGAGGGAAGGAGAAGCAACATAGGGATCACTTCGTTTATGGTTTCATTGACACTGTCCATTGTTTTGTGAACCATGATTTGAGCAAGCCCTTTGGTGTTTGATGTTTTACTTCTTAGGTTTATTGTAAAATGTCATCAGCAACATAGCCTGAGTCGCGTCTTAAGAGACATTATCCTTAAGGAAATTATTCTGCATCTATAGAACTTCCTCCTAAGATAAAATAGGCTCATCCAAGTGAAACCTAGGAACCAGAACAGTAGAAAATAAACACTATAACCTAGAAAGAAAGAGAGAAGAAGACATGGAAGAGAAGAGGAGAGAAGAATAGATATGTATACCAAATATGAAGGGGAAGTGTGCCTTATATAGGTGAGAAATCACAACTCCAAACACAAAATTAAAGGGTTGTTACAAAATTTTAAAACATCATAAATATGGCTGTTACAAAATTTACAAAAACAGTTTAAATAGTCAAAACTATAATAGTTCCCTAATATTTGAAATTTGACCCAATTAGTTTTGTAAATCTCAAATTCTCATAAGCACAAAAAATAGTTAAAATATCTTTATTTCCAGAAAAAGTAAAATTAGACCCAGTCGACTTTATCATGCGCATAAGGCGAAAATCATTGATTTGCACTACATTGGCCTAGAATTGTGAGCGTGTGAGCCCACATTTTCCCTTAGCTCTTTATGAGCCCACTATAACATGTTATTATATAAAGCCTCATCCCCTCATTGATTTAGTCGATTTGGGACTAATTTTACTCTTTTGAAATACAAAAGCTTTTCATAACATAATTTTTACAATAATCCCCTATATATTTCAAAAGAGATTTTGAAAAACCACTTGTTATGATATATAACTCACAAAGTAAGTGGTGAAGTGTATAGCTTTTATGAACTAACAAACTCTGATAATTTAAAGACCTTACTGTCACATCTCACCCCCACAATTTATGTTTTTAATGTCGTTTGATGCGTTTTTGGTCATGCACATGCTTGGTATTAATGAATGCTCTAAAGATTTCACTACGATCTCATAGGAGTGACCACACTTCACACTTATATAGGTGATTTCATCAAGTGTATTGTAATGAATACACTACCCTCAAAGAAAGGCTATGAAAATCATTAAGATCTTTTGCTCTCAATCAATGTATTCTAGCACTTTTACACTTAACACCATAGGAAGGGAGTGAAAAAGAAGTGCTAGCAGAACTAACAAGTGACTTGTTATTACCCATATGAACCTTCTTCATGGGATCTCCAATCACAAAGGTTGAGTTACTATTACTGTTAATTTTCAATTGGCTTAGGTTTCATTTCCCTCGATGTTTGAAGGACTAATTTCCTTCTTACATGCATGTTTAGTCAAAGAATTGGCCAAATTCACTTTTTGACTTCAAATAATCGATCAATATACTATTTTTCATCTTTTAGCAACTTTGTGTTTCAACATAAGTGTCTGCTCTTACCATTGAAAGTTTTATCCTTTACAATGATTATTGTCGTTTAGCAATCATAATACATAGACACTGATATCATTGGACTCTTACCCAATGGAAAGATTTGCTAAGAAATTTTTCAACCACTTAATCTTATTTTCAACCAATTCCAGAGTACTTAACTCTGATTTTAGAGTGAATCTATAATTTTGTTTGGCTTCTTTATAGAATATCGTCCCACCACCAAGGGTGAGGTTTAACCACTAGTGGATTTTGTCTTATTTCAATTCTAAGATTCATTTAACATCATTGTACTCTTCTAATACAATGGAAAATTTGCTTTTTATGATACCTCTCAACTCTTTTGTTAAGATTGTGTACATATAAACACTTATCTGACACACAACACATGATATGTCAAACAAGATGAAGTTCATTATTCACCAGTTTGTCATCAAAATTATCAAACTTTTAAAACATCTTTTTTAACATAATGCTCTTGTGACAGCAAAATATGATCACCTTTTTTATGATTTTGACCCCCAAATCACATTTACTTAACCCATGTCTTTCATATCAACATTAGATGTAAATGAATATTTGACTTATGTAACATCCATGCTAATGTAAAAATAAACATGTTATACATATACAAGCAAATATTCTGCCTTTATCATCTATTAATTTCATATACACCCATCATTTCATATTTAAAATAGATATTTTCACTAATCAAGTAGTGAATATATATACAACATAATAATCAGGATTTCTAGAATTCATTGAATTTTCCTTATAATCATGCAACATAGGTTTTGCAAAAATACCCCACACTTCTAAATATTTTAATATGTCAGCCAACTCATATAAAAACTCATATACAGCCTCATAAATATTATATATGGGCATCAAACGCATAAATTATATGCGCATTTATATTCATCTACCATATAATAATAATTTTCAAAAAAATAATTGCACACAATCATTTAGGAACTTTTCAATCTCAAATTTTGTGATCAATAACTCAACATTATTGTACCTCTTTGTACAATAGAAGAGTTTTCATAGATTAGCATTAGAAAAATGCTAACTCCAATTTTCATATATGGTATATCACTATCTCAATGAGATGACTTCCTCAATTTTCAAATTGACCCAAGATTTTATATGCCAATATCCACAAATTTGGTCATAAATCCACAAAAAATTTTGGTTCCAAAATAACATGTGTAACTCACAATATCGCTTGGCAATAATACTTTCAATAGTTTAGATGAACTCATTTTGAATTCTTAAAAATTCTAAACCCCCACATGGATGTTAATTTCAAGAATTCCACATATTATGTTTATCCAAAATATAATATTCTTGTGTGCACACATGCCATTAAATATCTTAGAAAATAGATATATGCATTTTCTCAAAATATTTTTCACAAAGTATAATTTGTCACCTGGCTTTATAAAGCCCACAATAATAAAATTAAAATTCATACAGAAAAGTTTCATTTTACATAGCTTTAGAAAGCTATTAATAATATGGCCAAAACATTTTGTTGTAGAATTTAAAAATTCCACAAACACAATTCTAGCATTTTAATATTAAATGCTTGAAGGAAAGTTCTTCCATGTTGTCAATAGTTATGTTAATAGAATTTTATGGGATTTTATCATGCTCTCAAATTAATCATCAAACACATAAAATCTCTATTAATTAAACCACAATCTTATTAACTTTTACCATAACTAAAATATTTTTATAACAACACTGGGTCACAATGGACACACTTAAAAACCAAGTCTTTTCTAGTTAGAACTTTTCCTAGACGTGCACTCTTACATTATCACACATCTTTCTAGCAATTAAGTAACAGGGACAACATCCAAGCCATAAAGAACTTTTTAATTTTTCAATAAGAATATCAGACAAAACATTGGCTTTGATACTACTTGTTGTTATAAAAATATCCAAAATGTTTTTTTCCCCACCATTAATAAAATTCTCAAATTAGAGATAGATTAAAATGGTTCACATACCTCATAGTATAGGGAGAAGAAATCATCATTCTAATTCTCTTCATAAGTAACAAGTGAATTGCAACGCATCAATCCCACTAGATTAAATGTTGATGGTATGAATCAATTGAATGAATCAATCTCTTCAACGCCAATGTATACAATATAAATCACAAAAAGAAAACGTTAAAACCAAAGTCAACATTCACTAGAATTCCAACGTAAACCAATATAAAGAACTCATATGTTATCATGGCATTGAATCCAAATAAATTAATGGCAATGTACATAAACACATAAAAGGCCATGATTATATATATATATATATATATATATATCAAAATAAATAATATGATATTACCTCCATAAATTTGAGTTCTTTCTGCACTACTATGTCGTAGGAAAGATGCCGACAAATACACCGGAGTGTCATAGCCCAACATCGGGCATATAACCGACAAGGAGGAGGACTCAACCCCTTTTCCATAAGCCTTACTTTTACCCGAACCCGTAGCAATATGTGACAGCCTTATATATAAATTTAATAAGTCATTCTGTTAATTTTTCTTTTAGCATACAATTCAAACCAACCGGACAATTAATTCCAGTTATATCAGCCTCATCATGATTTATACCCATAGCCAAAGCATACACAAGTTGAAGTAACCACCAAGTCTTAGCTAACATACGTAACGTAATTGACCTACCTAATTACAGAGCCAATTAGAATACATAAAAGAGAGAGAGAAAGAGAGAGAACAGAAATGTACCCTTACTCCAAACAAAGGGGTTGGACATAAATCGCTACCGTCGCTTTGCTTCTTTTATTCCTGAAAAAAAGGTTAAGGCATGAGTCACACTGACCCAGTGATGAAAGCCTTATCTTACCTCCATACATAAATATAATTCAAATACATATAAAGAAAGAAAGAGAAAAATATGATGCGATCATACTTGTGGTTATAGATATACTCACTTATACACCGAAGATCTATTCATAGAGAACCCACACAAATTCCACTTCCGAAAGAATTATATCAACCATACAACCCTAGCTAAAGAGGCATCAAATCATGTTATAATAAGAATCGTATTGCAAACAGATTTCTTATTAAGTGCCCCAACTCAGCACTGTATATGTATAGTAACAACAAATCAATCAATCACATTCAAGAGAAATTTCAATCATTCACATCTCATACAACCTCATCACCATCATGAACCATATCACACATACTTATGACCCGTCCCACATTTATTATTAAAGAGATATATCACACTGACGTAACATTCCATCAATAACTCCCATAATCATTTATATATCGTCGTCGAGTTACTCATGTTACAATCATTTACCACAATATTAATGCATCAATATATGTACATATGTATGTTTGAATATGTGTACACATATAACCATACCACAATTTCAAATAAATGAGTTGAGTTGTGTACAAGGGGATATGGGTGTGTACATACTCACCAAGGAGAAATACAGGTAGGTACATTCACACACATGCTTACTTTAAGGCACATATCATGAAACCTCATGGGTTTGCATGTGTGAGTATACCTATGTGTATATATATGTATGTGTAGGTATGTACACATTTCTCCTATACTTAATTTAAAAGTAAATGGGTAAGTACATGCCTATACACCCGTCAAGTTGCTCCCACAGCCATTGGTATGATTACATATGCACACAATTAAATATATGTATATATACATCGCTTTAATCACACACAGTCATCCATAGAAACCACTTAGATAGGTGCACATTCCTCAATTATTTCAGTATTAACAATAAGGTCATGACTTCCACAAAAATATGATATCGAAAACTCACAACAATCCATTATATAATCACTATTCTTCATACACAACTCAACCAGTTAATATAATTTAGTACAATGCAACTCGCAATAATTTCTTAGTCATTCGCATGCATCACATTCTATATAGATATATACATATGATAAGTATATAGGAAATCATTCCTTCGAGCCACCACACATAATACATCTATGGAATTTAGTGCTTAAATCATAACTTGAAACTATACAAATATGTATGTAGATATGTCTACAATAAAGTGTGAGAGAGAACTTAGGCAAGGTAAAGTAAAAGCCCTTTACCTCTTATCCAAGCTAGCTAATCCTCCTCAAAGAATGTCGAAGTGCTTCAAAGAGTTCATTCCTATAAGGTAACCATGTAAAAACATATATGGGAAACTCTTATTACTAATTTTGACCCTTGCTCACTATTTAGTCATAACTCTCAAAAGTTAAGGAATTTTCAATTGAATCATGTTTCATAGGAAACTAGACTCAATTACCTTTCCAATGATTTAGAATTAGTTAAAAACGAAGTCCTAACGAGAGAGTTATGCATTTTTAAAATCGACCAAAAAGTATCAAAAACACTACCACCTAGGCCGGAAAATGCCCATCTAAGCGAGCGAACACTCCCCCGCACTGCCATACGCGTGCCTAGGCAGCCATTTGCTTGCCTCGAGATGCCCTATTATTGCAATTTCTAACTTCTCTAAGGGTTTTCCTTTCATCCTAGACTAATTTTCCACCAAATTTGATGATTTTTTCCATGGTTTTGCTCTAAGAATGATTAGGGAACATCTATATACCCTAATCCTAGATTATATCCAAGAGTCAAACCTAAAAATCATGAAAATTCATCTCAAGAACCTTAACTTCCATATTTTTCTATCAGCACTTCCCACACACAATTTCCTTGTTTTAATTTATAAATTCTACCAATTTCTTGTTCCAATTAGATCAATATACATCCAAGAAGAGTTCTAGATCATCAATCTTGCTTAAAACTTCCAAAAGCACCCATTTCTCACCCCAAACTCTTCACATCCAAAAATGACAGCAAGATGGAAAGAGTGAGGAGTTTACCTTAGCTTCTCTTTCCTCCAGTGAGACTTAGTCGTTGGAAGCTCGAACCCTTCGCCAAAGATCGATAGCCGAAGGTTTGGGGGTAGTGCACTTCAATGGAGGAGATGGGGAGAGGTAAAAGCTAGGGTTTGAAATGGAGAGTGTGGAGAGAGATGGGAAATGGGAAATTACCAATTTGTCATCCGATACTCTCTTAATCAAAATTAGACAGTGGCAAGATTGTAATTTCTTCGTCTCGTTATATTCACCACACATAAAACACTTACACATTTCCAAGCCCAATTCTTGGCTCTTAACACACTACTAACCTTGTTTTCCATTTTTTTATAAGAGTGTATTACATAAACATTCTTATTTAAGCCTAATCCCTCCACGGTCTCATTATCCATCCGCCTTTACTGTGGCACATGCAACCCCACATACCTCAGCCATTTGCCACTTTACATACTATACCACACTCCATCCATGAATTTCCTTAACCAAAAATGAAAAATTTTCCTACATCTAACCACTTGACCGTAAAAACCAAATTTCAATAACACTTGGGGACCTCGAGTGTTACCTGGAGGAAGAGAAGTAGGAAATCATGCTGGAGGTGCGACTGCGGCAGTGTCGGTAGTCATATAATTTCCTTAAGATTGTTGTAAAATGTTGTCACCAACATAACCTTAGTCGCGTCTTAAGAGACACTGTCCTTAAAAAAATTATTCCGCATCTACATAATTTCCTCCCAAGATAAAACAGGCTTATCTAGGTGAATCCTAAGAACCAGAATAACAAAAAATAAACACTATAACACAGAAAGAAAGAGAGAAGGCGTGGGAGAGGAGAGGAGAGGAGAGAAAATCATATTGGTGTACCAAATATGAGGAGGGAAGTGTGCCTTTTATAGGTGCAAAATCATAACTCCAAAGACAATATTAAAGGGTTGTTATAAAAGTTTTAAAACATCATAAATAGGGTTGTTACAAAATGTATTAAAAACAGTTTAGATAGTCAAAACTGTAACAGTTCTCTAATATCTAAAATTTGACCCAATCAGTTTTGTAAATCTCAAATTTGCAAGGCATATAAAATGATGAGTGCATGAGTTTAACTTTATCGTGCGCGCAGAGGGCAAATCACTTATTTGCATTACATTAACCCAAAATGATGAGTGCATGAGTTTAACTTTTCTCTTAGCTCATTATAAGTCCAGTATAACATGTTATTATATAAGGTCTCATCTCTTCATTGATTTGGTTGATGTAGAACTAATTTTACTCTTTGGAAATATAAAAGCTTTTTGTAACACAATTTTTATAACAATTCTGACCTTAAGGTTGACAAATACAGATTGGGATGGATGGTTTTCTCACATACTTGCTCAACCAAAATATTCCAGAAACCTTTGTTGTTAATAGCTGATGCAATGAAGAAACAAATGCAACAAGAACCAAAACAAATTTGATGGTTTTCATATTTGTCTTTGGCTCTCTCCACATTGAACAAAACCTTCATTTGTATGGGTTTTGACGGACCCATCAGATCTTGTTTGCATTAATTAGATGGATTTGTATTGTTTTATTAATTATAGGAGTGCACTATACTAGATAAGTAGCATTTATTATTCTTGAAAAATAATACAGTGTTTGACATTTAATGATTAGTCAATTTTTTAAATGAGTCATTATTATTGTCTTATTTATTTTTTTGATATCTCAAGTTTATCATTGTAACAACATTTTTAAATCTTAAAATCTTAACTTTTAATTTCTTTTATTGTTTAAGATTTTATTTTAAATTTTTTATTTTTATAATTGAATATTTTGATAACTTAAAGGGATGCCTGTCAATTAGTGGTGGTAAATGGGCAATCCGAACCAGTTACGGGCCGATCTATCACATTTTTGACTTAAACGGGCTAGTCACGGGCCGATCCGTTTATAAACAGTTTTCATATAAGAAGACCAAGACCGCCCGCATAAGACCGCGGGCCTAAATGGTCTGACTGCGGTCTACCCTCTTTTTTTAAAAATAATTTTTAATTTTTTAAGTAAAAAATTTAATAATTTTTTATTAAAATAATATTTATACATGTAAAACATTACTTTTTTAATACTTTCAAATAATCAATCACTTTAATTTTTCATATTTTCTTTCAAAATTAACTATATTACACTTAATTTTGAAAATTTTATATTTATTTTCAAAAAATTACAAGAGTTTTTACATCTAAAATTACTATATTTATTGAATATAAGATTATAAAATATAAAAACATGATAAAATATAATTATTTATACTAAATAATATATTTTTTATAAAATTTAAAAAAAAAAAAAAAAGGCCGCAGGCATGCCCGCGGGCTTAAACAATCTTGACCGTTTAGGTCTATTTTTAAACGGGCATAATTTACTCTGTCCAAGACTGCCTATTTACGGGCGGTCACCAGTCGACCCGTGGTCTACGAACTTTTCGCCCGATACTACTGTCAATACATTACATAAAAGGAACAATGGTGCTGAAAAGTAATGGAACATTTTACAATTATTGTTATTATTGTAAAAAATTAAATAATAAATAATGTAATTAATATTTATTATTAAACTATTAAATTTTAAAGTTTAAAAATTATTGTTGTTAGAGCAAACTTATCATATTAAAAAAAGTTAATAAGACAATAATAATGGCTAATTTAAAATTTCGACTAATCATTTAATGACAAACATTTTTTACTATTTTCAAAAGTAATAAATGCCTTTTAACCAGGCATTCCCCTTAATTATAAATGCATTTAATTTTGTTGTGTTTAATTCTTTTGCTCTCATTTATTGGGTTGTTTATGTTTTTTATCTCTTTCCTTGATTACTAATGTGGTGAGTTTAATTCCTGATTTCTGGTTCACATCTTTCTTTTAACCACTCAGTTTTGCTTAATAATAAACATGTCCCACGGGTTGGATTGTATAGCTTCATTTCCTCAAACTATGTGCATTTTTTTTTTGTCTGGGTAAAAGAACATCTGAAATCCAGTCTTGTTTTCAAACATTTATTTTGTTTTAACATTTGATGCATATTACATAAACTTTTCATTCAATTTATTCTTTATTGAAATTAACTTTTTATACCATATGATACTATAAATTTATATTTAAAATAAAAGTAAAGACAATAAAACAAATTTTAATTCATGTAAAAAATTCAGATGATTATGTGGTGTAAAGATAGAGAGATAGATAGAGTATGCGAGATATATTTACTTGAATTTTAGAGTCCATATAATATGTCTTATTCTGTCTTTCTCTGCTTTTCCATGATAATATCACATAAGAGTTGGTATGTTTCTGTATTTCTCAGAATTTGGCATCCATGTATATAAAAATTTGAACATGAGGAATTTAAAGGGTTCTGATCGTAAACAACATTAGAGGGATCATATTATTACTCAGTGGTTAGCAGCATGTGTCTAGGAGCTTAGTCCTTGCTTATTTGCTTTAATGGGAACATCATACTACCTGATTTCTATTGGAGAATGGTCCTTTTAATTATTTCTGAGCAACGTTATTTATTTATTTAGAAAGATACAAAATTTCAATTTTCAGTCACATATAAATACTATTCTGAATTTTGGAAACTAAGAAAATATGACTCCCTCTGCTTCACACTCCAAAAAATAGATTCTTATGTCGACGTTTTCCCTTGAAAATACTCCCTCACTTCAGCCTAAGATATCGTTACAAGTTTAGAATTTAAAATTATTAAATTTTTGGACTACACTGTAGAGTTTATTTTGGGTAGAACTCTATTCTAAGTATAAATAACTCTATTTTAATGAAATTATATAAAGATGAATTGATCAAAGTACATAGAAGCTAATCCAAAATTCAGTACCTTGTTTGATCTATATGTCATTTTCCGTTCATTAAAGGAAAAAGAGAGAGAAAGTGATATATAGGCTATTTGGTTTGTACTTTTAGAATAATTTTTTTATAAAAATACAAATATAATAAAATTTGTTTGGTACAATATTTTGAAAAGATATTTTTAAAAATGTTTCTGAAATTTTGTTCTCAAAATAAAAAAAATAAAACATGTTTCTTATGTTCTCAAAAAAAATTTTTTAATATGGTGGCATTTTGCAAGCTCATTATTAGCCTTGATGAAAATGATTCATTTTATATATGCACATATTCGACGATAGTTCAGCTGCAGCTAGAATTCAGAACATGGCTGCAGTTTCTAACATAAATATATACATCTTTTTAGACTTAAATTTGTTTCTGTCCTCTATTCTAAATTTATTATTATTAGTTAATTTATTCTATTAAATTATCACAAATTATATGTAAAATAATCTTGTTTTTTAAAACAAATTATTCGGACGATTTTTTTATTTATTTATTTTCAAAACTAATTTTAAAAAAATTTACCAAATTCATTTTGAAACTAAAACAAAAACACAACCAGACATTTCTGTATATACCAACTGGCAACCAACCTGCCGCCTGGAAAACTGCTATGGACAATGTTTGGCAATATACAGATATATTGATAGTTGATTATCAAAAAATGTAACACATCATCTCCTTCGGTTATTTTTTCAGGAGCCTTGATCCTATATGTAGGGAACAAGAGGAACTAAGCATGGGCCAACATGAAAGACCATTGTCATTGTGGTTCAAAAAAGAAATATAGTAATTTCCTGCAGAGCTGCTCCGGGAGCCCGAATTCCAACCCCCGGAAGTTGTATATTGCAATCAAATGAATAAATTCGTCGAGTTAAGCTACTTGGACAGACAAGAAAGCCAGATTCAGCAACCTCATTCGTCAACCGTGGGATAAAAACCTGACATGTATGTCCTTCCGCCTCCATTGGCATCCGAATAAGGATGATGAGCTGGTGAGTGAAATTCCCCAGAATGTGAAGATTTTCTTGACTTGGGGTTCTTTGGGGAAGCTGCATAGTACTCTCCAGAGTACAGTGATGAAGTTGGTAACCCATGGATTTTAGGCAAACCAGTTGAATCAGGCAAACTATATCCCCTTTCCACCGTTTCAGCTTCAAGAGGCAGCTCATCCAAGTCCTACCAAAATGAAACACACTCGTCATACACCACCCACATTTTGCTACAAGTGCTACGATGTGAAAACGACCTAGTTCAACTAAACAGATATTAAACCGCAACTGCATGCATAGTACTAAAAGATGTTGCACCATGTTCCATCTCTTGCGAATTACGATGATGCAGACAACAATTTGTAGATATCAAGGTATCATCTAGATTCCAGACCATTCGAGAACCTAAGTTTGTAAGTACCTCTAGACTATCAGGAGCAATCGAATTAAAATAAAATAACAGAACTTGCCATATAAGATAGGGGAAACTACATAACCCCCTAAACTGTAGCCTAGGGGAAACTACATATAACCCCCTAAACTGTAGCCTAATTATAATTTTAGTCATCAAACTTTAAAAAGACATTTTACCCCCTAAACTATCCAAAAAAAATATAAAGTGGAAGCTTTACATATTCGTCAAAATTAACATCTAAAAACTACATGATTTTAGGAAAAACACAAGAGATCATGAAAATGACAAAATTGGAGATGGGTGAAGCATAAGGTATCACATGACAAATCATTTGATTTTTAAATGTTAATTTTTAACAGATGTGATGATTTCACTTTTTATACTAGTTTAGGGGGATAACACTTTTAAGTGTGGGGACTAAACTGTAATTAGTCTAGAGTTTAGAAAGATTATGTTTCCCCTGTAAAATAAAATAATAAATTGAAACACAGCTAAATAAGGTGAGTAGACAATGTGAGCACCAAAGATGATGAATAACTCCAGATCACCAAAGCCACTAACTTAAAGGAAAGTGATAATGATAATGCCGGCCGAAGCATTAAGATTACCCACCCGGAAAGCCTGTTGATAAGCTCGGAGCAGATCCCGACAGCGCTTTCTTTTTGTTGCTATCTCATCAGGCTCTTGCAGCATCTCTTCAAACAGGTTTTCTCTGCATTGAATTTAACATGTAAAGCATACTTAGCAAACTACAAAAGACAATTTCACATATTAACCCAAAAAAAAAAAAAAAGACAATTTTAGGGACACCAGGTTAAAAACTTATATTCTAGGCCACAACCAATTTATGTCACCTGTAAAGCTTTTTAATAAAAACATTGTGCAGGTCTCTCTTTGTGTTGTTTACCTGGATATAAATCAGTTGAAAACAGTCGTCAGAATCTACGGAATGCTTTTAAATTCTGAATTTTTTTTGGACCAAAAAAAGAATTTATTGATGAGAAGAATATAAAACTTTATGCTCCTTTTTGCCTCGCAAAACACAAAAAAATTTATACGTAGAAAAACTCCTAGATGAACCAGATAAACTTGCATATTTGATCACTCAAAGAAATACCATAGGGAAAATGGTCAAATATACCGGATGTTAAGAACTACCACAACAACAACAACAACATAGCCTTATCCCACTAAGTGGGGTCGGATGTTAAGAACTACCATGGCCCCCAAAAAAAAGGTAACCAACTGTATCAACTAGAGAGTTCACATAGAGCTAGAATCAAGAAAGAACTATTTTAAGCAAGAGAGGACAACTATCTAGGAGCTACAAACATTAGGCAAAAAGAACACCTGAGGCATTTTAAACCAATTAAAATGTTACCAAAAGAACTACAATCCAAATTATGTAACCAATTGGATCAACTAAAGAAAATTTACTTAGTGCAAGGAAGATAGAAATTGTGCAACTATTGACAGCTGTTAAGCATGCAAGAGAGAAAACTATCTAGGGACTATGAGCAATAGGCAAGAGGAACACCAAGGGGATTCTTAACAAACTAATCACATATCCACCATTTTCCACAGGTGAAAGAACATGCATAAGAATGAGATCTATGTATCTTGTCACTTAATCAGATTCCAACACACGAAATAAATAGGAATTCATTTTGCCATATGCTACAACAGGATACAGGAATCAAAAGTAGCCAGCAGACCATTTATTTTGCATTTGCCACAATATCCCATAGCTAAGAATCAAATTTAGCAAAGCTTAGCAGAAGAATATGTAATACCAAGAAGTGCATAATTGATTTGGGGACCAAATCCTCCACATTTTTCCTGACAATGTCATAGTATGATCTTAAAAGCAACTTTGTCACTGCAATTTCAATAGCTTCTGTCTCTGAATTGCTGTCAGATGGCTTCAAGATAGGAGGGGGCTACAAAAACCAACATGTATTAAGAAATCATGTCTCCAAGGAACATAATATTCATGCTGATAAAAAATGCATCACACAAACCTCTCTCAAATGGATCATAGAGAATGATTGTTCCATGCTGTGACTGTGAACTGGTTCATTATGTTGTTTGCTTGCTGTAGTCTCCTTAGCAGACACCCTATCACCTCCCCCAAAAATGGATGAGATCCCCCAACTTGATGCACTGGTGTTTCCTGAAAGGAGATCAAGTTTTCCAGAATCTAAATATTTTAGATCAGTTTTGATGCTTGTTGAAACACCCAAAACATATGATTGAAGCCTCGACAAAAATTAATTAAATAAACATATAAAAGGTACACAAGCAGATGCATAATGAAACAAAACACATGCCATAAAATAAGGAGAAAAAAAAAGTACCAGAGGATCCAACTTTTTCAACATCTGATGCAGCTCGGACACCCTTTTTTTATTTAAATCAATCAAACAAATTGAAGTTGTAACATCAGCACACTAACTCAGCAGCCATTATCTTGATCAAACTTTGGTCATCTTTACATGATACAAGCACATACCTGATCAGCCACTACTCCATTTACTTGTCTCGCAAGAATACCCCGAGACTTCACACTTCTTTCAGAGGCTGATCCCTTATCAGATTCGGAAGCATCCTATTGGAAATTAATGAGAAAGAGTTTATTTTAAAAAAATTGGTAAAGGGCAAGAATAAATTAGTATCCACAGCTGGCATGAGAAACAGGCATATCTGGATGATATTTTTTTGTTTCATCGAAAAAGAAATATTATTAAAGAGAGAGAAATATACAAAGAAAAGAAAAGGAAAGGAGCACAAGCAAAGAGGAGAATAAGAAATCCTCATGAAGAAGACAAAAAAACGAAACAAAGAAACCAGAAAAACCCGAATACAAGGCCAATATAACAAAGCCTTCCAATCCCGATAAACATAGGCACCCCTTTAAAAACCTCATTGGCCGAGATCCAAAGGGAAGCAATTTAGTGAATCTTATCTCACAACAAATGAGTAGGCAAGAACCGTTGTTTAAAAACTCTAGCACATCTGGATGATAACACAGCAATGCACACTATGCATACCTTCTGCCTGGAAACTGATAGAGGAACCCTAGACGACTTGGCTTGTTGCACTGCAATTTCCAATGCCTTACTTCCACCAATAAAATTTGGGTGGGAAGTGTTTATGTAGTCCATCTGCAAATTGATTTAAATTAAAAAATGAGATTTACTTGATAGACTGACCATCTCATTTGATAATGAGGTGACTAGCAACATGCAAATGGTTTCTAGAGCATTCCAGAAAGTTTTTGTCATCATCATGAATTTCTTTTATTTTTCCACAGAAAGAACACCATCTAGTGTGTTATCATTGAAAAACTAAGAAAAGCCAAGTAAATATTTGGCATAAACGAAACATAACTCAACTTAGAGGAATGTCTATAAAAAGTAATTAACGTCAATATCTTCACCACAAAATATGATATTCAGTAGCTGAGGAATAGGATCAAAGAAAATTGGAAATTGGTCGAGTCACCATTATCACACACAAAAACATTTGAAAGCTCCATGCATTAATGATGTTGAATTTCAGCCATAAATTAAATCACTATTATGGTGGAACCAAGTTTAGGCCTTGCATCCTAGCTGAATTAACATTCACATGCAGTAGAAAGAGAATAATGGATTAAATAATTCAAAGAGAAATTTCATTATACCTCCATTTCTATGATGTGACCAATCATGTTCTCCGCAGGTTCAAGACCTTCTCTTAGAAAATTTCCGATAACTTCATCCATGCGCTTTCTCAAAAATGGGAACCGCTGCAGTTCAGTGACCATACAGCGATGGCTGATCTGAAGAGAACGGATTATAGTTAGACATATACTAATATGACGGTGATACAATCAAGTGAGACAGCAGAGATGACTATCTATAAGATCACACCTTCATTAATTCATCATATATGAACCTGGCACACTGAAGGCTTGGATCTAATAGACGAGCTATTTGCCTGCGCACAAGGACTTCGAATGGAACCTAATTGAATGGAAATACACACATCCATATTCTTGAGTTATAAAAAGTTTTACTTATGTGAACAACTTGGAATCACAGTTCTAATTATACATTTAACCAAAAAAAAAAAAGGACATCAATACCTACTTCTGGAACAAACAATGCTGATTTTGGCCCAGTTGCATTCTGTATGGCAGTTCGAATATCATCATCAGTCAAGTCCTCACATGGATCCACCTCCTGCAAGACACATAAGTTACATCATGCTCAAAGGAACTGGCTTCAAAGAAATGCTGACCAGATAAAAGTATTCATGGGCTATGTTGCACTAATTCATAAAATGGGTTAATGGTATGATTAGTATCACTCAAACAGATGGATAATGGATAGGTAGAAAGGTGGGATATTCTAAGGATTTTAATGGATTATGAATGACTGATAGGCTAGTTTGACGACCACCCCCCTCCCCCCTTTTTACAATCCATTTGCCTTTGCCATCCTTTCAACATAGCATCAGAATTAGAATAGTTACTTCAAAAAAAAATATATATATATATATATATAGAATATGATGTAAACACAAAAATTTATACCTCTAAACTCTTCACAAATATAGATTGAAAAATATAATGCATTCTTGCTCCACCAGATAACTCTGCTGTTGACATCTCCTCATTCTTTCCCTCCACCATGGAGGAAAATGCTGTTGTCACAAAGAAAAAAAAATTATTGGATTTGCAAATATATATAACGAGTTAACAGAAAGAAAGATCTGAGAGGAGATGACCACCCAGAAGGTTGGGATAGTTACTTACCTTCAGAGTACTTTGAAAGAATATTCAGGAGAAGAGCACCCTGACCAGCCTATTGAAGATAAATAATTAAAAATAGAATAAGGTAGAAAGCCAGCCAGAGTAGATGACATGTTGCTTTTTAATTACAGTAAGGAGAATAATTGTAAAGTATATTTAACATGTCATAAGACCAAATATTTACATGCCTTGGACTCTGTGATTTCTCCATAGCTTGCATGCTCCTTTGCAACAGATACCAGTTGAGTGCTTATACGTGCTCTCAGTCCTGGGAGAACAGTCTTTATATGTTGGGCTAGGATCTGCAAATGTAAGAAACATTTGATAAGCATCAGTGTCAAACGGCAATCTTTTAGGCATATAAAAGCTTCAATTTTTAGAGGGTATCTAAGATTGTAGCTCCTCTTACTGTATATTCCCTTAATTCTCTAACCACTTTCCCTCTCCAATGTTTACATGACATGCATTGCTATGAGGAAGTTTAAAAAAATTGGCCATTATTGCTTCAAACTCAATTTCTCCAGACAATCCAAACTGCCAATTTTTGGCATAGAATAAACCACCCTTAAAGTCCTTCGCTGTTACTAAGTTAGCATTATAAATATAAGGTGAAGAGAGTAAGAGCAAGATTTTGAAATTTCTCCTCTTTTCTGGTAAAAGGATATAATTATGAGACAGGGAAGAAAGTCCTGGATACATGTGTTGGAAGGAAAAACTGAGATATCACAGTGCTAAAAAGAGAGAGAAATGTTGGTAAAAGGATCTAGGCCACTGCATGAATAAGCATAAGCTCTACTTTTGAAACAGTATAATATAAATAAAAAAAGAAAAAATTGAGCTTTCAATGTTGCAAGATCTCTACCTGATTTAACTTCTTTGCCAATTGAGGAATACCACAACACTCTGCTAGACCACTGTAAACCTGAGTACAGCATAAATGAACAATAAACAATAAATGGATTTACACAAAGCTTGAATTCAACAGATCAATGGTAATGCTTACTGGACGACTGCGAAAGAATTTTTCTTCAGCAGCGAGAGCATCTTTTATACTCCGGTTCATTAGAATATCCTAATTTAATGAGACAAAAAACAAATCAGGTCTTCAGTATTGCTTGTGACCATCAAACTGATCAAGTGACCAACATATGCATATTTGGCTATAGGTCTTAGGCTCAATTACCAGTCTACCAACAAAAATATGTGCACATGTGTTTGTAAGGTAGGTAAAATTTAGTTAACCTTAACAACAATTTCTATCACAGTAGGATATCATTACCTCCTGACTACGATTAACAACACCCACATAACCAAGTCGGAGGGGAATAACTTTCCCAAGTAAAAGGTTCTGGGCATCAGTACCTCTGTCCATGATATCCAACTGTATTCCAAGGAATATGTGCCAAACCTCATCAGAAATTGAAACAGCATAACAAAAATAAATGCATCCGTATGTTATATAGTTAGATAAGTGCACCTTTGTGATTACTCCTATTGTTCTATTACCTGCAATAAAGAAATGAACATGTAAAAACCAATTGGAGACATAAAAAATCACCATGGTTTTAGGCATATGGAAGCAAAAACTCACCATCAGGATCAGCAACTCCTGCCATTTGAAGAGCATCTGAATTGGCCAAATCTGAATTAGCTGGTGTGACAGCGAGAATGAGACAGGTTGGAGTTTTGATGTATGACATTATCATTGTTCTGATTCGAGCTTCAATATCGGAAGGCTGATCTCCAACAGGAACCTTTGTAATTCCAGGGAGATCTACAAGTGTGATATCAAGAACATTTGGAGAAAAAATCTTTAGACGAATCTGCTTGTCTGAGACACCTTTGTTCCCTCCTGCTTCCCTCTCAGTTTCAGCCTACATTTTCAATTAGATATAATTTTAAGCAAAAAACTATTAAGAAAATACAAAAGCCAATAGGGCATACCTTATTAGAGCATCAAGATTTATGAGTACTATAATTTATGACATGCAAATAATGGAGTCTAAATTCAGTTATCTCTCATTATTAGATCATGAAATCCATTTTAATAGACACGATCATCAACCAAGTAACTTTCATGATCTCAGTAATATTGACAAAGCACAGCAAGCTACAGTGACTATCGAGAAAATCATATCTCTATGCAACTTAAACTCTTAGTTTCATTTGTACTCCCATTCTCCAAGCATGGACATCATCAAATAGGATAATGTCAAGTTTCTAATATAAACTTGCTCCAGTATAAGGTACAGTGTAGGATGCCTTAAATTCATAAAATCAACCTCAGATATAAGGCCAAGAACATGTGAGGATTAGCATCATATTGTCTGCACCCAATCTGAGTTCAACTCAATGCTGTGACTGCTCATTTGGTTGAGCATGTGTCTCACTGTGTGTGCAAGGGTAAAGCAAGCAAACCTTTATCTCTAAATATTGAAGATAATCACAGCTGAAAGGGACGAGACTATGTACAATAGTGAGATAAGGACATGTACAATAGTGAGATAAGGATTTCCCCTTTCCAGGGTAAAATCATAAAAGGCAAATTTCACCTGATCCATAGGAAAAGCCATAGACAAGGGTTAAACTCAAGCCAAAGTCACGCTACAATAGAAGAATCTAATAATAATATGCATGGTAAGCTCGGCCAAAAAAAGCACATAATACTGGACAGAATGAATTATCTGGTACTGGACAGAATGAATTATCTGGAGAACTACTTCAATCCTAAATAGTGACCTCAACTATTGCCACCTTCTCAGCCATGAAGATAAAAAAGTTCTGATTTCCATTATAGATTTTCAAGTGCACTTGTTAGTGCAGGGAATATGTATTACGAACTCAAATAAAGTATATGCTTCAAACAAGCTCAGATGCCTAAGGGGAAAAAAAAATTCCCACTTTTTTGCTCCACTGGCACTATATGCTTGATCTCTAACCAAATTACACTTGCTCCATTTTCATACACCTAGATCAAGGAGAAAACACACCTTGAATTGTCAAAAATGTATAAACTATGTACTAGATGATTAACCCTGAAGACGGAAGAAACATAGATCCTCACTATCATAGCCACTATTAGCTCAATTTCACTCCAGAGAAACAAACCAAAATTTATGATTTTTAACATGTACATGAGCAATTACATACTATCATTACTTAAACAGGACCTCATGAACTCCCGTACAGCAACCCAGTGACAATAACTCACAATGGACCCAATTTGCAGGCGGTACTAGACTCTGTGTGCCATTCCAACCACATTAAGAAAGGAACTTCTCAAATCCAATCATAACTAATTATCTCCCCTAAACTACAGTAAATCGTAACAATTTCTATATATTATGGTGGTGGTGATGATGATGATGATAAAGCACCTGAATTTCCCTGCGAATCTCGTAGAAATCGTAGAACCTCTTTCCGGGCAAGTGGAGGAACTCGCCGTACTCCTCTTCAGTGCCGTCGGGCTTCCTCTTAGTCTGCACGAGTTGCAGCACCAGTGGCCGCCTGGTGCAAATATCATTACCCCGCGGCAAGAAGTCCCGGCCGACAAGAGCCTCGAGGACGCTGGACTTGCCACTGCTCTGGCTTCCGACGACGGCGACTTGCGGGAGGTCGATGGTGGAGTGGCTTCCGACCCTGGAGAAGATGTCCTGAAGCTTGTTGACCAAGGAGATCACGGAGGAGCCAAGAGGAGCAGATGATGACGACGACGATGGAGGAGCAGCCACAGGCTCTTCCGCCATGATTGGATCCGAAAAACCCCTAGGGTTTTGGAAAGAGCAGGGTGAGAAATAGGGAAGAGAGAGAGCAGAAGGGGAATATACGATTGGAAATGGAAGGGCAGGCAATAGGAACAGAATGGAACGGTCTCTGCGTCTGCGTGTGGGGTTTGAATTTCAGATTTATTGGCTTGGGGTCGCTAATCTTATATACTTTCAAACTTCAAACGGTGTTTAATACTAGCTTACACTTTCAAACGGTGTTTAATACTAGCTTACACTTTCAAACGGTGTTTACACTGTAAACTACTAACTTGATTTTTAGAAAATTTATAATTGTTTCAATCATATTTCAAAAACATCAGTTACCTTAATTTAATGATTTAAATATTATACGTATTTTAATTTTTTAATTTGTCAAAATAAATCTTTATGATAAAAAATTTAAAATTTAACAAAAACAAATTTAATAATTGAGTAATAAAAAAAATCAATTTCAAATAACGTAATTTTTCAAAAATTGATTTCAAACATTTATTTTTTCAAAAATCAAATAAATTTGAGATAATTATTGATTTAGTCTTTCAAATATTACAATTTCAATCCTCAAAATATTATAATCATCTTAATTTAATTATTTTATTTGTCAAAATAATATTTAAGAATGAAAAATTTGATATTTAACAATAATTGATTCTATTATTTAACAACAAAAGTAATTAAATTAAAAAATATATAATTTTTTAAAGGTTAAATTAAAATATTTAATATTTCAAAATCTAATTTAAAACAACTGTATTCTTTTATGAATTAAATCAATAATTCACTGAAATACCTTCATAATCAATTGTTTAAATAATCAACTGATAGTGCAATAAAAGTTAAAAAAGCCTTTGGTTAGGGACAACATAGGATACCATGTCATTTGTACAATAACCAATAAAATTATGTCATTTGTTTAAATTTTACACACCATCCTATTCCACACAATATAACATTTACTCTATAGAAATAAATTAATAAATGATTACCTTAAATTTAGCTTAATGATCAATTACTAATTTTAAAACATTCTCTCTCTCTCTCTCTCTCTCTCTCTCTCAAGGAACAAAATTGGTTAAAATTTGTAAAAGATTCTGTACGTGCAATAAAAAGAATTTCTAACCAATAAATTAAAATAAATAAATAAAGCGTCACCTTCATTAAACGACATAGTGAAAGCATTTGAGATTAGAGAGATCAAGTTATCAACCAAAGACATGTAACAAACCCACGTGAAGCAAAGTTTTTTTTTATTGATTTATTATAAAATATGTGGACTTACAAATTGTAACTTTCTTAAACAACGATAATTTTATATAATTTCATATATCAAATTAATATTTAATGTTTAATTAATAATTTAAAGTATTTAAAAATTATAATATGTAATACATAAGGACATGCTACAATATTAAAGACTAATATTTTAATTTTTTATTGACGTGATTAAATTTAAAAAGTAAAGTATTATATTTGCACTGATTAGTTAATGAATTTTTACTTTGATAAAATGTTTTTTGATAATTTTTTTTGGGCTAATCGGTTATCAAATATTAACATTTTAAAAAAATAAATTATATAAAAAAATTATTAACTTTTGGATACGTTATAAATTTCAACTAATCATCAACTAATAAAATTTATGTCTCGTCAACATAACAATGCAACCCAAATTATAATTTACGATTTAGTTGTAGAAAAATATGGCAGTATACAAAGTTAGCATTTCAATGTACGAATTCGTTATCCCAATATGCTATTCAATGAATCAATGCCTTAATACTATCAAAGAGTCAGATCAACTTAGTGTGTTGCAGACTAAATATTTAGCGGACTAATCTATCTAGATCTACATTTTTTTAATTAAAATCAAGACCGTGTGTTTTGACTCGTATTTTTAAATATACTGGCCTATAGGGCACTCTTTTTTAAAAAAATTATATATTTAAATAATATAATTTTTATTTGTTAGTAAAAAATAATAATATTTTATTAAAATATAATTTATATATGTAAATATTACTTTTTATTATTTTAAATAACTAATAACTTTTATTTTCATATTTTTTAAATTACCTATATTATTTTAAATTTGAAAATTATACGTGTATTTTTAAAAAATTATAAAAGTTTTCATATCTAAAAGTATTATATTTATTGAATATAAGGTTATAAAATATAAAAATGTGATAAAGTGAGATTATTTATATTAAATATTTTTTGTAAAAAAACAAAACTAAAATAAAAACTTTAAATAAGCCACCTCACAAGCTAAATAGATCTACTCGTTTTTAAACGAATTTATTTTTCTAAATTCAAAACTGTTTATTTACGGGTGATTCCAAATCAATTTGTGAGGCATGGGCCAAATTGACAAATACTAATCAATGTGCATATATAGGCTCAAACCTCTTATATCTAACCATACATAAAAGATATATTTAAAGTTGTACAGTAATAAAACTTGTGCATTTTTTTTTTTTGTGAAAATGGATTTGAAGGTCTCCAATAAGCTGAACTTGTTTCCTATAGAAACCACTGAAATAAATTAGAAAAAGTTCGAACGAAAAATAAATAATCACATTAATTCAATTAGTATCAGTATTTGAATTTTACCTTGTTGAAATGATTGATCCTCTCCATCATGGGAATCGTGCTAGTGTAAAAACTGTTTTATTCAATATAAGGTTTCTAAAAGCAACGGGCACGGTGGCCTCACTGCTTTGTTTTTCCAAAATCAATAGGAGGTTGTGGGGAGATCCATTATTAGAACTGTGGTTAATATTTTTGACAATCCCTCTCTTGTGAAAAATATTATTGATACCCAAATTGTTTTTATTCCTAAAGTTGTTAACCCGAAAACTTTCAAGGATCTCAGGCTTATTAGCCTGTAACGTTGTTTATAAGATAGTTACTAAAATCCTCGCCACTAGATTCAAATCCATTATGCCCTAAATTATAGCCCCTAATCAGTGTAGTTTTGTCCCAACGAAAGGAGAAATAGTGCCGATAATATTATTATTGCCCAATAATTAATTCATAGTATGAGGAATATTAAATGTAGTAGGGGTTTTATGGCCATCAAGATCAACCTTGAGAAAGTCTATAATAAGTTTATGTGGGAGTGTGTGGTGGACACTCTCCATGAGGTCAGTGTTGATGACAATATTGTTAGGCTTGTCTATGAGTGTATCACTTCCTCTTCTATGCAAATTCTATGTAAGGGGGAAAAACCGAGTTTTTTAAGCCAACTAGAGGTGTGAAGGAAAGGGGTCTTATTATTTCCCCTTACTTATTTGTCCTTTGTGTTGAGAGACTTGCTCATCTTATTAATATGGAGATTAACAATGATAATTGGAATTCTATTGGTATAGGGAGGCTTGGACCCAAAGTGTCCTACCTTTTTCCGTCGACGATTTGATTATCTTCTTTGAAGCTTCCATGAATAATTGCTACTATTTAAAGCCTCCAAAAAATTGATAAACCAAAATCACACGAACGACTTAGTTTAATCCAATAAAATGTCAGTGAAAAAATGTTTATAAAAAACAATAAACTGAATAGTTCAATGGTTGAATTAGATTAAGTTTTACTTTATTTTTCTAATTTTTTTTCATATATCTTTTTTTAAATTATTTTTTAACCATTTTATGATTATTAATGTGTTATTCTACATATAAAGATTATAGACCCTTTGTAAGTCTATTGAATCTAAACATGAAAAGACTTATTAATTTATTACATTAGATTTTTAATGTATAAAATCAAAAATATAAATATATTACTTACAACCTGTTCGAATGCAGTCAGAATAATAAACTCTTAACCAATGCCTTAACTGGTTTAATGACCCATATGGTTTTTAGAACCTTGCAATTTTGTCTTTGAAAATTTTGTATTTATCTTAATTTCATCCATTTGTTTATCGAAGGAACTTACGACAGTGAAACATTGATGTTTATCTATGATATTTTTGAAATTTTACAATAAAAATGACCAAATTGAAACACATATAATATTTTAAAAACCAAATAACAATACTAAATGTAATATCCGCCATTTTTGGATATTAATCTATTGGAATTTTATTAAGGAGTGTTTTGAGAGTAAGAAAATTTTTCGCTTTATTAGAAAGGAATAAGGAGTGAGTCCAAGGACTAAAGTGAAAAGAATAGAACATATGGAACACTCTGGAGAAATGAATGAATGGGGAGACCATGTAGGGAAACGAACTTCTTGAAGATAAATTGTAAACCCAATACCTTGAAGTGATGGATTAAGGCTAAATGGGTGTTGAGACACCAAAAAGGACTAAAATGAGTGATTAGAAATCTCAACATTTTATTGGGATAGGGCGTGATAATGTGTATTTTATGGAAATGTGATTGTGTGCCTTGGTAACGATCGAATTATCCTTTTTTCCTTATGAGATTCTAGTTAGAAGTGCAATCAAGAGGGACCAAATTAGAAGAGGGGTAGGTGGACCCCACACACTAATTCAAATACACACATCCCATTTTTCTCTATCCACTTCCTTTCCTCTCTCTCGACCCCTCTCTACATTTTGGCACAATGAACATTCTTCCCTCCATCCTCTCCCAAGCCTTCATCCAAGCATCTGGTGGCTGCTCTCTGGCAAGAAGGCCGAGCTCTGACAAACCACCACGTTGGAAAAGTGAGAAAGACAAGGTGAGTACCTCTTTCTTTCCCTTTGCCATCCATTTTCGGATTTTGGGGTTTTGGAAGGGAAATGGATCATTTTGCAAGTTCTGAGGTTCAGGTGACATTTTAGAATACTCTTGGATGATTAATGACGAGATTGGAACCAGAAATTTATGGCTTTGTCATGTTTGAGATTGGATTTGAGAGAATAAGGAGAAATGATGAACGTTAGGGCTCATAATGAATTTTTGACGATTCAAAGCTATATGATTGGTTCTAACATGGGAAATTGATGCCAAACTGATCCTTGAATGTTAAGAATGAAACCCCATTGAAGGAACCAAAAGATTTGGTGAAGATTTGAAGTTTGTGAACTCAAATTCATGCTCCTTATTGGAGTTGCAGGTCATGGCACCAAAACAAAGACTTGGGGTGCTAGCGCTAGGAGTGGCGCCTTAGGCGCCAACACCTGAGAGAAACTTTTAGCCTTTGGAAAGGCCATGACACCTAGGGCGCTGAAAACTAGGCTTCAGGAGCTTCATAATTCTTGTTTTTAGATGCTTTTGATGTCTCGTAGGTTTAGGCATGGTTCAAGACTTAGCAAGGATATTCTTTGGAGGCCGAAAGTGCTTCAAGTCCAGGTGAGGGGATCTCTATCTTATTTTAGATGTATTTTCAAATTTCATTTGCAACTTTATTAACCTAAGTACAAGGTTTTCAAATCCCTTGAGGGTGTTTATAAAATAGAAAGTATGCAATTGTCTGAAAAGAACGTGATTGTTTGATGAATGTGGTCAAATCTACGTTAATCTTATAGATGTGAATGGGCTTCAGCCATAAAATAATTATGTGTGCTAATTTATATGTCACCCTTGGTAAAGTACATATATTTGCTATGTGCACATTTGTTCATATATATATATATATATATATATATGGAAGTGTCAATTACACACTTTTACTAGAAGTGTATGTGTACACATATAATCTCTCAACCTTAATGGAACTTACTAAAGTAAATGGGTATAGATATATGTATACTGAGACAGAAATACATACACTCCTTATCATTATGAATCTAGTCGGAAAAATGCTTAGATGTTGTTATGATTAGCATGGCACACACCTAAATAGGTGTATTATGTGAACATGAATTGTAAGGATGGTAATTGTCTTGTGATAATCACATGAGTATATATATATGTGTGTATGTGTGTGTGTGTGTGTGTGTGTGAAGTATATGAAGGTTATGGTGAATAAATGACCTTGCTCATACATGTAAATATACAAAATTATTCTTCTTTTTGGATTGGTATGAGGGGTGTGACAAAGTACCGTGTCTAATGATTGATTGATGAATATTTAAATAGAAAATATTGTACTATGCTTGTGTGATAGAGTTATTACGAATACAGGTGACCCCAATTGCTAAAGTGAATGAATTGAGAGAAGAGCCCTATGATATTATATTATTATGAATAAGGGTGACCCTAATTGCTAGAGTATATACATTGAGGGAAGAGTCCTATGATATTATAGCATTACGAATACGGGTGACTCCAATTGCTAGAGTGGATACATTAAGGGAAGAGCCTTATGATATTATATTATTACGAATACGGGCTGTAACATCTGCTAAAATTATACTAATTTTGTACAATTTAAGAAAAATTGTAATAAAGATCTTGTAAAAATCAAGGTTAAAACCATTAAACTTTTCTGGAAAGCCTGACAAAATATCTGATTGTATAAAAATAGGGCAACTTTGAAACCTTTTTGTAATTTACAATTTTAAACTTGCAGAGGACGATCGGTCGACTAATCTTAAGCTATCGGTCTACTGATAGTCTTCAAAATTGTATATCTAAAATTAAGGGGTATCAGTCGACTGATTTATGGACATCGGTCGACTAATGTGCCCTGAGCCTCATATTTCAAAAGAGTTAACTTGAAAACATGGTAAATTTATCTAGTTTTATTATGCACATTATCTACAATACTTCTTCAACTCTTCTTTCCAAATCCTTTTCTAGAATGAAACTATAATACAATTGACTTACATGTAACTCATATTTCTATGCATGTACACAAATTGTGCATAGATCTCTAAGGGTTTACGTAGGAAATTAACATTACATTATTTTTCTATGTGTAACTACCTAGCAACTATGCTTGCTTGTTCCTTGCTATCTCTTGCTTCTTTACTTCAAATCCTGAAATGGTTAGTTAAAACATAAAACATGATATATATATATAATCTCAGTAACTAGTTTATTTAAAGAAATTATTCCAGGAACCATTTCAGTCATAAAAGCAATTTTTAATAACTAACTCACACTTCCATGAACATAAAAGAATTTACATAAAGCAATCTCATTTCATGAATCATAAACTGATTTCTAGACACACAACTGGTGTCATAAACCTCTTTCTTGTATAGTATACTATTCTTTAGCTACCTTAGCTACTTTAGCTACTTTGACTATTTTAACTACTTTAATTACTTTGGCTATTTTAGATACTTTAACTACTTTGGCTATTTTAGCTACTTTCTCAGGAAAGTACTCAATGTCCTATCAGGAATTTTCGCTATCTCATGAGGAATTTTTAGGATTTTGTCTTCCCATAAGGATTTTTACATCCTATGAGATATTTCTATCATCTCATGAGGAATTTCTGGTTCTATCATCCCATAAAAACATAATCTCTACTTTTCAAGAAAAAATTACTTATATGTTCTCATGGAGAACTTCAACATATCTATACTTGCTGAATCATAAGAAATATGGTAAATAACTAAATTAACTTGTTTTCTAGCTCTCTTATGAAAAGAACTCTTCATCTTATGAGGAATTACTACATCCTATGAGGAGTCAAGTTCTATTTTTATAAGAAAACATGTTCTCAAACATTCATAGATAGTTTTATCATAAAACTATAGCATATCATACACAAGCATGATAAATAACTGAAAATAAATTACTTTTTATGAATAACTAGCTACCTTGGATTCTTTTTATAGCTAGACTTGTGGATTCTCTCCTAGTTTCTCTCTAGCTCCCCTTGTTTTCTCAATTTTCAGACTTCCCTTTCTTCTATTTTCTTCTTCTTAGTCTGAAATTTGCTATTCTATGAATTCTCAAGCACAAGAATTCATCTAAACTGGGGAAATTAAGTTGAGAAACTTACCTTTGATGATTTTCTTGTTAGAAATCCAACTAGAAGTCCCTTCTCTCTCTTCTTCTTCTTCTCTATATTTCTCTCTCTCTCTTCTCTAAAATTTCAGAAAATTTCATTTTTCTCTCTCTTCTTGCTTTTAAAGGGTTTAAAGAGTCTCTTTAGAATGGAAATCCCCCTTTGACCCCTATTTTCTTGTTTCTGAGTTTCCTTGGCATATTAGAGGCATTCTAGTCAATTTCTCATTGATTTTTCAATTGGAATTGACTTACTTTCGCACTCCAACAAGCGATTAGTCGATTGATTCATCTCGATTAGTCGACTGATTACTACAGGATCCAAAATTTCAGCATGACAGAGAATTATCAGTCGACTGATCTCTCCTCATCAGTCAACTAATTGCAGATATCAGCAACCTAGTCCATTTCTGATTGTTACTATTAGTTGACTAATTCCCTCATAACTTCATTTTTCTTCTATTCTTGGCTCATTTATCCTAGTTTCTCATGTCTTTTCTTGGTTACTTGCTTCTCCCAAAAGTATATTTTACTAATTTCTAACATCATTTCCAACTTAATAAAGAAAATATAACTCTAATAGGAGAAAATCTGGGATGTTACAATTTTTCCCTCCTTAAAGAAATTTTGACCTCAAAATTTGAGCTAAAAAAATATGAACATAGAAATACTTAGTCATAAAATATACTTTTTCTCATTTTCTTGAGGGATTGTTCTATTTCTTCTAGAGGAAAGTTCTATTATAAGGCAACCCACTTCAAATCATTATAACTACTTCCATGAGTATAAAAGAGCAACATAAGAACATGGCATTGGTGCATTATAAATCTGTCTATTTCATAGGGTTTCATAATGTAATATAAGTCTATCCACTGTAAGGGTTTATATTGCACCATGAATTCACCTTACATATAGGTTCATAATGCACAAGGAGTTTACTCATAAAGGTTCCTAGTGCACTATGAATTTACCAGAGAATGAGTTTATAATACACCACTTTTATAAAATACTTTCTTTTATAATCATGGAAGATTTTTTATAGTTTGTCATGAAATTTCTATAATTTCACTCATTTGAGAGGTTTGCACTACATTGTCATAAATCTACCTTCCTCTTTGAGTCTAATGTATTGTAGGTCTATCTAACACTTTAGGTCTACAATATATCATATGTTCATGAAGAAGTCCCTTATAAATAATCTCTTGCTAAGGGTCTTACTAATCATATCTACCTCTAGCTAGCTTCTATGCTTTCATCATGAATCTTGCTAAAGGCATTGTCTTTTGATTTTTACCTTAACCAATATATATTTCTCTCTATGGAATATATCCTTGCTAAAGTCTCATAACTATTTCTACCTTCAGAATGAAATTCTATTTGTTCTATGTGTCTTCTTACGTAAGGCTTAATACTTCTTTTAGCTTCTTAGCCTTAATTCTATTCTCAGAAGAACTAAGACTCCTATACTGAACATATCAACTTTTGCTTGCTTTATGCTTATGAATAACATCGCTTGCCTAATAGTAAAAATATCTAACATATATCTTTTTTTTAATTACTTAGTAAGTTAACTGGAATATTTGCATCGTTCATCATTATACATATACTATGGAAGGCAAGTTTCTAAGTTCTATGGAAACAAGTCTTAAATATTCTTGAAGAGAAAATCTTCCTCAAGCTAAAGGGATGTAAAATCATAGAAGATAAACTTTCAAATTTCATGAAGCAAGTCCTCAAGCTTCATGTCAAAAGTGTATTCGTACACAATAAAACACAAAGCTAAAGTAAATCATGAAATTCCTTTCATCACTTGACAAGTAGAAAATAATATAGATGATATTCTTATACTGAGAATGAATCCTTCTATGATATCTACTTGTTACAATACACACAACTTTTCTTACTTTATTATGTTCTAGGATTTATGGTCTATTCTGTAGAAACCATACTTACATAAGCCTTATTCTTTGTGAAACTAGTGTGTATTCTACTTACCTACTTATAGAATAAATATACTCTTACTCTCTCTAGGGTTGTTATTTTATTCTATCTAATTTATCATAATATACTCTTGTTTTTCTAATTTAGTTATGATTGTCTTCTTGTTCTTTTACATAAAAAGAACAAGTCTTAACTTCTTGTTTTTCTTTATGGAACAAGTCTTTCTTCTCTTATTTTTCTTTGGAATAAGAGTCTGTTCCTCAATCTCAATCATCATGGCTACTTCCATGAATATATAGGTTGTCATAAACATTCTCATTCTTTCTTATAATGTACCATAACTACTAGTTATTTCTCAAGAAAAGTATTCTACATGAGGAATTTTTATGAGGAATTTCTATCATCTCACGGAAAATTTCTGGTTCTGTCATCTCATAAGGATTTTGCTCAATTTGAGAAATTTTCTATCTTCCCATGAGGAAAAGTTTTAGGGTTCTCATCATATGGGGAATTTCTGCATCCCATAAGAAGAGGTTCTGTCATCCCTTGAGGATTTATTTTACATCCCATGAGAAATTTATCTGTATCCCATGAGGAAAGTTCTTATTCTATCATCTCAAGAGGCATCCATGAGGAACATTTTGCATCCCATGGGAAATTTATCTACATCCCATGAGGAAAATTCTGGAATTCTATCTTCTCATAAGGAATTTTACATCTTATGAAGAATTCTGTCATCTCATGGGGTTCTGTTCTGCCATAGTGCATTATAAGTTTTTGTTCTGATTTCATAAAAATACTCACTCATATATTCATAAAAGATTTATCATAATTTCATTCATATGGTAATAATATGAAACAATTCTTTATAATCTTTTCTCTATTCTTCTTTGCTTGATTGAAGGAGACTTCTCTACTCAACTTTTTATGAAACTATACCATAACTTCCCTTTTATGAATTTGGATTATAATGGGTTCCTATCTGTAAAATATACTGGCCATGTATACATTACAAATAAGACTCCACTACATCCTTATTCTTCAAAGGTGTCTGGTATACTTCTATCTACATTCAATTATATTTCTCCTGATGATATCAGTAAGTCTTAGTTCCAATCTGAATTTTAATTATGAATTGGACTACTAATCATCACATATCAGATCTCCAACTTACATTCAAGTCCTTTGGTCATAGATACTCATATAATCTTATTTCTAGCCTTACATTATCATATGACCGCCTTTTAGATTGAAATAACCATTGCACGCTTCCAGACTCCCAATAATATTGACAAGCAATTAATCATCTCAATTTCAAATAAACACTTGTCATCAAAACATGAGCAAGAATCATGCAAGATAATTTCACATGTTATACAAGCAACTTATTGTATACTCTCACATATTTATAACTTTATCAAGTATATATATACATGGAGAATTTATCACAAGCTTATCTCAATCATGGAAACACTTCTTTCACATTCTATGAACCATCTTTCACCAAATAAGGTTTCTTGGGTCACTAATTTTCTTGATTGCTAGCTCTTTGTGAACTTTCAGTTCACCTAGTTTATTCTCATTATGTGCAAGATAACTTTCTTGATCATAACTTACTACTTATTCGTACATACAGTTAGTCTTTCAAAATTCTCACTACTATAGTATTATCTATTCCCAAGGAAGTGTACTATCTTGAAATGGATTACACAACACATAAAACACAATTAATACTTGTATCCATACTAGAATACATCATGTATAGTCAAAATTTCTATAATGCATCTTTGTGTAATCAATATCTTGGAAGAACTACTTCCTGTACATGTCCATAAATTCTATGCTTTTAAACTAAAGCCAAATAGACTAACATTTACTTTCTTGTTGTCAAAACCAATCGGTCTTCTTAAGAATCCAACATCATCAACATATATTCCTTAAATACAAGAAATCTTACCTCTTTAAGAATTCAAGTTTTACGATTGGATTTCTTATTATTTCCCTTACTTTCCACTTTCATGGATTTACAGGCATTATGCTTCTTTTTTTCTTTCTCTTATTTTGTTGATTCATCTCGCGAATATCCTTTCTCAAACGCCTTATCTCTTCCAGAATAGTGGTAAGTATATTTAATTTAGTTGCCCGTTGATTTGCTTGTCTTTTTAACTGGATTCCTATGATATCTACACTTTCCATGAGTTCCTCTAGAACTCCCTGTTGCCGGAAGGCCATCCTACAATAAAACCATAACATCTACCTCAATAACATAAAAGAGATAATTTAATAATATTTAATAGGGATTCTTATGGTACCTGGGCCATACTAATGCATATTATCTTGATCTTATATGCATAATCGTAAGGTTATCCATCATATTTTCTCTGCTTAGTACAAAATCTTCACCCATAAAGTGCCTAAGACCATGCTCTGATACCAAAATGTAACGTCTGCTAAAATTATACTAATTTTGTACAATTTAAGAAAAATTGTAATAAAGATCTTGTGAAAATCATGGTTAAAACCATTAAACTTTTCTAGAAAGCCTGGCAAAATATCTGATTGTATAAAAATAGGACAACTTTGAAACCTTTTGTAATTTACAATTTTAAACTGGTAGAGGATGATCGGTCGACTGATTTTGGGCTATCGGTCGACTGATAGTCTTCAAAATTGTATATATCTAAAATCGAGAGGTATCAGTCGACTGATTTATAGATATTGGTCGACTGATGTGCCCTGAGCTTCAGATTTCAAAAGAGTTAACTTGAAAACATGGTAAAATTATCTAGTTTCATTATGCACATAATCTACAATATTTCTTCAACTCTTCTTTGCAAATCCTTTTCTAGAATGAAACTATAATACAAGTGATTTACATGTAACTCATATTTCTATGCATATACACAAATTGTGCATAGATCTCTAAGGGTTTACATAGGAAATTAACATTACATTCCTTTTCTATGTGTAACTACCTAGCAACTATGCTAGCTTGTTCCTTGCTATCTCTTGCTTCTTTACTTCAAATCCTGAAATGGTTAGTTAAAATATAAAACATGAGATATATAATCTCAGTAGTTAGTTTATTTAAGGAAATCATCCAGGAACCATTTCAGTCATAAAAGCAATTCTTAATAACTAACTCACACTTCCATGAACATGAAAGAATTTACATAAAGCAATCTCATTTTATGAATCATAAACTGATTTCTAGACACACAACTGGTGTCATAAACCTCTTTCTTGTATAGTGTACTATTCTTTAGCTACCTTAGCTACTTTGGCTATATTAGCTATTTTAACTACTTTGGCTATTTTAGCTACTTTCTCAGGAAAAGTACTCAATGTCTTATGAGGAATTTCTGCTATCTCATGAGGAATTTCTGGGATTTTGTCTTCCCATAAGGATTTTTACATCCTATGAGATATTTCTGTCTCTCATGAAGAATTTCTGGTTCTATCATCCCATAAGGACATAATCTCTACTTTTCAAGAAAAAGTTACTTTTATGTTTTCATGGAGAACTTCAACATATCTATACTTGTTGAATCATGAGAAATATAGTAAATAACTAAATTAACTTGCTTTCTAGCTCTCTTATGAAAATAACTCTTCATCCTATGAGGAATTACTACATCCTATGAGGAGTCAAGTTCTATTTTCATAAGAAAATATGTTTTCAAACATTCATGGATAGCTTTATCATAAAACTATAGCATATCATACACAATCATGATAAATAATTGAAAATAAATTGCTTTTATAAATAACTAGCTTCTTTAGATTCTTTCTATAGCTGGACTTGTGGATTCTCTCCTAGTTTCTCTCTAGCTCCCCTTGTTTTGTCAATTTTCAGACTTCCCCTTCTTCTATTTTCTTCCTCTTAGTCCGAAATTTGTTATTCTATGAATTCTCAAGTACAAAAATTCATCTAAACTAGGGAAATTAAGTTGGGAAGCTTACCTTTGATGATTTTCTTGTTAGAAACCAAACTAGAAGTCCTTTCTCTTTCTTCTTCTTCTTCTCCACATTTCTCTCTTTCTCTCTTCTCTAAAATTTCAAAAAATGTCATTTTTCTCTCTTTTCTTGATTCTAAAGGGTTTAAAGAGTCTCTTTAGCATGGAAATCCCCCTTTTACCCATATTTTCTTATTTTTGAGTTTCCTTGGCATGTTAGGGGAATTCTAGTCAATTTCTCATTGATTTTTCTGTTGGAACTGACTTATTTTCGCACTCCAACAGCGATTAGTCGACTGATTGCTCACAATTAGTCGACTGATTGATCATTAGTCGACTAATTCATCCCGATTAGTCAACTGATTGCTACAGCATCTAAAATTTCAGCATAACAGAGAATTATCAGTCGACTGATCTCTCCTCATCAGTTGACTGATTGCAGATATTAGTAACCTAGTATATTTCTGATGCTATCAGTCGACTGATTGTTACCATTAGTCGACTAATTCCCTCATAACTTCATTTTTCTTCTATTCTTAGCTCATTTATCCTAGTTTCTCATGCCTTTTTCCGATTACTTGCTTCTAGGCATCCCAAAAGTATATTTTACTAATTTTTAACATAATTTCCAGCTTAATAAAGAAAATATAACTCTAATAGAAGAAAATATGGGATGTTACACAGGAGACCTCAATTGCTAAAGTGAATGCATTAAAGGAAGAGCCCTACGATGACGTTGTGATGGTGCATCATTGGATTGTCAGTGCAATAGTTTGACAACAAGTCACAATGTGGCTAAGCAATTATATTCCATGAGAATGCTACACTGGGGATGCCACCTATGTGAAGGAAAGGCGAGGGAAATTTCTAATGTCCTAAAATGGTGGACATATTAGAAATTTCAAATGTCCTGAAATGGTGGATATATTATTAATCACAAATGTCATGAAATAATGGATATATTATAAATTAAAAATGTCCTAGAATGGTGGACATACTACAAACTTGAATTTGTGCTGAATTAAATGGCAAATTATCTCATGTGTGTTTGATGTGATGATATTTGGTCTTACTTCTATTTAAATATGGATTTTATAATTTCCTTGTTATGCATTATTTAATGATGATTGTGTGCATAGGATAGGTCTTACTTCCTTGTTATGCATTAACCGATTATATCAGAAGCAACGTTTGTATACGCTGCAGATGACAGAAAATATACAGGTAAAAGATCATCTTGATAATTTTAACCGAATTATCCTGGATTTACAGGGTGTTGAGGTTAAGATAGATGATGAAGATTAGGCTATCATTCTTTTGTGTTCTCTACCAAATTCATATGAGAACTTTGTTGATACTATGTTATATGGTAGAGATAGTATCTCTGTCAATGATGTCAAAGATGCTTTGCAGTCTAAAGAGCTGAAGAGAAGAGTCTCTAGTTCTAATGAGGATGGTGCAGAAGCAGGTTTGTATGTTGGCAGAGGCAGAGACATTAAAAGGGATGATGGAAAAAGAAGCAAGTCACGGTCTAAGTCGAGGAACAAATGAGGACCTCGATGTTATCACTGTAAACAAAAGGGGCACATCAGGAAGAATTGTCCACAGAGGAAGAAGGGAAATGATGAGAAGGAACCGAATACCAGTGGTAGTGCTGCGGTGGTGCAAGATAGTTCTGACGAAGAAGAAGACATTGATATTCTCACAGTCAGCACCTCTGGTTCTGCAAATACTTGGGTCTTGGACACAGGTGCATCTTATCATATGACTTTCTCACGTGAACTGTTTACTTCTTTCAAGGAGTGGAATGGTGTTGTGAGGTTGGGTGATGATGAGCAGCTCAGTGTTAAGGGCAGTGGTTCTGTGCAGATTCAGATGTATGTTGGAATAGTCAGGACGCTTGATGCTTGGTATGTTCTTGGTTTACGAAAGAACTTGATTTCTCTTGGTACTCTAGACAAACAAGGGTACAAGTACTCTGGAGAGAAATAGACAGTTGAGAATTTCCAAAGGTGCTCTGGTTATAATGAAGGGTAAATTGCAGCATGGCATTTACTTTCTGATTGGTAGTTCAGTGATAGGGACAGTGGCTGTATCTAAATCTTTAGGGAAGGATGATGATTGTACAGAGTTGTGGCATTGCCGATTAGGACACATGAGTGAGAAAGGGCTGTCAATTCTAAGTAAACAAGGATTGTTAGAAGGGGCAGAAATTGGGAAACTGAAATTCTGTGAAGTTTGTGTTATGGATAAACAACGCAGAGTTAAGTTCAGTTCTGGGAAGCATACTTCTACGGATGTTCTGCAATATGTTCACTTAGACTTGTGGGGTCCTTCTCCAGTTGAATCTCAGGGCAAATGCAAGTACTTTGTTACTTTCATTGATGACTACTCTAGAAAGGTTTGGGTATATTTTTTGAAATCCAAAGATGAAGTGTTTGGGAAGTTCAAGGAGTGGAAGACCATGGTTGAGAAACGGACTGGAAAACAGGTCAAAACACTCAGAACTGATAATGGGTTGGAGTTCTGTAACGCTCCATTTGATGAATTTTGTAAGAAAGAAGGTATAGTGAGGCATAGCACTGTACGTCATACACCACAGCAAAATAGAGTTGCAGAACGTATGAATCAAACACTATTGTAGCGTGCGAGATGCATGCGATTAAACACTGGCTTGCCAAAACAATTTTGGGCTGAAGCAGTTAACACTGCTTGTTATCTGGTGAATAGATCGCCATCTACTACAATTGATTTTAAGACTCCTTAAGAGGTATGGTCTGGTAAACTTTCTGATTATTCTGGCCTGCGTATATTTGGTTGTCCTGCTTATGCTCATGTGAATGATGGTAAACTAGAGCCTAGGGCAATGAAATGCATATTTCTAGGGTATGCACCTGGAGTTAAAGAGTACAGACTGTGGTGTACTGAAAAGGATAGAACTCTAAAATTTATTACTAGCAGAGATGTAACTTTTGATGAGTCTGCTATGTTTGGTCAGAAGGAGGAGCTTGGTAGTCATGTAGGTAATAATGATCAAGGTGCCAACCAGAAGGTGGAAATTGAAGTTCAAACTTCAAAAAGGGTTATAACAGACCCTGTACAGCAGCCCAGGGAAGAAGAAGAATCACAACCTATAGCAACAAGGAGGGAAATGAGGGAAATCAGAAAACCTATAAGGTATACAGATTGTGTTGATATAGTTGATATTAATTCAGTTGCTTATGCCTTGGCAGTAGGTGAAAGCATTGATTCTGATGACCTGAGATCATATAAAGAAGAAGTTGAGAGTAGAGAAGCATCAGAATGGCTGGTTGCAATGAATGAAGAGATGCAATCTCTTGAGAAGAACGAAACATGGGATCTTGTACTGTTACTAAAGGGAGTGAAACCGGTAGGATGCAAATGAGTCTTCAAGAAGAAAGAAGGTATTACTGGAGTTGAACCAGCAAGGTTCAAAGCATGACTAGTGGCCAAGGGTTTTTCACAAAGGAGGGAATTGATTATCATGAAGTTTTCTCTCCAGTTGTGAAGCATAAAACCATTCGTGTCCTTTTGTCCATGGTAAGTGTTTTTGACTTGGAGTTGGAACAACTGGATGTGAAAACTACTTTCTTACATGGAAATTTAGAGGAGCAGATCTATATGTCACAGCTAGAAGGATTTCTTGATTATGGGAAGAAAGATCATGTATGTTTGCTGAAAAAGTCCTTGTATGGTTTGAAGCAGTCTCCTAGACAGTGGTACAAGAAATTTGATGCATTCATGACTTCCCATGGTTTTCTGCGTAATCAGTTTGATAACTGTGTCTACTCTAAGAAACTTGAAGATGATTCTTATATTTATTTGTTGCTATATGTTGATGATATGTTAATTGCTGCAAAGAACAAGGTTGAAATTGATAGTTTGAAAGCCTTGTTGAGCAGTGAGTTTGAGATGAAGGATTTGGGTGCAGCCAAGAAGATATTGGGCATGGAGATTTGGAGAGATAGAAGTGCAGGTTTACTGTATGTATCTCAACAGAACTATATAGAAAAATTGTTGCAGTCTTTCCAAATGAATAATTCTAAGCCGGTTAGTACTCCGTTGGCGGCACATTTTAAACTTGATGCTAGTACAATACCTACTACAGCTGAGGAAAAATGGTACATGAGTTCAGTGCCCTACTGTAATGCTGTTGGAAGCTTGATGTATGCAATGGTGTGTGTATAGGCCTGATCTAGCTTATGCAGTCAGTGTGGTAAGCAGGTTTATGAGTAATCCTGGGAGAGCTCACTAGAGTGCAGTTAAATGGATTATGCGGTATCTGAAAGGTATGAGTAATATTTGCTTGGTTTATGGTGCTGATAAATCTGATAGTGGCTTGGTTGGCTATACAGATTCAGATTATGCTGGAGATCTTTTGAGAAGGAGATCCTTAACATGCTATGTCTTGACTCTGAATGGATGTGCTGTCAGTTGGAAGGCAACACTTCAATCTACAGTTGCCTTGTCTACCACTGAAGCAAAATACATGTCATTGGCAGAAGGAGTAAAGGAAGGTATGTGGTTACATGGTTTGATTGATAGTATGGGGTTAAATATTCAGAGACCTATCATTTATTGTGATAATCATAGTGCATTAAGTTTGGCCAAGAATCCAGTCTACCATGAGAGGTCGAAGCATATTGATATCAGATTGAATTTTATTCGAGATGTGATAGAAGACAAGAAATTATCCATCGAGAAGATAGCCACAGCAGATAATCCAGCAGATATGTTGACAAAGGCTCTACCTTCAGAGAAGTTCAAGCATAGCTTGGACTTAGTGAATGTTCGCATTCCATGAAGCCCTACAGGGCTTGAATGATAGAGATGAATCTGTACTTAGTTCTGGTGATTTGAGAGAATTCAAGTCAAGGAGGGAAATTGTTGGGTTTGACTTGAATTTTGTGGGTGACCCGGTTTGTAACCCGACCCACGACCCATGACCCATAACCCATTATTTCCTCTATATATATGTGTGTAATGGAATTCATTAGAAGTGGTTGATGTTATTTCTCTCTGTATAGCCTCTATCAGAAATAATACAGATATTCTCTCTGTCCGTGGACGTAGGTCGCATTGACCGAACCACGTAACTTCTTGTGTATTCTTCTCAATCTTTCTCCTTGATTTATTGCCTTACAATAACCTAACAACCAATAATACTCAGGAAATACGTAGGCAAAGGAAAGTCAACAGGAAAGTTTAAGAAGATTCTTAATTTATTACAAAAGAACATCACATCTTCTTGTCAGTTGTATCATTTCACATCAAATATTTTGTTTTTGGAAATGCATAACAAGAATATGGGTATTAGCAACAAATTATTGAAGACCAATTCTACATTTATATATGAATTCCAAGTGTTATAGTCTCGGCGGCGGCTCCTAACCATCATTTCGAGATTGCTTCTCATGTGAGTCTAATGCACATATGAATTATGCAGGGATTACCCTAATGATTTATGTGTTCGAGAACTACGTGCAGATTCCAATTTCCCGAGTACCCCCAACGGAACAGAGCGTTGCTGATCATTTTTATATGACTTCCCATGATATTGGTGTTGAGGTCACTATAGGAGTTCCATATCTGGTGAGTTTAATTCGAGTGGTTTGTTCATCTAATTATGAATGTGAATTTATTCCATATAAGGATTTCACAATCCCTTCAGATGCCATTTTCTCACTCTGCAGGGGCAAGTGACGTAAAGATCACCAGGTAGATCTGCGTGAGCTTTTAGTCTTTCCTAAGATGCATAGTTTTTATTCCTTGTAATCAATGAGTATAATAAGTATCTTTTTGTACAAAATACTTGGATGTTTTTGCCCTCAGAAATAGAAATTATAATTCATATAAACTAAAGCAGTTTTGTCATGAATTCCATACTAAATTCATCTGGGAATGACTTATACTGCAGAAGTGCTATTGCTTCCTGGGCTGTTAGTTCTGATCCTAAACTAAAGGATGAAGTGGCTGCTTTTTGGGATAACGATGCTGAAATTGACATCCAGAACAATAGAATTGACTATCATGTGACTGAGGCTATTGTATATGGAGAAACTTATAAGCTTTGCTTGTGCCCTTGTGTGCTCATCAGCAGCAGCTGTATTGACTCAAACCATTATGGCTGAGTTCCAGGTAAATTGTATCTCTAGACTTTTGTTCAGAAACCACACATTATATTCTTTTCTTCCTCATGTAATGCACATAAAAAATCATATGATTTTCCATTTTGAAAACCGTTTCTGGCTCATGGGCTGAGTATAAACAAGTATTGCTCAACTTGATTATGGCTTTAATCAACATGTCAGATTTTCACGGGATAGATTGTGATTGCATAGTATCTAAGCACAAACTGTTTTCTATTATTGCCTTTTAACCTTAAGATCATAGATTCACAGTATAGTTTATGTGAATCTGGTCCCTTAATACAGTATAGCTGCTTACGGAAAAAGGGTAACCAACCACCTTAATCTCTCTTACTTTTGAGAACTATTTGCAATATCTTTCTTTTATCAAAGATCAAACTATTTGCAATATCTTTCTTTTATCAAAGATCATTTTTAGAACGAACTTGGAAAGTTAACATGTTGTAGGGGACGAAAAATGAAGATAGAAAAGAAAGCAAAAGATTAGGAAGTGCTGAGTTGTCATCATTTATGTTTTGTCATTTATTTTTCCTAATTTTATAAATAAAAGTTGCATATTATAGTTCTAAATCATTTAAGCTAAATCTTAAATCTTAGGCTAGAATTGCTTAATTTTTAAAATATGAATGGCAATAATACTAATTTTTAAATATCATAGTGAGTATAGTCAATATTTTAAAGACTAGACTTAAATACAGTTTCTTATATCTTTGCTGTTATGCTCTTTAATAAAAATATGCCATTTGTATAGAATTTTTGGTAGGTCTAATCATGTAATGTTGAACTATAAAAGCCATCAATTTGTCATGTTTTTATTGAATACCTAATAACAAAAATATAGAAACTGCAGCTAAGTTTTATTCATCAGGAAAATCCTTCACAAGTGCACTTTGATAGTTACAATATCCTATTTAATGTACTTAATTACTAAATGATTTATTCTAAAGGCATATTATGCAAAAATGGACCCATGTCTTTCTAGGCTAGTTTTTATTACCTTTCGTGTAATTTCTGCCTCTGAATGGGAAGAAATGGACAGAATTCTCTTACGCATTATTTATCTATTTATAATTTTATAAAGCCTTCCTCCAAGTTTTAGAATGTACTTTACACGAGTTGTTATATTAGTTGCGAGCCATGCAAATTATATTGTTCCGTCTTCCTTACGTGTCAGTGAATACTCTTCCCTATCAGAATTCTTTTTTCATATGTTCGTTTACTGCATGTGAACAAGGCTAGTATGTGCTTCATCTTAATAAAGCATCATTTCTATAATTCAGTCTTGTATCAACTTGGCCAAACAAAAAAATCTTTATATCAATACTACTTAATTCAAGTAATTCGACACTTATTCTTTTAAGTGAAGTTTTGAATTTGAGTCTTGTAAATTAAAAAAAAAAACTAACGTTGAAAAAGCAAGCTTTACACCTAAGTAATTTATGCCTATTTTGGAGAAGCTCAAAGTAAGCTCTAACCTTAGTTGAAACTTGTTTCATCACTTAGGTTCTGATTCATTTGCACTATTTCAATTCACTATGAAGAATTTGATTGCCTAGGTAATCTAAACCTAGGCATTAAATTCCTTGGCAACTGACAAATAATGTGATTGGTATATTTAGAAAAAAAAAAATTGCTATGAAAACTTTGAGCTTTTAAGGCTCGAGTCTTAAGTTTTCTACACTAGACCAATTGTCACATGCAACAAATGGCTTGTTAAGTATATACTCTTTTCATGTAAAAGAACCGATCATAGCTCGAATGTTTAAAATCCTATCCAACAAATGTTGTTAGATTTCTATTCGAAGATCTGCAAAGGATTCTTGCATAGGTTCAAAGAAATGCACACATCTTTCATGCAGCTGTACATTTTAGCTAATATTCTACTTACACACATTCTCATGGTGTATGTGGATACATTTGATGAATAGGTGTATAAAAAGGACGATGTAATTTTAAAAACATGTTTCTTTGGAAACAATTTCTATAACAGTTTTTAATTGATTGAAAACAAGATCATTATACTAAAACTTGAAAGCACTAGAAGGTAGTTTTCAGTTGACTTTATTGCACTAAACTAACGAATGCAAACTATTATTATTAAAATAAAATTAATGAAAGACGAGTCGATAAATTTATTGTGATTCCTACCTTTATCCTTAGTCCAATCCTTTTAACACTCGAAAATTTTTCTTCAATTATTAAACAAATTTACAAAGATGGTCTTACTAGCTTACTACCAACTTTAGGGTTTCCAAACTTACTCATAACTTGAAAGTTTACCTATAACTCAATAGTTAAATTTATATGGCCATTGAATGTGTTCTCCCAATTCTTCTCTTCAAAACTTCCCTTTTTTATATTCTCCCACGTTGCTAGTCATTGTTCTCTTATATTTTAATATTGGAAGTAGTCATTGCTTCAAGAGAATAAGACAACGTTGGTTTGTTTAAGCATTGACTTATTGCCTTCAGCTAGATTTTTAGGATGATCTTTTTCTTTTTCTCTTTTTTTTTTCATCATATTATAAGCTTGGATGCACGAGACGTAGCTTGACTTTGCGATAAATGCTACACATTAATTACCAAAAAGATAAAACACTATGGGACAAAAATCAATAAAAAGATTTGTGTTTTTTTTTTAATTTTTTCCTTTGGTATGACAATTTGTCTTTTTTGTGTAAGATTGACTATTTTTTTCCTCATCATATCTCTTTCCTTCCTTCTTGTTCCTTTTATGTGTAAATAACTAAATATGCATTTTAAAACTAATGATGACTTTTTCAACTAATTCTCTTTTCTGTTTTTCAAAAGAATGTTTTGAAGGCCTTTGATAGAAATTCATGTTGCGTTCAACTTTTTCTATGTTAAGCATGAGGAACATTTGGGTATTTATGAAGCCCACAAGTTCATAGGTCAATTTTTACTTAGAGAATATTTTGCACTTTATTTCAACTGATTATAATACTCTTTAATTTTCAAAAATGTCTTCTAATTTAATTTTGACATTAATAAATCTAGAGCGAAACTCATTGGACCAGCAGCCGTTACCATTGCTGCCATTTAAGATAGATGAATGAAATCCAACAAAATAAAGTTTGATTCATTAGAATTGACATTTTTAGTCTCTTCTTCAAGTGGAAAAACAACCTCCATCGATGGCAGCGACAGGGGTTCCGCTGGTCAGAGCACTACCGCTGCACGGCCCTCCCCAGTGGTGGCGCTTCTCCATTTTGCACGACAGGAACAGAGTTGATATAATTAGGGAATAAAAAATGAATAAGATGAATAAAAAATTGAGGGGCCAATCGAAATCCCACGGCTTTATATTCGGGATTAAGTTACCCAAATTTAAGGAAATTAAAATTCGCAAGAAACCTCATTAGAAAACTTGTACCAAACGTGGAAAAGTCAGTATCCTAAGTTTCCCGGGAAATCCCAAAAAATCCTTATACTAAGCAGGATCTTAAAATTTCCCTGCATACAAATAATGAAGTAGCAGAGTCTATATAAGTAGAAGGCAGGTTTAGGATTGTTGGAAACTCCTGAACTTTGCAGGGAGGTTAAAAGGTTAGTAAAGTATATCTGTTCACATAAAAGCAAGAAATTCTAATGTTTTATCGTTTCTCACTTTCAACGCATCAAATCAGCAGGCCTGTTATTGATTTTTAACCTCCCAGGAAATGCAACTCAATTAATTTATCTCAAATCCTATGAACTGTCAAATATTTGTGTCTTCTCTTACCCCCTTTACTCCTTTCCAGTTGTGCCTTTCGAGAGATGACGAGAAGAAAGTACGAGTCAAATGAAGGCAGAAGCCTTGGGGAAAACAACTGAACTATTCACATTATATGAATTACATCAGTGCCAATGGGATGTACAGAAACTCTCAGGTAAGAAAGCTGCATGTCTACAATAATAATGCAAGCCACTTCCAGAAATAATTTGTCTATAAAACATAAACCATCTCTGGAAGTCCAATGTTAGTTGAACCAGCACCGCACCATCTGTCTCCATCAGGAACAAATCATATATTCTTACAAGATATCGATGTTTGGGGGGTGCATGGCAATATCTCCGGATCAAAACCAGTAAGTCCTCATGTTTGAATCATCAATGTCAACCTGTAAGTGGGTACTCATGAACTTGAACTAGTAACTAAAGCTTTTATGCCCAGATGGACCATAAGGTTTAATGAAAAACAGGTACCTGCTCATCAAAACCTGCAGGAATCTCGAATTCTGTTCCGGATGCATCAGCAATATCCTCAAGTGTATCCTGCGATCCTACCATTTGTCAAGCAATGTTCTATAGTATTTGCGGCTAGTATTAACCCACCCCTTTTCATATCTTCTGCCTCTTATCTCCTAGTGATCTTTTAACACTTAGATGCTAGCTAATTGCTTCTAAGGGAAAAGAAAAATTTTACCTGCTCATGCAGATCAGTGGGATTCTCCACCTGGATGGACAAGTTGTCAGTAACTGCTTCAGCAGCTTCAGACATATACTGTAGATCAGATGATGAAACCGTAATAGTCAAAGTTAGACAAACTTTTCAGGTAACTAAATTCAACACCCCAAGCAATCAAGAAGGAAAATGGACATAGGACTAGATAAAATAGTTATATCCAGATTCGTCAGAGAACGTGACTATCACTAAGATGAAACACATTAAATTTATAACTCAGCATTCTCAATCACACAGCTTAGCGGCACTCAATTTGCATATTGGAGTTATATAGTTTCTTCCATATACCCTTGTTTGAGTTACACCATAGGCCTGTGAGCTACTAATTTAAACTTATTGATCTTCAAATTGTCTACAAATCTATTCAGTAAATTGATTGACCAAAGTAGAAATTCGCTGTAAGGAATCACTCCTTCGCACTTCATAAAATGATAGGAGACTCAAATAAATTCATCTAACTTGGTGTAATAATTGATATCAAATTCAAGTTTTTGGAAGCTAAGTAGATTATTGCTCTTTAAAGAACTTGGTGTATATTTATTGACAGCTTTCACATCTTTAAATTATTTAATGAAAGAAATTAAATTGTCACAATCCAGCATGAGAAAATAAAATCATTAAATGTTCAGTCAATTTGAAAGAGGTCAAAGAAACAAGGAGAAAAAAGTCCACTTAAAATAAACCTGCTCATTTGTCTTCCTGGGTGATTGACTGGAATCTAATGGTACAGGTTTAGACTCCTCTGGGCTTCCCTGATGAATCAGAAGAGTAAATCATGGCTTAATAATTAGTAAAACAGCATTCAATTCAGGATCAGGGATCAGTCACGCAAAAAGTACTCAAGACTATTGAACAAGTATCAGCATCAGCAAGCACAGATTTGAATCCGTCTCCTAGCTTTCCCTGAGCATTGTGTGCACTCCAACAAAAGAAGAGGGGGGGTAACAAAACGTACAGAAAGAAAGCAAATTTAAAAACTCCAAGCATTTGCTCCACATAGGTACTCAAAGAATTAATGCCCCACTACCAATATAAAAGGTATTTCAGAGGAGCTTTCCTGCTTCTTGATGGGACTATTCTATCCATTACTACTTTAAGGTATTGTTTGGTTCAACAGAGAAGAAGAGAGGAAAGGAATTTTAATGGAGGGAAAGGGAGGGAAGGAAAAATAATATTTCCTTGTTTAGTTTAGCTTGAGAGAGGAGAGGGAAAATAAATTTTTTTGTTTGGTTTGTAAAGGGAGGGGAGGAAAAATAAAACAAAATGACTATTATAACCATTTGATTATATGACCAATAGAATATGATAAATTTGTTATCACATATATTTAAATAAGTTAACCTATTTGTTATGGTAAAATAATATAACATTTTACAAGCTTCAATTTCATTCATCTAAAAAACATTTCAAATATATAATGTGTTTTAATAATCATATAAAATTTGAATTTTACTTTTACTATATAATAAGAAAAGAAGCTAAATTTTATTGTTAGAAGAAATAATATTTTGTTATTTGTTTGATATAATAAACTCATCTTCTACTTCGTTTAGGTCCCTAGTTTAAGAATATATTTTGTTCTTTGTAAGCATGCAACCTTTGAAACTTAAATTTTAATTCATTTATTGTATTTTCTTAGGTAGAAATAATAGATTGAATCATATTATGACTAAAAATGAAATTATGGACTGATTTGGAGGACCAAACCATGAGAAAAAATTATGAAAGTGAAGAATAGAGACTAAAATGAACAAACTAAAAAATTTATAGGGGATATTTTAACAAAAAAATAAAATATATTCTTAAATTAGGAACCTAGACGAAGTAAAAGACAAGTTTCTATCAAGTAAAAAACAAAAGACATAAATGTGGCTGTCTAGTCAGCATTTTCGTTAACTTAATTGATGGAGTTACCAAAAGTTAGTATATATGACAAAAATTGAAATATGTGGAGACACAAATGGGCCCAAAAAAAAGTTAAGGGCATAAACGAAAATTGGTGTAAACATTAGGAACATAAAATACTATTTTGCCTATAATATATTATTTACGTATAATAATAATAATAATAAAGCTTTAAATAATCTAAATATGTTATACAAATATATTAATAATATATTATTTAAGGAGAAAAATAAAGTAAATTAGAGGGCAATATTGGTATTAAAAAAAATTGTTAAGGACACTTATGTCTTTTATATTGTTACAATTTTCCTTCCCTCCAAATCCCTTCACATTCGAAGGGAAAGAAAATGAGAGGGAGGGAGGAAATTTTCACCTTCATTTTCCCTCCTCTCCCCTCCAATTAATTGAAACAAATAAGAGCAATTAAAAAAATCACTCCCCTCCCCTCCATTTCCCTCCAACCAAACAATACCTAAAGGAAACAACCAGAGAAATTTTTTAAAGATCCACATGCACCAGTGAGGTTTGGTTGAAGATTACTTCCACCCACCAAAGCCCTTAATAAATGTTCACAAGACATAAATAGCCCTTAATCAATGTTCTAAGAAAATAAAAATAGTCCGACCAAAACATACCATATCATCCTGGTCAGGACAAGAACTTTCGCGTTCAGTTGTGGAAGGCTTTATATCAGCTGAAGTATCCTAAAGATAAAATTGAATATAATTAGACTTCAAATCTCAAGAGACAAACTTGCCATCAATAAGGTACAGAAATTCAGAGTGGATGGATGTTTACAATCTTTTGTAGAGAACAGTATCAAAGAGATCTCCAATTGGCGACTACTACCAGCAGATTTACAGATTTATCAATTATTTTATTTCAATTTTGGAGGCAAATAGTGCTAAATCAATAAGTGCCCACTAAAAGGACAGGGGGATTGGTTGAGTGATTTGATAGCATAAAGCGTGTGCAGGCGTGAATTATTGCCAAATCATTTCTTATATGTCAAGCCAAAAAAAAAAATTAGTATTGTCATTCCAAACAGGGCTGGATATGTTTTATCTGCAGCAATTACTCAGAATAGAAGCAACATTTAAAGAACTTAGTTTATTTCTTGATTCTTATAGACTATGCAATCACCCATTTCTGCAACAAGTGAAAAAACTATTAAGCATTACATTATCTTTAAAGAACTTACAAAATAATTTAAGAAAATTCCATTACATTTTGGTAAATTGCAATGGAATTTTAACTAAAATGCGATCACCCATCTTCTAACAATTTGTTTACAGTGTCATGCAGGGAAAGTAGTTTATTATTGAAGAACCACTAGAAGAAAAGAAATCCTCAACATAATAAAACGAAAATAAATTGTAAGAACACATACCAGTCCATTTTGCTCAAGAGAAGTGATTTTCCCTGCTTTGCTGAGATCTCTAAGGGTTCCCTTCAAAGTAATGAAGCATGTAAATAATGATAAGTAATTGCATACCATTGATAACATAGAAGGATGACAGTTAAGCCAAGATTAACATGATAAGTAAGTGCATACTATAAATACGATAACCCTGGAAGAAACATCTACCTTTGGGTTGAACCAGAAGTAAAACAGTTTTTATATTAATTTTAACTAAAATGTAACATTTTCACTTTTTGTGATAGTTCAAGGAGGGTCAAGTGTTACGTTTTAAAATTTAGGAACTCAAGTTGTAATCAGGTTATAGTCAGGCAGTTTATAAGTTGTTTCCCCTAAAGAAAATTGACAAAAAGGCCCAAAACTATCTTCCCATAATATGATAAACAATTGGAGAAACACGTAACTTGTCATGTACCATTGTACCATTCAGTAGCACTTTAGAAAATCAAATACATAAGATATGCCCCTTCCCTTCACTACAGTCTTCAACTATTACAATATATACTTTATTATTTAGTATGACCTTGAGGCCCATCAATTAATTGTGAAGCAATTGGAATAGAAAGTAAGGAAAAACAAACTGCCAAATAATGTGTCATGGCATTATAAGCAGACATGCAATGCCAGAAAGGCAGAAATCCTTGTTATAAAAAGAGTTCTACAAAAAATTCATATTGCTGAAGAAATAACTCCTTGTCTTTAAGCCCTGGTTTCTAGATAGTAAAAGAAATAAGAAGCTACATCAAAAAATTGAGTTCAGAACATAATTATAACACATGAATTCTCTAGCACAGTAACAAGAAAAATAATTCCGCATAAAGCAACAAACATGTTAACTACCTTATTTGCCCACATAAGCCCACAAGCATTGCACAGAGATCTTGGACCAGCTGGTCCTCGACGCATAGCTGGAGTAGAGTTCTCACCTATTCCACAATGCTGGCATCTCCGTTCACTTCCAAATGGCAGAGTTCCAACAGAACAAGACCATGTTAACCGAAACATCTAACTTAAGAATAAAAATTATTGCATCCTCAAGCTTATGCAAGAGAAGACATAGGTTGAAACTCACGTAAGTTCTGGACAAGCAGCAGCATTGCTTGGATCACTTTTTTCAGCAGCCGATTTGAAGCATTCCTTCAATGATGCAAACTGTCCATTCTTACGATGCATCCTATTTGGTTATCAAAATATTATCAATTTCTAGAACCCCAGCTCTACGACCAGAGGACGAGTAGAATATATTAGGGTGAACGGTCAATACTTAATTACATGTATACTCATTCTGATTGACAGGTTATCCACATACTGGGCTAGACATGTATGCTAACATCCACGGAGACACAAGACTAATCACTAATGTAACATATCATCCCTAAGCTACATAACTTCTACTTTGCATAGAGATAGACCAGCTCAATTGTGACAAATAGAAATATGCCAATCAGCTTATGGGTTCCTTCCCTGGACTCCTCCTACAGCTAACTAAATCTCAAATTGTATCTAATCAAGCCAAGCCTGAGTCTTGATGAACTCAACTTGTCGGCTCGTAAATACAAGAAATAAATATTTCATACAAATTTATATTGAAAACATATATATTTGTTATTTGCACATAAAAATAGTAAGGAACTTATTAAACTTATGTAAAAAGTTTTATATATACTATGTACATGTTCATATTACATAAAAAAAGTTTTACAAATTTGTAATTGTCAGATAACAGAGAATTATACTTTTTCAACCAACTTACTAATTTACATATAACTAAAAAACGCTTAGCTAAAATGGCCACCCTTCTCAGCCTCAATCCGACAAATTTGAAGTGTTCAACACATTTACAGCTTAAGAAGAATAATGATAAACAAATGCAGTGACCAACAATAATAAAAGATGACTAATAATCTAATATCCAATTTGCCAGTCACTTCACAGTTCTCAACGACCTGCACCCTACCTTTGAGCAACCTCTTTACGACAATTATAACGAATTTTCTTGTCAAAGCATCTCTCTTTCCGCTTTTCACGGAACCTAACAAGGGATGCCGTTCTCCGCGAAAGCTTTGAGCCTCGGGAAGCATCAATTATTCCCTAGCACACAATTACCAAAAAAAAAAACTGATTATATGTTAAGAAAAAAGAGTGATAAAATTTTTAAAAAATAAATCTATATTTCACAGAAATACCATGAAGTTCTGACTGTTATGTTGCAACAAAAATTCAGTGCAGGGGGCATTATTAGGCATATCACAACCTCCCAAAAGTAACAATACAGCTTGAACCTGAATTTTTATAAGAGAGAGGGGTCACCGAACCCAGAAATATCCAATAATTTGTAATAATGTAGTTTATTATAAGGATAAATAAGGCAAATTAGAGACCAAGAGAGGGTAACATCCAATGGAAGAAGTCAAAATACAAATGATGGTTTATCCTAAGCAAACACCGCTAAAAAAAAAAAAAACACATGGAAGCATAGAAACCAGAAATTGAGCTTTAAATAACCAACAGTTCTATTAATACAAAAATATTGCCACTGCAGGAAAAAAGTCATATTTATCAAGTATCAATCACTTGTTCCTTCAAAATTTGTAGAAAGAACTTAAAGCAGAAGTATATTCAAAATAAGAGAGAGAGAGAGAGAGAGAGAAACAGTTACAGTGGCTTTCTCCTTCTTTTTCTTTAGAAGCCATCATATAAAATAGCAAATTACAAGATTAACCTATTGCAATTAGTGAGCCAAATTTGTGATAAATTGCACCCACTATATCATAGTAAACTCTAAGTTCAATGTCTTAACTTACAACTTAAAATATTACCTCATCCTTGGTCCTAATTCTATCTAAGAACCCTTATTGCATTGAAAAATATGTCCATCACATTTGAAGGTTGCATTAAGCTCTATCCAGGACAATTTCAAGTTAGAAGCCAAAATTCTTAAGCGAAGGCCATAAAAAGTTTTGTAATAATTTTTTATATCTTCTTCACACCAAAGCCTTGCAGATGACGTTGTTCTCATAGCAGAGACAAGGGAAGAGATTAATTCTAAACTTGAGTTATGGAGAGCTACTTTGGAATCGAAGGGTTTTCGTCTGAGCAGGAGTAAAACCGAATATATGCATTGTAAGTTTAACAAGCGACAAGCTAGGAACGAGCTGGAGGTTAAACTTGGTGATCAGGTCGTATCACAAGTGTCAACGTTTAGGTATTTGGGATCAATTATACAAGATGATGGCGAAGTTATTAGAGATGTGGAACATAGGATACAAGCTGGGTGGTTGAAGTGGAGAATGGCATCAGAGGTTGTTTGTGATCGGAAAGTACCTGATAAACTCAAAGGAAAGTTTTATCGTACTGCTATAAGACCAGCGATTTTATATGGGAGTGAATGTTGGACAATGAAAGGACAACTAGAACATAAAATTGGAGTGGCGGAGATGAGGATGTTGCGTTGGATGTGTGGTCATACAAGAAGAGATAAGATCCGTAATGATCATATAAGAGGTAGAGTTGGGGTGGCACCTATTGAGGAAAAAATGGTTGAAAATCGTTTAAGATGGTTTGGGCATGTGCAAAGGAGACCGTTGGAAGCGCCAGTTAGGAGAGTTGAGCAGATGGTTTGGAGCCCTATGAAAAAAGGTCGAGGAAGACCAAAAATGACACTTAGAGAAATTATTGAACGGGATCTTTTAGTAAATGAGATATCTAAAGAGATGGTCATTGATAGAGCTCAATGGCGTCGTGCGATCCATGTAGCCGACCCCACTTAGTGGGATAAGGCTATGTTGTTGTTGTTGTTGTTTCACACCAAAGCCTATTTGGCTTCAAGTGTAGTCAAAGCTCAGGCCCACGATATTTTGTATTGAAACATAATTTTAATTAAGAGAATGAGAAGTGGCAAGGACTGATCTACTAAATACTTGATTAAGAGGCTTTGATACATATTAAGAACCATTTCAACTCAAAAGTTTAAACTATATAGTGAATGCCCTTGAATAGTTTTTTTTCTATTTATGGAGCCCAGCATATGCAAGCAATCCGCCAGTATAATAACTGGTCAACTATCATCAACTCATGAAGCTATAGTTTTTATCTAGCAAGAATTCCTTTTTCAAAAAAAAAAAAAGGTGTAGCATTTTAAAGTCGAACATTACAGTTTCAAACAAGATAATTATGCATATAATCTGTGCAGAAGAAAGCAAATTGACACCTACTATTGACTAGCCCCAGGTACCATATGATGGTTTTCATTTTTCAAGAGTTTTTCCCAGAGAGGATGATGCAAAAACAAAACCGAACCTTCTCAGGTGTAACCGCCGGGAAAACATAGACTTCGCCTTCAAACGCAATGGTGAGCTCACTGGTTCGAGACTGCACAGCAGAACCATTAGCTCCAGAAAACCCAGAACTTACTCGAGCTTCTTCCACCGCGGCATTGACCTCGTCACGACCTTCAGCATACTGCGCGTGCAATCCACCTTCGACCTCATCCACCAGCATGAGAGCTCGCACCCGTTGGTCTTCTCCTTCGTCATAGGGCCGTGTTTGCAGTGGCTGTGAATTCGCCGTATCCATTCCTCACGTATCACTCACATGTACTCTCTTCGACTTGTTCCTCTCGAGAATTTGCGTTCCAATTTTCCCTCTTTCCAAACAGGGATTTCGAAGCTAAACAGCAGCATCACCCGAATTTCAGTGAAATTTTGAAGTCCGTTTCTTTATAGCTTGCTAACCCTAGAGTGTGTATCGGTGGGAGTATGTATGTACAGTATATAGATACAGGGCTTGTACAAATTATGACGCCAGAAACGGAAAATGGGGAAAGCTTCAAGTATTTGCGGTTTCCTAGAAGAGTCTTCATCCAGGACTCCAGTAGCTGGAAGAAACTCAGGATATTAAGCTGGTAAAAATATTTAAACAAATATTTTTATCGACTCACTTTTTTTCTTTTTGGATGAAACACAAGTTGAATATAAATGGAATTGGATCAGCTGCTTGTCGCAGTATGTTTGTTTTGATGTTAACCGTTGGATTTGTTGGATTGACGACTTTTAGGCACTCGACTAGATTTATCTGCAACCATTGGATTGACGTCGGTCCACCAGCCACAAAGTAACCGCGCCCTCAACCAACGATAGAAAAACACATGTCCGGGACCATTTTCCCTATCACCCACGTTCGATTTCTGCATGCTTGACCCAATTCTTTGACAAGCACATTAGAAAATTGTCGCTCATCTGCAACACAATTTTTCGCCATCAACCATTATTCCCTACGTCGTCGTGAGCCTCGCCAGTCATGTGCATCTTTGTCAGATCTAAGTTTCCTTCTTAGGGTAATGCACCTTCTGTGGAGTTTGTTGTAGTCATCATTCAATTATGGAAGATTCCTCTAATTTCTTTCCTATCAGCCCTATATGCCTATAATTCAGAAGAACACCAAACACATGCAAATTAATACTAATATTGCTTAGATGACCCAAATCACAAATCCCTACACAATTCAACAAAAATTGGAACAAATTCCACAGAAAATTGAAAACAAAGTGTTTGAAGAATAGAGAAAATTCCACAGAAAATTGAAAACAAACCAGTTTCTCAGAAATCTCTTAAAAAAAATTTGTTGCATACCAGTTTCTCAAAAATCACATCGCGATAGGAGGGTCGCCATGAAGAGGGGAATTTGTTGCATACCTGAAGGAAGAACTCGTGGGTAAGGTCAAACGTTGGCGAGCAAACAGAGGTGGTGGTGGGGAGCGACGTTGGTGAAGAAGAAGAGACATTTGAAGAACGTTGGTTGATGGTGGGAAAATGTGTTTAAGATAAGCGATGTTAGTCAACTGAGCTTGACGAAGAAGAAAAGGAAGGATGTAATATCCGCTAATTTTGGAATTATATGTGTGTATAATTCTATTTGAATTTATTCTATATTTTGTCATTTTAATTTTCATATATAAATGTTCTCTTTGAATATTGTTTATGAAAATTGAGTTAAATAACTGGACTGAATATTTGTACTATGTGGGGTATATTCTTAAGAATGGTGAAATTCATGCAAAAGTGGTTTAAGATGATTAATTAGTCAATTAATGGTAATTTGACTGGATGAGTTTGGGTATTGGGTCATAGATACCCATGGATTATTCAAATAACCCATGAGAAACCCGTAACCTAAAACTTCAACAGTATCCTTTCATTTCTCAAGCATCTGAAACAAAGGCAGAAGTGAACAGTGAAGTTTTCTCTCAAATTTCTTCATCCTTCTCTCAAATCCTTTCCTTGATCTTCAGAGTTTTGATCATTTGTTCGGTTCAACTGGTTAACAATGATCTAAGGTAAGCTTCAATCTCTCTAATTTCCTCAAACTTCAGTTTTTCAAATAATTTAGAGGAAGTTTGGTTTTTAGGGTTTAAGATGAAAATTTGATGTTGAGACTTTGATTGTGGGTTAAAATTGGGGGTTTGGGTGTCAAAAGATTCCTTAAACATTAAAGATGAAAACCCATAGAAGAAATCAAGGTAAATGATAAAGATTTGATCTCAAAATCATGAAAAACTAAGAGGAAAAATCATGGTACTGTTCATCATGGAAATTTTTTCAAATTTTCGCGGCACTGTAGCATTGACTTTGGTCAAAGTACTGTAGATTGACTTGGTTAACGATACTGTAGCTTGACTTTGGTCAAAGTTATTGTAGCAATCAGAAAATATTACATATTTTTATGATTTTGTTCTCTTTCTTATTTTTCTTTGTAATATCTTTTACTAAGAAATTTTCCTACACAGATTTTAGTGTGAAACAAGGTAAATTTGGACAAATATCAAGGTAAGTGAATAACCTTGCTAAGCTAGTTTGATGTTATTAGTCAAAGTACAATATAAGTCCCATTTACAATATTATTTGAATATTTAGCAATCAATCTTTCAGATAACAGGATATGATGATTGATATTTTTTTTATAGAAATTCAAAGGAATAAAAGTATGTATAAATTAATTTATTTCATGGTAATTGTACTGTGATAAATTCTCACTATTTTATTGATGAGCAAAGATTTATGGGATCTGATACATGAGATTGAAAGGACTAGAGTCTCATACTACTCAGTGTATAACTATGAAAACCTATGCACGAGTTTGAAAGGGTTAGAGTCTCATACTACTCGGTGTATATAGATGAAATCATAAATACGAGTTTAAAAGGATTAGAGTCCCATATTACTCGGTGTATATCTATAAAATCTTATTCACGAGTTTGAAAGGGTTAGAGTTCCATACTACTTGATGTATAAGACAATTGATTATATGAGTAAATGTGGTATTTGTACTTTTGATATTTTATACAATATAGTTATTTACTTACTGAGTTTTTAAATAAACTCACACTCCTTATGATTATCTTTTTAGATACAGTAAACGAGGAAGAAGAGTATCCAATTGAAGATTAGAAGCCCCTTGGAGTTATTCTCCATTTCTGTTTGGTGGGATATCAGTACTGAATAATATGAATTTTAGGAATGCTCTATATTTTGTCTCCTAGGCTTGCGATGAGATAAACACATCAGATTATGTATGCCTATATTTGTTTATCATATGATTATAATTCTGTTGTGTGGAATGAATGATAAAAGTTGAATGTAAAACATTACAAAATATATGTGAATAACTCATGTTTGATAATTTTATCAAATTAGTAGTTATAGATATTAAGATTGTCCAAGATTTCGGGATACCACTGAAGTTTTCCCTAAAAATAGTATCTTTTCACATGTTCATTTTTGGGATGTGACAGAGGAACCAAGTCGGGTTCATGGAAAGCAGGTTGGATGACAGGGCAAATGGTTTGGGACATGTGTCTCTTTGTTGTTGGTTAAGGGTGCGGTCACTTTGTGGCCGTTGGATCAACATTGATCCAACGATTGCAGATGGATCCAGTTAAGTGCCTGACAGCTGTCGATCCAATAGATTGAATGATCAGAATGAAGACAAGCATGCTACTTGTCTTTTTAGGACAAGTAATTGATCTTGTTCCAATATAAACCATCAGATTTCAGACCTGTTTGAAAGGATTTATTGAATTACATAAATTCACTATCAATTTTTTAATATAAATTATTAAAATTGTTTGTTTGAGATAAAAAAAGTTGTTTGTGTATTATGCATTTAAAATTTGCAAACTGAATTCTTGCTATCAACAATGACATATAATTGATAAATTATATTATAAGAAGAAATATACTATGACTCGTATAGTTGTTCTTCTTTGAACGTGTATCTTAGAAGTTTCCTTGATACAAAGAATCTGGGGTCCCAATTTTTTTTTGAATTGTTAGTTTTTTGTGTTAATGATGAATCCTCTTCAACAAAATTCTCTCTACTTTATTCTTTTAAATAAAAATTTTACTCCTTTCGATACATAATTTTAAGAATCAAACACGATGTTGTATTGGTAAAAAGATATGGCTAAACTTATTTACAGTTTTTTTAAATATTTTTGTTGTTAAATTATCTATTGAAAATAAAATATGTGTAGAAAGTTCATTAAAAAAAGTTAATTATATAATGTTAAGTTGTAAAAAATCTACCGTTAACGTTAAAGGCAATACTTATCATGTTTTGATTGGAAAATATAGTATTAAAGGTATAAGATCATGTTCACTTTTTTTTCCCTGTAAGATATACTCAATTATAAGTAGGTCCCTATATCCTGTGTACTACACTCATTAATCCTTGTAAGTAAAAAGCGCTAAAGGTATTCATAGGTTCCATTTGGTTCGGTTTAAGCCTAATCCTCAACTAAACCAAACCAATTTTTTTTAAAATAGGGAGTTGTTCATTTTCTTAATTGGGTGTTTTGGTTTAGTTTTGAGTAGTTTGGTTTGCTTTTGGATATTTTGGAGAAAAACAAAAAAAAAGTAATAACAATAAGCATAAAATTAGCAAATTCTAGGCTTAAAATCTCAATTATTTCACTATCTAATCTTATTAGAACTTATTATATTAATTTGAATCCTAGATTTTAATATATTATATATAAATGTATAAATATAAGATTTTATTTTCTTAATAAGAACCAGGAAAACATATTATGAAAGAGGCAAGTCATACATATGTTCCTGTTAGACAATAATTTTCAAGTTCTGACTGTCGACAGAGGTATGCTTTTTCGACAAAATATTTGTCTTGATGACAAATGTGATAGGCAATAGCATCGTTTATGGTGACTAGACAAGTCGCAGTTTGGCATATGTGAATTCAACAAAGCAGAATAAGTTAAATGAGGAGTCAGCTTGGGCGATTCTGTGGCAACATTTTCAAATATGTTGGTAACAGAGTAATAAAACTGTCGAAGAAGATAGGCTGAGTAAAATTGTCAGTTGGACATACAAATCAATGACTGACAGATGTGCAAGAAAGGTTATTGGACAGATGTGCAAGAAAGGTTAAGTGGAGAGGTTGCCACATCAATGATGATTTACGACAAAGCTTTTGAATAAACCAAACAGATGTCCAAATGGCCAAGGCAATTATGTCCAGTAAAAGTTGTCAAATATGTTGATTGACAATGAGATGGCGCGACCAAGTTGTCGAAGGTCGAGGACAAGTTAGGCAAATGTATTTAAGTGGTTAAATGGCCAAGACAGTTGTGTAGAGTGAAATAAAATTGTCATTTATGTGATAATTGATATCTAGCATTTTTATATTCATTTTAACCCCTAATATGGTTTATTTGCATTTTTCATCTTTAGGAATTCTCCAATTTTATTACATTTTGTGATTCATTGGGTCTAAATTAATCTTGGATGAAAAAATGAATTATTTTCATATTTTCAGATTTTAATTATTAGAGACTGAATTTAATCCATTTGTGTACTTTATAGAATTTAAATTTGGAGATTTTCTGTTGATGTGGCATTGAGGTGGACAGTCTAGCTGACATGGCGCTTATGTGGCGTTTTTCTGATGAGTTGGATCCTGACTGGGACTTGCTCCTACGTTTTTCCTTATGTGTAGACATGTAGGGCCTTCAACCTAGATTATCTTCTGCATGCAGCCAGCCTTTGCTTACCTCTTCCCCAAAATTTGCTGAAAATGGCATATAAGCTTTCTGCATAGCAAAAGAAGCCTTCTGTTGCACCATTTTGATGAATTCCTACTGCTGCATGTTGTTCCCTTTCTACAGAAAGAATTCAGCCACATTTCATCCCTCCTTTTGAAAGTCAACTAAGCATCTAGGGTATAATATTCCAAGGCATTTTAGGGCATCAACTTTGTAACAGAAGGGACACTTTACACTTTCTGTAACTTAGCATTTTCTTAACTCTCTCTTCCTCTCTATTTTTCCTTTTGCTGTTTTGTTGTTTTGCTCTCATGGAGGGCTAAATCTCCATTGTAATCAGTCACTAGGACCTTGGGATGTTGTAGCTTGAACTGAAAATGCAAGATAAGTGTTTTATTCTCCATTTTATCTCATTTTGTTTCTGTTCTGCTGTTATGTTTATGTTGCTGTCAGATTCTGATTTGAACTTGAGAAGGTACATAAACTGATTTATATATATGAGATATAACCTTGCTTGATTGATTAGGAAGGTGAGTGAAGTGAAATGGCTAGTTAGATGATATATTTAACTTGGTTTGATTGAGGTTTTCTATTGAATGCATCTAGTTATAGTTAGGGAAGATATTCTTGACTGTAGTTAGTAGTATTAAATTCTAGAAGTTATTCCAGAACCATTTTCATAAAAAACCAAATGGTGAAATGAGAATAAAATTGACTCAATGAGTGAAGTGATGATAGTTACACTCCCATAAATCCTAATGGATGGTTACTTGGTTTTCTGTCATTGCCAAACTTGTTTTGCTACTGACTTGTTGTTGTTGTTGTTCATTGTTGTTGTTTACTTCTGTTTTTGCTATTATTGGCAACAAACACACCTGTTTATGTGCTTTTAATTAGTGTTTGGGTGTTTAGAACGATTAATTAGTGTTTAGAAGTGAGGCTCCTTGAGTGAATACAACCTGGGGACCATTATACCGCAAAATTGCCATGAATTCAATTCTGGGCAATTCGGCATCGTAGTGGCGTGAACCAGAATTTTGGCGCCGTTTCTAGGGAGCCGATTCATTTCTAAGTTGTTAATTAGTCATTCTATTGTGTTCTTGTTTGATTTTAAGCGGCTTGGTATTATTGGAAGTGATTACAAATTTTTCAAGTTTCCTAGCTATAATTCAGCTATTATTCATCAGCAAAAAAATAAATCGGATTGACTTGAAAATTGGTAGTCCACTAAATACGATTGTTTTGGGCATAGCTCATATGACTTTGTCGTGATGAGCACTGCCCTATCTCGGTCAAATTCGAACGTTTAGACCACTTTTTCCATTTTACAATATTTTTACCCATTTTTTCAATTAATTGTGATTTTTGGTTTGATTTTTGTATATCATATTTTTGAGTTTTGTTTGTTGATTTTGTGCCTCCAATTGGTGAAGGATTTTTCCAAGAAAAATTAGATTTTTCTGAGATACTTCATTTTTTGGTGATTTTCTTAGTTAGAGCCTTTGTACTAATTTTGCTGATTTCCGTGCTTCTTGTATTTTCTTGTGTTTTCTTGTGATTTTTTTGCCCTTCCTAGTGTATGAGAAGGTCTGGTCACGTGGACTTACCATCTTTTGATCCAGAAATTGATAGGACCTTCCATAGACTAGTAAGAAGCAATAGCATTAGGACTAATATCGTTTCTAAACTTCTTGCTGAAATTGTTGAGCTTGCTGTCAATAGTGTAGAAGTAGAATCAGATTCTGAATATGATATTGTGTTGGAGTCAACTGATTATGAGTCAGCTGGGATAACCGGGATGGATAATCAAAATGCACAAGTGCCTCAAAATAGGCAAGAACAATCAATTAAAGAGTTGATTGCACTTGATGTGCATTATCAACCATTATGCATAAATTATCCTGAGTTGGATGCTAATTTTGAGCTGAAATCTAGTCTAATCCATTTGTTGCCCAAGTTTCATGGTCTTGCAGGAGAAGATTCGCATAAACACTTAAAGGAGTTTCATGTTGTCTGCTCTACTATGGGACCACATGGAGTTGGAAAAGAACAGATCAAATTGATAGCCTTTCTTTTCTCTTTGGATGAGGCAGCCAAGGATTGGCTTTACTACCTGCTCACTGCCTTAATTACAAGATGGGATGAACTGAAGAAGATGTTCCTAGAAAAATTCTTCCCAGCCTCCAAAACAGCAGCAATCTGGAAAGACATCAGTAGGATTAGATAAACGAGTGGTGAATCATTGCATGAGTACTGGGAAAGATTCAAGAAGCTGTGTTCAAGATGTCCTAACCATCAAATTTCAGAGCATCTTCTCATCCAGTATTTCTATGAAGGATTATTACCTATGGACAGATATATAGTTGATGCAGTTGCTGGTGGGGCATTGGTGGATAAGACCCTTGCTGCAGCAAATTAATTATTGGCCAAGATGGCCCAAAATACACAGCAATTTGGCACCAGATTGAATGATCCAGTAGCAATTACTGTCAATGAAGTAAGGATACCTCCCATGGAGCAACAAAGGATAGAAAATAAATTAGAAGAGTTAGCTTCAATAGTAAGGCAATTGGTGTTAAATAAGAGAACACAACAACTAGCCCTTCCTCTTTAGTCTCAGTTTGTGGTATTTGTTCCTTGAATACCCACCACACTGATCAGTGCTCTCAGTTGCAAGAGACACCAATTGAGTCATGTGCTGGAATATTCCCTAATAGACCCATGTAGCCACAACAACAAAGATATGACCCATATTCCTCCACCTACAATCTTAAGTGGCGCGATCATCCAGCTTTCAAATATGGGAATACCTCTAACCTTCATTACCAGCCACCCCATGTAAGATACAATCAACCTAGACTTAGCCATGCACCTCCTCTAGCACCCAAGAAACCTGAGCCTAGTCTTGAGGATCTAATGAAGCAACTGACTGCCAATACTCTTCAGTTCCAGCAAAGAATAGAAACAAATATACAGAACTTGGAGACTTAAATTAGTCAGTTAGCCACAACAGTAAATGAACTGAAAAGTCAAGGTTCAGGGAGTTTGCTATCTCAACCAGTAATCAATCCAAGAGGCAATGTTAGTGCCATCATTTTGAGGAGTGGCAAGCAAGTAAATGGTCCATCTCCTGAATATGAACTAGAAAAGTCAAATGTGCAGCAAAATGTTCCTTCAGCCCCAACCAGTAAGCAAAATTAGAAGGATAAAGAAGTGGTTTAGAAAATACCTCTTCCTTTCCCCAATAGGCAAACTCAATCAAGAAAAGTTTCTGAATCTGACATGGATAAAGAGATCATGAAGACCTTCAAAAAAATAGAGGTCAATATTATACTTTTGGAAGCAAGTAGGCAAATTCTCAAGTATGCCAAGTTCCTCAAAGAGTTGTACACTCACAAGATGCCTTTAAGGGGCAATGAAAGAGTGAATTTGGGGAAGAATGTTTCTGCACTCATCCAACCACCCATGCCACCCAAGTGTAAAGATCCTGGAACTTTCACAATACCATGCACAATAGGCAACATGGAGTTCTCCAATGCTATGTTGGATTTGGGAGCCTCAATCAATGTCATGCCCAAATTAGTATACTCAAGCTTTAAGATTGGTGTTCTTTCACCAACTAGAGTAATTGTCCAACTTGCCAATAGGAGTACAACACATCCAGCAGAAGTTCTAGAAGATGTTTTAGTAAGAGTTAAAGAATTCATTTTTCCTGCTGATTTTTATATGCTAGATATGGAAAATGATAATACTCCTGGCCATGCACCATTAATACTTGGTAGACCTTTTCTGAAAACTGCAAAAACCATTATTAATGTGCATGAAGGGACTTTGTCCATGGAGTATACTGGCAACAAAATTGATTTTAACATTCTAGATGCCATGAAACATCCTATAGAAAATCATTCTAATGTGCATGTGGTTAACTTTTTGGATTATTTAGTTGATGAGGCATGTGATGATTTTCAAGCTGAATTAATTTCTGATTTTCCTGAGTTTTCTGACTTGATTGATGTCTTTGAGTGCAATTGTGTTGATTCTGAATTTTCTCATGCTTGCACTAAAATTGAAAATTCTCTAAGTGCTGACAATTTTGAGTTGCATTCTAATTTGTATTTTGATTTGGATTCTGATATGCATTTTGATTCTGTCATCTTTTCTAGCTTAGAATTAGATTCTGTTTCTGTTTTAGGTAGTTGTAGGTGTAGTGATTTAAACTGTAATGTTGTACATTCTTCATCTATTTCTTCTTGTGCTACCGACCCTTCATTCTCTTTAGCCAAGGATTCTGTCTTTGAGCAATCTAAATTTGTAGGTGCCTTCTTGGATGTGACTCCACAAAAACTGATTCCATCCTCCATCTAACCACCTACATTGGAGTTGAAGGATTTACCAGAAAACCTTAAGTATGCCTTCTTGGAAGTAAGAGACAAACTTTCAGTCATTGTAGCTAACAACTTGAATCCCAGTCAAGAAGAAAAATTGATCAATTTGCTGAAAAAGAATAAAAAGGCGATTTGGTGGACTCTAGCAGACATTCTTGGGTTAGTCCTTCCGTGTGCATGTACCAAATTCTCCTTGAAGAAGAGACGAAACCAGTGAGGCAACCCCAAAGAAGACTCAACCCCATGATTTTTGATGTGGTTAAGAAGGAGGTAAGTAAGCTCCTCCAAGCTAGTATTATTTATCCTATCTCTGATAGTAAGTGGGTGAGTCCGGTATAAGTAGTGCCAAAGAAAATTGGGTTAACAGTTATAGCAAATGAAAATAATGAGTTAGTGCCCACTATAGTTCAAAACAGTTTGCGTGTTTGCATTGATTATAGGAAGTTGAACCAAGCAACTAGAAAAGATCATTTTCCTCTTCCTTTTATTGATCAAATGCTTGAGAGACTTGTTGAAAAGTCTCATTACTGTTTTCTTGATGGTTTTTCTAGATATTTTTAAATTCACATTACACCTGAAGATCAGGAGAAAACCACCTTCACCTGTCCCTTTGGCACTTTTGCATATAGATGCATGCCTTTTGGTCTTTGCAATGCACCTGGCACTTTTTAAAGATGCATGATAAGCATATTTTCTGCTTTGTTAGAGGATTGCATGGAAATGTTCATGGATGATTTTTCTGTTTATGGAGACTTATTTAATGCATGCTTAAAAAATTTAGAGAGAGTACTTAAGAGATGCATAGAAAAGAATTTGGTCTTGAATTATGAGAAATGTCATTTCATGGTAGAGCAAGGAATAGTCCTAGGCCACATAGTGTCATCACGTGGCATAGAAGTAGATAAAGCCAAAGTTGATGTTATCTCCTCTTTGCCTTACCCCACTTCTGTGCGGGAAGTTCGCTCTTTTCTTGGCCATGCAGGATTTTATAGGAAATTCATCAAGGACTTTAGTAAGATCGCTCTACCCTTATCTAAACTCTTCCAAAAAGAAACTGATTTTGTTTTTAATGATGCTTACAGGTCAGCTTTTGATGAGTTGAAGAAGTAACTTACCTCATCTCCTATGATCCAACCTCCATGGTGGGAACTTCCCTTTGAGCTCATGTGTGATGCCTCAAATTATGCTATGGGAACAGTAGTTTCACAAAGAGTAGAGAGGAAGTTGCATGTCATAGCTTATGCTTCTCGCACCCTTGATTCAGTTCAATCAAATTACACAACCACGGAGAAGGAGTTTTTAGCAATTGTCTTTGCTTTAGATAAATTTAGATCATATTTGCTTGACTCCAAAGTAATTGTGTTTTCTGACCATGCAACATTGACATATTTGCTGAAGAAGCCAGATGCAAAGTCAAGATTGATTAGATGGATGCTACTTCTCTAAGACTTTAATGTGGAGATCAAGGATAAGAGTGGAGCAGAGAATGTAGTAGTGGATCATTTGAGTAGGCTTTTTGATCTCCCATTGAAACATCTCCCTATTAGAGACAACTTTCCAGATGAGTGCTTTTCCCTTTTGCATGGTATTAGTGAGCCTTGGTATGCTGATTTAGTGAATTATCTTATTGCATCTAAATTGCCTAAATATCAAAATAAACATCAGTTGAATAAATTAAGAAGCAAGGCTAGGTACTATATGTGAGATGACCTTATTTGTGGAAGATTTGTAGCGACCAAATTGTTAGGAGGTATGTTCCAAATCATGAATTTGCATCTGTGCTGAATTTTTGTCATACTCTTGCATATGGTGGACACTTTGGTCCCCAAAGAACTGCTAGAAAAGTGTTAGATTCTGGTTTATATTAGCCTACTTTGTTTAGGGATGCCTATGATTTTTACAAGAATTGTTCTAGGTGTCAAAGAACTGGAAATATGTCTAAAAGAAATGAGATGCCTCAACAACCTCTTCTCTTTTGTGATGTTTTTGATGTTTGGGGTATATACTTTATGGGTCCTTTTCCTATTTCTTTTGGCTTTATATATATCTTGGTTGCTGTGGATTATGTGTTGAAGTGGGTGGAAGCTAAAGCTACCCGAACTGATGATTCTATTGTTGTTGTAGATTTCTTTCATTCACATATTTTCTTCAAATTCGGTTTCCCCAAGGCCATAATCAGTGATCAAGGATCACACTTTTGCAAGAGAAACATGCAAGGGCCATTAAAGAAATATGAGGTGGTGCACAAAACCTCTACACCTTATCACCCCCAAACCAATGGGCAAGCAGAAGTCTCCAACCGAGAGATAAAGCAAATACTAGAGAAAATCGTGCAGCCCAATATAAAATATTGGAGTAAGAGGCTTGAAGATGTACTTTGGGCCTATAGAACCGCTTTCAAGACACCCATCAGAATGTCTCCATACCGCTTGGTATTTGGAAAAGTATGTCACTTGCCGGTGGAGATTGCACACAAGGCATATTGGGCGATTAAACAATGCAATATGGACATGACCCTAGCCGATAAAAAAAAGGAAGTTGCAACTTCAAGAATTGGAAGAACTAAGGCTCACGGCTTATGAGAATGCGCACATCTATAAAGAGAGGACAAAAGCTTTACATGATCTGAAAATTGAGAAAAAAGAATTCCAAGTGGGAGACAAAGTCCTTTTCTACAATTCTTGCCTCAAGCTAATTCCCGGTAAGCTTCGCTCTAGATGGGTTGCCTTTTTATTGTTACTAATGTCTTTCCTTTTGGTGCAATAGAAATTCAAAATGAGGCCACCAACAAGCAATTCATGGTAAATAGGCAAAGGTTGAAGAAGTTCTACGAAGGCTTCAAAGAAGAAACTGTAGAGGAAATCCAACTCTACAATGTTCCGGCTCCATGATAAGGTCGTATTCTTTTCCTCCTTTTAATTTATGTCCTCTTCATTTTATTTGATGTTTAGTATTGATTTGCATTGAGGACAATGCAATGTTTAAGTATGGGGGGAGAGAATTTAATTGGAGCTGATTTTAAAAAAAATTTGTTTTTCTTGTTGTCTCCTCTATTTTCTCTGTTTCTGTCTAGAATTTTTGAGCTATCTTGCACTAATTTTCTGTACTGATTGGCTACAAATTTTGATACTTTCTTTACATGTTTTTAAAGCTTTATATGTCTTCTAGCTGTAGAATTTTATTTGGTGTCTTTCGCATTCGTTTTGGTGTAGTTTTGTGTCGGTAAAGCTGAGTCACCAGAATTTCTGCAGTGCAGAATTTTGTTGCTCTATTTTGTCCGAATTTGATGTTCTATTTTTGAAAATTTGATGAAGTTTAATTGAGAAAGCATGAATGATGAAATAGCTTAAGCTGTGAATTGACTTAGCATGAAAAGAATTCAGTCTTCTTTTTCTAAGGAACTCAAGTAAAATGACAATGACGTTGTTTTTAATGAATTTTTAGTAATAGTCTTTAAACCGTGAGAATTTGAGCCTTCATTGCAAAATAATATTCTTTCTTGTTGTGTATATTCCCTATCATGATTTTCACTGTAGAATTTGTCTTGAATCTTTGTTGAGGCTACATTACATATACATGCTTGGAAATGATTTAGGCATTTGTTTCTTGTAACTATTCTAGCCAAATAGCCATCATATGTGTTATTTCCATTGTATGCCACTTTATGCCTTACTTCCATATTTCTTTCTTGTGTTTTCTAGCTCTATTCCACCTTACAACAAATTCTTTCTTTTCCCCAAACTTAGGATTTGAAGAGCTTTAGAAATTTCTTTCTTTTGAAAATATATTGAATTGAGCATGTGCAAAAAGAAAGATTTGTGGGCTGTTTTGAAATTCAGTTTTGCTACTCAAAAGAAAAGAAAAATTTGACAATTCTTCATGAAAAATATACTATATGGAGATCAAAAAAAAAAAGAGCAAGAAAGAAGAAAAGAAAAGTAGCATTTTTGTGCCCAAATTTCAAAGTTCAATCTCTTGTAACTTTATTGATTGATGCTCTTCATTTCTTTAAGTTCTTGTTAAACTTTGTTTTGTGTATTTCTTTCTACCTTCCAATCATTCCTTCACCCAACCTTACATCCTTGTAAAGTCCTAATAATTCAGGCATGTATGTGATTCAAGTAGTGGAGATTTAGATTCTTAACAAGCTTATGGTAGTGAATTTGTGATAGGTTGAAATATGAGTGTATTACCCTAAACACTTGAGAGAATAGAGCGTATACACTCTTCCTTCTGAGTAGATTATTACTTGGATTCATTCTTGTCAACAAAATTGCCATGATTCTTGAACTTTTTAGAAATTTAAGACTTGTTTTCTCCTAGCATTAAATCTTTTCAAGCTTGAACTAATTCATTATTGCATACTTTCTACACTTGTTGTGTCCTTTGGTGCCTTTGTTGCTTTTAGCTAATTTTGCCGAGGAGTACAAAAGACTAAGTGTGGGGGATTTGATATCTAGCATTTTTATATTCATTTTAACCCCTAATATGGTCTATTTGCATTTTTCATCTTTGGAAATTCTCCAATTTTATTACACTTTGTAATTCATTGGGTCTAAATTAATCTTGGATGGAAAATGAATTATTTTCATATTTTAGGACTTACATTATTAAAGACTCAATTTGTGTGCTTTGCAGAATTTAAATTTGGAGATTTTCTGATGAGTAAGATGCTAACTGGGACTTGCTCTTACATTTTTGCTGATGTGCAGACATGTGGGGCCCTCAACCCAGATTATCTTCTGCATACAGCCAGCCTTTGCTTACCTTTTTTCCCAAACTTTGCTAAAAATAGCATATAAGCTTTTTGTATAGCAAAAGAAGCCTTCTGTTGTACCATTTTGATGAATTCTTGCTGCTGCCTGTTGTTCCCTTTCTACAGAAAGAATTCAACCACATTTCAGCCCTCCTTTTGAAAGTCAACTGAGCATCTAGGGTAGAATATTCTAAGGCATTTTAGGGCATCAGCTTTATAACAGAAAGGATACTTTACACTTTCTGTAACTTAGCATTTTCACAACTCTTTCTTCCTCTCTATTTTTCCTTTTGCTGTTTTGCTATTTTGCTCTCATGGAGGGCTAAATCTCCATTGTAATCAGTCACTAGGACCTTGGGATGTTGTAGCTTGAACTAAAAATGCAAGATAAGTGTTTTATTCTCCATTTCATCTCATTTCATTTCTGTTCTGCTGTTATGTTTATGTTGTTATCAGATTCTGATTTGAACTTGAGAAGGAACATAAACTGATTTATATATATAAGATATAACCTTGCTTGACTGATTAGGAAAGTGAGTGAAGCAAAATGGCTAGTTAGATGATATATTTAACTTGGTTTGGTTGAGGTTTTCTATTGAATGCATCTAGTTACATTCTTGACTGTAGTTAGTCCAGAACTATTTTTATAAAGAACCAAATGGTGAAATGAGAACAAAACTGACTCAATGAACGAAGTGATGATAGTTGCACTCCCATAAATCCTAGTGGCTGGTTGCTTGGTTTTCTATCATTGTCAAACTTGTTCTGCTACTGACTTGTTGCTGTTGTTGCTCATTGTTGCTGTTTACTTCTGTTTTTGCTGTTACTATCAACAAACCCCCCGTTTATGTGCTTTTAATTAGTGTTTACATGTTTAGAATGATTAATTAGTGTTTAGAAGTGAGGCTCCTTGAGTGAATACGACCTGTGGACTACTATACCGCAAAATTGCCACGAATTCAATTTTGGGCGATTTCGCATCGTAGTGGCGTTAACCAATAATTAGATAGATATGCAGTTACTTCATCATTTGTCTATAAATACTAGTTTATTCGATGTAAAATGGGTTGGTTTTTCTTGATTAGAATCCGAACATCTCACTTAAGAAGATTAACGGATTAACATCAAGTATGTCTTCCCTTTCAATATTTAGCCACTTTATTCAATGTTTATTTTCCCTTTTCTAAACTTTCATTCCCTTTTTATTCTTATTATCTTTCTTGCATTACTTTTCCAGTTCTTTGCTTGCTTTTAATGTTCTTATGCATTTTATCGCTTCTTTTAAACGTTTTTTTTATCTTCAATTTGTTTTTAAACCTTCTTTTTTTACTTATTATGTTATTTGCTTCATGTTTCAATTCCGTTTATTAATTTTCAAACAATTAACAAGATTACTACATAACTTTGAAACCCACAGATTGTCTTCAATTTTCTAAGTATTTGTTGTCGGATTTGGATAAGGCTAAAAATCACTATAAACAAATTGGCAAGCCTAGTGGGACAAGTTCAAAGTAACACATTGAGCGTATGCATTTGCAAAGTGGCAGATTCATACCTTCTTGTCCTTTTCACAACTCTGAAGTTATGAATAACGCAAAGAGTGCTAGTCAAGTGTCAAGTGCACCAAGTGCACCTTTGATTGCCATAACTACGGTAAGTGTGCCAGTAGTTACAATAACTGTTAGTCCTATAATAGACATTGTGCCAAACATGTCCCTTCCAGAAAATCCTATTTTGGAATAAATAGTGTCTGGTTCAACACCATTATCACCAAATCTGATAGGTCACCAACCAAGTCATTAGACGACAAAGTTTGTACCACAATATGGATTACATCAAGGGTTTGTCCTTCCTGGAATGACCCAACTCAGGATTGGAAATCAATTAGCCAATCCTACGAGTCAAATAGTCCAAGCAAAACAATAAGTTATGCATTGGTAAATGTAAATATGGCAGGGACAAGTACTCCAACAGAAAAGGTTAAATTTGCAGAGAGACATGCCAAATAATGTAACCATGTCGACTGTAAGTTCATTGGCTAATATTCGACAGCAAATGGATGAAAGGAATCATGATATAGTGAGTATGTTAACACAACAAATGGGTGTTGTACTAAAACCCTTAATGGAGAACATTAACAATGCATGTAATACATTAACCTTGCAAATGGGTAGGCTTAGCCAGGCTTTAGGAATTATTATGCTTGATAATGTCCAACCAGAACAAGTGGTTGTGGCCCATGACCAAGGCCAAAATTAATAGAATAACATAGTTCAAAGTCAAGACCAACCTTAACCTCAGTTGAATATAGGCCAGGTGCAACTCCTGTGTCGAAATGAACCACAAATAGTTGAGAATAATGTTGTAAGAGCATTCTGACAAAACCTTACAAGAAACCAAATAGAACAAAATGTGAATCAAGCAGTGGAACAAGTCCTCAATAGGTTTGGTTTTAATATGGGTTATGTTAACCAGCTATATTTCGTCTCGGCATTTCCTGACTAGGTTCAATAGGCAGAGTTTTTGAGAGGGATGACTAAAGCTCCTAAACTTTCTAAGTTTGTTGGAGAAAGTAGTGAATCAACCGTCAAACATATCACACGATATACCATTGAGATGAGAGATTTAGCAAAAAATGAAGGGATTAAGATGAGGTTTTTTCCTAGTTCGCTCACAAAGAATACTTTTTCTTAGTTCTTGACATTAAGACCTAACTCTGTCCATTCATGGACACAGATAAAAAGAAGTTTTCATGACCAGTTTTTCAAGGAAGATTTAAAAGTTGGTCTAACTGATTTGTTTAACATTAAGAGATAGTATAATGAACCTATTGATTATTATTTAGCAAGATTTAGGCAAATGAGGAGTAGATGTTTTACTCCTATTCCTAAAGTAGAGATTGTTAAGATTGTTATTGGGGTTTAGATTATTACATTAGGAAAAAGTTAGTCAACCATCATTTAGTTGAACTTGCCCAATTATAAGGCAAAGTTAGACAAGTAGAACATTTAAAAGTTGAGAAAATACAGAAACAGAAGAAGTTTCTTAAAGGAGAGAAAATAAATTTCGTTAGAATTGAAGAATCTGACGAAGAAGAGGATAATACTGATGAATATGATGTTAATCTTGCTGAATTAAAGAGTAGACCCCCTTATACTTGTCAAGCTATAAAGCCTATAAGAGCTAAAGGAAAAATGCATTATATCAATATGAAGGTATACACATTTGACATTACAAAAGCTGAACAAATTTTTGATATTTTGTTGAAAGATAAACACATAAAGTTGTTAGATAATTATAGGTCATTAAAGCCTGATGAGGTAAAAGACTGAAAGTATTGTAAGTTTCATAATATGTTCGGTCATGTTAGTAATGAATGTGTGCATTTCAGGGGTATAATTCAAAAGGTGATGATAGAGAGAAGATTGAAATTCATAGATAAGCAAAAAGCAGATATGAAGGTTGATACTAACCCCTTTCAGGCTAGTGTTGCAAATGTCAACAACCAAGTTCTGCTGAATATTGGTATGATTAACATGGGAAATAAACAAGATACAAAGCATGCAAGTACTAATACATCTATGTATCAATAGCCTGGGGAGACCTTTGAAGAGTTTTTGACAAGAAAGAAGGGGAGAAGCAATGATCAAGATTTATCTACATTGGGTGCTAGGTTGTATGATTTGGAAGAATCTGAGGCACAACAAAAGGCGATGATGGCTAATTCCCAGTTGTTGAGGATTCAAAGGACAAAAAGATATTTCAGCAACAAGATCCTCCCACCAAGACCATTGTACCCACTGAGACCACGGCCAAGTTATCTGACTAGGCTAAATGTCAATAAGTGGGTGGTCGAAAATTCTAGGCCTAACATTAAAAGATGGCAAGTTGAGAATAATGCCAGGAAGTTAACTTCTTAGAATCAATTTCGATGGCTCAGAACTCGGGGTGTCACCTGTGAATGTGGGGATTAGTAGGTGGGTGAGAAATTTTCCACCAATAACATTTCCTAAAGCATGCAGTAAGGAAAAGGCCAAGAGGCCTTTCTAGAATGAAGACTATTATCATGGTATATTGATACGATAAGATAGGTTTGGCCAAAATATGTTCGAGGCTTATCGGCCATTATCTAAGAGTCAGAAATGAAGGCTGCAAAGATACAGGCAAGCACAAAAGATGAAAGCCTTGGTAGATGTAATCTTGATTAAGGAGGGGCCTTCGGATAAAAGATGTTTAGTGGTCGAAGCCAAGACATCAGCTCAAAAGGAAGCTGTGGACATACAAAGGGTACATTCAATACAGCTAACACCTATGAGTGCATGGCCTGGAAAGGAACTTTATTTGACAAAGGATTCACACACTGAGACAAGTAAAGGGAAACATACTCTAACGACTGGTGGGTTTGAAAGTAAATGGTTAGTCAAATTAGTGGCAGCTGAGAAAGCCACTCACGACAAAGGAAAGCAAGTAGCTATGGCGGAAGTAAAAGAATATGTTTATGATGATTGGACTAATAAAGAGGTCAAAGCAATCTTAGAAGATCCTACAACTAATGTAGAGTAGAAAAGGGAAACCTTTACCAAAGTAAAGCAAGAGGGCAACTCGTAGAGTTCAAACTTGAATATTATGTGACCAACAAAAATTATAGAAGCTCTCAATGACCCTGATGATCTTCTAGGATTCGATAATAAAGAGAATTTTGACATGGATGGAGATTTGGTTTACATAATTATGGCTATGGGGAGTACGTTGTCAGAAGCAAGGTCAGATGATGGACTGGTGAATAGAGACTATTGTAAGCTTGGGTCATTCCTGGATGATTAGGATGAGGTCGACATGGAAGAAGATGTCTAAGAAAATGGTGACATCAAAGAAAAAAAATGCTATTGAACTTTCTGTAAACATGAATCTTAACTTGATTTTTGTGATTTTACTGGAATTCGTAGGACATTATGAGTTTGAATACATGGGGGAGAACAAAGAAGACTTGGAAGACTTGTTGGAGGAATGTTGTTTTTAGAAGATGACTTGATCATAAGATTCGACAGTTTAGCCTTGTTTGCGATATTGGCTGATGAGCAAAGGGCACATCTATGTCCTTTGCATGTTAAGGCCTTATTGGAAGGAAAACCTACCAATAGAGTTTTGGCAGATGGAGGAGCTGTTATAAATTTGATCCCAATGGCCATGTTCAAATGGTTACTGAAGAATGAGTCAGACCTAATCCAGACAGACATGGTCGTGTTTGATTTTTATATGGTAAGACTTCTCCATCCAATGGGGTTGTGATGATAAACATTCGAGTCAAATCAGTGAAAAGGACCACCCATTTTATGGTGATTTCTATAAAATCCAACTACAATATACTATTGGGAAGAGACTGGATTCATGCTGTCGGGGCCATTTTATCAACTGTGCATCAAAAATTAATTTTATGGAATAGTAAAGGCCACATAGAGATTATGGAGGCAGACAATAGTCCTTGCTATTTACAACAACTCTACATTGATTTTAGAATTTATGCCTTGTATGTCAGACAGTGGCTATGGAAGATGGAGTGATCAATAAGGAAGCATTGAAGGTTTGTTTGATAGACTAGTTTGGTGTTAAGTTAATAGATAAGGCCAATGAGAATCTGCCAGGTGCTAGCAATGAGTCTTGAGACTCAAATGGAAAGGTTATTGACCTATATGGCTGACAAGGCAGTCAATACCTTGGAAGGTATTTTGTCAGACTGCATCATAGATGATGGCCCTTTGGGTTTTAAGAAAGGGCTCGATGAGAGATTGAATGTCGAAATTAAAGATCCTTTAGAGGAAGTGAACTTGGGCACTAAAGTAAATAAAATGCCTATTTTTATAAGTTCATTTCTACCAAAAGAATTTAAAAGAGAACTTATCATGCTAATTACAGAGTATAAAGATTACTTCGCATGAGATTATAGTGAAATGCCTGGTTTGAGTAGAGACCTTGTCGAGCACAGATTACTGCTCAAGGAAGGGTGTAGACCAGTCAAACTAGCGAACCGAAGGTTTGCTCTTGAAGTAGTGCTTAAAATCAAAAAAGAGGTTGAATGTTTACTTAAAACTAAGTTTATCAGAACTACTACATATGTCAAATGGCATTCTAATGTAGTCTCTATTAAACTTTACAAATTTAAATTCTTCTACTCCTAAAGATGAATATCCAGTGCCCATAACAGATATATTAATAGATGCAGCGTTTGGGCACAAAATTCTTAGTTGTATGGATGGTCATACAGGGTATAATCAAATTTTTATAGCCGAAGAAGATGTGTTGAAAACCGCTTTCAGATGCCCCAGAGCTATTGGGATATATGAGTAGGTAGTCATGCCTTTCGATTTAAAGACTGCATGGGCCACTTATCAAAGAGCTATCAATACCATTTTCCATGATGTCATAGGAAAATTCATGGAGTTATACATTGATGATTTCATTGTCAAGTTAAAAAATAAACAAGATCATCTGACGTATTCGAGGCAGGCTTTTAAAAGAATATGGAAGCATAGCCTTAAAATGAATCCAGAGAAATGAGCTTTTGGGGTGTCGGTTGCTAAGTGTCTAGGATTCTTAGTTCATAAAAAGGGTATTGAAGTGGACAAGAATAAAGCTAAAGCAGTTTTGGAAGCTGTCGCACCGACAAATAAGAAAGAATTACAGTCTTTCATAGGGAAATTGAATTTTTTAAGAAGATTCATATCTAACTTATTGGGAAGGATTAGAGTCTTTGCATCTTTGGTCAAGCTAAAAGCTGAATAAGATTTTGTCTGGGAATCTTGTCATCAAGAGGCATTTGATCAAATCAAGCAATATCTAACAAATCCTCTAGTTATAATGCCACCAATGCCTCGTTAACCATTGAAATTGTGTATATCAGCTTCTACAGAAACTATAGGATGTTTACTGGCTCAAGACGATGAAAATAATGTCGAAAGAACTGTTTATTACCTTAGTCAAGTTTTAAATGATGCAAAGAAAAAATATAGTGCAATTGAAAAATTATGTTTGTTATTGTGTTTCTCTTGTTTGAAGCTGAAGTATTATATAATACCTTTGTAATGTATTAGTTATCTCAAAGACATATATAATAAAATATATGTTATCCAAGCCTAATCTTAATGGACGTATTGGTAAATGGACAATCACATTCTCAAATTTTTCTTTATAATATGTTCCAGCAAAAGCTGTCAAAGGCCAAGCATTGGCTAATTTTTTGGTCGGCCATCCTAGTTTAGACATGGAAAATAATATAAGTTTTGTCAGATTAAGACCATGGTGTCTTTATTTCGACGGATCAAGGCATAAAAAGGGAGTGGTGTAGGGATTTTAATAATATCCCCTCAGGGAATTTCTACTAAATTTATGTTTGAACTCAAGTATTCTTGTTCTAACAATGAGGCTGAATATGAGGCTTTAATTGTCGGGTTAGAAATACTTTGTGAAATGAAAGCATGAAGAGTGTATATATCTGGAGATTCCCAATTAGTCATTAGGCAGCTTACTTAAGAATACAAATGCGTTGGTCATAAATTGATTAAATATTGTACTGTCACGGGTAAGTTAATGAAAAAATTTGGCGAAGTTATTGTCCAACACATTCCTAGGAAATTAAATGAAGAAGCTAATGACTTAGCTCAAATAGCATCTAGGTATAAAATTTCTTAGAATATCTTGTCAGATTTAATAGAGATCAGAGAACTTTTATACCCATTAGAGGAACGAGATGTATTAGAAAATGACGTTCGAACAAATGATGATTGGAGGAAACCAATAATTGACTATTTGGAGAATCCAATTTCTGATGTAGAACAGAAACTTAAATATAGAGCATTGAAATTTGTAATGTCGAGAGGACAATTATATAGAAGAACTGTAGATGGATAGTTGGAAAAATGCTTGAGTGAGTCAAAGGCTTATATTACCTTGTCAGAGGTTCATGAAGGAATTTGTGGAGCCCACCAAGTAGGGGATAAAATGAAATAGGTTCTTCGATGATGAAGATATCATTAACTAAGATTAATTAAAGATTGTATAATGTTTGCTAAATCTTGCGAGGAGTGTCAAAGACATGGCCACATACGAAATATCCCGACTAGTGAACTTCATTCAATCATTAAACCATGACTATTTGTGGACGGGCTTTGAACTTAATAGGCAAATACATCCTCCATTGTCAAAAAGACATAAATATATATTGGTCGAAGTTGTTTATTTCTCTAAATGGGTCAAACAATTACCTTAAAAGATGTAACCCAGCAAGACATGATCAATTTTATTGAAAACTACAACATTTGTAGGTTTGGAATACCTCAAACTTTGATAACTGATCAAGGTATAGTTTTCATTGGACGAAAGGTAGCAGAATATGCCAATATTAGGAAAATAAAGATGATTACATTGACACCATATTATGCACTGGCAAATGGTCAGGTAGAGGCCACAAACAAAATACTTATAAGCCTAATTAAAAAGCATATTAGTCGACAATCTAAAAATTGGCATAATACTTTTGATCAGGTTTTATAGGCATATAGAAATTTTCCAAGAGAGTCAACAGGCACTTCACCGTATAAATTGGTTTATGGTCATGATGTCATAGTGCTTGTTGAAATTAATCTTAAGTCAATTCGTATTCAAAAGCAAGATGAATTACCAGTCAAAGATTATTGGAATTCAATGTTCGACGAATTAAACGAATTAGACAATGATATATTAATTGTTTTAGAAAATTTAATTTGACAAAAAAAGAGAGTTGCTAGATTCTACGACAGTTGAGTTAAATACAAATCTTTCAAATTAGGTAATTTAGTATGGAAAGTAATTTTGCCCATTGATAAACATTGTCGAAAATATGGAAAATGGTCACCAAAATGGGAAGGACAATTTATAGTTACCTAAGTATTTTCTGGTAACGCTTATGCACTCGACGAAGTTAAGTCTGGTTTAAAAGTACAGTCAATCAATGACAAGTACTTAAAGTAATATAAACCATTAATGTGTGAAGTAAAAATTTAAAAGAGAATAAATAATAAGGAAATGATGTCGAGAACGATATTATATTTCATTATTAGAGTGCACAATGTGCTTTACACATAAGAATTATTGTCGAATAAATTTAACCTACATAGTAACTATACTACATATGCCTTAGCTATTCCCATATGGCTGCCAATGACTCTCTTTCCGCATAAGCCGTTAGGTAGTTGGTCTCCAACGATTTCATTTTGTTAGCTATGGCTTGCGCTCTGACCGCAATGGTTTTTGAATCATGTTTGATTTGTTTTTGAGTTGCAAAGTTGCTGGTCATGGCTTTCCCTAGTCTATCATTTTTCTCTCTGGCTTTCCTAAGACCCTCTTTGGTTTTCTTGAGTTCTTCTTCTATTTTATTGAGTTCCCCTTTTTAGCTTGTCAATATCGTCATCAAGTTTATTTTCTTTTTCCTTTCATTTGACGAAAATATTATGTTGTCAATCTCTGTTGACCTTAAGTCCCTTAGTTGCCCAAAAATGGCTTTTTTTTTCAAATGCCTCTTTTTCATAAGAAAAGATAACCTGGGTAAAAGAACACGCTTTGATGGACAAGTGATCGATAAAATCTCTAAAGGTTGAGTATAGACTTTGACAAGAGATTGACAGCTGTTGTATAATGGGTTCAAGTTCATCTAGGATAGCTTTTATCCTACTTCGCATAGACTTGTCAAAAGCAAGAACCTCGAAAGGATAATCAAGAAAATTTTTTAGTTCTTTCAGCAGTTCGTTGGCTCTTGAGGCCGTGGAAGATCCTTCTGGAACCAAAGAGGAATGTATCATTGGAGAATGGTCACTCGACAGTAAGTTAATCAAATCGTCCAAGTCCACATCTGTACTTGAATCTCTTGAAGACTCGATTTCAACTTGAATTGTTGGATGAGTTAGACTGGTGTATAGTGAAATGTTGGCCATTAAAGATTCCCTGTCTATATTTTCCATGATCTCAAATGGAGTCAAGTAGACAAGTGGGCGGCTATGATCAAATTGCTGAGAGCTAGAAGATACGAGCTCTTGAGTCTATCAAGGAAAACAGGAGATTGAACGGCTGTCAAAATGGCTGTCGATTCCCTAATGAGAAAAGCTTCAACCACTTCTAGTGTGAAACCTTCATGGCTTGGTTCGATAGGCTGGTTCAGACCAAGTGATTTTTGTGGAGCGTCAATTTGGGGGACTCCAATGGGAGTCTCAGAAGAAGTAATTGAAACTTGTTGGTCCGTTTTAGAATCCTGAGACAAAGAAAGAGTTTACATTGACTGTTGATTTAATTTGAATCTGACAAGGAGGAGTATACCTTTGATTGAGTATGCAAATATAACTCGTTTGATGCCCGCACTAAAGCTGAATCTACAGGAATTGATGTTTCCCTTGACATTGAAAAGAGATAAGCATACAGATATACTATGTTCGACAAATCATAGTATTCAATATATAGAAATTATACCTTGGTCCTAACAACGGGATCAGAAACCACAAGGCTTTCACATGGTTTAGACTTTTTAAAAATACGTTCGACATTGAAAGAGTTTTGTCTTCTTTTGGTTGAAGGCTTTTCTAGCCTAGTGATTGTTTTCTTGGATTTTGTCGATTTAGGCAATGGAGCAAGTGGTCAGTCATTTGTTTTGGTTGATTTCTTTTTCTTTTGTAGAGGAAGGATTTGACTATCTTCTTCCTCTTCAGACTCAAAGAACTGTTCCTCTGGCCGTTTGTAGTCTAAAGCCTCTTTCAATGGGAGAGGTACGAATAACAAAAGAAATGTTAGCCATAAAAGAAAACATCATTGTGAAATCAATGGGGCCAAATACCTTGTAGGAATTCGGTGGCAACTCACACAGTTCCAAATTGTTCGAAAGGAAGAGCAAATCGACGAGTGAAAGTAACTCCTTAATTTTTCATTTGAAACATATTAGTTACAGACAAGCATGTATTGTGAAATTTAAAGTTACCAGCTTTTGTCGATTCCCCAAGAAATGCGTTGGCCAAACCAAAACGAGTATAGGGGCAATGAGACTGGATCCAAACAAGGAGTTTTAAAAAATTCCATCAAATATTGGGATTGTCCCAAATTTGTAAAGATTTAAAAGAACATCACATGTTATGCTCATGTTTTAGTTTGGCCACCACTAGTTCCATATTCTGAACAATGCAATAAGGATATCGGGGATCCCATTTTACTTTATAAAATTCTTCAAAAGCTTGAATTTCCTTCAGATGCTCACATTTAGTTTTCAACGCCAGATCCTATTTTTGCAAAGGAGAATCGACAAGAATGTTAAAGCAAGTCCTGAGGTTTTGATGCTATGGTCGGTAGCACTTAGACCACCAATCGACAAAACACTGAGAAACTCCTTGCAAGGGCTTAAAGGGTGTAGGCTTGAAATTCATCTTGCGTTTTCTGTTTTCCTTCAGAAGGTCCTAGATGTCTTCTAAGGTAGAGACATAAGCATTAACAAGATGATCGCTAGGTGCTGATGAGTAGAGTGCCAAGATGGATTGGCACAGACCTATTTTGTCGAGCAACTATGTTGGGTAAATGGACATAGAAGCTGCCATCATTTGATTCGGGAGCGCCCATGAAGATAAGTTGTTGAAAGAAGAAATTCGACCAAATGGAAACACTTTCTCACATGACGTTAGCATTGACAAATGTCACAAGTCGGATAAACCATTCAGGACTTTCCCAATGCTCAACAAAAGGCAAAATTGATTTGGGTAGAGTCGAGGGAAATGGTATGGAAGATTTTGAAATAATGGAAGAAATTGTGTTTTTCATCTCTAGTCAAAGATTCACATGAAAGATAACAGAGTTTTAGCCCATATGAGCTAGACATATGACTAGCCAAATGGTTACTAAGAGATTTTTTGGTCAAGGTTGGTTCTAAAATGGCATTTAACCATAGTTGAAGTAGCCAAATAAGGCCTCGAACATTTTCTTTTTTGGATTGAGCCTTGATGTTATTGACCATTTGACTCATGCAGTTGAAAAGGTTGGCCAAAAGCCATTGGTTCATGGATAGATGAGTACCTTCATGAATCAGATTGGCTAAGGGTTAGAGGGATTTAGCTATATTGACAGACTTGGTACCAAAAGTAAAAGCTAATAGTCAAAGGAAGAGAAAAGCTACATATTCTTCGTCAGATACGTCAGGTGAATTTGTATGATGAAGGCTTACGAAAAAAGAAAAAGAAGTATTTTTGTTAGAGTAAACCTCAATTGAGTGGTGAGGTTTTAGGAAAGGATGAATGATTTTTCCATCTGGTCGAAGGCCAGTAATGGCCGACATGTCGAAAAGCATCGGACCCATTATGCCATAAAGGAAATGGAAGTTATTAGTGGTTTTGTTCCAAAAAAGACTAACGCACCAATTATAGCAAGATCAATTTTTATGGTGTTGAGAGAGTTTGATAAAATTGAAGATACCAATCTTTTTCCAAAATTGTCCCTTTTGTAATTGAACGCTATCGAGCCAGACTTGGTATTTGTCAATTCTAGAAATAGGTGTTTTGAATAACCTCCCAGCCTTTTTAAAATAATGGATAAGCAAAGTTGAAAATGAAGCAAGAATGGCTTCACCAGGGACTTTACAAGGGAAAGTAGATTAGAGGTTTTTTGGAAAATAGTCTGGGGATAACAAAGGTCCTAAAGATACAAAATGAGGACTAGAAGAATCAGGAATAGGAAGGATTACCTTTGATTTCTACCATAACTCTAATTTCTCGATAATAGGATCTTGGAAGATTTTGGCACTAGTCTTCTCAGACGATTGCTTGATAGAAGAAGCTCCAACACTTAAAGACGCCATTGTTAGTAAAGCAACGGGGAAACGAAAGATGTGTGAAAAGAACAAAGGAGAAGAGAGCAGATCAAAAAGGAATAGGGCGTGCAAATGAATAGGTTTGAAAAAATAAAGAAGATGAATGAAATAGGGTTTAAGGTTTTAGGGAAACAAAGAGGCAAAAGGGGTGATAACAGCACAGATTTCGAGATACATCCGTATAGCCGTCACGCTATAACTTTAGTTAATTCCTATCCCTAGAAATTAGGTGTTTATTACGAAAGATCGTTTAAATTTTTTTTTTTTATTTTCTCCTGGTATACATCGAAAACCTAAATTTTGGGGAGGCATCTGTTAGATAATAATTTTCAATTTTTGACTGTCGATAGAGGTATGCGTTTTCGTCAAAATATTTGTCTTGATGACAAATGTGACAGGCAGTAGCGCCGTTTATGGTGACTAAACAAGTGGCAATTTGGCATATGTTAATTCGACAAAGCAGAATAAGTTGAATAAGGAGTTAGCTTGAGCGATTATGCGGCAACACTATCAAATATGTTGGTAATGGAGCAATAAAACTGTTGAAGAGGATAGGCTGAGTAAAGTTGTCAATTGGATATAAAAATCAACTATTGAGTTGGATGGATGTGCAAGAAAGGTTAAGTGGAAAGCTTGCCACATCAATGATGACTTATGACAAAGCTTTTGAATAAATCAAACAGATGTCCAAATGGCCAAGGTAATTATGTAGAGTAAAAGTTGTCAAATATGCCAATTGACGTTGAGACGTTGCGACCAAGTTGTCGAATGTCGAGGACAAACTAGGTAAATGTATTTAAGTGGTTAAATGGCCAAGACAGTTGTGTCGAGTGAAATAAAACTGTCATTTACGTAGCAATTAGATAGATAGACAGTTACTTCATCATTTGTCTAAAATACTAGCTTATTCGATGTAAAAGGGGTTGGTTTTTCTTGATTAGAATCCGAACATTTCACTTAAAAAGATTAACGGATTAACACCAAATATGGCTTCCCTTTCAATATTTACGGATTAACACCAAATATGGCTTCCCTTTCAATATTTAGTCACTTTATTCAATGTTTATTTTCCATTTTCTAAACTTTCATTGCCTTTTCATTCTTATTATCTTTCTTGCATTACTTTTTCAGTTCTTTACTTGCTTTTAATGTTCTTATGCATTTTATCACTTCTTTTAAAAGCTTTTTATCTTCAATTTGTTTTTAAACCTTCTTTTTTACTTATTGTGTTATTTGCTTCATGTTTCAAGTGCGTTTATTAATTTTCAAACAATTAATGAGGTTATCACATAACTTTGAAACTTGTAGATCGTCTTCGATTTTCTTTTAAGTATTTGTTGTCAGATTTGACTAAGGCTAAAAATCACTATAAATAGTTCCTTAACAAACTAGAGAGGAAAACTCTCTAACCACAATTTATGACCATTAAGCAACTTCCCAAACTTTGCAAGTTGATGGGCAATCTGATTGCCAGCTCAAGGAACCCAAGTGAAGATACAACTACTAAATATGTTCGAAGCTAGTAGGACATCATTAAAGATTGGAAGGACCCAAGTTAGAACAACTAGTGGCATAAAAAACAACCTTGGCATCCATTTCCAATATGATCTTTTCCAAGCCCACCTCTACAGCTAATTTTAAACCCTCCACCATAGCCAAAATATCAAGATGTAAAGGGTTGTTTATGTCAGGGAATTTCTTCATAGTAGCAGCTATACATGTGCCTACATGGTCTCTTTGATGGCGTTTTAGAGATCCCAAATATTGTAGCAAGCCAAAATCAACATATTTAGTTGTTTATCATGTCAGTCATGGCTTTCTTTGATCAGCCAATCTTTCAAACTAGGCATGGGTAAGGGGTTGTTGACCATATATAGTTCACTTTTGTTGACCACACATAGTTCACTTTCTCACAAGATGAAAAAATATGCTCCAAAGTTGCAGGATTATTTTTACTCAAAAAACAACACTTAGCAATTTACATACCCTCCTTAATTAGATTGCCAATAACACGAATAATAACTTTAGAAAGCCTCCAACCAAAATGCCTATATTTATTTGGAATGTTGTGCCTCCAAAGCCTTTTACAAAAACAAGAAACATCCTCAACTTTATCATCATAACCAAACTTATCTTTATGAAGTATGTGATAGAAACTCTCAATAGTAAATAAGCCTTTGCCCGAATAGAATCAGGACCAATTATCACTCGCTCTACTCTCACTAAGGTGAAATTTTAAAATCTCAATAACATCATTAGGAACTCAAATTTGCTTAATAAGATCTCTGTTAATGCAAGGATTTTTTATGAACAAGGTTTTTATTAATTAAATCATTTTCAAATATGTAATCTAAATCTCAAAAAATTAAATTCTCAAGAATATGGGCCTATTCTAAAATTATTTAATTATATGACTTGGGCCTCGAATGGTATCACTTCCTAAAAAAAATGCTTATGATTGGCATGATAGTGAAATATTCTTCACATCGTGAACCTAATGAAAGCAACAATCCTTAAAAATTTTATCACAATGAATTCTAATCACCTATACATAATGTTCTAAATCTTTAAGACTAACTCAAGTTCCCATCATTCAAAACATTTCATCATACTCTATATTCCACATGTGATATTCTAACATTCTTTGCGACACACAAAGAGAGACAAGGGGAATTTACAATGTTTCAAAATGAAACAACATCAAGTACCAGCTTTCACATATCATATCCATAAAAAAGAGTTAACGTTAAATATCAAACTTCCACATAGCCCATCCACAAAATCCTAGAAGGCTTTTGCGATCATAGAGCGACGTCTAGAGTCCAACAAAAATTTAAATTTACATGAGACATAAAAGGACCAACCCAAGATACAAGAGGGTTGGTATGAAGGGAGTCCGCTACTTTCCTAGACAATCACCTGCCTCAACTACTGACTCTAAAATATTGTAAATAATAGGATGAGTAAAGAAATACTCAGTGAGTGGATAACAATATCAATAAATCATAAGTTACATCATCTAGCATCATAGGGTCATCAAGAATTTGCAAAGCTACTTCAAATTCACATTCAAGGAAAATTTCATTCAAAATCCACACATAAGCAAAAACAATCCCTGTACCAACCGGATTGTCCACAGTATCAGTGGATTGTTGCCTGTGACTCCCCGGCCACATCCACCCTTATCGCTCTAAGAGAAGAAATCTCCACCCTTATAGTTGCTTTGATTCCTCCCATGGAGTGCACCACCATGAAACCAAGCATAACAATATTGAACATCATACAAGAGTTCCAACATACACTCACATAATAGCATTAATTATTATTTGTTTCCAACTAGCATCACCATTAACACTTAATTATTCCATAAATATCTTTCATCATCTAAAGATTTCAAGATTAATAATATTTAGCAAGATAAAGTCATTTAAACATATAAAATATAAGCCCTTGAAAATAACTTGAACAACATATCATCTAGACTTACCTCCATGAATTTCCTCCATGATGCTTGATGATAATATTTTAAAAAGGAGTAAATGGGATAATGTCATCACACTCACCTTAAATGTGGCACTAACAACCTTTGTTTTTTCAAGTTGTTAATGGAAATTGTGCTAAAAGATGACTCTAAAGAATCTCCTAAAATGCAATTAAAATGAAGATAAAAGAGTAAATTAAAAACTAAATTTTCTTGCAAGTTAAAACTGAAATTTTATAGGAAATTTGCTATTGTAACAGCCAACAAAAAGGCTAGGGACTATTCTGGAAATTCTACAGAATTTATGCCTAACTAGCAGCCAACAAAAGGCAAGGACTATTCTGTAAAATTCTACTATGTTTTTGTCTCCCAACATTTTCCATGAGCTTTCAGTAAGTCCTAGCCCACATTTATCAATTATTTGAGCATTCTGACTCTACATTTATCATCTAAAACCTCCTTGAACTAATTCAAAAATTAAACCAAGTTAAAACAATTTTGTTTTCTTCCTTTTTTTTCGTTCCATAGTCTGTCAGCGTTTTCTCTCTTTCTTTTCCATCATCTCTTGCTAATTATGCTTCTAAAAGTTCAATAATCAAGAACAAAAAATGTTGGAACCACCCCCTTACCTCTAAAATTAGAAATTCTCTACCTTTTCTATCTAGGGTTTTTAGCTATGGGGAAAAAAAAGAAGAAGAAAGGAAACCATTACCACTTACTTGAATCTTCATCGAAGAATGGGGAGACCAATGTGAAAGAGTGCAACCAGCAGAAAAGAAATAGAGCTCAGGCGTGAAGGGAAGTGGAAACCGAGAATGTGAAGGGGGAGTGATATCTTGAATGATATATATGTGTAGGAGGGATCAGTAAAGTGGCTGATATTAAAAATGAAAGAAAAAAGAAAATTTCATATGTATCCTTTGACTCCTTCATAAGTCAATTCTTCCTAAACTAATTAAAATTTTCATCTTATTGCACCTAAAACATGCTCATGTACAATATCAGGTCCCAAATGAAAACAAAAACCATTTACATAATTAAAATTTAAAATTTAAGCAAATAAGTACCACCATGAAACATAGCAACACACAAAAATTCTTCAACTAAGAATCAATTAAATCTCATTTTAAAATATAGTAACACAACATAAAATAATTCTAACTTAAAGCAACACACATAACATATTTCACCCCATAAATTCAAACATCAATAATAAAATTTCCACACACCAAAACTAACAACACACCCAAGGACTAGGATGTTACAAATGCTTAATGTTTTAAGTTGATGAAATTATACATAATGGTCCTTGTCTAACCCTGGGCTTATTCAAAAAAATTATTTGTGGAAGTATAAGACTTGGGCCTTAAATGATTCATGTTTTAAATTGTTGAAATTATATATCTTGGACCTTGTCATCAACTTAGCCCATTTCACTTAAGCTGGCTTCACGTGTTGTCCAAAAATTTGAACATCTTATTTGCTTTCAATAGAATGGTACATATGCAAAAAGCAGTGGCACAATCCAAGAATAAAGTATAAAGTGTGCAAAAGAAATGAGATGAAAAACTAGGAGACAAAATTCACACAGCAGTAATCTGATGGTTAATGGCATATATCTGACATCTCCCTAAGTCATAAGCTATATACCTCCTCTTTCTTGCAAACCAACAAGACTTTAGAAATAATTCACAGAGGAGCTTTTAATTTATCGCAACCCAAAATTCAAGCATGTGACTTACATATAAGTCCTAGGGTGTACTTTTGTGGTACCTAGGAAAGTCTCTGAACAATCCTAATAGCTACAACTATGCAAATTATAAATTCCTAAGAAAAGAGATTTACATAAATACTCATTATTATATAGGATGTTCATATGTCTTTTCCCACATCCCACAACAACAAGAAATTAAATGACAAAGTACAAAAGTAAATTACAGCTGAATAACAACAACAATTCTTAAATAAATCCAAACCTAGGTTGCCTATAGGGCTACAGAGCAATTCCTAAGCTTATACAAAATTTGGTTCCATAAACCCACCAATCAAAAGTAGAGTATATCTCCAAGAGTTGCTAATCCTCTAGCGGGAACTCCTCTTCCTTAACCAGTGTATCTGAAGAATAACAACCACAGAGGGTATGAGTTCATCAAAACTCATTGAGTAAATAACTATGCAATAAATTAAAATACAACATAAGTACAAATATCATAATCACTATCACAGTCAGAATAAGTATAGCAAGCACGTACTGGTGCAAATAAACACACAAACACATATACACTAAGAGTATCATGCAACAATGACATGCTATTTCTCCCCGTGAGTCTATGTCCTCATAAATATCACATTGAGTCGCAACTCAATGAAAATTTCCTAAGGGTCTACATTCCCCTAGTCTTAAATTTCTAGAGGTTCATCTACAAGGGATTTTCCTACCCAAAGATTTACTACTCGGAGTTGTGGAGGGTCTACATTCCCACCACCTCTCTCTTCCCTTATGCAAGCCATATACAAATACCACACAACACATTCAACAAGCAAATACAACTCCCAAACATAACTCACAATATAATTTTCCAAAGTCACACAAGAAATTCCATTATCTAGTTAATAACGTAAACTAGGGAATTTAATTCATTTAATTCCAATTATAATGTGAGTGGGATTTATATTATACTTGAGTAAATAAAAACTCGTTTAGTAATATCATTCACTCACCTTGATGCCGATAAGGATTTACCATAGAAGAAGTCTGAGAAATGAAGCCAATGTGTCTTTCAAAACCACCTTAAACCAATCCTGAACCATTTAGCCAACAAAGAGATTTTTGCCTTTGTGCTCAGCCCATGGCGCCAGCGTAAGCTCCCCAGGATTTCCCCCAAGAGGCTTAGGCCTCTACCCACTTGATGCCTGGCCGCTAAGCCACAGAGGTTACTGCCTCTAGGGCGCCTACTTTGTAACTCTCTGTTTTGCATGAAAACATACCCAAATCCTCCCAAAAATTCATCCTTTTCCTTCCTTTGTGTTTCTACTTTGGTTTTTGCTTTAAAATAAGGTTCATGAAGCTATTCAGAGCAATTAAAACTTCCCCAACTCAAGGAAAGATTGGTTCTATGGATTTTTCTTAAATTTCACAAAAATTCTCAAAAACTCCTTCTTCATTTTATTCCATGAAATCAACCTTGTTATTCTTCCATGAATTGGGTTTAACCATTTCCAGCGAGAATACCACGAGAAAGAAACAAAAGAAATAAGGTTTTAGCACCAACAATCCAAAATCCCATTTTTCCTCTAGGCATAAGCTAAAACCAAAAATGGAGAAGATGAAGGATGATGGAGCTTACCTCTAGCCTTAGTAACTCCGGTGAATCAGAAAGTAACTGGAAACAGGAAATCAATGGAAGAAATGGAAGAAAGGATGATGAAGCTTTAAAGCCAAGTAGAGTAAAAAAGAGAAATTTCCTCTGCCTTCTCAAATGTTTGACCCATGAAATGAGAGGAAGAGAAAAAAAAAAAAGGAAGACTTAAAGGCAAGTGGGTCAATGGGTAACCCATGGGTATCCATACCCAGTTGCCCAAAACTCAAGTGACCCAACTAGAAAAATTTCACAATAATTATATTAATACAATTAAATTCCTCTTTCTTCTACTTTTCTCAATCTATAGAAAAATTACAACACGACATTAAAATACCCAATCCAGTCATATATCACAAATTCCACAATCAATCATTCAAAAGAATAAATTAATTAAAAAAAATAAAAATGACTAATTTAAATAAAACAAATAATGGTGATTTAACGTTGTAAATAATGTAATACCCCAAAACACATGACCCTAAATTTGGCAGGTATTACAATTTAATAAAGGACAAAGTCACATAAGTGCATTAATGGAAAAAGACCATTGAAGTTTAAATGAGGGAGCCTCCTTCCTCAACAACTAGAATCCCGATTGAAGGCTATTTAAGATATTTTCCTACCACATGTTGGGTGACTACTTAGGAAAAAGTCTTTTTATCTTGAGAGCTTGAAACATTTTATTTCCCCTATTTTTTTGAGAGAGTGCTATACGTGTATTTCTCTGTGTGAGTTTATATCTCTTTGTGTTCTGAGTGAACAAAAAATCAACATATTGATTTTGTTGTAATTGAAATCTTGTGAGTGGGCTTGTTGAAGTTTCCAGGAATCTTGTACAAATTCTAGAGTTTAGTGTAAAAGCTTGTCGAATGATCCTCTTGGATAGAAGGGATTATAAAAGACCAAGGTAGGTATACCTTGATAAGTTTCCTAAGATCTTGAACAAACTTAGCATGACATTGGTGTAAAAATAGGTTGCTGATCCTCAGATGTTGACATTGCTAATTGTATCAGTTATTATTTCCCTTTTTATAAAAATTGTTGTGTGCTTGAGGAGTACATGTAGGGGCATCTTTCTAAAAGGTCTTAAACCACTATATATTGTGATGTTATCTCTTCTTTGACTCTAATTCGGGAACTTATTTTCACTCACCTCACAGTTTCTTATTAAGATTTCTTTTTAAAAATCTCAAAGTGATTCATATAAAACGAAGTTTTTCTCAGTATATTTGAAAAAGGATAAAGTTGATATTCATATTAGTTTTCTATATTTTTACTTTACAAAGTGCATCAAGCTATAGCCCTTTTATTAACCTATCTTTAGGATACTAATTTTGAAAAGATTTTGAAAAAATAAAAGAAATTTTCAAAAAGGGACTAGGTAACCCCAATTCAACCCCCTTCTTAGGTACAATATCTGACTAACATCTATGATTAGAGCTTTGGCTTCTAATTTGTGTAGGATTAACATCCCAGAAAGAAGATCCAAAAGATGAGTCAACAACCTAGAGATCAGGGATAGTGTGCTGATAGACCACCTTTCTTTGATGGAATAAACTACACCTACTAGAAGGCTCGTATAGAGATTTTTTTTAAGATCACAAAACATGCAAGTCTGGAGGGTGATTAAATATGGGTCACATGATCCTTTGAAGATTGTAGAGGGTATTAAGGTCCTTAAAACACATATTGAATGGACACATGAGGATTAATAGAAGATTAACTTTAAGGTTGTCAATTACCTACTATGTGTTGTAAACACTGAGGAATTCAAGAAGCTATCCAAATGTCCAAATGGAAAAAAAATGTGGGAAAAATTATGAATAACCCAAAAAGGAACTAATGAAGTAAGAAAGACAAAAACAGACACACTGGAAAAAGAATTTGACAATTTCAAGATGCAGAAAGATGAAACTGTTGAGGAGATATTCGACATGATAGGTAAAGTCACTCATGCGCTAGATTTAATAGGAGTAGTATACGAGCATGAAAAATTGTATGCAAAGTCCTACAAAATTTAACAGCACTTTAGAAAATAAAAGCTAAAACAATCGAGGATATGAAAAAACTGCAAACGAGCTCAAAAGAAAGCTAATTGCTTACTATAAGACATATTTAAAAAGGGGGATGGAAGAAATAAACAGAAAAAAGGAAAAATAAGTAGCTCTTAAGATTACCTCAACACTTAGAGAAGAATAGACTTCATAAGATGAATCGATAGATGATAAATATATTACCCTTCTCTCAAAGAAATTGTTCGACTTCTACAAGAGAAGATACATAAGTAACACATTAAAAAATAGAGGACCTTCAAGATAGAGTTGAGAAACAGTAACCTGCTATAAGTGCAAAAGACCTGGACACGTTTGTTCTGAGTGTCCTCAACTATAAAGGGCAATTACTATGGTTGTTGGTCATGATGGCAATAATTCATAATTCATTATTGCCTATGCCTTTATGGACTCCAAGAACAAGGGTACTTAGATGTGGTTCCTTAATTACATGAATACTAAAGGACTTGGGGGATTTTAGTGAAAATAGGTGAAACTTCATTTTTTACCAATAAAAAATGCTCGCCTATTATGTCATTTCTTTTGCATTGTTTGTTTATGATTGTTAGTTTTTGATTATTTGTTTTTGATTATTTGTGTTTGATTGTTGGTTTATGCTTTTACTTTTGATTGTTGGGTTGTGGTTGTTGGCTTCTAAATACTAGTGCTTCTATAGTCCTTGGTTTCCCATGGTATGGTGGTCCTAATTTCGAGGGTAATTAAGTCCATATTTTGAACTTTCAAGGACCTTTTTGTATGTGATTCTTGTTTTCCAAGGACTTTTGATTGAACTAAATGCTTTCAATATTTATCCAACATTCATTTTGTAGAAATTGAGGCATAAGTTGTTAAGGCAAGGTTTTAATGTTTTATAAATCCTAAGGTTTCTTATGAGATGTTTTTCAGTAATGCCAGCCATTTTGATAAGATTAGACTTATTATAAAGAAAAAAATATATTTGAGGTCCCTAGAGTTTCACTTAAGAATAATTTTAGTCCCTATAGTTTGAAAATAATGAATTTAGTCCATGTAGTTTCCAAAACCATGAAATTGGTCCCTGAGGTTAGTAATCGTTAGTCAACCATTAGTCAACATTTTGTCCAATACACATGGCGCTAACTAGGATGCTTATATCAGCATTAAAATCTATATTAGTGCTACACGTGTAACGCTTATGCTAACATGGCACCACATCAGCAATTTTTATTTTCTTATTCTCCCCTCTTAGTAGTAGCACGTGATATCAGTCTTTCCTTTTTTTTCTCTTCTTTTTCTTTTATCGAATTTCTCTATTATTGCTCGCCTTCGCATCTCCATCGTCTCATCAACCTTTGTCTCCCCTGTTCTCATCTCTTCTAGCATCAACACTATTGTCCTCTCCACCGTTGTGGTCTCCTCTTCTGTATAATATATGAATTTTCATAAAGAAATTTCAGAGCAAATCAAAAAAAAAATTTAAGAGAAAACCAGCAAGAAATTTCACAGCAAACCATCAAGAATTTCCATAAAGAAATTTTAGAGCAGACTAATCGAAAAGGAAGAAGATGAAATCAAAACTAGGGTACCTTTTGGACAGACGAGGAGAGGATAATGGAGGAGACCACAATGGCAGAGATAATGCCAAAAGAGAAGAGAAATAGGGAGACAACAGTTGATAAAACAACAGAGATGCAAAGGCAAGAAATAACAGGGAAAATGGATAAGAGAAAAAGAAGAGGAAAAAAAAAAGAAGAGACTAATATGGCATGTTACTGCTGAGAAGGAAGAAGAAGAAAAAAAAAATGCTAGCGTGGAGCCATGTAAGCATAAGTGTTACACATATGGCACTGACATGGATTTAATGTGGATATAAGCATCCTAATCAGCGCCATGTATATTAGACAAATTGTTGACTAACGGTTGACTAACCTATTACTAAATCCGAGGACCAATTTCATGATTTTAGAAATTACAGGGACTAAATTCATTATTTTCAAACTATAGAGACTAAAATCATTTTTGAGTGAAATTATAGGGACCTCGAGTATATTTTTACCTATTATAAAGAAGCTAATTTGGGATTAATTATAAATATTTTTTAGGCTTTGAAAATTAGGGTTTATATTTTACATAAACAAAAAGTTAGGAAACATGGTTTTATGTGTTATAAAGAAATGGGATTCATACCCCAGTGCTTTTCTAGGAGTCATATTTGTAAAATAGGAAGCTGATTATAAGCTCATATTTTAGCCCAAGATTAAATTAACATATTTTCCCTCTTTTTGTTTAAATTCAAATTTGGCAAAAACAAGCTATTCTTTGTATAAATGTGACTAGAGAGAAGACAATAAAGATGAAGTAAGAATAAAAATGGTGAGAACGACAAAGAATTAGAAAACATACATTGATGTTCAAAAAGAAAAGAATCTAATGGCTAAAGCAAAAATCTTATGGGTAAAGCATCCACCCCTTGAACATAAAAGAGGAAGGATCATTGCTTGCTTTTACTTTTCTCTGTCCGAGGAAAAATTTATGGAACAAAGTACAAAATCAAATCAAGATGCTGTGTGGTAAGATGACATAATCCCAAAGTCAAAGTATCATGTTGTTGGATAAAAGAGTAGTGTTTTTCTTCTATCAAGCCGCCACCACAAAAATAAATTTTTTCCTCCTCAAACCCATGAAGTTAAAATAGATGGAAGTTGAAGCATTTATGCAAAATGGAAGAGAAAATGGAGTATTTAATGTACTTTTTTTAACTATTGAGTTGCAAAAGTAATAAGAGGTTGAAAAGACTATATATTCCCCATATATATATATATATGAAGAAATGGAGAGGATAGGAATGGAAAAATGCAGAGATAGAAAGCTAATTTTCATCTTTTCCCTCTTGTTGAGCTTAAAATGAGTTATTTCCTTCATTTCATTGTTCGAGAGCAAGAGTATGGAAGAAGAACCCATCAACAAGAAGGAAAAATCTATATATTTCCTTTCATTCTATAGTGAAGCATAATGAGATTATATTACTCTTAGTGATGGATGGGGAAATTGTTGTTAGCCTTGTGTGAGCATTATTCTATATTTATTTAACTCCAAGGTAAGTGATATCCAAGTGGGGTTCTCATTGTTAAGTCTTTAGATAGCTTTGAGAAAAATCTAGGGTTTGAGTTTTTCGGTATCTTAGGAAAAAACCTAGGGGTTTGTTTGGTGTAAAATCCATAAGGGTTAATTATCTTGGGTGAAGAGGTTGTAAAGATAGGGAGAGTCTACTTGTTATAAGTTTACTAATATCTTGAGAACATTTAATAGGTTGCTAGTGTAAAAACACAGTGCTAATCCCCTAGGTTGAGGTTATCATTGTACTATGATTGTGAATATCCTATTTATAAAATTATCTTGATGTGTGCTTAAGAAGAGGATGTAGGACAACCTTTGAGAGGTTTGAACCTTTATAAATCTATAATGTAATTTTTCCATATTCCTATTCTTTTTTAATACTTCACAATAGTTCTTTTTAGAAAAAACTCATTTTCGAATTAGCCTCTTAAATAACCTTTTAAAGAGTCTTTCAAACATAATAAATCTTTTGCTGAATATATACTTTCAGTCCCTTGAGCCTACTAAATCAAAGGTTTTATTCAAAAAAAAAGGAAATTGAATTTTCATAAGCAAGAGAGCTTCAAATTGTTATGATTTGCTTTCAACCTTCTTACTTACAAAAACTTACCAAATTCTTGTTTTCCAAAATAGATTGATGAAAAATAGTTTTACAGAGATTTCCTAGCTTGACATTTCCTTTGAATTCATGATACTCAATTGATTTGAATCTTTTACTCATAAAAGAGGAACATCTTATTATTCTTTAGGAAAAAGTATACTTCATGTTCCTAACATTTACACAAGTTTCATTTATGCCCCTAACATTTTTTTAGTCAAATATGTCACACATGTTTCATTTTTTTTTTTTTGCAAATATACCTTTTTATGACACTATAAAAAAACTAACGAAAAATGTTGACTGGGTTGCCACGTGATAAAAATCATCTACCACGTCACTTGCCATGTGAACCCATCACCTGAAATTACAAAAATGTCCTTAATAATAATTTAAAAAAACATTTCTTTCTCTCTCCACCACATCTTGTTCTGTTCTGTTTTCACACACACACTCTCCCTCTAATGGTCTCTCTCTCTCTCTCTCTCTCTCTCTCTCTCTCTCTCTCTCTCTCTCTCTCTCTCTCTCTCTCTCTCTCTCTCTCGCACTTCTCTCTGTCTCTACTTTTAAGCACTCTATTTCTGGCCTTGTGCTCACTTCTCTCTGCCTCCGACATTCACCTTGCTTTGAAATCGCCTTTGCTTGGTATAGCTCTCGTTGAAAGTCCATAACAAAATTGTCCCATACCTCTATTTTCTCAATTAGTTTTTTCGATGCTATGCTCTTCTTCAATTGGTCTTTGTGTTCTCTTGAACTTATTTCTCCTGTGTTCAAGAGAAGACGAATGACTATGACCAAAAAAAAAAGAAAGAGAAGATGAATGACAATCTATATCCATCTGCATAACCTTCCTTGTATTATTACCTGCCAAAAAAGAGAAGACCATATCCAAGACTAATTTACTTCTCTGTAACCATAAGATCAATGAATTAATCTATCACTTTGTGCACTCTTACTTAGTCTTTCTTCGCCAAAACTTTTAAGTTGAAACTACTATGTTTCAGTATCTTCTCAATGTCCTCTATGGGAAGCCCTTTAGTTTCAAGCACAACGATATGGACAAAGACAAAAGCAACGACAACAAGGCAGCCAAATATCAAGGTGTATGTAGTCTCAATGGCTTTTGTAAGAGTCAAGAAGGTTTAGGATATAATCAGATTATAGATCCACAATGTAGTGGATGCTAACCCTCGATATGTTCCTCTATATCTCAGAGGATAGAGCTTTGAGTTGATAACCCATAACCCAAAATATCTCCATTTTGGGAGCCCACAGACCGATTGAAGAAGAACAGAGCATCGAAAAAACTGACTAAGAAAACATAGGTATGTGACGGTTCTACGAAGGACTTTCAGTGAGAGCAACACCGGGCAAAGGTGATTTCAAAGCAAGGTGGACGCCGGAGGCAAAGAGAAGCGAGCATGAGAATGAGAGAGAGAATGTGTATGTGTATGTGTGTGTGTGTATGCGTGTGTGTGTTTAAGGTTTAGGGTTTAGTGAAAGCAGAGATAGAGTGAAGTGCAAGAAACGAGAGATAAGGGAGAGAGAGAGAGAGAGAGTATGTGCGTGTACGTGTGTGTGTGTGTGTGTGTGTCTGTCTGTCTATCTGTGTGTGTGTGTGTCTATGTGTGTGTGAAAACAGAACAAAATAGAATAGGAGGATGTAGAGAGAGAGAGTAGTATTTTTTGTTTAAATTATTATTAAGGACATTTTTATAATTTCAGGTGATTGGTCCACGTGCCGGATGATTTTTGCCACGTGGCAACCCAATCAACATTTTTTATTAGTTTTTTTACGATGTTAAAAAAAGGGGGCATATTTGCCAAAAAAATGAAAAATGTGGGACATATTTGACCCAAAAAATATTATGGGCATAAATTGAACTTGGTGTAAACATTAGAGACATAAATTATATTTTCACCTATTCTTTATAGTGGGATGTCTGAAATAGAAAGCATCTAAATTTAAACTAAAAATTGTGTATTACCCAATTCAAGCCCCTTCTTGGATAATGCTTGCACTAACATAAGCCAACTCAATGACTCTTGATCTTTTAGCTTTGTCTGTGTTCCTATGTATTTAGTGTCTAGTTTTTCTCTTGTCTTTTAGCAGAGCCTAATTTTGCAAATTTTACTAGTGTTTGACGTTTATATTTAACATATAATCTATATATTGAGGACTATTTTGTGTATTATTAGGACTTTAAGGGACCTTTTTATTAGTAAATCGAAACTTTCAAGGACTATTTATTGAACTGAACATATTTGTTAGTAAGCATTTAATTCTAAATAATACCTACTAGTTTAAATTTCTGCTGTTACATGCAAGGGTTGCTGCTCGCTATGTAAGAGCTAATGCTAGGGGTTCATCATCAATTCTACATGAGGAACTTTTGGGTCAATTTCCACAAGCAATTCAATAACAAATAGGCCAACCACAATGGCAGACTTCAATGCCAACATGGAGAGGCTGATGAGAAAGAATGAGAAGGGATGAGCCTACCTAAACAAGTTGTCATCGCATCATTAGTAAAAGGCAAGACTTAGTCACTTCCTCAAGAATGACTCACTACTAAACAGAACTTATTGTGAGCAGTCAAATTCCAAGCCAGTGAAGGTGAGAGTGAAGCCCATAATTACAATAGCAGAGAAGTTGAGGTTGTAGATCACCAGGAAGATGAATAGGGAGAGGGAGAAAGCTGCTACATACCTGGGCTCCATTACTCCAAAGGCATAAAGTAGGCTAAAGCCTGCAAAAAGAGGGAGTGCAATGTGAACACCACATTGGGTAAGGGACTTAGAAGGTTTTAAAAATGAAGTATATTGTCAACAAGAAAGGTTGTCGTGGACCTTGGAGCATATAGTTGCTCATGCAATATGTGGGGTTTATGTGGCATCCCCAGTGAGCATGCAGTAGCATGCATGGCATTCAACAACCAGAAACCGGGGGACTTTCTACTTCCATGAGAAGATATGGTAACATTAAGTGCTCAAAGTGTGGGGGAGAAGGCTATAATGCCAGATGTTGCAAAGGGGCACCAACAGCTATAGGACCATCTTAAGCAAGGTTCAAAAAATCAGACCGATCATTGAACTGGTTGAAACACCAGTTCAAGGGTCAATAGTTAGAATATGGTCGAATCGCAGTCAAACTGGTGGTACTTAAAATATATTAAAATATATAATATATAATATTAAAAACACACACATACACACACACAATCATATATGTTCACCAATCTTAGATCTTCTCCTAATAGTTTAAATTTCTAGAGATTTCTTAAAAATACAAAATAATATTGAGTAAAAGTTCAAAAAAAAAAAAAGAAGAACTGGTTGAACCGATTTTCTATCAATTTAAACACTCACTAGTCCAAACTGGACCAGAGACCTGACCGGTTCATTAATTTTTTATTTGAACCAACTAGTTCGATCTGGTTCTTTGAACACTTATCTCAAGAAACACAAGGTTGCCTTCTAACCAGAGCCACATTCAACCGAGGGGGTGCATGAATTTTTGGCAAAAATTATACTTTTAGGTATAATATTTTTAAAATTTATATTTTGGTCTTAAATTTTAATTTTTTTTCTTTTTAACCCCTAAATTTTGGTTAAAATTACAATTTTATGTATATATTTTGAAAATTTACATTTTGACCCCAAAATTTAAACTTCCTTTTCACTTTTACCCCTAAATTTTTAGCTAAAATTACAATTTTAAGTACAATATTTTGTAAATTTATATTTTGACCCTAAATTTTAAATTTTCTTTTCATTTTGACCCTTATAATATTTTAAAAATTATATTTTAACCCCCTAACTTAGGGTCCTGGATACACCACTACTTCTAACTAGCCTATAAATAGTGTGGTAAGATTGCTAAATTATGTGGTAAGTTTGCCTTCTAACTAGTCTATAAATAGGGGACAACAGTGCAGACCTTTGATTTCTAGATGCTTCAGCTCCGTTGCCTATTGTGGAAGTTGGATTGCCTTGCAGTAGTGCATTAATGGTGCAATGGTGGTGGAACTCGAATTCCTCCCGCCAATCAATTCTAATTGTGAAGTCACAATAGTTCGACCAATGATGATGGTTGAGGGGTTGAATGGCTTCTTGCTTTCAATGTTTTTTTTTTTCCTTTTTATTATGTGTTACATTGTTATGGTAGTTTTAAATAAGTACGTATTTTACCTAAGTTTTGGGGGTATTTTAGTCATATGGTGTTTAAATTTTTCCTTCCCTCAGTTTTTTATATTAATTCAAGCAATGTAATAGTTTTCCTCTCCAATTCATCCTCATTTCATCGCAAATATGTTTATGGGCTTCTCATTCCATTTCCATCAAAACCCGTTCTGGTTCCTATTTCCATTTCTTTAAGAATGATTTTTGTCCACAAAACAGTAACACTATCAAACAGGTCAATCCATTACAAGTTAAAAAATAAATGGGTTGGCTCATTTAGTCTACAGGCTTTTTATTAAGAATTAAGATCATCTGTTTTGACCTGCAAATCACTCTAATTTAAATAATATAATTTTAAAAATTTTTAGTAAAAAATTCAATACTTCTTTATTAAAAAGTAATTTATATATGTAAAACATTATTTTTTTAATATTTTAAAATAACCAATAACTTTAATTTTATAAATATTTTTTAATTAACTATATTATATTTAAATTTAAAAATTTTATATTTATTTTTTAAAAAATTACAAAAATTTTCATATCTAAATTTATTATATTTATTAAATATAAAGTTATAAAATATAAAAATGTAATAATGTGTGATGATTTATACTAAATAATATATTTTTTTGTTAAAAAAAGAATTTAAAAAAGGGCTAAGTCGCGGACTAAATGAGTCAACTCTGTTTAGGTCAATTTTTTAAACGAATTTGTCTATTTAGACTTGTTTTTAAAACAAACTTATTTTTTAAAGTCAAACTCGTTTATTTACAAACGTTTTTGGACTGGCTCCCAGGCTAAAATGATAGTTTTACAAAACATACCCTTAATAATAAAATTATTTATCAATTTAACTTTTAGATGACTATTTGGGTGAAAATTATGATAAAAAATATCATAGGTCACCAAAAAAAAAGTTAAATATGACTAGACAAACTATTTTTGGGCCATTTTTTCTAATTTACTGTAATTTTTTAAAAGAATTTTGAGACAATGTAAATAGCAATGTCATCATTCTTTGCATTAGATGTCTTATCAGCATCGCTGGCATCTCATTATTGGGTTTTTTTTCATATATTTCTTTGCCCTTTTTCCCAGAAAAGAAAACAAATACGAAGTAAATTGCATAAAAGAAAATGCTGCACGTTGAATAGAAACTTCATCACTTCATCGCGCTAGAGAAAAAAAAAATAATCTTTCCAGTTGGTGCTCTGAGAAGAAACTGAAACCATGAACGTAGAAGAAGAGGTTGCGCGACTCAGAGAAGAAATCAAGAGGCTTGGCCAAGCCCAATCAGACGGTTCTTACAAGGTATACAAATTGGGTTTCCTTTTCTTTTAAATCTTGATGGTGTTCCTTTCAATTATGGGGGTTTCCAGTGTTAGCCTTCGACCCAGATTTTGAAATTGAGAAAGTTTATCTCGAAGCTGTCGTTTTTGCTCTGTGAATGTGCATTTTTTTTTTTCGGATCTAGATCATAAGGTCATGTATTGAGTTCTTTATAAGGATCTTAATTTTTGTTCATTGCTCTACTGGTTTTTTCTATCTTATTTGTATCCAACTCCGGATCTATGTGCACCTCCCACGCTTTTGAAGAAGAACATAGGTGAGAAATTTAGATTTTATTATGCCAATTGCATTTATTTGCCTTGATAATGAAAACGTAGAATGAAGATTAGTCCTCTTCTAACAGTTATGCACAGAGATATGAGATAGACACTTAAAGTTGTTTTGGATGAAGACAGTAAAAATAAAGGAAGAATTTATCCAATCTCTTCTTTCAGATGCGATGTAATAAAGGAAGAAAAGAATGCGAAAAACAATTATAAGGGACTTGGAAACCCATTTTTCCTTAGTTTTCTTACTCTCTGAAAGTGAGTAAAAAGCAGGTCAAGTGTTAAGTTTTAAAACCTATAACAATAAGAAGAAAGGAAGTAACAATCTTTGTTTTAATGGTGATATACTACAAGAAGCGCTTGCCTTTTCTTTGTATTCTTATACAAGTAGCATAAACAAGTAATTACCGATTTGTTTCCTTTAGATGAATAGGGAGCAATCAGTAAGCACCATTGTGTTTTCCATTATATTCCATCCTCTAATGTCTTATATCGCCTTCTATTCCTGACTCATTGAATATATCTAACGGATAAATGGATAGCACAGGAAGAAAGATATATCATTTATTCCTTCACTCTTTGATAGAGCTCTGATAACTGAATATTCAGTTAAAACACTGTCAGAACTTTGTAACAACTTCTGAGACAGTTGAAATATTACTTCAACCATAGACGCCACCTGGAATGGTCAATAAAGCTTGATTAAGTGAGCAAAGCAAAGCCTGTGGCCTTTTTTCATGTAATGACTTATTTGAAGCATTGAAACAGCCTTTCAGAATTCATGATTTAAATCCTGTTCTATTGAGCTTCTTCATAAAAGCACATCTTAAGAATTGGTTATGGTGTTGATATGATTCAGTGAGGCAGCAAGGTAAACACAATTTTACATGATCCTAATCATATGTGTTGGCAGACTTCAGATAGTTTGCACCGTTTATATGCATTATTTAGCTTACATAGTTGAACAGTGTATTAATTGACTGTGTTCTTGAGTTAGAAATGTAGTAATTGTGAATTTATTGCTAACCGAAATCATCTATATGAAAATTGCAATAGTACATTGTTCAATTTTAATCTTGAATCGGACTTGTTTAGCTGATAAAAACTGGAAGTTTTTATTTAGGTAGATCAAAGGCATGTTAGAAGTAGGTCATACTAAAATGATTATCGATACGCTTGTGTCCATTTATGGTCAGATTGGTCCACAAATTTTTTATAGACTTGGTTTACATAAGAATTTATCAGATAATACAATCATAAACATTAATATGCTTGGCATTGTGTCACCACTCTCTTGTGTTGAAAAAGATATGGCTTGCATTGTGAAGGTCACATTTGGCACACTGTTTAATGATGATGAATGCGCAAATATATTTGAGGCACTTGTGGGGACACTAAGAGCAGCAAAGAAGAGGAAAGTAGTGACATTTGATGGTGAGCTACTGCTACAAGGAGTCCATGATAATGTAGAAATTACGCTTAAGCCCTCCCCGCCCTCCCCTGCTGATGTTGAAGCTGCCAACTGATTGCATCTATGAAGGGTTAAAAATACTGTTGCGAGAAAAATTCTTAGGTATAAATTTTAAATAATGTAGCATATTTAATGGTTAGGATTCGATCTGCATGCTTGGAGATCACAATTAAAGTGTTCAAAATAAATCCTAACCATTATATGTACATTGTACCTAAGATTTTCTCCCATGTTGCTTGAGTCTTCAACTTGTTTTTGTGGTTTGTGCAATACTGTTTTACAGTCTTGTGTGGTTAGTGATTGTGTGGCAAGCGACTTTCAGAAGTGTATTTTTACTCAAAGCATTGTAAGTTTGAGCTAAATGTGAGTGTGAGAAAGATTACCAGATTTGGCAGCTATTATGCTCTGACGCTTCGTGTGCTTTCTGTTCAATCTTCAACAACATTAATCTACCATTAAGTTTTTTGAATCTTCCACTTGTATCATTTTATACAGAAACCTACTCTTTGTCAACATTATTATTAAACGAAGCTTATAATGTTTGCGATTTTCTTCTAAGAAATTCCATGGCATAACTCAAGGAGTATAAATCATTAAAAGCTTAAATCAATGCTTTAAATATTTTAAATGAGAGGTTAACTTAGTAATTCTAAAATCAGAGGCGTTAATGCAAATTTTTGAAACTTTAAAAGGACTTTGGCACCACCTACCTTTGGTGGCTAGGAGAAGTAATTTTAGACACACAGTTTTCAAATTAATCCTATTGATATACTATAAAAAGGAATTTTAGCATAAGTTTAAATAAAATATGGTGAGTGCAATTTCCAAACACTTCCTAGGGACATATTTGTATTTTAGGGTTATGTGTTTTCTTCCTTATCTGCACTCGCAGGATCTTATCCCAAAGCCAAGAGCAAAGAAACTCAGCCTCAACTTCCTTTTAACTGTTTAAAGGGAACGTGCTTTTGCTGCAAGAGAATGGACCCAATTACTCGTTCTATTCCTCTATAGTTCAATCATATGCCATGACGCCCTTCAACTGCATGAGTATTTGATTACAGAGATCTTAAAGCATTTTCTAAATCAGGAAAAAGAAAATAAGTGTTATGATGAAATGCTTATTGTTAATTGAGTAATTCCTACATAATAAAGGGATTTGAGTTGAATCAGTACAGAAATGTTCGCTGAACGGCTTGAGCTAAATTGATTAGGCGAAAATGACTGATTGGGCACAATACAAGAGTAACAAAACCTGAATATTTCCATTTTAATATACATGGTTTGTGGTAGGGGCCAAAAAGGAGTAGTAACTAGAAGAACAATAAAAAAAGGCCATCCCTTGGGTGTTTGTCATGAAGATCCAGTGAGAATAAATGCTTGAAGAAGGCTCTGTGCTGCTTGGGTTTCATCAGGTGTACCGGATATGACAATGGTCCTATCTCTTGTTCCAGGACGAGGTTCATGAACAATAACCTTGGCACCTGAAATCTGATGAAGAGAATAAAGTTGAAGTTACAAAGGAGAGAAAAATAAGATGCTTCGAAAATATCTTTTAAGCAACAAATTATGCCGTTTGCTTGAAAGATGCCAAAATCCATACAATAGAACGGGCAAGATAAACTACTGGGTCATGTTTAACCCAATGTAAATATGTAGCTTTCAGACAACATTTTACTTGAAAATTATTTTCTTCAGTTGGGCGAGTCATTAGACCTCGATCAGTTACCACAAGTACCTGACTTATACTAAACACCTTGATCATTTAGTATTTCTTTTTTTTGTTTTTCCCTAGTAAAAGATTTCAAAACAAATAAACCAATCATGAACTGGCTTTAGTGATCACAAATGCAAATTCTAAGATCAACATGAGGAGCTAATGATGGGCAACTAAACAAGCACAAATGTGCATGTGCTTCTGAGTTTGAATACCTTTCTCAAACGAGCCAGATTGCTACCATTTTCCCCATACACTGAGCCGATAACATCATCAGGAACAACAATTTCCACAGTTGTATTAGTCACCATGGCAGTTTTGCTTCCGCTGTAGAGGGAAAAAAATAACAAGACATTAATAGTTTGTGGCATCTTATTTACAGTTTACCACTTAACAGAAACTGTGTGCTATAGACTCTAATATGCTACAAATTCACTCTAAAGCCACAGTTTCAAAAAGAGAAAAATGAGCCATAATCCCAGAACAATTGATGTATATGATAGTCAAGTATAATAATGACAAAAAGACAGCAGAGTGCCAATAAGCATAACTGAATTTGAGTGTCAAAACAAAAGGTTCCGGTTAACATTACATCATAGGCACAAACAATGTGCAAAGTGCTGCAGAACTCAAAGATAAATGTTAAATAAACCAGCCAGAACTGACTGGTTCAATTGGTTGCCCTATGAATCAGATTGGAGAACCAGATGGCACTGGTTCTTGAAATCTGTCAAAAATTCACCTGTACTGATGTGGGGGACCTTTTAAGGTTGCCACATGGTAAATCCATAGAAGAAAGTTGGAAATGGCACACGCAAGAATAATACCTGGTTTCCCAGGTTGCTCAGCAAACCACCCAGCCTAGAGACCAACGCCTCTGTGGGGATTTACTTGTAAAATCATTCTGTATAATATAATATCTACCACATTGTAAAATAGTTTATCAAATAAAGTAAATGTATATGAAAATATAATATAATAACTACATTTTTTATTAATTGTCATAATTATATCATATTAAGATAAATTTAAATGATATGAAGCAAAAAACTTAGTTTCAAAGGAACCCATATATTAATAGCTTTGCATTTTCACAAGTCTAATGCACTTGTTCACCTGCCGATTTCTAAGCCACCTTTCAGAGAAGTCAATCCCCTGCCCATATCATTGATGCCTCTCGAATTTATCCCAGAAACAACCTGCAGTCAAATTTATCCATATAAATAGGGAACAATTTGAAAGGGAAAAACAGCCAGCAGGAAGAAATAGAAATACCCTTGGTGCCCATGATCCTGGTGAAGAGGGATTATCTAAATATCGAGAAACTACTTGATCTATGTTTTGAGACAAAGTATGTCTGCTCAGACTATGAGAAACACCAATGGCTGGTTGGGCTCCAACAGGAACAGGATCCCTCAGTCTCCCATGAGGGCTGGCATCAGCTAATACTGAGGAAATGTTCTTTGTTCCAGCAATGTTCTGTGTGCTGGCAAAGAGATTATCTCGTAACCTGCCAGTTGCATTATACAATGCATCTTGAACATTTGAAAACTCTCCGGATATCTGAGGGGGGGAAAAAAAAAAAGATATAGTAAACTGCATATATTGGGAGTGGGGGCAATACAATAGTAGCTTTATACTCTGGAAAATAAGATAGGTTATCCTGCCCACTTCAAATCAGCGAACTGACCAAGAGAAGAAATGTTCGTATACAATAAAATTCCATAATACATTAAAGCTCTACTAGCAGGATCTTGAAATGCACTGGTTCTGTGAGTTTAGGTCCATTACTTCCTTAATGCTATAGCAGTTCCTGTAATTACTTTTTAAATGGAAAAAAGCAGTCTCTATAATTAATATATGAATCATTAAGGATATCAAGCACCATCTTTTGGCTAGTCTGAACTAAGTAATCTGAAACAGAAGTATTAAAAAATGCCCCACAAAGGCACAAACAGTCAATAGTTGGAACTTGAAATAAATCAAATTAAACCTGCTACAGCAGCTATATCTCCTGCAACAGGCAGAATAGCATATATTTATCTATGCCAGAGATGTCTTCATGCATATATGGTGGGTGTCAATCAAAATAATCACTAGCAAGAAATCAAACACCAAAACAAACATTTTTCACTGATCTTCATTTCATAATTGAACAAGGCCTAGCTGAGAGAATTAACATATTTTAAGGGGAAAAAAAGGTTTTTGTTTTTTAAGTTGCAAGAGTCAAGATACACAAAATGACAATTCAAAATTATAAATAAATTTTAAAAAAAACTTCAACATCTTTTGATTATATGAAACAAATTAAAATATATATATATATATATACATACATATATATATATATATATGCACACCTGTACTAACTGATTGTTATTTGATGCACACTTTGGAACCTGGTCTGTCCCAATTATTTTTATACTAGCTCCAGTTGCCTTCCGCATTTCTGAGACTATTGATCCCCCTTTTCCCAGTAAACAACCAACTTGGTTTGATGGGACAACAAGTCTTGCAGTTACAGATGACCCCTTATTTGATCCTGAGTCTAGCCCCTTCTCAATGCCTGCTTCAACAGACCTGGAGAAAACAAGGACAACAGCCTTCTGTGCTGGGGAATATCTTGATTCAGGATTCTGCACAACATCAAGACACCACCAAATAGGGGGGGAAAAAACTATAAGAATAGTAATGAAAAATGAATTACAAGAAGCAGAAGTAAAAATAATTATATTTAACATACCTCAGAAGCAGTAACAGTGATCAATCGGTCCTCACATTCAGCTACTGCAGGACCAACACTTATAGTAGCCCCAGTCTCATTCTGAAGGGCTCTGATAATACTGCCACCCTTACCAATAACACCACCAACCCTATCATTGGAGCAAAGAATTCTAAACGAAACTTCCTGCTGAAGTGTTGTTGGATCCAGGGATGAGACTCTGTTTACCTCAGATGACATTGAATGAACTCCTGAGGCATAGCCACCAGGTATAGTAGATAGTGCAGAGCTTCTCTGCAGAAGATGATCTACATGCAGATCAGATAAAGTTTCACGTGGAACTGCAGTTAATGTCTCATGTGGAATTGCAACAAAACTTTCAGGCTGAACCACTTCATAAGGTTTGCTTCCCGTCATCTTCGTTCTACCAGGTGGTGGAAAATCTTGAAGACGGCGAGAGACAGCAACAAGTGCCTTCTTTACAGACTGCACATTGCCTTCTATCTGCCACAGCACCAGACAATCTTTCCTTAGTACAAAAAGATAACTTTACTGACTACATAATAAAGTGAAACTTGGTAATCGATTATCACGAGTTCTTTCATTAGTTTCTCAGGGAATGTTACAATTCTCAGCCATGAAATAAAGTCCTGTTTTACACACACCTCCCATATATAGCATACTACCTATGATGCACCCAGTACCAGGAAAGATTAACCTAATCTAACTTTAAGATATGGCAAGTACTCAATTAAATTAATTCATGACCTCTTTTAACTTCCTATACAGCATAGTGTCAAAAATAGCTGTGGCGTTTCAAGCCTGAATCATCACATAAATTATACCAATAATGAGCTAGGTAGTTATTCAATGAGATTTTATTCCAAGAAGCTACATTAAAAGTTGACCTTAATCAACAGAGGCCAATTTAATTTTGCATCCCAAAGTTGGTACAAATTCAAGTTCTTAACCCAAAAAAAAAAAAAGGAAGAGAGAGAAGTTGGATTCAAAGATTTTTAAGAAAATGTCAAGTGAATGCTTCAATGTCAAGAAAACCCAACCAATCCAACAAGCAAAACATTCAGATTTTAGAGACTTAAAGCTCTCTCATTGCCAAGCCAAGAAGGTAGCCACGTTTTGAAATGAGAAGACTATCACACGGGTCAAATAAATTTAAAAATAAAATAAAATAAAATTGCCCAATTCCCATGTTATACATGACAAAAACAGAAATATTTTGTGTGAGAAAGTCAAATAAATGAACACATCTCGCCCTTCACAGATGTTTAAAAAAAAAAAAAGGCATATCATCTCAAATTTTGTTGCATAGTTTCACCAAGGTGAATGATTTTATGAATTACAGATCATTTTGTGTATACCCACAGCTCTCAACAGTAAACAACAATAAAATCAACCACACCTTTAACTTGGAGCATATGAGGCCTTTAGAGGTGCTAATGATTGATGATGTTCTCTTGCCATAAAAATCCTATCTATATCCTAGACAACATAAAATACCAAAACTCCATCCCAATTTTTGTCAACTTTCAAGTAAAACAAAAATTATCTAATGAAAGCAATACTTTTTGGAACGTTAGCAATTGAATGTAGTACTTTGAAAATTCCTAATTTCTCCTAACCTCCAAGCAAACACAAAATCATGAAACCTGAAGTTGATCTGTGACCCTCTACCTCTAGACTAGAGGCAACGGCCTTTCTACCTTCAATAGTTCACTTGGAAGTTTCTTCACATCAAAAAAACCTTATATTTACCAATTCTTACATAAAATTCTATACAAAGTCAAAAATGAAACAAATAATCCTAGTACAATCAACTAACCATTGACAAATCTTATCTGCTGTTTCATTAATCCAAACCCATAAAGAATTCAAACTCATTCGCAGTATTAAGCTGGCCTCTCATGTGTGCAGTCTGCTTAACACTAAACTTCACGACTATGAAAAAGCAGACTTATACAAGCACTACATTACAGTAACTTTCACTAGTAAGAGCTGGTGGTAACCATCTCACCTCAATCATTTCGTCGGACGAGGCAGTGCAAGATGGCAACTTGTCAGTCAAAACTCTAATTTTACACCCTGTGTCCTTCCTAATCTTCTCCACAACCTTTCCTCCCTTCCCAATAACCGACCCAACCTGTGCTGTATCCGCCAGTAGCCTACAGGACACTACCCCATCCCCCACTTCAATGCCATCTGTCTCCGCCGCAACATCCAGTATCCTCTCGAACACCTTCAATAGCGCTTCCTGAGCTTTCGAAACCTCAAGACCATCTTCATCGCTGCTGCCGCCACCATCTCCATCGTCACCATTCTGCTCGGCCGGCTTCATATCCGAATTCTCATTCTGGTTTCTCAGAAAAACCTTGCCGCTGAGAGCACTCGGCGCAATTACAAGGACGACCCGGTCCGGAGAATCGGGTGGGGCATCTTCGACGCGGATCTTGGCCCCGGTGACTTGCTGGAGATTCTTTATCACGCTGCCGGACTTGCCGATTACGCCGCCGATTCGAGAAGCATGGCAGAGCAAGCGGAAGGCCACGTGACCGGGGGGAATACTGAGGGGTGGCGGTGGATGCTTGGACTTGGAGCGCTTGGATGATCCGTTTGCTGAATACGGGTTCGGGTCGGCCATCCCAGTCTCAGTGTACAATATCGAGCGCTTCTTCACAGGTGGAGAGAGAAAGCTGCTTCCCATAATCCTCCTCCCTCTCGCTGTCTCTGGTGAACACACTCTCTCTCTCTCTCTCTAAATATCTATAAATTAAATGTATCAACTCTCTCTCTCTCTAGATTATTTTACGTCTTCTGCCTTCGTGTAGCATTTGTCTCGCGCTCGACGGAAAAAGGTGCAGAGACAAAGAGGAACAAGATTAGAGAGAGAGAGAGAGAGAGAAAGTCTCGTTTACTAAAATGCGCGGCGAGAGCGTGGTGCGTTGCGCAGTGCGCTTAGGGTTTGTGAGCGCCCCCGATGGATCGCTAGACATACGACGTCGTTCCTAGGTGAGCAATTGCGGAGAGCCCTGGATTTTATCGACTATTTGTTCATTTTATATACGAGAAAGAATATAAAAAGTTTAACTTTTTGATAAATTGAATTTTTATGGCCAGATAAGTTTAAAATATATGCACAAAAATATAAAAAAATTTCATAAACCGTAAAATAATTTAACGATGAAAAAAGTTCTACATCTTGAAAGGTAGGGTTTTTCCATAGATTTATTCTTTAACAATGAGATATGTAAGTAACAAGAGATATTAGATCCAAAATCTTTATTTAAATTTCTATCATGTCATAAACCAAAAGCAAAAAAGAAAAAAATGAAGACAATGGTGATCCAGAAAAAACTAATCTTCTGATTATATTGTTTTTGGACCTGGACCGGCTGGGTCGACTAGAGACCCACTTAGGTATTGGCTTGGGTCGGGTCTCAAAAAAGATAATTGTGTAAACAAACTGGCTAAGACTCAGTCGGATCTTAGCTAACCCGTTGAGCTAGCAGCTTGAATAATCCGCTCTTTTTTTTAAATGTAATATTTACTAAATTAACTTGTAGCCCTCCACCCAAGCCCAGGCAACCTCTTCGAACTAATTACCAATCTTTGAATCCACCTCCAATCACTAATTACCAACTGCCAAATTAGTCATTTCAGTGCACAATGACCAATCACCTCCACAATTTAGTGAATGACGAAGGCCACCAAAGGTGCTCTTCGGATCCACTTCCAATCACTAGTAACCAACAATCAAATCAATTGATTTTAGTGAACAACAACCAGTCACCAGTTATCAACACAAATCAATCAATTCGAAGTAGAGCACGAATCGTAGGAGGAAGCAGAACAGAGGTGAGAGTCTTGGCAACAATTAAGAGAGACAATTGGGAGAGATGATCAGAGAGAGAAGCAGAGAAATCAAAGAGTTGAAGGGTGCAAAATCAAGGGAGAGTTTGTTGTCAGTCTTGTCACAAAGGTAAATCTCTGAACCTCATTCTCATATATTTTTCTTGTGATTTGGACTTTCGATTTGTTTTCCCCTTCTTTTGATCAGTTTTTCTATTGAAGATCTAAACAATTTGTCATAAATGCCTTCTTTTCGATTCTGAGTATGTTGAGTTGTGATGATTGATTCTGTAATTGGCGTTCTTTTATCATGGATATGATGCATATTTTTGTTCCAATGTCAAATGCTTCTTAATAAAAGAAGATTGATGTTACTCTAAAGTTCATTTTCCATGGAATTCACCTGTTGTTCTACATTTCCACATAATTAAGATGAACTCATGGAAATGTTGAATTGTTAACTTGTTTTTTTTTTTTGGATCAATTTCCTTTGAAGGGATGATAGTGATTTGTTTTCTTTGGATACCTTAAATTAATGTTTTTGGAACAAGCCCAGTTATTGACCTAGGTTGGCCTCTGAGTCATTGGTTCAACCGCCCGTGTCATTGGATCAATTAACTAACTGGATAAATAAATTAAAAAATTAATATATATATATATATATATATATATATATATATATATATATGATAGAAATGGCTAGCACCCAAGAGGGGGTGAATTGGGTTTAAAAAAAATTGCGAAAACTTGATGGAAGTTTAAGAAGTTTTAAAAATAATGTCAAACTTTTTATGAAAGTAAAATAAGTATGATCAAAATGAATAGATATAGAGTACAATTAATCAAAAACAATTAAAGAGATGAATGAATATAAAGTCCAAGAAAGTAAAGAACATATAAATAATTAAAAAACAAGGTAAGAGAAAATCAAACAGCGAGATTTATACTGGTTCGGCTTAAACCAAGCCTACATCCAGTCCTCAAGATAACTTCTTGAGTGTTTCACTATAAACCACAAGTTTATGCAATTGGGCACTTGTAAGCCACTACAACATAGAGATCTTTTCTTCCCCAAGAGTGTCTCTCCCCCTTACAATATTTTTTCTCTCAAACACTAACTCAAGAAACCAATCCTTGAGCAACTAAATTTGAAGGCTTAAGGAAAATAATGGTGGACACTATCAAAGTGTAGATAACGCAGAAATTAAGCTCAGAATATTTCTCTAGCAATTTAGAGAGAATGTGTAATATCCCAAGAATTTATATGAATATTTAAAGTCTGATTTGAAGTTTAGTGAAAAATTTAATTACGTGGAAGATTTTCTTTTTGAATTATGAAGAAAATGTGGGAATAGAAATTTTTATTTTTAATTTAGGAAATTTGTACAAATTCTCAAGGACTAAAGTGAAAAGAAAAGAAAGTATAGAGGACCTTTGAGAAATGACCAAGTAGGAACCCGAGAAGAAGAATAGAGCTTATTGGAATGAATTATGAGTCTGGTACCGAAAGAATGATGGATTCGAGGTTAAAGTGGTATTTGAGACATCGAGAGGGATTAAAGTGAACAAATCTTATAAGCTAAGGTGGCTGTGAGCGATTTTATCGAAAAAGAAATCGGTGGGGCCCATGCATATACACTCCTCTCTTATTCTTCTCATTCTCTCTTATTCATTTTTTTCTATCTTCCTCCCGTAGCTCTCGGCTGAGGATCCCAATTTCTTTTCTTCACCTCCATCCATGCCAAATACTTAAGGAAGGAAGCCTTGGAAGTTAGGAGGATTGGTAAGTTGATGTTCTTCTTCTTCTTCCTCTTATTACAAGATCAAATCCTTGGTTATCATTTTTTCAAAATTTTTGTAGAATATTTTAATGGATGAATTTAAGTGTGGATGTTAATCTAAAACATTCCTAGGTAGTTTATGATGTTATTAGAACAAGAAATTTGGAGAAAACTAGGAGAAATTCGTAGAATTTGGATATTTGAAAAAAGTTAGTGTTCTTGATGAAATTTTGAGATTTGAGCTTGGATTGTTGATAGAAATTGGGGGTTTTGGTGTTAAAACACTTCTTAGACATTAAGGATGAAAACCCATGGAAGAAATCAAAAGAAATGTTGTTTTAGATATGATTTTAGGATTTTTGGATGAAGAACATGAAGAACATCAGAAATTTTCCCCAGAAATTACTGTTCACCGAGAAAATTTTTCCAGATTTTCTCGTTACTGTAGCATTGACTCGGTCAACGTTACTGTAGCATTGACTCGGTCAACGTTACTGTAGCTGCGTTGACCGTTGACCGTTACTGTAGCATCAGTTTTTTTTTTTAAATATCGTTGAAAAGCTCTTTGAGTCTAGTTTCCAATGGTATAAGTTTCATCTGGATATTCATTACCAGTTAGAAGTTATGATTTGAGAAGTGGATGAAGGTCGAGAGTAGTAGTAGGAAATTTCTCTATTTCGTAACCCTGATGGTTTTTATCTGGTTACAATAGGAATGGTCAAAGTGCAAGGTGGGAGTGGCGAGAGCGTGAAATCCAGGTGAGTGGGTTAATACTTGCTATGATTAAATATCTGTTATTGACTTTTTGCATCATAGTGGAAATATGTTGTATATCCAAGTTTGAAGAGGATGATGTTTAACGATGAGGCATAAACAATTGTGGAACGTGTCTGGTAATGTATATAATTATATTTTCTTATTTTCCCATGAATTGAGGTTATATGATGGATTGTGAATGACATGTGAACTGAGTTGAATAATTGTTCTATTTTATGGGTTATGTTATATACATGCTATGTTGCTGGAACCACATTGATTATGTTGTGGCTTGAATTGTAAATGACTGAGTTGTGTATGTGGCTCAAGATTATGATTGAGGATGTTTTTATATGTGATTGTGATTGTGTTTGACTGGAAAGGAAAGGTATGGTGGTGCACCCCATGGAGAAATCTATGTGAAGTTATAAGGGTGGAGAATATAAATGGAGCGATAAGGGTGGATGCGGCGGGGGCCGCGGGCAACGATCCAGAGGTATTCTGGACGACCCGGTTGGTACGGGAAATGTGTGTGAAATTGATTTCATCGATTGCTGTTGTGAATTTTGAATTATATTGAAATGCATTTGATTTACTTGGATATTATTGTGAAGTATTATGAATAATATTATATCATATGATGATCGATCTACGTATGATTGCTGCATGTTATCATTATGATACATGATTTTTTTTGTCATAGTGTTGTGTTATCTACTCACTGGGCACGTGGTTTGCTCATACCCCTCTTATTGATATTTTTTTTTCAGAGTTGACAGTTGAAGGTAAATATCGGAACAAAGAATTATGGATCCTTAGTCCATGATTACCTTTTCATTTGTTCAGGATAAAGGTATAATAATTAAGTTTTATTCTAAGTTGTATAAATCTAGAAATCTCTGTAATCGGGTAGGTTCATTCAGTGATGTAATGTGAGTAATTGTAGTATGTATAGAGAACTCGTTTTGGTTGCATGAAAAAGAATTGTATGATTTTTAAGAGAAAGATAGGCTTACGGAGGTGAAATGAAATTCACTTTCCATGCCGGTCACGTACTCAAATTTTGGGACGTGACAGAATGAAACTCAAGATAATATGAGAAATGAACAATTGAAGCTTGATACAAATGGTGTTGTGAAGTCCCCTTTATATAGTGAAACCTTACTGCTACAGTGACTGCTTTAGTCAGAATTGCTACAGTAAACTTCATCATCATTTTTCAACCTTTCTACAACAACCAAAAAATTTTATCAACCTTTTTCAACAATCAATATTCTTTTTCAAATTTGCTACAGGAAAAAGTATTCTTTTTCAAAGTTTATTACAACCAATAAACTTTATCATACTTTTTCAACAATCAAATTTCTTTTTCAAAAGTGCTACAGTAAAATATATTCTTTTTCAAATTATATTACAACACCCAATAAACTTTATCATACTTTTTCAACAACCAATAAACTTTATCATACTTTTTCAACAATCAAATTTCTTTTTCAAAAGTGCTACAGTAAAAGATATTCTTTTTCAAATTATATTACAATACCCAATAAACTTTATCATACTTTTTCAACAACCAATAAACTTTATTAAAAATCAATTTATACTACTATATTTAAATATATAAAGCATTAAATATATTTGGGCTAAGAAAGATTGAATCATGCATTTAGGCCAAGAAGATTAAATCATACTATTTGTACTAAGAAAGATTAAATCATACATTTGGGCCAAGAAGATCATTCATCTGGGTCAAGAAGATTAAATCATACTATTTGGGCTAAAAAAGATTAAATCATACAATTGGGCTAAGAAGTTAAATCATACTATAATTCTCACATATTTGTCATCATCAAAACTTATAGCATAATACATTAGAGCTAACAATCTCCCCCTTTTTGATGATGACAAATCACCAAAGAAAAATATGTTACAATGTAATAATCATTATACAATATACACATATTTTTCTTTCCATACCCTCCTCCCCCTATTTGACATCAACAAAAGGGTATAAGGAAGGCAATATATAAAGGCTAAAGCATATTCCTTCTTTAAGCAAGAATATCATATGACGTCATAGGGTAAAATTTTATCAAAACTTATCATTGATATGCCAAAAATATATAGTTAAGGAAAACATTGCATGTTAGATAAAGTGAGCTTAAAGATATAGAGGATTTAAGTATAGATTAGGCTCCCCCTCAACCAATGCATATTAAACAAATGTGATTTTCAAGATGTATTTATATATGTATCTTGAGGATGAGCACCTGCAAAAATTTTGACAACCACTCTGATGCTTAAGTTAGTAATGTAAATCAAAGATTAAAGGCAAAATTTAAAAATCATGCAATGGAAAAATAATTTTTAAAGTTCATTTGGATTTGTCATCCCAAGTTCTCTCCTAATAAAGTTGAATCTATCTTCAGCAAGAGGCTTCGTGAAAATGTCAGCTAACTGAAAATCCGTTTGCACAAATTCAAGAGAGACATCTTTCTTTTGAACATGATCTCTTATAAAATGATGTCTTATTTCAATATGTTTAGTATGTTTAGTTCTTGAGTGCATGACAGGATTTTTAGATAAGCATATGGCACTTGTGTTATCACATCTAATAGGTATGTTTTTAAGAAATACACCAAGATCCTCTAGTTGTTGTTTCATCCACAAGATTTGGGCACAACAACTCTCAGCTGAAATGTATTCAGCTTCAGCTGTGGATAAAACAACACTGTTTTGCTTTTTACTAAACCAAGAGACAAGAGAACTACCAAAGAATTGGCAAGTTCCACTTGTACTTTTTCTATCTGTTTTGCTACTCGCAAAATCTGCATCAGAGTAGCCAATTAAAAAATTAAAGGATCCTTTAGGATACCATAAACCCATTTGAGATGTGTCAACCAAGTATCTAAAAATTCTTTTCACAGCCTTAAAATGAGATTCCTTAGGGTTAGTTTGAAATCGTGCACACATGCATACACTAAACATAATATCGGGTCTACTAGCGGTTAAGTACAGTAGAGAGCCAATCTTACCTCTATATTTCGTCACATCAAATGGTTGACCTCTTTCATCCTTGTCCAAGTTTGTTGAGGTACTCATGGGAGTAGCAATTGGTTTTGCATTCTCCATGTCAAACTTTTTGAGCAACTCTTTTGCATACTTGGTTTGGCCAACAAATATTCCATTATCCATTTGTTTGATTTGGAGCCCAAGGAAGAAGTTGAGTTCTCCCATCATTGACATTTCAAACTCACCTTGCATGATCTTAGCAAACTCTTTACACAAACTTTCATTAGTAGCACCAAATATTATATCGTCAACATATATTTGCACTATAATTAAATCATGCTTTTTATTTTTGAAGAACAAGGTTGTATCGACCTTTCCTCTTGAAAATCCATTATTTAAAAGAAATGAACTCAATCTCTCATACCAAGCTCTAGGAGCTTGTTTGAGACCATATAAAGCCTTTTTCAATTTAAAAACATCATTTGGCTTATCATGATTTTCAAAACCGGGAGGTTGTTCAACATAAACTTCCTCCATGATATAGCCATTTAGAAAGGCACTTTTCACATCCGTTTGAAATAGTTTAAAATCATTTATGCATGCAAATGCCAATAACATTCTAATAGCTTCAAGTCTAGCTACGGGTGCAAAAGTTTCATCATAATCAATGCCTTCTTCTTGGTTGTAACCTTTTGCAACAATTCTAGCCATATTTCTAACCACTATTCCATTTTCATCAAGTTTGTTTCTAAAAACCCATTTTGTGTCAATTATTGGATGATCATTGGGTCTAGGAACTAATTCCCAAACTTGGTTTCTTTCAAATTGATTTAGTTCTTCTTGCATAGCTAAGATCCAATGTTCATCTATAATTGCATCATCAATATTTTTTGGTTCAACTTGAGAAAGGAAGGCTAAGTGGTTACAAACATTCCTAAGAGAATTTCGTGTTATTACCTTTTGAGAGGCATATCCAATGATGAGCTCCTTAGGATGACTTTTTGCATACCTCCAATCCTTTGGAAGATCATCATTGTTGCTTGTTGGTTCCTCTTGTGGTTTCTCTTCTTCTTGTTGCTTTTCTTTTTCTTGAGGCTTCTCCTCTTCTTGTGGCAATTTAGCACCCTCATCATGATCATCATCATTTTTTGGTATTATTTCTTGCTTCTTCCTCATTTTATCATCTAATGAAAGGTCTTTGAAGTAATATAACACTTTATGTTGATCATCACAATCTTTAAGGGAATTGTTAGATTCATCAAAAACAACATGCATAGATTCTTCAACAAGTAAAGTTCTTTTATTATAGACTCTATATGCTTTACTAGTACTAGAATATCCAAGAAAAATGGCTTCATCGGCTTTGGCATCAAATTTTCCCAAATTATCTTTTCCATTGTTTAAAACAAAGCATTTGCAACCAAACACATAGAGATGAGAAATGTTGGGCTTTCTTCCTCTATATAGCTCATATGGGGTTTTATTTAAAATTGGCCTTATCAAGGCTTTATTCATTACATAACAAGCAGTATTAACCGCTTCCGCCCAAAAATATTGAGGAAGTTTCCCTTCATTAAGCATAGCTCTAGCCATCTCCTCTAGAGTTCTATTTTTCCTCTCAACAACACCATTTTGTTGAGGAGTTCTAGGAGATGAGAAGGTATGCTCAATGCCATTTTCATCACAGAATTCTATAAAGTCATGGTTATCAAATTCTCCACCATGATCACTCCTAATCCTCACAATGGTCAAGCTTTGCTCTTTTTGAATAAACTTTACAATTTTTAGAAAAGATTTAAAAGCTTGATCTTTATGAGCTAGAAAGAGAGTCCATGTGTACCTTGAGTAGTCATCTACAACAACTAGTACATAGGAGTTACCTCCAAGGCTTTTTGTCCTAGATGGTCCTACAAGGTCCATATGAAGTAATTGCAAAGGCTTAGTTGTAGAAACAATATCCTTAGTCTTGAAAGAGCTTTTAACTTGCTTTGCCATTTGACAAGTACCGCAAAGCTTATCTTTTTCAAAATTATATCTTTTTCAAAATTAATTTTGGGTAAGCCAATTACAAGTTCTTTCTTGACTATTTTATCCAAAAGATTCATACTAGCATGAGCTAGTCTTCTATGCCATAACCAACTTTCATTACTAACACTAATTAAACATGTAGAGTCTATAGAAGGATCTTCATCGAGATTTATAACGTAAACATTATTGATCCTTTGACCGACAATCTTAACTTGCTTATCGTTAATATTTTCAACTATGCAACGATTTGAATCAAAAATCACTCTATTGCCTTTGTCACATAGTTGACTAATGCTAAGCAACTTATGATTGAAGCCTTCAACAAATAAGACATTTTCAATAGAAGTTGAGGAATTCTTACCCACTTTACCTATTCCCTTGATTAGACTTTTGTTATTTCCTCCAAAGGTCACTTTGCCTCCTCTTGGTGTCAAAGAGAGAAATTTTGATTGGTCGCCGGTCATGTGCTTTGAGCAACCACTATCTATGTCACATCCCAAAACTTACATGTGATATAAACATAAAATACCTAGGGTGTACCTCCGTGGTACCCCATAATCTCTGTGAACATTCTTAATATCCATAATTATGTGAATCATAAATATTCCAAGAAAGATATTTTGTATACATATTCAGAAAATGTTCAACCTTCAAACACTATACAACCTCCCAAGCCTAGGTGACCTACTAGATTACAGAGCATTTCCTAATCCTTACCAATTGTTTACCAGACAAAAGTAGAGTATATCCTTAAAGGCTATAAATTCTTCTCCTCAACCACTGTATCTGAAAAGATAATCATAGAGAGTGTGAGTTTATCATAACTCAGTGAGTAAACAACTGTACATGGAAATATCATAAGCACAAACACCACATTTACTAATACAATCAATCTATCATTTATTGTAAATAATTATAGTAATACACTTGTCTAAATTTTGCGTATGATTTCTTGGGTGATCAATCCCTCAATCACTTTGCATTATATGTCATAGATACTTGCACTGAGTGACTTGGGAATTTAACCCTCAAACTCTTGGTGCATAAGTTTTCACAGTTATACACTGAGTGGTATGGGACTCTAACCCTTTCAAACTCGTGCATAGGTCTTCACATTTATACACTGAGTAGTATGGGACTCTAACCCTTTCAAACTCGTGCATAGGTTTTCACATTTATACACTGAGTAGTATGGGACTCTAACCCTTTCAAACTCGTGCATAGGTTTTCACAGTTATACACCGAGTAGTATGGGACTCTAACCCTTTCAAACTCGTGTATTAGATCTCGTAGATCTTTTGCTCGTCAATAAAATAGTGACAATTTATCACAATATAATTACTATGAAATAAATGAATTTACACATACTTTTATTCCCTTGAATGTCTATCATCAACCATAACAATCATCATATATTATCAACAGCGAGATTGATTATTTCTCTTCAATAATGTTATAAACAAGACTTGTATTGTACTTTATCTAATAAGATCACATTAGTTTAGTAAAGTTATTTACTTACAAAATGTTCCAATTTATTCAAGGAACAATCACATCTAGTTCTTTAGTCAACTAGAGAAATCAATTCTCAAAGGTAATAAAATACCTTCCAATGATATTGTACTTTTTCTCAACCTGAACACACACTGATAATCTTCTCAATTTCACAAATAACGCAAATGGGATTTATATTGTGCTTTGACTAATTTATTAAATTAATTTTGCAAGGTTGCCTACTCACCTGGATTCCACGCTCTCAGCGCTCCCACCTTGCGCCCCCAAAAATCCCTATTGTAACCAGGTAAAAACCATTAGGGTTACAAAATAGAGAAATTTCCTATCACTACTCTCGACCTTTACTCACATCTTAAGTCATAACTCCTAACCGGTAATGAATTTCTAAATGACATTTATACCATTAGAAACTAGACTCAAAGACCTTTCTAACGATATAAAGTTTTCCCAAAACGGAGTCCGAATGAAGAAGTTATGACTGATTGAAAAATAAGCTAAGGCTTTTCAGCATACCTGGCGCCTGGGCGCCAACACAAGCCTGGCGCCTGGGCGCCAGGATCGCGACCTTTCGCGATTCCTCTCGGTTTTGGCTCAGATCCGGCCAAATCTTCACCGTTTTCCATGATTTCTTCCATAGGATCTCACCCTTAATGTCTAAGGAGCATTTAGACACCAAAAACACCAATTTTAATCGAGAAACGAAGGTGGAATCTCGATTTTTACCCCAAACTTTCTGAAAACTATAAAATAGGAAAAAGCTTGAGAAATAGAAATTTCTACCTCAATTCCTTGCTTTCCCTACGTTGCTTGGCTCCTAGAGGCTCGCCCCGTAGCCCGAGATCCACCCTCCAAGCTCGGTTGTGGAGTTGGAGTGTAGAGAGAAAGAGAGGAGAGAAAGTGAAGAGAGAGAGAGGAAATGAGAAAATGAAGAAAATTTAGGTGAGGCCGCCTATTTACTCGCCCGGGGTGAAATTATCACTTGCTCTTCAGTTGACCCTCAGTCAAGATTAGTAAAAACAAATTCATAAAATCTCACCTCGGGTGATTCTAAATCCTAATTGCCCCACAATTTTCTTCTTTCACTTTAGTCCCTCTCAAAGTCTCAAACTTCACTTTAACCTCGAATCCGTCATCTTTTTGGTACCGAACTCATAATTCATTCCCATAAGCTCTATTCTTCTTCTCAGGTTCCTACTTGGTCATTTCTCAAAAGTACTCCATACTTTCTTTTCTTTTCGTTTTAGTCCTTGAGAATTTGTAAAATGTCCTAAATTAAAATTTTTGAAATTTCTATTTCCAAATTTCCTTCACTAATTCAAAAAGAACATTTCTCATGTAATTAAATTTTTCAATAAACTTCAAATAGACTTTAAATATTCATGAAAATTCTTGGGATATTACAATCTAAGTACCATTTTTCACTCTTTGTCTTGAGGTACACCTAACTCACAAAATCAAGTTTTCTTTTTAGGTACCCAAATTTGTTTGGGTCCTTCTTTGTTAGTTGTTCCTTTGGGAACCCATTTCATTTTATTTTCATAAGAAATATTCTTTCTATACCAACAAGAATAGGAATTATGTCCTTTTAAACCACAATAAAAACAAGTAGTGAAGGGACTACTTGACATAGTTGCATGAACAAAGAAATTCTTGCAGTATTTTTGACTAGCTTTGGGCTTATATCCTAAGCCGGCTTTGTCAAATACACATCTTTGTTTTCCAAGCAATATGTTCAAATTGTCTCTTCCTAGTGTAAATTTTGCAAGGGTATTTTTTAAATTCTTATTTTCCCTTTCTAATTCAATGCATTCACAACAAGGACAATTTTCTTTTGGAGAGACAATCAATTCTTTTAAGCTTACATTTTCTTCTTGCAAAATTTTGTTTTGATCTTCAAAAACAAGCCTTTCCTTTTTAAGTGCAATAAGATCATCTTTCAATTTTGAAATTTCATCCTCAAGTAAGGAAATTTTTTTCTTTGAAAAACTTAACTTTTTAGCAAGCTTTAAAGATTCATTGTGTAGTTCTTCAAAAACATCTTGTAATTCATCAAAAGAGTGTAAAGGTTCAAGAATGTTTACCTCTTCATCTTTTCTTGCCATAAGGCAAAGGTTGGCTTCTTCATTTTCTTCTTCATCGGATTCACTTTCTCCCCATACAGAAGAAATATATGCTTTCTTTTTCACTTTGTCATAGCTTTTCTTTCCTTCTTGCTTCTTGATGAATTGTGGACAATCCCATTTGATGTGTCCAACCTTTTTGCATTCATAACAAGTGGCACCTTCCTTGTTGCTATCTTGGTCTCTTCTCCATCTTCTTGTATTCTTCCTTGTTAGGAATTTACTAAATTTTTTGACCAAGAGACCAATGTCTTCATTATTGATTTCAAGTTCCTCTTCTCCCTCATCACTATCGATTTCCACCATCTTTGAAGAAGATGATTTAAGGGAGAGAGTCTTCTTTTTCTTGGTTTCTTCCTCTTGCCTCATCTCTATTATTTTGGACTCATAGTTTTGGAGGTTCTCAAACAAGGCTGTGAAGGAATTCATTGACTCTCCTCTTACTTCCATAATCGCAGTCCTCTTTGCCTCCCACTCTGGGGTAATACATCTTAGAATCTTGGTGGTTTGTGATTTTTCTGAATAAGAAACACCAAGAGCTTTCAAATGGTTAGTAATATGAGTGAATCTCAGTTGCATTTCACTAATACTCTCATCACTTTTCATTTTGAAATTTTCATATTCATTGGTGAGAGTACTTATTTTTGACTCTTTGACTCCAAGAGTTCCTTCATGTGCAATTTCTAAAGTATCCCACATTTCTTTAGCACTTGCACAGCTAGAAACTCTAAAATATTCATCTTGGTTTAAAGCACTAACTATGATCATCTTTGCTTTGGCATTAAGATGGACAAGTTTCTTTTCGATATCATTCCATTCACTTTTGGGTTTTGGAATAACATTCCCTTCAACCTCCTTAGTAGGAGTATAGGGACCTTTTTCCACAACATCCCAAAGATCAAGGTCTACCGCATCGAAAAACATTCTCATCTTAGACTTTCAATAAGTGTAATGGTTTCCATTAAAACCAGGGGGTTTGGTAAAGGAACTTCCTTCAGGTAAAACACAATCACCAAAGCCAGCCATATTTCAACTCTTAGACGATTAAGTCTTTGATCAAGAGCCCAAGCTTTGATACCAATTGATAGAAATGGCTAGCACCCAAGAGAGGGGGTGAATTGGGTTTAAAAAAAATTGCGAAGACTTGATGGAAGTTTAAGAAGTTTTAAAAACAATGCCAAACTTTTTATGAAAGTAAAATAAGTATGATCAAGATGAATAGATATAGAGTACAATTAATCAAAAACAATTAAAGAGATGAATGAATATAGAATCCAAGAAAGTAAAGAACATATAAATAATTAAAGAGCAAGGGAAGAGAAAATCAAACAGCGAGATTTATCCTGGTTCGACTTAAACCAAGCCTACATCCAGTCCTCAAGATAACTTCTTGAGTGTTTCACTATAAACCACAAGTTTATGCAATTGGGCACTTGTAAGCCACTACAACATAGAGATCTTTTCTTCCCCAAGAGTGTCTATCCCCCTTACAATATGTTTTCTCTCAAACACTAACTTAAGGAACCAATCCTTGAGCAACTAAATTTGAAGGCTTAAGGAAAATAATGGTGGACACTCTCAAAGTGTAGATAACGCAGAAATTAAGCTCAGAATATTTCTCTAGCAATTTAGAGAGAATGAAACTCAAGATAATATGAGAAATGAACAATTGAAGCTTGATACAAATGGTGTTGTGAAGTCCCCTTTATATAGTGAAACTTTGCTGCTACAGTGACTGCTTTAGTCAGAATTGCTACAGTAAACTTCATCATCATTTTTCAACCTTTCTACAATAACCAAAAATTTTATCAACTTTTTTCAACAATCAATATTCTTTTTCAAATTTGCTACAGGAAAAAGTATTCTTTTTCAAAGTTTATTACAACAACCAATAAATTTTATCATACTTTTTCAACAATCAAATTTCTTTTTCAAAAGTGCTACAGTAAAATATATTCTTTTTCAAATTATATTACAACACCCAATAAACTTTATCATACTTTTTCAACAACCAATAAACTTTATCATACTTTTTCAACAATCAAATTTCTTTTTCAAAAGTGCTACAGTAAAAGATATTCTTTTTCAAATTATATTACAACACCCAATAAACTTTATCATACTTTTTTAACAACCAATAAACTTTATTAAAAATCAATTTATACTACTATATTTAAATATATAAAGCATTAAATATATTTGAGCTAAGAAAGATTGAATCATGCATTTGGCCCAAGAAGATTAAATCATACTATTTAGACTAAGAAAGATTAAATCATACATTTGGGCCAAGAAGCTCATTCATCTGGGTCAAGAAGATTAAATCATACTATTTGGGCCAAGAAGATCATTCATCTGGGTCAAGAAGATTAAATCATACTATTTGGGCCAAGAAGATCATTCATTTGGGTCAAGAAGATTAAATCATACTATTTGGGCTAAGAAAGATTAAATCATACAATTGGGCCAAAAAGTTAAATCATACTATAATTCTCACATATTTGTCATCATCAAAACTTATAGTATAATACATTAGAGATAACAATATATACACACACACACACTTATATTTGTTTACAAATAAATTTAAAACTAAGTAAAATAAATAATTTATATATAAATTTCACACTTTAAAGTTTTAAAATCATATTCATTAGTTATAAATAATTAAAATATAAATATCCATAAATAATTTTTTAGTCATAAAATTACAAATAATTTTTTAAAAATATTTTATTGTTATTTTTATGTTAGATTATTATATAATTTTTTTGTTTATGCTCTTTAATTTTTCTTGATTTAAATTCTTTTTACATCAAATAATTATATAAATATAATTGTTTTTTCCTTATCTCTTAATTCATTAGTAAGAATATACTTATTTTTTGTTAAATTAGATTTTTTTTTCTATTTTAGTTTTTATTATCTTGCCACATGCACATTTTGATTTTGGGTTAGAATAATTTTAGCATGTATGTATATATATATATATATATATATATATAATATTTCACCCATTTTGGTTTTCTAAATTTTCAAACAAAATTGTCGACTTTGACCCCGGTCAGGTGACCGAGTCAAAGCCAATTCATGTGTAAACTGGTCTAAACATGTGACCCTACCTAAGCTAGGCCTCGGGTTGACCCAGTGAGTCTAAAAACACTGCTTTGAATAATGCAAAAGTGTTTTTGTGACTTAGCTCTCTGAACTATTATGAATGTTTATGAGCATTTTAATTATTTATGACTAATGACCTTAGTTTTAAGACTTTAAACTTTAAAGTTTGAAATTTGTATATAAATATTTATTTTATTTGTTTTCTAAATTTATTTATAAACATATATGGTATATATATATATATATAATTTATTTACCCAATTTAGCAATTGACTCAGTGATTTGACAATTGAACTAGTGACCTTAAGGCTAGTCCAAGTCAATGACCGATTCGATTCCAAGAACATCATCGGCTTGATCTAAATTGAGGTGCTGCTAGCTCAGGCATTGAATCTCCCATGAATATCCATATGTGTACTTCTTTATGAGCTTGAGTCAGCAAGCTCACCAATAGGCATGGCAATGAGGCCCTAGATTTGAGGCCCCACTGGCGAGGATTTTTTCTCCGCGGGGACAGGAATCACACTCCTCGCCCTACGAGGTCCTTGTCCTTGAAGGACATTTTAGTAATTTTATTAAAATTATTAAAATTCCATTAATATATAAATTAAGGATATATTTTAGTCATTTTGTAACTGAAATAAATTTAATAAAAAAAGAAAACCCTAATTACGTTCCTAATTTCCAAATTCATCCTTATTCCCTACATTCTCATTCTCTCTGTTCGTGTACTCTCCCGACATCTTTGTAGTACAAGCTTGTCCTAATCTAGGTTAGAACGACAGTCTATACTCTATTGGCTCCCTCGTCGTCATGCCTTTGTGCTCTCGAGTCTCGTTGTCTCTATTCTTGGCCTTGCCATCGTTGTTCGTGCCCTTTATTGTTGTCTTTGTTCATGCTCTCCAGTCTCACTGTTTCTGTTCATGCTCTCGAGTCTCGCTGTATTTGTTCATGGCCTTGTCATCACTGTTTGTGGCGTTACCATCTTTGCTCGTGCCCTCATTGTCATTGCTCTCGTAATTTCTCTTAGTTTTATTTATACTCACCATCGCTCTCTTGTCCTTCATTCTCTCTCTCTAAGGTATGACTTTTTCATTTTGACTCCTTTGAAATTTTGATATTGTGATGCATTGTCCTCAGCCTCTCATTTTTGGGTTGATGATGCTTCCATTAGGTATTATTGATCTTTTCCTTTTTTGTTTTTACATTTTCGAATATTTTTTAATAACCCTGCGAAGAGGCAGGATTGGGGATGAAGGGGATTTTTTCTCCTTGTTGGGAATTGGGGACTGGCCTCGTCCTCGCCCCGCCCCGTTGCCATCCCTACTCACCAACAATCTATTCAAAATCCGGCAAACTATTTGAATGTATTCTAGTGTATTTCTTATCCAAAAAAAAGGAAAATTATTAATGAAGACAAATTTGAAATTTCATTTTGTAAAAGATTGATTCATAAGCTTCCATTGTTGGTGCGTAGCTAATTCATTTAACCAGTGAATTGAATAGATTTATATCCCAAAAAAAATTTTAAGTCTAAAAATACATCTAATCAATCTAATTAGTTTGGCTTAGGAGCTGAATGATCTGATTTGTTTTTAAAAAATAATTTATTTAATTTATAAATTCTCAAATTATTATATTTTTATAATATTATATTCAATAAATATAATATATTTTAATATTGAAAATCTTGTAATTTTTTAAATCATTATAAAAATTTAAAACTTACATATAATATAGTTTATTTAAAAATAAATTATGAAAAATTAAAGTTATTGATAATTTATAAAATACTAAAGAAGTAACATTTTACAAATATAAATTGCCTTTTAATAAAAATTTATAAATTTTTGTTATAAAATTTTTTTAGTATTTAATTAGTTAAATAAACTTTGCCTATGTTTTATAGCCGATCTCAAGCCCGAGTAAAGGAGGAGGGTTGTGTTAGGCCCTCAACAACTAACGTAAAATTTTGTCGCAACTTTCATGAACACGAATCAACGATAATATTATGCTAATGCTAGAATGTTGCCCAAAAGCAATGCACTGTATGGCTTGAGTATAGTGTCAAGTAAGCTAGAGCCGCTGCATCGGCACCCGGATGTAGTGTTAAATGAGTAAGGGTCCACTAATACTAGGTCATTACCTGAAAGCAAAGCGCTGTATAGCTCAAATACAGTGTCAAATGAGCTAAAGTCACTGCATCGTCGATCAAATGTAGTGTTACATGAGCATGTTCCTAGACGGTTGAGGGTAAAGAAGTTAGTCTAGGAGAGCAAAATCATGATTGGTACATAGAATATTGAGACTATGACAGAAAAATCCATAGAGGTTATGGACACTATGAAGAGGAGGAAAATTAACATCTTGTGTCTTCAAGAGACTAAATAGGTTGGAGAAAAGGCTAAGAAGTTTGACTGCTCAGGTTTCAAGTTTTGGTACACGGGGAATGTAAGGACAAAGAATGGTGTATGTATTATGGTTGACAAGGAATGGACACCGAGTGTGGTGGAGGTAAAAAGGATTTGGGAGAGGATTCTACACTTAAGAATGATTGTTGTAAAAGATACTATCCATATCATAAGTGCCTATGCACCTCAAGTAAGAACGGATGCATATCTTAAGGAAAAGTTTTGGAAAGATTTAGAGGGATTGGTCAGAAGCATACCTTTAGAAGAGAAGATTTTCATCCCCAGGAGGGGGGAACCTTAATGGCCACGTAGGGAAAGAAGTAGGACAGTATGAGAGGGTTCATGGTAGTTTTGGTTTTGGGGACCTTAACTAGGAAGGACAATCTATACTTAATTTCTCAATGGCTTACAACTTCAAGGTCGTCAACACCTACTTCAAGAAGCGAGAGGAGCATTTAATCACTTATAAGAGTGGAGCCTTAAGGTCATATATTGACTTCTTTTTGATAAAGAATCAAGATAGAAAAATCTGTCAAAATTATAAAGTTATTCCTGAGGAACCCATGGCAACTCAACATACGATTTGGTCCTTGAAGTGCTTATTAAGGGTCGGAGATAAAAGTATCGATAGGTAATGAACCCTAGGATCAAGTGGTGGCAGCTAAAGGGGGAGAATCAACAGACTTTCAAGAGAAAATTGTTGGAGGAAGGGTCCTGGGAGTTACAAGAAAATGCAAACATTATGTGGGATGAGATGGACAAGAGGGTTAGAAAGGTAGCTAAAGCACTTTAGGAGAATCAAAAAGGTTTTGGACAAAGAGATAAGGAATCTTGGTGATGGAATGAGACCGTTCAAGAGAAGATCAAATTTAAAAAAAATGCTTTAAAGTTATCTATTTGTGCAATAACATGAAAAATTGGGAAAGGTATCAGAAGGCTAATAAGGAGACTAAAAAAGCAGTAAGTGAAGCACGATCTAAAGCTTTTGAAGAGTTTTACAAGGACTTAGGAATGAAAAAGGGGGAACAAAAGATTTACAAAATTGCAAAGACTAGAAAAAGGAAATCTAGAAATTTGGATCAAGTAAAATGTGTTAAGGATGAAGAAGGAAAAGTTTTGGTCACAGATGGAAATATTAATAATAGATAGCAGGGTTACTTTTACAAGCTCGTTAATGATGGAGCATGGTCGACTAGTGATATGGAAGATTTAATAACCATGGAGAGAGAACAAAATTTGGTATATTATCACAAAATTAAGGTTGATGAGGTCAAGGAAGCTTTTAGAAGAATAGATAATGGTAAAGCCGTTGTTCCTGATGGTATTCCTATTGAAGTTTGGAAGTGTTTAGGGGAGGAGGGTACTATCTGGCTAATTAAACTCTTTAATGAGATTTTAAGGTCCAAGAAAATACCTGAGAAATAGAGAAGAAAGACTTTAGTCCCTATATACAAAAACAAAGGGGACATCAAGAACTGCACAAACTACTGAGGGATTAAGCTTATGAGTCACACTCTGAAATTATGGGAAAGAGTGATTGAATGTAGGTTAAGAATTGAGACGAGTATTTTTGAAAATCAATTTGGATTCATGTCAGGGCGATCTACTATGGAAGCTATTTATCTACTAAGAGGGTTAATGGAAAAGTATTGGAGTAAACAAAAAGACCTGCATATAGCATTTATTGATTTGGAAAAAGCTTATGATCGAGTATCAAGAGAGGTACTGTGGAAAGCTTTAGAAAAGAAAAGTGTATGGGTTGCGTATATTAGAGCTATAAAATATATGTATGAGGGGCTACAACCAGTGTGAAAACGTCTGGAGGGGAGACAAGAGACTTTCCTATTAAGATTAGCCTGCATCAGGGATCATCTTTGAGCCCTTATTTGTTTGACTTAGTTTTAGATGTCCTGACGAAACACATCTAAAAAGAAATCCCCAAATGCATGCTTTTTACAGATAATATTATTCTCATAGCAGAGTTAAGGAAAAAGATTAATTTTAAACTCGAGTTATGGAGAGTTACTTTGGAATCGAAGGGTTTTCGTCCAAGCAGGAGTAAGACATAATATATGCATTGTAAATTTAAAAGTGACAAGCTAGAAATGAGTTGGAAGTTAAAATTGGAGATCAGATTGTATCACAAGTGTCAAAGTTTAGGTATCTGGGATCAGTTATATAAGATAACGGTGAAATTATTGAAGATGTGGCACATAGGATACAAGCTAAGTGGTTGAAGTGGAGAATGACATTAGGAGTTATTTGTGATCAGAAAGTAGCTAATAAGCTCAAAGGAAAGTTTTATCGTACTGCTATAAGACCAGCAATTTTATATGGGAGTGAATATTGGACGATGAAAGGACAATAAGAACAAAAAATTGGGGTAGTGGAGATGAGGATATTGCGATGGATATGTGGTCATACAAGAAGAGATATGATCCGTAATAATCGTATACGAAGTAGAGTTGAAATGACACCTATTGAGAAAAAATGGTTGGAAACCATTTAAGGTGATTTGAGTATGTTCAAAGACGACCGTTGGAAGCGCCAATAAGAAAAGTTGAGCAGATGTTTTGGAGTCTTATAAAAAAAGATCGAGGAAGACCAAGAAGGATACTTAAAGAAGTTATTGAAAGAGATCTTCTGGTTAATGAGATAACTAAAAAGTTGGTCATTAAAGAGCTCAATGGTGTCGTGCAATCCATGTATCCGACCCCACCTAGTGGGATAAAGCTTTGTTGTTGTTGTTGTTGTAATTAGTTAAATACAAAAAACTTAAAATAAAAAATAACAATGACCCACACTTTGACCTATTTAGACTTGCATGTCACAATAAACAAATATAAGCATTATAAAAATGGCTTGCTTGTTAAATGAGATGACTTGTAACAAGTTAGACTGCTCGTTTGGACAATGTCATAGATAAATTATTTGAAAATAAAGTAATTTATTAAACTAATTATAAATAAACATATAAGCATTAAAAAAGTTTAATTAAAGAATGTGTTTACCATAATCAACTAACTTATTTGTAAGCTATATTTATTTAAAAATTTCTTGGCAAGACGAGGCCTATCAAGTGTCGCATGTCATGTCAACAAATTATGAAGTAGTTGATACATGCGACAACCTATGTCAAAACAATTGCCGCTTCGTTGATCCAAAAAATTGGAAGCTGCTAGAGATCAATCATCTTGCTGGGTGTGAAAAAGTGTCTCCGAATGTACTAGTTGCCTTTTTGTGGATGTGGAAACTCTAACCAATGTCTATCAGTAACTGAGTAACAGGTATAAGCCTCTCTCTCTCTCTCTCTCTCTCTCTCTCTCTCTCTCTCTCTCTCTCTCTCTCTCTCTCTCTCTCTCTCTCTCTCTCTCTCTCTCTCTCTCTCTCTCTCTCTCTCTCTCTCTCTCTCTCTCTCTCTCTCTCTCTCTCTCTCTCTCTCTCTCTCTCTCTCTCCCACACACACACATATATATATATACATACAAAATAGTCTTTTTACTGTCACAATTACGGCAATGAATAAAGAGATTATCTATGCAACGATTTTAAAATTTAAGAATTAAAGTAATCAATCACATTAATATGTTAAAATGTCATATATACACTAATTGATAATATTGACTATAACAACAATATTGATAGATAAACTAATTTATGTAACAATTTTAATTTTTAAAAATTAAAATAATAATGACAATTTTTTAAAAACTAAACTATCGTCGAAGTACGTTAATTTTTAAGTAACAAAAAAGTGAATTTATCCCAGCCTATGGCCATGTGTTCTTTACACCTTTGGTTGCTACTACTTCAAACATTATACAAATTATGTAATGTAGAGGAGAAATTCACATATGGAGTTTTAGCATTGTACAACTTCTCCAGACAGATATATGGAGATAACACTTAAGTGTTTGTTATTAGATTTTATAACTAAAAACAAAAAACAAAAACGTATTTTTTACAATTCAATATCAAATTATTTTTTTTTTAAAATCTTCTACAGTGCATTTATTTATTTTCAATAGGTTTAAATATGTTTGAGATCCCTATAATTTTATTAAAAAATAATTTTAGTCCCTACAGTTTAAAAATAATGAATTTAGTCCCTATATTTTTCAAAATCATAAAATAGGTCTTTAGAGTTAGTTTTTTGGCTAGTCAACTATTAGTCAACGCTGATTAAGATATTGATGTCATTATTAAAATCTATGCTAGCGCTGACTGTGTACTACTTATACTAACGTGGACTAACAAAAAAAAGTTTCAGCTCATTCACTTAGGTCCTTGGTCAAATTTTTTCTTTTGTCCAATTTTCTATATAAACTGGTCTTCTACTTCGTCTAGGTCTCTAGTTTAAGAATACATTTTTTTATTTGTCAAAATATGCTCTACAAACTTTTCAATTTGTTCACTTTAGTCTCAGTTCTTCACTGTCATATTTTTTGTCTCACGATTTGGTCCTCCAAATTAGTCCATAATTTCATTTTTAGTCATGATATGATTCAATATATCATTCATATCCAAAGAACAGTACAAAAAATAATTAAAATTCAAGTTTCAAAACTTATCTTTTATTCTCTTGAGTCCTTGGTTAAAAAAAGTTTTGTCCAATTTTTTTTTTATATAAACTCATCTTCTAATTTGTTTAGGTCCCTAGCTTAAGAAAATATCTTTTTATTTGTCAAATTCATTCCCTACAAACTTTTCAATTTGTTCACTTTAGTCCCAATTCTTAACTTTCATATTTTTTCTCACAATTTGGTCACTCAAATTAGTCTATAATTTCATTTTTAGTCATGATATGATTCAATCTATCATTCATACCTAAGATCAATACAAAAAATGAATTAAAATTATTCTTATTTCATGCCTCGTCACTTTAATTAAAACTACTGCCATTTTTTTCTTTCGTCTTTAATTTAATTATAGAGACAAACTCATTAGGCAGATTTAATTGTTATTAGGAGTTATTTTTCCAAAGAATAGCAAGCAATAATTTTTAATAGCAAATGGTATTGATCTTTTCTCCTAATATTTATTTTAATTCATTTTTTGTATTGATCTTGGGTATGAATGACAGATTAAATCATTTCATGACTAAAAATGAAATTATGGACTGATTTGGAGGATCAAACCGTGAGAAAAAACATGAAAGTTAAGAATCAAGACTAAAGTGAACAAACTAAAAAGCTTGTTGGGGATGAATTTGACAAATAAAAAGATATATTCTTAAACTAGGGATCTAGACAAATTAGAAAACGATTTTATATATAAAAAAATTGGACCAAAAAAATTTTTGACTAAGGACCTAAGTGAATAAAAGATAAGTTTTGAAACTTGAATTTTAATTCTTTTTTGTATTGTTCTTGGGTATGAATAATAGATTGAATCACATCATGACTAAAAAAAATTATGGACTGATTTGGAGGACCATACCTTGAGAAAAAAATATGAAAGTGAAGAACTGGGACTAAAGTGAACAAATTGAAAAATTTGTAGGGGATGATTTTGACAAATAAAAAATATATTCTTAAACTAGGGATTCAGATGAAATAGAAGACAATTTTACATAAAAAATCAGACAAAAGGGAAATTTTGACTAAGGACTTAAGTGAATAAATTGAAACTTCTTTTTTGGCTAGTCCATGTCAGCATAAGTGGTACACAGTCAGCGCTGACATGAATTTTAATAATGACATCAACATCCCAGTCAGCATTGACTAACAATTGACTAACTAACCCCAGGGACCTATTTTATGATTTTGAAAACTATAGGGACTAAATTCATTGTTTTGAAATTATAAGGACTAAAATCATTTTTCAATGAAACTATAAGGACCTTAAATATTTAAACCTTTTAAATACTAAATTTTTTACAGGATAAATTCTAGAAGTTTTATCATCCTAAATTCTGTAAAACTGTCAGTTGCCAAAATGGACAGAAAGACAGGAGAAAGAACTGAGAGTAAATTGTAGTAGCCTTCCTCAAGTTATAGCCAAATAACACCTGATATATCTCTTATTTCAAAAATATCATAAGGCTCCCAGCTTTGATTTATCCTCAATTAATGAAGTTAATTTTTTGCACAATATATGCATTAATTCTTTCAAAAAATAAAACTACTCACAGTATCATGTTGGAGCTTAACATTAAATTAGTTGCCTATATGAATTAACAATAAACTTACAGTATTATATTGTACACTTTTATTTATAGAAATTAGATTGAAGAGGATATTTTTGTAATATATCTTAAATGTCAAGTGTCAGATGACATTTTTGAAATAAGAAATGTATGAGTTGTAACTTAACAAAATCCGAAATGAGGTTACTGTGATTTACAGAATTAATAACAGAAGAAGGATTATTAACACAAGTGATTGTCATTGCTATACATAGATGAGACAGCAAACAGAGAATCGCAGCATTATTGTTGAAGATTCAAAATTGCTACACAATGATCAAACCTCATAACCAGGATTGACTTTTTGTTGAACATCTCCATAACTCTCCAACTCTTCCATATCTTCCAAACTCCCCAGAAACAGAGGAAGTCTCTGATGCAGTTTAACTGGTTGAATTGAAAGAATCCTAATTTTCCCATCGGACCCTCTTCCGCCTGCCTGCTCCACAATGAAACTAAGAGGGTTTGCTTCATAAACAAGCCGAAGATGGTCCCTTGGATTCATTGCCACACCACCATACATTAGGGTTCGATGAAGATCAGCCACCAAAGAGCATATATAACGGGCCGAGTACTTCTTGGGATATTTACCTTTTCCTTGTCTAACAGTGTCTATATATCTTCTTAAACCTTCAGGCCAGTCAAAGTATCGCGCATCGTTCACAGAGTAAATTTGCCCTGACCAATTAGGCAGCTTTCATCAACGGAAACTAAGACTACCTACATTAACTTCCACAATTTCTATGGAAGGAAGATAATGATGACAATAACCAACCTAAGAAAATTAACTTGCATAGATGCTTCCATGAGAAATTGTTGAGTAGACTAAGTAAATCATGAGTAGCCATGTAAGCACTTCCGAGGTGGATTCTAGTTCTACTGCTTAGTCTGCAAATTTCTTTCTAGACAAAGCCTATCTAAGAATTTCTCTCCAACCATAGATAAAAGAGTAAATTAATGTTTTGTCCCTGAAAATTTTTTTATCTCAATTTAGTCCTTGAAAGATCATTACCCAATCATAAAGGTCCTTAATGGCCCTAGAAAATTTTGATTTGAGAATAACCTTTCAAGCACCAAATTAAGACAAAAAATCTTTCAGGGACCAAATTGAGAAAGTGTGAATCTTTCCAGGACCAAAACTTTAATTTACTATAGATAAAAATTGAAATGAAACAGAGATAAAACTACTAATAACTTGAAAGTATCTGTCAAATAAGTAGGGTGAGTATTTGAATTGCATACATTCACATTATATATAGAATATGCAAGTTATAAGTATTACCACGAGGGGGAATTTTAATGCTTGGATTTGTGAGAATGAAGTCTCCTGTTGAATGATCAAGAGTAAATGCCTGTGTTCCAGAACCAAAGGTAGTGCATAGTATAGTGGCAGATGAATAGAGAACATAGCCAGCCGCAACTAACTTTCCTCCACACTGAAGTGAATTGAGCATAGCCTTCTCCTCAATGGGTAGGTTATCTAGTTCTTCGAGGCGCTTATAGATGCCAAAAATTGTACCTGTTGGAATGGATGCATCAATATTTCGTGAACCATCCAGGGGATCTGTTACGACCACATATGGACCATCATCACTTATCCAGATGGGAGCATCATTTTCTTCAGAAGCCATGACAGCAACTTTTCCAGAATTTTGGAGTGATGACAAGATAATTTCATTCTGCAATAGTTCATAGTGGAAGTATCAATGGATCAGTTACTTTCTCTATTTTTTAAAGTTTCCATCAGATGCAATTAATGAAGAAATTACACATCTCTTGACTTGTTAAGGCAAAATGGCAGAAAAGAACTTCAAAAAGGGTCGTAAAAGGTAAAAGACTCGGAATAAATGACTATTACATTTTATTAAGATCGTTCTAATCTGTAAATGCTTATCATGGACCTCTTTTTTGGTATTTTAGAAAGGTATTACTCATTTTTAACCACTGAACCTAGAATTTCTCCCCAGATTCCCACCCATCCCAATCACCTGAGCCAAGCCCAGGTGGTTGCTTGTCACAGATTTAAGAACTCCATTCCAAATTCCAAGTGAAAATTTATCCATCATAGGCTTTAGGTCTTGCAAAGTTCATCTATACCAGTTTGTATTTGGGTAATAATCCTCAGCATATTCTAAGTTGACATTAGCAATCAAAAGAGTGGATATCCGTTATTCCATATATCTGCTTCTTATAATGGGAGCAATTCTTAAAATGTTGCTAAAATTGTACTTAGATATAGGAAGGCAAAATTATATAAACTTGCCTTGTGGCATGAGACCACAAGTTAAGAAACTTGAAGAACCTTTTTGTGCTCTTGGAATCTGTATTTTTTGCCTGCATTCTTAATATTGTACTTGCATCATATTCATCCAACTTTGGAATCAAAAAACAAAACAAAACAATCACAAATAGTAAATAAATGCAATTGGGGTATTCATATTACGTTATATCAGTATCCTAGCTTCTTAGCTTACCGAACAAGGATACTCCTATCACTTCCTCATTTTTAACCCTAATATTTTAATCCTACTAAGCACACCACAGGCATGCAATGGAATGCAACATCAGAGAATTAATACACCAGCATGAAAATAATTTCTAACTATGCTAATATATTACCGAGACAATATCAAGTGGCTTCGGAGCATCCCTATCGGATCCTCCACCGGCTGCTGAACTGAGACCCGCGTGCTTCCCAAGGGTGTAGTTGAAAGGAGAAGCCACAAGAGCAGCGATTTTCTTGCAGGCGTACTGGATGTGATATAGCAACACCACCAAATCATCTTCCACATTTATTCCTCTCTTACCCACATAATCCATCAATGAGAAAGACCCATGATTAATATCTCGTGTAGATAAAGATCCACACAGTACCGTCTGTGACCCGACCCGACCTCCAGAGAGCGAAGCCATTCTGGGTTTGCGTAATTGGGTCCCTAGAAGAGACCGAGTTTTTGACAGAAAAGCTTTTTGAAATTTTGGCCGGAAAGTTGGAATGTGATGAATGGACGATGTTGAAGATGACTGCATATTAGGATAAGCTCAATGAGTATAGTCGGAATGTTATTATCAGCAGAGGCAATTTGAATGGTGGATGCCTCAAAATTCATAACACTCGCACAGGTACATGCTTCAGGATTCATATTTTTTTTAAATAAAAATGTTATATGAACTTTTTTGAAGAATAATCGACTGTGTAATATTAAATTAAAAAAAAAACTTTTTTATATTTTAAAAGTTAGCGTGCCCTTTACTTGACGAATTTATTCGTTTGTCGCCCAAGTAATTTTTCTATTTTATATGTCAACCTGATCATGTTCGTTTGGTAGGAAACCTGGGCACATTGAAATTGGTAAAAATAAAAGAAAAATGGTAAGAAATTGTTTAAATTTTCATTTAAAAAAATTATATTTATTTTTTTATATTTTTAAAATTAAGATATTTTAATAAAATATGTTTTTTTATTCTCTTCTCCTCTCCATGCATCAAACATATCCTAAATAAGTTATCTAGTTGTATTTGATAGAGTTTAAATAATCAAATTGAATTAATCAGTTCAATTAGCAACCTAGTGAATCGGTGCTATTTCTTCAGTCCAATTTAATTTTTAAAATTGGTGAGGAAAATAACTGGTTATAAACTAACTGAATCAATTCTAAATTAATAAAAAATGACGAGAGAAAAAGCGCTAAGAATTGATCAAATCAATTTTTGATTTTTTTTTTTTAAAGAAGGTTGCAAGTTTTTCCCCCCAAAATGCTATCATTAGTATCTATAATAATTTTGCACTTCGCATAGGCTTCCCTTCCCCAATTTCAATTCATAATTTTGCACAATCAAAGGACAATTGCGCCATATTCATTCGGCCACCATTCGCCACCAAAGACACAATGCCACCGTGTTTTGCCGTTGATGTCGCACGCCACATTGCATCAGAATACTATAGAAAATTATGATATTTTTTGTTTTATTTACTTTTAGATTTAATTATTTTTAGTTTAACTTTTTTAATGATTTATTTACTAGGTAGTTTTTAATTTTTACTTATATTTTGAAATTTAATAAGGATAAATATAGTTATTTACTATTTAGTGAATGATTATCAACTTAATGGTTATGTTTGAGTGACTTTACATATATTTTAATATATTTTAAATAATATCAATTTGATCACAGTGAAATTATTAACCTTTAACTAGTGCTTTGATTGGTTCTTTAATTTTCTAAATATTTGGTTAAATTATACTATCTTTTTAAAAATTATTACAAAAATCTCTTATATAAATTTTTTTGGTTTCAAAAGGCTCTCTTAAATTGTAAGTCACTTGTAAATAGTTTTAAAATTTTAAAATAAAAATTAAATTCATAAGCTTTTACGATTTAAAATATAAATCATTTTGTCCAATATTTTTAAAAATAGCCCTCTCCCATTGTAATACCCGTGGTGTTATATCAGTGGTTATGTTGTATTTATGTCTCATAAGTGTATATGTATGTGTGTTTATTCTTAATTGTGCATATATGTATATGGAGTTGTTGAATCAGTGGATAAATGATTCGTGTGATGGTATAGTAATGCATGTGCCAATGTACTTGTGATAAATTGCTTTGTGGTGGCTCGTTTGGAGTAGATTTGTATGAGAAGTTCATGTGAGGGACCAAATCAAAAGAGATATGGAAAGTGCATACTCTTACGAAAATGTGGTAAAAAATTTATATTGATGAGTAGGCATGTTGTTGAACTAGTTGTGGCATAGTGGTTTAAGTGTGGTGAGTGTTGAGTACACTGATATTTTGTTTTTGAGAAGTTTCCCATTTTGTCCCTAAACCCATTTCCTTTCCTCCTTTGGGTTGAGGGGGCAAAATGGTCAATTTTTGCATCCATAAACTCTCACTTAAACACATACTTCAACTACCTTTGTTCATTCATACCTATATAGCCCTTTCTCTCGTCTGTGTTCTCCTCTCTTCCCTTTTACAACCAATCCTCCTTCCCCTGCATCTTCCTTGATTTGCAGCGTGCCTCTAGCCTCTGACCTCTGGTGACCCTCTTCCACACCAGGAAGTTCTTGGATTCAAGGTAAGGATCGATTTTCCCATCTTCCCTCTCTTTTTCGTGTATGAGAAACCCTAGCCCAATGTTTGGCAAAAATATGGTTGTTCGTGTATGGGTCATGTATCCAAGCTTCCTTTTTCTTGATTCTCAACAATTTGGGAGTTAGATTTTGGTTGAAAATGCCAATGACAATAGTTGCTGCTACGATTTTCGTGTGGAAAGAATATCATAAAAGAGTTGAGTGATATTTTTGCATCTTGAATCAAACTTGTAATGAAGTTCTTGGAAAGTTTTGGTTGCTAGAAATTGATGTTGGATAACCCAAAATGTTGAGGTTGAGGTTTGGAATAGTTTGACAGCATAAGGAGGGTTTTTGACATGTTTTTCTCAAAGACGTATTGTGCAGAACTATCAACCACCGTTGCAATAGTTAGGAGAGCTTAAAACTAAACCAAACCAACTAAGCCGAACCAAATCAAACTAACTAAAATCGAAAGAAGGAGGTCCAAATTGGTTTTTGAAATATGAATTTTAATTGGTTCAGTTTAGTTGTTGGTTTGATTTGTTTTAATTATATTAAAACCAAACTAACTGTATATATTAAAAAAATTATATTTTGTATATATATATATATATATATATATAATATTATATTTATTTATTTTTATATCAACAAAATTATTTTTATATATTTTATAATTAACTTGGTCTCTTTCTTTTAATTAATTTGTTCTCTTTTTTTTGAAGATTTATATATATTTCATTGAAATTCAAAATTACAAATTCTTGTAAACAAAATCGCCTAACCAAAACCGAACCAAACCGTCCAAAAAATAAAATTAAATAAGTCCATAATTTTGCAAAACCGATTAGCTTAGTTCAGTTTGGTTAAGGCTCAAAACCGAACTGAGCCGAGTCTATGAATACCCCTAGAAGCAGTGATTAAAGGTGTTTTGGGTGCAGAAGGTTGTCGCTATAGTGGTAGCTGGCAGAGAGTTTTGTGTAGCCTCTTTTTGTACCACTACAACAGTGGGATTACTGCTACAATGACCAACCATCATCTTTTTCTTAAATTTTGACCCTTTTTCTCCTTTCTTTCATGATGGAATCAATAGGGATTGCTTCTAAATCATCTTGAATCATCTTTCCCTCGAGTAACACATAAAAAAATGGTAATTGGTGCCTTAGATTTGAGGAGTGTAGCTAACCCTACTCTTAGATGTTTTATTCAATTCTTCCTAATGCATTATGGGAAGTATTCATGCATGAGGTGAATGATAATAGTATGTCATAAATAAAATTTGGAAAAGAGAATATAATATTAATGAGTTAATTTGCTTATGTGTTGGTTGTGGGTATGAGCTATGCTTGGAAAGTTGTTAAACAATTTGAATAATTAACTATGCTAGAAATGAGATGCGAATATTGTAGCTTTAAAGTTCAAACCTTGTGAAATGTAATGTGGAGAGTACCAATACTGATGTGACCAAAAGTGCTTACAACTAGGCCAAAAACTTAAGCTATTAGCCAAGGTGCAACTTTTGACACATAGACTTTGCACTTGATGTGAGTTTTTCTTTATTTAAACCATTGGGCATGGGCTATCAGATTGAACTCGAGTTATGAGAACCGACATATATCCCTCACAACCCTAAGAGCATATCAAATACCTAACCAATGTATGTCTTACAATCATGTGGTTTAGTTGAAATGTTAGGAATGAGGTAGAGATATCAGGTAGTGACATGCCCTTGGCATGAACAAGAAACATGTCATACTCAAGACCATGTTGAGTATGGATAGTAAGATTAATTGTGAGTTTAACCTTTTTACATTTTAAATGAATGATCATACTTGGACTTAAGGAGAACTTTGTAAACCTATCACTCATATATTAAAAGTTGAGTAAGCTATTTAAGAATCACATTTGGGAATTAACTAGTATGGTATATATATATAATGAGATCTTGATTTGGCTAATGGAGGTAGAATGATGTTCTAGGACATACATAATTCCATAGCCTACATTGTGAATTTGGGCTCGATGGTTATAAGCTATGCTTGAATGTGAAAAGCTTGATTAATGAGTCGAACAAAAACCATATGCCTTGTTGGATATGTGTTTGTATATTTTGGGGTGGTAAATGTTGAGCACATGGATTGGATGTGTAATTAATTGAGATTATAAATCACTAGCTATGCCATTTGACTAAATAGATAGCATGAACTTGTTAGTGTAAAGAGCATGTGTGTGATAACTTCATTGAAAGCAGAATGGTATGTGATTAATTGCTGGTATATATGTATGTGTGTGTGATTTGGTTGCCTATGATGGTTGATTTATTTTCATACCCCTAGTGATAAAGCTTGGGTATGATAGCATCGACTTGATATGAAAATGTGTGAATTGAAAAATGTGTTGAGCTCCCTTGCTTTAAAAAGCATACGGGGTATGACTTGATGACGTTGTTCTTAACTCTATGATTAACTCTTCAAGAATGAAATTAAATGTAATTGTGTTTGCTATGCAAATGGGAAAGGCATGGGCTTGTGACCCGTGGGATGGAGAGAATAAGGGAGGCACGAAGACAATAAAGGATGATAATATTATACGATTGGGAGAATGTTATGGTCTACGGGCATGCCATAGTATCTACTTGGAGATGATAATGGACAAATGTCAAGAAATTTCTTGATATTATGCTAAATGGTTCTTATTGGCATGTACTGTTCATGTATAATATATGCCTTGACTGTGTTTACTAAAGGTGTGGATTAATTATGGTGGATTTGAATTAGTTGCATACGTGTAATATTTGTGAACTAATTGAACCTAATCAATAGGGCCTCATTGATAAGTGCTATAAGACCTCGTACATTGGAGCCCATAGTTATGGACCCCAATCCATTAGTATGGAACATTTTCTTTTCCAAGTGAAATCCCTTAGTATATGAAAGAGTGAAAAAGTGCTTTCGTTGTTGTGGAATAAGAAGCCTTCGTATCTTAATGCATGTATTTAATTTATTCAGAGCTATTAGAGCGCGATCTAACTTGAAATAAATATAGTATGCCCCAATCTGCATATTTTTTTACGCCTTGTAATTCTTCCTCAGCCATGCTTGGGTAGAATAGTAGAGCAAGTAAAATATTAGTAGCATAGCAAAATTGCCTTCTTCGTCATTAATATGTTTGCTCGTGGTAATTGTGGCCTCTTGGGAGAATTGATGACTGCATCTTGTATTGCAGAGAGTTTAAGGGCAATGATTACGGGTATGATGGGTTACCCAATAAGTATGGAAATTGCTAGATATATGAGGATCGACTATGGGCCACGACCACAGAAACAATGGTTGACCCCATTGATTTGACTTATACTATTTGCGGTTTAACTAGACCTTCCATGTCAACGGTTGTGGTTGACACCCGTCTAGCAGCTGAAATTCATTTATCTCTTATATGCATAATTGATTATGATGCGATATTGTAATATCCACTATTCTCGAATATCAATTTATGGAAATTTTCTTAAGGAGTGTGCTTAAGGACTAAAGTGAAAAGAAAAGAAATTTATAAAATGCTCTAAAGAAACGACCAAATAGGAAAAACCTTGTGAGAGAATGAACTTCATGAGGATGAAATTATGAATCTGGTACCTTAAGGTTATTGGATTGAGGCTGGAGTGAATGTTGAGAAACTAAAAGGGACTAAATTGAATAAATGTGAGATTTTGGTATTCTAATGAAAAAGGTGTTGTGATGATGTGTATTTTGAGAAAGTGTAGTTGGGTGCCCTACTTGTGAATTAAAGGTTTGCTCAAATTTCCTTGCGAGTCTTAACTTAAAATTTACCACCTAGAAGGACCAAATTGAAAAGGAAGGTAGTGGGCCCCACACACATATTACTTATACACACAAACACACACACACACACACACACACACACACATATTTTTTTCTCCTGATGCATGCTTTTTTCCCCTCTCATTCGTCTCTCTTCCTTCAGCCTGCTAGCAGCAGTAGACATTCAAGCTTTGGAGATTTTCTTCCTTCTCCAATTATCTTCTTGATCTTCCCTTGAGGTTAGGTCCCCTTCCCAAGTTACTTCTCCTTTTCTTCTTCTTTTTCTTTCAAGAACAACATGCCCTAGAAGATGAAATAGGGGAAGTTGTTGTAGAATTTTTTGTAGGCTGAATGATGTGGGATTATTATTCTAAAATGTTAGTTGTTGAGGAAAGAACAAAGAATTAAAGAAGTGGTCATATGGAGAGTGAGATTAGAGGGTATGAAAGGATAGGAAGAGAGTTAGGGCATATTTTGGGAATTTTTTGAATGAAATTTGTATGATTGGTTATAACTTGAGAAATTGGTGACAGAGTGATCTTAGTATACTAGGAATGAAACCCTATGGGAGGAAAAATAGAGAATGGTAAAGATTTGAAGGATTTGGGACAAAACCGAACTCATCTCGCGTTTCTAGATTTGTGATGCCCTACTCGAGACTTAAGGTATTGGCGCCCTAGGAGCCAGATGTGGTGCCTAAGCACCAACACTTAATGTGTGTTTTGTGCCTTAAGGGTGGCTTGGCGCCCAAGTGCCAAGTTTGGCCCTTGGGGCGCCATAGCCTGGGCTTATGGGAATTTTGAGAGTTTGGATGCTGAGGTGCTTTCCATGTTCCATAGATTTGGTTTCGGGTCGAAACTTCGCTAGGGAATCTCTTGAAGGCTCGAAGTGCTTTAGATCTAAGGTGAGGGATTCTTACTACTTTGGTATTGATTATGGCTATGTATCTTTGGTAATGCCTTCTATTAAATCCTTAAGTAATAAGTATTATACACTGAAAATATTACCTGTAAATCTTCCTAAATTAAATGTACTGTGAAAGTGCCCATGTATATATGTATATACTTATTACTTTGTGATTGTGTAAGAAGGATATGAGATTTGAAAATTAAGTGACTTCGGGACAACAAACTTACAAAGAGGATCAATGTGACAGGATCTCCATCATACTTCGTTTATAATTTCTTTATATATGTGTGTGTGTGTGTGTATGTGTGTATATATATCTGTAAGCTTATTCTTGTAAATTCAAGGAATGTCCAACACTTTTTGTGTGCTTGTTAATAAAATCAGTTAGGGATGTAGATAAAGTGATTGATGTCGTAAATATATGTGGGTTGTGTACATGAATGTGAAATGGAGCTTTCATGTAGGTTCATTTTGTTAACTCCTGTGCATATTGGTGAACACTAATGGGAATCTATATGTGTGTGTTCGTCTTATGTGATATTCACATATGAGTGCATATATATATATAATATCATATCAACTGATGTAGAAGTAACCTGAGAATTTTGTATACGTAAACATGTTCGCTCACCCCTTAAATTATGTATGGAAGGAAGGCATACACACATACAAATACATGTGTACTTATAAATTTTCATTAGTTGAATCCCAAAGGTGTGTGCATATGTGTGTGCCAATTCTTAATTGTTTATAAAAGAGGGCGTGGATATGTATACCCACTCTTGGTACTTTTGAGCCTTATGGTTAAGAATATGAGTGTAGACATACAGATGTGAATAAATATACATATGTATACACATGCCCATATTAACTTCATGATAGGAATGAGGGAGTTGTGGACTATATATATGTGAAGAGATTCATATATGGTAACGTAATGGAGTGGATTATTGGTAGTATAAAAGTTAAGTGAATAATGTATAAATGCCCTCGAAGATAATATGCAAATGTAAACGAGCTTTATATATGTGGCACAATGTGAATGATTGAGATTGCTCAGATAGTAGCCTTAATTCTATGAATTATGATTCCATATGTTGTACTGCTTGTGGTTAATTGATTATTAATTGTTGACAAGTTAATGAAAAGTATGATGTTATGTTTTTGTGATAGAATTTTATGCATTGAATTTATTCCATGTGGATATATATATATATATATATATATAATATACATATAATGAGAATGGTAAAGACTTTCAATTGGAGACCTGTGTGGTCATTATGAACACGGGTGACCCCATTGCTTGAGAGGATGCAATGAGGGAAGAGCCTTAAGATATTATCATTTTTATGAATACTGGTGATCCCAATTGTTTTGAGAGGATGCATTCTGGGAAGAGCCCTAGGATATGATGTATTATTTGGTTTTCATTGGAACAGTCTAACAACAAGTCGCGATGTGGCTAAGCGACCTTACTTCTCAAGAATGTCACGCTCGGGGTACCGCCTATGTAAGGAAAAGGCGAGGGACTTATTAAATAATTTGGCTTCGGTGGCTCTTATGTTGTGAATTAACTTCAGTGGCCTTAATATTGTGAATTGGCCTTGATGGCTCTAATTTTATGAATTAGCCTCGGTGGTAATCAATTTGTATGAATATAATGGAGCCTTGGTGGCCCCTAATTGTCCAAGTGATAATTTCATATACGGTGAACACGGTGGAAAGCTTTTATTTTGTATTTTGCTTGATGTTTGTGTATTAGATCTGTGTTATTGAATCCCGTGATGGAATGTATTCTATAATCTACTTGTGAGGTGTGACTTAGTAATATTTTGAGTACGTGGTAGAATTGTTCCTTTCTTGACCATGCAGCTTGTGTGGGATTAAATTGTGATTTAGTTTTGGTGGATGTTTCGTCCCTACGAGTGGCACACGGTGGTAATTTATACTCTAGGCTTCTCCCTCACTGAGTATTTTCATACTCACCCTTTTCTTTTATGCCCTTGTAGGTTCTTCTTTTGTGGAACTCCATGTGAGGAGTAGCGGAGCTTCCGTATCTTCAACCCTTTTTGATTTGGGTTGATGCTGATGTCAGGTACGTTTGGGTTTTTTTTAATCGCTCTGTAGTGAATACAACTCTTAGGTTTATTGTGTATTCGACAATGGAAAGATTTATTTTATTATTACATTTATGTGGTACATGCTAAGTATGCGTGAAGACAGGCTTATGGTAGACTCTACCATCGTGCCGGTTATGTCCCCGAGTTTGAGGAGGGCGTGACAGGTATGTTTTATTTAGTAGAGTTAATATTCATTGAGTTTTATACTCACTCCTTTTTGTTTAACCTTTTAGAGCAGGTATTCATTGAACAGCCTCTGGTTGGGGAGTAGCAGAATCTTGCATCAAGGCTTTTGCTCTCAGGGGTTGTGTCCTATAAACATTCTTGTGAAGATCTTTTTCCTATCTAGAGTTGTCTCCATTTGTTGTGTTGGTCACGTGCCTAGTTTTGGGACATGACACTCATTTATCATTTCAAACTCTCTATATCTCATTGTGTATTTTTAAACTACATTCTCCAATGTAATGATATTCCAAATGACATATGGCTAGTTTGAGATAAAATGTGAGAACGAATATATATTATGTAAAACATTAGCGGGTTTGTTTACATTTAATGAGGGTTTGAATCTAATTCGTTCAATTTTCACACTATCAAGTGTATGTTTTATATTTCTACTAGGGGGTGTTTAATACAAAAATCTTACATTCTCAAGAATGTTCTGGGGATGTAACTCCTAGGAATGTGTCATTCCTATGTTTGGTTTATTATAAACATTTTTGGGAATATTTTTCTATATTTTTAGGAGTTTGACATTCTATTTGGCAATTTTTTGAAATTATCCCGATCAATTTTTTAACATAAAAATATCGGTGTTGTTAAATTGGGTTGATTGACTTGATAACATATTGACAAAAGAGCATTATTGATTACATATTTATTTGTGAGTGACTAAATTTAAAAATATCCATATGTAAAGGACCAAATAAAAAAGTTAATTTCATGTATGACTAAGTTGAGGAATATTACATATGTGAGGGACCAAATTGAAAAGATAATTTTATGAGACTAAATTGAGAAATATTTCATATATGAGGGACCAAATTGAAAATTATTCATATGTGAAGGACCAAATTGAAAAGATAATTTATGAGTTAATAAATTGCAAAATATTTTACGTGAGGGACCAAATTGAAAAATATCTACATACGAAGGAACAAATTAAAGAGATAATTTTATGAGTGACTAAATTGAGAAATATTTCAAGTGAGGGACTAAATTGAAAAATATCCATATGTGAAGGACCAAATAGAAAAGATGATTTTATGAGTTACTAAATTGAGAAATATTTCAGATGAGGGACCAAATTAAAAAATATCCAAATGCGAAGGATCAAATTGAAAAGATAATTTTATGTGTAGGACCAAATTGAAAAATATCCATATGTGAATGGACAAATAGAAAAGATAATTTTATGAGTGACTAAATTGATAAATATTTCATATTTGAGGGATCAAATTGAAAAGATAATTTTACAAGGGACCAAATTGACAATTATCCTATTTGTGAGGGACCAAAATATGGTTTATCTTTGACAATTAGAAGTAGAAAATATAGATAAATTAGTAATTTTATGTCAAAAAAATATTCTTATCACATGAGAATCTATCATTTCCACCTCCCCCGTGAGAATGAAAAATGAAGTTTTGTGAGAATGTTTAATTCCTGATAATCTTTTTTCAAAACCATGTAACTAACGTAAGAATGTAACATTCCCATAAAAACATTATCGGGAATGATTTAACATTCATATGTACCAAGTGTGCCCTTAAGTTTTTAAAAGTTCTGAATGTATTTTATTGAATCATATCCTATGGGAAGTTTTAAAAATTTTCATAAATTAATTGCTATTAATACATCCTTTATTAACATGTATATATTTAATACATACAAATGTTGAAAAAATAAACAGTCTTTGTTATTTTAGTATTCAAATTTTGTGATAATATCTTAATATTTAAATATATATTTATATTCAAACATCTTAATCTTATAAACAAAAGCCCTGAAAGGATCATTGTATAACTTCCTCTAGAATCTAATTCCTTGTATTGGAGTTAACAATTTCCTATCATGCTAGATTATATATCAAGGAAGAGAATAATTGGTGAAGTTAAATATTTGATGAGAATATCATTATGTATCCTTCTCATTGAAGGAATCACTTACTAATCATATAACTAAGCTAGTGCATGATTAGTACTAATCACTATGTGGAGTGCAACTAAGTGTCCCTTAGTCTTGATTAATCACATCAACTAATTTAGCCAGACATAAAAGTGTTGCAAAGAGACCTCTTCTTACTGAAGCACTAGGAGCAATTGACACGGGCACCTGATCTCTTGTTGGCCAGCAGCATGCTTGATGCTGGAGGGCCATCTAATCAAGCTTTATTTGATGAAATCAAACGCGCCATTCACTCTAGAAATTGGATTTAATGTTTGTGCTTATTTTTACAAGAATCATTAGATTTTAAATTTAACGGTATAGATTTCAACATCTTTTTTTTTTAAAATTATTAAAAATATTATTTAAAATCTGGACCATTAAATCTAAAATTTAACAATTTATGTAAAAATAAAGAACGGTTCGAATTCGAATTCTTTACTTGAACTGCATGAAAAAACTAAATTGAATGATATTAGAAGGCCCAATATGTTGTTGTTTGTTATCACAAAATATAAAATTCACATGCATGTAGGATACTGCATAAGACGAAAAGAACCTATCACCAATTATATTATTAATTAACTTGTACGTCTTAAAATAAATTGAAAAGAAAGCGACTTGATTAAATCCAAATGCCTGATAGTTGCAAGATTGATCGACAGATTCGTTTTTAGTAAGATAAAGCATTATAATTTAACTTTCAATTATAATCGAACTGATCTGATATTTTAGAATATAATTATTTTTATTTGTTAAAATATAAATGACAAAAAAATATTATAAAGAGAACTATACCCTAAAATAATCTGATTGGTCGTTGCATGAGACAAATGCTGCTGATGTCACCTTCATGTGTTTAAGTCAGAAAATAGGCTGGAGTTTTATGGCGGTGAGAACGTGGCTTATTTGGAGGAACCTGCACGTTTTTATCCATCATAGAAAGCAATTTTGACTTTTCTACTAAAATGAGCTTTGAGTACTTAATATATATTATATATATATATATATATATATATATCTCTCTCTCTCTCTTCAGTGGCTTCAGATATTTTGGGAAAGAAGGAAGATGGTGTCACAGAGAGTTCAAGTGTTGAAGAATGAGATCCCTCTGGATGAGGAGACTCTGGTTTTGCCTCAAGATTCTGTCAATGGTCTTGTTCTTGTGGACATCATCAATGGCTTCTGCACTGTTGGTGCTGGGAATCTGGTATCTCCTTTACTACTTCCGCTTTGCAAACACTGATACTTCAAAGATAGTATGATCTGTCGTATAAGTGTCAAATTTGTATCGAACACCATAGCCATATCAAAATTCATCTCCATCTTTTGTATTGATCTTGAAGACGCACTCTTTCAATAGCATAGAGTATTTAAACTACAGTTACCAAACTATGACTTGACCGGAAGAGACTCTTTCTCCTTCTATCATTTGAGTACACTCTTTTTGGCTCCTTGCATAACTCGTCAGAGGCATAGTTTAATTTCATAGCATTAGATTGCTTCGTCAATTAGCTTTTGTGTTTTCTTTAGATTTTCCATTTTGCCTATTCCCTTAATAATTGGATCAAACCCTAAGAGATGATGGACCATGATTACAGGCTCCAACAGAACCCAACACGCAGATTTCAGGGATGATCAATGAATCAGCAAGGCTAGCCAGATTGTTCTGTGAGAAGAAACTGCCAATCATGGCATTTCTGGATTCTCACCATCCAAACAAGCCAGAACATCCTTACCCTCCTCACTGTATCATTGGCTCTGATGAATCAAATCTGGTTCCAGGTGAGCTATTATTTACATATATATATATATATATATATATATATTTTTCCCTCTTCCTGATCTATCTATTTTCACACTGAGAGATAGACCATTCTATCTATTTTTAATTAATTAGTTATATATCTTTGTGGCTGTTCATTTTCATACCAGAAAGTGTTTGAAAGCTAAACAACTTGTACACAACAAACTTCTTTTCTACCTGTCTCTGTCTGCTCTCGAGGATTAATTTGATATTAAAATTGCAGCTCTACGATGGCTAGAGAATGAACCAAATGTAACAGTGAGGCGTAAAGATTGTTTTGACGGATACTTGGGCTCCATGGAGGAAGATGGTTCTAATGTTTTTGTAGATTGGATCAAAACTAACAACATCAAAACTGTAAGTCGTATACATGTATAGGCAATCCTACAATTTAGGATATAGAACTTACATGAGTATGTCATGCATCTAATGTTTGTCTTTAAAGGTTACAATTATGTGAGCTGTTTAAATTTGATTCTCTAAAAATTGTATTTGCCTCAATTTGTATTTTTTTAATTGCTAAATAAATTGACCGCTGTCAAATTTAATTTTTTTTATTGTAACAAGTCACTTTGAGAAACAAATAGAAGTAATTGAAGCAAATACAATTTTTAAGGACTAAATTGAGACAATTTATTTTTCAAGGACCAAATTGAAAAATTGAAATCTTTCAAGGATTAATTCAGTAATTTACTCTCTGCTTTAGAGAATGTATATATGCAATAATATGATAGTAAACTATTGATTTATCCTCTGATAAAGTATAATTATCTTAATTTCATCTTTTGAAAAATCAAACATCTTAATTTAACCTTCAAAAAATACTTTGGTGGAAAAAGAGATGAATTTGAAACAAATACAATGATCAATTTGAGAGTTTGGATGCTTGATTTTTCAAGGGACCAAAACCTTTTAGAAACTAAACTAATAATTAATTCACTCAACATTAAGTCTAGATTTCTAGTTTTATTATACGCTATTAAGTAGAGACCTCTAATTAATTGGTTTTGGTTTGTGTGTTGAAGTTGGTGGTTGTGGGAGTGTGCACAGATATATGTGTATTGGACTTTGTTAGCTCCACAATGTCAGCTAAAAACCGTGGTTTTCTGAAGCCTCTAGAGAACGTAGTGGTTTATTCAAATGGCTGTGCTACCTTTGATTTCCCTCTTGAACTTGCCACAAACATCAAAGGAACTTTAGCTCATCCTCAGGTAAATTTAAATGTTACTAACTGCATCACAAATTTGAAGTGTCCATAATTAATAATGAAATATTATTTGACATAGGTTTCTAATAGGGTTGTTAAACTCTCATGTTAATTTTTAAACTCGTTTGAGTTTGCAAGTTTATAGGTTTTCAAATTGAGTAAACTCAGTCTTAAATTTGAAATTCGGTGCATACTCCGTGCAATCTTGTTCAAACTCACTGAGTTTTTATTGAGTCGATTAAGTTGACTCAAAAGCGGTCCAAATTTTTTTTTTTGTTTTTCTTAAACTATTTGTGCTTCATAGACATTAAAACATTAAAAATACATGTGCATCTACTACTAGGAATTGGCCATATAGTAACAAATAATTTAAAGGGTTTAAATCAATGGGTATAACTCCAATTGATCTATATTTACTGTCAAGTTTGACGACTTATACCCAGAGTTTTTGTTAATCACTGTATGTTCATGCTTTGTGGGTATAGTTTTAAAGCCTTTACCCACGCAGTTCTAGGGGTCACTAAATGTTGTCGTCATGGTTGCTTTAGTGTCACTGAACGCCTTTATTTGAGTGTAACTAGGAACTATAAATTATTCTGTAAGTTATAGATTGCAAAAGTACTTTTAATTAAGTGTTATTTATAGTTGTGACACAAAAATATTTTGTAGGTATTGATTACTTATATCTACAATATATTTAGCTTGTTTGTGAGTATAAACTATTTATACTTAGCTTATAAGATACTTGCTGTCAACATATATGATCATGGGTATGTGTTATTGTTCTTGCAGTGATCTTATTTTTTAAAATTGGAACAAAAATTAAAATATAATTTTGGATTCACTCCAAAAATTTTGTTATCTCTTTTTTTTAAAGAAAAAGGTATTAATAAATATTGTGTGGTTTCTGCAGGAGTTTATGCATCATGTAGGTTTGTATATGGCAAAAGAAAGAGGAGCCAAGATAGCCAGCCAAGTGTTGTTTGATGCGGTGGAGAAGCCATGAGGCAATTGAACAAGTCGCTTGTGTAATAAAATGGTTTAGGAAGATATTTAATAGTTGGAGAGCTCAAGCTCTTTGTATTCTTTCCTTTACTTTTTATGAAGAAGATTACTATTACATAGGGATGATCAAAATTTCTATACCTAAAGAAATCTGTAAAATTTATCTAATCAAGTTTAAGTTTGAGGATACAAAATGGGCTTGGTTTAGGTATGATGATTTTTTGTTTGAAAATTTTTTTATATCCATGGCTGAGAATGTGGCACCTACCTCGTTTAGAATGACATTATATGCGGCTTTCAGGTTGTACAAATTACTATTGACAATTAGTGGGGTGGCAAAAATACCCTACCTTTTCCCTTTTGTAATCTTTAACTCTGCTAGGGTTTCGATCAACTGTCGCTAGCCCTCACCTGTTGTGCCTCGTCTCTTTGCGAGAGCTTTCCCTTTCCTCTTCTTATTCCTCTTCCTCTCCCTCACTACATGTCACTTTCTGCTCTTGGGATGCTTAGAAGCTGTCTGGTCAGCGAAACACTATCGTCCTTACCATCAAAGGCTTTCATCTCAATTTATAAGCTTTAATAACATATACCCACCTTGAATCCGTCTTTTCCCTCTTGTTTTCTCCCCTTTCTTCTCCTCTGTTGAGGCCTTGTACTCTATCATCATTCCTTTGCAATCCCTGAATTCGTTAGTTGCTACAAACCTACGGCATGAAGGCGCGCATGAGATGCTGGAGGCACTCCAAATATACTGACGGGGGAAGTGTATTGGCCATGACTGAGAAGCTTTTCTAAATGTGATCCAGATGTAGCGTTGGTCCTTAAAGCTCAACCTTGCGGTGACAATGAAGACTAGTGACACTCGTGGAGGTTTGTTTGTTGGGTAGGAAGATTGTGTCGGCTTCCTAGAGCCCACACCACTGTTGGTGAAGGTGTGTTGGCTTGCGGCATTGGGCATTTGCGAAAGAGAGGCAGACGAGGGCTCGTGTCATGGGACAGAAAGGCTTGGGCTTCTCTGATGCGGACTCTGCTTTGTTTTTGTTTTTGTCTTGTGTGTTCTAATTTTGGTAGTTTTTGGGCTTTCAGTGTTAGTGAGTTGGGCTTGGCAGCATTGTATTCTTTTGGTTGTAGCATGTTTTAAAAAAAAAAAGCTAACAAAAATATGGTCAACTCTTTGGGTTAGATTTTATTAGCATTAATCCTTTTGGTCTAGGAGTGTATTATCTATGTTAAGACTTAGGTACTATTTTAGAGTGTGTTACTCTAATTCCATGTACCTGTTATCCAATGAGTTCAAGTTTAATATGTAATTGTTTTATCTGGAAGTCTTGTATTATTTCATGTATCCTTGACTTAATACCTTTTAATAAAAATTATTTCTTTGTTCAAAAAAAAAAGAATGACATTATATATATACATGTATGTGTTTGTATGTATGTATATGTATATATATATATAAATGTATTTATGGATGTATATAATATATATGTATGAGTTGAATATATGATAGTTTGATATTTACGGATACATTTTGTTTGATACATGTACTTTTTATACTAAACAACTTAAGTTATATTAATTAATTATATGCTTAGATAATACTAAATATTGTAATACTTCATTTTATAACTTTAACTCTGCTAGGGTTTCGATCAACTGTCGCTAGCCCTCACCTGTTGTGCCTCGTCTCTTTGCGAGAGCTTTCCCTTTCCTCTTCTTATTCCTCTTCCTCTCCCTCACTACATGTCACTTTCTGCTCTTGGGATGCTTAGAAGCTGTCTGGTCAGCGAAACACTATCGTCCTTACCATCAAAGGCTTTCATCTCAATTTATAAGCTTTAATAACATATACCCACCTTGAATCCGTCTTTTCCCTCTTGTTTTCTCCCCTTTCTTCTCCTCTGTTGAGGCCTTGTACTCTATCATCATTCCTTTGCAATCCCTGAATTCGTTAGTTGCTACAAACCTACGGCATGAAGGCGCGCATGAGATGCTGGAGGCACTCCAAATATACTGACGGGGGAAGTGTATTGGCCATGACTGAGAAGCTTTTCTAAATGTGATCCAGATGTAGCGTTGGTCCTTAAAGCTCAACCTTGCGGTGACAATGAAGACTAGTGACACTCGTGGAGGTTTGTTTGTTGGGTAGGAAGATTGTGTCGGCTTCCTAGAGCCCACACCACTGTTGGTGAAGGTGTGTTGGCTTGCGGCATTGGGCATTTGCGAAAGAGAGGCAGACGAGGGCTCGTGTCATGGGACAGAAAGGCTTGGGCTTCTCTGATGCGGACTCTGCTTTGTTTTTGTTTTTGTCTTGTGTGTTCTAATTTTGGTAGTTTTTGGGCTTTCAGTGTTAGTGAGTTGGGCTTGGCAGCATTGTATTCTTTTGGTTGTAGCATGTTTTAAAAAAAAAAAGCTAACAAAAATATGGTCAACTCTTTGGGTTAGATTTTATTAGCATTAATCCTTTTGGTCTAGGAGTGTATTATCTATGTTAAGACTTAGGTACTATTTTAGAGTGTGTTACTCTAATTCCATGTACCTGTTATCCAATGAGTTCAAGTTTAATATGTAATTGTTTTATCTGGAAGTCTTGTATTATTTCATGTATCCTTGACTTATTACCTTTTAATAAAAATTATTTCTTTGTTCAAAAAAAAAGAATGACATTATATATATACATGTATGTGTTTGTATGTATGTATATGTATATATATATATATATATATATATATATATATAAATGTATTTATGGATGTATATAATATATATGTATGAGTTGAATATATGATAGTTTGATATTTACGGATACATTTTGTTTGAGACATGTACTTTTTATACTAAACAACTTAAGTTATATTAATTAATTATATGCTTAGATAATACTAAATATTGTAATACTTCATTTTATAACTTTAACTCTGCTAGGGTTTCGATCAACTGTCGCTAGCCCTCACCTGTTGTGCCTCGTCTCTTTGCGAGAGCTTTCCCTTTCCTCTTCTTATTCCTCTTCCTCTCCCTCACTACATGTCACTTTCTGCTCTTGGGATGCTTAGAAGCTGTCTGGTCAGCGAAACACTATCGTCCTTACCATCAAAGGCTTTCATCTCAATTTATAAGCTTTAATAACATATACCCACCTTGAATCCGTCTTTTCCCTCTTGTTTTCTCCCCTTTCTTCTCCTCTGTTGAGGCCTTGTACTCTATCATCATTCCTTTGCAATCCCTGAATTCGTTAGTTGCTACAAACCTACGGCATGAAGGTGCGCATGAGATGCTGGAGGCACTCCAAATATACTGACGGGGGAAGTGTATTGGCCATGACTGAGAAGCTTTGCTAAATGTGATCCAGATGTAGCGTTGGTCCTTAAAGCTCAACCTTGCGGTGACAATGAAGACTAGTGACACTCGTGGAGGTTTGTTTGTTGGGTAGGAAGATTGTGTCGGCTTCCTAGAGCCCACACCACTGTTGGTGAAGGTGTGTTGGCTTGCGGCATTGGGCATTTGCGAAAGAGAGGCAGACGAGGGCTCGTGTCATGGGACAGAAAGGCTTGGTCTTCTCTGATGCGGACTCTGCTTTGTTTTTTTTTTGTCTTGTGTGTTCTAATTTTGGTAGTTTTTGGGCTTTCAGTGTTAGTGAGTTGGGCTTGGCAGCATTGTATTCTTTTGGTTGTAGCATGTTTTAAAAAAAAAAGCTAACAAAAATATGGTCAACTCTTTGGGTTAGATTTTATTAGCATTAATCCTTTTGGTCTAGGAGTGTATTATCTATGTTAAGACTTAGGTACTATTTTAGAGTGTGTTACTCTAATTCCATGTACCTGTTATCCAATGAGTTCAAGTTTAATATGTAATTGTTTTATCTGGAAGTCTTGTATTATTTCATGTATCCTTGACTTATTACCTTTTAATAAAAATTATTTCTTTGTTCAAAAAAAAAGAATGACATTATATATATACATGTATGTGTTTGTATGTATGTATATGTATATATATATATATATATAAATGTATTTATGGATGTATATAATATATATGTATGAGTTGAATATATGATAGTTTGATATTTACGGATACATTTTGTTTGAGACATGTACTTTTTATACTAAACAACTTAAGTTATATTAATTAATTATATGCTTAGATAATACTAAATATTGTAATACTTCATTTTATAACTTTAACTCTGCTAGGGTTTCGATCAACTGTCGCTAGCCCTCACCTGTTGTGCCTCGTCTCTTTGCGAGAGCTTTCCCTTTCCTCTTCTAATTCCTCTTCCTCTCCCTCACTACATGTTACTTTCTGCTCTTGGGATGCTTAGAAGCTGTCTGGTCAGCGAAACACTATCGTCCTTACCATCAAAGGCTTTCATCTCAATTTATAAGCTTTAATAACATATACCCACCTTGAATCCGTCTTTTCCCTCTTGTTTTCTCCCCTTTCTTCTCCTCTGTTGAGGCCTTGTACTCTATCATCATTCCTTTGCAATCCCTGAATTCGTTAGTTGCTACAAACCTACGGCATGAAGGCGCGCATGAGATGCTGGAGGCACTCCAAATATACTGACGGGGGAAGTGTATTGGCCATGACTGAGAAGCTTTTCTAAATGTGATCCAGATGTAGCGTTGGTCCTTAAAGCTCAACCTTACGGTGACAATGAAAACTAGTGACACTCGTGGAGGTTTGTTTGTTGGGTAGGAAGATTGTGTCGGCTTCCTAGAGCCCACACCACTGTTGGTGAAGGTGTGTTGGCTTGCGGCATTGGGCATTTGCGAAAGAGAGGCAGACGAGGGCTCGTGTCATGGGACAGAAAGGCTTGGGCTTCTCTGATGCGGACTCTGCTTTGTTTTTTTTTTTTGTCTTGTGTGTTCTAATTTTGGTAGTTTTTGGGCTTTCAGTGTTAGTGAGTTGGGCTTGGCAGCATTGTATTCTTTTGGTTGTAGCATGTTTTAAAAAAAAAGCTAACAAAAATATGGTCAACTCTTTGGGTTAGATTTTATTAGCATTAATCCTTTTGGTCTAGGAGTGTATTATCTATGTTAAGACTTAGGTACTATTTTAGAGTGTGTTACTCTAATTCCATGTACCTGTTATCCAATGAGTTCAAGTTTAATATGTAATTGTTTTATCTGGAAGTCTTGTATTATTTCATGTATCCTTGACTTATTACCTTTTAATAAAAATTATTTCTTTGTTCAAAAAAAAAAAAGAATGACATTATATATATACATGTATGTGTTTGTATGTATGTATATGTTTATATATATATATATATAAATGTATTTATGGATGTATATAATATATATGTATGAGTTGAATATATGATAGTTTGATATTTACGGATACATTTTGTTTGAGACATGTACTTTTCATACTAAACAACTTAAGTTATATTAATTAATTATATGCTTAGATAATACTAAATATTGTAATACTTCATTTTATAACTTTATATAAATAATGGAAAATGGTACTTTGATCCTTTATGTTTATTATAAGTTTTATTTTGCTCTTTTATATTTCAAAAGTTTCATATTGTCCTTCATATTTTAAAGTCTTACTATTTTGGTCATTTTTCATTAAAACCTTTAATCTATATAACAAAGTTAACAGGTTATCATTCAAATATTGATATGGCCTATTTACATGATTGTTAATTGGATATTAGTGTCCCAAGTATAATTTTCAAAATACCCGAAATGACCTTATGCTTTTCTGTGTGTTCAGATTTATTGCTCCTCCAAAGAGGAGCATTTGCTGCTCGTCCGCACATGGCCATTAGATCGTTTTGATCCAAAGGCCAATGTGCGTGGATGAGCTTTCTTTTGTGATTATCGAATTGTTTTGATTCAATGACCACAAATGCATTAGTGAAATGCACCGTTTCACTAAAGCCTTTTTTTCCTCCTAAAATGTGAGCCCCATCCGCCCACTTAGAGACCCATGAGACCAACAAACTCGACCCGGCCAGAGATAGCAAATTTGAACTAAAGACGTCTTCTTCTTCCTTGCAGCCCAGAATTTCATAGCAAAACAAAGGATGACGATGAAGACCCCTCTTGATTAATTGATTATTGTTGTTTCACAGCAATGGTTGAATGGTTCCATGGTAACTTTTTAGCATAATTTCATAGCAGCTTTCACAACAAATTTTAGTAGAATTTCATAGCAAATTTTAGTAGAATTTCATAAGTTTTTATAAAAATGATTCAATGGTTCCACAATGACAGTAGGAGTTGGAAAACAGATGAATACCCCTCTTGATTAATTGAAAACACAGATGAAGACCACAAAATTTCATAGATGAAGACCATAGAATTTCACATCTGGAAAATGCAGATGAAGACCACAGAATTTCACAACAAATCTTATTGTTGTTGATATTGGGTTGAAGTTCCACAGGCCAAGTGAGGGGTGTGATGATTAGCAAGAAAGCTAGTTAAGGAATGTGATGATTATAAGGAGAAGGAATCATCATCATGTTCTGCACCTCAGTCAAGAAAAGAAAAAGAAAAAAAAGGAACTAGTTAAACCACTTTCTTAGTGCAATTTAGTCAAGAAAAGAAAAAGGAAAAAAACAAAGAATTAATTAAACAATCATCATCATCATCATCATGTTTTAAATCTTAGAAGGAACTGATATTCTCTAGGTGGTGCTTGAAATTTTCCTAGAGAATACAAGGCCAAGACAAAAATGTTGAGTATGATAGTGAATGTCCAACCCAAGTAACACTGCAGGCAGTAAAATTCAATAACATCAGTCAAACACACAGATGCTAAATATTTACCACAAAGATGTCTGATTACTTACATGGAATAACATAAAGAAATCAAATGAATCACATTGTCATCATAATCATAGTCCAAGCAAATATCAACACTAAGCAACGATATCTAACATCATATAATTTGTATCTAATAAGCAGCAACATGTATAACATAGTGTACCTGACAGCAACACAATGGTGCCAATACTTGACTAAATAACTTCAATTTAATAAAATTAACCAAATTACAACAAAATATAGCAACAATGCAAGAAATGAAGCTTCAATTTAATAAAATGTTATACAAAAGGCACAATGAGGGAGGAATATGCATACCATGGTTCCTTCTTAGTTATTTCATCAATAATTGGCTCTTCTGTTACAGTCACAACCTTGGCTTCCTCTATTGAAATTTTTGAACCCATATATATATATATATTAAAAACTATTCATCAGCAAACATAACAATGAGAATCCTCTAAAAATAAGGATCTTGCCTACAACTCAAAAGTCTGTATGGGGTAAATCTAGATTGATTTGCATTACTTCCAATGATGGCATTGAATGATCAATAGGCATCTATGTTAAGAAACGACACAAATTAATATAATTATTATGAAAAACCAAAAAAGATTATATTGTTAGATCACGAAATTATAATCATTAGCATTTCAGTAAAACTCATTTTAGAAACATGCACCTGGGGTGCGGGAGGTGCCAAGAATGATACTCCACATTATGCTTCATTAATTTATGCCAAATATGCATAACAAAGGTTAGATCATATAACCAAAAGGGTTGAAAAATAAAGATATGTAGAAACATGTATTTACTTTAGTCGATTTAATTGTCGATTCTCTCTTTTTTTTCCTTTGCTGAACCTCAACATAACTTTTATATCGTTTCTTATTTTGGACCCTCTTTCTCCTTGAAACCTTGCCTGTGATGTGCACTGAGGTGTGGGGATAGCAATGGCGTTGAGATTCGTATCCATATCAATTCTAGACGGATGAAGCACATTACTAAATTTCTGCCTCATCTCGACCATCAACGTAGGCATTACTAATGATGCTTTTACAGACCTAGAGGCTTCAACTACAATACTTATTGCTTTTAGGCTTATATCCCTAAACCGATGTCTAATTTATAGCTTAGGGTCAACCACTATGTCCTTTCCCCTCGTATTAGATATCACATCCGCCCTTGCTTCCTTTCTTCACTGGCATATAATGTACTTCTTAAGGAGTAGCTTGATATCATTGATATTATAGACTTTCAAGGCACGACAGCACAAAATACTGAAGCTTTCAAATTTAAAACACTTACATGTGATAGTATTATCTGATGGGTCGAATGATACCATGTATTATCGCTTCTTGTTAACTAGAGAAATAATATATTATCGAACAGGTTGACTTTCATCCCTTGCCTTTACCCATGTGTTAGCAACATGATCATATTTTTTGATGGAATAAGTAAAAAATATGTAAAGTATAAATCGCTGAAAGTTGCTTTAACATGTGTGACATCAAGTTTCTCACCCGTGGAACTTTCTCTCTAGATTCGTAGTTAACCTTTATCTCATTATATCATTTTTCCTCCACTATTCTTTCAAAATGCTTGAAGAATAGAACAAGAACCACGCTTGGGTTCAGTAGATCTTTCAAATCATAGTTCAAACTTTCAGATAATTGTGTACTTCTCATATCGAGAGTCAAAGGTTTTTTCATGAAGCATGTTCCCGATTTTTCTCTTATCCCATACGTTGATGATAACCATGAATTACCTCGGACATTAGGATCTAACACCATTTTGCTCCACGTCATCGAGAGCTTTGTACATACACCATTACAAATTCGTTAAAATATGAGATTTTCCCCCTAAGAAAACGAGTCAATTGTTTAGTGGCATTCCGCATCAAGTGCCACGTGCATAATCTATCCACAGTGTTTGGCATCTCCTCCTTTAATGCTCTCGCCATTGCTACATCTTGACCGGTAATATCGTGAGAGTATATTTGTGTTTATGAACTTTTACAAACGTTGAAGAGCCATTTAAAGGACTCGATGATCTCATCATACAATAACATCACCCCAAAGATCACCATTCCTCTATAGTGATTAAAACTACTAAACACAAAAAGAGATTGACCCATCTTGTTGGTACCAAATATGGTGTGAAGTGTAACCATATCTCCAACCAACCTATAGTTGATAAGTATCCTTGCATTGGCCTATAATACATTAGTAATTTGTTCCTCTAAGTCCATCTGATATGCATAGAAGAAAGATAGATTCTCAAATAGTTACTTCTAAAAATATTGGAAGAGCACAACGGTGCCCCCATACACCATATTTCATTGTCTTCTAGATTGCAGATAGTTCTTTACATCTAAGCATATATATCTAACACTAGCTCTTTCACTCGCTTGCATATTCATCAAATCAAAGTAGGCTTTATGCCCAAGGCCAAAGTCCTCGGTCAACTCGATCTCGTTTGCCTATGCTTCAAAAATTTTTCTTTGGGAGGGAAGCATATGACTCATTTCTTCAGTGTGCAAGAAATGATTGTGTGCCTCTAAGAACTGATATACTTTATACTTCTCGCCCTCACGCTTCACTGCCATTTTGGCCATACATTTAGTTCTAGTCTTTGTGTAGGGATTCTTAGTGCTTACACCCTTTTTGTTTGGCCCACGAAAACCCTCTTTAGAACATACATATCTCATTGACGTGACGAGTGTATTGTCTTTTTTAATCCTAGTGTGAGAATCCTTTCTCACTCCAAATCCAAATTTTCCACCATATGTCATCCAATAACTCCATGCATCCTCTGGGTTATCAAATTTCATCCCAATATTGGGCTTGTAATTTTCCTCCATCAATGTTCTCAGAAAGTTGTCTGAAATGCAAGTGATACATTCAATATAATAAAATGCAAGTGATGAATTCAAGTAATATGCAAGTGATAAATTCCTCTATAGACAACATAAAGATAAATAAGATGAAAGAATATGCTCATTTCATGAATCCAATACATCAATAATAGAGAATCAATAAAGAAAAGGAGAGAATGTGCTCATTTCATGAATCCAAGACATCTAAAAGATAAGTAACTTAGTTGCTAACTACACCTTTTATCTTTCACTTTCTCTGCTTCCTAATCGTAAACAAATACTCGGTTTAATGTCAATATATCTTAAGGCAATCTCTTGATACTAGTAATAGGAATCCTAAAAGAGAAATTATTATATTCGAAAACATATGTTATTTGGTTGTTTACTATAACTTATTCTCCAATAAGCATATGACGTATGGATGTAAAAAATATTCAGTTGTAATACTTTTATCTTGATTGTAAACACTTAAAATCTGAATCCAATTTTTATTTTTAGAAAAATTAAGCAACTGTTTTACTTGATATGTTCAATAAAAAATAATAGGTTTTACTGGATTCTCTTAAAAAAATCCAAGATGTTCAATATTGTGCAGATGAGGGCCACAATTATGCATTCCTTCTAAGTTCTGACCACACCTGTGTGCTATAAAAAAATTTTGTTTGTTCTTTTTCCTTTTGATTTTGAAAATTAGCTAATACCAAAAATTAAAGCCTTTAGCATTATGTTATAGTATAATATTTGTGATAGATTCAAGTTTCTTTTCGTCATTTTGTTCTTCAAACAGAGAAGAATTGATCATCACATAATAAGGTTCATGTATCTGGATAAAAGTTAGCATCATTCTTTACAATATTGGTCTAAGATGAGTATTTGGCATTACAAGTTGATGGAGGAAAATAATTCTCATATTTCAAATCCAGATAACTTTAAGATGTGCAGGATTTGTTCTCGCTTTCTAAAGTTTAAACACAGTCCATTACCAGCTTTTGAATCTAGCAAATATCAATCTTGTTTTCTCAATCAAAGCTTAAAGCAATATAGCTTTTGGTTTAAAAAAAACATAGGTTCTGTTCCATTACTTTTTTTTTTTACAACACACTATTGTAGCAAACTAGCAATATAGGAAAATATAGATGACAAAAACCAGCAAACCATTCACAAATAAAAATAGGGAGAGAAAAGCAAACTGGCAATGGCGAAAACTAGTGGTTTGATGGCTGTAAAATACCGAGAAGACAAGAACATGTAAACCATTAATTTAGGGGAACCAGGCGATGTATATGTAAATTCGGCGACGATGACGATGTAGAGGATCGCCGGCAATCAGAGAATGAAGAAGACAACCACAGGATGTGAGGCAGAGGGGGAAAAGGTGGGAAAACACTATAGAATGACGGAGATGGTTGTCTCAGTCACTTGGCGTCAAAGTCAAGGTGCTGGCTGAATCGGGTTTATGGGTCTCTGGATGGGTGGGTGGGCAGGACATGTAGCGCATTTTGATTTGTCCATGCCTTTTGGGAGGGAAAAAATGCATTCTAACGTGTTCAAAGTCATTGGATTAAAATAATTCAACGGCCATGAAAGGAAGTGTAATACCTGCCGTTTTATTTTTTGTTTAATTATTGAATTTTATTTCACAAGTATTAATTTTTGCAAATTGTATGTGCAATATGTGTGTGTGGCATGATGATGTGATGTGATGATGCTATCATATGCGATTTTAGATTGTAGGCTAGCAATATATGATGCTAAGCTGTACAGGACCAAAGTGAAAATTATAGGAACTAAAATGAAAGTTTTGAGATTTTGTTGGGGTGTAGCAAAATGTTCATAAAACGGTAGAAATAGAAAGAGAAAATTCTAGAAAACCTTGATGTGAAATAAAAAAGGAACTTAAATCTTGAAATATTAGGGTATGTTTGATTTGTGAAAACATTTCCTATTTTCATTTTCAATCTTCATTTCTTGAAATGCATTTCCTGAAACACTGAAAACATCTTTTTGGTGTTTTCAGATTTAGGCTTATTTTAAGAAATATTTTCAAGAAAACGTTTTCAGTTAACTCAACCAAACGCATTTTCAAGTCTATTTTCTGCTTTCAGTGAAAATGAAAATAGGAAATGCCCAAACCAAACAGGCCCTTAGTTTTTGAAATAAATGGTTATAATTAAATAATTAATTATATGAAAGGAATAAAAAGAAAATTTAATAAACAAAAAATTAAATAAAAGTGAGAGGAAAACCGTGCAAATTAATTAAAAGTATTTAAAACAATAGGTTAGTAGTGAAAATAGTTAAAGGATAATGCAAATAAATAAATAAAAGAAATAAGTAATTACCTAAACTAGTCAAATCTAAATTAGTATTAAATTAAGAATAAATAATCCCAACAAGTAAATCTTAAAAAATAATCTTTTAAAATATGAACTAAATCTTATATTTTTATTTAGATTAAGTTATGATTTCAATATAAAAAAAAAGATATAAGAAGATTTCGAAAGTTAAAAGAATTAAAGAAATAAAAACTATATATTTTAGGAAATATAACTAATGAATAATTCTAGGGAATTAAATATGGAAATATATCTTCCAAAACTTAATTTAGATCTTAGATTTTATTTACACAAATCTATATTTGAATATTAAGTTAATTTTCAAAATTAGTAAAAGAAATTAATAGGAAGTACAAAGCTATTTGATTAAAGATAATTAAATAAACTAATTATCCATCTAAGATCTTCCTAAACTAACAAATTTTAATTATGAGTTTTCTTCTTAAACAATCCTATTAATTCACTATTAAAATATTTTTAAACTAATTAAAATAAACTAATTATCCATCTAAGATCTTCCTATTAGTAAAATAGATTCAGTTTCTCCGCAAGCAAAACTAAATTATAAATGAGCAATAAAACACAAATCAAGTAGGTTTTGAAAGAAAATCATCATAATGACCAGTAAGAATTCAAAACCATACTATACCAACAAGTAGTTAACTTCAGATTCATACGTACAGCGATTTAAGAAACAAAGTAACACATAAACCTGGAAATTTAACTGCCATGCTATCAAACATAACCAAATTATTTCATTATAAACCGATAAGCACAATCACCCACAGCCAATTGTCAAATAAAATAGGATTGAACTCATTGCTAAAAGCAGAGAAAACCAAATTCAACATCATATAAATAGCATAACTGATAATCAAACATCCAGGCAAACCTTTTAACTGAAATATTACCTTAAAACAAAAAAACCTGTTAGAAGGATGTAAGGCTCCTTGTGCCTAAGCAGCTGAAGAAAATTTTCTCCTGCTGCTTTGGAGAACCAATGAACTGAGGAAATGGAATAGAGAATGAAGCTTTTCCACCTATTTTTAGGTTAAGGCCATGAATCTCTTGCCCTTCTACCGATTCATTTTCCTTTTCACCCTTCTTTTCCCAACCTAATGTATGTTAGATGTGATGGAAATTGACCCCTCCATAGTACCTTCCCAGGAAGAAATAAATAATGTTATAAAGTAGAAATTACACCTTGGTTTCTAAATTTTTAGAATTTATATCAGTAGCTAAAAAAGTTATATAACAATTTAGAGATGCATAAGAGTCATTTCATCAGTCTTCTGATTAAAAAGTCCCATTCTCCTCACCAGGTCTCAGTTTTAAATGTATGGTAGGAGAATCAAATTAAAAGACTATGACTCATAGAAGAATGAACATGATGTTTAGTCAAGAGTTCCCAAAGAAAAAAAGATACAGACCTAGCCTGCAAAAAACCTAATAAATCTAATTAACATTTAAAGGTCACAATTATGCAAGATTAGGGTCCTGAAATCTAGCCACATATGAATATAAAAATTTCTTCTTACTCATATTAAGGGAAGAAGAAGGACGTAAATCTTTCTTCACCAAACACTTAGATTTCAAAGTTTAAAGGACTGAGAATCTAGGGATAATCCTTTTCTCCAAGCTGAAAGTAAGAATAATTGGCATTCCAGCAATATCAACTGCTGAGAGACCCATTTTATTCATAAGAAAATCCATCATTTTTCCGATCTTCTTCTCTGATAATACCATACAATTAGGATACTTTTTAAAAGCTGACAGTGTGACATCTTTAGACCAACCTCATCTCTCAAATGCCTCCAATTTTGATTCCCACTCTGATTTCTTTATTTTTGCAAACACTTGAACGGCTGCCACAAAGCTCTATTTACCCGGATCAAAACTCATTTCCTTAGCCAACTTCACTGCTTCAGCAAAATTTGTATGTTTTTTACTTGCTACATCGGGATAAACAGTTACCTAATAAGAGATAAAATGTTGCGCGACCCTTGGTTCTCTTAAAAGCTTTGTGTTTGGAACTATATCTTCTCCAATACCGCAAAGAGACCAATGCCACGCTGCGCATTTCAAAGTTTTGATTACTTCTTCATCGTTAGAAAGAACACTTCTAAGGTTTTCATAACGGGGAATAAGACACTGGCTTAAGCTCCTTTTCAAGAGCAGAGGATTACAAACCAGGAGTTCAGAGAGGTCAGTGCGGGAAAACCCAACGGACTGCAAGAACTTGAATTTGGGCAAAAAGGTTTCCTCTGGATCTAATGACAGAATTCAAGGGCGATGCTTCACAATCTTCGAAACCTGAGATTTTGAAAATTCGTATTCCTTCAGAAGACTAAAAACCGAGTCTGTTGTGTCGGTATTTTTCAAACGGATTTCTTTGGATGCTTGGATGGCTATTTTGCGAGAAAGTCCACATGAGTTCACGAGGTATAAAATAGTGAAAGGATCTTTTTTTCCTAGATTTTGTTCTTGTGATTAGGCATAAGATATAGAAGTGAAGGAATTGACAAGGAAGAAGGCATTGTGTTGGAGAAAACACAGCTTGGTATTTCTTCTAAACGGGTTCGAAGAAATAAATCTTGAAATGAGAAAATTATTCATGATTGACTCACTCACCGGGTTGTCCCGAGTCAGATGCGAAATGCCTGATTCGCTATATTATCCTTCTCAATCTGCACAAACTCAGAACTCAAGATTATTCTTCGTCCAGCTCCGAATATGAAATAAACAATAAACCGAAAATTGAATGCCAAGCCAACACAGAGTGGCGAGAGGTGTGAGAATGAGAAAGCGAGCTTCTCGGTCTTAGCGGCAACTTCTCTAATTTTTATTAAAAATATAGAAAAATATACTTCATATCCCTAAAGTTTACACCAATTTTCATTCATGTCCCTAAACTTTTTTTTTTGGTCAAATATATCCCACATCTTTAAAAAATTTTCAATTATACCCTTTTTTGTAACTTAGTCAACTCTGTTAATAGAAATTGCTGACTATGCTTGTGAGGTGTCAAATTTTAGCTTCCACCTCAGATTCCACGTGGACCTCGACGCTTGAAATCCCCCAAATGCCCGTTTTCCCTTTAACCTTCAGATGGAGATAAATTAGGGTAGAAAGTTAGAGATAAGTTATATCTGGAGTGTGATGACATTGACTTGTCTCTTGCATAGTGTTGTTCACTACAGGACCACTTCTCTAGCCATCGGTGAGGGTGACGAGGATGGCAGCATAGGAAGATGACATCGACGACAAGGTAATTTCTCTCTTCCATCTCCTTGTCCTTCTTCGATTTTGCTAATAAAATTTTGGCCATAAATTTATTTCTAACCCTAGCTCGAATTGGAACCCTAAGTTGAAGTATTTTGGCAAGAGAAAAAATGAGTACCATTATACCACCTAAACTGAAGAGATTCTTATGAAGTGAAACTTTTTTATTACAATGCAAATAAATTTCACAAGAAATAGTCAACAAATATTTTGCTTGTTCTATGTTATTGATTGGTTGTTATAAAAATATTATTCTAAGACTGATGGCTAGTTGTCTGCTATTGTATTGGTTGTTCTCACAATGCTAGTAAGTAATATGGTGTTGTAATGGTTTTTCCAATATTTTGCTTCAATGTTTAGAGGTCTTAAAATGTTGTTGTTTCAGCTTGTAAGGTAACACAATCTAATGAAGGAATATTGGGTATACTGGAAAAAGAGACTTCACTACCTTTGTTAAAGCCAATAATTACTTCATTAGCACATCATGCAAGCTCAGGTTCAAGCAAGATAGGCCCTTTAAGTATTCATTTTTTGATTTTAGTATTAACCTTAGTCTTTATTTTCAATGTGAGCCTTAATTTCAATTTGACTTAGCACTTCTGTGGAATTTAGCACCAATGGCATCCCAAGCTTCTAGTTATAGTGGTAGGAAGGGAAGGTTCATTTGTGATTGCGGCAAATATGCTCTATTGGCTACTTCACACACACCAGAAAATCCGAGGCGTAAGTTTTGGGGATGCAAAAATTATGCTGTATGATATGAAGGAAATTTAAGAATAAATTGTGTTGTTTTTTACTTGATGTTTGTCGTACAATTTTGACCATATTGATGCTAAATATACAGGATGAAAGAGACTGTGATTTTTTCGTGTGGTCAGACCCCCTAATTGAAGAGGATGCATTGGCCATGTATCGTATTCGAAAGAAGATTAAGAAGCTTGGAGATGAACTGAAAGAAGAAAGGAGAATGAAGAGGTTGTTTATCTCACTTTTGATTTTATCTTTGATTGTGAATATATACTTTCTAAAATGAATGAATGATGAGGATGGATTGTGTTGTAATAGATGTAAAACAACTAAGTTCATTCCGATGAATTATATCTGTTGTAATGATGCATTATGTATTGTGTAATACGGGACATCTGTATGTACAACATGATAAATGGTATTGTGTATCTTTAGCATTTTATCCTAGCCATTTAATTTACTTAACAGGATTCATATATGATTAATTCCATTTGGATCAAATATGAGACTTATGTTTTGTATTTTTTAAGTAAAAAAGAACAAAGGTGAATCTTCAATCTTAAATTAAATAACATAAAATATGTTTAGAAAACTATAATGCTACAAACCATATATGGAGAAAATAATGTTACAAAACACTTGAAGGATTCCTATAAGATTAATCCATTTGGATCAAATATGGGATTTATGTTTTGTATTTTTTAAGTAAAAAAGAACAAAGGGCAATCTTCAATCTTAAATTAAGTAACATAAAATATGTTTGAGAAATCATAATGCTACAAACCATACATGGAAAAAGTAATGGTACAAAACACTCCAAGGACATTATTGTAAATTTTCATAAATCTTGAAGGATATATTTGACGATTTATTAAACTTAAACGATATATTTGAACATTGGAATAAACTTAAAGAACATAAATGAAAATTTCATAAACATAAGGGATATATTTGAAAGTTCCTTAAACATAAATGACATGGTACTCTCTCAATTTCCAATTATTTAAACCTGTCACCCTGTTATAAAATTTGATTTGAAACAATTTATTGACACATAAATAGGGAGAATTGGCCATATAATGCATCCATATTAACCAACTACGTACAATGTATTCATCTTACACAACCAAAATAATGGCCAGCAACAATGATTCCTAGTCTAAATAATGGCCAGCACATAGATACAAAATAATGGCCAGTAACATAAATACAAAATAATGCCCAGAATCATACAAAATAATGGCCTCTCACCCATGTACTGGAAACATTCTTGGTATTGCTCCTTCCTGAAGTATGACGGGATGAAGTCTTCAGGCCTCTCACCCATGTGGTTAATGCAACTAATGGCATGGGGACAAGGAATACTAGTAATTGTCCAGTGCCTACACGTACAGTTGTTAATGTCTAGATCTACCACAAGCTTTTCTGAAGGACCCATAACCTCATACTTTTTTTGCCCAACCCACCTTGGCAAGCACTTACTGCTCTTTTTGTTATTTAAATCAAGTATTGCTCTTATTCTTGGGAGCACTGCTCCGTCAGGAAATCTTAGGGGCCTTTCTCACGATGTCATTTATCCTATATTTCAGGTTGTCTTTCACTTTCTTTTCTATTCTCCTCCCAAGCCACTTCGAGCTCATCAAGCATACCTTAAAGCATCTTGTGCAAGTATGGTTATTCTTAACTATCCACAACTACCAAGTATCCTCATTCGTTAATCTAGCAGCATAAACCTCCCAAGGGCAATCACCCCTACACCTCACCCTTACCCTGACCAAGTCGTTTGGCATAGTACAGATTCCTCCCTGCATGTATAGCATATGTCTTCATGGCTTCTTGGAAATCCTCTTGAGTTAGGTAAATTGTGCCAAGCTCCCACTTATACTCAGACATGTGCCTCAGAAGCTTATGAAGTAGGAACTTTGAACCTTCAGTAAGTCCTTCCTCATCTTCATTGTCAATGCTATGTAAGGATTCAGTCTCATACGCCTTATCATCACTGAGGCCCCTTACAGTTGATGATGTCATTGTTGGGCTCTCTCGATCACAACTAAATGGTTGTGAAGTTTGTGTGTGGTTGCTACCATTAGTCGAATGCATCTCAATCTGCTTGATATCGGGCATTTTTATATGCTATTTAGTCCCTATCTTAGTCCTATTGCTATTTCAATGTTGCCAACTCTCTTATTTTATTATATTTTGGATTTATTAGGTGTAAATTAATTATAGAATTAATATGCTTCAATTTCATAATTTTATCCCAATTAATTCATATGCTTAATTTTCAGATTTAATTATTGAAGAGAAAAATGCTAACATAGACGTTTTGCTTACTTGGAGGCCACCTGGACATGCTGACTGGGCATTGACTAGAGTGGGGTCCACTATTCTTTTCTCTTTATAGTAGCAAAACAACATGCTTTCAGCAGACCACCAGAAACAGTAGTAAAAACAGCAAAGGCAGCAGACAGCAAAAGAAAAACAGCTTCAGTAGAATAGAAAAAGGTATCAGCTGCAGCAAATGAAAGGGACAGCTCCTAAGGTCAAACAAGAGGCAAATTTCATCCATCTCTCTCCTGCAGCTACAAAGACCTAACCAGAAGCCATTTGCAAGTTGTTAAAGAGATATTTTCTTCTTCCATCCTCTGTATTTTTTATTTTTCTTCTTCTCCCCCCTTGTGTATTTTGACCTCCATGGAAGGCTATAATCCCTTATAATCAGTCCATGGATGATTAGAGTCATAACCTGAATTCTTGGAGCTAAATGAGATAAGTTCTTCTTGTTCTTCTATTTCATTTATGTTCTGGTTTTATCATCTCTGATATGAGAAGTTATATTGCTTTTACTTGTTGTTGTTGCAGTAGAATAGAATGGCTTGCTTTGGTAATTAGCAAGCACGATTGAAGTTAGTGCTTAATTAGATTGCATGTGGTTAGGTTTAATTTATATATGATCTAGTTCTAGGAAGTTTCTTGGAAATATTGGTTAGAAAACCTGATGATAGAGAACATTAGAATTAATTTGAAGACAAGAATAATGATAGTTGCATTTCTATGACTCCATGGCTGATTGCATCTGTTGTTCTGTGAATTTTGTTTCTATCCTGTTTTGATTCATGTTCTATTCTGTGTTGTGTTGTGTTATTCTGTTTGCTGTAGTTAGTTTCTGTTTTAGCTTTAAACAATGCAAACCCCCCAGTGGTAATTAGGCTATAGTCAGTAGATAATTAGTGTAGATTAGGGTAGATTAGCATATATTAGTGTCTAGAACAATTAATTAGGCAATTTAGAAATAAGACTCCAAGAGTGAAACGACCTGGAACGACCATCTATACTGTAAGTTGCTACGAATCTAATTCTAGATGACTCGGCGGTCGTAGGGGCGCGAACCACTGCTCTACACCAAATAACCCACCGACAAAATCTTCATCTTCATCTTTACTATCCGTGAATCTCACTTTCAGTGCACTATCCTCCTTAGACTCATCACAACTTACCTCACCATCATCACTACCAATGGGTTGCTTGCCCTACAAATTAATAAACAAAGAAATGTAACAATTAAAACAATGATTACCTAAAAAGGAGACTATAAGTCTTTATTTAATAGATATATATATATATATATATATATATATATAATGTATATATGTATTACATGTTGCATTTATTTTAATTCATTCCTCTTCCTGCTATATAATCTTTTGTTTCTTTCTCCTATCATATTTAGCATGTAAACAAAAATAAAAGATCCTATCACAATAGTGGGTACACATACAAATGTTTATTCAAGTCAAAACTTATGATAAATTAAAAGGGATTTTTTTTAGGCATACAATTCAAAATTCTCAAAGTTACAACACAAACAAATATAAAATATACATTTAAGTAACAAAATTTAAATGGTACACATATAATTTAAAAGTTACATTCACAACCATAAAAAAGTTACCATATACATAATATAAAAATTACAACAACGTTATACCTTTGCTTTCCTTCTACTTACCTTGTTAGGATGTGGGGAAGCATGTGTATGTGACATTGAGATCGGATCCTGATATGGGTTAACCGACACTGTGGGCCCATCAAACTTGTTAATGATGTACAAATGTACTACGCCTTCCTTATTCGCAATGTCCACCATTTCCAATGCTCCGTTATCATCTTTCAGCATCTTCATCCCTTCCTCTATTGAATCTTTTGAAGCCTTGTACCACATTGACTCAACTTCAGCATATACATAGTCTTCTTTAATTAAATTGAGAATCTCGAAATAACTCCATTTATCAAAGTCACATGAGTTCCATGCGTCCACTTTATCGCCAACATATGCTCCGCCATTGAACTTGCCACCATATTGTACTTCTACAGCAAATATCTCCATCAAGAACTGAAATAAAAAACACCCAATAATGGGACATAAATTAAAATACACTTCAGCAACAAATCTTTAATTCAAAACAGCAACAAATCTTTTACTAATCACACATCTTAATAGGACTGGAAACCAGAAAACAATAATTTAATCTATTTTTTAATCTGTTTTTCCATTAATTATTGGGCAAACTACTTTACATGTAAGATTCCAGTCTGACACTAGGACCACAGGGTATTGCAGGGATGGTGGGATGGTGGATTACATTTATTATGCTTTCAAAATTCCTAAGGGCACATTGTAACAGATTTTTCGTTCTGTAATCTCTCTCCACAGAAATTCTAAATCAAATGCATTGTTTAAGGATGTGGTGCAGAGCCTAATCTCAATGGAGATAACTCCAATAATGACACAAAATTAACCACAAAACAAACACTTTATCATTCCCAACATTATCACACATCGTTCCATAAATTGTTTATTTCATAGCAACGTTAGGGACATTCATGGAGTAAGAAAGACAAAGAAATAAACAGAGTATGACACATAATCAAAATACGGGTTGTGAGGCAAAGAAAAATTAGGGCATCAATCGAAATCAATGCACAAATCAAAATTAGAGTAGCAAAATCATTCAACATTCAAAGTTAGGGCACAAATCAAAAGGGAATGAAATCAAAAATTGATTTCAAAATTAGGGCATGATTTGTATTTTGCAAAAACGAAGAAGGTAATTACCTCTACACTCGAGCGGAAGCGCCGTCCTTGTTGCATTCGCTGCCAGTGAAGAAGTCATCTGTCGGTCAACCACAGATGCAGAAGAGAAGAGACGTCGTTCTCGCTCCTCAGGCTGTGATTTTTTCAGAGTCTTCTAACCTAGTTTGTTTCTATCTGAGGATTAAAGGGAAAAAGGGCATTTGGGGGATTTCAAGCATCGAGGTCCACGTGGAATCTAAGGTGGAAGCTGAAATTTGACACCTCACAAGCCTAGTCAGCAATTTCCGTTAACAGAGTTGACAGAGTTACAAAAAAGGGTATAATTGAAAACTTTTTAAATATTTGAAAAAAAAAAGTTTTCAGACATGAATGAAAATTAGTGTAAATGTTAGGGATATGAAATATACTTTTCCCTTAAAAATAATTAAAAGTATACGTGAATATTAGAATACAAAGCAGAAAAATTTGGATTTGGGGCTCCTCTTTAGCTAAAAAAGTTCCTTAGCTAAATGGTTGTGGGCATGACATGGGGCTTCCTTGGCCAAAAGCCAAGGAGGGGAGCCCAATTCAAAAAATTTAATCTTGAGTAGTTTAAATATTTTTCTAGAGACAATTTATATTGGAGTCAAGAAATATCAGACTGTATCAAAGATGAAGTTGTGAGGTTTTGCAATAGGAATTGTGTTTTTCCCAAAAAAAGAAAAAGTTCAATTATTTTTTATGAGTGATAGCGTCATTATTACTTATTCTTTATAAGAATAATTTAAGCTACTTATTACACAAAAAAAATTAAGCTACTTAATTTATGTAATAGCTGAAAATTACTTTTGATATAGAGATAAGAATAAAGATTGGACTATTACATTTTTGTCAAAATTTTGGACGGTAAGAATTAAAATATTAACGTTATATAATAATTTTTAGCTTGTGGCAGCTTAAATTTCACATAATATATCTTAGTATATTTTTTTTAAAAAAAATAAGATTATATATAAAGAAATTTAAAATTATATTTCTAAATTAATAAACCATAACGTGTTTTATTTTTTTCACACCTAAATCCTCACCATGATAGTTTAATTTCCAAATGTTTCATGCTCTAAAACCTAGGTAAATGACTAGGAGTGTACAAAATCGATTAGACCAAACTAAATCAAATCGAGCAAAAATTAAAAATATTGAAAAAATGAAGTTCATATCAGTTTTTAAGAATTAGAAATTTTTTATTCAGTTTGATTTTTCAGTTTCAGTTTGGTTTGTTTTGGTTATATAATCGACCGAACCGAACCGCATGTAATTAAAAAATAATTTTTATATATCATATTATATATGTATATATATATATATATATATATATTAAAAATATAATAGACAATACTTACTTTCTTTACCTTTCCCAGCTTCCAGACTTCCTTCCCCGAGTTCATGTCTTTTAATATTAGACTTCATGTCTTTTGATATACACCAATCATCAGACGAAGCTGGCTTCAGTTCTTTCATCTCACCAACATCCTTCATTGAAACTTTAACCTGTGTCATTCCTCTCCCAATTGTTGCGTCTTTTCAATTCAATATGTTTAATGAGTAATTTGGTAATTGAATTAATCTTCCAATAGCCCTATTTTTTAGTAGGTACACCACATGGATCAAAATGTAATAACAGAAGAAAATGCAAAAGGCAGCAACAAAGCAAAACTAGCTAGAGGGTAGAAAAACAGCCTCTTAAAACATAATTGGTAAAATACTTCATAAACTGAAATACAATATATTCCATTTTTAATTCACTGAATAACTATTTTTTAAAATTTTAATAATCAAAACACACAAAAATGGTTATGATGAGATTGTGAAAGCTAACATCTTCCTTTTATATTACTCTTCAGGTGTTACCTTGGTCATCTTTGCCTTATATATTACTATAATTATGTTGAAAATTAACTAACACTCAAGATATCAAAGTCAAATATATATCTCTTAAAAATAGATAAGAGTGAGAGTATTTTTTATACATAAACCTTTAATTTTAAAAAAAATATTGACATAAATTAAAAACTATCTAATAAAATCATCCAAAAACCAAAACTAAACCACCTAATGACAATAGAACTGAACCGCTCAAAATTACAATCAAATAAGTCCCAAATTTAGGTAAACTAACTAAGTTGTTTTAGTTTGGTTCATGTTTAGAACCGAACTGACCTTTTGTACACTCCTACCAGTAACAGGCAAATAAGATTACTCTCATTACCATAAGCCTCAACCACTCTTTAAGACAACCAACCATAAAGCAAATACATTTATAAAATAAGGATAACAAATGTTTTAAAAGAAAAAATGAAAATTTCCATCATATGTACGTAACATATACATTAATTCACACTAGTTGTGATCTTTTTCAAGAACATGCATATGTTATAATGCAACAATGCATATAATAAAGGAACGACAATAAATTATCAAAATCATATCCATCACACATTCAAATCACAAGCAATTTCTCTCTAAGAGCCTACCTACTTAATTACAAAATGTAAGAGTTGCCAAGGTACTAGGCAATAACATAAAAGAAAAGGTACTCTAGATACAAATAGGCTACTTGACTCTGCTAACTTCACTACTCGATATATAGGGTTCCTCATCCAGCGATAACTCTAAAATGTGTGGGAGGGAGAAAAAATAAAAAAGTGTGACCATAAAACTCGATTAGGAATAATTCTATTCTACTAATGACTAGGGGTGTACATAAACTCGGTTCGATTCGGTTTGGTTTTAGACATGAACCAAACTGAACCAACTTAGTTAGTTTATCAAAAACTTGGACCTATTCAGTTTTAATTTTTTTGAACGGTTTAGTTTAGTTTTAGCTGGGGGCTTTTATTTACAATAGTTTGCTCTTTTTTATTTCAATGCAATATATATAACTATTAAAAAAATCAAATTAATTAAAAGAAAGAGACTAAGTTAATTATAAAATATATAAAGATTTTATTGACATAAAGATATATAAATATAATATCATATGTATACAAAATATAATTTTTTTATATATAAAGTTGGTTCGGTTTAGTTCAGTTACAAATCAACAACCGAATCGAACTAATTTAAATTTATATTTTAAAAACTGATTTGGACTTTTTTTTTATTTCGGTTGGTTTTTTGTCAATTTGGTTCGGCTTGGTCGGTTTGTTTTAGTTTTGAACACCCCTACTAATGACAATGAAAAGTAAAATCCATGATAGTTATAATTGCAACAATATGAGTGAAGTTACACATGTAAATCGTAAAATTTCACAATCAAGCCATGTGACAAGATTCACAATCATTCCCTACTAATTTTTTAGGACCATCCATGTATGTTTACACATGTACATCTTGATTGACTCCAACCAATCATGACATATATTTTTACACATATCCATCTTTATTGACTCAAATTGATCATGACATATATGTTTATACATATCCACCTTTATTGACTATGGGGTGCACCATATGCTATCCTCCTCCTCTTATAGTCACAAACACAATCACAGCCATGCTATATATGCCAAGGCAATAAACCAGTCAAGCATACATGCCAACTTTAATCAATCATAAATCACATATGCAATGTACCCACAATTAAGCAAGATAAGTTGGCACAAGACAAATTACAATCATGATCCATTATAATGCTCCTCGTGTGCATGGGTATGTGTGAAATGTATTGCAACATTTTCACATACCACCTCTAACCTTATAAATTTTGTGCCTTCAATTAAAGCCCCACAATCAACCAGAGAGGGAAGCACATGCTAGATACATTTCATCTTATAATACTCTTTCATAATTTTACCATAAACTAACAATGAGGATTATGGCCATAGGAGAAAGAACAAAACATCAAATCGCAAGAGGGTGCCATCAGTGGAACATAGTTGGAAAATCATATAGATCAGGAATGTTGGAAAATTTTGCTAAGACCAAAATAAAAGCCTATCAACAAAGGCACAACGATAAGTCTCTGCCTCTTATTCCAGAAAACTATTTATTGTATGAGTTTTCGCTTAGTTTGACTGTCAATAATCCTTTAGATTACTCATATGGTCTTTAGTTCTTATTCTTATGACTACACCCCATGGTGATCTCTGGCTATTTTCTGATGCATAAGGTCTTCATAAGGAGGCAAGTGCAGAGCATACTAGTATGCCTGAGTTGTTCCAACCATGACACCTATATAGCAGACTTTAGAAAAAGAGTATTTAGAGAAAGAACATGATGAAACACACAAGTAGAAATATTATTGATAGGTGAACTAATTCTGCCCAATACAACCAAGGGAGCCTCTATATATATAGGAGGAGGCTTAGAAAACGGAAAAACTATACATACAATAATTAAAGCAAAATTCATATATAGTACTTTTACTTACACAAAACAACAAACTGAAAGTGGTTTGCTAAAGCAACTTTTATAAAGCTCAAAACACATTGTCATAACTCTAAATAAAGAAGTCACGAGTGGTGATGAGAATACATTCATATGATAAAGAGAGATTGATACATGGGTCTTCATCAGAATTGGAATCTCCATTATACCTCTTTTTCTTTATGAGTGTGATGTGGTCCTAAATACTTTCAAGGTCACATGGGTCTTGAGAGTCTTTGAATAATGATTCATATTCACAAACCATTATGTCATATTCAACCTCTTCTTCAATAGAAGGGCAAGAACAACTTTGGGAACTGTGTTAAGGACAAACGAATTTCCCTTGAGATTTTTGTGACAAACTTGCTCCTATTGCACCTTTATATTGCTTCGCTTGAGGTATCATAAAGGGGTTAGGACACAAATTAATATATATAGGAGTATCTAGAACACCAAACTCTAGGAATCTTAGTTCTCCTGTGATAAATTCTTCTGGAAAAGGTCCTAATGAACAACACAATGTCTGTTTGGGATAATAATTATTGCATTCTTTTAAAAATCTCCTTGATGCTGAAAGAACTGAGCTTGTTGGTTGGAAAAGCCAAAGATGTGTGATATTCCTAAGCATGATTATTGGAATAAAGTATCTTGGTTAGACCCATCTGAAAAGAGTAGAGATGTTGAATATCCACGTTGGATCAATCGAAAGAGTAACCCTATTTGTAATAATTCCCTCAAAGTCCAATTATAACATATTGTTAGGTAGAGATTAGATCCATGTTGTCAAAGCAATCTCGTCGACTATACATCAGAAATTGATCCTATAGAATAGTGAAGGATAAGTGGAGGTGGTAGAAGTAGAAGATAGTCCATGTTGCTTGTAGCAACTCTATGTCGACTTCAAAATTTACACCCCGAATGTCAGACCAATAGCCACACAAGATGGAATGATCAACAAAGAGGCTTTGAAAGTCTCCTCAATAGATCAATTTGGTGTCAAATTAATAGATAAGGCAAATAAAAATCAGGCAAGTGCCAGTCATGAGTCTTAAAACTCAAATGGATAAGTTGTCAACCTATATGGCTGACAAAACAGTCAATACAATGGAAGGTATATTGTTAGACTACATTATAGATGATGACCCTTTGGAATTTGAGAAAAGGCCCGATGAAAAGATAAATGTCGAAGCGAAAGATCCTTTGGAAAAAGTGAACTTAGGTATTAAAGAGAATAAAAAGACTCATTTTTGTAAGTGCATTTCTGCCAAAGGAGATCAAAAAAGAACTTGTCATGGTAATTAAAAAATATAGAGATTGCTTCATCTGGGATTACAACGAAATGCCTAGTTTAAGTAGAGACCTTGTCGAATATAGACTACCACTCAAGGAAGGCTGCAGACTTATCAAACTGGCAAATAGGAGATTTGCTCTTGAAGTGGTGCTAAAAATCAAGGAGGAGATCGAACTACTGCTTAAAGCTAAGTTCATTAGAACTACCAGGTATGTCGAAAGGCTCTCTAATGTAGTTCCAGTTATTAAGAAAAATTACAAGTTAAAAGTATACATAGATTTTAGAAATTTAAATCTAGCTACGCCAAAGGATGAATATCCAATGCCCATAGCATATATGTTAGTAGATGCTGCGTCTGGGCATGAAATTTTAAGTTGTGTGGATGGTCATGTAGGTTATAATCAGATTTTTATGGTCGAGGAAGACGTGTCGAAAATCACTTTCAAATGTCCAGCAGCTATTAGGACATATGAGTGGGTTATCATGCCTTTCAATTTGAAGAATGCTGGGGCCACCTATCAAAGAGTGATGAACACCATCTTCCATGATATTATAGGAAAGTTTATAGAGGTTTACATTGACGACGTCATTATCAAATCGAAAGATAAAGAAAACCACTTGACACATTTGAGGCATGCTTTTGAAAAGATGTGAAAGAACAGCCTCAAAATGAATCCTGAGAAATATGTTTTTGGAGTGTCGGTTGCCAATTTCTAGGATTCTTAGTCCATAAAAAAGGTACTAAAGTATACAAGAATAAAACTAAAGCAGTTTTGGAAGCCGCTGCACCGACAAATAAGAAGGGAGTACAATCTTTCTTGGGGAAAGTGAACTTCTTGAGATGATTCATATCTAATTTGTCAGGTAGGACCAGAGTCTTTTCACTTTTGGTCAAGCTGAAAACTGAGCAAGAGTTTGTTTAGGAGCCCTGTCACCAAGAGGCTTTTGATCAAATCAAGCAATATCTGATGAATCCTCTGGTTGTAATATCACCAATACCACAACACCACTAAAGTTATATATTTCAGCTTCTAAGGAAACAATAGGCTGTTTACTAGCTTAAGATGATAAGAGTAGTGTCGAAAGAGCAGTTTAGTACCTCAGTCGAGTTCTAAACGATGCAAAAACAAGATATAGTGCAATTGAAAAATTATACTTGTTATTGTATTTTTCTTGTATCAAGCTAAAACATTACATGATGCCTTGTAATGTATTTGTCATTTCAAAGACAGATATAATAAGATTTATGTTATCTAAACCTATTCTTAATGGACGTATCGGTAAAAGGACTATTGCACTATCAAAATTTTCTTTACAATATGTTCCAGGGAAATTCGTCAAAGACCAAGCATTGACTGACTTTTTAGTTGACCATCCTAGCCTCGACATAGATAATGACATAAATTTTGTCGGATTAAGACCATGGCGTCTTTATTTCGATGGATCAAGGCACAAAAAATGAAGTGGTGATGAGATTTTAATAATTTCCCCAAAGGGAATTCCAACCAAATTTATGTTTGAATTAAAGTACTCTTGTTCTAACAATGAGGCTGAATATGAGGCTTTAATTGTCGGATTTGAAATACTTTGTCAAATGAAAGCATGAAGAGTGCATGTACTTGGAGATTTCCAGTTAGTCGTCAAACAAATTACTCAAGAATACAAATGCGTTAATCAAAATCTAATTAAATATGGTGCTGTGGCAAGTAAGTTAATGAACAAAATTGACTAAGTTATTGTTCAACACATTCCTAGGGAATCAAATGAAGAGGCTAATGACTTAGCCCAAATAGCTTTTAGGTATAAGGTTTCTCAAGAAGTTCTATCGGATCTAATAGAAATCAGAGAACTTGTATATCCTTTGGAGGAAATAGATGTGTTACAAAATGACGTTCATATAAATAATGATTGGAGAAAAGCAATCATTGATTATTTAGAAAATCCAATTTCTGACGCAAAACAGAAACTTAAATATAAAACGTTAAATTTTATAATGTCAGGTGGACAATTGTATAGAAAGATTGTCGACGGATAGTTAGAAGAATGCTTGAGTGAGTCGAAGGCATACATTACCTTGTCAGAAGTTCATAAAGGTATTTGTGGGGCTCACCAAGCAGGAGATAAAATGAAATAGATCCTTCGACGGTGAAGATATTACTGGCCAATACTAGTCAAAGATTGTATAATGTTTACCAACTCTTGTGAAGAGTATCAAAGACATGGCCATATACAAAACATTCCAGATAGTGAGTTACATTTAGAATATAGGCTTTGGACTTAATAGGCCAATACATCCTCCTTCGTCAAAAGGATATAAATATATTTTAGTTGGGGTTGATTATTTCACTAAGTGGGTCAAAGCAATCATGCTAAAAGATGTCACCCAATAAGATGTGATCAATTTTATTGAAAATCACATCATTTGCAAGTTTAGGATACGTCAAACTTTAACAACCGATCAAGATACCGTTTTCACTGGACGTAAAGTTGTAGAATATGTTGATTCTAGGAAAATAAAGTTAATTATATCAACACCATACTATGCGCAGGCAAATAGTCAGGTAGAGGCCATGAACAAAATATTTATAAGCCTGATTAAAAAGAATATTGGTCGACAGCTTAGAAATTGGCATAGTACTCTTGATCAGGTTTTATGGGCATACAAGAATTCGCTAAGAGAATCGATAGGCACATCGCCATATAAATTAGTTTTTGGTCATGATGTCATTTTGTCTGTCAAAATTAATCTCCAATCAATTCGTATCCAAAGACAAGATGAATTACTAGTTAAAAGTTATTGAGATTCAATGTTTGACGAATTAAATGAGTTGACTGATGAGAGATTAATTGCTTTAGAAAATTTAATTCAACAAAAGAGCAAATTACTAAATTTTATGACCGTCGAATTAAATACAAGTCTTTTAACTTAGTCGATTTAGATGGAAGATAATTTTGCCTATTGAGAAACGATATCGAGAATATGGTAAGTGGTCACTAAAATAGAAAGGACCATTTATGATTACGCAAGTATTTTCTCATATATCTACGCTCTTGACGAAGTTAACACTGGATCAAAAGTAAAATCAATCAATAGCAAAAACCTAAAGCGATATAGGCCAATAATGAGTGAAGTAAAGATTGAATAAAGAATTTTTATTACATTAAAATTTGTACACTTTATTGTCGAATGCTATATATAAAAAAATAACAATACAAAAGAATTTTATTATTAAAATTTGTCGAATTAAAAAGATCGACGATACAAATCAAACTATTGTGTCGGATAGCCTTTTGTCATAAACGTTCTCAATCAAAATCTAATGTCTCTTTGTTTGTGCAAGCCGTTAGAGAGTCAGTCTCCAAAGACTTTATCTTTTCAGCAATAGCTGTGGCACTTTCTTTCATTTTCTCCTATTTTGCCACACGTACAGTTAGAGCACTATTAAGCTTGTCTCTTAGCGCTTCAGTTGACACCATTTCTTCTTTGACATTTTTTATTCTTTCCTCTAACTTGTCGAGGCATTGTCTATACTGGTTAACAGTATTGTTAACATCGATACAGCTTGCCCTCATTTTTGCAATCATTTCATAACTCTCTTAGCCTTCAATTCTCTTAATTGACTGAGAACAATTTCTTTTTCTGACATCTCCTTATTGTAAGTAGAGATGACCTGATTGAAAGTAAGAGCCTTGTCGGATAAATATTTGATGAAATCCTTAAAGGATGAATAAAGGCTTCGACAGGAGGTAGGAAGCTGTGATCTGACCAATTCAAGTTTATTCATGATAGTTTGAATTTTGCTTCTCAAGGATTCATCAGAAGCAATAACCTTGAAGGAGTAATCCATGAAATTCTTCAACTCTTTTAACAGTTCATCAACTAGTGGATTTGTTGAAGACTCCTCTGGAATCAAAGAAGAAATTGACGGAGTTGGATCACCCGACATAAGATTAATCAATTCATCTATGTCCAAATCATCAATACTTGGACAATCAGAAGGTCCTGCTTGGACTGTCAGGTGAATTAGACTGGAGATGAGAGATAGAGAAGAGACATTAGCCATCAATGCCTCCATGTCTATGTTGTCTTTGATCATAAATGGTAGGTCATTTTGTGAAGGCAAATCGACAGTCGGTTAGCTTTGTTGGGAACTGAAAGGCACTGTCACCTGTCTATGTTCTTCAGGCGATGGAGATTGTCGAGGTGGAGAATGAATAGCTGCTGATTCCCTAGCAAGAAAAGCTTCAGCCGCCTCAATAGTAAGCCCTCTTTGATGGGTTTCGAATGGCAGCAACATTGTCGAAACCTCAATCTAAAGAACTTCAGCTTGTGGGGCATCAATTTGAGGAACTCCGATATATGTTTATACGATAGGAGCCTCGCCTTGAAGAACTTCGACAAATTCTTCAGCAATTAGGCTTAAGACCTCCGACCCAGATCTTGAAACAAAATTTTGTATTAGTCTCAAGCTGGAATACATGTCCAATTGAAAATTTTTTATCAAAGGATCATACTCTTAATTAGGTCTATGGGTCAGGTTCGTCAAATACAGCAGGTGAAGTCGAATGCTCAGGAGTAAACTCTTTGTCCTATCAAAAGAAACGAGATGAGTATATTTTATTTTAATAAATCATAACACTCGATAATTAAAAATTATACCTAAGACTCGACGGTTGGATCAAAAATTACTAGGCCTTTACGTGTTTTGGATTTCTTGGCAACACGTTTGATGTCAGAAAAGACTATTTTTCTTTTCGTCAGAGCCTTTTCTTTTTCAGGCCTAGTAGTTGTTTTGGACATGTCAGATTGAGGAGATGCAGTAGCCAAACGGTTACTCGTTCCAGTTGTTGATTTGTCACTCAATTTGACTAATCTTCTCCTCTTCTGCTAAAGAGGTTGACAATCTTCTTCCTCTTCTTTTGATTCGACGACGACCAACTGCTCCACTGGCCGCTTCTAAGCCAAGGGCTCCTTTAGGAGGAGCACTGCAGATAAAATTGCTAGTGTAAGTAGTTAGAAGTGATTATTGCCTTTGATCAAACAAGATCATATACCTTGGGGAAACTTGGTGGCAATCGTCACGGCATCACATTGTTCAGAAAGGAGGGCAAACTGACGAGCAAAAATAACTTAATCATTTTTTATTTGAAAAAGATTTGTGATAGATCCATGTCTTTTGACAAATTTGAAGTTACCTGTTCTCGTCAATTTTGCAAAAAATACATCAGTCAAACCAAAACAAGCACAAGGTAAGGGCACTGGGTCTAGAAAGGAAACGTTTTTAATAAATTCTAGTGGAACGTCAACATCAAAAAATCTTAAATATTTGAACCCATGTCGAGCCCTATGCTCTTGTTTTCGTCTGGCTATGATTTCTTCCACATTCTGAACAATCCAATGGTCGTAGCAAGGATCCTACTTTATCTTGTAATATTTCTTGAAGACCTGAATTTCCTCCAAGTGCTCACCTTTGGTTTTCGACACCGGGTTACATTCCTACATAAGAGAATCGACAAGGATATCAAAACAGGTTCTAATACTTTGCCGAAAAGATTGGTAGTATTTCGACCAACAATCAATGAAGCAGCTCGACACTCCTTGCGAAACTTCAAAGGGGACAAGTTTGAGGGTTTGTCGGCGTCTATCATTTTCCCCCATCAACTCTCTAACATCCTCTTCTTTAGAGATGTGGGCATTGACGAAATAATCCTCCGATGCTGATGAGTAAGGAGATAGAATGGATTGGTAGAAGCCCATCTGTAGAGCGATTGTGTTGGGCAAATAGACGTAAAAATTTGCATCTTCCCTATCAAGAGCAACTCCAAAAATAATCTGTCGATAGAGAAAATTGGACCAAACCGAAACTCCTTCTTTGTCAGAAGTTAGTAGATGGGTGAACCACTTGGGACCTCTTTGATGACCAACAAATGGAGCAAAGTTTATATTCATCGAATTCCAGGCAATAGAGTGAAAAATTTTGTAATAGTAGAAAAAAATTTTCTTCTCGTCCTTGGTCAAGGAATCACAAGCCAAATAGCAAAGTCTTGGCCTATATGAACCTGACATGTAACTAGCCAACTCGTTATATGGAGGCTTGATAAACAGACTTTGTTCCAAAACTGCATTCAACTATAGCTGCAACAACTAGATGGGGCCTCCCACATTTTCTTTTTTCGTCTGAGGCCTGATATTATCGATCATTTGGCTCATACAATTAAAGAGATTGGCGAGGAGCCATTGATTTAGAACTAGTCGGGCGCCTTCATGGATAAGGTTAGCCAAGGGCTGAAGAGATTTAGCTGCAGTTACAAATTTAGAGCCAAATGCATAAGCCGTCAACCAAAGTAGAAGGAAGGCAAAATTTTTGTGGTGGAAATTCACAAAAAAGGAAAAGAAGGTGTGTTTGGGAAAATAAACCTCTATTATCAGACGAGGTCAAAGATACAAATGAATGACCGTCCTATCTGGTCAAAGGCCCGTGATAGCCGACACATTAACGATAGTCGGGCCTATCATGCCATACGAAAAATGGAAGATATTAGTGGTCTTGTTCCAAAAAAGAATCGAAACTACCACCATAGCAAAGTCGATTTTAATGGCATGTCGGGAGAGTTTGATGAAGTTATAGATGCCCATCTTCTTCCAAAATTCGCCTTTCTATGCTTACACTCTGTCAAGCCAAGCGTGACATCCATTAACTCGAGAAAGCAGAGTTTGAAACATCCTTTTGGCCTTCTTAAAGTAGTAAATGGGTATTGTCGAACCCAAGGCGAGAATAGCTTCGTCATGAGTCTTGCAAGGGAACACTGGACGGAGGTTTGCTGTAAAGGTTTCTAGGGATAGTACAGGTCCAAGAAAAGCAGACGGAGAAGTAAAAAAAGAATTAGGAACATGAAGAATTACCTTCGATTTATGCCACAGCTCTGAACGATCCATGATTAGATCACGGATTACATTCTTGTTCTTGGCAGTGACGGACCTTTTAGTAGAAGAGGTTCTAGCATCGATAGAAGAGGCTACTGTTGAGGGTAACTTGGGTTTGAAGTTTTTTCGAAAACTCTGGAAGAGGAAACAACGTGAAGAGAATACGAATAGCGCAAATAGCAGAGTAAATGGCTTAATGACTAGGGTTCAAGATTTTAAAGGACTTGAGATACACGAAACGTTACGGAGGTAGTGACGATTCACATGCCGAGGAAATAACTGTCATACTAGAGATAATCATAATCTTGAGCTAAATCCCTAGAAATCCGATATCAGTTATGAGGTCATTTAAAATTTAATTCTCTCTGTATCTGTCGAGAACAAAATTTTTAGAGGGCATCTGTTGGATGATTATTTCTAAATAAAAATATAAATATTTGATAGGAAAAGTGAGCTGCTTAGCTGACAAGTAATCGTCCTCAGTGGTACAACAAAATAATGTCGATTGTGTAAGTGTCAAAATAAGTGATCTGACTTAGAAATTCAACAAAGGTTAGTTGTTCGATAAAAACGAATTCAACAAAAAGAAGCAAGAAAGATTGGTGTCTCTGTGAAAACATTTATGTATGTTTGTCAAAGTGAAGTTGTCGGAAGCACGCCATTCAACAAGTAAATTCAGACATGGTCAACAAACAAGTCGACTATAGTTGTCAAAAGATGAGAGTATGTCAATTGGACATAGCTTGGTTGTCAAACATTGAAAGCAAGAGAAATTATCGGATTAAAGCCGTAAAAAATAGTTACTCTACCATCAGATGGCTAAGGCAGACCATCTATACTGTAAACTGTTACATATGTGGCAATTAGATGGATAAACAATTATTTTAATCATTTGCCTATAAATATTAGGTTAATTATTGTAAAAGGGGTTGACAACTCTTGATTAAAAATTCTAACATTTCACACGAGCAAATTAAAGGATCAACATCAAAATATACTTTCCACCTTACATTCCAGTCAAATTTAATTCAAAACATTTTATCATTCTAGTCATTTATTGCTTTCATTTATCTTCCAACAATTTAATCGTTTTCGTTTAATTGCTTTCATTTACATTCTGCATTTTAACTTTCTGCAATTTACTTTATGCTCTTTACTTTCTATTCTTTACTTTTCTGCACTTTACATTCGCCATTTACTTTCCGTTGTTTACCTTCTGCAGTTACCTTTTTATGCACTTTACATTCTGCAACTTACTTTCCTACAGTTTTACCATTTTTATTTAACTTATGCAAAAAGCTTATTTTCATACCTCACTCTCTTTCATGCAATGCTTGTCGAATCACTTACATTCGACACGTTTGTCTTTTAAACAAGATTACCGCATAACTTTGAAAACACAATCATTCTCAATACAATCAAATATTTGTTGTCGGATTTGGCCTTCAACCAACAATCTTCGATTAATGAATTAATACAAAAAATTTGTTGTCAGTTTTTTATTAGACTAAAAATTACCATACAAATACCATACTGTTTAATAATCTTGATGAATTCTTCAAGTAATTCCTTGTGCTCTTTGGCTGTTGGTGAAAATAGAAGTATATTATCAATGTACACCAAGGTGCTATGAATAATGGGTTGAAATATCCTGGTCATTGCCTTTTGGAATAGTGATGGGGCAACTTTGAGCCTAAAAGGCATTACAGTCCACTGATACTTAGTATCAAGAATACAAAAGATTGTTTTGTATCTATTTGGAAGATCTAGCCCAAGTTGCCAAAAACCTGCTTTGAGATCAAACTTGGAGTAGATTTTTGCTCCTTTAAGACGAGCGAACTAGGCCACTATATTTGGAATTGAAAATTTATCATCTTGGAGAAAATGATTAAATGGTTTGTAATCGATCATTAACCTTTTCTTCCTGCACTTCAATTCTGACCTTTTTTCAACATAGAAAGCCTGACACGCCCAATTAGAATTGGTAGGCTCAATAAGTCCTTGCTTTAAAAGAAAACAACATTCCTACCATAATGGCTCATTAAGTCCTTGCTTTAAAAGAAAACCACATTCTTCGAGCTTCATGCTTGGGTGAGTTGCCTTTGTTAGATTGACATCCTCATTCTTTTTTGAAAGACAATTAGACAAAGAAGTCTTTGTTCGTCCATAATGGTGAAGGATCGCTAAAATTAGCATGATTTTCTAAGCAGTATTCTTTGAGTTGGTCAGTAATCTGCTGATACTATGGTGTGCTTCTTTGAGAGCAAACAATTTTTTTACTGTAGTATAGGATTGAAAATAGCTTTTACACTTAATTCCTGTGGGGAGGATTTGTGAATCCTTTGCTGCGCAATAGGCATCCATGCCAACCATGATATAATGCCCTAGAAGATAACTTCCCAAAACTTTTATCCAAACAATGCAATTGTGAAAGAACTGTATCCCAATTTTCTACTTTGTAATAAGTTTGACAGAGAAAGTATTGCCATATGCTAAATTGAAGTATGTATTGCAGGTTCCCAATATTTAGGAGGAAGAATAGATGGATTCATTATAGTTTCCACAACTCCTGTATTCATGTAGGCAATTACTTTAATCAACTTTTCATATTTGTTTAGAAGGATGGAGGCTTGAACAAGAGGAGAGAATGGTCTCTTGTTATTCAGAGAAATCAACTTATCTTTATGAGCTTATTGAACTCTAAATAAGCAAAAAGACATTTCTCTTATTTTGATAAAGACACTCCTTACCTCACTTTGCTAAGCATTTTCCTAGTATAGAAGAAAACCATATGTGGTACATATGGTGCCTTTCTGTTCTCTATACAGTTGATGTTGAACTCTAGCCCTTAGAGATCTATCATCATCTCAATTGTATAGAGAATAAAAGTTCTATTGTCTAGGCAACATTAGAATGATTCAACACATTGATGTGGTGGAAAAATGAACTACAAAGGGTAATTCGACATCTGAAGATTTGGGAAACCCCTAAGAAAGATCAGACAAAAATTAGTTCAATCTTCATCATGCACAAATGGGTCTAACTAAGATACTTTATTCTAATAATCATGCTTGGGAGTATCACACATCTTTGGCTTTTCCAGCCAATAAGCTCACAGTTCTTTCAGCATTAAGGGAATTTTTAACAGAATGCCATAATTATTATCCTAAATAGACATTATGTTCTTCATTAGGACCCATTCCAAGAGAATTAATCCCAGGAGAACCAAGACTCCCAGAGTTTGATGTTTCAGACACTCCTGTATATATTAATTTATGTCCTAACCTCTTTTCGACACCTCAAACCAAGCAATATGAAGGTGCAGTAAGATCAAGTTCGTCACAAAAATCTCAAGGAAAATTTTCTTGTCCTCAACACGGCTCCCAAAGTTGTTCTTGCCCTCCTACTGAAAAAGAGTTTGAATATGACATAATGGTTTGTGAATATGAATCATTATTTAAAGACTCTCAAGACCCATGTGACCCCAAAAGTGTTAAGACCACATCACACTCATAAAGAAAAAAAGGAATGATGGAGATTCCAATTCTGATGAAGACCCGTGTCTCAATCTCTCTCCATCACATGAATGTATTTTGCACAAAAATAGTGATTGAAGATAGCTCATCACCACCCATGACTTCTTTATTTACACTTATGACAGCGTGTTTTTAGCTCTATAAAAGTTGCTTTAGCAAAGCCACTTTTAGTTTGTTGTTTTGTGTAAGTGAAAGTACTGTATGTGACTTTTGCTTTAATTATTATATGTGTAGTTTGTCCGTTTTCTAAGCCTCCTCCTATATATATAGAGAGGCTCCCTTAGTTGTATTGAGCAAAATCAGTTCAAATATCAATAATATTTCTATTTATGTGTTTCATCATGTTCTCTCTCTAAATGCTCTAATTCTAAAATTTACTATACGGGTGTCATGGCTGGAATAACTAAGGCATACTAGTATGCTCTGCACTTGCCTCCTTATGAAGACCCTGTGCATTAGAAAATAGCTAGAGATCCACCATGGGGTATAGTTATAGCAATAAGAACTAAAGACCGCATGAATAGATCTAAGGGATCGTTGACAATAGAACTAAGTGGAAACTCATGCAAGAACTAGTTTTCTAGAATAAGAGGCAGAGACCTATTGTTGTGCCCCTTGTTGATGGGCTTTTATTTTGGTCTCAACATAATTTTCCAGCATTCATGATCTATATGATTTTCCAATTATGTTCTGCTGACAGCATCCTTTTACGATTTGATCCTGTGATCTTTTCTTTCTCCTATTGTGACACTTGTCATTGGTACCAGAGCCTCATAGATCAATGTTCCTGTTATGACACCTAGTATGTAGATAGTAAGAACTTGTTGAATTATGGAAACCTCCTCAGAAAATGTTACCTTTAAACCAGTCTGACTTTCTTCTTCTATTATTGTCCCTTCTTCTCATCTTAAAACTCTTTCAAACAAGACTGACAACTTGATTGAGATTTCACATCTCTCAAATGAGGCTAGGGTTGAAGAATCCCAGCTTTCTTTACTAAATCCTTATGGAGGATACCAAATAAATCGCTCATTTGGTACCAACATCCGACAACTTCTTTCCACAAGAAGACTTCCTGTGAAAGAATATGTTCAGGGAACAAAGATGAGTCAATGTGGCCTTCAAGCCACTCAGCAAGAATAATATGTTACTCTAGAAATATCCACAAATCTGATCCATCACTGGAGAAGACAAAGGTATTCTCATATTCACTTTGGAGCAGTCAGATTATGTCTTACTCTTCATGGGAGAAAAGGCATAGCAACCTCAGCACTAGTTGCTCTTCTTAACACCAACTATACTAAGTACTGGGATGCCCTAATCAACACAGTCCTCACTTCACTGAGTGCAGACACTGTTATTCTTACAATTGCCCCAAACTTTAATGTCTGCCTTGATGATCCAACCCTACTAGGACTATTGAATGTCCAAATCCAAATCTCAAGAGCTAAACAAGTTGCCATAACCATGGCAGCTACTTTACATCACCAGATGCTCTACAGACTATAAGATCATACTATAGATTTGAAGCACTTTAATGCAAATGGAGATGCTTTAATGATGATTGCAGGAAAACAAGATGTACCTGCAATTACTCAAATTCCAAAGAACATTACAAAGTCATATCTTCTCAAGTTAATGCCTCTCACTTGGCGCACTGATTATGAAAAGGAGCATGCAACCAACAGACCTATTCATACAACTACTACGCCAGATCTGATTCCTCAAGGTGATGGTACTGTCAAAACTGTCTTCAAACATCCAGAGGAAGAACAGCTTAAGAAAGAGATTTTCATAAAGCCAACAAATTTGTCTTCCAACTCCATGATGCTACAACTTGTCTTTAAGCAAAAGCAGAACAAGACGACCATCCCTTTCCATAGTATTGACCCACAAAAAAAAAGCATTGTTATGTTTCTCACATGAATGGTTATTTTATCTGGGATGTAGCCCCAGAACTCTGCGAAGAAGGATGTGATTGCTGGAAAGACACTAAAGAAGATGACTTCTTTACGTGTCAACATGGTAAGAAGCATGATAGACCTCAAGATGGTTATTCATCTTCTAAATCTTATCCTAGAAAAGATTTAAACCCAGAAGACAAACCCTAGGTTGCCTTCAAGAATCCACCTTCACTGTCTTATGAAGAATATCTCCTCAAATTTATGGAAAGAGAAATAGGAATCAAGATGCAAGAATCTGAAGCTGAATCACGCAAAAAAAAAAAAAGCTATTCCTTCTAAGGAATACATGCCTCCAACTTAACCCATGCCTTGTATGATGTTTTCTCCTACCTCTTACAGCGTGTTTGGTTCAGCTTCCAAGGGAAAGAAGAACACGGAATTCCAATATACAGTTCCCTTTCCATCATTTGGTTGGCATTAGAGGAGGAGAACCAACTTTCTATTTAGGAAAAAATTTACACTATTTTCCTTAGCTGCTTTTCCTCTCAAAAATCGATAGAAAACCATGTTCTTCAATGGAAAACAGATGAAATTATCATGGTACCCTCACTGTGTTGTGTCTTGCAAATTTCTATTTGTCAAGCTCTCCCTCGCCTCTCACCTCGATTCTGAAGCTATTTTTTGAAGGACTCGGCTATCCATCTTGGAAAAAAAACCAAATCTCAGGGACTCGACTTTAACCTATTTTCTGAAGCTTCCCTCACTCGCTAGAGCAGCAGGAGTTCATCCATTGGTAGAGAAAGACGAGTGCGATGGGATCTAAGATTGACTGTTGCTTAATCTGGAGTGCAACGAGAGAGAGTTCTGATGCTTAAGGGAAAAAAATTACATTGATTTAAGTTTTTAGTTGAGTATATCCATGGAGTAAACAAAGAGAGAAACAAAGAAGCTAAGAGAAAAGACGATGATGGAGTTGTGGGGTTTGAGTATGTCGATTTTGGTTTCTGGACGCAGAAGCTGATTTTTTTTTAAATATAGTTAAAGGTATTATGGTCAAATTACCTTATTAAAAAATACATACAAAAATATTTATTTTCTCTTTCCTATTCCTTTTTTATCCCATATCAAACAACTTTTTTTCCATTTTCCATTTTCCTTTTTCCTTTTTTCTTTTCTACTCTCCTTTCATTCCATTCTTCCTTTCCTTTCCATTCCTACCTTGTAATGCGAACCAAACATATCGTTATGATACTAACTTTCCACCAATAGAAAGAAGAATAGATGATAATCTGAAGGTCTCATCCAGGCCTCACGTTCCTCCAGAAGTCACTCCATCAGGAGCAAAATCCCTTTTGGCCCCAGAAGAAGTAATGAATTAGCAAACTCAGAATGTCGTTGCACAAAATACTATCCTGCAAAGGATATATTCGGAACATGATCATTTAACTGTCAAGCATGATGGCACAAATGCCAAACTTGATGGTCTTTCTGCCCAAGTCCAGAAACTCTGATGATTTAAGTCAAAGGATCAACCAACTTTATTTAGATCTCAAGTACCTTATTAGCAAAGGGCGCCTTAGGCTAGAATTCACTGAAAAGGAAAGAGAAATGAATCAGCTAAAGGCATAGATGAGATAGATAGAAAGAGATGTTAAAGAGAAGGATTATTCGCACAGTATCTACAACACTTATCCATCTCTACCCTCTGTTCTACCATCATTTACCATGCCAACTCCCCTCAATTATCCTACTGAAGATAATTACTCCAAACATTTCAAAATGACTTGCCAAATTTTAAATCTATCAAAATAGGCCTAACTCAATTTTTTAGGTGAGCCAGGACTTGAGATTTCAAGGCCAAAAAAAAAAGGCTTTTATGAGGTTGAACCTGGGTAACCCTTTTTTCTTTTTCTTTTTTTCCTAACTAATACTTCAGTCAATACTTTGTCTCAACTATTAGACTCGAACTAAAGGCAAGCGGAAGAGAAGGCAAAGATGACTTTCTCTAGTTCAGAGACACCGAAAAGTATGGCTTCGGCAATTTCTCAATGGTGGTGGTCCAGGTAAATCAGGATCTTGAAGACCAGAGCCAAATCGAGTCTAGTCCTTTGGGCACCCTCGTAGGCATATACGATGGTCATGGAGGATCAAGGTAGCTCGATACTAGAGCCCTCAACTAGACGCACGGCTCACTGTACCCACGACCCACTTGGAGCAAGCTCCACTCTGGTGACTCCATTTCGATGAAGATCTTCACAGAAGGCTATAAGCCGCAATCGTTCCTTGCACTCACAGAAGGCCAGAAGCTCTACTCCGATGACTTCTACTTCTTCTGCTTCTAGTTCTCCGATTCTTTGGGGGGTTTATTCAAGCACGAGGAAAAAGAAGAAGAACTGAAGATGAAGAAGAAATAGAATGATTCAGAATGAGAAGGGACTAGATTTGGATCTAGAACTTCATTTCTTTTCTTTTCTTTTTTTAAGATGTAAAAAATAAAAAAAATTAAAATTAAAAAAAAAAGTCAGGCTGGCCCGTTTAACCCCGCTAGTCCACCAAAATGAGGGTCGTGCCCTCATAATGATGACTCGCTTTGACAACTCTATCAAATCTTCAAAAAGCCTTCTAAGCTAGCCCAGCCAGCACCAATCAAACCTCCTCCAAGGACACCACACAAACCTTCCACCAATAACTACAGGTACTTCATCAAAACTTGTTTTTGAACCCATATTTTCTCTTTGATAACCAAGACACCACCTCCATCACCTCCCAAAAATCCCCCTAATGCTGAAAGAACAGTGAACAAATAATTACACACACTAGCATTGCAAAATCATTTTATTTACACACAACCTTCCATGTCAATCTAGGGCACATTCACTTTGTCAAAGTATAACTTCCTTGATGGCCTCTTATTTTGAGTCAAGAGACAGAGGGATACAAATGTACAACAAATTACAAATGATATGATTTACAACATTTAAGTAAGAAAGGTTTATTCAATCACTTCAGTTCCACGCAATGAATATTTCTACCTTCTTGAAGCTAGAAACTTGAGAGTTAGATGTCCGAAGAATCTTGCGATAGTATGGCATAAAAAAGAGGTGAGAGAAGTGAGATTGTGAAGCCAAAACAATCTCGAGTACCTAGCACATATCAATTCTCTGGAACAATAATATATTGCAAATGAAACCAAACATCCACAAAATGACTCATCTCACGGTGAATTGCACATATGAGTTCTCTGGAAACTATATAATGCATATGGAAATACAATTGTTACAGAATTGTGGATGAAAAGAGATTTTGTGATTCTTGTGGTATATATTACAAGATGAAAGTATGCCATTGATATGATTATTGTGATTGATTTCATTTATGCCTGAAATTGTTTGTGCTTGTTATTGAAAAAGGAGAGGATAGCATGGGATCCCATGCGAGGAGGAGCATTAAAGGTGAGAAAAGCATTTTAGACAAGATCAAAAAATTCAGAAAGTATTGAGAGTTAGGAAGAAATAAGGGATTATAATAAAGGGAGCAACAAGAGAACATGCATCGGGGGCCATGAGATAACAGGCACTTTAATAAAATACATGTTTTAAATTTGTTATAACTACACTTGCTATTTTTCTTTTTTTATTATTGTAATATCACTTATTATATTTAATTTTAATAAATAATTATATATTAAAATTTAAAAATCTGAAAAACATTGATAATTTATTAATTCACTTTTTTTATAAAGTTTAATAAATTGCATTTATATTTAAATTTTAAAAAACAAAGACATTAACAATATATAAATTATAATGTTAAAAATAAATAGATTTTTGTATTTATATTTATTTTATTTTACTCTAGTAATTAATCTTATATTATAAATTGAAAAATTGATAACTTATTAAACTCCAATTTATTTTTGTTTTTGATGAATTCAATAATTTACCTTTTGAAAAACCCAAGAATTAATAATATATAAATTATAATGTTAAAACAATTAATATTAATATATGTTAAAAATGCGGAAAATAAATACTGTTCTGTAATTTCATTTATTTTATTTAAGAAAACAATTGTTTTGATTTTCGAAAGTATAATACTAAAAAAAAGACTTAAGCTTGGGTATGATGTGGCACTAGCTGAATATGACGTGACTGATGATGTAGGTTTATATACTAACTGGATGTCCTATTCAGCACAACATGTGCTTTGACTAATGTTCATTAATGGCAAGGACCATTTTTTTCGAGTTTTGAAACTACAGGATCAAATTTTAAACTTTGAAAGTGTAGAAACCAAATTCAAAAATAGGTGAAACAAGATCAAAAGTGTATTTCAACCCAAAAAAAAAAAAATCAACATCAATATCTATATTTTGCTTCTGGTGTCCACATAATCCTTCAGCACAACCTGTTCAAGATAAATGCAACATTGTCATGACTCATGAGTTCCCATTAAATTTCTTTTCATACAAAGGATCCAAGCAAGTAAAATAGATTCAGTTTCTCCCCAAGCAAAACTAAATTATAAATGAGCAATAAAACACAAATCAAGCAGGTTTTAAAAGAAATTCACCATAATGAACTGTAAGAATTCAAAACTATACCATACCATCAAGTAGTCAACTTCAGATTCATACGTAGAGAGATTTAAGAAACAAAGTAACACGTAAACTCGGAGATTTAACAGCCATGCTACCAAACAGAACCATATTATTTCATTATAAACCGATAAGCACAATCATCCACCGCCAATTGTCAAATGAAATGGGATAGAACACATTACTAAAAGCAGAGAAAACCAATTTCAACATCATATAAACAGCATAACCGATAATCAAACATCCAAGGAAACCTTTTAACTGAAACATTACATTAAAACCAAAAACCTGTTAGAAGGAAGTGAGGCTCCTTGTGCCTGAGCGGCTGAAGAAAAATTCTCTCCTGCAGCTTTGGAGAACCAATGAACTGAGGAAATGGGATAGAGAATGAAGCTTCTCCTCCTATGCTCAAGTTAAGGCCATGAATCTCTTGCCCTTCTACCGATTCTTTTTCCTTTTCACCCTACTTTCCCCAACCTAATGTATGTTAGATGAGATGGAAATTGACCCCTCCATATGCCTTCCCAGGAAGAAATAAATAATGTTCTAGAGTAGAAATTACACCTTGATTTCTGAATTGTAGCATTTATATCAGTAGCTAAAAAAAACTATATAACAATTCAGAGATGCATAAGAGTGTTCTTCATCAGTCTTCTGATTAAAAAGTCCCATTCACCTCACCTGGTCTCGGTTTTAAATATATGGTAGGAGAAATCAAATTAAAATGACTATGCCTCATAGAAGACTGAACATCTTCAGTCAAGAATTCCCAATGAAACTGACAGAAAGAGATATGGACCATGCCTGCAAAAAACATACCTAATCTGAATAACATTTGAAGGTCACATCTGTGCAAGATCAGGGTCCCGAAATCTAGCCACATATGAATCTAAAAATTGCTTCTCACTCATATGAAGGAAAGAGGAAGGACACAAATCTTTCTTCACCAAGCCCTTAGATCTCAAAGTTTGAAGGGCCGAGAATCTAGGGATAATCCTCTTCTCCAAGCTGAAAGTAAGAATGATTGGCATTCCAGCAATATCAACTGCTGAGAGACCCATTTTATTCATAAGAAAATCCATCATTTTTCCGATCTTCTTTTCTGATATTACCATACATTTAGGACACTTTTTGAAAGCCGAAAGTGTGACATCCCTAGACCAACCCCATCTCTCAAATGCCTTCAGTTTTGATTCCCACTCTGATTGCTTTATTTTTGCAAACACTTGGACGGCTACCACAAAGGTTGATTTAGCAGGATCAAAACCCATTTCCTTAGCCAACTTCACCGCTTCAGCAAACTGTGTATGTTTTTTACTGGCCACATCGGGATAACCAGTTACCAAAAAAGAGATAAAACGTTGCGGCACTCCAAGTTCTCTCAAAAGCTTTGTGTTTGGAACTACATCATCTCCGACGCCGCCAAGCGACCAATACCACGCTGCGCATTTCAAAGTTTTGATTACTTCTTCATCGTTAGAAAGCACGCTTCTAAGGTTTTCATAACGGGGAATAAGACACTGGCTTAAGCTCCTTTTCAAGAGCAGAGGGTTACAAACCAGGAGTTCAGGGAGGTCAGTGCGGGAAACCCCAACCGACTGCAAAAACTTGAATTTGGGCAAAAGGGTTTCCTCTGGATCTGATGACAGAATTCTAGGGCGACGCTTCACAATCTTCGAAACCTGAGATTCAGAAAATCCGTATTCCTTCAGAAGACTAATAACCGAGTCTGCTGTATCGGTGTTTTTCAAACGGATTTGTTGGGATGCTTGGAAGGCTATTTTGCGAGGAAGTCCACATGAGTTCATGAGGTAGGAAACAGCGAAAGGATCTTCTTTTCCTATATTTTGTTCTTGTGATTGGGCATTTGATATAGAAGCGAAGGAACTAACAAAGAAGAAGGCGTTGTGCTGGAGAAAACACAACCTGGTATTTCTTCTAAACCTTGAAATGAGAAAATTATTCATGATTGACTGTCAGATGCGAAATGCCTGATTCGCTATATTTTCCTTCTCAATCTGCACAAACTCAGAACTCAAGAGTGTTCTTCGTTCAGCTCCGAAACCGAGAATCGAATACCAAGCCAACTCAGCGGCCAGGAGTGTGAGAATGAGAAAGCGAGATTCTCCAGTTTGTTTCTCGGTCTTGGAGGCAATCTTTTCTTTTTTATTAAAAAATAATTGAAGTATACGTGAATATTAGAAATACAGAGCAGAAAGATTAATCTTTAGAACTTCAATTATTTTTCTAGCGACAGTTATTGCATCACACTGTATCAGAGATGAAATTGGATTTGAGGCTTTGCAATAAGACAATAACAGTTGTGTGTTATCCATTAACAGGCAGGGCGGGCTGGCCCACGACAGGCTAGCTGTAAATGGGCCGGCCCGTTTACAAACGGGTTTGACCATGCAAGGTCAGGACCGCCCGTAGTTTGACCGCAGGCAAACGGTCCAGCCAACTGTCCTGACTCTTTCTTTTTTTTTTTCAATTTTCAATTTTTTTGTTGTTTTGGGCTAGAGTTCAGGCCTTTTTTTTATTTTTGGTCAGATAATCCCTTTTTTTTGGCCCATAAGCCCATTGGCTTCTTTGATGTTGGAATTTTTTTCTTTGCCTATTTGATGGCTATTCTGGGCCTCTTTTTTTTTTTTTTAACGTTAGCAACTAACTAACTAAGTATGATTTATTGATTCATGAAGCAAGAAGCATTCTGCATGTCCAATTGTCTACATACATTAACATAAGCCTCAAGCTATATACATTATTATCATTAAACATTTCTGCCTCAAGCTCAAGCATACATCATAAATTCATAATTCATACATCAATGAAACATAAATCTTCATGGCTAGCAAAGTAGCAATAGCATAAATATTAAAATTCATAAACCCATAACCTCCATAAAGGAAGGTACTTTGTAGGAACATTAACATACAAGTTTTCCTTACATCAGAAATTCAAAATAGATGACATTTAAGTATCCAATAGAAAGCATAATAAAAATTAGAACTATAAAAATACATAAACCGTAGTCCATAATTAATTGACAAATGACAAGCATTCTCATTTCTCCATGATTGACAAGCTCATCTTTCTTCTTCAGTGGTCCAATAGTCCAATACCAAGAGAAGAAATCAAGAAAGCTTCCTAAAATAATTAAATCACAAGTTATTTATATGTTTAAAAGTCAAAAGTAATTAAAAATAAGAAGTATAAGGTGAAAAATAGACCTTACTTTACATCGTCAATTGTCATCTTCAAGATCATCTTCATCTGTTATATTTATGAAATGTGACTCTATTGTTGAAGCTGAAGAAATATCTTTCAAATTATCATCATTATCTAATCCAAAAACCATACGAAGAAAAACAATTCAACATTTAGTTAATTTTTAGAACATAAACATTAATAAATTGAAGATAATTAAAAACTATACTTTAAATATCTATTAATATTACCTTCCTCATCTTCAGGAGTCACAAAGCTAAGCAACCAATTAAGAGCACAAATCAAAGCTTGCACATTAGTTGGAAGAAGACAACTCCGATATTTGTTTAGAATACGAGAACCAATACTAAAGGCCGACTCTGAAGCCACTGTAGTAATTGGGATGCTTAATATATCAATGGCCATGAGTGCCAAATCTGGGAGCCTTTTCTTATTGTCCTTCCAAAAATTTAGAACTTCTAAATCTTCATAGTGATCCATGTCAAAGGGAGGTTCCTCTAAATATATTTTTAATTGAGATTTCCTGACTCGAAATGTGATTTGATCTTGAGCAGCCTTAAAGGTCTTTAAGAATCAAGATCCACAATTAGTTGTATACATAACATAATTATGTCTAAATAAAAGAAGTCAAAAAAATAAAATGTTTCTAAAACTTACAAGCATAATTGCTTTGTAACTTACAAGCTTGATGATGTTAAACTTGGAGTTGGAGTTTGTGATTGAGTTGAGGTTGAGGAAGAAGATACATCATTGGTGGAGTTGCTAGAGCTACTAGAGTATGCATCAAAAAGCTTGAATAATTTATTTCTCACAACATCAACCTTTGAGAGATAAGTGGAAGGATCAATTTCTTTAAAACAAAACTCTAATAATGAAAACTTGAGTTGTGGATCAAGCACCGCCCCAAATTCAAGCACAATACTATACTCACTCCAATACTTATCAAACTTTGTTTTCATTCTGCTTGCCATGTTTGCTATGACCTCATCTTCGTTTGATGAATTTGCAATCAACAAAGTTTCTATATTCCAAACTTGCATGAAATACAAATTATAAGTTGGGTAGGTAGAGCTCGACATCAAGTTTGTAATATCAAAAAATGGCCTAAAAAAGGCACACACCTTCTCCCCTCTATCCCATTCTTCAGCAGATAGGCATAACTTATAATTTCCATCTTCCATTTGATAAGCACTAAATACACGTTTATATTTAAGTGCACTTTCAAGCATCATGTAAGTGGAATTCTATCTAGTTGTCACATCCAAACGTAAATGAACACCCCCATCAATATAAAGTCCTCTTGCACATTCCTCAAATTTAATCATTCTTGACTCTGACCCCTTAATATATTTAACACTCTCCCTAATTTTGTATAAGGCGTCATGAGCTACTTTCAAACCTTCTTGAACTAAAGGACATGAGCACAACATCTTACATGAAAAAACTCTCCATCACATACTAAATTATGATGCAGACAAAGTTGGTCTTTTAACAAGTCTTGCATGACATTGTTACTTGATGCATTATCTAAAGTAATGGAAAAAAGTTTTTTCTCAATCCCCCATTCTTTTAAAATCTCCATAACTTTTTTACACAATTCATGTCCCGAATGAGGTGGAGGCATACTAATAAAAGCAAGAATTTTATTTTTCAACTTTCAATCTTCACCAACATAGTGTGCTGTCAAACAAATAAAACCCTCAGTTGTGCAAGCATCAGTCCATACATCACATGTCAAGCATATCTTACTAGGAATTTTACTCAACTCTTGCTTCAAACTTTCCTTTGTAGACAAGTAAAACTTTTTTACATCAAGAGCGGCAGTAGTCCTACTAATATCTTTAACATCTGGATTGCAATACTTCAACACATTCCTAATTCCTTCATACTCGACAAATGAGAAAGGAAGATCATGCTTAATGATAGCAATAGCAAGATATTCTCGGAAAACTTTTTGAGAAATCTTTCTACTTCTAAGTTTTCTAACATGGTCAATAAGCATATAACCTACATCATGATAGCTTTTCAACTTAGGACACGGGGGTATGTGACGGGACAAGCTTGAAGTGCCATGTGCACTACCCCCACCTATGTATTCAACCCCACATCCTTTACATCTTGCTCTAGGTTTGCCATCTCCACCTAAACCCATGCTAGTAAAATAATTCCACACATCACTACTAGTTGCCCTCTTTTTAGAAGGACCAAGAACTGTAGCATTAGACTCTACAGCTCCACTTTGTTCGGTAGACTGGGCAGTAAGATTACGAGAAGGAAGAGAAGGTGGAGCTTCCATAGTTAAAGAAATTGCTGAAACATTATAATTTGTTATGATTAACATTCATTTGGCACCTCTCCTTGATACTAGTAGAAAGAATAATAAGGAAAAAAACAAAAACAAAAGAACACCTAAAGTGCATAATGCCTGATACATTTGCTCAAAGAAAGACAATTACTTAAAGAAATGAATACATAAAAAATTTACAAAGCAATTCAACTCTTTTATAATCATTCATACAACTTACAAATACAATTCAGCTCTTTTGTAATCATTCATACGACTTACAAATACATCTTTGATGAAAATGAAATCTTAACAAGCATGCTTTAAAGGGGATTTCAAGTATGTATCAAAATTCAAAAAGATTACTTTTCGTTGCTAAGCAATAATCATAATTGAATAAACAGAAAAGAAGGCAGAATGAAGAATTACCAAATTTTTTTTCTTTCTTCCAGACTCTATTGTTCATTATTATTTATTACATAGTATATCGGTTTTAAATCTAGTAAAGATATTCCCAAGGTATCTATTCAACTATTAAGTCAATATCGTCTATATTCTAATAGCATGATTGTCCAAGTATTTTCATTTGCTTGGATGAATTATTTTCTTCTCTTATATTCTTTTCTTATATAACCCTTCTCCATTGTTTAATTGGTAAATTGGGATTCCTATCTATCTAAGGAAAGGTTATATTAAGGATAGATTATATATAACAAGCATGAGAATATAGGCTTTTGCTAGATACAAATATACAATTGAAGAATTCGTAAATTGAATTTCAGGTTTCAAGTTAGCAGTTAGCACATATATATCAGTCTCTTAGACTCTTACCTTATATGTCGTCACTCTCCAGTCTCCAATTTGCTCACCGTCAGTCTGTCACCGAGAATAGAATGCTTTCTGGAGTTTTGATTCAGCAATTTCAGATCCAATCCACGAGACCATGACCATGTCCACAACGAGCCCACGACCACGACACAACTTTGAAAACCCTAAACCAAAAAATAGGGGAAATCAACATCCAACAACATAAAATCGGGAGAAGAAGGAATCAAAAGCTGAAAAATTAAGTTCCTAACAGTACCTAACGGAGAGAGATGAACCCCCGTGTCGGTACGAGGCTGAAGGCGATAGCGACAGGAGCCGCTGAGGCGAGATGAACTTCGGTTGTGCTGTGCGTGAAGGATTCTGTGCTGTGCGACTGTGCCTATGCGTGCGTGGTTGCTGGTAGTCAGTTGGACTTGGCTAGCCGGTGGTCGCGAGATGACGAAGATGAGAGTAAGGGGCTGAGCCGAGGCGAGGACGGAGAGAAAGTGAAAAGTGTGAAAAGTGGAAAATGAAAAATTGAAAACCCTAACTCCCTAAGCTAAAGCAGACTACAGACGCAAGTTACTTGGGGGGGCAGCAGCTGCGCAGTGGGCTTTAGGCCTCTTCACTTTTTTGCTTTGATACAAAAAAAAAAATTGATTTGGCCCGCGGCCCGACCCGCCAATACTCGTTGGGCCAAATAGGCGGGATGGCCCGTGACCAGCCCACCCCGTACCCGTTTGGCCCGCGGGCCAAACGGGTTGGCCCGTTTAAGCCCGTTTTTAAACGGGCTTAAAATGCCGAACCCAAGACCGCCTATTTAAGGGCGATCCCGATCTAACCCACGGGCTGCGGTCTTTTTAAACACCGCTAGTTATCCCCAAAAAAAAAGTTTAATAATATTTTTATATATGTGATAGCGTTGTAATTTATTTATTCTTTATAAGAATAATTTAAGCTATTTAATTTATGTAATAGCCTAAAATTATTTTTAATATAGAGATAACAGTAAAGGTTAAACTATTACTTTTATTTCAAAATTTTGGACAATAAGATTAATTTTTGACGTTATATAACAATTTTTAGCTTGTGGTAACTTAAATTTCACATAATATGTCTTAGTATATATATTTTTTAAAAAAAATTAAAAATTATATATAAAGAACTGTAAAATTACATTTATAAATAAATATACCATAACAAGTATTATTCTACCCACACTTGAATCTTCACTATAGTAGTTTAATTTCCAAATATGTTACGCTCTAAAACCCAGTCAAGTGACCGGTATGGTACGTAAGATAACTTTTACTATTATATGCCTTAACCACCCTTTAAGACAATCACTAGGGATGACAATTTCAAATCGAACCTGTATGCCCCAGCTAGCCTGGCCTATTTGAGTCGAATTATTCAACGATTGACCAAGGAACGGAGCAACTTTAGGGATTACTCGAAATTGAAATAGCAGGTTCAGGGCATTGTCCTACCCACCCCATATATATGTAATATTTAAATATATTTAAAAATCATATATATATATATATGATATAATATATTTTTATAAAATAATATGAAATTTTAATATATTAAAATAGAGTATTTGTCATTTGGTGGAGGCGTGGAACATCAGTGCATCACTTTGTGTGCATCAGTATGATCATTTGTCCATTCACCATCAGTACTCCATCAGAATCAAAAATCAACACTAGCTTAGGGTTTTTTTAAGTTTTCTTCAATTTTCATCTACAATCATCTCGTCGCCTTGCTAGCTTGCCATTTCTTCCTCAGCTCCGTCATTCTCATCTCCATGTCGTTCCTTTTGTTGTTGTCATTGTTGTTCCATTTCTTGCTCGTCATCTCGCCAACTAAATTTGTCGCTGCCTAAAGCGCTCGCCGTCTCGTTAACGTCTCCCCCTCTATGGCCATCTCTTCTCACTGTCACTATTAAGATCTTTTCAGGTTAGATGTCTATGTTTTTTTTTCAAAATGATGTTGTACTGTACCACGATTATAGTTGTCCCTACTGGAACAAAGATCTTTAGTTGGATTACTACCATGTAAGGGGTTCAATACAATACATAACACCCATGTTATTTGTTGCAGGATTCATCTTTTTATTCACCATAAAGGGATTCACTGGAATAGTCTCGGCAACTACATGGCTTCCTTTCCATGTTTCAAGATGAGGGTGGGTACTAAAATCCCCCGTGGGTATAAGGATGGGGCAAAAAAAAAATAGTAGGGTAACAGGGTAGGGACAGGGTAGTTATTATGTATGTGAGACAAGGACGGGTAGTAAAAAACCCCGCCTCAATCTGCCCCATTGCCATCCCTAACAACCACCCATAAAGCAATACATTCATAATATATTCATGCCCCAATTCCTGACACATGACTAGCGCGGACAATACACCTCACCACACTGCTAGAAGCCTAAGGTAACCCTTAATCCCAACACATTCATTTTACACAATTATTATTATTTTTCTCATGATCATATATATGCATGCAAGACACTCTAGTGGTAAAAGGAAAATAACATTAAATTTCCTGGAAAATAGATACAATAGTTGTTACATACATAACACCATCAAGTATCTATGTTTTATCAAATGTGCTCACATACGTATTCATAATTCTACACATATATGACCAAATACATCTTCCTAATATAGCCTACCCGATTAGAGAGCTTTATAGAGAAACCAAAACATAAAGAAATACATGTACCATACCCCGAATGATGGGAAGATGTCATCGGCGCGTGATTCGTCGGTCTAAACAATCTTCTACACCTAGTAGTAATTTTTTAGATGAGTCCAATCCACTGATTCAGTGAGAGAACCCTGCCCTACCACATACACATACAACTATCATGTCAAGTACATAATAATAATAATAATAATGTATAAACATGTGAGCATAATTAGACAACCTCGCACAAACATCCTATCCAATCAATACCCTGATTTCCCAACACACACTGAAGTGCAAAAATTTGAAATATCATGCATGAACATCATCAACAATGCATGGCCATCACATGCCCATTCCAAGTTATACATATGCCACGTATCTCACATCCGCAATGCATTACCTGTCATGTACCTTATGCACCTACCAATAATATGTCCCCAATCCATGCATATAATGCCACTCACATTGTAAAACCGCAATGGCTACTCGTCTCAAGTTATGTATACACATACATGAAACATATGTAGGTATCATACACATGGCACAATTACAAAAGAATAATCATCATAACCCACATAGGGATTACATTCACAATCCATTCTCGTGTCACAAACCATCACACAGGCAAATAGATAACCAAGCACCATATTGTGCTTTCTCATTCTTAATTCCCCCATCAATCATCACCTCGTCCATGCCACATTGTCTCATCGTACACCCTTATTTTGCCACACACTCTCAACATGTATGTCTACATAATTTATATAATCTTATCACATGGCTCTTCCTAACCATCTTAATATCTCCCCTTATTTCGCCACACATGAGTATACCATAATTTTCACATCATGCTGCTAACCCTGACAATGTGTTCGTAAATGAATGCCCTATCATGGTAGAATCCATATCCACAACATTCTTCCCCATGATTGCTTTCCATTTTTAGTCGCAGCTCTCTTGACATAAATTCATTTCTCTATAGAGGCTTAAGTTGAGTATACCAAGTTTGAAAATGATTTACATTATGTTTCAATGCATAAGAGTAAACTCTAGCATGTGTTTCCAGTACATAAAACCATGCAATCATCCATGCACCTATGTGAATTCACCATTCCCTCACAAGGATAGCAATTATGGGTAAGAATGTGGCTATATACATTAATTCGCCTGAAGGCATCATCTTGTCCGAAGGCATCATCTTGCTCAAAGGCCATATCCACAGTATAAAAGTATGGCAATCAATATATTTCATGCTCAACCATTTCCACAATACACAACCAATATACATATCACAACACATGTCCATACCATTCTCACAACACATTTCCAACATACAACCATGGCAATGATTTAGATATGATCACATTCATGCTCACATGGTTATATATAACATAGGTTTCACATGTCACTTTATGTATATGGTTGTATATGTGTTCAACCCATATCAAAGTATAGTACACTGACCACAAATCACAAGGTTGTTTACACAACTCATACATTCATTTGATTACTATACTACTCATTTTCATCATCACATACCAGTATGCTTATTTATTCCACCTACATATGAGGTCTCAAGTATAACATGCATATTATCACAATGTCATGTGTTTACATGTCATAGAAACACTAGAAAAATAATCATAGAAAGGAAAACAACTAAGGTAAGGCAAAAGTCGCCTCACCTCAACTCCAAAATATTCAATCTACCTCAAACCTCAATGATTTGTTGAGCAATTTGTATTTAGATCCTTTAGGGAGGTATCCTAAACAATTAAAATTGAAAATATATGAAAAAGGGTTTGAAAAACCAAGTTTTAGAGGTTCCTCAATTGCTACAGTGCTACTTTCCTTGCTGCAATGCCTAAAGGTATGGAAACAACATTTTCTTTCTATTTTTTGTCACTGTAGTGACCAACCATTGTTCCTCCATTGTTGCAATGATGGTTTCCATCACTACAGCAATGGACATCAGGGAGCTCTACTCTGTCTTCGCAAAATTGGGTTCTTCTTTGGTTTTTACTTGTACCTAACTCAAACCTTAACCATTTCTCATGATTTTTGGCTCTATCTTTCACCCTCAATTATTATTAAACTTCCCCAAACATCGCAATCAAATTATTTCAAAGATTGAACTAAAAAACATCTCTTTTCTTCACTAACACCTAGCTTTCTTTTCCCAAATCTAATATGGTTTTAATTTTAACCAAAACCTACCATTTCTTAGCAATCTCTCCATATTTCTTGTTTTAAAATTACCAATAATCATGGAAAAATGTTAGAAAACAATTCAAGCCATTTTCAACCCCAAATTCACTAAATCCAAATGTACAGAAAATGGAGAAGAATCAAGAGCTTACCTCAACTCTTGCCTTTTTTTAGTGAAGGTTGGCTGCTGAAAAGTCTTACCTACGTTGGAGAATGATGGCTAGAAGCTTCACAGATTGGAAAGTGAGTGGCGTGAGAGGAGAGAGTTAGCGCATAATAAAGAGAGACACTAGGACTTCATACATATATATATATATATATATATATATATATATATACTAAAAGGAAAAATTACCAAAGTACCCCTAATCAACCTGAAGTCTGACTTTTAAGTGCAAAAAAAATTGTAATTTCTCGTAATCTGTATATTCCATATATCTGAGGCACCATACATCCCCATCACTCATTTTCCATCTTTAGCACATAAACTTTGTCATTATTCAAATTATTCCCCTTTTCCACTAAGGGTACCATATAAATTCATAAAATAATCCCTACAATTATGTTTATAATCAAGCTATCCCTATAATCATGCTATAACATATTCCTATAATTATGCTATTTACAATCTCTATCATAACAGAACATATCCCTACCTTCTAACTACCTGGGAGAACTTTTCAAACCAGGCCCTTCGAGACTGTTTAAGGCCATAAAGAGATTTCTGAAGTTTACACACCATATGAAAGTTATTTGAATTTTTTAAACCAGGAGGTATCTCTATGTAGACCTCTTCTTCAAGATCACCATTAAGAAATGCATTCTTGATGTCAAATTAGTGAAGCTTTCAGTCGAGGTTTGTAGCAATAGATAGGAAAACATGAATAGTGTTCAACTTTGCTACAGGAGCAAATGTCTCCTGTTAATCTATACCATAAGTTCGAGTGAATCCTCTTGCCACTAATCTCACCTTGTATCTATCAATGCTCCAGTCAGCTTTGTACTTGACTATGAACACCTACTTACATCCCATAGGTTACTTTCCTAAAGGTTTTTTAGTAAGAATCCATATGCCATTTTTCTTCAGGGCATTCAACTCCTTGTTTACAACCTCCCTCTATTTTTGGTGTTGTAGAGCTTCTTCTATGCAAGTTGGAAGCTTTGTGCTATCCAAATTTGTTGTAAAAGCCCTGAAGGTACTGGATAATTTCTTATATGAAACATGATTAGCAATGGGATGTTTGGTACATGACCTAACTCTCTTTCTCCAAGCAATAGGAAGGTAGAGATCAAATATAATATCAGTAGAGTTCGGATTCAAGTATACCTCGAGTGTCTTGATTGTTCTCCTCAGGAGTTGGATTTGGGTCAAATTGGCAATCTTCATGAATTATCGTTGCTCATTCTGATTCTGCTTTGGGTGCCTTGATTATACTTTCAACTTTGCATTGCCTTCTTATTTATGAGCACTGGGAGCTTCTGATTCAGGTGGATAGGTAGGTAACCTTTCAGAGTTAGATGCAACAATCTCAGGTAAGGTAATTCAAAATTGATATTCCCCTAGTGTCAAGTTCTCTCTTTGAATATAAGTTTTGGGGTAGAAAGAAGTGTGTTCTAGGAAAGAAATATCCGTAGAGATATAAAATTTCCATGATGTTGGGGAATAACATTTGCAACCTTTCTGGTGAGGGGCATATCCAACAGAGATGCATTTTTTGAATTTAGGATCTAACTTCCCTCTATTCTAAGATGGAACATGTACAAAAGCATAATAGCCAAAAACCTCAAAAGGAAGATTGATAACAAGTCTATTGTCAGGAAAATGCTTTAAGAGGGCATGACATAGTGTGTCGAATTTCAAGGGACAAGATGACATTCTATTAATTAAATAGGTAGCGGTCAACACAGCTTCACCTTAAAATTGATGGGGAACATTATGGGTAAGCATTAAGGATCTATCCACTTTAAGGATATGTCTATTTTTACATTCCGCAATCATATTCTATTGAGGAGTGTAAGTGCAAGAACTTTGATACATAATTCCCTGTTCAAGGAAAAAAATTCTTAAGGATCGAATTGAAATAGTCCTTAGCATTGTTAAATCGAAAATTTTGAATTTTGGTTTGAAACTGGGTTTGAATCATGGTGTAGAAAATTTTGAAAATTTGGGAGGCTTCTAACTTATCTTTCATAAGAAAAACCCAAGTAAGATGAGTTTGATCATTAATAAAAGATATGAATCAATGTGTCCCAGGTATATTTTAGATGCGGGATGGACCCCAAATATCACTATGAATGATTGACAAAGGATGGGATGGTTTAGATGTATGACCAGGATATGAATTTCGACAATGCTTAGAGAGCTGACATACTTCACATTCAAAAAACTTTGGATGTTTATTGATGAAAAGAGAGGGAAACATTTTTGATAAATATATAGAATTCAGATGACCAAGACGATGATGCCACAACATAACCTTATCATTATCAGGGCTATTAGGACTATCCGCAACATGACATGTCAAAGGCACTTGATTTCTGGCTTGAATTTCATATAAACCATTAACCTTCTTAGCATTGCCAATCATCTTCTCCAAATCCAAATCCTGTAATAAACAACCATATGAAGAGAAGTTAACAATGCAATTCATATCCCTTGTCAGCTTACTAATTGAAAGTAAGTTGCAAGATAAGTTTAGAACTTAGAGAACATAATCAAGGGTGAGAGAATCTGAAATTTTCACTTTTCCAGCACCAGTTACAATGGAGAGGGATCCATCAGCAATTTTGACCTTGATATTTGTATTACAAGGTTTGACATCTAGGAGTAGGGAGGCATTACTAGTCATATGATCTGAAGCCACAGAATTAACAATCCACGTTGTCAAGTTTTAAGTTTTACCTTGAAAAGTGTTTATAAAAATACCTTTCTGGGCACTGGTCGCAACATGTGCAGGGTTGTCAGGCATTGAGGTGACTGATCCATAAGCAAACATGGTTAGAAAAGAAAAATAGAAAAAATTGGTTCTAGAATACCGGGATTGATGAAGGACAGCACAAAGCCTGAATGAGATGAACAACGACTGGGCCTGAACAACACTAAAGCTTCAGAAGAGCTGCAATGGCGTCAAAATCTCCCTTGGTTGATAAAGAACACACAGACAGGTTCCCAAATAGACAGAACAATGATTGGTTAATGCTCTACAGTAGCTAGTGACTATTTCTATGTAGACCAATGGTGGAGCAACGACTCCATGAGCTCTCAGCGCAGGCGCATGGAAGACATGGCTAAGGAGACCGGCGGCACGTGATGACTCATGTGAAGTTTGGTGAAGCTTCGATTGGCGGGGATATGACAGCAACAAGGTTCTGAGGCTAATCCTACGGTGATCTAACCAAGACAAAGACTTTGCAAGGTTGGAGGAGGTTCTAGGTGTTCGCATAGTAGACTAACGGAAAGAGAAAAAAACTGAAGGATCAGAATAATGCCTCTAATACGATGTAGAATTGAAGAGTATTATTCTTACTCAATTTGATGATTACAAGAGAGTATATTAGGGTTTATATACATCTAGCTAGGCAATAGAAAAGGGAAAATAATCAACCCTAATAAATATAAATTAATCCTGATCAATCATACTAATGAATAAGAAAATTAGGAAACAAATATTTACAAGAAAGGAAATAAATCAATCATCATAATAACAGAATAAAATTAGAATCCCACAATGATTAATTCTTGGGTTTTTAAAAAGGTAAATTATTGAATTCATCCAAAAAAAAATTGGAGTTTAATAAGTCATCAATCACGATAATCATATCAATGGCATACTTTCATCTTATCATACATACCACAAGAATCACAAAATCTCTTTTCATCTGCGATTTTGTGACAATTGTATTTTCATATGCATTATGTAGTTTTTAGAGAACTCATATGTGCAAGTCACCATGAGATGAGTCATTCTGTGGATGTTTGGTTTCATTTGCAATATATAATTGTTCTAGAGAACTCAAATGTTTAAGGCACTAGCATTGGCACTCAAGGCACCTGAGATTGTTTTGGCTGCACAATCTCACTTCTCTCACCTGTTTCATATGCCATTCTATCATAAGATTCTTCGGACATCTAATTTCTAGCTTCAAAAAAGTAGAAATATTTGTTGCATGGAACCAAAGTGAATGAATAAACCTTTCCTACTTAAATTTTGTAAATCATATCATTTGTAATTTGTTGTACATTTGTATCCATCTTGCTCTTGACTACATATAAGAGGTCATTAAGGAAGTCATACTTCGACAAAGTGTACGTGCCCTAGATTGACATGGAATGTTGTGTGTAAAAGAAATGATTTTGCATTGCTAAGGTGTATAATTATTTGGCGTGTATGTTCTCACAAATTTCACACACGCAAAGCACTTGGATGTTAGTTTATGGTATAATTACGAATGAGAATGATAAGATGAAATGTATCCGGCATGTGCTTCCCTCTTTGGTTGATTGTGGGGCTTTAGTTGAAGACACAAAATTTATGAGGTTAGAGGTGGTATGTGAAAATGTTGCATTACCTTTGACACACACGTGGAGTACTATAATGGATCATGATTGTAATTTGTGTAGTGCCAGCTTATCTTGCTTAATTGTAGGCACACTGCATATGTGATTTATGATTGATCGAAGTTGGAATGTATGCTTGACTGGTTTATTGCCTTGGCATATATAGCATGATTGTGATTGTGTTTGTGACTGTGAGAGAAGGAGGATGGCATGTGCTGCATCCCATAGGTTAGAGTCAATAAGAGTGGATATGTATAAACATATATGTCATGATCACTTGGAGTCAATAAGGATGGAAATGTGTAAATATATGGGGACGGTTTCGCAAAATTATCAAGGAATGATTGTGAATCTTGTCATGTTACTTGACTCTGAAATTTTACAATTTATGTCTTGCCTTGGAAAAACCCATACATGTGGACAGACATGATAGTTGTGAACCACTTGACATGTGTAACTTTAATCATACTGATGCAATTATAACTCTCATTGCTTTTACTTTTCATTGTCATTAGTAGAATAGAATTATTCCTAACTAAGTTTATGGTCACACTTTTTCTTTTTTCTCCCTTCCACACATTCCGAAGTTATCGCTGGATGAGGAGCCCTGTATATCAAGTAGTAAGGTTAGCAGAGTTAAGTACCCTATTTGTATCTTGGGTACCTTTTCTTATATGTAGTCGCCTGGTACATTGGCAACTCTTAAAGAGTACATTTTGTAATTAAGTAGGTAGGCTCTTAGAGAGAAATTGCTTGTGATTTGAATGTGTGACGGATATGATTTTATTAATGTATTGTCGTTCCTTTTAGGGATGGCAATGGGGCGGGGCAGGGCGGGGGCGGGAGTGCCTCCCCTGTCCCCGTCCCCGCCTCCAAAATCTACCCTCGTTCCCGCCTCCGATCCCCGCGGGGGAGAAAAAATCTTCCCCATCCCCATTCCCCGCCGGGAGCGGGGACCCGTGAGGACCCCGTAGGGTTTTTTTAAAAAATAAAAAATGTAAAAAAAAAATTAATAGTACATATTTTAATAAAAAAATATTCTCTTTTCTCTTCTAGGTTAGGAGATAATTGGAAAAATTCAGACATAGAAGATCGTGGATTTCGATAGAGAGACTGTGTGGGAGAGGACGGGAATTGAAGGATGGGAAGAGTGACCACAACAGACAGAGGAGACCACGACGATAAATTGAAGGATGGGGAGAGCGAGTGCAACGACAAGAAGAGGCCATACCTGATAGGCAAAGACGACAAGTACACATTCAATCTCAGTCAAATGGTAAATTGGGAATCAGTTTTGGGGGAATGAGATTAGGGTTTTATCTTTTATTAAATTTATTTTAATTATTTTGAATATAAAATGACCAAAAGATCCCTAATATATATTATATATATAGATATTTGGGGTATTTTGTAAATTTACTAAAATACCCTTCGGGGAAGGGGACCCCGCGGGGCGGGGAGTGTGATCCCTGTCCCCGTCCCCGTTTAACTTTTGGAGAAATTTTTTCCCCCCGCCCCCGTACCCGCGGGGAAAAATTTCCCGCCAATGGAGCCCCGAATGCGGGGATCTCCGCGGATTTTCCCGAGTTCGGATCCCCATTACCATCCCTAGTTCCTTTATTGTATGCGTTATGTTCTTGAAAAAAATCACAAGTGTGAATTGATATATGATATGTTAAGTACAAATGATGAAAATTTTCCTTTTTCATTTTAAAACAATTGTTATCCTTATTTTATCAATGTATTTGCTCTGTGGTTAGTTGTCTTAAAGAGTGGTTGAGGCTTACAATAGTGAGAGTAATTTTACTTATGTTGCCGAACGTGAAATATTTGGAAATTGAAATACTACGGTGAGGATTTAGGTGTGGATGAAATAATATATGTTTTATTAACTTATAAATGTAATTTTAAATTTCTTTATATATAATCTCATCTTTTTGAAAGAATATAAATATATTAAGACACATTATGTGAAATTTAAGTTACCACAAGCTAAAAATTGTAATATTATCGTTAATAGTTTAATTTTTACCGTCCAAAATTTTGACAAAAATGTAATGGTCCAATTTTTACTCTTATTTTTATATTAAAAATAATTTTAAGCTATTACAAAAATTAAGTATCTTAAATTGTTTTTTTCATAATAAGTAGCTTAAATTATTCTTATAAAGAATAAGTAAATTATGACGCTATCACATCTATAAAAAATAATTGAACCTTTTTTTTTAAATAAAAACACCACTCTTAATGCAAAGCCTCAAGTACAATTTCATCTTTGATACGGTCTGATATTTCTTGACTCCAATATAAACTGTCCCCTAAAAAATATTAGAGCTTCTAAAGATTAAATTTTTCTTTTTCTGCTCTGTATTCTAATATTCACGTATGCTTTTAATTACTTTTTAATAAAAATTAGAAAAGTTGCCTCTATGACTGAGGAACAAACTCGAGAAGCTCGCTTTCTCATTCTCACACTCCTCGCCGCTCTGTGTTGGCTTGGTATTCGATTCTCGGTTCATTGTTTATTTCCGATTCGGAGCTGAACAAAGAACGATCTTGAGTTCTGAGTTTGTGCAGATTAAGAAGAACAATATATCGAATCAGGCATTTCGCATCTGACTCGGGACAACCCGGTGAGTGAGTCAATCATGAATAATTTTCTCATTTCAAGATTTATTTCTTCGAACCCGTTTAGAAGAAATACCAAGCTGTGTTTTCTCCAGCACAACGCCTTCTTCCTTGTCAGTTCCTTCACTTCTATATCAAATGCCCAATCACAAGAACAAATACTAGGAAAAAAAGACAATTTCACTGTTTCTTACCTCATGAACTCATGTGGGCTTTCTCGCAAAATAGCCATCCAAGCATCCGAAAGAATCCGTTTGAAAAATACCGATACAGCCGACTCGGTTATTAGTCTTCTGAAGGAATACGGATTTTCAGAATCTCAGGTTTCGAAGATTGTAAAGCGTCAACCACGAATTCTGTCATCAGATCCAGAGGAAACCCTTTTGCCCAAGTTCAAGTTCTTCCAGTCTGTTGGGGTTTCTCGCACTGACCTCCCTGATCTCCTGGTTTGTAACCCTCTGCTCTTGCTAAGGAGCTTAAGCCAGTGTCTTATTCCCCGTTATGAAATCCTTAGAAGTGTGCTTTCTAACGATGATGAAGTGATCAAAACTTTGAAATGCGCAGCGTGGTATTGGTCTCTTTGCGGCGTCGGAGATGATGTAGTTCCAAACACAAAGCTTTTGAGAGAACTTGGAGTGCCTCAACGTTTGATCTATTTGTTGGTAACTGGTTATCCCGATGTAGCAATTAAAAAACATACACAGTTTTCTGAGGCGGTGAAGTTGGCTAAGGAAATGGGTTTTGATCCTGGTAAATCAACCTTTGTGGTAGCCGTCCAAGTGTTTGCAAAAATAAAGCAATCAGAGTGGGAATCAAAATTGGAGGCATTTGAGAGATGGGGTTGGTCTAGGGATGTCGCACTTTCTGCTTTCAAGAAGTGTCCTAATTGTATGTTATTATCAGAAAAGAAGATCGGAAAAATGATGAATTTTCTTATGAATAAAATGGGTCTCTCAGCAGTTGATATTGCTGGAATGCCAATTATTCTTACTTTCAGTTTGGAGAAGAGGATTATCCCTAGATTCTCGGTCCTTCAAACTTTGAGATCAAAGGGCTTGGTCCATAAAGATTTGCGTGCGTCCACTTTCATTATTATGAGTAAGAAGCAATTTTTAGATTCATATGTGGCTAGATTTCAGGACTCTGATCTTGCACAGATGTGACCTTCAAATGTTATTTAGATTTAGTAGGTTTTTTGCAGGCTAGGTCTATATCTTTTTCTGTAAGTTTCATTAGGAACTCTTGACTGAACATCATTTTCTTTCTTCTATGATTCATAGTCTTTTAATTTGATTCTCCTACCATATATTTTAAACCGACACTAGGTGAGGTGAATGAGACTTTTTAATCAGAAGACTGATGAAGTACTCTTATGCATCTCTGATATGTTATATAATTTTTTTAGCTACTGATATAAATTCTACAATTTAGAAACCTAGGTGTAATTTCTACTCTAGAACATTATTTATTTCTTCCTGGGAAGGTACTACGGAGAGGTCAATTTCCATCTCATCTAACGTACATTAGGTTGGGAAAAGAAGGGTGAAAAGGAAAAAGAATCGGTAGAAGGTGAAGAGATTCGTGGCCTTAACGTGAACATAGGCAGAAAAGCTTCATTCTCTATTCTATTTTCTCAGTTCATTGTTTCTCCAAAGCAGCAGGAGAAAATTTTTTCTTCAGCCGCTCAGGTACAAGGAGCCTCACTTCCTTCCAACAGGTTTTTTGGTTTTAATGTAATATTTCAGTTAAAAGGTTTGCCTGAATTTTTTATTATCGGTTATGCTGTTTATATGATGTTGAATTTTGTTTTTTCTGCTTTTAGTAATGAATTCAACCCCATTTCATTTGTTAATTGGTGGGTGTGGGCGGGCTTTATGCTTATTGGTTTTAGGTGAAATGATGTTTCTCTTTGATTCCATGCCAGTTAAATCTTAGTTTATGTGTTATTCAGTTTCTGAAATCTCTCTACCTATGAAGCTGAATTTGACTACTTGATGGTATGGTTTAGTTTTGGATTCTTACAATTCATTATGATGAATTTGGAGTGCCTCCCGGTTTACTTGATGGATGGTTTAGTTTTGAACATCATTTTCATTATTCCATGAGTCATGATCTTTTGATTTGATTCTCCTACCAAATATTTAAAACTGAGACCGGGTGAGGTGAATGGGACTGTTGAATCAGAAGACTGATGAAGTACACCCTTATGCATCTCTGAATTGTTATATAGTTTTTTTAGCTACTGATATAAATTCTACACTTTAGAAACCAAGGTGTAATTTCTACTCTAGAACATTATTAATTTCTTCCTGGGAAGGTACTATGGAGGGGTCAATTTCCATCTCATCTAACATACATTAGGTTGGGGAAAGAAGGGTGAAAAGGAAAAAGATTCAGGTAGAAGGGGAAGAGATTCATGGCCTTAACGTGAGCATAGGAAGAAAAGATTTACTCTCTATTCCATATTCTCAGTTCATTGGTTCTCCAAAGCAGAAGGAAAACATTGTTCTTCAGCCGCTCAGGCGCAAAGAACCTCACTTCCTTCTAACATGTTTGAGTTGTTGTTGTTGTTTGCTTGGATGTTTTATTATCGGTTATGTTGTTTATATGATGTTGCATTCGATTTTCTCTGCTTTGAGTAATGAGTTCAATCCCATTTCCTTTGACAATTGGTGGTGGGTGATTGTGCTCATCAGTTTATAATGAAATAATATGGTTCTGTTTGATAGCATGGCAGTTAAATCTCCGAGTTTATGTGTTACTTTGTTTCTTAAATCTCTCTAAGTATGAATCTGAAGTTGACTACTTGATGGTATGATATAGTTTTGAATTCTTACAGTTCATTATGGTGAATTTCTTTCAAAACCTGCTTGATTGGTGTGTTTTATTGCTCATTTATAATTTAGTTTTTCCTGGGGAGAAACTGAATCTATTTTACTGACTTGGATCCTTTGTATGACAAAATTTAATGGGAACTCATGAGTCATGACAATGTTGCATTTGTCTTGAACAGGTTGTGCTGAAGGATTATGTGGACACTAGACGCAAAATATAGATATCGATGTTGATTTCATTTTTTTTTTGGGGGTTAAAATACATTTTTGGTCTTTATAGTTTCATCCATTTTTGAGTTTGGTCTCTACACTTTCAATGCTTAGAATTTGATCCCTGTAGTTTTAAACGCATGAAAAATGGTCCTTGCCATCAAGAATCATTAGTCATAGCAAATGTGGTACTGAATAGGACATCCTAGTTAGTGTATGAACCTACATCTTCGGTTTCGTCATATCCTGTTAGTTCCACATTATACCCAAGCTTAATCTTTTTTTTTTTTAATATTATACTTTTGAATATCAAAACAATTTAATTCTTAAATAAAATATATGAAATTACGAAAAATTATTTACTTTTCTGCATTTTTAACATATATTAATATTAATTTTTAAAATATAATTTATATATTATTAATTTCTGGGTTTTTAAAATGGTAAATTATTGAATTCGTCAAGAACAAAATTAAATATAAATTTAATGACTTATCGTTTTTTGGGTATTTAATTTATAACATACGATTAATAATTAGAGTAAAATGAAACAAATGAAAATAAAAAAATATATTAATTTTTTGAAAGAAATTGACCATATATTATAAATTATGTATTATTAATTTCTTGGTTTTTTAAAATTTAAATATAAATGTAAATTATTAAATATAAAAAAACTGAATTAATAAATTATTAATGTTTTTCAGATTTTTAATTTTAACATATGATTATTTATTAAAATAAATGAGATTACAATTTTAAAAAAAAAAGACAAAAAGAAAAGTAGCAAGGGTAATTACGAGAAACTAGAAAAAGGTATGTTATTAAAAGTAACTTGCGCTAACTCGGTATGCATGGCTGCTAACATGAATTTATACACGGACTGGAATGTCTTATTCAGTTTACATGTGTTTTAATTAATTGTTTACTGCAAACTAATGGTTATTGACAGTATGTTCAATTTTCCATGAGTTCTGAAATTATAAGGATCAGATTCCAAGCTAAATTGAAAAAATGAGTTAAACTATAAGGATCAAGAAAGTGAAATCATTATATATTAATTAAAATTTATTTTTTAAATCTGCAAAGAAAAAACACAAATCAAATGTTATGAAATGGAGATATAAGGTACAGTATGTTCAATAAGTGTTGTTTTTAAATTATTTATTATAAATATACGTTTTGTGATAATCTATAGAGTGAAGTTAGGAAATTTAAGTTATAAGTAGAGTACAATTAGAGAAAGTCATGTGCAATAAAAAATTTCTCTAAAATCATATTGATTAATTTGTATATATTTCAAAAAGAATTGTAACCAAATAGAGCTTAAGTACTTGATAGGATGTAGTTGTAGAAATATGGAGTTTAGTCAGTATGCAGAGCATTCTTATATACTGCACATATCAGAAGTATTTTTGTTTAATTGTACATATATAGTTGAAAGTTAAGCACTGTTTCAGCTAGTGTCTCAGTTTGTTTTAGTTGTATTAGTTGTAAATTGTTGAGATTAGTTATAGCCTCTTGTAAACAGTTAGTAAGTAGGTTTATACTTGGACAGATCAGATTACACATGTATATATAGTTGAATAGTGTACTAATACAGATTGATGAAATATAATTCTTTTTTGTCATTTACTTTTTGTCAGTAAAACTCTACTTTCCTATTCAATTGTTCAATTGCTTTTCGACGAAGGCACAGATATGGTGAGCACTGAGGAATCGAGTGTGGAGAGGAGGTTGAGCGCTGTAAATAATGCAGATGATCTGATGACTATGCAGAGTTCGGATAATCCAGGAATGGTGCTGGTCACAACGCTTCTCACTAATTCGAACTACTTGACGTGGAGCAGATCCATCAGGCATGCGTTAACAGCAAAGAACAAACTCAGTTTTGTCACTGGAGATGCTGCAGATCTAACTGAAGAACCTAATCGAAGCAAGTGGAAACGTGCAGACGAGATGGTGGTCTCTTGGATCATCAATTTGATGACTAAGGAGATCACTGAGACTTTTGTTTAATGTTCTTCAGCAAATTGACTGAAGACGAACACGTGACTATTGTAAAGCAAATGGACATACGAAGGATGCTTGTTTTAATTTTTTTTTTTTTTGATAGAAGTAACTCAACAAAGATAAGGGAGCAGCCACTAGAAAACGATCCGTGCATATGGCAAATAGCATGCTTGAAGACGGAAATGAAGGGAGAAAGGAGCAATGTACATCTAAGTGGAGTCCAGCAATGACAAAGCTGTTCCAACAGGATTTACACAAGATTCTCAAGGGAAATCAAGTGTCAGAAAGTGAACAAATTAATTTTGCTCAAGTAGTAGACTTCGCTGGTAATATTGTTCAGATTCTTTTTCTTTGGCCAACAAACATTCTCAATACTGGATTGTAGACACAGGGGATACAAACCATAAATGTGCAGTAGAAAGCCTTTTTAAAACGCTAAACCTCTCATAAACAAAATACTCATTTACCTACCTAATGGATGAGGATGTGCAGTTACACAGTACTTTAAAATTGGAAGATGTTCTCTTCATACCTACCTTTAGACACAACTTATTGTTTGTTACTAAGTTGTGTAGAAACCATTCTCTTAAATTCATTTTTTTACCAAACCTTTTGCTTGCTGTAGGACCTGAAGACTAAATAAGTCATTGCTGTGGGCAGATTAAAGGACCAACTCTACATACTTATCCAATGTGTCACAAGAGAACTAAACACTTGGATATAGATTGCCATTTCATTCGAGATAAGGTGAAGGATGGTTTCCTTTCACGTCAATATATTCCTTCGGCACAACAACTAGCAGACCTTTTTACCAAACCACTTATAGGAGTAGCATTTCGTGATTTGGTCTCCAAATTAGGCTTGTCTGATTGCTATCAAGCCATAACTTGAGGGGGGGGGGGGGTGTAGAAATATGGAGTTTAGTCAATATGCAGGCATTTTTATATACTGCATATTTCAGAAGTATTTTAGTTTAATTGTACATATATAGTTGAAAGTTAAGCACTGTTTTAGTTAGTGTTTCAGTTAGTTTTTAGCTGTATTAGTTGTAAATTGTTGAGATTAGTTATAGCCACTTGTAAACAGTTAGTAAGTTTATACTTAGATAGATCATATTACACGTGTATATATAACTAAACAGTGTACTAATACATATTGATGAAATATAATTTTTTTCATCATTTACTTTTTGTTAGTAAAACTGTACTTTCCTATTCTTCAAAAACTGACAAAGGAGGTTTAATGAAAGAGAGCTTAGGTACGCCGAGAAATGGAAGCATTGTCGGAAACAACTGCTAATTAAGCATCGTTGGTGATCGGAGCAAAAGAGGATGGTAAGCAAGGAAACATAGAAGCACCACCCCCCACATTCGAAAATCTCTCCTTCAAAGAAGTGCTATGTCAGGGTATCTCTCAAGAACAAGAAAGAGAGGAAGATCTACAAAAAGACTACTCAAGAGCAACAATGGTCATTATTATTACAGAACAGAACACATATCAAGACACAAATGCCCCCATAGTGAGACTTAATAGAGAAATTTCTACTCAATCAATCGTAAATGGTCGATCGCTCTTATAATCAAAATCATTGGAAGTAACAATTTCAAGATGTACTACTTGAAAATGAGGCTCCTAAGCTTATAAAGACTAAAAGATGAAGTCGATATGCTGGCTATGGAGTACAACTTCTACATAGTCTTCAATCTTTTAGAGGAAGACAGGCTCAAGATATAGCCTCTCATCCAATACTCGTAAGAACTTGGATTCCAAATTTCTCATCGTAGAAGGAATAGAGCACAACAGTCACTGTAACTTGGGGACAATTTCCCTTCTTGCCAATAGATTCTCTTGAAGTTAGGCACTCCAGATCACTTTAGGCACAAAAGTTGAGAATTTGCATTAAGGTAAACTTGAAGGTAAAATTCCTAATCACTTCTTCATAAAATGGCCACCAACAATAAATCATCTTTGAAAATCTTTTTTTTTTCCAAACATCTGTTCTCTATTACCAATCCCTCCTAGCCTATACATCACCAATAGTGGGAAAAACCCCTTTATGCCCTTGCTATTTGTCCAGAGTAGCCAAAAATTTCAAAATTTCAAATCTTTGGACCACATTATAATGATAACCATTTCTTCTTGAAACTAGACAAAAAGAACTCCATACACAACCCAAACAAGCTTAGCTCTCACTGATGAATCTAGCCCTACAACTGTTGGCCTAACAACTCCCCATCCAATTCAAACAATAACTTTACTCCTTCCCTTTAAGCCTAACCTTTATGACTCAAGCCACAAGAACTCAACTCAAACCTATAAAAACAAACAAACAAACAAATAAACAATTGATGACCCTAAAAGGAAATCGGTCGCCAAAATCGCCTTGCAATAAATTCACCCCATCTATCCTCGAGCCTAACATCCACATCATCTCTAGATAACCTAAGAGACACACCAACTCTCTTGCCTAAACTCGTGTAACATAAATGAGTTTATAATAAATCTTTCAAACATTACGAAAACCTTTCACCCTCCTCCCTTTATTCCATATAGCACCTCCTCCCATTCCCTAGCTAAGAATTCAAAACAATACCATGCCCTCCAACTAGTTCCAACAATATTCAACAAACAACCAACTCATGTAAGTGGAGGAAATCCCAAATGTATGTTGCCTAGTCATCTTTGTCTGCCTTCCCTTTTCTCACCATATGGACATCGACAGCAACCCACCTCCTTAACAAGACCCTCACCTTTACCAACTCTTAAACCTTTACAAGGCTTATTAGAGCAACCCCTACAACACCACCAGTGCCACCCTCATCTGGATTAACTTGCTGAGGGGAATCTTGAACAGCTCATCGTGGGCAACCACATGGAGCTACCTCATGAATGTGGCCATGACTGAAACCTTGAATAATCAAAGGGTTAGGGACTCAATGTTGTACTTAAGGAACTAAAGCATTCTCACGATACCTCGTGGACCCTTTACCAAGCCCACCCATGCAAATGGTTCCTACTCCAACCAACCCCTTAAAGTTTAACCTTGAGATATATGCAATAACCTCAAACCTTGTGCACATAGAAATAAACATTTAAGGGATTATGATAGAACTGAGAGGACACCAAATCTTGTGCTCCTTCTTGAACCCTCGTCCTGTGCTTGTCCAAATGGATGTCTTCATCGTGTGCTCTTTAAACCTTGGGATTGGTGTAGTTGATTATCGAGAATCCTTCATTCCCATCAACTATTTTGGGCTTACTGACTCATCTGCACTTCTTCGCGAACCCCCATCATCTCATTCTCCAATGATCATCATTAGCTGGAATGTAAGAGGAGCCAGTAGAGCTTTTTGTGACCTTATCTTGGCTCACAACTTGGATGTTGTTATCCTCCCAGAAACTTGTATGAGTGGGAAATGTGTTGACACCTTCATGGCTTCCCAAGGCTTCGATAGATATATCAGAGTAGATGCCATGGGATTCTTAGGTGGAATGTGGATCCTCTGGAGCCATCAAACCATCTACCTCAAGCTCTTCACCTCCTCCTTCCAAGAGATTCATATGAGAGTCTAAGTAAATCATGTTTCCTTTCTTCTTAATGCCCTTTATGCTAGTCTTCTGCATGTAAGAAGGAAAAAATTGTGGGAAAATCTTATTGAAATTGCCTCTCACGTAACTAGCCCGTGGTTAGCAATAGGTGACTTTAATGAAATCTCGCTTGCATGAGAAATTTGGTGTTAGGCCAGCAAACTACCAAAAAATAGAGATTTTCAAAAAAAAAAACCTTCCTATATGCTGCAAACCTTGTTGACCTATGCTTTATAGGGCTCAAATTCATCTAGACAAATTGAAGGCAAGATGGCATTGTAGTTAGAAATTGCACTAATCGGGCCTATGCAAACATTCAATGATTAAATATCTTCTTTGAAACAAAAGTCCTTCGTCTAGAATGAGTGAAATCGAATCATAATCTGATATCCTGAAGACTGACCTAAACTTCCTAAAAGGCCAAAAGCATTTCAAATTTTAGCCTCTCTCGGATGACCTATAGATTATATATATATATATATATATGTTATGTTCAAAATGGTGTGCGAATGTAAAGTTTTCCATTTTACCATTTGTGTAACCATTCCCTCTTCTTGTGACCAAGGGCAAAATTTGGAAAATGCCTATTTCACTTTGCATTAGCCCCCATTTCCCCTCAACTTTCTTCCTCATGCCAAACACACACACATACACACACACATTCCTCTCCACTTCTCTATCCCCTACCATATCCAACTCCAATCACCTCCCACTTTCTTGGTTTTTTTGGCAACTCGCAAACTCGCACTACTCTCCTCCACACCAAGAAGCAAGGATCAAGGTAGGGTAACCATTATTTTCCCTTTTTCCTTTGGATTTTCACACCTTTAAAGACCTTAGGTTGAAAATTTGAAATTCTTGAATGAAACCATGCTATATGGGTATGAGATGGTTCTTTCATGATCCATTATGGCTAATCTAAGTTGTTTAAATATGAAATTGATAAGGAAATCTAAAAACAAGGAAAACATTTCATAACCCTAACTAGGTGACAGTTTTGGGATTTTGAATAAATGATGAAATTATCATTATATTGCTTGATTTTGATATTACAGAGTATTTAAGAATATTTTTTAAAATTGTTGAAGTGTTTATGAAGCTACAATGGCTTTGTTAACCTTGATTGGTTGTTGGGTATGCTTTTGGGGAGGGGAATGAGAGCAAATTGCAGATGGGGTAAGGGCTCCAGTCTGTAGTGCCTCAGGTGCCCCGGGTTACTAAAAGCCACCCGAAGCAAGGCCTTGGTGCCCAAGGTGCCTAAGACGGTTTTAGCTACACAATCTTACTTCTCTCACCTCTTTTTTATGTCGTACTATCAAAAGATTCTCTAGACACCTAGCTCTCAAGTTTCTAGCTTAAAAAATGTAAAAATATTTGTAGCATGGAACTGAGGTGAATGAATAAACTTTTCCTACTTAAATGTTGTAACTCATATCATTTGTAATATGTTGTACATTTGTTTCCCTCTTGTGCTTGACTCAAGATAAGAGTTCATCAAAGAAGTTATACTCTGGTAAGGTGAATGTTCCCTAGATTGACATGGAAGGTTGTGTGTAAAATAAATGATTTTGCAATGCTAGTGTGCATAATTATTTTCTTGTGTATTTACCAAGGTTTTGAAAATCGGACTAGTCATTGAATCAAAATAGGTACCGGTTCAAGGGTCAATGGTCGAATCGTGGTCGAACTGCAGTCGAACTGATAACACTTTAAAAGTATTAAAAAAATAAAATATACAATTAAATATATATATTTTAATTATATATATAATAATAATAATAATATACTATTTTTCTTATTATATATAGGAAAACAAACTGGTGGTACTGTATATATTATATTATTATATATATGTACTATTTTGCTTCATCAATGCTCCATTTTAATTTAATGTGTGGTTAGACTTCACATACACAAGTAGCAACTGTAATAGCCTTTCCCTTCCTCGGTATCTCCACTCCACGCCAACATCAATGGTTTAGCAACTACTTCTTTCTCTTTCTTGATTCCCTTTCTATCTTCTTCTCTCTTCTTAGGTCCGTCTCTTTCAATTTTACCGTCTCAACTCTCAATCATCTTAATTTCTCCAATATGCAATCAACTCTCAATCCCTTTGGTAGTCCTAGTCTCTTTGATATTCGTCTCTCAGCCCTTCTTCATCGTCATCTGAATCTGGGAATCATTGCCTCCAACTTCTTCTTCTTCTTTTTTTGGTATAGACGACAGGTTGGTGGGTCGTTTGGGGTTGCTTTCTTTTTTTTTTTTTAAGATTGAATTGGTCATACCATAAAATCGGTCAGTTTGGCCGGTTTTATCAATTCAAAATAGGTTTGACCATTTTTGTATCGGTTCAATTTCTCTCCGGTTCAACTAGTTCTTTTTGACCAAACATAGGACCGGTTCTCGATCCGACTGATTGAACTGGTCTAGTTTCCAAAACAATGGTATTTTCTCTCACAAATTTTACACACACGAAGCTCCTAGATGGTAGTTTATGGTAAAATTACAAATGAGTATGATAAGATGAAATGTATCTAGCATATGGTTCCCTCTTTGGTTGATTGTGGGCATTTAATTGAAGGCACAAAATTTATGAGGTTAGAATCTTGTCATTTGACTTGATTGTGAAATTTTACAATTCATGTCTTGGCTTGGAAAAACCCATACGTGTGGATGATATTGGACATTTTTATATGCACTTGAGTCCCTATCTTAGCCTCTTTAGCATTTTAATATTGTAAACTCTCCAACTTTAATATGTTTTGGATTTATTGGAAGTAAATTAGTTACAGAATTAATATATTTTAATTTCATAATTTTATCCCAATTAATTCAATTGTTTATTTTTCAGACAAATATTTGTAGAGTGATTTGCTGACTTGGATGCCACATGGGCGCATTTGATGAAATGGTAGCTGATTGGAGTTGACTAAGGCTGACTGGACAAATAATGGGACCCAATGTTCTGCATAAAGCAACCAAAATACATGCTTCTAACTTTTCTGCACAGCAAACAGCAACAAAAGAAAGTAGCAAAAGATAGCAATAGCAAGGCAGCAACAACAGTAGAAAGAATAGCACACAGAGCTTTTTAGAATTGTATTTTCATCCCTCTCTCCTGGCAGTAGCTTAAGAGACATGAAAAACTCCATTTTTGCCTTGTTAAAGAGTTTCTTCTTTCTGTATTTCGTAGGTCTACCTCTCCCCCCTCCCCCAATTTTTCTCTTATGTTTTTGTGTATTTTAGCCTCCATGGAAGGCTAAACTTCTCATGTAATTGGTCACAAGTGATCTGGAGTTGTGCTTGAACTTTTTTTGGGCATTAATCAGATAAGTTCTTGTTATTTTTGTTTCATTTTCTGTTCCTCTACTTGCCTTTCTGTTTTTATATCCATGTTCATTTTTTATTAGAGTGGTATGGTTATGATTCCTATTTTTATCTTTTTATCTGAGGAATAATTTTGTTATGCATGTATAAATGTGGTTGTTGTATGTGTATATCAAGATGAATGAAAATGGCATACATGAATGTAGTTGCTGTGTATTACTTTGGTTAGGGCTATATCAGATTTTATTAAGTTTGGGTTAAGGTTAATGAAATCTAGTTCTAGTAAGTTTTCTAGAAATATTAGGAATTAAAACCAAGTGGTAGAACACAATAAGAAATTAACAAGTTGATGAAGGTTATGATAGATACAACTCTAGGGAAATTGTGGTTGGTTGCATGTTTGAGCATTTTTGTGTTTTGTTCTGTGTTATGTTCTATTTTCATTTTTGTTTTGTGTTAGGATTTGTGTTTATGTTTATGTTTTGTTTATGTTTTCTGCCTTAATTATACAATAAACGAGCGGTGGTAATTAGGTTGTAATTAGGGTAGATTAGTGTTAGAATAATTAATTAGGCAATTTAAAAGCAAGGTTCTTTGAGAGAATACGATCTGGGATGATAATTATACTGCAAGTTGCCACTAATTCAATTCTGGATGACTCGGCATGTCACATCCCAAAAAATTGAATATGTGAAAAGATACTACTCATTTGATAAAATTCTCAAACATACGTTATTTACATATATTCTGTAAGGTTTTACCTTCAACCTTAATCATTCATTCCACACTACAGAATTATATTCATCTGATAAGCAAATATAGACATACATAATTTGATGTTTCTATCTCTTCGCAAGCCTAGGAGACCTATAGAAAGTACAGAGCGTGCCTAATATTCACATTAATAAGTACTGGTATCCCACCAGACAGAAATAGAGAATAATTTCAAGGAGCTTCTAATCTTCAAACAGATACTCTTTTTCCTTGTTTTCTGTATCTGAAAAGATAATCATAGGGAGTGTGAGTTTATTTAAAAACTCAGTAAGTAAATAACTGTACTGTATAAAATATCAAAAGTACAAATACCACATTTACTCATATAATTAATTGTCTTATACATCGAGTAGTATGAGACTTTAACCCTTTCAAACTCGTGAATAAGATTTCATAGATATACACCGAGTAGTATGAGACTCTAACCCTTTCAAACTCGTGAATAAGATCTCATAGATATACACCGAGTAGTATGAGACTCTAACCCTTTCAAACTCGTGTTTAAGATTTCATAGATATACACCGAGTAGTATGAGCTCTAACCCTTTCAAATTCGTATTTACAATTTCATCTATTTACACCGAATAATATGGGACTCTAACCCTTTCAAACTCGTGTATAGTTTTTCATCGTTATGCACAGAGTAGTATGAGACTTTAACCCTTTCAAACTCATGTATTAGATCCCGTAGATCTTTACTCATTAATAAGATAGTGAGAACTTCTCACATAGTACAATTTCCATGAAATAAAATAATTTATACATACTCTTGTTCCTTTGAATTTCTGTAAAAAAAATATACCAATCATCATATACTGTCATATAAAAAATTGATCAATTAATATCCAAATAATATTGTAAATGAGACTTATATTGTACTTTGACTAGTAATATCAAATTAGCTTAGCAAGGTTATTCACTTACCTTGATGTTTGTCCAAATTTACCTTGTTCCACACTAGAATTTGTGTAGGAAAATTTCCTAGTAAAATATATTACAAGGAAACATAAGAAAGGAAACAAAATCACGAAAATATGTAAAATTTCTGATTGCTACAGTAACGGTTTGCTACAGTACAGTTCGCTACAGTAACGGTTCGCTACAGTAACGTTGACTGCTACGTACCGTTGACTGCCGACACTACAGTAACTCAAAAAATTTTCTGAAATTTTCTGGTTGCTACAGTGAATTCGAGTTTGCAGACGCTTCCCAGAAAATTTTCATCCTTTCCTTTCTTGATTCAAAATCAGAATCTCAACTTTTTTAACCGACTATAACTCAATCCTAACTCAAATATAACTTTTAAAACAACTAAGATTCATGAATTATCATCAAAATCTTCAAGAACAAAACCTCCTTTAATCTTCCATATAAACTTAGATTTAAGGAAAATAATGAGATTAAAGCTTACCTTTGATCCTTACAAAGCTTTTGAACTGAACAAATAATCAAAACTCTGAAGATCAAGGAAAAGATTTGAGAAGAGGATGAAGAAACGAGAGAAATTTCCACTGTTCAGTTTTCAGCTTTTCCTTCTGCGTGAGAAATGAGGGGGGTACTATTGAAGCTTTATATTAAATATTTCTAATGAGTTATTGAATAACCCATGTGTATCCATAACCCAACATCCAAACCCATCCAGTCAATTTACAATAAATGGACTAATTGACCATTTTTTAACCACTTTTCCATGAATTTCACCATTCTTAGAATATATCCCACATGGTGCAAATATTCAGTCCAGTCATTTAACTCAATTTTCATAAATAATATTCAAAGAGAACAATTAAATATGAAAATACCAAAATAAATAACTAAAGTAACGTTGTAAAATTCTAAAATACTCTTAGGCGAATTATATTCCGAAATTAACGGGTATTACACGGCAATTATAGTGGCATGAACCAGTGGATTAACATGATAGTTGTAAACCACTTTGCATGTATAACTTCACTCATACTGTTGCAATTTTAACTCTTGTTGCTTTTACTTTTCATTGCCATTAGTAGAATAGAATTATTCCTCACTGAGTTTTATGGTCACATTTTTTTTTCTCCCTTCCACTCATTCCAGAGTTATCGTTGGATGAGGAACTCTATATATGAAGAAATGAGGTTAGCGGAGTCAAGTACCTTATTTGTATCTAGGGTACTTTTTTTTTTTAATGTAATCGCCAAGTACCTTAACAATTATTATAATGCAATTTGTAATCGAGTCTCTTAAAGCGAAATTTCTTGTGATTTGAATGTGTGATGGATATTGACTTATTAATGCATTGTCACTCTTTCAAGAACTTTATTTTATGCATTATTGCATTATACCATATTCTTGTTCTTAAGAAAGATTACAACTAGTGTGAATTGATATATATGTTACCTACAAATGATGGAAATTTTCCTTTTCTTTTAAAACAATTGTTATCCTTAATTTATGAGTGTATTTGCTTTATGGGTGGTTCTGTTAATGGGTATTCGAGACCAGTAGTGAGAGTAATCTTAGTTACTATACCAGTCATGTGCTCGAGTTTTGGAGTGTGATGCTTTTTAGATAAACAGGTCCAATTACAAGAATTTGAAAATCTTATTAAAGAGCATAGAAATTAAACTATTATGGTGAGGATTCAGGTATGGTTAAAATAATACTTTTTATGGTATATTAATTTAAAAATGTAATTTACATTTTATAGAATCTTTTATACTTTTTAAAAAAAATACAAATATACTAAGACATATTTTGTGAAATTTAAGTTACCACAAGCCAAAAATTGTTGGATTGACCAGTTGGAAACTACGTTATCTAATGTGATGATCTCCACCCTCAATTCTTGTGTAATCTTGCGATGAGAGTTGTGTCACATAGTCTCTTAGTATTGTTTCTTTTTTTAATTAAAAACTTTGCAATTTTTAGTGGGTGTTTGGTTTTGCGTCTGCTCAGCTAAACGCACATTGGACTACTCAAAATCCTGATAGCATGAAAATGATCTTGTTCGGTAGTGCGACAAGACAAAAGCAAATTGATTTTCCCCCAACAAAACCCAGGTTTTGTCCAATGTTTCAAGGAGTAGCTTCTTTCCCATAGAATCAATTCTCACCTTGATATTTTCCAAGTTTTTCCTGCGATACCCTTCTTCCCATGTGTCTGCATCTTTGTGTAATGTGTGTCTTGAGCCAAAATCTTGAAATCTCACAAGAGAAAAACAAGTGTATTATCACTTTTGGAGCCTAAACCATGAAACACACCTATTTTTGCCACTTCACAACTAATAAAACTTGTGCGTCTTTGTTTTTGCCTTGAGCCTCTAACATCATGAAATCTCACATGAGAAAAATAGATCAACTTTTTCATCTATTTTTGCCTCAAGGTCTGTTTTTTGTTCCCTCTCACGATGAAGAAGACTCACTTAAGCCTCCTCTGTTTTCTGATAAAGAAAACAAAGTGAACATATATGACATGCAAAATAGGGACCAAAGTGAATAATTAAAAAGTTTATAGGAGGTTGATTTTGACAAAGAAAAATATATTCTATAACAAAAGAGTTTATATCAAGAAAATGACAAAAGAAAAATTTTATATAGGGACTAAAGTGAACAAATTAAAAATTTATAGGGGTTGATTTTAACAAATAAAAAAATATATTCTCAAACTAGGGACTTAGATGAAGTAATAGAATAGTTTACATCAAACAAAGGCGAAAGAAAAATTTTAATTACGGACCTAAGTAAATAAACAGAAATTTTTGGATAAATAGTGAAATTAAAATTAAATCTGGTTTAAATTATTAATTCATTTTGTTTTAAATAATGGATAATTCATTTTGTTTAAATTATTAATTCATTTTGTTTACTACTTAATTATAATAGATACTTAGTTCATTTTAATTATAATGGATACTTAGTTCATTTTGTTTAAAACTTAATTATTAATTAAAAATTAGTTAATAATTCATTTTGTAATTAGTTATTTTGGACACACTTGTAGTCTACACGTTGAGCAAAAAAAAAAGATTATTTAATCATTAATATAATTCCATAATTTAAATTAAAAAATATATTTTTTATGACATTTATTTTTTAATTACTTTTTCCTGTATTTAACTTTATATAAGAAATTAAATAAGGACAAATAAAATAATATAATATTCATATCTTTTCTAGCAATTATACATTTAAAAGTGTTTTTGCTAATAAATATCTAAACAAAATTCATTTTTTAAAATTACTTTTCTGATAACAGTTTCCAAATATAAATTACGTTCATACAAAATTAATTCTGCTCAAAATTTATTTTGAAAATCAATTCTACTCAAATCTAAATTTGCCCAACGAATTTTTAAACACTCCTTGATTCTATCAATCCATTCTGTTAAGCTACCACATGTAAATTCATTCCACAAATTCGGTTAAAGCATTAAACTTTTGTTATATTATAATTTTTTTGTCACAATTAAATTATAATCTTTTAAATAATGCTTTATTTAGACTTGACGCATGAAGAGAATGAAGCAGCATGAAGGCAATATTGGATTAAGAAACACAGGTCTAATATCTAGTAGCTTAAGAAAATGAAGGGTAGAGATGTCGGACCTAGATCTTTTGTAATATTTTTAGTATTGCATAGTGTAATATGCAATGCAATACTTTTTTAATAATAGTTTTTTCTGTTGTTCAAACTTTCAACAACAGTGTTATATAATATTTTTTTAGCAACAATTTTTTCTGTTGCTAAAACTTTCAGCAATAATTATTATTACTCAAAGTTTTAGAAACAAAAAAATTATTGTTAAAAGTATTGCAACCTCTGTAATGTTACAGAAGATCCAAATCCAAAAATGTCATGTCAAATAACAAAGTTTCAGACTGCGTCAATAGATGTTTTTTCCAAAATTGTGATATATCGTTAATGGTTTAATTCTTACTGTCTAAAATTTTGACAAAAGGGTAATAGTTTAATCCTTGCTCTTATCTCTATATTAAAAATAATTTTAAGCTATTACATAAATTAAGTAGCTTAAATTTTTCTCATAAAGAATAAGTAAATTACGACGCTATCAATCATATAAAAAATAATTGAACTTTTTTTTTTGGGATAAAAGCAAAACTCTTATTACAAAGCCTCAAGAACGATTTCATCTATTTTTCTACTGTGTATTCTGAGATTCACATATAAACTTCTAATTACTTCTTTCAAGGTTTTAAAATTAGACACCTATTAAATTGGCGAAAATCTCAATTCAAAAGTTAAAGATTGAAATGTCATTAAATTGATTTATTTTAAAATATTTAAAAAATAATATACATAATTAAATACTATAAATATAAATTTAATAAAAAAAATTTGATCTCAAATTATACAAAATAATATTTATAATTAAAAGTTTATAATAAAAATTAATCATATAACAAGAAAATATTATTAATTAATATAATATTTATTAATATTAAATTTATAAAATATTAATATATTGATATTTTTATTAAAATAAATTTTTTACTATATTAATTTTTTTATTATTTAATTTTAGAATAAAAAATTTTAAAAATAAAAAATTCAAATCAATTAGTTCAATCATAATTATTTAATTTAACCGATTTTTAATCACTTTCTCATTTTAAAAGTTATTCCAAATTCAACCTATCAAACCGATAGTAAAATTAGAAAATATTGCCTCCAAGAACAAGAAACATACACGTGAAGCGCACTTTCTTATTCTCACACTCCTCGCCGCTATGTGTTGGCTTGGTATTCGATTCCTTGTTACTTGTTTATTTTCGATTCGGGGATTTGGCGCCCTTTCTGCTACTGGAGTCTCCAACTGGGCTGAAAGGAAGCCTAAATAATTATAACCAAAAAAAATAATAATAGCCAACTTATTTTTTTAGTCGTTGGATCATATGGCTCCTCTCCAGAGAGCCAAATCCCCGATTCGGAGCTGAACGAAGAACGCTCGAGTTCTGAGTTTGAGAAGATTAAGAAGGACAATATAGCGAATCGGGCATTTCGCATCTGACTCGGGACAACCCGGTGAGTGAGTCAATCATGAATAATTTTCTCATTTCAAGATTTATTTCTTCGAACGCGTTTGGAAGAAATACCAAATTGTCCTTCTTCCTGGTCAGATCCTTCGCTTCTATGTCAAATGCCCAATCAGAACAACAAAATCTAGGAAAAGAAGATCCTTTCACTATTTCCTACCTCATGAACTCATGTGGGCTTTCTCGCAAAATAGCCACCCAAGCATCCAAAGAAATCCGTTTGAAAAATACCGACACAGCAGACTCGGTTATTAGTCTTCTGAAGGAATACGGATTTTCTGAATCTCAGGTTTCGAAGATTGTGAAGCGTCGCCCTAGAATTCTGTCATCAGATCCAGAGGAAATCCTTTTGCCCAAATTAAAGTTCTTGCAGTCTGTTGGGGTTTCCCGCACTGACCTCCCTGAACTCCTTGTTTGTAACCCTCTGCTCTTGAAAAGGAGCTTAAGCCAGTGTCTTATTCCCCGTTTTGAAATCCTTAGAAGTGTTCTTTCTAACGATGAAGAAGTAATCAAAGCTTTCAAATGCGCAGCGTGGTATTTCTCTGTTGGCGGCGTCGGAGATGATGTAGTTCCAAATACACAGCTTTTGAGAGAACTTGGAGTGCCTCAACGTTTTATCTCCTTTTTGGTAACTGGTTATCCCGATGTAGCAATCAAAAAACATACACAGTTTGCTGAAGCTGTGAAGTTGGCTAAGGAAATGGGATTTGATCCTGCTAAATCAAGCTTTGTGTTAGCCGTCCAAGTGTTTGCAAAAATAAAGCAATCAGATTGGGAATCAAAATTGAAGGCATTTGAGAGGTGGGGTTGGTCTAGGGATGTCGCACTTTCAGCTTTCAAAACGCGTCCACATTGTATGGTGTTATCAGAAAAGAAGATCGGAAAAATGATGGATTTTCTTGTGAATAAAATGGGTTTCGCAGCAGTTGATTTTGCTCGAGTGCCAATTATTCTTTCTTTCAGCTTGGAGAAGAGGATTATCCCTAGATGCTTGGTCCTTCAAACTTTGAGATCTAAGGGCTTGGTGAAGAAAGATTTGCGTCCTTCCTCTTTCCTTTTATTAAGTGAGAAGCAATTTGTAGATTTATATTTGGCTAGATTTCGGGACCCTGATCTTGCACAGATGTGACCTTCAAATGTTATTCAGATTTAGTAGGTTTTTTTGCAGGCTAGGTCTATACATTTTTCTGTCAGTTTCATTAGGAACTCTTGACTGAACATCATTTCATTATTCTATGAGTCATAGTCTTTTAATTTGATTCTCCTACCATATGTTTAAAACCGAGACCAGTGAGGTGAATGGGATTTTTTAATCAGAAGACTGATGAAATACAGTCTTATGCATCTCTGAATTTTATAGTTTTTTAGCTACTTTTATAAATTCTACAATTTAGAAATCAAGTTGTAATTTCTACTCTAGAACATTATTTATTTCTCCCTCGGAAGGTACTATGGAGGGGTCAATTTCCATTTCATCTAACAAACATTCGGTTGGTGAAAAGGAAAAAGAATCGTTAGAAGGGGAAGAGATTCATGGCCTTAACGTGAGCATAGGAAGAAAAGCTTCACTCTCTATTCCATTTTTTCAGTGCATTGGTTCTCCAAAGCAGCAGGAGAGAATTTTTCTTCAGCCGCCTCACTTCATTCTAACAGGTTTTTTTTGTTTTAAGGTAATATTTCTGTTAAAAGACTTGCTTGGATGTTTGATTATTGGTTATGTTGTTTATATGATGTTGCATTCGGTTTTCTCTGCTTTCAGTGATGAGTTCAATCACATTTCATTTGACAATTGTTGGTGGGTGATTGTGCTTATCGGTTTATAATGAAATAATATGGTTCTATTTGAAGGCATGGCAGTTAAATCTCGGAGTTTGTGTTACTTTGTTTCTTAAGTCTCTGTACGTATGAATCTGAAGTTGACTTCTTGATGCTTTGGTACAGTTTTGAATTCTTACAGTTCATTATAGTGAATTTCTTTCAAAACCCACTTGATTGGTGTGTTTCATTGCTCATTTATAATTTAGTTTTGCTTGGGGAGAAACTTGATCTATTTTACTGACTTGGATCCTTTGTATGAAAAAAAAAAAAATTAATGGGAAATCATGAGTCATGACAATGTTGCATTTGTCTTGAACAGGCTGTGCTGAAGGATTATGTGGACACTCGAAGCAAAATAATTGATGTTGATTTTTTTCTTTTTGGGTTAAAGTACACTTTTGTTCTTTATAGTTTCATCTATTTTTGAATTTAGTCCCTACACTTTCAAAGTTAAGAGTATGACCCTTGTAATTTCTAAACTTAGGAAAATGATCCTTGCCGTTAAGAATTATTAGTCAAAGCATATGTAGTGTTAAATAAGACATCTCAGTTAGCATATGAAATTACCTCATCAGTCACGTGATATCCAGTTGGTGCCATATCAACCCAAGCTTAAGTCATTTTTTTGCATCTATTGTCTGCATTTTTAACATATGTTAATATTAATTGTTTAACATTATAATTTATATATTATTAACTTTTGGGTTTTTTAAAATTTAAATATAAAGGTAATTTATTGAATTCATCAAAATCAAAAATAAATTGAAGTTTAATAAGTTATCAAATTTTCAGGTTTTTATAACATGATTAATTATTGGAGTAAAATAAAATAAATGGAAATACAAAAAAAAATCTTTTTTGTGTTTTTACATATATTAATTCTTTAACATTATAATTTATATATTATTAATTACTTGGTTTTTTAAAATTTAAATATAAATGTAAATTATTAAACTCTATCAAAAATAAAAATACAATGAACTTAAATAAATTATTAATGTTTTTCAGATTTTTTAATTTTTATATATGATTATTAATTGAAATTAAATGAAATAAATGAAATTAAAATTTTAAAAAAAAATAGCAAGGGTGATTTTAAGAAATTTAAAAAACATGTTATTTAAAATAACTTATGTTATCACGGTAGGCGTGGCTGGTAACATGAACTTATGTACTGACTAAGATGTCTTATGAGCGCTTCATGTGTTTTGAGCACTAATACGTCTTGATTAATGATTAACTAATTGTTCTTGACGGTAGGTTCCCTTTTTCATGAGTTTTGAAATTATAAGATCAAATTCCAAACTTTGAAAATGTAAGGACTAAACTATAACATAATTTTAATTAGTGAAATTTAAAAGATAACATTTAATTCCCTTAAACATTTACAAGAAAGTGAAATCATTATGTATTAATTAAAATTTATTTTCTAAAACTATAAAGAAAAAACAAATCAAATATTATGAAATGGAGAAAATTGAGAAAGATAATAGAGATAAAAGGTATGATATGGCATTAAATATAAGTTTTAAGTGTTTATTTTAAATTATTTGTTATAAATATACATTTTGTATTATTTTATAAAGTTAGGAAATTTAAGTCATAAGTATATTAGAATTCGAGCAAGTCGTATGTAATCAGTAATTTCTCTAAAACTACAGAGACTAATATTTATATATTTTGAAAAGAATTGTAAGGTAAGAGAGCTTAGGTACTTGATAGGATGTAGTTGTAAGAATTCTTCAAAAACTAACGAAAGAGAGCTTAGGTACGCTGAGAATTGGAAGCACTGTTGGAAACAATTTCTAATCAAGCATCGTTGGTGATCGGAGCAAAAAAGGAGGGCGAGCAAGGAAACACAGAGGCATCAACCCCTACATTTGGAAATCTCTACTTCGAAGAAGTGCTAAGGGTATCTCACAAGAAAAGGAAAAGGAAGAAGATCTGCAAATCGACTACTCAAGCGCAACAATGGTTATCACAATTACAGAACAGAACACAAACCAAGACACAAATGCCCCCACAGTGAGATTTAATGGAGAAATTTCTGCAAGTCGATATTCTGGCTAATGGGTACAACTTCAGATATTCTTCAATCTCTTGGAGGAAGACAGGCTCAAGATCTTTGCCTCTCATTCGTAGAGAATTGGGAAAGATCCAATACTTGTAAGAACTTGGATCCCAAATTTCTCATCGTAGAAGGAACACAGCACAACAATTACTGCAACTTGGATACAGTTTCCCTTCCTGTCAACAGAATACCACACTCTTGAGATTCTCATTGAAATTGAGAACTCCATAGGAAAGACAATCGCTATTGATGCTAGGCACTCTAGATCACTTTAGGCATAGAATGTGAGAATATGCATTGAGGTAAACTTCAAAGGTAAAGTTCTTGTAACTTCTTTATAAATGCTCCTAAGCAACAAACCATCTTTGAAAATCTTTCCTTTTTTTAAAACACCTACTCTCTGCCGTCAGCCCTCCCTGCCCAAACATCACCGACAGTGGGAAAATCCCTCTCATTGCTGTTTGCCTAGAGCGGCCAAAAATTTCAAATTTTCAAATCTTTGGATCACACCATCACAGTAACATTTCCCTCCTGTAACTAGACCAAAAAACCCCTACACAACCCAAATAGGCCCAACACTCCCGAAAGAATCTAGCCCGACAACTATTGGCTTAACAGCTGCCCATCCAATTCAAAGAATAATTTTAACCCTTCCCTTTAGGTCAAACCCCAGTGACTGAGCCCCTCAATACTGAAGTCAAACCTATAAAAAAAAATAATTGATGACCCTAAAAGGAAACCAGTCGCCAAAATCCCCTTGCCATAAATTCACCCCATCATTAATATTCTCGAGCCCGGCGTCCACATCATCTCTAGATAACTCGAGAGACACTCCGACTCTCTTGCCTAAACTCACGTATAACATAAATGAGTTTATAATAAATCTTTCAAACATTACGTAAACCTCTCATCCTCCTCCCTCTATTCCATCTAACACCTCTTCCCACTCCCTGGCTATGAATTTAAAGCAATACCGTGCCCCCCAACATGTTCCAACAACATTCAACAACCCAGCAACCCATGCAAGCAGAGGAGATCCCAAATGTAACTTGCCTAGTCATCCATGTTAGCCTTTCCCTTCCTCACTGCATGGACACTGATAGTAATGCACCTCCCCACAAGACCCTCGCCTCTACCACCTCTCGAACCTCTATGAGGCCTATCAGAGCCACCCTTCCAACACCACTGGTGCTACCCTCATTTGGATCAACTTGCTAAGGGGAATCTTGAACAACTCATCTTGGGTAACCACATGTAGCTACCTCGTGAATCGGGCCATGATTGAAACCTTGTCTAATCAAAGGGTTTGGAACTCAATATTGTACCTAAGGAACTAAAACATTCTCATGCTACCCCATGGATCCTCTACCAAGCTCACCCATACAACTAGGGTGCGGTTGGTGTTAGATTATCAACACCATCTCAAAATTCATATGTAGCCCAAGAAGCCCAATCAAATTGAATCCAAATCCAAGAGTGTTAAGTTGGTGAAGTAGGTTGGTGAAGAAGGTTAGGTTTGGTTGGTGAAGAAGTTAGGTTTGGTTGGTGAAGATGTGTGGTTATTAGAATTTTGAGATAATTTATTCGTACGGTCTAGATTTGTTTGCAAGTACTATAAATACCCCTCCCCCTTTCATTATAAATCATCAAGTAGTAGAAGAAGTAGTAGTGCACTTCAAAGAGTTCTTTAAAGTGTAGTCTTGTGGTTAGTGTGAGAAAGAGTGAGCTTTCAATATTGAGTGTTGTAATTTTTCTTCAAAGTTGTCTTAATATATTTAGTGCCCAAGAGTGTTGTGTTCAACAATTGGTATCAGAGCCTAGGTTGGTTGTGAGCGAGGTTGTGGGATCTCTTGAAAATCTGAGTATGCTCTATGGTTGCAGCTTTGACTGAACTTCCATAACCAGAAAAGATTTCTTGAGATTTTTTTTTGTGAGAGATTTTGAGTCGTAAGGAGTTTGGTACTCTGCAAGTTTGTAAGTCAAGCTTGTTCGGTATAGTCGAAATCTTGCTGGCACGATGGGTGACCTTCAAATAGTTGGAGGAATCAAGAAGCTCAACAACAAAAACTACAACATGTGGGCAACATGTATGGAGTCTTACCTACAAGGTCAAGATCTTTGGGAGGTCGTCGGTGGTGGTGAAGTTACACAACCGGTGGCAGAAGATGCCAATGGCACCTTGCGAAAGTGGAAAATTAAAGCAGGCAAAGCGATGTTTGCTTTAAAGACCACAATTGAAGAAGAAATGTTGGAGCACATCCGGGATGCTAAAACACCAAAGGAAGCATGGGACACTTTTGTTACACTTTTTTCAAAGAAGAATGATACAAGACTACAACTTCTTGAGAATGAGCTACTATCAATGGTGCAACGCGACATGACAATTGCCCAATATTTTCACAAAGTGAAGTCGATATGCCGCGAAATTTCAGAATTAGATCCAACAGCTCCTATTGGGGAAACCAGGATAAAGAGAATAATTATCCACGGTTTAAGACCCGAATATCGAGGGTTTATTGCCGCTATACAGGGATGGCCGATACAACCATCACTTGTTGAGTTTGAAAATTTGCTTGCAAGTCAGGAAGCTATGGCTAAGCAAATGGGAGGAGTCTCACTGAAGAGTGAGGAGGAAGCACTCTATACCAGTAAAAGCAAAGAGACTTCTAAGCGGTACAATGGTGGTGGATCTAATAAGGATGGTGACAAGGTGAACCAAGGAAAGGGAGGCTTTCGTCTAGGAGGAGATTCAAAGAGTCGCGGTAATAGTAGAAAGTTCAATGGCGAGTGTTACAATTGCGGGAAGAAGGGCCACATGGCAAAAGATTGTTGGTCCAAGAAAAAGCCTGTTGAAAGTAATACAGCTACTTCTAACTCTACGGAGTATAGTGAAGATGGTTGGGATGCCGAAGCGTTATTTGCTATGGAGGAAGAAGAATTAGCTCTCACGGTTACAACTCCAGAACATATTGACTACAAGAATGACTGGATCATAGATTCAGGCTGCTCAAATCATATGACGGGTGATAAACAAAAGTTGCAAAACTTGTCTGAGTACAAGGGAGGACGTGTGGTAGTAACAGCCGATAACTCAAGGTTACCAATAGCTCACATTGGTAATACGATAGTTACACCCCGACATAACTCTAGCCAGGTGCCACTTCAAGATGTATACCATGTTCCTGGAATGAAGAAAAACTTATTGTCTGTGGCTCAATTAACATCATCAGGCCACTATGTCTTGTTCGGTCCCCAAGATGTGAAGGTGTATCGTGACCTCAAAATCTTAGAAACACCAACAATGGAGGGACGACGATTGGAGTCAGTCTACGTGATGTCAGCAGAATCTGCATATGTAGATAGGACAAGGAAAAATGAAACATCAGATCTATGGCACATGCGGTTAGGTCACGTTAGCTATTCCAAGCTAAGTGTGATGGTGAAGAAATCGATGCTTAAAGGACTTCCTCAACTTGATGTGCGAACAGACACAATATGTGCAGGGTGCCAGTATGGTAAAGCACACCAGTTGCCATACGAGGAATCGAAGTTTAAAGCAAAAGAGCCATTAGAGTTAATTCATTCTGATGTGTTTGGACCAGTTAAACAGCCATCAATTGGTGGTATGCGGTATATGGTGACATTCATTGATGACTTCTCAAGGCATGTGTGGGTTTTCTTTATGAAAGAAAAATCTGACACCTTCTCAAAGTTTAAAGAGTTTAGAGAGTTAGCCGAAGGAGAAGTAGGAAAGAAGATTCGTTGCTTGCGCACAGATAACGGGGGAGAATATAGCTCAAAAGAGTTCTCAATACTTAAGAGAATGTCAAATACGACATCAATACACTTGTGCCAACACACCACAACAAAATGGTGTAGCTGAGAGAAAGAATCGACATCTTGCAGAAGTTTGTCGAAGCATGCTACATGCAAAGAATGTACCAGGAAGATTTTGGGCTGAAGCAATGAGGACTGCAGCCTTTGTAATCAACAGACTTCCTCAACCGAGGTTAGAATTTATTTCACCCTTTGAGAAACTGTGGAATAAGGAACCTACAGTTAATTACTTTCGAGTATTTGGTTGTGTATGCTATGTATTTGTTCCTGATCATTTACGAAGCAAGTTTGACAAAAAAGCTGTTAAATGTATCTTTGTGGGATACGACAGCCATAGAAAGGGATGGAAATGTTGTGATCCAATGAGTGGAAGATGATACACTTCACGAGATGTGGTGTTTGATGAAGCATCTTCTTGGTGGTCCTTAGAGAATGAGGCATTGCCAGACTCCAGAGAATTTGGAGACAAGCTACAACAAAAGATGGAGGAACATACTATTCAACTTCAACAAAGTTCAGATGAACTAGGAAATCTAAATGGCAATGATGTTGAACAGAGAGTGACCTAGAATCCTTGGCAAACTGGAATGTATGAACAATCAAATAAAGAAGGTGGGCCTAATGAAATTGAAGAATTAACTCCACAATCTCAACTTCGAAGGTCAACAAGAATACGAAGGCCAAATCCCAAATACGCCAATGCAGCCATAGTCAAAGAATTAACCATAGTAGAACCTGAGAAGTTTGAAGAGGCATCGCAGAGTCCTGAGTGGATGATCGCTATGAAAGAAGAGATTGATGCACTTAAGCAAAACCAGACTTGAGATGAGACAGATCAAAATAAATGATCAAGTTGCAGATTTATTCACAAAAAGTCTAAGTATAGGCAAGCTCCAAATGTTTCATCAACAGCTTGACATATTGCAAAGAATGGGAGCTGGTGTTGAGGGGGAGTGTTAGATTATCAACACCATCTCAAAATTCATATGTAGCCCAAGAAGCCCAATCAAATTGAATCCAAATCTAAGAGTGTTAAGTTGGTGAAGTAGGTTGGTGAAGAAGGTTAGGTTTGGTTGGTGAAGAAGTTAGGTTTGGTTGGTGAAGATGTGTGGTTATTAGAATTTTGAGATAATTTATTCGTACGGTCTAGATTTGTTTGCAAGTACTATAAATACCCCTCCCCCTTTCATTATAAATCATCAAGTAGTAGAAGAAGTAGTAGTGCACTTCAAAGAGTTCTTTAAAGTGTAGTCTTGTGGTTAGTGTGAGAAAGAGTGAGCTTTCAATATTGAGTGTTGTAATTTTTCTTCAAAGTTGTCTTAATATATTTAGTGCCCAAGAGTGTTGTGTTCAACACGGTTGGTACACCAACTGTAGCAAGTGGGAAGATGGAATCCAGGATTTTTTTTTTTCCATGATTAGGTATTTGGTACCATTATCAATAATGAACGAGGATAAATTCGATGGAATCCTGGCTAATTTTTTCCATGGCCTTTTTTCATCCGAATTCGGATGGAAAACCAAATTTATGTCGAGAAAACATGGTAAGCTTCCAAAATTGCCCTGTTACTCATCCCCCTTCTCTCTCTCACTCTCATGGCGGCCACCTACAACATTCGCGCAATTGACTTCTTCAAACCATAAATTAAAAAAAAATTACCTCCTCTATAAATAAAAAAATTTCAGATCATCAAAAAGTTTCGAATCACAACACACCAATGGCTTCCTCAACTTCATCGTCTTTATTATATTAAGCCAACCTCTCCCTTAAACCCATCCCAAGATCCTATGACCTCCCTTTCATTAGACCCATCCTCGATCAACGCGACTTCTTCTACAACCTCAGACACGACGACTTCTTCAGTTCAAAGATCAAGAAGTACAACTCCACTGTGTTTCGGTCCTGCTGCTCCGGTTGCCCTATCTCTTGCTCTTGCTGTCACATCCCAAAAATTGAGCATGTGAAAAGATACTACTCCTTTGATAAAATTCTCAAACATACGTTATATACATATATTCTGTAAGGTTTTACATTCAACCTTAATCATTCATTCCACACTACAGAATTATATTCATCTGATAAGCAAATATAGACATACATAGTCTGATATTTCTATCTCATCGCAAGCCTAGGAGACCTATAGAAAGTACAGAGCGTTTCTAGTATCCGCATTAATAAGTACTGGTATCCCACCAGACAGAAATAGAGTGTAATCCCAAGGGGCTTCTAATCTTCCAACGGATACTCTTCTTCTTTGTTTTCTGTATCTGAAAAATAATCATAGGGAGTGTGAGTTTATTTAAAAACTCAGTAAGTAAATAACTGTACTATATAGAATATCAAAAGTACAAATACCACATTTACTCATATAATTAATTGTCTTATACATCGAGTAGTATGAGACTCTAACCTTTTCAAACTCATGAATAAGATTTCTTAGATATACAACGAGTAGTATGGGACTCTAACCCTTTCAAACTCGTGAATAAGATCTCATCGGTATACACCGAGTAGTATGGGACTCTAACCCTTTCAACTCGTGTATAAGCTTTCTTAGATATACACCGAGTAGTATGGGACTTTAACCCTTTCAACTCGTGTATGGGTTTCATAGATATGCACTGAGTAGTATGGGACTTTAACCCTTTCAAACTCGTGTATTAGATCCCGTAGATCTTTACTCATTGACAAGATAGTGAGAATTTATCACATAGCACAATTGTCATGAAATAAAATAATTTCTACATACTCTTATTTCTACCGATCATCATATACTCCCATATGAAAATTGATTGCTCATTACCCAAATAATATTGTAAATGGGACTTATATTGTACTTTGACTAGTAATATCAAATTAGCTGAGCAAGGTTATTCACTCATCTTGATGTTTGTCCAAGTTTACCTTGTTCCACACTAGAATTTGTGTAGGAAAATTTCCTAGTAAAATATATTACAAGGAAACATAAGAAAGGAAACAAAATCACGAAAATACGCAAAATTTTCTGACTGCTACAGTAACGGTTTGCTACAGTACGGTTTGCTACAGTGTCGTTTCGCTACAGTAACGGTTCGCTACAGTGCCGGTTCGCTACAGTAACGTTGACTGCTACAGTACCGTTGACTGCCGACACTACAGTACTGCTACAGTAACCGAAGAAAATTTTCCAGATTTTTTTCCCGAAATTTCTGGTCGCTACAGTAACTCGAAGAAAAATTTCAGATTTTCAGTTGCTACAGTACTTCGAATTTTGCAGAAAATCTTTCAAAAAAATTCATCCTTTCCTTTCTTTTGATTCAAAACCAGAATCTCAACTCTTTTAACCAGTTATAACTCAAATATAACTTCTAAAACTACTGAGATTCATGAATTATCATCAAAATCTTCAAGAACAAAACCTCCTCTGATCTTCTACATAAACTGAAATTTAAGGAAAATAATCGGATTAAAGCTTACCTTTGATCCTTACAAAGCTTTTGAACCGAACAAATAATCGAACTTCTGAAGATCAAGGAAAGGATTTGAGAAGAAAATGAAGAACTGAGAGAGAAATCTTTTCTGCTTCCTTCGGCTGAGTGAAAAAAATGAGGGTTACTATTGAAACTTTATATTAAATATTTCTAATGGGTTATTCAATAACCCATGGGTATCCATAACCCAACATCCAAACCCATCCAGTCAATTTACAATAAATGGATTAATTGACCATTCTGTAACCACTTTTCCATGAATTTCACCATTCTTAGAATATATCCCTCATTGTGCAAATATTTAGTCCAGTCATTTAACTCAATTTTCATAAATAATATTCAAAGAGAACAATTAAATATGAAAATTAAAAATGACCAAAATAAATAACTAAAGTAACGTTGTAGAATTCTAAAATACTCTTAAGCGAATTATATTCTGAAATTAACGGGTATTACATTCTACTCCCCTTAAAAGAATTCGGTCCTCCGAATTAAAATCTTACCTCAAGTTTCAAATAAATGTGGATAGTTTTTCCACATCTCATCTTCTGCCTCCCACGTAGCTTCCTCGCGAGAATGATTTCTCCAAAGAACCTTGACAGTAGGAATTTCTTTGGTACGCAATTTCTTGACTTTTCTATCAAGGATAGCTACTGGTACCTCTTCGTAGGTGAGAGTTTCATCAAAATGAACTTCTTGGGGTTGAATGACATGAGAAGGATCAGGAAGATACTTCCGTAGCATGGACACATGAAATATTAGATGAACTCCCTCTAGGTTGGAAGGTAGGTCTAGGCGATATGCCACATTACCCACTCTGTCTACAACCTCATATGGGCCAACATACCTCGGACTAAGCTTGCCTTTCTTCCCGAATCTCATTACTCCCTTCATAGGTGAGATTCGTAAGAAAACCATATCACCTATTGCAAATTCAAGGTCACGTCGTCGGTTGTCCGCATAAGACTTCTGTCTACTCTGAGCAGTTAACAACTTTTCTCTGATTAGTTTAACTTTATTTATATCTTCCTGAATCATCTCAGGTCCAAATATTTTGGTTTCACCAAGTTCAAACCAACCTATAGGAGATCGACACCGTCTCCCATATAAAGCCTCAAAAGGTGCCATCTGAATACTGGCTTGGTAACTGTTATTATAAGCAAATTCAATAAGAGACAAATGATCTTCCCAACTTCCACTGAAATCCATCACACAAGCTCTTAGCATATCTTCTAAAGTCTGAATTGTCCTTTCGGACTGTCCATCAGTCTGAGGATGGAATGCTGTGCTAAGATTCACTTTGGTACCCAAAGCCTCTTGAAAGACTTTCCAGAACCGAGAAGTAAACTGAGGTCCTCGGTCTGATATAATGGATATTGGTACACCATGAAGTTTCACTATCTCTTTAACATAAATTCGAGCAAGTTTTGCTACACTGAAAGTGGTATGAACAGGAAGAAAATGTGCTGACTTAGTAAGTCGATCCACTATGACCCATATTGAGTCATTTCCTTTTGTTGACCGAGGTAAACCTACTACAAAATCCATAGTGATCCTTTCCCACTTCCATTCGGGAATATCTAGTTTTTGCATCAATCCAGATGGTCGTCGATGTTCAGCTTTAACTTGCTGACAAGTCAAACATCGAGCTACAAAGTCAGTCACGTCTCGCTTCATGCCCTCCCACCAGTAAACTTGTTTCATGTCCTGATACATTTTCACAGCACCAGGATGTACAACGTAGGGCGAACCATGAGCTTCCATTAAGATTTCATGTTTCAAAGATTCAATGTTGGGGACACAGAGTCTCCCATTAAACCATAAGACTCCTTCTTCATCTACCAAGAAACTTGGTGCTAGACCTTGCCTTGCCTTATCTCTGATTTTGACCATATCAATGTCATTTTCTAAAGTTGCTTTTACTTTTTCTACAAGGGATGATCTAACTGTTAAATGAGCCAGAAATGTACCTGACTCAGTGATCTCGAAGAATACTCCATCAGCTTCCAACTCTTGTAGTTCATGTATTAGAGATCTCCTTATAGTGGCAATGTGAGCTAAACTTCCCATAGACTTTCGACTTAGAGCATCAGCCACTACATTTGCTTTACCTGGATGGTAAAGGATGGTACAATCATAATCTTTCAGAAGTTCCATCCACCTTCGTTGCCTTAGATTGAGATCTCTCTGCTCAAAAATGTACTTAAGGCTTTTGTGATCTGTAAAAATTTTACAAGTTTCCCCATACAAGTAATGTCTCCATATCTTTAGGGCAAACACTACAGCTGCCATTTCCAAATCATGAGTGGGGTAATTCAATTCATGCTTTTTAAGCTGACGTGAGCCATAAGCTATGACTTTACCATGTTGCATCAACACACACCCTAAGCCTATCTTTGAGGCATCACAGAATACAGAGTAACCCCCTGGTCCTGATGGTAGGATTAAGACTGGTGCAGAAGTTAAACATTCTTTCAATTGGGTGAAACTTTGCTCACATGAATCATCCCAAATGTATTTAACATTCTTTCGGGTTAACTTATTTAATGGGAGAGCCGTCTTAGAGAAATCTTTGACAAAGCGACGGTAATACCCTGCTAAGCTAAGAAAACTACGTACTTCAGACACAGTTGTTGGTCTAGGCCACTGTTTAACTGCTTCAATTTTACTTGGATCTACATGAATACCTTCTTGGGAAATAACATGTCCCAAAAATGTTACATGACTCATCCAGAATTCACATTTTGAGAGCTTTGCGTACAACTGATGCTCTCTCAAAGTCTGAAGCACTATTCTCAAATGTTCAGTATGTTCTTCATGACTCTTTGAATATACCAAAATATCATCAATAAACACAATTACAAACTTATCAAGGAATGATTTGAACACTCTGTTCATTAAATCCATAAATGCTGCTGGTGCATTTGTCAACCCAAAAGATATCACAAGAAACTCATAATGTCCATACCGTGTACGAAAAGCAGTCTTAGGTATATCATCACTCTTAATTCGTAACTGATGATATCCAGACCTTAGATCAATCTTTGAGAAGTATTTTGCTCCTTGAAGCTGATCAAACAAATCATCTATCCTTGGTAAAGGATACTTATTCTTCACTGTGACTTTATTCAGTTGACGATAATCTATACATAATCTCATAGAACCATCTTTCTTTTTCACAAAAAGAACAGGAGCACCCCAAGGTGAAAAACTTGGGCGAATGAACCCTTTGTTTAACAAATCTTCCAATTGTTCTTTAAGTTCTTTTAGCTCAACAGGAGCCATACGATAAGGTGGAATAGAAATTGGTCTTGTGTCTGGGACCAAATCAATACTGAACTCAATATCTCTTTCTGGCGGTAATCCAGGTAAATCTTCTGGGAACACATCTGGGAATTCATTAACCACATGAATGTCTTCTAACTTCTGTTCTTTCTTTTCTAAATCTTTGATACAAGCTAGAAATCCCTGACATCCCTTTCGCAACATACGCTGGGCACTTAACATAGATATCATGTTGCAAGGTACATCACCTCGATCTCCTTGAAACACAAAATTACTCCTTTCCGGCATATTAAAGGAAATAACTTTGTCACGACAATTTATAGTAGCATGACAAGAAGATAACCAATCCATCCCTAAAATCACATCAAAATCTAACATATTGAGAACCATAAGATCTATCTCAGTTTCCATGCCTCCAACGATTATTTTACAAGAACGATAACATGTTTTAACCATCAAAGTCTCTCTCATCGGTGTGGAAACCAAGAATGGTTCTTTAAGAATAATCGAATCAAATGCAAATCTCTTGGCAAATAGGGGCGACACATATGAGTGAGTAGAACCAGGATCAAACAAAATACGTGCAGCAAAAGTATTAACAGATAATATACCTGTAACTACAGCATTGGATGTTTGAGCATCCTGTCGGGTTAGAGCATATACTCTTGCATTTCCTCTGCCAGCAGCTTGTTTTCCACGGTCACCTTGGCCTCTTCCAGAACCTCTTCCCATACTACCCCCTATTGAAGGGGTTGGTGTTTGAGTAATAGATTGTGGTCGAGGTGGCAAAGTAGACCCTTGACCTGGTCTTGTCATGAGCTGAGGGCACTCCCTTATAAAATGTCCTTTTTGTCCACAGTGAAAACAGCCTGTACCAACAGTGTTTAACCTGCATTCTCCGAAGTGAAACTTTCCACATTCAGGACATTGAGGTTTTTCCCTTCTACCTTGAGTACCTCCTCTACTAGAAGAGCTAAAACCACCCCTGCTCTCTGAACGAGGCTTAGCCACACTGGCTGTAGAATAAGTTGACTTAGTAGGAGTGGCTGGAGCATTTTGTGACGCAGTAAAGGGTTTCAAAGTTCCTGAGTCTTCCCCTTGATCAAAAGATCTTCTATATCTAGCTTTCTTCTTTTGACGATATTCTTCTTTATTCTTTGACCTCTTTTCCATTCTTCGGGCCACATCCACAGCCTTTGAGTACGAAGAGTAATGGTTCATATTAGAACCCACTTGATCATATAAGGCATCACGAAGCCCTTCCACAAACTTTTCTATTTTCTTCCTTTCAGAAGGAATGATTTCAGGGGCATATTCAGATAATTTAACAAACTGAGCTGAATATTCATCAACAGTCATGGTTCCCTGCCGTAGATACAGAAAATCTCTGGCCCTGGATGATCGTTCACTTGCCGGAAGAAATTCATCCATAACCAATCTGTAAAATTCTGTCCACATAACTGGTGGTGCGCCTTGAATTCTAGCTTTCTTCCAGTTCCTCCACCATTTACCAGCCCTACCTTTTAACTGAAAGGAAGTGAATTCTACCTTTTGAGTAGGAGAACACCCTATAGCATCACAGATTGCTTCACAATCTTCAAAGAAACATTGTGGGTCCTCTTTGGGATCTTCCCCTGAAAAAGTAGGAGGCCTCATTTTCTGGAATTCAGACATTCTTACCTCTCTTACATTAACTCCTCCCACTAACGGAACTGGTGGTACATTTTCAGCTTCAACAATAGGAGGATCCACTGGCAGGTTAGCTTGTGCAGCTCGACCTCTCATTTCAGCCTCAAATCGGTCAAATCGTTCATTCATCAAATGAATCACATGTGCAATAGTTGCATTACCGACGTGAGCATCAGGTTCGACTCTTCTTGCTTGCTCACTAGTTGCGCCCTCAGTACTTTGAGCATGTAAACTATCACCACGGTTAGGATCATCTTGCACATGTACTGGTGGATTTATGGCCCTCCTTGGACCCATATGCTCATTATTATTAGAAGATCCTTCTAACATTGATCTGTCACAGATCTACACACATAACAAACAATTTTCAGACATAAACAAAATATCACTTACTAGCCCCACTGAGAAGTTATCTATAAAATGACGTTATACTCTACAAGGTCTTTTATGGAACCTAATCCTATGGTCATGCCGCGGCTCACGACAATAGGGAAGGGCCCACAAAGATCACTTTGCTCTGTACTCTATAGGGGACCTATAAAACCTTTCCTTTGATACCAAATTTGTCACATCCCAAAAATTGAGCATGTGAAAAGATACTACTCCTTTGATAAAATTCTCAAACATACGTTATATACATATATTCTGTAAGGTTTTACATTCAACCTTAATCATTCATTCCACACTACAGAATTATATTCATCTGATAAGCAAATATAGACATACATAGTCTGATATTTCTATCTCATCGCAAGCCTAGGAGACCTATAGAAAGTACAGAGCGTTTCTAGTATCCGCATTAATAAGTACTGGTATCCCACCAGACAGAAATAGAGTGTAATTCCAAGGGGCTTCTAATCTTCCAACGGATACTCTTCTTCTTTGTTTTCTGTATCTGAAAAATAATCATAGGGAGTGTGAGTTTATTTAAAAACTCAGTAAGTAAATAACTGTACTATATAGAATATCAAAAGTACAAATACCACATTTACTCATATAATTAATTGTCTTATACATCGAGTAGTATGGGACTCTAACCCTTTCAAACTCATGAATAAGATTTCTTAGATATACAACGAGTAGTATGGGACTCTAACCCTTTCAAACTCGTGAATAAGATCTCATCGGTATACACCGAGTAGTATGGGACTCTAACCCTTTCAACTCGTGTATAAGCTTTCTTAGATATACACCGAGTAGTATGGGACTTTAACCCTTTCAACTCGTGTATGGGTTTCATAGATATGCACTGAGTAGTATGGGACTTTAACCCTTTCAAACTCGTGTATTAGATCCCGTAGATCTTTACTCATTGACAAGATAGTGAGAATTTATCACATAGCACAATTGTCATGAAATAAAATAATTTCTACATACTCTTATTTCTACCGATCATCATATACTCCCATATGAAAATTGATTGCTCATTACCCAAATAATATTGTAAATGGGACTTATATTGTACTTTGACTAGTAATATCAAATTAGCTGAGCAAGGTTATTCACTCACCTTGATGTTTGTCCAAGTTTACCTTGTTCCACACTAGAATTTGTGTAGGAAAATTTCCTAGTAAAATATATTACAAGGAAACATAAGAAAGGAAACAAAATCACGAAAATACGCAAAATTTTCTGACTGCTACAGTAACGGTTTGCTACAGTACGGTTTGCTACAGTGTCGGTTCGCTACAGTAACGGTTCGCTACAGTGCCGGTTCGCTACAGTAACGTTGACTGCTACAGTACCGTTGACTGCCGACACTACAGTACTGCTACAGTAACCGAAGAAAATTTTCCAGATTTTTTTCCCGAAATTTCTGGTCGCTACAGTAACTCGAAGAAAAATTTCAGATTTTCAGTTGCTACAGTACTTCGAATTTTGCAGAAAATCTTTCAAAAAAATTCATCCTTTCCTTTCTTTTGATTCAAAACCAGAATCTCAACTCTTTTAACCGATTATAACTCAAATATAACTTCTAAAACTACTGAGATTCATGAATTATCATCAAAATCTTCAAGAACAAAACCTCCTCTGATCTTCTACATAAACTGAAATTTAAGGAAAATAATCGGATTAAAGCTTACCTTTGATCCTTACAAAGCTTTTGAACCGAACAAATAATCGAACTTCTGAAGATCAAGGAAAGGATTTGAGAAGAAAATGAAGAACTGAGAGAGAAATCTTTTCTGCTTCCTTCGGCTGAGTGAAAAAAATGAGGGTTACTATTGAAACTTTATATTAAATATTTCTAATGGGTTATTCAATAACCCATGGGTATCCATAACCCAACATCCAAACCCATCCAGTCAATTTACAATAAATGGATTAATTGACCATTCTGCAACCACTTTTCCATGAATTTCACCATTCTTAGAATATATCCCTCATTGTGCAAATATTTAGTCCAGTCATTTAACTCAATTTTCATAAATAATATTCAAAGAGAACAATTAAATATGAAAATTAAAAATGACCAAAATAAATAACTAAAGTAACGTTGTAGAATTCTAAAATACTCTTAAGCGAATTATATTCTGAAATTAACGGGTATTACACTTGCACTCCTCCGTGGAGATCTGAGTTTTGCTTTATAGGTTTTGACATCTTGAGGTGAAATGGGAAGAAAGTGGAAGAAGGCAAAGATGGCTCTAGGACACAATCTATGTTTGTTTGATACGCTTTGCTACTTCCTATTTATGATTTTTAATTTTTAATTTATATTATAAAAAATAATTTTTAGACAAGGGCATTTTAGTCATTCAGTACTACATATTCTCTTTTCTTTCCTTTAAAAACTACATACCAATCACATTCTTTTCTTTTTTTCATTTTTTTCAATCACATACCAAACTCATTTTTTCAATCTTCCCTTTCCTTTTTCCTTTTTCCTTTTCCCTTTTCCATTTCATCTTTCCTTTCTTTTCCTTTCCTTAGCAATACTGTGTACCAAATGACTCCTAATTCCTACTTTAACCTTCCCTTCAAAGTTTGACCTTGAGATATATGTAGTAACCCTCAAAACCCTGTGCACATAGAAATAAACATTCAGGGGATTATGTTAGAGATGAGAGGACACCAAATCTTGTGTTCCTTTTCTGAACCCGCATTCTCTGCTCGTCCAAATGGACGTCTTTGTTGTGTGCTCTTTGAACTTTGGCACCAGTGTAGTTGATTATCAAGAATCTTTCATTCCTATAGGCTATTTTCGACCTACTGATTGGTCTGCACTTCTTCACGAACCCTATCATTTCAATCCCTAATGATCATCATTAGCTGGAATGTAAAAGGAGCTAGAAGAGTAGATATCAGGAGATCTTTCCTCGACCTCATCGTGGCTCACCACCTGGACACTGTTATCCTCCCAGAAACTCTTATGAGTAGGAAACACGTTAACACTATCATTGCTTCCCTAGGCTTTTATAGATATGTTATAGTGGATGCCATGAGATTTTCAAGTGGTAATTAGATCCTCTGGTACCATCAAACCATCTACACAAAGCTCTTTACCTCTAAGGTTTTCAAGATCTAGATCTTGATCATAGGATCGCATAAGGTTTATATCTTATGGATGAAAATAGTACTGGAACATACATAGAATCTACTTTGATCATTATCGTATCAAAATCAAGATTTGACGCATGGGATTGCACGTAGGGTCTAGATCTTGATAACCTTACTTTGCTAAGACTATAATGGTACGTTTGGTTCACCTAACACAATGGAATGGAGATTGGAATTCCTATTAATAGTGTCTTTTCCAGTGTTTGGTTGAGCAGTAGAATAAATTCATTCCATTCCATTGTGTTACTATTTTCCCTTCCTATGTGTACTACTTTTTCCATTCAGCACCTGGTGGAAAACGTGAGTCTGCCAATAGAAGATAATGGAATTGACATGGTGCCCCTTAGACCTCGTGACCTTACCCTTCAGCTTCTCACCACCCTGACCCTCACCGTCATGACCTTACTGTGCTCGAAAATTCCATCCTCCACTGTCCATCACACTGTTGACCTCACGATGCTCTGAAATTCCAGACTCCTGCTATTCTCGACAAGCGTGGCAAGGACGTTGATAGAGAGTACAGAGTCCATATTCAATCATGAACAAACATCTAGAAATCCTAGAAAAATATGATTGACTTTCAAAAGGAAAAAAAGGGCAAAAAAATCCCAAAAATTCCAAATAAACGAAGGCTGCAGTTTCAGTGGGTCGAAGAGTTGGCGATGGCGAAGAAGAGAAGCTTCATCTTCTCTGGCAGTGTTTTCCCCATCTTCTCTAGTTGAACCCACTCGGGGGTGACAAGGATCGATGGCGACAAAGAGATGCCAGCTACAGGTGATGGCTCAATGGCGAGAGACAATACAAAGAGAGAGTCGAGTTCGGTGAGGGAAAGAGAGAGGAGTACGACAGGAGAGAATATGAAAGGTGTAACATCTTGGATTTTCGGGTGTTATTGTAGCTAGTATAGTAGTGTGTACATGTGGAAATATGAAGGAAACTTTTCCATTTTGGTGGAAGGAGATACGACATGAAGAGGTGTGGTGCCATGCGAAATCTGGTGAATGGCAACATGTGAGGGGATATGTGTGGCGTGATGTTGGTTAATTCATGAATAAAGTTCTCATGTTGAGAAGGTCAAGGAGTCAATTGGGCCATGATGTGTTTGTTGCCTTGGGATATCTTAATTAATCCAAGCATAGAAGAATAAAACTTCAGGGACCAATGTGCAAAGAGATAATCTATTTTAATTTTTTTTTAAAATGTAGGAATGAGGAAATAAATTAGGAGCTTGCTTAAAGGACCAATAGGGATGTAGAAAATTTGAGATGATGTGGTTGTGTTACTTTTGGAATATATTTGTAAAAACTTTTAAAAAAATTCACTATTGTCCCATTAGGCCTTTTCAGTGGAGATGGCCCAATATAACCTTTTCCAATGTTATTAAAACACTTCAAGCATTCCACATTAGCCAAATCCCTAAAGTCTGCATTTTTCTCAAGTGTCTCTTGAAGCTCTCTCTTCTCCTTCCATTTTCACGATTTCCTCTCTTCTTGGTTGCATAAAACCAATTCTTAGAGGTGGGGGTAGTCTTCCCTTGACAAAAAACTATCTTCTAAGCTTCTCTACACGTATTCAATGTAGGATTATGGAACCCTTTGTTGTTTTTAATTATTTTTCAGATTTGAAAGGGGTTAGGACACAAATGGGTGGAAACTTGAAATTTGTCATATGGGACTTGCTTGCCAACCTTTCTTCATGTTTATTGACTTCATTGGAACTTATTTTGATGAAAAATTTCTTAGGAAAGCTTTGATTTTGGCTAGGCTTTGGATTTATGCGAATTGAATTCAAATTTGGGGAAAATGGGATCTCTGAATGTGTAAAACAATTTGGTTTGATTTGGGAATGATTTCAAACGATTTCTTAGATGTTTTTAAGGGTTTATAACATGTTTTGGATGGGCAAAAGCTTTAGGAAGGAGATTGGGAAGCTTGGAAGTCATTAATGGATATTTGGGTATCAAAATCGCAAGAACAGAGTGTGAAATCTGTCGTCTACCCCTTTAGGCTCGTGGGTGGCAGCAGACTCCCTCAGCTTCTAGTCTATTTTTAAATGGTCATAACTTCAACATCCAAATTCCTTTTTTAGTAAATTTTATATCATTGGAAAGATATTTGAGTCTATTTTCCAATGATACAAGTTTCGTTTGAAAAATCTTTACTATTTAGGAGTTATGACTAAAAGATTAACTAAATGTCAAAGTTGGTACCAAGTTTTTCCCTATTTTGTGACTTTAACATGTTTTTATTTGTTTATCTTATAGGGATGGATTATTTGAGGCATCTTCTACATATTTTAAGGAGGATTAGCTAGCTTTGAGTTAAGGTGAAGGATAAATGCCACTTTCACTTTATCTTGTATGATGTGGTCATATAATTATTTTACTAATCTTTCATTAATAATTAATGTTGTATACTTGAAATCATGTTATATGAAAGGTGAATCTTTGTGGTATAATTTGCATGTAAGGAATTGAATTCTTTTGCCTCTTATTTATAAATGGAACCTCTATTGGTGTATTTCTTTGAACATTGAATTGTGGCAATCATCTATGAGCTTTTCATCAAGATGTCTTGATCCAAATCTCAAGGTAAGGGATTTCTCCACTTGCTAATTTATTCTTTCTTTCAAAGGGTGTACCTTTATGCTAGTGGTGTTATGCATAAACGTGATTGCTGTGGTATATATGAATATGTGTATACGCATGAAATACCTCATGCATGAAATAGCTTGGATGAGTCCAATTTTATTATGGAATTGGAATTTTAATGGAAGGGTTGTATATCAAGAGAATTTAGAGAAATTGGCTATAGTGAGGGGACTTTTGTCTTACTTTATTTGTTTTCCTTTCTAGGATCGTTTTCCTAGTATTTGAAGATATGTAAATACATGATGTATGATGCACTTGAGTTATCACATGTATGTCAAATGAAAAAAAAAAGGATTAAGTGTATAGATGTTAATTATAGAAAACATTGCTATTGCATACTGTGCATGAAAATAAGTGAGATGTATGGGTTGTATTGGCTTGAATCATTTATTCTTATATTGTGATTGTCAATATAACGGTAATGTTGGAAGCCCAGGTTGAGCATTGACTTTCAAGAGGCGACTTGCCAGTATTATGATTGAGGCCCAGGTTGAGCTTAGCTTCCAAGGGGCGATGAGTTATGACGGCAATATAGGGAGCCCGGGGTAAGAATTGACTCCCAAGGGGTGACTTTCCGGTATTATGATTGAGGCTCGGGTTGAGTTTTACTCCTAAGGGGTGAATGAGTTATGACAGTAATGTGAGAAGCCTAGGTTGAGTTTGACTCCCAAGGGGCAACCTGCCGATGACGGAATCATCTCATGGTTGAAATATAAAATGATTGAGTTGCCTTATGTGATGGTTTGTGGTAAGTCTTGTGTTGTGTTTGGATTATGTGAATGCAATGTGTACATGATTGTGAAGTATATTCCATTGCAATTATTCTATGAGCACGACTTATATATATATATATATATACTCACTTTATCCTTGTGATAAAGTATATAATGAAGGTACGACCAAGTAGGTGTATTGGCCATTGTATGTTGTTGCCAACCCTATGAGTAAGAGAGTAAGAATAATTTTATTTTTTTGATTATGTTTAATTTCTTTTCAAGCATGATGTAAGGAGTACTTAAATGATCTAAATCATTATGTCTTTGAACTTCTAATTATGGACAGACTCTTGTGTAATCACTTGGTGTGATTGATTGTTATTTGGAAGTTTTGATGTGGCTTATACCCTTTATGTTATGGATAATGTGTCATATCGTGATTACTTTATGCCATGGGGTGGCACTTGTAGTTATTTTGTGCTGAGATGTAGCTATCGGGATAGACTCGGAGGCATAAGATTGGGGTTAGGTATACATATAGGATATATGTATACCTTTGACATTTAAGCCAAGAGGGGACATAAGGTTGGGGTTAATGCATGGCTTGAAACACTTGGTGACATAAGGTCGGGGATTAAACACACATACATATATATACTCATATGATTATATAAATTTTGATTTATTTCCCCTCTTTACTCATGTATGGTTTGGCTACATGACAAGGTTGTGAGTAATTATTTAATTAGTAATGTTTGTTGTTTGATGATGTTATTCATGATGAGATGTTTAGTTATGCTAGAAAGCTTGACTTTATGTATTACTGTGGACTGTGATATCACCTTTGTATATTGTGAATAAACATGAAGTGCGCCTATGTGAGTATATCTCCTATGGTATGTATGTTTGTATTTATAATTCCTCCACACCCATGTATATTGTTTACGTGCTGAGGTAATATAGAGTTTTCCTCACTAGTCAGCATGACTCATACCTCAACTTTTTCAGGTACAAAGGAAGCTTAGCGGTAGAAACGAGAGTTGGGTTAGGCTCCCTTTTGTCCGAGAGTACAGTATGGTCCTATCTCTTTCTTTTCCTTATTCACTCTAGACGTGCTCTGTAATTAGGTAGCTCAACTAGGTCGTGTGTGATAATTAGGATTTGATTGTCATTCAACTTGTGTGTTAATTGATTAAGGGTATGAATCGTGGTTAGATTGTCATATTTGGGACTAATATTTTTTTGTTTGACTTGTTTTGCATGTGAAAGAAAATTAATAGAATGATTAATAAAATTAAATAAATGAAATTGTTGGATACCGTTGCAGGCTCTAGGTAGAGGTAAGATTTCCAGAGGTGGTGATAAATCTTCCTCTGTGTCGGTCATGATTCTTGAGAATTTGAAAATTTTATTTAAGAGCAAGAAAATTAAACTACTATGGTGAGGATTCATCATGTATGGATAAAATTATACTTGTTATGGTATATTAATTTATAAATATAGTTTTATATTTCTTTATATAGAATCTTTCTTTTTTTTTTTGAAAAAAAAATGTAAATTTACTAAGACATATTATGTGAAATTTAAGTTACCACAAGCTAAAAATTGTTATATAACGTTAATAGTTTAATTTTTACTGTCGAAAATTTTGACAAAAAAGTAAATGTTCAATCTCTACTCTTGTCTCTACATTAAAAATAATTTTAAGCTATTACATAAATTAAGTAGCTGAAATTATTCATTTATTTATTTATTTTTAATAAGTAGCTTAAATTATTCATATAAAGAATAAGACGATGCTATCACTTATATAAAAAAATAATTTAATCTTTTTTTGGGGAAAAAACACAACTCTTATTACAAAGCCTCAAGTACAATTTCGTCTCTGATATTTCTTAACTCCAATATGAACTGTCCCTAGAAAAATATTTGGACTTCTAAAGAATTTTCTGCTCTGTTTTTACCAGAAGTTTTTTTTTTCCTGCTCTATTACCTCTGTATTCTAATATTCACGTATAAACTTTTAATTACTTTTTAATAAAATTAGAAAAGATTGTCTCCATGGCTGAGAAACAAACTCGAGAAGCTCGCTTTCTTATTTTCACACCCCTCGCCGCTCTGTGTTGGCCTGGTATTCGATTCTCGGTTCATTATTTATTTCCGATTCGGAGCTGAACGAGGAACACTCTTGAGTTCTGAGTTTGTGCAGATTGAGAAGGATAATATAGCGATTCCGGGTTTTTCGCATCTGACTCGGGACAACCCGGTGAGTGAGTCAATCATGAATAATTTTCTCATTTCCAGATTTATATCTTCGAACCTGTTTAGACGAAATACCAAGTTGTGCTTTCTCCAGCACAACGCCTTCTTCCTTGTCAGTTCCTTCGCTTCTATATCAAATGCCCAGTCGCAAAAACAAAATCTAGGAAAAGAAGATCCTTTCACTGTTTCCTACCTCGTCAACTCATGTGGGCTTTCTCGCAAAATAGCCATCCAAGCATCCAAAGAAATCTGTTTGAAAAATACCGATACAGCAGACTCGGTTATTAGTCTTCTGAAGGAATATGGATTTTCTGCATCTCAGGTTTCGAAGATTGTGAAGCGTCGCCCTAAAATCCTGTCATCAAATCCAGAGGAAACCCTTTTGCCCAAATTGAAGTTTTTGCAGTCTGTTGGGGTTTCCCTCACTGACCTCCCTGAACTCCTGGTTTGTAACCCTCTGCTCTTGAAAAGGAGCTTAAGCCAGTGTCTTATTCCCCGTTATGAAATCCTTAGAAGTGTGCTTTTCAACGATGTTGAAGTAATCAAAACTTTGAAATGCGCAGCGTGGTATTGGTCTGTTTGCGGCGTCGGAGATGATGTAGTTCCAAACACAAAGCTTTTGAGAGAACTTGGAGTGCCTCAACGTTTTATCTCTTTTCTGGTAACTAGTTATCCCGATGTAGCAATTAAAAAGCATACACAGTTTGCTGAAGCGGTGAAGCTGGCTGAGGGAATGGGTTTTGATCCTGCTAAATCAAGCTTTGTGGTAGCCGTCCAAGTGTTTGCAAAAATTAAGCAATCAGAGTGGGAATCAAAATTGGAGGCATTTGAGAGATGGGGTTGGTCTAGGGAAGTCGCACTTTCAGCTTTCAAAAAGTGTCCTAATTGTATGATATTATCAGAAAAGAAGATCGGAAAAATGATGGATTTTCTCATAAATAAAATGGGTCTCTCAGCAGTTGATATTGCTGGAATGCCTATTATTCTTACTTTCAGCTTGGAGAAGAGGATTATACCTAGATTCTCGGTCCTTCAAACTTTGAGATCTAAGGGCTTGGTGAAGAAAGATTTACGTCCTTCCTCTTTCCTTATTATAAGTAACAAGCAATTTTTAGATTCATATGTGGCTAGATTTCCGGACCCTGATCTTGCACAGATGTGACCTTCAAATGTTACTCAGATTTAGTAGGTTTTTTGCAGGCTAGGTCTATATCTTTTTCTGTCAGTTTCATTAGGAATTCTTGACTGAACATCATGTTCATTCTTCTATGAGTCATAGTCTTTTAATTTTATTCTCCTACCATATATTTAAACCTGAGACCAGGTGAGGTGGGACTGTTGAATCAGAAGACTGATGAAGTACACTCTTATGCATCTCTGAATTGTTATATAGTTTTTTTAGCTACTGATATAATTCTACAATTTAGAAACCAAGGTGTAATTTCTACTCTAGAACATTATTTATTTCTTCCTGGGAAGGTACTATGGAGGGGTCAATTTCCATCTCATCTAACATACATTAGGTTGGGGAAAGAAGGGTGAAAAGGAAAAAGAATCCGTCGGAGGGCAAGAGATTCATGGCCTTAACGTGAGCATAGGAAGAAAAGCTTCGCTCTCTATTCCATTTCCTCACTTCATTGGTTCGGTTATGCTGTTTATATGATGTTCAATTTGGTTTTCTCTGCTTTTAGTAATGAGTTCAATCCCATTTCGTTTGTTAATTGGTGGTTGGGGTTATGCTTATTGGTTTACGGTGAAATGATATGTTTCTGTTTGATACCATGCCAGTTAAATCTGAGTTTGTGTTCTTCGGTTTCTGAAATCTCTCTACCTATGAAGCTGAATTTGACTACTTGATGGTATGGTTTAGTTTTGGATTCTTAAGTTCATTATGATGAATTTCTTTCAAAACCTGTTCGCTGGGATTGGTGTGTTTAATTGCTCATTAACAGTTCAGTCTTGCTTGGTGAAAAATTGAACCTATTTTACTAACATAGCTTGGGTCCTTTGAATGACAAAAAATCTAAAGGAAACTATTGACATTGTTGAATTTGTTTTGAACAAGTTGTGCTCAAGGATTATGATAGAACCCAATAATCAACACTTAAATGATACTGTAATAATTAAAAAATATGAAGGATTACAGAGAACCCTTCTCCCAAAAGCTACTGAAATACTCTGAAATATTAGATAACTAAATGAAGGATTTCAAGAAATCCTCTACCAGAGCCTAACTCCTACAGAACACTTAGTATTTTGCCCACCCAAATAAAGAGCAAAATGCTCCCACTATCTGACAAAATATTCTTCTCCCTGGCCACTCACGCTCCCACTCTCCTATTTATAATAACTTACCCCTCTGTAATTACCCCTTAACCGACCCACTACATCAGTTAAATAAAATTCCCTTAAAGCAGTTCCTATTATGTGGACAGTAGTAGAAAAATATATAGATTATGTTGAATAAATAAATTCAGTAAAAGAGAAAAAGTACAATTTAAATGAATAAATAAATTCTCTAAGGTGCGTTTGGTACAAAGTTTGAGGGTGAGGAAGTGGTTGATGGGGGGAAAAAATTGACACTGAGAAATTGTCTCAATTATCCTTTTTAAAAACACTACATTTATTTATTTGGAAAAAAATTTAGATATTTTAGTTGAATACCTCTTATTTTCATTCCCTTTCTTTATCCTTTTCTTTTACTCCATAACATACTCTAAGTCAAGTTATTTTTAAAATTATAAAGGGAACTACGCATTACTCTTTTAAACTATAACATAATTTTTTAATTTCAATTATTGAAGTTTAAAATATAACATTTTATTTCCTTAAACATTCAATAAAAAAGTGAAATCATTATATTTTAGTTAAAATTTATTCTTAAAACTATGAAAAAAAATACAAATCAAATATCATGAAATGGAGAAAATGGAAAAGGACAATTGTCTGATTGTAATTGAAGTATTATACTTTAAAATATTAAAAAATAATATACATAATTAAGAATTATAAATGTAAATTTGTCAATTCAATAAAAATAAGATTTGATATCAAATTACACAAAATAATAATACAATCAAAATTTTACAGCAAAAATTGATCAAATAACAAAGAAATATGATTAATTAATATAATATTCATTTATATCAAATTTATAAAATACAAATATATTGACATCTTCACTAAAATTTATTGATTTATAATATTAATGTCTTCATTTCTTCATTACCTGATTCAAAATAAGCAAAATTAAAAATAATAAAAATAATAAAAATTTCAAGTGGACCGATTCATTCAGCACTGATTTTTACTCTGTTTGATCGATTTTTTACCGATTTAACCGATTCTTTGCCGATTTAATTATTCATCATTTTTATAAGTTATTCGTTCTCTTACTGATTTCTGATCCAATTAGTCGAATCGACCGGTTTAGTTCGGTTCTTACAATAGTGAATGATTAAAAACAAAGAGAGGGAGAGAAAGATAGATTGCCTTGCAAAAAATGTCATATCCCAAAATTCTACTTCTCTAGGCTTTGAATGATAATGAAATTGAGTTATTTATATTTCTAAATGTCTAGAAGCAAATAATGAGGAAAGTATAAAAAAACTATGAAAATTTAGCTAAAAATAGAAGAAAAACTGAATTTTGAGTGAACTAGTCGAATTTATGTATCTGTTAGTCGACTGATTGTAGTAAAGATCAGAAGATGCTTCTGATATCTGCAAGCGGTCAATCGGTTACACTCTATAAGGTTGAAATCCCTAATTAGATAGCTAGCAATCGACTGTTGAAGAGTTAGCAGTCGATCGTTAGACCAAAATTATGAAAAAAATATATGACAGAAAACTAGTGGTTGACCCGTTAGCATCTAGCAGTCGACAGGCAGTATTCTAGAATATGAGTAAGTCAGTGGAAACATTGAGAACTCAGTATGGAATTTTACTAAAACACCTTAACATGCAAAGGGAGCTTAGAAACAAAAAAAGAAGGATAAAAGAGACATTTTACAAGAAGCTTGTAAAATACTCTTCATCTTAAGCGAAAAGAGAGAACAAACACTTATTCTGCAGAAAACAAAGTTAGAGAGAGAGAGAAAAAACGTGTAAGAACAAGAAGAGAAAGAAGGGAATTTCTAGTTGAAATTTAGCAAGAAAACATCAATGTAAGCTTTCTAATTTGTTTCCTCTAGTTTAGATGAATTATAGAGCCAAGAAAGCTGATAAAACAATAAATTTTAGACCAAAGGGAAAGAGAGAGAGAAGAGAAAATGATCTAAAGCTTGAAGAACAAGAGGAAACTAAAGAGAATTCTCAAACTTTAACTCTATGAAGAATTAAAAGTAGCTAGTTTTTTATAAAAGCAATTATTTATAATAATATGTGTTTTATCATGAATGTGATAATGAATTTCATGATAATTTGATGATGAACCTTCCATGAATGTATGAGTAAGTGAATTTGCCATGCTCGGCTAAGTGAGCAGAAGATTATTTGCCATTCTTCGCTGAGTGAGCAATTCTTCATGAGATGACCAAAACTTGCCATGCTCCACTGAGTGAGCTATTCCTCATGAGATGATCAGAACTTATAGTGCACTATAAAAAAAATGAGAATGTTATGATCATATGTTTATATGATAGTCTCTATATTCATGGAAGTGAGAAATGTTTAATGAAATTTTTTTATGACTGAAATGGTTCTCATGAAGTTATTTATGAAAGCTATACTAACTACTGAGATTTATATCTCATTTTTATGGTCAATGAATAACCACTTTACGAGCTGTAGTTGAAAAGAAAGAAAAAGGAAAGGAATGAGCTAGTACATGTTTACTAGGATATTTTGTGAGAGAAGAATGTTGCATAAAATGTATTAATGTCCTCGTATGTATAGTTTGGAAATTTGTATGTATTTCCATGTATGTATAAGAATACATAGCATGGAATGAAATGAACTAGAACTAGTATGTAATAACTGGTTTGAAAGGAAATTTCCACAGTTTATTATGTAAACATGTAAATAAATATGTTTCTAGTGAAAAGGTAATTTTAAGAACTCAGAAAATGTAATACAAGAATCACCAATCGACTGGCATAAGCTGAAAGATAAGGCGTAAAACTTACCAGCCAACTGATACCTTGCATCATTCGACTAGTAATTCCTAGAATCTCGAAGTAAATTAAGATAGCAGCCAACTGATTGACCGGCTACTAGCTGGCAGTCAATCGTCCTCTGTCTAGATTGAAATTTTAATGTTTTCATCTCTCCATAATCTCTCTAAATTTTCATATAATAGTAATATGCAATAATTTACTGGTCATATTTTGGAAAATTACCAGTTTCCATACATACTTAATATTCCTTTTTTTCTTAATTTTAAATTAAGAAGACATTACAAAAAACGAACACAAGCTCGGTTTTCAGACTCCCTGTCCTACTCAGAGTCGCAGTCGCAAAGAAGTTCTCTTCCTTCTCTTATACGGTGTTGTCTTGGTCTACATTCTTGCTTCAGTGCATTTTAGTCTTTGATCTGGCCTTCCTCTTCGCTTTCTGTTGTCCATTCGTGCTCCTTCCTACGTAATAACCATAAAGCACCAATTACCAGAAAATGTAATGCTAAAATACTATAATCAAGAGGAATCACAGGATCAATAGTTTAATTGAAATAAGACGAAATTTTGCTAAAAAATAATCACTTAGACACGTCGGAAATAAAAGATTACACACTAAAATGCACCCTAATTCAGTGAAATTAGACCTTTATCACATGTGCTCCGGTTTTGGAGTGTAAAACTTTTTAGATAGATAAGTCCAATTACAAGAATTTGAACATTTCGTTTAAGAGCATGGAAATTTAACTACTATGGTGTGGATTCATTATGTATGGAGAAAATAATACTCGTTATGGTATATTAATTTATAAATGTAATTTTATATTTCTTTATATAGAATCTTTCATATATTTTTTAAAAAATATAAATATACAAGACATTATTTGAAATTTAAGTTACCACAAGCTAAAATTTGTTATATAATGTTAATAGTTTAATTCTTACTCTCCAAAATTTTGACAAAAAAGTAATAGTTCAATCACTCTTGTTTCTATATTAAAACTAATTTTAAGCTATCACATAAATTAAGTAGCTTAGAATATATTTCTTTTGGTAATAAGTAGCTTAAATTATTCTTATAAAGAATAAGTAAATTACGACACTATCACTTACATAAAAAATAACTGATTTTTTTGGATAAAAACATAACTCTTATTGTGAAGCCTCGAGTACAATTTCATCTCTCATACAGTCTGACATTTATTGACTTCCATATAAATGGTCCCTAGAAAAATATTTAAACTTCTAAAGACTAAATTTCTCTTCTCTCTGTTTTAATATTCACGTATAAACTTTAATTAATTGGATCACTCATTGAATTAGTAGAGGTATCGATTCAATGATCAATAGTTAAATTGTGATTGAAACATATTTAAATTAGTCTACTTTAAAATACTAAAAAAACATATAATTAAAGACTATAAGAATAAATTTACAAATTCAATAAGAAAAAAATTTAATATCAAATTACACAAAACATTCATAATCAGAAGTTCATAGTAAAAATTGACATATATCAAAGAAATATTATTAATAAATATAATATTAATTAATATCAAATCTATAAAATACCAATATATTGGCATCTCAATTAAATTTGTGTGATTTATAATATTAATTTATTCATTATTTGATTACAGAAAAAAATAAAATTGAAAAAAATTAAAAAGCTAAAAAAAAATTCAAGTGTGGATTTCAAACAGATTCATTTTGTATTAGTTTTTAACCGGTTGAACTTAATAAATGGTTTCATCACTTATTAGAGTTATTTCACATCAATTTTCTGATCAATTTTTAATCCAACCACCTAGTCTCGTTTAGTTCTGTAACCAATGATAAAATTAGAAAAGATTACATCCAAGACTGAGAAACAAACTCCAGAATTCGCTACTTTCTATTGGCTTGGTATTCGATTCTCGAGTCATTGTTTATTTTCGAATCAGAGCTGACCTAAGAACACTCTTGAGTTCTGAGTTTGTGTAGATTGAGAAGGATAATATAGCGAATCATGCATTTTCTCATCTAACTTGGGATAACCCAGTGAGTGAGTTAATCATGAATAATTTTTCTCATTTCAAGAATTATTTCTGTGAACCCGTTTGGAAGAAATACCAAATTGTGTTTTCTCCAGCACAACGCCTTCTTCCTTTTTAGATCCTTCGCTTCTATATCAAATGCCCAATCATGATAGGATTATATTCTCAGAGAAGGGTATTATGGTCATTGTATTAGGATTAATGGGGTTAATTTCATCTTTTCATTCCAACTTTGACCTTGTGACTGTGGTGACCATGTGTACTTAAGCCCTTATTGTATCTTTGACATGTGTTGCATATGTGGAATCTGAATCTCTTCCTCTTCAAATTCTTCTTCTTCTAACTTCTGTTCTTCTATTCTAGTTCTTCTTTTGTCTTTACAGTGAATCTTTCTTACGTTTACATTCTTAAATGGTTCACTAATTCGACAATAGGGGTATTACTCAAAATTAACCCCTATCATTGTTATCAAAGCCAACAATTCTCGGCTACAAAACACATTTTGTAGTGGTGCATTGTGAATTCGCTGGAAACTATGGCTAATGCTACTCATTCCCAAGTCGTTTTTCATGTGATGGAAGAAAGAATGGGCAAGCTCCAAGCTACTGCTGATCAAAAGCTTTGAGACAAAAAAGGAGAACTAAAACAAGAACTCATGATGATTCAAGAATCTATGGCACATATCTCCCAACAATTGGTGAATCTAATTTGTCAAAATGCTGTACCGCAAAGAGAAGGGTATCATGCACCTGCAAGGTTCATTAAAATAGACCTCCCAAGATTCACTAAGGAAGATGTGTTGTGGTGGATTTTCAAGTGCAATGGGTATTTTGAGTAGGATAGAACACTCGAAGAGCACAAGGTAACAAGGGAAAGTATGGCTTTGGATGAGATAGGATATCTATGGTTTGAGAGTTTTAAGAATAGTGCTGACGGCCTGATTACCTGGAATATGTTTAAAGACAAGATCAAGATCATATTTTGTACGATCTTGCGTATACCCCTGGAGGAATTAATGGAGTTAAAACAGAGTGGGAAACTCAGTGAGTACCAAGAACAGTTTAAGCGAATCTCATGTCAGTATGATTTGTTCGAAGCTCAGAAGTTGGATTGCTATCTCGGAGGATTAAAGCTAGAGATAGCTTGGGACGTGAGATTATTTAACCCCTGATCGATGATTGAAGCGATGAGGTTAGTAGTAATTAAAGAACTTAGCCTGGGTAGTACTACAAAGGGAAGCACGCTGAGCGTAGCATCAAGAAAGGGACCAAAATGGGAACCACCACTGTTAATACTAGTATAGATCAAAAGGGAATATTGGGTAAGCCCAGCTACAAATTTCAATCCAAATTATCTCCTACCGAAGTGGAGGAGCATAGAAGCAAAAATTTGTGTTTCTTTTGTCATGAAAGGTTTTCAACAGGACACAATTGCTAACAACACCAATGGGGGACATATGTTTGTGATGGAGGCTAACGAAGCAGCTGTAGTAGCAACTATAGAACCCGTTATTGTCCCAAAGAAAGAACCTGAGGTGGTGCCAAAACAAACAGCAGAGGTAACACTTAACACACTGTTGGGAAACACGTAAAGCATTATGGATACAATGAGAGTTAAAGGAATGATAGGGAAGAAAACTTTACACATTTTAGTTGACACTAGAAATTCACATAATTTTATTAATGAGAAACTTAGCAGGATTTTACAGGATCAGGTAACTGAGATGAGCCCTTACAGATCTCCATGGCAGATGAGGGCAAGTTGTTGGGGTCAAAAATGGTGAAGGGGCTTACATGGTCAATGTAAGGATGCAACTTCACCATGGATGTTATATTGTTCCTATTAGTTAGCTATGACTTGATATTAGGCATGAAATGGCTATAGACGTTGGGCCCAATCACCTGAGATTGTAGTAACTTAAGCATAGAATTTAGAAAGGGTGATCAGAAAGTCTAACCGAAGGCATTTCAAGTAATTAAAAACCAATGGCCACAAGGTGATAAACAACAAGCTTAGTTAAAGGAAATTCATAACTATTGCATTCAGGTAGTACCATGGCAAACAGAGGCACACTGTTGTATGCTTAACTTGGAAAAAAAGGATGAAGTTAGTGAACAGTCAGTGAAATTAAGGGGTACCCAGAGTTAATTCAAGAATCGAAAGGACCACCTTAAGAGTGACTAGGATTTGATTATGCAATCACTTTGCAGGAAGGAGCCAACCCAATAAATCTCAGGCCTTATAGGTACCCTACCATGCAGAAGAATGTGATAGAAGGGTTGATTAGGGAGATGCTTGACAAAGTTATGATTCACATGAGTTTGTTTCCCTTTCCATCACCAATAGTGCTAATAAAAAAGAAAGACAGGGGATGGCATCTTTGTGTTGACTACAAAGCTTTAAACAAGCTCACAGTAAAGAATCGGTACCCAATACCCTTAAGTGAAGATCTGTTTGATGTTGGGCATTCTGACAAGTGCACCAGTCGCACAAGTAATATAGTGTAAAAATGAGTAAAAAGTTATCGTCTCCACAGGGACTAACATGCTAAGTACTCCAAAAATTCAAACGCATTATTTAGGCAAACCAATTTTTGATTTTAGAAAGCTCTAATTGAAAGTAAAATCAAATTGCAATAGAAACGAATGAAAATAATTCAAATAAAAGGCCTAGAGTTACTAATCCCCCTCTTTCGTTCTAGGAATTGCTAATTCTCCCTAACACTTGTGATTCAAATCAATTATACACATTAATCTTAGGTTTTCTAACGGTTTAAAGTGATTCTCCCGAACCTAAATTAAGCTACTCAACTCTACACAATCCCTTATGTGAGTTTAAGTCGAATTAATGTTAACATAATTTGATTAAACGAGGTTAATTAATATTCCTATTAATTAACAAGTAAACCCCTAAGTTCTATCACTCGCCCTAATCATTCAGTGTTCTACCAACATCTCCCTCTCCCAAGTTCGACGAAAGCAACAAACAAGTCATAAAGTGGCCAATTTTATAACAAGTACAGTAACCATGAATGATAGGTATGTATTAAATTGAAAAGAATCACAAGTTTCAAGAGAAACACAAATCCTAATCTGAAATTGGGTTCATAGTAACCCTAGAACAGAAAATCAGCCACTCATGGCTTTAAAACTACAGAAAATAGTAAAAGAATGAGCAAACTCCATGAATCCGAGGTTGGGTTGACGAAATTCGGGCTTGATCAGCTTCGGGAATGGATTCCTCCTTCTCCTCTAGCAGAAATCGGCGCCTCCCCTCTGTCTCCAACTCTGAATACCCTAGAAAATATGTTCTGACTCATTTAAATCAGTGCAGGATCGCGAACCACCGCTATAGCTGTAATACCCATGAAAAATAAAATATAAATATTTGTTTACAAACAACTATTACTATTTCAGTATACAGTACTATTCACCCATATAATACTATTTACGTATATGGTACTGTTCATTTATACAATCAAAATGTCAAGTACTAGATGTGGTTTGGTCATAAGAGACAACTAAAAAGAAGTTCGTAGGAAAAAATGACGTTTTATGTGTAAAAATACCCTCAGGGACTAAAATGAAAGGACTGAATTGAAAAGAAACTTAAAGGTTTAAGGTGAAAGGATAGTTTTCCTTTTAAGTTTCCAATAGTAATAACAGAAAAATTTTCCATCGTACGTGAGGTGCACAGTAACTGCATTATTAGAAATGTCATTTTCATGAATAGTAAATTGAATATTTTATTAGCGCATAATGTCAAATAGTACCTTTGACTTTTGCTATAAATAGACCCTTCCATTTCACTTCTAAACTCACACCTTCAACTTCTCTTCTTCTCTCCTTAAGTTTCTCTTACTCCAACGCTAGGCCTCTGAGATTTTGGGCCTTTCCTTTTCAGCTTAGGTAAGGATACTATGCCCTTTCTATGTCTTTCAATTTTAGAAGTTATTTTCTTAAGTATGCTCTGTGGTTGCGGCTTTGGCTGATCTTCCACATCAGAAAAACTGTCCTTAGCTGTTTATATGTTATTTTGATTATCTGATTACCGAAATAGAATGTAAACTGTGAAGAATACATGTCTAGGAAAGTTCTGGCTAAGGAAAGACCTGGTTTTTAAGTGTCCAGTGTGACTCTCCACTCTTTCCTGGGAACTTACCTGGTGTACTCTTTTACAAATTGTATTCTCTATTTCTGGTATGAATAGTAACCGTATGAATAGTAATCGTATGTATGAATAGTGACTGTATATATGAACAGTTACCATACATATGAACAGTATCTATACGAAAACAATCCTAACGTATTTTCTCTAATCTTTCATGAAAATCTCCGTAGCAGAACACCGAAATTCACCTGAGCACTCTTGTCTGTAATGACTTAGAGAAGCGATGCTCGTACGGAATCCAAGTGAGTGAAACGATCCCGTTTTAATAGAGTTTTAGCATTACTGGTGATAAAAAGTATGTCGTAGGACACTCCCAAGATTCATAGAGGGAAATTGGATTCAGAATGGCGAATATAATGAGATAATTAATCCAGAAGTATGGATAAGAAAAAGCAAGTATCTCATGATGATGTGAAGATTGAATCTCTTGAATTGTGGTTTATAAAAGCTATAATATAGTTATATACTATACCTGTTATATGGATAAATATTATATTGAGCTTCTGATTATGATATGAAATGCTATTGATTGTGATTGAGCGGGACAGTACCCCCTCTCACGGCAAGGCGAAAAACCCGGTTGACAGGGTGTCTTGACCAATGAGTGTGGAGACAACGATTCCCTCAGTAGGGATATAGCCTGGATTGGTGAGAAATCCGTGAGGCGCCCTAGCTAAAAGGATGAGGTTGTGCGTCATGACGGAAATATATATAATTGGTGAGCCGGCCTGTGTGCGCTCTCCGGGATATATTGCCATTGACGAGTACTAGTAACGTTTGTTAAATTGGATGAATTTTTATTGTATGTAAGAGGATGATGTTGTGCGTCATGGTGGAAATATACATAATTGGTGAGCCGGCCCGTGTGCGCTCTCCGGGATATATTGCCATTGACGAGTACTAGTAACGTTTGTTGAATTGGATGAATTATTATCTTTTGTCTATTGGTTGAGTATGAGCCTTTGGATATGCTTGCATGACTGGTGATGTATTTGAATTTTATTAACGCGAGGCCGATTCGCTTATTGAGTTTAAAAGCTCACATTGTTTGTACAACCTTTTTTGTTCAGATCAGGTTGCCAATGAAGAATATCCGCTAGAAGAGTAGATCACTTTGGATCCTCCCGCTATCGGGTAGGCCCCTCTATTGTTGTAGATTATGTTGCTCTGTAATCGTCTAGGACATCTTGGTCAGGGGTTTAGCATTTGGCTTGTATGTCAGCATAATAATGTATTTTATATTGAGAATCTATTATTATGTGTAAATCGTCTCTATGAATTTCAAATAAGAAAATTTGATATATTTTCTTCAGGAATGGTTATTTTGATAATATAGAGATAATGACTAAACTCATGGGTAGAATTTATCGAAAGGCTTACAGTGATGGGATATTCATCATTGTGCCGGTCATGTGCCTAGAAAACGGGTCGTGACAAAGTTGGTATCAAAGCAATGGTTGTTAGGTCTCCTAGTGATTACAGAGCAAGGTAACCTTAGTAGGACCTCCTCTATCGTTGTGAACCCGGGCACAACTATAGAGAGACGGCTCTATTGAAGGTCCTGTAGGATGTTTTCATTTCTTTTCCCTCCGAGACTTATCTCTTCTTAAGAAGTATGTTCTCAGTTTTAGTTTTAGACAGATGTGGCTACACTTTTGAACTTAGTCAAGGAAAAGTTGTTACTTGTTTTGATTCCGTTGCTGTCGGATCAAATTTTTATATGGTGGATTTTATAAGCTGAATTCATGATTTATTTTGTGTAGCTATATTATTTTAGGGTACCAGCCAATAAAAGAAACCACTTGCATTAAAAAAAATACTGAAGGATTACATTGCAAAAAAAAAAAGGAAAGAGAAGTTTACTCATGCATGAGTAATCTAAAAGCGAGGTGGTCTTGGATTAGGAGGGTTGTATTGTATCATCACCCCTCGACCATTCCTTGGAGCAAGAGACATAGTAATGTTGCGGAGGGTAGTGTAAATTCTATTCATACAATCAACACTTCTTTGCTGTTGATTGCAGAAGCACTGGGTGGACCAATAGAAGAACCTATCTATTCTCGAAATCATTGCCGCGTTATTGCGTTTGGTTAACTTCTCCAGGTCCTCTATCATCTTCTTGAGAATCTTCACCTCCTGCTCTAAACAGGCAATTTTGTCCTCTGAGCTATGGCATGTACTAATCTCCTCGGCTTCCTCAATCTTCTTCATCTTCTTCTCCTTTTGAATTTCTTGAGGTCCCTTGAGAGGTCTTTTGCCTTTGTCCCTGCCTAAACTTAAGTTTAAGTCAAGTTCTTCTTCCTTAGCCTCTACTGTGAGATCAATGTACTTCCTTGAGGCCATGATTTGGAAAAATTTAGAAATTTTTGTAAGAGTATGAGGCGAGAGGAATACTGGGGGATTGTAGGCTCAGAGATTATTACTCTTTGTGGTGTGGTAACTGAGAACGCTGAGAAGGTTTTTATAGAGAAAAAATTTGGACTAAGAGACAAAGAAGATATCTCTTCACCGCATCCCTACACGATCAACCTATGGATTTCTGCAACCTGGAAGCTAGAAGTCTAGGGTAGGCGTGCACACCGATAGCGCGTTGCATTAATGCCAAAACCATGAAAGTCAATATTCGGTGGATCTGCGGCCGATTTTACTTGGTTTTCCCATTTCTCCAGTTGGCATTTTCCGAAATTCAAAGAAGTTGACGATATAACCATTAAAGATTGCCTTGGATGCTTTTATGATAAACTGAAATGCATTTCTCTGTTTTATTGTATTGTTCTTGAGAGCCTTCAGTTGAGTATGATATACATAACTGATTGAATCATGTTGTAATTACATGTATGTATGTTATTCATGCATAATGAGTGAAGGCTACGACCAAGGAGAATATGTGATGATCCTACATATACTCATAGAGAATGAGAAATCAAAATGACTTGGATAGAATGAAATGTGTAGAGGATAATACATCTTCATGGTTACACATACTTACATATAATGCTCTCATGGGCAAATGAAAGGCAGTGATTTCCTTACATCATGATAATGCTTAATGCATGCGACCGTAAGCAGTTAACTTTGTTTTAAAATATATATATTGATATACATATATTATGTGTAAGTCTAGAGTAAAGACACCGATTAGAATCTAAGATACGGCCAATATGAGGCTACCTAATCATAGAGGGAGAAAATCTCAGACTGAAGAGCATAGTTAGTCAAAATTTTGAGAAAGGTCAAGATTAGCCGAAAATTTTTTTTGAGGAAATCTTTGACTTATGTTAATTGCATTTACTATTTATCTGCATGTCCGACATTAATTGCTGGCATTGCGACGTATGTGATCTGTAAACCTTATAGCGAACGGCGTGTAGGTTGTGGTGGCTTTAGCTCCAGGGGCTTCGGGTTGTCTATAAATCTTGTACGCCCGTTACCCCACTCATCACACCAAGCGAACTTCTTTCATTACATACCTATTTCTCAATCTCCATTCATTTCTCATTCGAAGTTATTTCTGAGATCCCTAGAGCAATGACCGATAATAAGTCTTTCAACTTGAATTTTGAGACTGGCAATGTAGAGCTTGATTTAAATCTAAGTCTCAGAAACAACAAAGGGAAGAGACCTGTAGACAGGCCACCAGAAATTAAGAAGAGAAAGAGGGATGTAATAGAGTTGGAAGAGGACAGCACTGCAACATCCTCAGAAAATAAGCTTGCGTTCCTGGAGCGTAAGATCGAAAATCTGGAGCGTAAGATAGAGAGCCTGGAATACAAGACAGAGGACCAGAAGCGACTAATAAATCGTCTCTTTGAAAACCAAGAAAAACTGATAAACCGTCGTTTCGGAGAACTAGCTAATCGAGTTGATAGACATTCAATGTTTGCAACTCAAAATTTTCGTGACCAACAAGCAAGGTGTATTGAATGTATGAACGGAGTAACTTCTGCTCTTCGTCAAATTTCTCAGGCGCTTCCTCCAAAAACCCTTTCTAGGCTACAACGATTAGCTTCCTCCTTAAGGTCTGAAGCACCTTCATCTTCTAGACTTGGAGCACCTTTTACATTTCAAAAGCCTCCTCGTTCTTAATTTATTCTTTCTTTTGTTTGTATCTAAAGCTATATTTGGTCTAAGCTTCATGTATTAAAATTATCTATGTACTAGAAATAAAATTTAAGTTAGTATTTAGATCTTCTTTGTTGAAGTGATTCCTTTTACTGAAAGAACTTGAGCAATGAGAAAATGTTGGACTTATATTTCGTACTTGATTATGAAAATTCTAAAGCAGAGTATGGTAATATCCTTTTGACTGAGAAGAGTTACTAAAATGATATTTTATTGCATTTCTGAGCTATGGAGGAGTGCTAAATAAGTATTTTATGAACCTATACATAGAGAACTATGGGTTTGCCCTAATCATTGAAGGGATACGACTCTATATGAGTCATTGAGGTGAGAGGAATTTCCATATATATAATTATGCATGAGGAGTATGTTATTTACTTAACACATTTTCTGGGATTGTTCTTCCTAGAGATTTATGTAATAATTTTACGTGATTTTTCCTTTTATATGACGCATTCAGCTGAGAGTATCGCCTTAAGGTAGAATGATCGCCTTCGGGCAAGAATATTGCCTATGGCCAAAATGATGCCTTCGGGTAGGATACTTGTATTCGTAAAAGTTATAAGCTATGTGTATGGTAGCTTGTGTTCTGATATTCAGTATAAACTGGAAAGACCACGTGCCACTGTTGAGAAGACACCTATTTGAGGTTTTACATAGAGACAGAGTTCGTCCCTGATTAGGTGGTTTGAGTTTGGTAAAGGTTATGAGGATGAGACACTTTATGGTACAAAAGGTTGTGGAAAAGATCAAACTGATGAGGAAGAGATTACTTGCTGTTTAGAAAAGGCAAAAGTCTTATGCAAATTATTGATAATGTGGTTTAGAGTTCACAGTCAATGGTATAATATTCTTGTAAATCTCACCAAGGGTGTGATGAGGTTTTGGAAGAAAGAGATGCAAAGGATGAGATATGGACGAAGTAATCACACTTATTTCAGTCTTGAGATGAGTTTTGAATTCGGGGGACCGAATTCTCTTAAGGGGGTGATAATGTAATACCCATGAAAAATAAAATATAAATATTTGTTTACAAACAACTGTTACTATTTCAGTATACGGTAATATTCACCCGTATAATACTATTTACGTATATGGTACTATTCATTTATACAATCAAAATGTCAAGTACTAGATGTGGTTTGGTCATAAGAGACAACTAAAAAGAAGTTCGTAGGAAAAAATGACGTTTTATGTGTAAAAATACCCTCAGGGACTAAAATGAAAGGACTGAATTGAAAAGAAACTTAAAGGTTTAAGGTGAAAGGATAGTTTTCCTTTTAAGTTTCCAATAGTAATAACAGAAAAATTTTCCATCGTACACGTGAGGTGTACAGTAACTGCATTATTAAAAATGTCATTTTCATAAATAGTAAATTGAATATTTTATTAGTGCATAGTGTCAAATAGTACCCTTGACTTTTGCTATAAATAGGTCTTTTCATTTCACTTCTAAACTCACACCTTCAACTTCTCTTCTTCTCTCCTTAAGTTTCTCTTACTCCAAAGCTAGGCCTCTGAGATTTTGGGCCTTTCCTTTTCAGCTTAGGTAAAGATACTATGCCCTTTCTATGTCTTTCAATTTTAGAAGTTATTTTCTTAAGTATGCTCTGTGGTTGCGGCTTTGGCTGATCTTCCATATCAGAAAAACTGTCCTTAGCTGTTTATATGTTATTTTGATTATCTGATTACCGAAATAGAATGTAAACTGTGAAGAATACATGTTTAGGAAAGTTCTGGCTAAGGAAAGACCTGGTTTTTAAGTGTGTCCAGTGTGACTCTCCACTCTTTCCTGGGAACTTACCTGGTGTACTCTTTTACAAATTGTATTCTCTATTTCTGGTATGAATAGTAACCGTATGAATAGTAATCGTACGTATGAATAGTGACCGTACATATGAATAGTATCATATGAATAGTAACCGTATATATGAACAGTATCTATACGAAAACAATCCTAACGTATTTTCTCTAATCTTTCATGAAAATCTCCGTAGCAGAACACCGAAATTCACCTGAGCACTCTTGTCTGTAATGACTTAGAGAAGCGATGCTCGTACGGAATCCAGGTGAGTGAAACGACCCCGTTTTAATAGAGTTTTAGCATTACTGGTGATAAAAAGTATGTCGTAGGACACTCCCAAGATTCATAGGGGGAAATTGGATTCAGAATGGCGAATATAATGAGATAATTAATCCAGAAGTATGGATAAGAAAAAGCAAGTATCTCATGATGATGTGAAGATTGAATCTCTTGAATTGTGGTTTATAAAAGCTATAATATAGTTATATACTATACCTGTTATATGGATGAATATTATATTGAGCTTCTGATTATGATATGAAATGCTATTGATTGTGATTGAGCGGGACAGTACCCCCTCTCACGGCAAGGCGAAAAACCCGGTTGACAGGGTGTCTTGACCAATGAGTGTGGAAACAACGATTTCCTCAGTAGGGATATAGCCCGGATTGGTGATAAATCTGTGAGGCGCCCTAGCTAAGAGGATGAGGTTGTGCGTCATGGCGGAAATATACATAATTGGTGAGCCGGCCTGTGTGCGCTCTCCGGGATATATTGCCATTGACGAGTACTAGTAACGTTTGTTAAATTGGATGAATTTTTATTGTATGTAAGAGGATGATGTTGTGCGTCATGGTGGAAATATACATAATTGGTGAGCCGGCCCGTGTGCGCTCTCCGGGATATATTGCCATTGACGAGTACTAGTAACGTTTGTTGAATTGGATGAATTATTATCTTCTGTCTATTGGTTGAGTATGAGCCTTTGGATATGCTTGCATGACTGGTGATGTATTTGAATTTTATTAACGCGAGGCCGATTCGCTCATTGAGTTTAAAAGCTCACATTGTTTATACAACCTTTTTTGTTCAGATCAGGTTGCCAATGAAGAATATCCGCTAGAAGAGTAGATCACTTTGGACCCTCCCGCTATCGGGTAGGCCCCTCTATTGTTGTAGATTATGTTGCTCTGTAATCGTCTAGGACATCTTGGTCAGGGGTTTAGCATTTGGCTTGTATGTCAGCATAATAATATATTTTATATTGAGAATCTATTATTATGTGTAAATCGTCTCTATGAATTTCAAATAAGAAAATTTGATATATTTTCTTCAGGAATGGTTATTTTGATAATATAGAGATAATGACTAAACTCATGGATAGAATTTATCGAAAGGCTTACAGTGATGGGATATTCATCATTGTGCCGGTCATGTGCCTAGAAAACGGGTCGTGATAATAGCGATGAATTCCCACCGTTATAGGTAGAGAAGAAAGCTTAAAAATGAGTTTTTTCAGGTTCTACCGCTATAGCGGTGAAGATCCACCGCTATAGCGGTGGCTGGCATAGAAGAAGGCTCCAAAATCCTTTTTTCAGCACTCCACCGCTATAGCGGTAGATTCTACCTCTATAGCTGTGGGAGACAGTATTCATATCAGCATTTTCAGAATTTCAGCTCTAGCATTCCATCTTTTAACATGAACTTTTTACCAACTCAACCTACACCAAAAATAGCAAATAAACCCATTAAATCGCATAAAAGAATCATGAAATCACTCAATTTATTAAAAGATTAAAGAAAACTGAAACTAATCTAAATTACTCAAAATGTGAGCTAAGAATTACAAGACAACAAGAAAGAGATCAAAAGAGAGAGTATTTAGCATCAAAATAGCACTAAATTGAAAACTCAACATTTGACGAGCATGGTGGGGCGAAGATCTTCTCAAAACTTGATCTTGAATATGGTTATCACCAGATATGATTGAAGGCAGGTGATAGCTTCAAAACCGTATTTCAGACATACTTTGGCCATTTCGAATGGCTGGTGATGCTTTTTGGGTTATCAAACGCGAACGCTATGAACTATATCTTACGAGATCACCTACGTAAGTTCATACTAGTATTTTTTGACGATATCCTCATCTACAATAAAGATGGAAAGGACCATTTGGATCATTTACATATGGTGTTTGATATTTTAAGGGACTGTCAGTATACAATCAACATTAGCAAGTGTGTTTTAGGAGCAACCCACGTTGAGTATCTAAGCCACTTCATATCTGGAGATAGAGTCTACACAGACCCACAAAAGATTAAATCAGTGGCAAACTGGCCTAGACCAGTGAATGTGAAGTAGGTGAGGAGTTTTTAGGGCTTGGCTAGGTACTACAGGCATTTTCCAAACACTTGGACGTCTGTTGAGGTTCCCCGCACTGACCTCCCTAAACTTCTGGTTTGTAACCCTCTACTCTTGAAAAGGAGCTTAAGCCAGTGTCTTATTCCCTGTTATGAAATCCTTAGAAGTGTGCTTTGTAATGATGATGAAGTAATCAAAACTTTCGAATGCGTAGCATGGATTTGGTCTAGTTGCAGCATGGAAAATTATGTATTTCCAAACTTAAAGCTTTTAAGAGAACTTAGAGTGCTTCAACGTCTTATCTCTTTATTGGTAACTAGTCATCCCGATGTAGCAATTAAAAAACATACAAATTTTGCTGAAGATGTGATGTTGGCTGAGGAAATGGGTTTTAATCTTGCTAAATCAAGCTTTGTGGTAATCGCCCAAGCATTCGTAAAAATAAAACAATTAGAGTAGGAATCAAAATTGGAAGCATATGAGAGATGGGGTTGGTATAGGGATATGTTATACTCTTAGCTTTAAAAAGGTCTTCAAATTGTAAGTTATTGTCAGAAAATAAGATAAAAAAGGTGATGGATTTCTTTTTGAATGAAATGGGTTTCTTAGCAATTGATATTGCTGGAATGCCAATTATTCTTTCTTACAGCTTGGAAAAGATGTAAACCAAAGATCCTAAGACTTGAAGGATTAAAATTGTAACCTTTATACCTAAGATCTTGACTATTATGTATTCACATAAACAAAAATCTAAACATTACAATTACTTATCTGGATCCATGCCTTTCTTTTCAAAATTTGTTTTCTTCTTCCTCTAAACTTCTTTCTTTACTATCTCCTTGATGGTTATGAGGAAAAAACAGTAATAGGCTCTTTTCTGAAAAAATAAGCGTCACTTTCTTTTAATTACTATTACTTTTAAATTTTAAATCAGAGTAAAGGGGTATTTTACCTTTTGACCTCTATAAAATTTTTAATTACTTAATAGCCTCTTAACTATTACAAGAAGGCCCCAATATATTAAAAACTTATCATTTAGGTCTTTCAATGTTATATAATGTGAATTTGATAATTAACATGATTAAACTTAATTACATGGGCCACATGTTAGAAAATAATCTAACATTCTTCCATTTGGCCCTTGTAATTACTTGATGGTTTAACAACTGTAATTGCGCTCCGTACATCAAATTCACTAACATTAATAGACTTATTTGAATTAGTTTTGATCGGATCATGGTGGTCACATATTATTCTGCAACATGATCCCTTTCATGTATCACAGAACATCCCTAACCCAACATCAACTTTAATTGAGGAAAACTATAAGCCTCAACATAACCTGTCATCTCATACAAATATATGTACATAGATACCAAAATGATAACAAGTATAATATACAGAAACATAACTATTAGTGAATTCATAGTATCACAAAACATAACAAGCACAATAAACACAGTACTATAATCAACACAGCAAGGCTTTCTCTATAATGCCATATGCTCTACATGCCTAAAAAATACTTTAGGCGGTAATCCCTTAGTCAACAGATCCATTATCATCAAATTAGTACTGATATGCTCAATAGACACTCTTCACTTGTGCACTTCCTCCTTAATCGGCAAATATTTCAACTCCATGTGTTTGGCACTTTTAAAGTATGTCATTCTTTGAGAAAAATATAGCTGCAGAATTATCACAATAAATTTTTAGCCGCTTAGATATATTGTTGACAATCCTAAGTCCCGAGATAAAGTTTCGCAACCATAATCCTTGACCAATGGCCTTAAAGCATGCCACGAATTTAGCCTCCATAGTAGAAGTAGCAATGACGGATTGCTTTACACTCTTCCATGACACTGCTTCTCTAGCTAATAGGAACAAGTAACTAAACGTAGACTTCCTGTGTCCACGTATCTAGCATAATTTGAATTTGAATATCTAACCACTTTCAGATGATCAGACCTCATGTACGTAAGGATGTGTTCTTTGGTACCTTGCAAAAACCTATGAACTTTCTTTGCAACCTTTTAGTGGTCTATACTGGGATTAATTTGGTATCTACCAAGCATACCAATAGCAAAGCTAATGTCTGGCTTAGTACAGGTCATGATATACATCAAGCTCCCAACATAAGGAATTGTTTCTATTTCCTTACATTCCAACTCATTTTTAGCACATTGCATTTGACTGAATTTATCTTTCTTCTGAATTAGAGCTATTCCTACAGAGCATTTGTCTATTCTGAATCTCTCTAAGACCTTACTGATATATTCTTTCTATGATAGACCTAAGAGTCCTTGTGACCGACCCGTCCCAGAAAATTTCTATCCCAATCATATATGACGCTTCACCCATATCCTTCATTTCAATTCTCTTAGAGAAAAACTTCTTTACATCATGTAACATGCCCAAGTCATTTGTAGCAAGTCATATATCATCAATATACAGAACTAGAACAACAATTTTACTCCAACTAACCTTCATATAGATACACCAATCACTGGTGTTCTATATAAAACCATAAAATGTGAAGGTATCATTGAACTTGAGAAACCATTGACAGGAGGCTCACTTTGGTCCATATATTGATTTCTTCAATTTACACACTAGATTTTCTTTTCCTACAGTAAAAAACCTTCAAGTTGGTCCATATAGACTTCCTCTTCTTAGTCCCTATTCAGAAAAAGCAGTCTTAACATCTATCTGGTAAAGCTCCCACCAAAGCCATAACAATCCTCAAGGAGTCTTTCTTTGAAACTAGAAAGAAAATCTCCTTGCAATCAATGTTATCTTTCTGGGTATAACCTTTAGCAACAAGTTTGGCCTTGAACTTTTCAACATTGCCATTTGAGTCACGTTTGGTCTTAAAGACCCATTTATAACTGACTTTTTTAGAATCTTTAAGCAATTTAACCAAGTCCCAAACTTTGTTATCATCTATTGATTTAAGTTCTTCTTTCATGGTATTAAATCACTTTTCAGCATTGCTACAGTCCATTGCTTGTTTAAATGAAACTGGATCCTCAGCAATGATTAAGTCACACTCATTCTCAAGATTTACAAAGTTAACAAGAATAACAGATCTCTTTTGCCGTACATATCGTCTTAATGCTACTTCTTGTCGAGGTTCTTATTGAGGTTCCCCTTAAGGCCTCTGTTGCGGTACATCAATTTCTTAATCAACAGTGATTAGTTCATTCTCTACAATCTGAACAAGTGAGTTTGGGACATTTACTAGTTTTTTCGGCACATTGTGAGGCTGTAATACAACGACAGGAATAACAACGTGAGAAGAAACCTTAGGTGTAGGTACTAAATCTCGAGTTTCTTGAATGTCCATCTTTCGTGGTTCCCCACTCCCACTAGTTTGACCATTCTCAATGAACTGAGCATTGCAAGAATCTACAATCCTTGTAGTATAGCTAAGACAATAAAACATATACCCCTTTGACTTTTTAGGATAGCTAATGAAAAAATCACTAACTGTCCTAGATTGTACACCCTTACTTTTGCATGACAACCCCAAACATGGAAATACCTCAAACTAGGTTTCCTGCCGATCCACAATTCATAAGGTATCTTAGGAATTGCCTTACTAGGAACCCGATTAAGCAGATACATAGCGGTTTTTAATGTGTGCATCCATAATGAGAGGGGTAAGAGTAATTACTCAACATACTCCTCATGTCCATTAAGGTGCAGTTCTATCTTTCAGCTACACCATTCTGTTGAGGTGTGCCAGGCATTGTGTATTGTGCACAAATACCCCTACTCTTAAGGAACCTTGCAAATGGACTTGGACATTGTCCACTTTCATTGAACCTATCATAAAACTCACTATTTCTATCTGACCTGACTACTTTCATTTTCTTATCTAACTGCCTTTCTACCTCATCAATGACCACTTTAAGGAAGTCCACATATTGAGATTTATCATGCAGTAAATAGATATAGCTATAACGTGAGACATTGTCTATAAAGGTGATAAAATACTTTTCACTGCCCAAGAAATGATGTCAAAAGAACCATAAATATTAGTATGTATAAGTTCAAAAAGTTGAGTGCTTCTTGTGGCTACTTTCTTTAATATATGTTTAGTTTGCTTTCCCTTAATGCAATCCATACATATATCAATGTCACTAAAATCCAATTGAGGTAGGATTTTATTTTTCACTAACCTCATTATACTTTTTTTGGATATGTGACCTAATCTTTGACGCCACAAGAAAGCAGAACTTTCATTTGGTGCACTACGTTTAATACCTACATAACTTTCAACATGAAATAGAGATTTAGCAAATTCATTATCAAAATTGAAACGGTAAAGTAAATCACATAAAGTATCAGATCTATAAAAGTACTTATTTTTATACAATGCAAATGTATCGTTACCAAACTTGAAATAAAATCCTAAAATTTTCAGTCTCCCTATTGAAACAAGATTCCTAGCAAAATTAGGTATATAGAGACACTTTTCAAGATCTAAATGACATCAAGTGCCTAAGATCAATTTGTAAGTCTCAATGCCTTCTATCCGTGACTTCATCCTGTTTCCTATGAACACGTATTATTTAGTTCCTTTTATGGGCTAGATCAAACCGAATCTTTGTAAAACATGAGATACATGAATAGTAGCACCATAATCTAACCACTAGTTATTAAGAACCTCTATAAGGTTTGATTCAAAGCATACAGAAATATAATGCATACCTTTCTTTTCAAATTAGGTCTTTCTCTTAGGATAATCTTTCTTTAAGTGTCCTATCTTGTTGCAAAAGAAACACTTAATTTTTTTCTTGATTAGTCCTCAACAACTTTCATTAAGGCCTTGTCCTTCATTTTGTCATTTTTGTCCTTTTTCCCTAGCTTGAACTTGCTGCTGCTAACACCATCATGGACAGTGACGTGGATGGAGTGATCCTTCATTTTCTTTAATCTCCCTTCCGTCTGCATTAACATAGCCTTCAATTCCTTTGAGTTCCATTTATATTTGAGAGCATTGTAATTGATCTCAAATTGGATAAATTTAGTAAGTATGGAGTTAATGATGAATTGAACTAGAAACTGATCACTCACTTCCATCCCCACAGTCTTCATCTTTGTTACTAGATTGGACATATAGGTCACATGATCATGAATGGTTTGTGAACAGTTAAACTTCTTTGTAGTCAGCTCACTCATCAGGCTTTCTATAATTGACTTATTTGTCAAGTCTAACTCAGAATACTCCTTCACCTTTTCCATGAATTCCTTAGCATCATCTGTCTTCAGCATTGATAGCTTCACATTTTTAGTATGGTCATCCTCATGAGGTACAAGCTCAGTTTATTTGAATGCTCCCATAGTTCATAGAGTGCAATATCATCATCTGAACTTTCCTCAGTAATGGCTGCAGGCTTTTCCTTACTACCCATGGCTCCATCAATATTCCAAAGGCCAAGATGAAACTTGATATGTTTGGACCATTTACCATAGTTCAGCCCTTTGAACTTCACAATGTTGCTCACCGATCTCGAGAGACTAGCTGCATAACAAACATACATACTTACTCATTAATGCTTTGAGTTAAATTTAAAAGATTCAGAAATTTCACATATAACTTTAAGCATGCATTTAAGTACTCCTTTGGGCAATACTCAAATGCATAAACACAAAAATGATGCCGGACAAAGTACTCTTTAATGGATAATCACAATATATATCAGTTAACTAAGTGTGTCATCTTTGGATATACTCACTAAATAACTTAAGTATCATGGATCATCCCTTTAAAGTTATAAATTACATGTAATGGTCCACCTTTAGGCGACCTCATAGTCACAAAACTTATAACTTCAATTGTTCAAAACAAAACAGTCATGTCATTTCATTCATAACATCTAGAAAATATAAACAACTAAAAACACACTTATAATAAATGTCTAAATTTCAATTTAACTGCATCACATTGGTGATTAACTAGCTTCCATCATGTAGACAATTTACGAAGTGCAAAACAACTTTCATAGTGAATAGACACATACATTCACACTCACATGTTCTGGCACCTTACATGAAATTAAACATTTTATATGCACTCACTATGATGCCCCTTACGCAAAGTAGATCGAGGTCAAGGGCGCAGCTCTTTTGCGAGGGCTCGAGGATGGAGCCCTTGACAGGTAAACAAAATTCACAAATTCTTAATACATGGAAATTATAAGAATACATTACATTACATCGAAAATAAAGTATGTGATTTCTAGAAATAGTTATTTCACGCAGAACTAGCATTATGCAGAAACAGTATGTAATTTCCAAAAATTCATAAATTTTTAATACATTATGTGGAATACACTACGTTACGTAAAACCAGTATCATACGATTTCCAGAAATAGTGCAGAAACACAAGAACATCATCATGCGATTTGCAAAAATGCAAAAATAGTCATGCAATTTGCAGAAATGCAAAAACAATAATGCGATTTGCATCAAGTGCATACAGTAAATGATTTTGACAAAAAACGCACAAATCGCAGAAAAAAACATAAACATAGATTCATGAATTTCTGTGTTTTCTAAGAAATAGATTTTTAATGGTGAATCATGAAGGTCTAACTTGCCTCTAATACCAAATGTAAACCAAAAATCCTAAAATTTGATGGATTAAAATCATAGCCTTTATACCTAGGATCTTGACTTTCATGTATTCACACAAACAAAAATCTAAACATTACAATTACTTACCTGAATCCATGCATTTCTTTTCAAAATTCGTTTTCTTCTTCCTCTAAATTTCTCTCTTTACTGTCTCCTTGATGGTTAGGAGGGAAAAATAGAAACTGACTCTTTTCTGAAAAAATAAGCGTCACTTTCTTTTAATTACTGTTACTTTTAAATTTGAAATCAGAGTAAAGGGGTATTTTACCTTTTGACCCCCATAAAAACTTTTAATTACTTAACAACCTCTCAACCATCACAAGAAGGCTCCAATATATTAAAAACTTATCATTTAGGTCTTCAATGTTATATAATTAGAATTTAATAATTAACGTCATTAAACTTAATTATATGAGCCACATATTAGAAAATAATCCAACAGAAGAGGATTAACCCTAGATGCTTGGTCCTTCAAACTTTAAGATCTAAGGGCTTGGTGAAGAAAGATTTGCATCCTTCCTCTTTCCTTTTAATAAGTGACAAGAAATTTGTAGATTTATAAGTGGCTAGATTTCAGGACCTTGATCATGTAAAGATGTGACCTTCCAATGTTACTCAGATTTAGTAGGTTTTTGCAGGCTATGTCTATATCTTTTTCTCTGTCAGTTTCATTAGGAACTCTTCACTGAACATGATCTTCATTACTCTATGAGTCATGATCTTTTGATTTGGTTCTCCTAACATATATTTAAAACTGAGACCAAGTGAGGTGAATGGGACTTTTTAATACTAATGAAGTACATTTTTATACATCTTTGAATTGTTATATAGTTTTTTTAGCTACTAATATATATTCTACAATTTAGAAACCAAAGTATAATTTCTACTCTAGAACATTATTTAAGGTATTATTTTAGTTAAATGGTTTTCCTGGTTGTTTGATTATTGGTTATGCTATTTATATGATGTTGAATTTGGTTTTCTCTGTTTTTTGGAATAAGTTCAATATCATTTCATTTGTTAATTAATGGTGGGGGTTATACTTATTGGTTTATGGTGAAATGATATGTTCTATTTGATATCATGCCAATTAAATCTAAGTTTATGTGTTATTCCGTTTCTGAGATCTCTCTACCTTTGAAGCTAAATTTGACTACTTGATGGTATGGTTCAGTTTTTTTATTCTTACAGTTCATTATGATGAATTTCTATCTAAACCTGTTTGCTAGGATTGGTGTGTGTAATTGCTCATTAACAATTTGATAGATTCCAGATTATAGAAAAGACATAAAATGGTAATGAAAGGTTATGAATGTATTATTTATGATTCTAGCAAAATAAGTGCAACACAGTAATGGTAGCAAACACCAAGAATATGATTCTTCCTAGGGCAAAAGCTCCTCAAAACCCTATAGAGCTCTACCAAGAAAGTATTACTAATTTCCTAGCACTATCTGACCCACCACTCAACACAAATACTGACCTCCTCCTTAACTACCTTCTAGGTTAGTACACTCTCTCTCCCTTCCACACCTTGGGCCCAACACTTTGTTCGCCTCCTCATGTTCATTACTATTAAGGTTCCTATCAATATTTCCCCCCTAAAAAATTGGCCTTGTCCTTAAGGTTGAATTTAGGAAACTGACTACAAAGAGTGAATTCCTCCTCCTATGTAGCTTCTTCCTCGGCCAACCTTTGCCATTGAACCAAGTGTTCCACAATTTATTGTCCATCAAGTCATTTAATCAAAAAAGCTAAAATCTTAATTGGCTTCATATTATCTTCCACTTATAACTTTATCGGCAGTGTAGCCTCCACTGGATAACCACTCACAATTTCTTCAAAAGAGAAACATGAAAGACAAGGTGAACCTTGGACATTGATGGAAGTTGCAATTTGTAAGCAACCACTCCAACACAATCCAAGACTTTAAAAGGGCCATAAAAGCATGGAGACAGTTTAGAATAAATGCATGGGGTCACCAATGCTTGATAGTATAGTCTCAGTTTGAGAAAGACATAATCCCCAACCTACAATTTCTTGTATTGTCTTCCTCTATTGGCATACTTATAGATCAGCTGTTGTGCCTTTGTGAGATTACATTCTAATTATCATAAAGCCTTATCTCAGTCCAGTAACTCCCTTGCCACAGCCTCTATGTTAGTCTCACCCAACATAAAACAAGTTACAGTAGGAGCTTTCCTACCATAAACTACTTCAAAAGGCATGGTGCCAATTGAACTATGAAATGTGGAATTATACCAAAACTCTGCCCAAGGCATGGAAAAGACCAACTTTTAGGTTGTTTTAATGCAAAATAGCACAAATAAGACTCCAAGCAACAATTGACAACCTCTGTTTGGCCATCTTATTCATGATGGTAGGCTGAACTCAATTTAAGAATGGTGCCACATAATTTAAACAACTCCCTCCAAAAAATGCTAATAAAATACGAGGTGTCTATTACTAAGAATAGAGTTAGGAACATCGTGCAAATGAATCACCTCTCTAAAAAATAGTGCAGTAACACTTTTTGCAATGACAGGGTGCTTTAATAGGAAGAAATGGGCATACTTAGAGAGACGGTCCACCACCACAAACACAGCTTCATATCCCTTAGATTTGGGTAATCCTGTAATGAAATCAATGGAGATATCTTCCCAAATTTGTTTTGGAATGGGAATAGGTTAAAGGAAACCATAGGGGGTTGTAGCAGAATATTTATTCTTTTGACAAGTGTCACATGACTTGACAAAATCCTGCACTGATTTCTTCATCCCAATCTAGTATAAATTACTTGACAAGTTTTGGTAGGTACCAAAAAAACCCGGGTGACCACCAGAAGGAAAGGTGTGAAATTCATGGAGGATTGTAGGAATAAATGCTAACCTTGCAGACTATACCAGCCTATTTTTGTAGAGCAGTACTCCTTTATGCAAGGAAAATCCATCTAGAATTTTCCTTTATTGTTGAATATCTTCCCTTATCTTTTGAAGCTCGGTATCACTTGAAATTTTTTACCGTAATTCTTCACTATGTAGCCAAAAAGAAGATGAAACTAGCGTTGCACATTCTCCCACTTCTTCATACAACCGAGAAAAAGAGTCAGCATCCTTAATTTCGAGACTTGGTTTGTATATTACCTCAAATTTAAACCCATCAATTTTGCTACCTACTTCTACTAATCATGAGTGAGTATATGTTGCTGTAATAGGTGCTTGAGACTTTTTTTATTAGAATATACAACAAACTTGTTCCCCATTAAATAATGACACTAATGTTGTATTGCAAGTGCTATAGCCATCAACTCATTTTCATAGATCGACTTTGCAAGGTTACTAGGAGACAATTCCTTGTTGTAGAAAGCCATCAGTCTCTTAGATTGCATAAGGACAGCACCCAATCCTTGCCCTGACACATCACACTCAACTTCTAACATCTATGAGAAATCCAACAAGGCAAGAACTAGCGATGTAGTAATCGCCCTTTTTAACTCCTCAAAAGCTATCGATGCTGCTTCATTCCAAACAAACCTTTCTTTTTTAGTAAGGTCAATGATCAATTTTGCTATTTTACCATAGCCATGAATGAACTTCTAGTAATAAGTGGTGAGACCTAAGAATCCCCGTACCCCCTTGACATTGTGAGGAATCAGCCAATTTTGCACACTAATCACCTTATTGGGGTCTACGGATACCCCTTCTCTTGAAATCACATGACTAAGGCACTCTAATTGTGTCTTGCTAAAACTACATTTTGTCCTATTGACCATGAATTAAGTGGATGTCAAAATCTCCATCACTTGCACCAAATGCACCAAATGAGTCCTCCAATGACTACTATAGATGGTCGTTAGAAAATACAAGGACGAACTTGCAAAGATAAGGACAAAAAATATGATTTATAGCAGCCTAAAAAGTAGCTGAGGTGTTCGTTAGCCCAAACGGCATGACCAAATACTCGTAGTGGCCCTCATACTTCCAAAAAGCTATCTTCTGAATATCTTTCTCCCTCATGTGTATCTGGTGATAACCCGACTTTAGGTCGAACTTCAAAAAGTATCTTGCCCCATACAATTCGTCGAACAACTCATCCACTATCGAAATTGGAAACTTATCTTGCACAATAGCATTGTTTAAAGCTCTATAGCCCACACAAATTCGCCATATGTTATCATTCTTTTCCACCAAAATTATAGGACTTGAGAAATGGCTTGAGCTATGACGAATAATGCGCTTCTTGAGCATTTCATTAACTTGCCTCTCTATCTACAACTTATGATGATGTAGGCAACAATATGGGCGGACACTAATTGGAGCGGTTCTTTTTTGCGGCACTGTCGACTGAGTGATACCACGGTGTTGAGGTAACCTTGATACCTCTTGAAAAGCTTCTAGGAATTTCTCTAATAAAAATGATAACTCATGTTCTTGTTTCTGATTTAATTTTTCCCCTTGTCTTGTCATAGAGGATATTTCAGTGTTCCATAACCTACCTTTCCACCTTTATAAAAGTCTATGTCTTCATTTCACTCATAGAGAGAGCTTGAAAGTCACTAAAATTGTGCTTACCAGCTCCATTGCTTATGCCTTGCAGTAGTACCGGTCTATTCTGAAATAAAAATGACATTGTCTTTTCCTAGTAATCCATGGTAATTTTTCCCAATGACCTCAACCAAGCCATTCTTAGAATAATATCAATTCCACCAATATCTAATACAAATGCCTTGACCACTATTGTCAATTCTCCAATATGCAAAGGCACGCTTGAACATTTTACTAAAGTGAAAACATAATGGCCATCTCTGAGCTTCACTAGAATTTTTTGAGAGTAATCCACCTTTAAGTCCAGAGATAAAACAACATAGGGTACAACAAAATTATGAGTTGCCTCGCTATCCACCATGACTAGAATAGGTGCTTCATTAATGGTAGCCTCAAAGTGCAGTGTCCTACATTTCTGAAACTTCTCAATGGAAAAACCCAATAACTTGATGGTACAACATTCCACTCCTTCCTCTTCGACCTTTTATTCCACCTCTAAAATATTCATTTCCGTTTTGCCTGTGCCCTCATAGTCCTCTGCTCTTTCACCTAAGATCAGAAGATTCAACGACTTAGCAACACACTGGTAGAGGGGATAGTAGCGCTCGCCACATTAAAAATAGAGAGCACGAGTTTTCTGGTCCATCAGCTCTCTGTACGAGAGATAACGTACTCCCTGAGTCTTCTCTGTGATAGTCGCATGTCCTGTGGTTCCTCATGTTGAAGTCTCATTAGAGAGACTTGTTTGAGAAGTGTTGGACCCCACTGAGCCCAAGCTTCGAGTCATTCCATTACCTGTTTAAGCAGTTAGGCTGTGCTTTTGAGCCACAAAGGCCTAAGCCGAGTTCGACTTGTCTAAAGGGCTCCAAGGCTCAAATACTCTGTGGGTACCCAACCCGATTGACTTGCCCATGTCTAAGATGCATTGCATCCAGAAGAAGATGACAAACTCCATCGTCTCGTTCCCTGGTTGTTGAGCTATTTTTTTCTAGTCAGTTTAGCCTCAATATCATAGGTTAACTGCCTGACTTGCCAATTGGTTGAGGGTCAATGTCTATAAACCTTCAACTAAATTTTTGGCTTTAACCCACCTATGAAATAGCTAATAAATTACTGCTTGGACAACTTTGGCACCTACGACAAGACAAATTAAAATGTCTTGATATAATCCTCAATTAAACCTACTTGATGAAGCACCTTTAAAGCTTTGAAAAGGTTGTTGAACCAGGTTCCATTATAATGCAACATCAACGCTTGTTTCAGTGCCTTCCATGATAGTTTCTCTTCAGATTCACATCACAAATTGAACCAATGTATTGTACTCCCCTCTATACACAGTCGCTCTAGCTTAATTTTCAAGGTGTCATCGGTATCATGCACCTCAAAATAGGTTTCTATTCGTGATATCCATCCCATTAGGTCCATACCAGAAAAAGCATGGAGCTCTACTATTTCACAAAGAGCTTGAACTTGTCCATACTTTTTTTAACTGGGTCCAATGATGGTCTCACTAAAAATCCAAAAGGCCTTTCAGTAGCTAAAGATGAAATGTTGTAAGGTGACCCTTTAGGTTGTTCATCATACACATTTTTCCTCCAATTTTTCTGATTTCCCTTAACATATTTTGTTGCATTGCTTGCTGCTCCTATTGCTACTATTTTTACATCTCTAAAAGAGCAGCCTTGAAGGATGATTGAAGTTCTCCAATCGATGTCTCAAGTCGTGCTTCCATAGTAGCCAGATTGCCTTTAACTAAATCTATCCTATCAGCTACTTTGGGCGGCATTGCTTTGAATCCGGTAAGGCAGACTAATTTATAGATTCTAGATTATAGAAAAGACATAAAACAGTAATGAAAGGTTCTGAATGTATTATTTATGATCCTAGCAAAATAAGTGCAACACAATAATGGTAGCAAACACCAAGAAAATGATTCTCCCTAAAGCAAAAGCCCCTCAAAGCCCTACAAAGCTTTGCCAAGAAAAGCATTACTAACTTCCTACCACTATCTATCCCAACACTCAACACAAATATTGACCTCCTCCCTAACTACCTTCTAGGTTAGCACACACTCTCTCCCCTCTTATAGTCTTTTTCTCAATCCCATGTTTCCCCTTCCTAAAGTAAACCTTCCACACCTTGGGCCTCATGTTTAGGCCCAACACTTTGATTCCCTCCTCATTCTCATTACTATTAAGGTTCCTATCACAATTTAGTTTCGCTTGGTGAAAAATTGAATCTTTTTTACTAATATAGCTTGGGTCCTTTGTATGACAAAAAGTCTAATGGAAACTCTTGACATTTTTTAATTTGTTTTGAACAAGTTGTGCTGAAGGATTATGTGGACACTAGTAGCAAAATATATAGATTATGTTGACTTTTTTTTTAAACTACGATAGCATTCGGCTATTTAGTAAAAGAGAAAAAGTAAAATCTAAATGAATAAATAAATACAAATTTTGAGGGTGAAGGAGTTCTTGAAAGAAAAAAGAGATACTAAAAAATTGTTTAAATTACTCTCTTAAAAAACACGAAATTCATTTTTTAAAATAAAAAAATTGAGATATTTTAAGTAAAATGCTTCATTTTTTTTTCATTTCCTTCCTTATTCTTTTTCGCTTATTGTATTCCAAACATATCCTAACTCAAGTTATTTATATAATTATAAAGGGAATTACACATTACTCTTTTAAGCTATAACATAATTTTTTTATTTTCAATTATTGAAATTTAAAATATAAAATTTTATTCCCTTCAACATTCAATAAAAAATAAAATCATTATATTTTAGTTAAAAATTTATTCTTAAAAACTATAGAAAAAAATACAAATTGGATATTATGAAATGGAGAAAAAGGAACCGGAAAATAGAGACATAGGGCATTAAGAATATATAATATTATCATAGGCCACTTACAATATACTATTTCATATTATTTGAGCTACAAGTTCAGTATTATATCATTTAATTTTTTAAAAATATATATATGTATATATATACGCACACATTTTGTAATAATTTTGGAAGTAAAGTATTATATTTTAGAGTTAGGAAATTTAAATTATAAGTAATTGAGTAGACTAGAATTTGAGAAAGTCATATAATTTCTCTAAAATTATACTGACTACTATATATATATATATATATATATATATATATTGAAAAGAAAATGCACATATATAGAGTTGATTAAGTGGGTGTTTGTTTCTGCGTTTATGGAGAGTTAACATGCATTCATGGTCTGAAAATAAATTCTTCAGCAAAGTTGTACTGTTTGGTTCCATGTTCACGCCAATTTCTAGAATCGATTATTACCTCAAAATCAATTTTGCCCAAAAGTGGAACCATGTAAGTTTCAGAGAGAATCGATTTTCCCAAATCATCTGCAACCATTATTTCTAGAGTTATCCTCCCCATCATGAGAAACAGCGAAGATAGAAAGATTCGAGAAAGCAGAAGGAAGGACGAGAGACTAGAATAGAGAGACGAAGAGTTCGAAAGCACAAGAAGCATACCTACAATGATGAGCTTGAATAGAGCAAGCACAACTATGGATCGATGGATGACTATAAAAAACAGATCAATGCAGATGAATCTATGTAGTTTGTTTCGTTTGGGTCGAGCTAGGTCAACTAATCACGTTAGCATTTGTTTGAGAAGGCTGTTATGCCGAGCAATGTGAGGAAGCTAAATTGGCTTGTGATACCGAAGCAGCATGCGGAGAAGTAATTCACCTAGATCTTGACAGCGATGCGGAGAACCTGTTGCTTTATTCTATTTCATCTTCCTCTATTCAACTTCGAGTTTGGCTTTAAGAGGATGAAGAAATGGAAAATTGATATGGACATGTGGCTTTAAGAATCGAGAGGATGAAGAAATGAAAAAGTGAGCTTTGATGTTAATTTGAGTAGATGTGGCTTTAATTTGAGTGGACGTGGTGGCTTGTTCAAATTATAACTTGTATTTAATTTTTTATTTTTTATTTATGTTAACACACTACTTGTTGTTAATTTTTATTTTATTTTATGATATTGAGACATCCAAATTTAATTTTTGTTTTTATTCTTGTAGAATTGTACATAATTTTAATCTAATATTTACTTGTATTATTTTTTATGTGAGTTTATTGATCTTATTTTACTTAACTCCAAAAGTAATTTTTAAATAATTATTAAAAAATAATTAAATCAAATTTGGAAATAAAATAAATAAATTCATTTCATTACAATAGTCATATATCAAATATTAGTACCAATAGTTAAATCAAATAAAATAATATAATATTCATAATCATTTCTGGTAATTAAACATTCAAAAGTGCTTCTGCTAATCAATATCTAAACAAAATTCATTTTATTAAATCACTTTTCTGATAACAGTTTCCAAACATAAATCACGTTTATGCAAAATCAATTCTGAAAATCAATTCTGCTCAAACTTAAGTTTATTTAACGAGTTTCCAAACACCTCATAAATTTCTGTAACGAAAATTTAGCTTTTCGATATTTTGTACTTTTAATATTTCAAAATGAAATCTTAATTTTAATGATTTTAGCCACATGTCTCTCGATATTAAAAAAATATATTATTTTTCGTGTTACTTATAATTTTTTTTGGACAAAATGGAAATAATTTCCATTAAAATAGCACCAAGTTAGGATTACATAACATTTTTCAAAACTTAAAGATCAACAATTACATCACAAGCCTAAACTTATAGGAAAAAAGATGTATGATTTAGGGCAACATACCCTAAACACAATACCAAAACTAAAAGACTACACAGAGGCAACGCATCCCTAAACTCTATATCAAAGTTGGTCTAAATAGAGGCAACACACCGCTAAGCCCTATATTAGAGCTGAACTTCTAGTTTAAGCCTTCCAAAACTAAAATCCCTCCTCAAGCACGTGAATGTGGGCCCACATTGCTTTTGGGTTCTGCCACAAAACCAAGCAAGATCTTCACACTTCATTCTTGATTTGTTGGCAATGGTGGCTAGAGTTACTATAGCGAGTCCGTTGTCTCCCTCCGATTCAACAACATCATAGATGACGAATATCAGATTACGCATTTTACTTCACATGGTTTTTCTCTGCAATGCTATTTCTCTCTTTTCCAACTCACAAGTGGACACCAGGTCGCCAAAAACCCAATAAAGTCTGCTTAGGCAGGCATAAAGGTTTTCGGCTATGATCTTCATGCACTCACAACTTCCTCCACCATTGCTTCCACTATCGGTCTTTACTGCCAGATGATATGTAGGAGAGGGGCCAGATCATAAGTAGAAGAAGCAACCTCCATTGGCGAACGCCTCACCAACCTCATTGGCGGGCATCGTCTTCGATCCAGCAGGCAGGGCCATGCTTACAAGAGAAAGAGATAGAGAGAGAGAATAGGGGTTTCATATGTGAATCTTCTTCCTCTCTTGCTTACAAAGTAAATGGCAGTGTATGGGGAAGTTTTGGCAATTAAAGAGGAAAGATTTGAAAATTTTGGAAAAAAAAATTCCAAAGGAAAGAGAAAAACTTCTATAAAAAAAAGGAAAAACTCTTTCACAGAGGAAAGGTGGGAAGAAAAAGATAGGGGAGGCAACCCTCACCAACTATAGCACCAATGGAATAACCTTAGTAGAGAGCATCTTGGGGACACAGAGAATTATTCCCTTTCTCTTGTGTTACTTATAAATGAAATAATAAAAATTTAATTAAAAGTATTTTCCATAGGGCCTATAGCCCATAATTGTCCAAAAGACAAATAACTAAGTTCCCTGCAATGAGTAGGGATGGCAACGAGGTGGATCGGGTCTGGTTTTTCACTACCTGTCCCTTCCCCACACACTTATATTTTGCCCTATCCCTGGCCCGTTGCCCCACGAGTTTTTTTATTTTTTGCCCCACCCCTGAACCCGCAGGTAATTTTAATACCCGTTCCCACCCCGCCCCGCCCCTCCCCAAATGAAATTAGGTTAACATAGAAGTTTAGACAAACACAGGTTAGTTAACAAAACATATCGTAGATACCCTAACAAACCTGTTAGATTGTTCCAAACAAATAAAGCCATCAAAGTTCCATAAAATTTAGGCATAACAGCTCAAAACATAATAGGCAACGAATAGATCACAAACATATAGTTTGTTTTAAATGCGGGAGGTATGGCCATATATCAAAATACTGTCAACTTAAGAAAAAGATTAACTTGTTAGAAATAGATGATAAGTATAATCAAAGTTTAATGAGTTTTTTATTAGAAGATCAAAACTCTGAGTCAGAATATGATACAGATAATGGTAGTGATCAAAATGAAATTTATCAAATAAATCATCAAGATAGTTCATTAGACAATTTAGAATCTGAAGACAAAAGTCATTCGGAAGGGATAGGAATTTATAGTTGTAAAGAATGTTCAAAAAATCGTTGTTCAAAAACCATAAATGTTATAAATCGAGACAAGATTCAAACCTTAGTAGAAATAATAGACAAAATAGATAATGAAGAAATTAGAAAAGAATATTTGTTAAAAATAAAAGACATAATGGATTCAGAAGAACCCAACCGAAACCATAAGTTAAACCCTACAATATTTAAGAAATAATACATAGACTTCAAAACAACTCAGCTGAAGAAAAAATTACAATAAAAGAATTAAAAGAAGAGATCAAAATAATTAAAGAAGAAATTCAAATGTTAAAACAGAAAGATGTAGATTTATCCTTAGATATTTTAAGCATAATGGCTAAGAAAGACATTAAGCAAGACAATGATCAAGATGAAACTATAGAAAGTAGTTCAAAGCCTAGTGATCATTACTTAAATATAATCTCTAGAATCCAAGTTCAAAAATAGTACTGTCAAGTAACTTTAACGATCAATAAAGAATATAGTTTAAAAACAATAGCTCTAATGGACTTAGCAGCTGATTTAAATTGCGTTCAAGAAGATTTAATTCCTACTCAATATTATGAAAAAACCACAGAAAGCCTTAGTGGCGCAGGAGGGAACCAACTGCCCATTATGTACAAAGCTAAGTTATGTAATCAAGGCATCTGTTTCAATACAACTTTTGTTCTAGTCAGAAATTTAAATGAACCAATGATTTTAGGAACACCCTTTCTAACTTTAATCTCCCCCTTCAAGGTTTCAGAATTAGGAATTCCAACCGAGGTTTCAGGAAAACAAATTTGTTTTGAATTTTTAAATCCATCAAAAACAAAAGACGTTAATTTTCTCAAATCATTAGCTGTTTCAAAACTAAATTTAATAACTAGAAAACAAAACCAGATCAAAATGTTAAACAAAGAAATTCATTTCAAAAAGATAGAGGAACAGGTAGAAAAACCGCAGGTTAAGAATAGAATAACTCTTGTTCAACAAAAATTTGAAAAAGACTTATGTTTAGAACATCTAAATGCGTTTTGGAATAGCAAAAAACACATAGTTTCATTACCCTATGAACCCAACTTTATAGAAGATAAGATTCCTACAAAAGCTAGGCCAATCCAGATAAATAAAGAAACCTTAGAATATTGCAAAAAAGAAATTCAAGACTTGTTAAATAAAAAGTTAATTAGGACTAGCGAATCCCCTTGGAGCTGCTCAACTTTTTATGTTCAAAACCAAGCCGAAATAGAACGAGAAGCTCCTAGAATGGTCATTGATTATAAGTCACTCAACAAAGTGTTAAGATAAATTAGGTATCTAATCCTCGATAGAAGAGATTTAATATCTAGAGTTCAACAATCTTCTTTCTTTTCAAAATTTGATATGAAATCAGGATACTACCAAATTCAAATAGCCGAACCTGATAAGTACAAAATAGCATTTACAGTCCCTTTAGATCATTATGAATGGAATGTTATGTCATTTGGTCTAAAAAATGCCCCTTCAGAATTTCAAAACATAATGAATGAAATTTTCAATCCTTTCACCCAGTTTACCATAGTTTATATAGATGATGTTCTAGTATTTTTTAGATCACTAAAACAACACTTTAGACACATTGATCAATTTTATGAAATTGTTAAGAAAAATTCATGAGCGTGTATTTAACTATTTATAGATGCAACTGCTTTTCTTCTTCTTCTTTTTTTATTTTCGTATCAAACAATTTCACATTTCTAGCTTTATCTTACCTATATATATATATATATATATACACACATTCAGGGCGAGTTCAGGGCGGGGAGGACACTTTCCCGTCCTCGCCCCGAACCCGTAGTTATATATTCAAAGAATCTCCGAACTCGCCCCGTTCTCCAATCAACTGTTGAATAACCTGATTCAAATAGGACGGAACTGATTGGGTTAGCTGGTTTTAGGTGGGTATTGCCATCTCTAGCAATGAATGACAAACAAAATGCCTGCAATGCTTAAAAAGAAAAAAATAAATAAATAAAGAGAGAGAGGGAGAGAGAGAGAGGGAGAGAGATTGCACTCCGAAAAACAAACACAAGCTCGCTTTTCAGACTCCCTATCCCGCTCGCGCGCGGATTTGCTGCTGTGCAAAATGGTCTTTTTGCTGCTTTTCACTTTCAGCAACGGTTTTTACCGTTGCTGAAAGTTTTGCCAACAAAAAAATTTGCTACCATAACTTTTAGCAACGGTAAAAACCGTTGCTAAAAGTGAAAAGCAGCCAAAAGCACCCTTTTGCACAGCAGCAAATCCGGACTCATCCCGCTCTGCGTCACAGTCGCAGAGTAGTTCTCTTCCTTCTCTGATACGATGTTGTCTTGGTCTGTATTCTTGCTTCGTTGCTTATATCAGATTCAGAATTGAACGCAGAGCGCTTCCGAGAAGGATTATGTAGCCAAGCGACCTGTGCTTGGGCTAATTAGGGCTTACAAGGTGAGTTAAGCATGCATAACTTTCTCCTTACAAGATTCATTGCTTCAAACTCGTATAGAAGAAACACAAAACTGTGTTTACTCCAAAGGAATGCTTTCTTTATTATTAGTTCATTCACATCTAAATCAAATGCCCAATCGCAAGATCCATTCACGGTGTCCTATCTCATAAACTCATGTGGACTTTCTCGCAAAATAGCCGTTCAAGCATCCAAAAATCTTCGGTTGAAAAATTCTGATATAGCAGACTCGGTTCTTAATCTGCTGAAGAACTATGGGTTTTCTGAGTCTCAATTATCAAAAATTGTGAAGCGTCTCCCAAGACTTCTATTATCAAATCCTGAGAAAACCCTTTTGCCCAAACTCAAGTTCTTGCAGTCAACAGGTGTTTCTAGTACTGATCTCCCGGAAGTCCTCATTTGTAACCCAATATTCTTGACTAGGAGCATAAGCCAGTGTCTTCTTCACCGTTATGAAATGCTTAGGTGTGTACTTTCTAACGATGATGAAGTAACCAAAACTTTGAAATGCTCAGCATGGTGTTGGTCTATTTGCGGCCTCGGAAATGATGTAATTCCAAACACAAAGCTTTTGAGAGAACTTGGAGTGCCTCAACGTTTTATCTCTTTATTGATAACTAGTTTTCCCGATGTAGCAATTAAAAAACGTACAAAGTTTGCTGAAGCTGTGAAGTTGACTAAGGAAATGGGTTTTGATCCTGCTAAATCAAGCTTTGTGATAGCCGTCCAAGTGTTCGCAAAACTAAAACAATCAGAGTGGGAATCAAAATTGGAAGCATATGATAGATGGGGTTGGTCTAGGGATGTCACACTCTCAGCTTTCAAAAAGTTTCCAAATTGTATGTTATTGTCAGAAAAGAAGATCGGAAAAATGATGGATTTTCTTGTGAATAAAATGGGTCTCTCAGCAGTTGATATTGCTGGAATGCCAATTATTCTTACTTTCAGCTTGGAGAAAAGGATTATCCCTAGATGCTCGGTCCTTCAAACTTTGAGATCTAAGGGCTTGGTGAAGAAAGATTTGCGTCCTTCCTCTTTCCTTATTATAAGTAAGAAGCAATTTGTAGATTCATATGTGTCTAGATTTCAGGACGCTGATCTTGCACAGATGAGACCTTCAAATGTTATTCAGATTTAGTAGGTTTTTTGCAGGCTAGGTCTATATCGTTTTCTCTGTCAGTTTCATTAGGAACTCTTGACTGAACATGTTCATTCTTCTATGATAGTCTTTTAATTTGATTCTCCTACCATATATTTAAAACCGAGACCAGGTGAGGTAAATGGGACTTTTTAATCAGAAGACTGATGAAGTATACTCTTATGCATCTCTGAATTGTTATATAGTTTGTTTAGCTACTGATATACATTCTACAATTTAGAAACCAAAGTGTAATTTCTACTCTAGAACATCATTTATTTCTTCCTAGGAAGGTACTATGGAGGGGCCAATTTTCATCTCATCTAACATACATTAGGTTTGGAAAAGAAGGGTGAAAAGGAAAAAGAATCAGTAGAAGGGGCAGAGATTCATGGCCTTAACGTGAACATAGGAAGAAAAGCTTCATTCTCTATTATTCTCAGTTCATTGGTTCTCCAAAGCAGAAGGAAAAAATTATTCTTCAGCCGCTCAGGCGCAAAATGCCTCACTTCCTTCTATTATTCTCAGTTCAGTGGATGTTTGATTATCGGTTATGTTGTCTATATGATGTTGCATTCGGTTTTCTCTGCTTTGAAATGAGTTCAATCCCATTTCATTTGACAATTGGGGGAGGGTGATTGTGCTTATCGGTTTATAATGAAATAATGTGGTTCTGTTTGATGGCATGGCAGTTAAATCTCCGAGTTTATGTGTTACTTTGTTTCATAAATCCTTCTACGTATGAATTTGATGGTATGGTATAGTTTTGAATTCTTACACTTTATTATGGTGAATTTCTCTCAACCTGCTTGATTGGTGTGTTTTATTGCTCATTTATAATTTAGTTTTACTTGGGGAGAAACTGAATCTATTTTACTAACTTGGATCCTTTGTATGACAAAAAATTTTATGGGAATTCTTGAGTCATGACAATGTTGCATTTGTCTTTGAACAGGTTGTGTTGAAGGATTATGTGGACACTAGAAGCAAAATATAGATATTGATGTTTATTTTTTTTTTCGGGGGTTAAAATACATTTTTGGCCTTTATAGTTTCACTTATTTTTGAATTTGGCCTCTACACTTTCAATGCTTAAAATTTGATCCCTGTAATTTTAAAACTTAGGGAAAATGGTCCTTACCATCAAGAACCATTAGTCAAAGCAAATGTAGTGCTGAATAGGAAATCCAAGTTAGTATATGAATCCCTGTCATCAGTCACGTCATATCCAGCTAGTGCCACATCATATCCAAGCTTTAGTCTTTTTTTTTTTATAATATTATACTTTCGAATATCAAAACAATTATTTTCTTAAATAAAATAAATGAAATTACAAAAAATATTTATTTTCTACATTTTTAACATATATTAATATTAATTTTTTAACATTATAATTTATATATTATTAATTTTTGGGTTTTTTAAAAGGTAAATTATTGAATTCATCAAACAGAAAAATAAATTGAAGTTTAATATGTTGTCAATTTTTCAGGTTTTTAATTTATAACATAAGATTAATTATTAGAGTAAGATAAAATAAATGGAAATACAAAAAAATATATTAATTTTTTAACACTATAATTTATATATTATTGATTTGTTGGTTTTTAAAAATTTAAATACAAATGTAAATTATTACTTTATAAAAAAAGTTAATTAATAAATTACTAATTTTTTTATTTTTTAATTTTAATACATGATTGTTTATTAATATTAAATAAAATAAACAAAATTACATTTAAAAAAAGAAAAATAGCCAGGGTTATTATGAGAAATTTAAAAAATGTCTTAATAAAAATAACTTATGCTAACTGGGCGTGCCTGTTAACGTGACCTTATGTACTGATTGAAATGTCTTATTTTCAGCGGTACACGTGGTTTAATTAACTGTTAACTAATGGTTCTTGACAATATATTCTGTTTTTCATGAGTTTTAAAATTATAAGAATCGGATTCCAAGTTTTGAAAGTGTGTGGACTAAATTAAAAAATGAGTTAATAAGAATCAAAAGTATATTTTAACTATTATTTTTTGAGTGATTGCTTTGCACCACTCAATAAAAGAGAAAACGTACAAGTTAAATGAGCAAATAAATTCTGAGTTAAGTTATTTAAAAAATGATAAAGGGAACTACTCATTACTCTTTTAAACTATAACATAATTTTAATTTTAATTATTGAAATTTGAAATATAACATCTTATTCCCGAAATGAAATCATTATAGATTAATTAAAATTTATCTTTTCAAACTGCAAAGAAAAAACACAAATCAAATGTTGTGAAATGGAGAAAATTGAAAAAAATAATAGGGATATAAGGTATGATATGACATATCATTTTATTTTTAAGTGTCGATTATACAATTCTACAGAGTCTTCAATCTCCTAGAGGAAGACAGTCTCAAGATCTTAGACTCTCATTCTTAGAGAATCGAGAAAGATCCAATACTCGTAAGAACTTTGATCCCAAATTTCTCATCGCAGAAGGAAGAGAGCACAATAGTCACTTCAACTTGGGGACAATTTCCCTTCTTGCCAATAGATTCTCTTGAAGTTGGGCACTCTAGATTACTTCAGGCACAGAAGGTGAGAATTTGCATTAAGGTAAACTTGAAAGGTAAAATTCCTGATCACTTCTTCATAAATGGCCATCAGCAACAAATCATCTCTGAAAATCTTTCCTTCTTTAAAACACTAGCTCTTTACTATCAATCCCTCCCAGCCTATTCATCACCAACCGTGAAAAACTAATGTTTTCAAAATCGGACCGATAATTAAAATAGTGAAGGCACTGGTTCAAGAGTCAATAGTTAGACCGTGATTAAAACGATGATAATTAAAAAATATATTTAATTAAAAATATTAAAATATTTTACATAATTATAAAATTAGTAAAAAAAAATGTAATTAAATAAAGAGAGAGTGAAATGAAAGAGAGAGAGAGAGAAAGGGAAGTGAATGAAATTAAATGTGGGATCCTACACAGTCAGATCACGTGATGCAAAATGATATTTGAACAATGGTGCAGCATGGGAAAATGGAATACACACACATATTGCGCTGCCATTTCTTCACCTCTCTTGTCCTTTCCCATCAAGCCTCTTCAATACTCAATAGCCTCTTCAATACTCAATAGCCCCTTCATCTGTTTTAAGCCCTAGACCGAACCTTTCATTTCTCTCTCTCCAAACGGCCGCTGCAACAACTCTCTCTCCCTTAATCCCCCTCCTTGCATCACACAGGCTTCTCTTTACTTCCATTTCTCTCTCCCCCAGCGGCTACAACTCTCTCTCTCTCTCTCTCTCTCTCTCTCTCTCTCTCTCTCTCTCTCTCTCTCTCTCTCTCTCTCTCTCTCTCTCTCTCTCTCTCTCTCTCTCTCTCTCTCTCAGTGGCTACAACTTGCTTCTTCTTCTTCTTCGGCTACAAAGAGTAGTACAAACGTCAACTACAAAGTTGATGGACTTTATTGAAAATATTTTTTCCCCAACTTGAACCGGTTCGACCATAATTGGTTCGAAGCAAAAACCACCGATCAAACTTTATTCTTGATCAAGTTTGACTGATTTTTTCTACTCATCGATTTTTTAACATGTTCGAACTAGACCAGGGTCTGATTCCCTGTCTAACTGGGTCGACTGACCGATTCGATTTTACAAACAATGAGAAAAAAAACCTCAATGCCCTTGCCATTTGCCCAGAGTGGCCAAAAATTTCAAATTTTCAAATCTTTGGACCACATCATAATGATAACCTTTCCTTCTTGAAACTAGACAAAAAGAATTTCATACATAACCCAAACAGGCCTAACTCTCATCGATGAATCTAGTCCAACAACTACCGGCCCAACAAATCTCCATCCAATTTAAACAACTTTACTCCTTCCCTTTAGGTTTAACCCTTATGAATCAAGCTCGAAGAACTCAAGTCAAACCTATAAGAAACATTTGATGACCCTAAAAGGAAATTAGCTGCCTAAATCCCCGTGCCACAAATTCACCCTGTCATTAACATCCTTGAGCTAAGCATCCACGTCATCTGTGGATAAGTTAAGAGACACTCCAACTCTCCCACCTAAACTCGTGTAACATAAATGAGTTTATAATAAATCTTTCAAATGTTACACAAACCTCTCATCATCCTCCCTCTATTCCATCTAGCACCTCATTTAACATGTCCTAAAATGGAGCACATGACCGGCATATGGTGGTTTAGCCTTACCATTGAAAGCCTAAACTGATACCACAATATCCTTTATCATACATCATCATATCGAAAAGATTAAATTTAATTGATACATAATTAATCATTCACATGTTACGGGTGAATAAGCCTTTCATTAATCAAATCAAAGTTCTTACATCAGTGTGATTCTATTTGATCTCATTCTCATTCATCAAAATTCAAAAATTAAATGCTACAAATATAATTTACAAAATAACTCATACATCTTTTCATATAAAAAGAGTATATCAAACTATACATTAACCCCTTAAGATCCCACCTACTCGATTACAAAGCATACTTCTAGCGTTCTTAAAAAAAGGTGAGATACAACAAAATGTATGTATAACCCTAAACAATGGGGTAAGGCCCAATGACGTCTACTCTGCTGGGAAAGCTTCTTCTTTCTGTAGACATGAAATGGTGAAGAAAGGGGTGAATATAAAACCCATTGAGAAGATATACTACTCTACCACTGTAATACACGAGGTATTATGTAACTAGTAAGAGAGGGTAATTTTGCACGTGTAAAATTTTTTCGCGAATAAATAAGTATTCATGTGAGAAGCTTAAAGAGTGAGAAAGGGACTAAAGTGAAAAGAAAAGGACAGTTGTAATACCTCTAATTTTGAAGTAGTTTGACTATTAAAATATTCTAAAAATTGTGCAGACTAAGATTTTGGGGACCGATTAAAAACTTTTATTTTATTAATTAATTGTAAGAATTTTGAAGATCTTGTGTGTGATTTCATCTAGCATTCATAATAAATCATGTGTGATGAGTTAAATATTCTATGGAGGTTACAATGTGAGTTATGACGCTAGAGCTTGTCTATAATGTGATGGAAGTGAATTGTACCAAATGTATAAAATTGGGATGGTTGAGATCGTCATAAGATAGTGGATAGGGAAAAAGTGTGTGTCCAGTACTTAACGATGTGTTCTTAAATAATCCCTTTAATGCTCAAACCTAAAAGTAAGCAGTGGAAGGGCCGAATGGCAAAGTGGTAAATTTAGGCTTATAGTATAAATAGCCAAACCCCTCTTTAGCCCTCATTTTTCTTTTCCTCTTACCACACGCCTATATGCTCCTCTCTCCCCCCTTGGCCAAGCTCTTCTTCCCTCTCAATCGTCAACCAAGCTCTCTTCTTGGATCTTGATGCGAGGGCTTACTTTCGTGATCATTTTTTGACCTATAATAGAATGGGATCGAAGGTGAGTCACATGAAACCCTATCTTTCTCCTTCATTCTCGAGTTTGTGGAAACCCTAGGTGGAAATTTGTGTGGTTTTAGGCTTAGTAGTGTTCTAAACTCCTTCCTTTGGTCTAGTTATATGATTGAAAACTTAATATCATGGTTTTGATGCATGGAAGTGGGTTGAATGAGTGAGACTTGGGAAGCTAAGTGTCTTTTTGCTATCAAGAAGAGGAAATCCCACAACCTAGGGAATCAAGATTTGTTTTGAAGCTTAGGAAGGTGTAGGGGGTGACCTTTGGGGTGATGGAACCTTGGAGAGGTGAATTAGAGTCAAACTGGCATGGTTTTGGGCGAAAACCGTGTATGTGCATGTTGCTTCATGTAGTGGAGGTGAGGGTTGGCATCTCAGGTGCCAACAAACCAGTAGCCACTTCGAGTGCAAGACACTTTGTGCCCAAGGCCTTGAGGAGGATGTGTGTGGTACCCTAGGTTCCATGGCCAGTGCCCAAGGTATCACCACCTGTGAGTCTTGGAAAAGATTGGAAATTAATGCATATGTTGTTGTATGACTCATATGACCCGAGTGGACTTCTTTTGGTGCCTTCTAAGGATATTAAAGTGGTCAGATCTTGCTCAGAAACGAAACTTAAATCATGTGAGTGATTCATATGTTAATAAAATTATGTGCTTTCATTGCTATAGGAAGGGAATAGGCCTAAATGACCTAAGAGATATTCCTCTCCTCATTTAAATTAATTGATGTGATAAAATGGAATGGTATGCTAATTTTCCATGTGTTAGATACACTGGTATTAGTTACTGTGAAGAGTCTCTATCACTTGTGTGTTGATTGTGTGATCATGATGTCTCTTGCCACTTTTACTTATCGTGATTTGTGACGGTTATATACTTACAATGGTGCTTGATTGACATGATGCCTTTGATTAAACTCTAATGGAAAGTAAGGAGCATCTAATGGGAATAACCCCGATAAACCTCCTTAAGCTAAATATATTGTGAATATATAATTGTTATTATGTAATTGCACATAAATGATATGTGTGAGGGTAAATTGAGTGTGATATATGGATGGAGAGCCCAAGATGAGACTCAATGTAAAGAATTAATATTTATTATTTCCTGATCTTTGCATGCCATCCACCTTGTGTGTTGTGTTAGTCATGTTATGGGAAACTTCATTGGATGAGTCTATTGAGGCTTAGGAGATGACCATATTGCCACAACTATGTCATTAAAACTTTTCTTTTCTTTGGATCTTGATTTTCACAATTCACACAATAGATCATAAACATACCTGGATCCATATCTGCAAATTTGAGTCTCTTTATTTCCTCTGAATTTCTGCCTTTAGGTCTCCTTGATGATCAGGAGAGAAAACAGTAACTGTACTTTTTTTTTTCAGAACAACACTGCTCCTGAAATGTTTTTGTTACTTTTCAATTTGAAATCAGAGTAAAAAGGGGTAAATTACGCTTTGACCCCTATAAAGTTTTTAATTACATAATAGCCTCTCAACCATCACAAGAAGGCCCCAATATATTAAAAACTTATCATTTAGGTCCTTCAATGTTATATTATGTGAATTTAACAATTAATGCTATTAAACTAAATTACATGGGCCATATATTAGAAATAATCTAACATTCTCCCACTTGGCCCTTGTAATTACTTGATAGTTTAACAACAACTGTAAGTGCGCTCCATCCATCAAATTCACTAACATCTCTAGACTTAGTTGAATTAGTTTTGAGCGGATCATGGCGGTTACATGTTATTCTGCAACATGATCCCTTCCATGTATCACAAAACATCCCTAACCCAACATCAACTTTAATTGAGAAAAACTATAAGTCTCAACATAACATGTTATCTAACACAATCATATGTACATAGATACCAAAATGATAACAAGTATAATATGCAAAAACATAACCATAATTGAATTCATAATGTCATTAAAAATTAACAAGCACAATAACCACAGTACTATAATCAACACAGCAAGGCTTTGTCCATAATGCCCATACGCTCTACATGACCAGAAAATGATTTGGGCGGTAATCCTTTAGTCAAAGGATCCGCTATCATCAGATCAGTACTGATATGCTCAATAGACACTCTTCGTTTTTGCACTTCTTCCTTAACTGACAAATACTTCAATTCCATGTGTTTGGCACCCTTAGAGTACTTGTCGTTCTTTGAGAAAAATACGGCTGCAGAATTATCACAATAAATTCTCAGCGGCCTGGATATACTGTCGACAATTCCAAGTCCCGAGACAAAGTTCCGCAACCACAATCCTTGAACAGTGGCCTCAAAGCATGCCACGAATTCAGCTTCCATAGTAGAAGCAGCAATGACAGACTGCTTTCCACTCTTCCATGAAACTGCTCCTCCAGCTAATAGGAACAAGTAACCAAATGTAGACTTCCTAGTGTCCACGCATCCGGCATAATCTGAATCTGTATATCCGACCACTTCCAGATGATCAGACTTCCTGTATGTGAGCATGTGTTCTTTGGTGCCTTGAAAATACCGAAGAACTTTCTTTGCAGCCTTCCAGTGGTCCATACCGGGATTGCTTTGGTATCTACCAAGCATACCAACAGCGAAGCTAATGTCTGGCCTAGTACAGGTCATAGTATACATTAAGCTCCCAACCACTGATGCATAAGGAATTGTTTCCATTTCTTTACGTTCCAATTCATTTTTAGGACTTTGCATTTGACTGAACTTATCTCCCTTCTGAATTGGAACTATTCCTGCAGAGCATTTATCCATTCTGAATCTCTCTAAGACCTTATTGATATATGCCTTCTGGGATAAACCTAAGAGTCCTTGTGACCTATCTCGGAATATTTCTATTCCAATCACATAGGATGCCTCACCCATATCTTTCATTTCAAAGCTCTTAGAGAGAAACTTTTTTACATCATGTAACATACCCAAGTCATTTGCAGCAAGTAATATATCATCAACATCCAAGACTAAAATAACAAATTTACTCCCACTGACCTTCATATAAATACACCGATCAACGGTGTTCTCTATAAATCCATAAGATGTAATGGTATTATTGAACTTGAGATACCATTGACGGGAGGCTTGTTTTAGTCCATATATTGATTTTTGCAGCTTACACACTAGATTTTCTTTTCCTGTGGCCAGAAAACCTTCAGGTTGGTCCATATAGACTTCCTCTTCTAAGTCCCCGTTCAGAAAGGCAGTCTTAACATCCATCTGGTGAAGCTCCAAGTCATAATGAGCCACCAAAGCCATAATAATCCTCAAGGAGTCTTTCTTTGAAACTGGAGAGAAAGTCTCCTTATAGTCAATGTCATCCTTCTGGGTGTAACCTTTAGCGACAAGTCTGGCCTTGAACCTTTCAATATTGCCACTTGAGTCACGTTTGGTCTTAAAGACCCATTTACAACCGACTCTCTTAGAACCCTCTGGCAATTCAACCAAGTTCCAGACTTTGTTGTCATCCATTGATTTAAGTTCTTCCTTCATGGCATTAAACCACTTTTCAGCATTATTACAGTCCATGGCTTGTTTAAATGAGACTGGATCCTCATCAGTGCTCAAGTCACATTCATTTTCAAGATTGTATACCACGAAATCACTAGGAATAGTAGATCTCTTTTGCCTTACAGATCGTCTTAATGCTACTTCCTATTGAGGTTCCTCTTCAGGTTCCCCTCTAGGTACCCCTTGGAGTACTTGTTCAGGTTCCCCTTGAAGTACCTGTTGTGGATCAACAATTTCTTGATCAACAGTGACTGGTTCATTCTCTACAATATGAACAGGTGGATTTTGGACATTGATTGATTTTTCCAGTACGTTGTGAGACTGTGATACAATGACAGGAATAACAATATGAGAAGAAATCTTGGGTGTAGATACTACAACCCTAGCTTCTTGAATGTCCACCTTTCGTGGTTCTCCACTCCCACTAGTTTGACCATTCTCAATGAACCGAGCATTACCAGAATCTACAATCCTTGTAGTATGGCTAGGACAATAAAATCTATACCCCTTTGATTTTTCAGGATAGCCAATGAAAAATCCACTGACTGTCCTAGGATCTAACTTCTTTTCATATGAATTGTATACCCTTACTTCTGCTTGACAACCCCAAACATGGAGATGTCTCAAACTGGGTTTCCTTCCCGTCCACAATTCATAAGGTGTCTTAGGAACTGCCTTACTAGGAACCCGGTTAAGCAGATACGCAACGGTCTTTAATGCGTACATCCACAATGAGAGGGGTAGAGAGCAATTGCTCAACATACTCCTAACCATATCCATCAAGGTGCGGTTCCGTCTTTCAGCTACACCATTTTGTTGAGGTGTGCCAGGCATTGTGTATTGCGCACAAATGCCTCTACTCTCAAGGAACCTTGCAAATGGACCAGGACATTGTCCACTTTCATTGGACTTGCCATAAAACTCACCACCTCTATCTGATCTCACTACTTTCACTTTCTTATCTAACTGCCTTTCCACCTCATCAATGAACACTTTAAGGAAGTCCACAGATTGAGATTTATCATGCAGCCAATAAATATAGCCATAACGTGAGAAATCATCTATAAAGGTGATAAAATATTTTTCACCGCCCCAAGAAGGGACATCAAAAGGACCACAAATATTAGTATGTATAAGCTCAAGAAGTTGAGTGCTTCTTGTGGCTGCTTTCTTTAATGTATGTTTGGTTTGCTTTCCCTTAATGCAATCCACACATATATCCATGTCAGTAAAATCCAAATGTGGTAAGATATCATTTTTCACCAACCTCATTATCCTTTCTTTGGATATATGACCTAATCTTTGATGCCACAAGAATGCAGAACTTTCATTTGGTGCACTACGTTTAAGGCCAACACTACTTTCAACATGAAACAAGGATTCAGCAAATTCATTATTCAAATTGAAACGGTAAAGTAAATCACATAAAGTACCAGATCCATAAAAGTACTTGTTTTTATACAATGCAAATGTACTGTTACCAAATTTGAAATAAAAACCTAAAATATCCAGTTTCCCTACTGAAACAAGATTCCTAGCACAATCAGGTACATAGAGACACTTTTCAAGATCTAAATGACATCCAGTGTCTAAGATCAATCTATAAGTCCCAATGCCTTCTATCCGTGCTTTCATCCTGTTTCCCATGAACAAGTACTGTTCAGTTCATTTTATGGGCTGGATTGAATTGAATCCCTGTAAAACATGAGATACATGAGTAGTAGCACCAGAATCTAACCACCAGGTATTATTAGGAACCTCTATTAGGTTTGATTCAAAGCACACAGAAACATAATGCATACCTTTCTTTTCGAACCAAGCCTTTCTTTTAGGACAATCTTTCTTTAAGTGTCCCATCTTGTTGCAGAAGAAACACTTAATTTGTTTCTTGATTTGACCTCAGCAACTTTCATTGGGGCCTTGTCCTTTCTTTTATCCTTCTTGTCCTTTTTCCCTGGCTTGAACTTTCTACTACTAGCACCATCATGAACAGTGAGGTGGATGGAGTGATCCTTCATCTTCTTTAATCTCCCTTCCTCCTGAACCAACATAGCCTTCAATTCCTTTGAGTTCCACTTATCCTTGAGAGCATTGTAGTTGATCTCAAATTGACTAAATTCAGTAGGTAGGGAATTAATGATGAATTGAAGCAGAAATTGATCACTCACTTCCATCCCCAAAGTTTTCAACTTTGCTACTAGATTGGACATGTGAGTTACATGATCATGAATGGTCTATGACCAGTCAAACTTCTTTGTAGTAAGCTCACTCATCAGGCTTCCTACAATTGACTTATCTGCCAAGTCTGACTCAGAATACTCCTTCACCTTTTCCATGAATTCCTTAGCATCATCCGTCTTCGGCATCGATGGCTTTACATTTTCAGCCATGGTCATCCTCATGAGGTACAAGCTCAGTCTGTTCGAACGCTCCCACAGTTCATAGAGCGCAACATCATCAACTGAGCTTTCCTCAGTAATGGCTGCAGGCTTATCCTTATTAACTATGGCTGCATCAATGTTCCATAGACCGAGATGGAAATTGATCTGTTCAGACCATTCACCATAGTTCAGCCCGTTGAACTTCACAATGTTGTTCACCGATCCCGAGAGGCTTGCTGCATAACAAACATACATGCTCACCCATTAATGCTTTGAGATAAACTTTAAAAGATTCAGAAAACTTCACATACAAACTTTAACCATGTATTTAAGATTTCCTTTAGGCAATACTCAAATACATAAACACCAAATTGATGCCAAAATAAATTAGTCTTTAATGGAAAATCACAACATACATCAGTTAACTAAGTATGTTATCTTTGGATATACTCACTAATTAACTTAAGTATTATAGATTATCCCCTTAATGTTATAAATTGCATGCAATGGTCCACCTTTAGGTGACCTCATAGTCATAAAATTTATAGCTTCAATTGTTCAAAATAAGACAATCATGTCATTCCATTCATAGCATCTTTAAAATATGAACAACTGAAACACACTTATAAATGTCTAAACTTCAACCCAACTAGACCACTTTGGTGATAAACTAGTTTCCATCATATAGACAAATTACAAAGTGTAAAATAACTTTCATAGTGAACATACATCCACATTCATATAATCCGGCACTTTATATATAACATAACATTTACATCACATTCGCTTTAATGCCCCTTACGCAGATTAGGAGACTTTCCCATTGTTTACATTTACTTAAGTATTTACTAGAATTGAGTATGGTAAACGAACCCAATAGGATGAATGACTTAAGGTAGCCTTGTGAATTATCTTGTGTAGTTGTAACTCTAAGAACAAACCTTTGGTGGGTGTGTGGTGCGTTAAATTGCACCGAAAGGTAAATAATAACAATAATAGTAATCATGATCATGAATCAATGTTAATAAAGAAATATAATGCTCTCTTGAAACAAATATGGTGTTAGTCTTAATTTCACTCTTGTTTTGATTTTGGTTGAGTAAACATTTTCCTTGTTTACACAAACCCATTAGGTGTAATTATTGTAATTGGCATAGTATACTGGATAGATCACAATTACGTGAGGGAAGTTAGTCTCAAGTGATGAACTTTGATAACCATGAGCATGATCACGTTACATTGGACATAAAGAATTTTGTACATGGATAGGTGAGGTCATTTCCTTATGTGACGATTGTTCTTGTGTTTTGGGTGGTGCCCTTACTTTGTGCCTCAATATGCATTTCGTTGCCATGGAATGTTAAATCTTGGGTTGTGTTGGGGCGGTCTATATACGGGTGAATGTGTGAGAATAATTATTTGTGATGAATGTGCCCTATGTGCCCGTATATGTGTATAGTGGGGTTAGACTCATAAGGGAGTGGGCCAGTATAGTTATCCCAGTCTATATGATTGATATTGGTTAGAAGGCGCAATGTTGAGGCAGCCATAGGCATAACATCTTCACAAATTGCTTGTGGCAAGCAACTCCGACCCTTGAGACATGCCACACTCAGGGATACCACATTGAGAAGGGAAGGCAATGAATATTTATAACATACATATTTGTTCACATACATACAGAGATGAGAAGGAAAACCTTGGGATAGATAAACCCGTGAAAGCATAAACCACCCCGTACACGCAATCATGCATTGATTAGAATCTCGTGATAGGTGTGTATATATATATATATATATATATATATAAATTATTAATTTGTGCATCTGAGATGTGAGTTTTAATCTTGTATGTGGTTGGTGCTAGAAAATAAATTATGTCATTATTATGAGTTGTAACCTTGTATGATATTTTGTGTTGTGATTGATTGCCTTACCTAATAGTGTTGGTTGTGTAGTGAGGGATCTAGTTAATTTGATTGTAGTTGTGGGTAGAATCTTGTACAAGGTCCCATCCCTGTGAGCGATACACAAATTACCATTTATCTTATAGTCATTTTCCCTCGCTGAATATCTCATTACTCACCCTCTTTTTGTGTACCATTGCAGGTTCTTGCTTAGTTGGTGAGTCTTCATGTAAGGAGTAGCAGAGTTTCCAAGTCCACAACCCACTCCGGATGTGGGTTGATGGTAATATCTTACAAAGTTAGGTTTCGAGTCGCTCTATAGTGAATAGAACTCCTAGGATCGTTGTGAATATTGTGATGGAGTTATTAATGACTAAATTTACATTTCTCCTCCACTAGTCAAGAATTTTGATTGAGTGTTGGTTTGGCTAATAATATGTTAGAAAAAAGATTTTATTTCTATAATATATCAAGGGAATCTTATTTTATGCCTCCTGTGAGTTGAGTGTGTGGTGTCAAGCTTAGATGGTGGTGTGGAGTCCACCACCGTGTTGGTCACGTTCCTGAATTTGGAGTATGACAAAAGTAATAAGTAATTTCGTATGTTTGGCATAAGTAAGGATCCTTGAGGAGAGAAAGGGCTTGGTAAGGTTAAGTTACAAAGCTGGAGCCACAAGGTGGTGGAAGTGGAGGCACAGCAGTGTATGAGATGGACCAAAGTGAACAAAACATAAGATTCTCGTATTCTAACAAAATATGTTGTGAAATGAAAATTTTGGTGTGTATGTGTTATGTTTAACTGATGTATGGTTTTGATGCCCTACTATTCTAACAAATTATGTTGTTAAATGGAAATTTTGGTTTGTATGTGTTATGTGTAACTGATGTATGGTTTTGATGCCTTACTAGTTATTTAAAGGAATTTATAAAATTTCTCTTAAGGTTCTAATTAGATCACTTTATTTATAAGGACTAATTTGAAAAGAAGTGGGTCCCACCCTTTTTAAAACACACACCTCATAATTTTGTTCATTATCTCACGCCTCTCTTATGTCTCATTGTCCCCCTCATGCTCTCTTCCTATCCCTTGCATGTCTCTCATCCTTATAGCTAAATGGGGCTCTTATTGGTGGCTTTGCCACCAACTCTGGCGAGCTCCCATCACCAGTGGACTCTCCCCTCACCCTCTCCCCTCACTGGATTCTCCTCCCCAAGGTAAGAACTAAAATTCCCTCCTCTTCTTCACGAATTCTTGAAAGAAAAAACTAGGTGGGAAATTTTTGGAAATTATGAAATTGGGATTGAGTATTAGGGGAATTTGTTTCTCCATGCTTTTAATTGAAGTAAGAGCTTGTAGATTCAGAGAACAAGTGGCTAAAAACATGATTAGGAATGGGATGAGAATGAATAGCAATGAGGAGAAATTGAAGGCGTTGATGTAAAAACTTTAGATTTGATCTTGTTGTTGCTCATCTTAGCTTTAGAGAATGTTTTTTTAAGTACTTTGAAACCCAAGACAAGTGCCAAAAGATTGTGGGCATGAGTTTAGATAGTTGGGTGTGTGATGGGCTGCCATGGAACACTTCTCGGGCAACTGCCCAGCTGTGGGGGCCAAGCTAGCTGAGAGCTCATTGGCTAGCGCCTGGGCCTGGGCAACCCAATCCAAGAGAAAAATGAAGGAAAATTTAGTTTGACCCCTCTTTTCATGTTTATGGGTTCATAAAGGTCTTTGGTGAATGATTGAAGGCTTTTCAACTATCTAAACTTGCTAAATGCCCTAGTAGTTAGAGTGCTAGTGAATGTTAAATTAAGACAAGAGTAAAAAGATTCCTTTTATTTAATGACTTCACTCATTTTTATGCTAAAATGTATCATGCATCATCAAGTCTATATCCTGGGCATAAAAGCATCTCATGGACTAAGAGAAAGGGTAAATTAAGGGTATGACCACATCTAGAAAGGGCCTATAGTAGATATTAAATTATTTTAAGTGAATAGAGCCATGAAATTTGTTATGGATGAGTATGCCCTTATGCATATGTAAAAGAAAATGTGATGTGTAATAATCTCATTTATGCTTTTGCACGTTAACATGCAATTAGGTATAATGAATGTGGTTAGCTCTGTAAGGTGTAAAGATCCTAAACACATCTACGAGACTTGTGAGTCCTTTCAAGAAGGCATAACTAATGTAGGCACCTCGAGCCCTTTAGCATGCATGAAAGGCTTGATGTTAGTTATGGTATTTTGTAATTGTGTGTTTAACATCAAGAGTATGTAAAGAAACCTAGGAATCAAGATAACCAAAGCATGAAAATATGAAATCCATAGCATGATGGATTATGGATGATAATGGTAGTAATAAGTAGGATGTGATGACAAGTGCTATATGCGTATGTATTCCTCGATAATGATTGCTTGAGTTGACATATGTTCCTCGATAATGATTGCTTGAGTTGACATATGTTCCAATGTTCGTTAAATTATGATGTTGATTATGTGATGCCTATTAGCACTACGCTTATTTGCATATTTGATTGAATATGTATGTGCTGTGAACGATTGTGTTTGTGCTTGATATGAGGGCTTAGGTCGAGTAGGACTAACAGTGACCCTGATAGCAAAATGACTTGGTGGGCCAATGGTTTACAATGACCCTGGTGTGAGGAAAACTTTTCTTTGTTTAGATCTTGGTTTTCATGATTCACACAATAATTTATAAACATACTTGGATCCATGTCTTCGAATTCGACTCTGTTTATTTCCTCTGAATTTTTGCCTTTAGGTCTCCTTGATGATCAGGAGAAAAAAATAGTAACCGTACACTTTTTTTTAGAACCACCTTCTAAACAACGTTACTGTTACATTTAAATTTGAAATCAGAGTAAAAAAGGATAAATTACCTTTTGACCCCTAATAAGTTTTTTAATTACATAATAGCCTCTCAACCATCACAAGAAGGTCCCAATATATTAAAAATTTATTATTTAGGTCCTTCAATGTTATATTATGTGAATTTAATAATTAATGCTATTAAACTAAATTACATGGGCCACATATTCGAAAATAATCTAACACCTGGTAGCAAAAGAGCTTGGTTGGCCAACGGTTCATAGCAACCCCGATAGCAAAAGGGCTTGATAGGTTGAACTTCCCTATTGACCCAATTATTTTTCTTCGAGAGGGCTTGATGGGCTACAAGAGCCAGCAACAACGGTGAAACATAGCGACCCAATCGACTAAGTATGTATGTCTTTCTTTTCACGATATGTAAGGTGCATGTCGACTCAAACATGAGTTGGTTGCAAACCATTTGACCATATTTGATTGGTATATAAAGCTAGATAATATACATGTACATATATATATATATATATATATATATATATATACACGGTATTTCAAGATTATAGTAATAGTTATAATCTTAAAATGCCATATAATGTTATGTTACTATATAGCCCATGGAATGTTGGTCCTCGCTCTTTATTGGAATATAATATATTATTATCATTTTCTAATTGACCTCATTATCTTTCAAACCTTGATTTCTATTTGGTAAACAAGGTGCTTGATAATTTGCTCTACCATGTAACTTGGTTTTCTAGAATCCTTTTTTGCATCAATTCATAGACAGTAAATCTCAAGCCACCGTTAATGCTCCCTACAAGTCTACAACCTAGCAAATTATATAGATATTGATGATGATTTTTTCTTTAATAAAAAAATCGTGATTGCACTTGATCATTCAGTGGAAAAGAAAAAAAAAAGTAACATGAATAAATAAATTCCGTAAGACAATTTTAAAAAAAAAAATTATATGGGGAAGTACATCTAAGTCAAGTTGTTTTTGAAATTATAAGGAGAATTACAGTTACCCTTTTGAGTTATAGCAAGATAGTTTTTAAATTTAAAAAATTGTAGCATTTTACTACTTTATATAATCATAAGAAAGTAAAACAGAGTATTTTATGTACATTCAATAAGAATAGTTTAAAAGAATATTGATATCCATTCCACAATATATAGATATATAATATAAATTATAGAGTAACATTCATATAATTTATAAATATATAATATAAATTTGATAAAATTAAGATTTTTTTTATTGGTGAATAAGGTATGTGATTTTCAATAACTAAATAAGGATATCTAATATCCATCATGTAGTATTATTTTTCTAGTGTTTTAGACATTATAGAAATTTTGGATGTGGGATGTGGGATATTTTTAGATATGGATACTTGAAAGGTCAATTGACTTAATCCTCTTCAAATTTAAATAGGGTATGAGTATTTAACTAATTTGGAGGGATACGAATAGCAACAGCGAAAATAAGTGGGTATCTATTCATAGTCAATGTCATTATTTTGAGCCACTAAAAGAACCAAATTGAATGCAAATAAAAAACAATTGAAAATTAAATTATGCGTATTCGTATTATTGGGAAACAGAACTTAAGTCAGTGGATTTAGTATTACTCGAAAGCCAAACTGTAAATGTAATTTAGTCCACTAAAAAAAAATAGTGTGATGTGATATATCTAGAATTAATGGAATCCCATATTTGATAAGCATTTCTTATGATTGTGTTATAATTCTATAAGTGAATTTCAACATTAATAATTAATTTAAGCTTATAAGATACCCGATAAGCTTGAACGCTGAACAAAAATAATAATGTAACAAGTATTTTTATATACGAAACTATTCATAATATCAATATCTAGCCTGCATATGAATGGAACCTTACAAATTCCCAATTTAACGTCATTTTTAGGTCCGGCTTGTGAGAGAAGGGTTGACATAGCCACATAGCGTCTTCCACGAGGATGTTGCTGTAACTGTAACCTAACCGTAGAGAAATATCGATGTCTAGCGGCTTCAATGGCAAGTATAGAATCCCGCACTGCCCAAGAGAACCGAAAACGAGGTGCGAAGGATCAAAGAAAAAAGCGAAAAACCTCGGAACTTCCAAAATTTTTGCAGATTTTCCTCCAGCAGGGTAAAGCATTTCTCGGGGGTGCGAAAGCTCGAGAAAATGTCGAGAAATGGAGAGGGGGAAAGTGAGCCTGTACTTTCTTCGAGTGACGGAGTTAGAGCGAAACGGGACCCATTCTTAGTGGCGTTTAGGTGCTTCAGCTTATTGACCAGTTTGGCTGCCATTCTTTGCATCGTTGCCAACGTCCTCTCTGCTATAAGGAGCTTCAAACACATATCTGACGTATGTTCGTTTCACTATCTTTCCACTGTAAACTTTTCTTTTCGGAGGTAGTGGATGTTATATGTCATCTTCCATATCTAATTTTTACTTCTTTTTTTTGGGGGGATGTGTGGGAGTGGATTATAGATTTTCGATGGCATATTTCGGTGTTATGCGGTTTTGGTAGCGTGTTTGGTGGTGCTGGCTGAAACAGAATGGGGTTTCATCATGAAGTTATCGAAGGTTCTTTTTTCTTCATCAACTGTGTTTTATTATATATAGATATATATTTCAGTGCTATAAATTTCTCGGCTTGATGAGCAATTTGATTCCCAATGATCATTGGATTGCTGTGGGCTGTTTTCCGTTTACATCTTGCTATGTTTAATGATAACGTTCTTTAAATTAAAATCTAATTGGATCTTTCATTTAATCATTTACAGGTTTTGGAGTATTGGCCTTGCAGGGGTATGCTGCAGATCTTGTATGTGTCTTACAATTATGGTGTTTTCCTCTTGTTCATTCATCTTCCTGAAGATGTTTCTGTTTTTCTTATGTTCTTGTCACCTTAAACTGTCATTTTGGAGTTGTCAACTTCTGAAAGTGTTTGGTTGATAATATATGTTGAGTTTGGTTTGTTCAAAGTGGCTACTAATAAATGTTGGTATTTATTACCTAAAGGAAATATTACCATTTTCGTTCGAAAACTTTTGACCCAAATTTCAATTTTTTTCTATTAAGTCCAGTGCCATAATGACAAACCTTGATGTAACCATATCTGTTGTATACGTCAATGCCAATTCATTTAGCAAGGCACGTGCACGTTAGATATAAACTTGTAATAACAAATTTACCCTCCATTATTCACTTCTGAATGGGAAAAGTGAGGACAATTTGTCATTATGACCCTATACATGACTTGGACATGCCTAGTTGGACGAGTTGATACTGATGTATGCAAATGCAATAGAGGTTACGACATTAGTAATTTCCTTTAAATGCAATAGAGGTTACAACAGTAGTAATTTCTTATAATTATTTAGACAGCATAATGCTCAAAGACAAAATTGAAATTAATTGGAGGGATATAGGACAAAATTGATACAAAATAAAGTTTTAGGACGAAATTGAAACTTCGATCAAAGTTTAAGGATAAAATTGGTACTTTTTCCTTACCTAAATTAAGTTTGTAATTAGGTCTTGGTATATAGAATGCCAGGAAGTATTGTCAGAGTAATTAAGCATAGAATTAGAAGCTACTTTTATGTATATCATGACACAGACCTTCTAGTTTGGTTTTTGAATCATGGTTTGCTTTCTGCAGTGTTGCAGTAATGACAAGAGCCTTCCCCAATTACAGTCAGGAGCAACCAGAGTTTGTTCTTCAAAACATAGCATGCTATATGCTTCTTGCTTGTGGCATAGTTTATGTCGTTTTGGTATGATCATTGGACAGAGTAAATTATTCAGTTGAGAGTGTCTACTTGTCTTTGCTCTGTTTGTTTAAGTTCGTACACAGAGATTTTGTTTACATCTGTTATGAAAAGTCATATCCATGTTATACTTTTTGAATTGACTCAGGAAAAGGTTGGGGTAGTGAATGTTTCCTTATCAGATTGGGGGCAGAAATTATAAAGGGTAGAGGAAATTACTGATTTATTCCCCCAAAAAATTATAGTTCTTAATTCAGTCCTTGAAAGATCAACATCTCAATTGAATTCTTGAAAGATTGTTTATTCAATTCAGTCCCCCTATTTGTCAAAGCAACTTTTAGAAACGAAAATTTTGAGATTTAACAACGGTAGATTTTATGATTTAGTAATGAAAATGACCAAATTGAGATAAATGCAATCTTTTAGGGATCAAATTGGGAAAATTATAATCTTTCAAGGGTTAATTCAGTAATGTACCCTAAAAAGTATCACCTAATGGCATAATTTAATTTGTCATGTTCCATTACTTAAATTCCTTTCATACTAAAGTATTTGAACTTACATATTTGATACATCCTTGGACAGACTTCAAATCATTTTACTTTTAGATTCTCCCTCTACTTTTTTCTTCTTCAATCTGTTACTAGTCTTTTTCTTGTAGCTTGGAATGGCAGACAAAGATGACATTCTTTCCTTGCTTTCTTTATAATACAAATTCAAGGGAATCCTATGTATCGGCTTTTTCAAACGTTCTCGCGAGCAAATGGAGACCTCAAGAGAGCAAGCAGCCAAGGATCTGGAGGTAAGCTTTTATATTAAAACGTTATGAAAAAAAATCTTAGATTGCCTTCTGTTCACATGTCTGTAATTCTTTGTATTTCCTAGTTAATGACATAATAAAGCGCTAATTGCAACTTGAAGTATGACATAGAATTAATATATGGTATCAAAAGCCTTGGCTATGCCTATTTTTCTGAGCCTAATTTAAAAAAGAAAAAGCAAAAGAAATCAAGGATTATTTGATAGGAAATATGCTATCTTGTGCAAGGTGGAACATGTGATCTTTATGTGCTAGAGAGCTCCAAGATTTTCTTTGGCTGCATATCAAGCCTGAAATGGAAGATGGATGCATCTTATCACCATTTCAATACACTTTCTCAAAATAAAATGTGTAGGACCAACTGGACATAATACAGATTGCAAGATTTTTGCCTTCGTTTGTGGATTGTCGTTCCCTAAAAGTTCCTCATTATTAGTTCAGTTTGACACGGATGATAGGATCGATTGACTTTCAATTTCTTATTAATGATAGGATTTAAACTTTGTTATCTCTCTTTTTGACACAAAGATGATAGGATTGACTGACTTTCGACTTCTTATTAGTGATAGGATTTTAACTTTGTTATCTCTCTTTAAAGTTTTTATCTCCATTTAAGAAAAACTACTTTTTACTAGAAAAGTTTTGAGGAGATTCTTTGTTGGACTGATCCTTTAAGAAATAATTTTTGTCAGAACCACCAGTATTTAAAAATTCACTGGATTTTAACTAATTTAAATTGAATTATGTTAAGTATAATACTTGAATTCGAGTCCTTGAAAAGAATAAATGTTGAGTCACTTGAAACAAGCAGTGTTGGTACCCTTTAAGAAATATACATATATTCATGTCAAGCAAACTTTTCAATGGGATCTTCTAACATGCTTACGTGTCTCTTCATGATTAGCTTGGTTTATCTATGTATTGTAGTCCGAGCCTACTAAAGAATTATGAAATGTTTTTTCTGTATTTACTTGCTTGCGATACCTACCAGGAGTTGGAAAGGCGTAGAGAGGAACTTGAGCATCTGCTCCGTACAGAAAGAGTGTGAAGTCTTTTGAATCAAGAACTGCTGAAGTTGTCTCATACCATAGTGAAGGTACTTCCAACTGGCAACAACAACCATAGCTTCAATTTATGGTAGTGTCGTTTCATATCTGTCACTGTGTATCCTTTGTAAAATATTGAATTGAACTACGTTTCCCAAGTAGGATAAATGACAGCAGTCAATTCTGTGTATATGAATTTATGATGAACACTTTGGGGAAGCTGTTCAATAATTTCAATGTATCTTAGATATTTTAATTGGATGTCCATATTTGATACATAGAAATTATTTTTATGGGGATTGTGTCTCCTCAAAAATTGTCATAAAAAATTTCCTGTACTTTTAATCCTTATAGTTTCAATAGAAGTACAACTTAATCCTCGTCTACATTTTTGAAGAATAATTTCCCCATTCACGCATCACCAAAAGAGTATACTTCAAATAATAACGGTCCACTTAATTTAACAGATTTTGATAATGTAAATTTCTTTATGCCATGACATCAAAATATGATGAGATGGTGTTGATGTGGCCAAATAAAAAACATAACTTTTTTCACCATTTACGTTTCCCTTGAATATTATTTTGATCACTTGTGTCTTCACTGAGACATGAATGAAATTGTTTCTTAAAAATGAAAGTAGAGGGACTAGATTGCACTTTTAGTAAAATTTCGAGGACCAAGAGTACAGTTGAGTTGGAATAATTATTAAAGGCTTTGCCCACCTTCATAAATCACTCAATGTTCGTCTCTTTGTTTTCTTAATCTTTCAATTTCTTTTACCAATTATGTGAACCTTAAATGCGCATATATCTTATTCTTTAATATCTTAATATCTTATGCTTGGTATTTTCTTGATATATAGAAATCCCAGATGTGGAGCCTAGGACTTATGGGAGGAAATAGAAGATAGCTTTGACGGAGATGAAAAGGTTATCATCTTTGATTAATTATGGTAACCTCAAGGAAAAGAAGAGCAAGGCCACCAAATGATGAGGTCCTTTGGTGGCTTGTTTTTTGGGTGTCTAAGTTAGGGGAGGTGTAGAGATTTTCGTTCTCTTTTACCTCTTTTGCTGTGAGTTAGTTTTTTTGAGTGATTTAGGGGTTCCCTTTGATAGGTGTTCTTTGAGTTTGGAGGGTTTTCTTGTATTAGCCTCCTATTTGGCTAATTGGATTGTTGTTTTTTCTTTAGGGGGACTCCAAGTCCTCTATATTTTGTATTCTCTTTCCCTCTAAATAATATTTCTTTTCTTATCCAAAAAAAAAAAAAGAAATCCCAGATGCCATTTACCAAACGCTTCCCATGTTGTCTTAAAATTTTCCATTATACTGTATTACATCTTAAGTTTTCTAGAGATATATAAAGTTTACAACTCCCATTTTGAGACTACGAATTCAGAATGAAACATGTTATGCATGAATGAAACCCATAAGGTCCTTGTTTCATTTGAGTAAATTAGTAATTTAGTCTTGAAAAATTAGTTTTTTTTTAAAAGATCAAAGATCTTAAATTAATCTCTTAATTATTTATCCTAATTTAGTCACTTTCCTTGATAAATCATAATATTTTCTGTTGCCAAATTTTAATTTTTTTTTTTAGTTGTCAAAAGTCACCTTCGTACATAGAGCCCGGATTTGCTGTTGTGCAAAGCTTTTGCTGCTTTTCACTTTTAGTAACGGTTTTTACTGTTGCTAAAAGTTGTGGCAGCAGTTTCAACTGTTGCCAAAACTTTCGGCAACGATAAAAACAAAATTTTCGTAAATAAAAATACATTTGAGACAAATATAAACTTTCAATAGCTAAATTGAAACACTTGAATTTTTAAAAATTAAATTGAATATCTATTATCTTTTAGGAGCCACATTAGTAATTTAATCTTTTTTATCCTTTTTTTCCTTTTATTTACATTTTATAAGGCATGATTCATTTTTTTCAAATGCAGTTCTTGACAAAAATCATAAATTTTCTTCTATTGTCCTTTTCCTTGTATTTAGATCAGCCTTTGGAGAACATGTATACAGATTCTGCAGATTTTTTTTTTCCTCCTTCTAAATGCATATTTTCCAATACCTAAAATTAATAACTCGTATAACAGCTTCTCTGACACACCCTCATTAAGTCAATGTATTAATACTTTTACTCATATATTACAACAAATGGCCACCTATAAAACTATGATAGCAATAGAAGAAAAATGGTGCCAAACTTACGCTTGGTAGCTTTATGAATAAGATACTGCATTAGGGTCATATATGATACAAAGCTCAGCTGAAGAAATCAAGGGGCAGAAGCTTTGGAGTTCTTCAACTGCCTAACTTAAAAGCATCCACGAAGAGACCCAAGCATACACCAGCTTTCCAGTAGTTCATCATCATAACAAAAGATTGCAACCTCCCAGTCCTCACAGTGGGAGGTTTTTTATACATGAGCATACCAATCCCCTCAATTGCAGCCACCACAACACCAGCAACTAGGACATCCCAATCACCCGTCTGCCCTAGGATTGTAGCCAATGCATTTGCAGTGTAGAAACCCAGAAGTAGCAGGAATATCTTCATGGGGAAGTTCTTTCTGGCCAAGTTCAGTTTTTCTAGTAATTGTCTGCCACCTGCAGTCAGTATCCTACCCAATCGTGTACCGCCAAAATTTGAATTAGCATCATCCAGGCTTTGTTGCTCACCATTCCCTGACACTCCACCACCTGTGTTCAAGGAAAACGCTATTTTCCATCCTGATCTTCTTTCCAGGAAACTGAACCAAGGTATTGAAAATCATTGACTGTGCATGTTCATGAGAACAACTAGTTTGTATTGGTAAGCTCGAAACTAACAAATAAAATAATTCAGAATACATTAGAAATAATTCCACCAGATAGACCTGTCAGGTGGTGAATGCCTCTAGAAACCATTAAAATGCAAAAAAAAAAAAATATATCTGAGAAAGAAAATGAGAAAAAACTGTGCATTAGCTTTATTAAAAGAATATTGTAGACTATCATGGGAAGTATGCATAATTTCAACTTCTGTAACTTCATTCTTGGCAACACTGTGGACTATATCATGCAAACTAGCAAAAGAACAAAAAACTGTGGACAGAAAAGTTTGAACAATCCAAATTTGAAATAAGTTCAAGATTTTTACCAGCCCTGCACAAATGGTGCAGATTTCAAACGGGCTTTTAGAGATGGCCCAGTAAAGTTTGGTTCACTGCACCAGCTTTGGATTCTAGAAGTTGCAAGGGTTATACAGGATTTTTCCAGGCAGTCGTTATCTGTAACCAGTAAACCTGGCTGTAAAATCATAGATCCCATTTGACAAGCCATGTACTATGAATTCAGAAATACTTGATTGGTAGAAGACGTCAACAGCCTTGTTGATAGCAGTTCTCAGGCTTGTAATCTGCAAGTTTGAAGTTTTAAAGATTTATGCAGGACTTCATGTGATGCATCATTCAGTAAATCACAGTTTAGCAACAGTTTAACCCTTTAACTTCAAACTAGAATATACTGGACACATTCACTGCATAATGGAAAGAGGATATACTTGGCTGTCAAACCTTTGATATTTCGTAGATGGAAGTTTAGGCTTTTAAGAGCTTATATGACTTGGTGCTTGTCAAAATAATTTCCACACATTTGGATGAGCTTACTATCAATGAAAACAGCTAATCAGATTTAAAAAAGCTGTTTTTAGCTGTTATTTTTTTATTAGGCTCAGACACACTTTATGATAATATGCCCAAAATAGTTAATATAAATAAGCAGTTTGCCAAAGCTGTTGTCAAGCTATTTCAATTTGCATAAGAGCTTATTTGAAAGTTGAAACACACTTATCATTTGTTCTAACAGATCACACAAAACAGAACATTATGAAGGCAAACCTTGTAAAGCAATATTCTTAGAGACGCACGAACTTATATGGCTTTTATCCTAAAAGAAGAAGACAAAATTGAACACCAAATTCACCAGAAACTATAATAACTCCTTACAAGAAAATTAAAGTGATATTCTTCCACTGCTTGGGTCCTACAATTAGGGTTTTGAACCATGATTGTCACTATTCACGCGATTCCAAGACCTCCGATTTCCTTTTACATTCTGAATTGTAATTGTAATATATATGAAATCAGATTTCAGGAAAATTAGAAGACATGCATGTTTATACACAACTTTTTTGATAGTTCAAACTAACGTGTAGAGAGTTGCTGTCAAATCCCCATGAATCCCTCATAAAGAAAGGCTAGCATGAATTATGGAAGCATGCCATTGGAGCATGGGAATAGGTAAGGTGAAAGGTAAAGAGCTCAGCTAATAATCAAGACCAACCTTGTAAAAGCCCAACTCGGGGGTCAAATTTCACACCAAATTCTAAAGACAGCAAACCAGAGAAGTGACTGGAGGGAGCAAAAAACAAATACTCTGAAATTTGAATTGTGTGAACAACCACTGCCTGTCAAAAGTAAAAGAAAAGAACTGAGAGATCTGAACATCATAGCCTATCAGGAACCAGAATTCAGCACGCATACCAAGAAAGGACTTAAAAATGGCTCCAAAGTCCAGAAGATGCCACATTGACTCACTTGAAGTCTCAATAACACTTACATAGGTCAATTAGACAATTACCTAGTCATAATCAACCAGCATTCAATAAAATACAGAAAAACTCTATCAATGTATCGCAAGAACAAACAACAAAGAAATAAAAGGAGACACCAAATTATCAAATTACGGAAACAAGTGAAATAGTGAACTCAAAATGCTAATTTCCATGTAAAATTCAAAATAGGGAATAAAAAAATAGTCCGTTTCAACTCTGACAACAGAATGAACAATTCCAGTACAACAAGTGAACACAAAAAATAAAAAATTAAAAAAAAAAAAGAAAACCCAAGCGACCAAGAAAGAAGGTGAAAGGGGGGAGTAGAGGGATCAACATCGCCAGAAAAATGCGTAAAACAGCAAAAGTGAAAATGTCACTAGAAACCCACTTGAGATACTCGCCAGCGAGAGAGAAAGCTGTGACTTAGGTGTGTGGCTATCAGCTAAAGGCATATCTGTTATTCTGCCCACTACCATCATCGTAATTAACATTTATCTTCCCATAATCTCAGCGTATTCTACTATTATAATTGGGCAGTGAATCTAATGTTTTAGGGAAAAATGCACTCCCCCCCCCCCCCCAAAAAAAAAAAAAGAACTTTCTTCAATGTGCAAATTACCCCTATAAACTACAAAACTCATCAAAAGTAGTTAAAAGATAGGATTTCATTCTGTTTCGTTTGGTTTTGTTTTAGTTGAGTTCGTGTGTAGCATTTCATACTGCGCTTTGTGTTGGGTTATGTGTTGTTTTACTCCTTAATATTTTGTTTGTTTCTGTGCATGTTTGTAGTTGTTGGGTCAGTTATTTCTGTTGTAGTTAGTTGTTCGCTCGTCTCTGTATATGTGCAAGTTGTCCTGGACTGAATAACTATGAACAATCAGTAAAGTTTTCTCTCGATTTTCCTAGCTTCCTTATTCTCTCTTTTCTTTCACTCGGTATCAGAGCTTAATTTGGCTCACGCCATGGATCCTTCTCCAGCTTCAATGTCGACTGTTATGCCTTGAGCTGTAAATAACTCGGACGATCAAAACTCTGTTTTCGTTGGGCAAAAGAGTTACGTTGTTAATCTCGACATTGAACCAGTTTTCGTTGGGCAAAACAGAGTCACGTTGTTAATCTCGACATTGAACCAAATGTGTTCTGTCAAGTTGGACAAAACCAACTATCTTCTCTGGAGTTCAATGGTACTTTTGGTAAGCAGAGAAAACAAGCTGGATGGCTACGTGCTTGGAACAAAGCCTTGTCCTAATATTTTCGTTACAGAAAGTGATGATAGGCAGATTAACCCAGCTTTCGGAGACTGGGTGACAATGGATCAACTACTTATGGGATGGTTGTACACTACGATATTGCCTAAAGTTGCTTCGTGCAAAACTTCCCAAGAACAATGGAATGCAGTCAAAGAATTGTCTAGAACTCAAACACAGTCAAGAATCACACTGCATAATGGCAAGCTACAGAGACTGAGGAAAGGAAACATGAAGATGGATGAATATCTTCGCAAAGTCAAGGAGTTGGCAGACAACCTTCTTGCTAGTAGGCAGATGCCAATTGATAATCTCATTACGCAAACTCTTGCTGGACTCGATGCAGATTATAAACCCATGGTGGTTCAGCTTGCTAAGAAAATTGGTCTTACTTGGGTACAGCTGCAAGCTTCATTGCTGACTTTTGAAAGTAGGCTAGAACAACTTTCCTCCATATCTAGTTATAACCAGCCCACTACAAACCTTACCATGAACAAACAGAAAAATAGTCCTGGTAATAATCAAGGGTGGAGAGCCCAAAACAACTGTGGAAGGGGCAAAGCAAATAGAGGAGGAAGATCAATGTTTGGTAGAGCAAATACCAAATCAACCTGCCAATTATGCACTAAGGTAAACCACACTGCTCTGAACTATTTTTTCAGATTTGACCAAAACTTTAATGGAATTTCAAGAGCAAACATGGAAAATGGCAAGAAAGGCAATAGCAGCAACACTCACTCTGCATATTTTGTAAGCCAAGATAATCTTCAAAACCAAGATTAGTATTTAGATAGTGGAGCATCTAATCATGTGACAAATGACCCCTCAACTATTGAGCAAGGTACAAAAATACCATGTACTAATCAGCTTACAGTTGGAAATGGGCAAGGTATTGATACTAAAAGTAAAGGAAGATAAAAAATTTAAGTAAAGACAATGGTGTTTCTCTGAAGCTGAAAGAAGTTTTGCATGCCCCAAAGATTAATAAGAATTTAATCAACGTGTCTCGGTTGACTTTAGACAATAATGTTGCTATAGAATTTGATGTTGTGGGTTGCAATGTGAAGGAGAAGAAGACGGGCAAATTTCTGATCCAAGGATTTCAAAGTGAAGGGCTGTCCAAACTACAAGGAACCTCTGCTGCAAATTGTTGTTTGATTGAAAATAATCATGAAGAAAATGTGTTAGAAAAAATACTTGTGGCATAGAAGGCTAGGACACCCTTCTGAAAAAGTTTTAAATGAAGTTTTGTAATATGAATTCTCTATTGAATAAAAATTGTTCTCTTTGTGAAGCTTGTCGCCAACTTGGCAAGTCACATGCCCTACCTCTCAAAAAATCTGAGTCCCACGCTGTCAAACCTTTAGATCTTGTTTACACTGACTTGTGGGGCCCTGCCCCAGTTCAATCATCTATAGGGTGCAAATATTACATCTCCTTTTTAGATGACTTCAGTAGATACCTATGGTTCTTTCCACTTAAATCTAAAAGTGAAGCTAAACAGGCCTTTGCACAGTTCAAAACCATGGTGGAAAATCAGTTAGAAAAAAGCATAAAAGTGTTGCAAACTGATGGTTGTACTGAACTTAAACCTTTTGCAAATATTATCAACAAAAGTGGCATTGTACTTAGACAATCTTGCCCATGCAGGAAGAATAGAGAGGAAACATCAAGTGGTGGAAATGGGCCTCCCTCTTCTTGCCCACGCTTAGCACTGGCCGGGCCAGTCACTGGCCGGGCTTTGACGGGTTAGCTGTAAACAGGTCGGTCACAAGCCGGCCTGTTTATAAACGGTCCCGAATCTATAAGATCAAGACCGCCCATGCCTGGACCGCAGGTAAACGGTCCAGCTCGCGGTCTTGGCCCTATTTTTTTGCTAGTTCTTTTTTTTTTTTAGTTTGTTGTTTTTAATCACAAATTCACAAGTTCTGCAGAAGAACTTCATCCTTCTTGGCCAACATCATATTTTAACAGCAAAATAAAAAAAATCAGTTCAATTCTTCATGGATATACAAAACATATATATATACACACTACTCGGCCAGTAGGCCAGCACAACAGTGAAATACCACAGCAGCAAAAAAAAAAAAAAAATTTAAACTCTTACCCAAAACCAAATTGGATTCCTTACCTCTCAATAAATCTCCCTACTCTTCTTCTCAATCCCTCTGACTCTCGGCTACCATGTTTCCAAGCAGCAAGCTCGACAAAAGCTCCAAAACATTTGAAGTTACTCGCCTAATTGCCTTCATCGTCAACGAGAGCTACTGCAACCGTGCGACAAAGCTTGATGGCCGTTGGTGAGATTGGGTCGAAGAGTTGGCCGTCCAAGAGAGATGAAGAAGAAGAGTTACCTACTCCCGTTGTCTATCTCGACCTTTGCTTCCGTCGTCGACTCTTCGCAGACCACTCACACTCACGCATCACAAATCGCACGATCTCGCCCTCTGCTTTGCTCTTGCTCGATCTCCTGTTCTCTTGTAGAGGTGGCCATTCGAGAGAGATGAAGAAGAAGAAGAATCTGAGAGAGAGCTATTGTGCCTGTGCGTGTGATGGTGTGAGTGAGAGACTGAAATTGAAATTGAAACCTAAGTGTGAATTCTGCAGAAGACTCAATCTTTCGATGGACTAGGCACGAGTGTTGGAGGCTGAAGTATATGGCCCATTTCAAAAAAAAAAGGGAAAAAAAAGGGGCGGGCTGGCCCGTGATCGGCCCGCACTGTACCCGTTCCCGCGGGACTAAACAAGCTGGCTCATTTTTAAATGGGCCTAAAACGCTCAACCTAGGACCACTCGTTTACGAGTGGTCCTGGTCTTGTCCACGGGCCACGGGCTTTTATCCCGGTACTACCCACGCTGGAGTTCCCATGCAATATTGGGTTGAAGCCTTCCAGACTGCAACCAGCTTGATTAATAGGATTCCCACTATAGCATTACAAGGGAAGACTCCTTACTGTTTACTTTTTAACAAACAGCCGAACCTCAAAAGTCTTAAGGTCTTTGGTTGTGCTTGTTATCCATATTTAAGGCCCTACAATCAACATAAAATGAGCTTCCATCCAATTAAATGTGTTTTCATTGGTCCTCGTACAACTCATAAAGGGTATAAGTGCCTTTCCTCCACTGAGGAATTTATATTTGCAGACATGTAATATTCAATGAAAAAGAATTCCATTTAAGAATGGATTTCTAAACAGGAAGAAACCAAAACAAGTGGAAAGGGAAATTATACACATGTTTCCTATACTGCCCAACAAAGAAAATGAAGTTGATACTACCGATTTGCAGGTCACTGATCCTACAGATGATGAAGCTAGTGCTGATTGCTGCAAGAATATTTCTGAAAAAAGAAATATCAGAACCAGAAAATGCTGCAAGCAATGTACAGTCTCACAAGGAGGTTGATAGTGAAGAACAACAAGAAGTGGCAGTGCAGAATAAAGATAAGTCGGACCCTCCTTCAAAATCTGTACATCCCATGATCACAAGAATGAAAAGTGGGGCCATAAAACACAAGTCAGCCTACATTGCTCTGGTGGAGGGAAGAATGGGTGTTGACCCTATTCGTGCTGATGAAGCCTTTAATATACCCTGCTGAAGGAAAGCTATGGAGACTGAATGAGGCACTTATGAAAAATAAGACCTGAAGTCTAGTGCCTTACTGAGGTCAGAAATTAATTGATTCTAAATGGGTATTTAGAATCAAATTCACTGCTGATGGAAGAGTTGAGAGGCACAAGGCCCAACTTGTGGCCAAGGGTTTTCAACAAGACCCAGGAATTAATGTTGGAGAGACATTTAGTCCTGAGTAAAAAATGACAACAATGAGGGTCATCTTGGCTATAGCTGTGTCCTTAGACTGGCAAGTAAAACAGTTTGATATTAACAATGCCTTTTTGAATAGAACTCTGCATGAAGAGGTGTTTATAAGGCAGCCAGAATGTTTTATTAACAAATCCAGTCCTCAACTTGTTTGCAGGCTTAACAAGGCATTATATGGGTTGAAGTAGGCTCCAAGAGTCTGGTATGATAAGTTGAGAGCTACTTTATTGCAGTGGGGATTCTATCACACACACAGTGATCATTCCTTATTTGTTTTAAACAATAAGAAGTTTATTATAGTTGCTTTGGTACATGTGGATGATATACTGGTCACAGGAAACAATGTTGCAGCAGCAAATGATTTTACTAGGAGGCTTGATACAGTCTTCTCTCTCAGAGATCTTGGAGAACTTCATTTCTTTGTGGGAATTGAAGTCATCAGAAATTATAATGGGGTGGTCCTAACTCAGAAAAGGTACATTGAAAGTCTGTTGGAGAAGTTGGGCAAGATAAATGCCTCTATTTGTCCAACCCCTATGACACTTGGGAGGCAACAGACTAAGCTGAAAGAGAAGAGACTTGAAGATCCCTTTTTGTATAGAAGCTTAGCGAGTGGCCTGCAGCATTTGAACAACACGAGGCTTGATATCTCCTTTGCTGTTAACCAACTCGGTCAACAGCTTAGCACTCCAACCATTTATGATTGGCAGAGAGCCAAGAGAGTACTGAGATATCTGAAAGGTACTGTCAATGCTGGATTGCACATAAAACCATCACTGGATCCTGTTCTTGTCTGATGCTGATTGGGCCAACAATGCCACTGACAGGAAGTCAGTTGGGGGTTATTGTGTATTTTTGGGTGAATCCTTAGTTTCTTGGTCTAGTAAGAAGCAAAGTTTTGTTTCGAGGTCAAGTGTTGAGTCAGAGTATTGAGCTCTGGCCTCTGTAGCTGGTGAAGTGCTGTGGCTAAGGTCGTTATTGAAAGAAATCAAGGTTCCTATTTCTAGAACTCCAGTCCTGTGGTGTGATAACCAAAGTGCCAAGGCCATTGCAGTTAATCCTATGCTGCACTCCAGAACCAAACATGCGGTGATAGACATCCACTTCATTAGAGATAAGGTGTTGAGCAAAGTTAGTCAACAGTCAGCTGACATTTTTACCAAGCCACTGTCTCGAGTCCCACTCCCTGTCTCCCCACAGATCCCGTGGGGACTCCCCGCAATCAGACTGACATTTAACAAACTAGAATGAATGTTGACATTATTAACATAAGATTATACAAGGATATCTAAGACGAACTTTGATTATATTGAAAATGTCATTCTCAGAGTAGATAGCAATGGTTAATTTACTGCTACAAGCTACTTCAAATAAGTTTCAGTAGCCACAGTAATAAAAAATTAAATAAATCCCCAAGGTTCCCAAAATTTTCCCCAAATCTATGCAATTGAACATCAGATATCACATTATCAAAAAAAATAATTCAGATATCACATAACACCAATTACACGGAAGGAGTCAATGTTTACTTTGTTTTGATTATCAGAAACAAGAAAACAAATCAAAGATTGCAGCAAAAGAAAATAAATGCTTACCGCCGGCGAGAGACAAAGAGTGTGGGGTGCGGCAAAGGGAGAGGACGGCGAGACTCTGAGAGAGGGGCTGAGAAACGAGAGAGCGGGGTGAGGCAGAGGAAGACGACAGTGAGAGAGGGGCGAGACTGAGCGAAGACTGAGGCAGAGGGAGACGACGGCGAGAGAGGGGCTGAGAGACGAAGAGTGATTGGCGGCTGGCGAGACTCGAGCCGTAGAGGGATTGAGGGAGATGACGGGCGGTGACTGGCCGCCGGCGAGACTTGAGTCCAGAGAGGCCAGAAGGGCAGAGAGACGGAGAGTGACGGTGAGCAAAGCTGTAGAGGGACGACGGGCGGTGACTGGAGCGACCGAGCGAGAGTGGAGAGACGGCCAGAGGGGTTGAGCGTCTGCGACGGCCGCCGCTGAGACGGAGACCTGAGGCTGAATCTGTGATCAGAGTTCAGAAAGGATTAAGGAGAATCTGAGATGACGATCTTGGAAGGGTAATTTGGGAATTACGGTTTTTTATATAATTAAATTAATTTAAACTATTTTAACTAAAAAATAACTAAAATATCTCAAAATAAATATTATATATATATATATTATAAAAGTATTTTTAGTAACTTTAGGAAAAATTACTCATGTTCTTGGAGAGGGGAAACCGGCAAGGCAAAAACTACAATCCTGAAAAAAATTTTGAATGCGGGAATCACTGAAAACAAAGATCAATTTCCATCCTTAGTTGGGTCATGGTCATACTGGGTTTAGATTAGGAGTGATGTGTGCTAATGAGATGTTAAATTTATGGTTGACGTGAAAGTGAATTAGTTCTTTATCGTTAATTTGACTAATTAATTAGTTGATCAGATGAATTTTTGCACAATTTGAGATGTTTAAAAGAGTTTTTTATTTTTATTTTTGCAGTATACAAGGGTAATCTGTACACTAAAAAAGTTAATAGAATCAAAGTGTATTTTTTCTTTTTATTTTTTATTTGATACATACTTCATAGTTCATAAAGAATAGATTAAAAATAGGCTGATATTAAATATTTTACTTTTGTTACACTTAATTAAAATTAAAGATATTATTTTTAATATTTATAAATTTAAAATTTTACTTGCTTTGAATTGTATAAATAATTTTTGAATACTAATTGTATGGGTTTTGATTTGTTGAGGAGAATCATAAAATACTGACTTCTTGCGTTTCACTCTTCACTTACGTAAATAATAACAACTCGCACGCCATTTATAATTTTGTTGTTAGCTAATTGTAAATTGTCCCCTAATTTCAAGTATTTTGACCTAAGTTCGGTAAGTAGTTAAAAATAAGATAAAATATATATACTTATATAATATATTATTTGATACATGTAAAATTATATATATATGATTAAAATTTTTTTATACTTATTACCATAGAATATTATATGCTAAGAAATTAGAAATTAGTTGTGATAAGTACTTTTGTATAATTTGTAAATAAAAATTAATTTTATTTCTTTTTTTAATACAGTGACACACTATTATTATTACCACTGTCACTCTTATTTTGTTACTACTACCGTATAACTTCAATAGTTAGTTGTCGTCGTCATCACTATTTATCTATATATGCAAATCCTCAGACATAACGTCGGAATACATTTTATTAATTTTTACTTGATTTAGCATTAGTATTGAGACTAAAGATTTTTTTATCTTCAATTATGATCATTTAAATCCTAGTCAAACGACTCCTTGTTTCACTAGACTCTATTGTTACATCTGAGGATTTAAGACTCATACCTTTTTGTTATTATCAAGAACAGATTCTCTCCCGTGCTGCACTCTGCAGTTCTATAATCCTGTCCACCCAGCTTAGCTGATGGACTTGTGATGCTGCACAGTTCATGATGGATTGAAACACACAAGTGGTGCTGCACAGTTCATGATATATATGAAGAAGAATCCGTGCCAATGTTAATATTGTATCACGATGAAAATTGATTGCTGGATTACTAGTTTATGTCACTTCCACCACGACTGTAATTACCTTCACCATCAACACTTACCTCGCCATTACCATTTATCATTGATACTATCTTAACATTCTTACCATCATCACTCTTATTGTTGTCATCGCTGATATCACTATCTCTATCGTGATGTTACCACTGTCACCGCTATCTTTTTATTTACCATCGCCATTATCACCAATATCATATTATGATACAAGTATAATATTATCTTCTTTTTTTTTTTTTGGAAAAGGTATAATATTATCTTCATTCTATCAACATTCAACAGCCATGTATTATTATATCATCTCATAAAGATCATGTAATACTTATTCCATATTATCCTTATTCTATACAACTTCCTCATTATACCAGATAAATTTTTTCATTTCCTTTCCCTCTCTATCTCTTATTCCCATTCCCATTCTCTTTCATTTAAACACCCAAATTTATACCAAACATGCTCTAAATGATTTCTTCCCGGATGGATATAAAGGGAAAAAAGGGGAAAAAAAAAACCATAAGAAACTAAAAGGACAAACTATTATGATGACTAACTGTCCCTTATATGCATATTAAAAAGAAATGTAAAAGCCTATATACATATATACTATTCAAGGACCGACCACTTGTTGAATTGACAAGTGCTCTTTAATCTTTCCCATTCCTCTTCACCCCATCTCCCATCTATGCAATCAGGATCGATGTTTGTTCTTTCAAATATGAACATTTAATTTCCCAAACAAAAAATACTGCTGCCACTAACACTATTCACAAAGACATTAAGCAATCTTTTAACAGGCTTCTTGTGAGTCGTCTTTCACCACCAGCTTCCACAAGCCTTCGCCTTTTGGCATCTTGTTCATCAGATTCAGATGCCAGCGGCCGTTTCTGGCTAACCGAATCATCATCGTCAAGATTGATGCTCTGAGACAAGTCAAAATTTTGAGTTCGTTGACTAACATTCCCCTCCGGATGAGATCTTACACTTGCATCAACTTCATTCATGTCATTTGCCTCTTGAGAATCCTCAACAATACAGTCTACAAGTTCGTCACTGGAGGTTGAAGAATGATACTCAAGGTTGTCATTCTTGTCTGAAAGGCTATACCCTTCAATTTTCTTGGGAGGCCGGTCATCTTGAACTCCAGTCTCCAGTGTATTCCAGGATGAACCAGTAGATATTCTAGAGTATGAGTGATCCTCTATAGCTTCTGTGAAATTCAAGGAGAATCCCTGCAATGATATTTCTGATGCTCTGAAATCTTTGTTGAAATATGATGTGGTCGGCATGTCAGATGGCGATACCGCAATTTGAGTATCTTCCATAGCTAATGATGATACCCCAGTTTCTTCATCAGCCTCTTCAATTTCCTGCTTTCGACCAAAATAAGTGACATTTTTACATTAATTTTAAGTAGCTTAGCAATGTTCCCCTGTTAACTTCCCTAGGCATAAATATATAACTGTACAACTTAATCCTTCTCTTTCTTCATTCCTTGTTCTTTATGAAACAAAGTATAGGGAAAACCAAGTCCATGGAAATTGAAAATTACTAATCTGCACAATAGACACTGTTTTTAGTTTTAGTAAAATGCTAATAAAATGGCCAATTATACGGTTGGCATGTCTTTTTTGGTAAGTGCACATTCTAATTTTCCAAGTGCTTGGTAATCTATTTATAAGATATTTGGACATGAAGAATTGAAGAGTATTATTTTTACTCAATCTGATAATTACAAGAGAGAGACTAGGGTTTATATACACCTAGCTAGGGCAATAGAAAATGAAAATAATCAACCCTAATAAATACAAATTAATCCTAATCAATCATAATAATGAATAGGAAACAAATCAAAAAAACAAATATTTACAAGCAAGGAAATCAATCAATCATCATAATAACAGAACAAAATTAGAATCCCACATCCCCCCTTAGGCTGGGAAGTAAATATCAATCATTCCCAACTTGGATAATAGATTGTCAAACTAGGATCTTGGAATAGTCTTAGTAAGGATATTAGTCGTCCATTATTGTGTAAGAGTATAAATTATCTCAATAACCCCTTGCTCCAACTTCTCGCTGATAAAATGAAGATCGATCTCCACATGCTTAGTTCTGTCATAATGAACTAGATTCTTTGCAATCCGGATTGCGGGTTGATTGTCACAATGGAGTCTCATGGAGGTTGTGATTGGAAGCTAAAGCTCTTCCAATACTCTTCTCAACCATATTACTTTACAGATCCCATGTGCCATAACACGACATTCTGCTTCAGCACTACTTCTAGACACCAAAGACTGCTTTTTACTTCTCCAAGTAACTAGATTACCCTACACATAGGTACAATACCCTGAAATAGACCTCCTATCTGTTAGAGAACCAGCCAAATCAGCATCCGAGAAAACTTTAACACTTCTATTGGCCCCCTTTTTAAAAAATAGACCCTTTCCGAGGTGTCATCTTCAAGTATCTGAGTATCCGATTAACAGCCTCAAGATATTCTTTAGTAGGATTATTCATAAATTGACTTGCTACACTTACAGAAAAACTGATGTCAAGTCGAGTATAAGAGAGAGAGATGAGTTTTTCCACAAGACATTGATACATCCCTTTATCAACAGGTCTAGAAGACTCCTTTGGGCCTATTTTGTTGAATGGATCCATGGGGTGTTAGCAGGTTTACACCCAGCATTTTTGTTTCTCTCAAAAGATCCAAGGTGTACTTCTTCTGTGAAACAAAGATTCCTTTGCTAGACTAGGCTATTTCCATCCCAACAAAATATTTTAAAGGACCAAGATCCTTGATTTCAAATTCTTTACTTAGGAACTTCTTTAAGTGTGTCACCTCTTCTTCATTATTTCCAGTGACTACTATGTCGTCTACATATACAATGAGGATAGTGATTTTTCCCCCAAGAAAATGTTTGATAAATAGAGTATGATCTGTCTGTCCTTAAACATATCCCAACCTTTTAACTACTCGGGAAAACCTTTCAAACCAGGCCCTTAGAGACTGTTTAAGGCCATAAAGACATTTTGGAAGTTTACACACCATATGAGAGTTGAATGGATCCAGGGGGGTGTCAGCATGTTTACAACCTAGCATTCCTGTTTCTCTCAAAAGATCTAAGGCATACTTCCTCTGTGAAATAGAGATTCCTCTGCTAGACCAGGCTATTTCTGCCCCAAGGAAATATTTTAAAGGACCAAGATCCTTGATTTCAAATTCCTTATTTAAGAACTTCTTTAAGTATGTCACCTCTTCTTCATTATTTTTAGTGACTACTATGTCGTCCACATATAGAATGAGGAGGAGAATGTTTCATAAACAGAGTATGATCTGTCTGTCCTTGAACATATCCCAGCCTTTAACTACTTAGGAGAATCTTTCAAACCAGGCCCTTGGAGACTATTTAAGGCCATAAAGAGATTTCTGAAATTTACACACAATATGAGAGTTATTTGGATTTTTCAGACCAGAAGGTATCTCCATGTAGACCTCTTCTTCAAAACCACCATTAAGAAATGCATTCTTGACGTCAAATTAGTGAAGCTTCCAATCAAGGTTTGCAGCAATAGACAGGAGACAACGAATAGTGTTTAACTTTGCTATAGAAGCAAATGTCTCCTGATAATCTATACCATAAGTCTAAGTGAATTCTTTTGCCACTAATCTCGCCTTGTATCTATCAATGCTCCCATCAGCTTTGTACTTGACTGTGAACACCCATTTACATTCACAGGCTTTCCTGAAGGTTTTTCAATAAGAATCCACGTGCCATTTTTCTTCAGGGCATTCAACTCCTTGTTTATAGCCTCCCTCCATTTTGGGTGTTGTAGAGCTTCTTCTATGCTAGTTGGAAGTTTTGTGCTATCCAAATTTATCGTAAAAGCCCTAACGGTAATGGATAATTTCTTATATGAAACATGATTAGCAATGGAATGTTTGGTGCATGACCTAACTCACTTTCTCCAAGCAACAGGAAGGTAGAGGTCAGATATAATATCAGTAAAGAGTTCGGATTCAAGTATACCTTGAGTGTCTTGATTGTTCTCTCCAGGAGTTGAATTTGGGTCAGATTGACAATATTCATGAATTATCTGATGTTGCTAGTTCTGATTCTGCTTTCGGCGCCTTGAGTATACCTTCAACTCTGCATTGCCTTTTTGTTTGAGACTGGGAGCTTCTGATTCAGGTGGGCAAGTAGGTAATATTTCAAAGTCTGGTGCAACAATTCTAGGTAAGGTAGTCCAAAACTGATATTCTCCTGGTGTCGAGTTCTCCCCCTGAATATGAGTTTCGGGGCAGAAAGAAGTGCATCCATGGAGATATAAAACTTCTGTGATATTAGGGAATAACATTTGTAACCTTTCTGGTTTGGGGCATACCCAACAAAGATGCATTTCTCGAATTTAGGATCTAACTTCCCTCTATTGAGATGAAACATGTACAAAAGCACAACAATCAAACCTTAAAAGGAAGTTTGATAACAAGTCTATTGTCAAGAAAATACTTTTAGAGGACCTGACATGGTGTGTCAAATTTCAAGGGATGGGATGGCATTCTATTAATTAAATAGGTAGCGGTCAACATAGCTTCACCTCAAAATTGATGGGGAACAGTATGGGTAAGCATTAAGGATATGGCCACTTCAAAGAGATGTCTATTTTTACACCCCGCAATCCCATTCTGTTGAGGCATGTAAGTGCAAGAGCAAGAACTCTTATGCATAATTTTTTTTTGATAGAAAAAGAATTATTATTAAGGAGAAGAGAAAAGTACAAAGGGAAGGAATACAATAGGTGGAGGACAAGGGATCCTCCTAAGAACTCTGATGCACAATTCCTTGCTCAAGGAAAAAATTCTTAAGGGCTGAATTGAAATAGTCCTCAGCATTGTCAAACCGAAAAATTTGAATTTTGGTTTGAAACTGCGTTTGAATCATGGAATAGAAATTTTTCAAAATTTGAGACTTCTAACTGATCTTTCATAAGAAAAACCCAAGTAAGACGAATGTGATCATCAAAAAAAGATATGAACCAACGTGCTCCAGATATATTTTGGTTGCGGGATGGACCCCAAATATCACTATGAATGATGAAAAAAGGATGGGATGGTTTATATGTATGACCAGGCATTTCAACAATGCTTAGAGAGCTGACACATTTCACATTCAAAAAACTTTGGATGTTTATTGAAGAAAAGAGAAGGAAACATTTTTGATAAATATATAAAATTCGAATAACCAAGACGATGATGCCACAACACAACCTTATCATTATCAGGGCTATTAGCAACATGACATGTCAAAGGTACTTGATTCCCAGCTTGAATTTGATATAAACCATCAACCTCCTTAACATTGCCAATCATCCTCCCCAAATCCAAATCCTATAATAAACAACCAGATGGGGAGAATTTAGCAATACGATTCATATCCCTTGTCAGCTTACTAATTGAAATTAAGTTGCAAGATAAGTTTGGAACTAAGAGAACAGAATCATGGGTGAGAGAGTCTGAAATTTTCAAATTTCCAACACCAATTACAGTGGAGAGAGATCCATCAGCATTTTTGACCTTGATATTTGTATTACAAAGTTTGACATCTAGGAGTAAGGAGGCATTACCAGTCATATGATCTGTAACCCCAGAATCAACAATCCATGTTGTCAGGTGTGAAGTTTTACCTTGAAAAGCATTTATAAAAATACTTTTTTGGGCACGGGTCGCAACATGTGTAGGGTTTTCAGGCATTGAGGTTACTGATCCATGAGCAGCCAAGGTTAGTTAAAAAAAAAAAAAAAAAAAGAGACAAGCTCTAGAATACCAGGATTGATGGAAAACATGGATATAAGCCTGAATGAGCTGAACAATACTCTATTGTAGTGAATTCTGAACAACGCTGAAGCTTCAGAAGAGTTACAATGGCACCGGAATCTCCCCTGGTTGATAAAGAACACACGGACAGGTGCCCAAACGGACAGAACAACGATTGGGTTTTATTGAGTGGTCTTTGCCTCTTCACTTTCTATGGGAACGTATTCGCTTTGTTGCTTCCCTTTGGGTTTCGGCTAACGGGATGTTTAAAGGGGTGCCTTTCTATGATGTTTATAGGGATTTGGGGGCTTTGTTGTATTAGCCTTGTTTTTGAGGCTTTGAGGGAAGGTTTTTTGTTTCGGTTGTCTTTTCTTTGGAGGGCCTCTGGTCCTCCTTTTCTTTTTTCTGTTTATCTTTTTTCCTTTGTATCTCTCTCTTCTCAATAATAATACTTCTTTTTCTATCAAAAAAAAAAAAAAAGAACAACCATTGATAATGCTCTATGGTGGCCAGCAATCGTTTATGTGAAAACTAATGGCGGAGGAACAGCTCCACGCACTCTCAGACGGACGGCGCATGTGAAGTCCGGTGAAGCTCCGGTCAGCGGGTATATGACAGGGACGAGGTTCTGAGGCTAACCCGAGGGTGGTCCAACCAAGACAAAGAATTTGCACAGTTGAAGGAGGTTCTAGGCATTCGCACAGTAGACCAATGAAAAGAGAAAATTGAGGGATCAGAATAATTGCTCTGATACTATGAAGAGAATTGGAGTATTATTTTTACTCAATCTGATAATTACAAGAGAGAGACTAGGGTTTATATACACCTAGCTAGGGCAATAGAAAAGGAAAATAATCAACCCTAATAAATATAAATTAATCCTAATCAATCATAATAATGAATAGGAAACAAATCAAAACACAAATATTTACAAGAAAGGAAATAAATCAATCATCATAATAACAGAATAAAATTAGAATCCCACAAGACATAAGATATGTGAAAAATTAAAAAATCCCATGATATGTCATAATCAACAGATTGATTTTTTGTTTTCATATTTGTACTAAACTTTTTTATAAATAGATTTCCAAGTAAATGGGAAATTAGTACATTCACTAGCCAGAAAACCACTTCAACTGAATACATATAGAGTGAGAATGGTAAATGGCACAGAAGGAAATAAGAAATGGCCTCAATTTGATAACCCCAGAAGCTCCTCATGGTGGGCCAATTGTCTAATAGGCAAACTAAAATCTATTTCCAGCTATGTTGGAATGACTTTTGTGGTCAGACTGTATGCCTCATCAAAGAAAATGAGATAACCAATTGTTGGACTCTCCTCTAAAGGGGGTCTTCTGGTCACTCGCCCTCCCCCCTCCCCACCCCCCCTTCTTTTCAGGAAGGACATGGATGGAAGGGGGTAGAACAAGACATAAGGATGTCGGCGGGTGTAAATTACACTATGCTTTAAAATAAGTAAGAACAAAACCTGTGAATGGCTAGGACATAATTGTAGGTCTTAATTAAATGACTTAAATTCATTTACCTCTATCGGTGACAAGAAGCTCCTCTTATGACAAGCTACCACCTGCTGACAATTAGCAGAAGATGATTCTACAACTGTTCCATGCAAGTCCTTGGAAAAAGTTCCTGGCTCTCTGAAGCATGATGTAACTCTTATGGGGGAAGCTGCAGGGAACTGAATATCAGTCCCCTGTTTAGCACAACTAAAAGAATCCCCATCCCATATTGTTGGATGGCAACTCCCCCCAAAGGAATCTGCTTCCATTTTGTGCTTAAACCCAAATACTTCGGACGGAGGATTTTGGACAATGCAATCAGTTGGGAATACTTTCTGAGAATTATCTTGGAAGATATCATAAATTAATTTTAGTATATGAGCTCGTTTCAGAGAAGCCTCTACTGGAGGAAACCACTTGCTCTTCAACTGAAAAACAAAATAAACACATAAATGAATAAGTTCATCTGTGACTCAACTCAAAATACAAGTCAACATCACAATAATGCCTAATATAAGCAATTGAAACTTCTAAAATCTTATACTAACCATCATTAAACAGTACCCTGAAAAAGTGTTAGTGCCAGTAAACAAGAATAGAATGGAAAATGAAAACATCACACACATCAAATACAATCACTTTTAACATTTGAGAAGCTTGTAGAAACATGCCAGAAAAACATACAGGTGCTTTAACCGGAAATCCACAGACCCCTCTTTCTTGAAGCAACCGATTCCTCTTACAAACTTCAGAAAATAGGCAGGAAAAGTAATGGAAATACAAGCGTTAAAACTCATGCATTCCATGTACTAAAAATAAAATTAAAAAAAAGTGTTTTATTTATCATATTTGTTTATTATTGAAGTGAAGCGATTGTCCAGAGAAATTCCTCAACTAAAATAACTGTACATGAAAGTTATGTCCAGAAATCATCTAGACATAACCCCACTGCTTATGCTTAAGTAAATCCATCAAATGAATTGGCTTCATTAATTATTGATCATACATTCCTATCAGATGCAGTGCACTTCCTATTTCCATGAAAAAGCAGAGGCCCCTATAGGCCTAAGCAGCAAGCTTATTGTCATTATGGAATCGAACAGAACACCAGGTTACAGAATCATGAATCAAAGATGATTTCAAGCTATATAATTATCAAAATTCAGCATCGTGTAGCTAAAATTGCAAGATCAGATTATAAAGATATAGCAAATACAAGTGTTGACACAATGCAAAGTCACTCACAAAGTCAGAGAACTTTGTCATCTTAAAAGGGCTAAAGTTGATGGGAGCTTCATCCAGGAAACGTTCCACATAATGGAGCAGAAAGAGACCACAATCATATAAGTTTTCCTGCTGAGGTAGCTGATATAAAAGGGAGAGAAAATCAGAAATTAAAAAAGCTGCATTGATATTCCATATGTTTGGAAGGGAACTCAGAGAGAGAGAGTACCTCTAATGAAACAAATCTCAAATGTAAAAATTTTGAAGAAACATCATCCACCATATCACTGTGCCTCTCTTTCCATTCTTCATACAGGTAACTGCGAAGTCACAAAATTTAGTAAAAAAAAAAAAATTTAAAAAAAAAGACTCATTATGTCATATCAATTTCTTCTGATTATAACTTGAGGTAACTTATTTAGACACCCTATGCGATGGTCTGCTTCTAATTCTAACCACAATATTACTAAGCACTAAAATGCATGCAACCTCATGAAGCAGCACAAGATTTGGGTCATCAAAGGAACAGATCAATGATCTTGACAATTTTGCAACAAAATTCTAAGGAAAATGAAATAACCATAGTAATTGAAATCGCATGATACGTGATTTGTATCGTGCAATTCAATACGTATCATAGGGTGTATCACCAATGAGCTAGAATTGCCGAATTCATGCGATTTGAGCTGGAACCGGCAAATCGTGAAGTTCCAACAATTCCTGGCCACCGTGTGTCAGGTCACGCCCACAAGTCTTCCATGACCCAACACGGCGAAGAAGATGAAGACGCGCTTTCTCCCCTCCCCCCCCCCCCCCTTTTTTTTTTGTGACCTGAGGAAAGACCTAACGCAGCATTTCATTTATAAGTATTCACTCCATTGGTTGAGCTGGGCTTCACAACTCATTTGACCACTTCATATAAAGGCTTGTTTTTAACATGTTATTCGCTCACGCGGGCCACTGGGCTAACGAAGAAGATAAAGGCAGAGAAGGCAGCAAATTCCTTCAGATGAATCAGATCAGATAATCACAAATAAGGCAACAAAGATAAAGTGATATAAACAGATTCAGATGATCAGATATTCAGATTATATATTACAATTATAAATTGACATTTGTTTTATGACTTATTTATGAGTTAAACTTACGGAACATATCTATGATATTTGCTATTATATGCCTGAATCTTACAATTCGATACAATTCATGATTCACAATTTATAATTGAGCTTAGCAATCTACGATTCAAATCGCAATTTGATAATTATGAAAATAACTGTTACAAATATTAACAGAACCTCCAGATCATCATAAACTAGCAAAACAGGTGATTCAAAAAACTGAGCTATCAGTAAGCTACCTTTGGAATACGTTCTTGAGACCTCTGTGACTGCCTTTTAAGGAATCCATGTGCAAGATGCAAGATACCTTGGAAGATTTTTCTATCTCTTCATCTGCAAGATTCAGATAAATTGAATAATTTCCAAATAAACCACATAGAACAGCAGCTCAGAGGAGATAGATCTTGCCTTGGAAGCATGCCACTTCACCAGGATGACAAATGACAATCAAACTCCAGTGAAGACTGTCAACAAGATGCATTAATTACTTTTATCAGGATGCAGCAGAATCCAAACATTCAAGCAAGATAACTTCAGGCATTGTCCCACCTGTAATTTATGGGAATGAAGATGTAATCCTTTTCAAAAATATTCACTTTCCTTGTCCATTTGCGTACACGTTGAAATGCTGCTCTACCATCACAAGCACTTGATGGATCTTTGTCTAAATCAGCAAGCTTCCGAAAGAAGAAGCTATTGAAAAAATGAAACCTCTTTTGTTCATCAGGTGGGATTTTGTTTTTCAAATACCTATAAATATGCCAGATTTAGCAAACATGTTAATTTGCAGTGTAGAAAGAAGAGGTAAAAACTCAATTATAGCACCATAAATGACGTTAAGCAAAAGGGTATAGTTTCTGCTACCATGCTTACTTGATATAAAAATCAATGATAGTATCATTAATGAAAGTCTCTGGCTGCAACAGCTCAATATCTCTCCTACTAATAGAAACAGCATCAGGATCCCCCTTTGGATAGACAACCTCATCGAAAGTGTCATCAAATCTGCAATGCATGATATTACATATGTGAATTCTTTGTTGATAATAATACATTTATAAAAATTGCCAAAATAGGTCAACTACAAAAAACGCATGGCAGTCAAAAGACTTATTTTGTCAGAACCAGCTCAAAGTAACATGTAAGTACAAACAAAGGACAAGTTAGATTCTGGTTGCTGTCAAGAACCAAACATCCCAAAAGCTTAAGCTATTAGGTGCGAGCTCATGAATGGCAAAGCACAAGCTCACCTTGCCTTGTGTAGTTGTGTTAATTCAACTACGAGGACAGATGCAAGGGGCCAAGAATTGAATGCTTTGATCATGTCAAGAACCAACTATCCCAAAAGCTCAAGCCTTTGTTTCTAATTATATATCTAGAAATTATAAAATATAATTAGGAAACAAGACAGACATTTTTCTAATGCCAGAGAGGTTCGAGTAAATTAGGTTCTAGAAGAATGCAGCCAGCAAGGCAATTCAAAAAGATATCACTGATTAAAAAAAACAGAACGGAGAATCAAAAATCTTAATGCTGTATAAAGCACAAATGCAATTAATATCATAGACCATATTTCAACAGCAACCCAATAATAGAAGTAATTTTGCTTATTTGACTTACATGGGAAAATAATGCATCTGAGGGGCAAGGTTGCTCTGACCAAATTCAGAAAACTCTTCATTGTTATCTGTATCAATGCTGAATAGGGAAAAAAAACGAGAGACCAAAAAAAAAAAAAAGCCAATCAACACCAGACAAGATAGAGAAGCAACTTTAAGTTAAAGGTTCTTTTTCATTGACAAAATCAGGATAAGACATCCCTCAAAATAAAAGCAGAAAAACTAATAAAGATGTCAAATCCTTCACATCAAAAGAAAAATTAAAAATCTTCAGCCTCTTGGTTCATGACCATGTTTTAATGCTGGATACTCTTGGTTTGTTTCAACCTATTCATATGCCCAATAGGAAATCCTTCACATCAAAAGAAAAATTAAAAATCTTCAGCCTCTTGGTTCATGACCCTGTTTTAATGCTGGATACTCTTGGTTTGGTTCAACCTATTCATATGCCCAATAGGAGAATTTAGAATTTAGACGCATCAGGCTCCTATACTTTCTCATCCTTTTCCATTTTTTGATTCACTAACCCAAAAATTGACTCACCCTTCACTAAGTCTTTTTGGAAAGCCAAGGTCACTTCCAAGGCGAAGGCTTTTGGTTTGGACAGTTGTACTTAATAGAATTAATACAAATGATATGTTTCAAGCCTGGAGGCCTAATAAGGAAACATCATATGTTTGGGTGACGTGCTACAAAAGTTCAAAGACTAGTAATAATATCCTTCTGTTTTGTGAAGTAGCATGGAAAATGTAGAATAGATTATTTAGGGTGTGATGTGAAAATATTTTCTATTTTCATTTTAAGTCTTTATTTCTTCAAATGCATTTCCTAAAATACTAAAAACATCTTTTTGATATTTTCAGATTTGGAAATATTTTAAGAAATATTTTCAAGAAAACATTTTCATTAATCTCAATCAAATATATTTTCAAGCCCATTTTCTATTTTTATTGAAAATGAAAACAGAAAATATCCGAATCAAACAGCCCTTAGTATCTTGGAGGAAAAATGGGTGAGTCCATAGGGTGTCAAGGCCCTTCTACCAATTAAAATCAGAGGCTTTAGATGGAGAAAAGATAACCAAAATATTTCTTTATTTTCCGATCGCCTGGAAAGAACAAAAGAAACATCTTGTTCTATTTGGCTAGAGAAAAATGCGAGGGTTTTTAAACAGAAATTCCTTCCACCACTTATTCTTTGGGATAAGTTTTATGGCATTTCTGTGGGATGTCACTAGTGGACATCCAAAGGGATTGGAATGCTCTTTTGGTTTGAATTCTAGTTTTTCTCCTTTTTCTTTTTTCTATTTTTGTTTCCCTCTGTTGTACAGGAATGGGAGGATTTCTTGTCCTCTATTTCTTTTTATTCTTGTATTCTTTTGACTGATTAATAAAGTCTTCTTTTTTTATATCAAAAAAGGAAAAATTAAAGATCTTCATGATACGAGAAACTAAAAAAATAATCAAACGATACATTTGTACATAGTAATCGAACCCGGACGATACGCGATATGCATCATGCGATTCGATACGATTGATCTCACTGACGATACAAATCTGTGGGCGTATCGCGTCTGTGCCAAAATCACCACTTGAATTCCCGGAACCAGCGAATCACACAATTCCAACAATTCGAGCAGCTACTGTGTCGCGGGTCACACTTGTGGGTCTTTTGTGACTCAACACAATGAAGAATATGAAGTGCCTTTTTTTTTTTGGTCTTTTAGTGTTATGTTCAGCTGCTAATGCCTATTGTCGTTGTTTGAGATTGAAAGTTCAGTGAGCTAGTGAAGCGCATGCCGTTTTGGTATTGGGCTACTAGGCTACTGATGAAAGTCATAAACTAAGAATAAGAAGCTAAAGGCATCAAGGTTTCTGATGATGAATAAGAAACACATGCCATAGTGGGCTTCTAGGCTTTGAGGATAAAAGAAGCTAAAGAAATGAATAAGGAATAATATCAGATCAGATATACACAAAAGTTCATATATAGGTTTATTCAGTATACACAAATAAGGAATAACATTAGATGATTAGACCAGAATCAGATGATCTTGAGTGTCTTGAATGTCTTGATGAATAGAATATTAGGGCCACTAGTTTTTGAGTCTATCAAACTTGGTTTAATTACTTGTGTGGTTGTCTTATGACTTATGTATGTGAAATCCATAGAACTTGCAATCTACTGTCCCATCAAGTCATATATTAATTTTGACAGACCAGAGAATTCAGATAGACTTGTGGATTTATTTTTCTTTTTCCCTTCTTTTGAACAATTATAATAAGACAGCTTTCATGCTTTCTTCTACCGAATAAGCAAGGCAAAAGGAGGACTGTGGAAGCAATCATCATTTCTTTTAGAAGTAGTAAGTCTTAAATCCCCACTGAGTTAAGAAATAGAATACTTACTCAAAAATGGCATTCCATATATTTGTATATCTCACATCCAAAGATTTGACTGCCTCTTCAGCCTCAGACCAGCATGGATCATAAACTGCAAATTTCAGCTCCTTAAATCCTGCATGAATTAAGAGGAGGAACCAAATGTTAAATTTACTACTACAAGTTTTTTTTAATAAGGTATAGCCTTTGTAGAAATGAGATGCTTTTCCCTTCAAATGAAAAATGATCAATAAACCTGAAAAAGAAATATTTACACCCAGCAATTAAATGTCTAATTTGTTCCTGTATATGGAAATGGAAAAAAAAAAATCATCTTAACTTATAATACAATGAGAGAAAGATGAGATCCAAAACAAGTCAAAAAGTAGTCAGAGGAGCTACTTAAGTAGACCAGTAATTTAGGAACTTCAGACATGTCCACCTAGAGCAGATGTAGGGGAATTGGCCTAGGGCAGGGATTGAATCCTTTTATCCTATTCTTACAAGAACGAAAGAAACCTAATGACTCTGGAGTTTCAGTTATTACACTTATGTCGATAGGCAACCGAAAAGCCACTTCATACTGCCAGTCCAGTGAAAGCAAGGAATGTAAAAACTCTCCCCAATGACTAAGAGAATCTCTATATCTGGAAACCCACATGTTGGGAAGAATGAAGACCAGCCAGATGATCCCCCATCTCAACGGCTACGACTACAACAGGTGAGTAGGAAGAGAGGTGGAGAATAGATCTGCTAAGACAACCAGCACGCTTGTCTCTATGTGAACTGTTGGATATGAGATCTAAGGTTCAAATTCCAAGTGATGATTTTTTCTTTTTTCTTTTTTTTTTTCAAAAAAAAAAAAGATACTAAAATCTAGACTGTCCACAAAGAGACCAGCAGCAAATATGTGCTCAGAGAAGTGGGATTGGTTGCTGGCCAAATGACGCATACAAAAAATGTGGTATGCCAATGGTGGTTGCCAACCAGGCACCTGTTGGCTACAACTGCAAAGTTCGACAAATATCTGTCATAATTTAAACAAATGTCAATTCTTCATAGCAGTCCTAAAAATCAGGCCCATGCACCAATAGTTTCTCCTTCCAGTATGGTAAAACCAATGGGTATATTATGTTGTTTTCGACTTGAGCTATCGCTGTCGACAGTGTGCCATGGATTTGCCATATAGGAAAGCCTTGTCGATATGAACATTGGTTTCAGGTGGTCAAAGGCATCAATGCATTGTTTATACGAGTAGAACCCCCAGTTGAGGAACACCATGCTTCTATCGTCCCCAAACTGCCATGTTTGTAATTCAACCACAGTGCTAGGTGGGTCACATTTTTAGGTTCAAAAAAGCTATAGTTTGAGTAATCTCCCACTTATCAGGAAGTGTTACAAAAGTTTGAGTTTGTGACAGCTAAAATAAAATTAGTGTTAGTGATTAGAAGGCTGCACTTGTACCATACCTACTAACCCTTGTACTGAACCTAATAGGGCGTCTAACTAAGTCAGTTGTCCCGTTTAGATATTCTTGTTTCTCAACAATTTGTTATTATTTTATATAAATATATAGTCTTTTCCAAACCCTATATTTTTAAAAATTGTCATATTCTGTATCCCTATATTTTTCTTATAGAAAATTTAAAAGCAGCTATCAGCCCTTCTGAAATTTTATAAATTAAAAAAAAAGTTTACAAAAAAAGGCCTGATAACGAGGTAGACCATTGGATAATTAGACACCAGGCCATAGACACCATCCACACTCAGGACAATCAACTTAGTGCACTGGAAGGTTAGTATAAAGGAAATCTTGCAGTGCAGTACAGTCTCAAATGGTCAAGAACCAGAGGGAGAGGCCAAATCCACTGGCATTCCATCCAACAGTTATGACAAGATTTTTCATATACCCTATCAGCTACTAGTCCTACAAGCAAGTAGACTGAAAACAAACAATTCATATAACCACTAGACCTACAAGCAAGTAGATTGAAGACAACAAAATCTATGCAGATTCAAGAATAAGAAAGACCTAGAACACAACTTTTAAAGGCAGGGAAACCTGGATTTTGATTTGTATTTCCAGCTTCTCTAGAATCTTCTGACTTCAGGAGAAGGTTGACCATGGCTGTTTCAACCTACAGCAAGCAGATACTCATATTGATTGATACTCTTCTATTTGAGAACAAAATGAAAGGGAAAGAAATGCAGAGAATGAAAACTAGGACGAATTGAAGTAGTAAAAAGTATTAATCTCCTATATTATTTAGACATCAAATAAAAAAGGGAATGCTGAGATTGAGAAGAAATAATTTAAAAATACATATTCACCTATACCTTTTCTTTTCAAGAAAAAGAAATTTTATCATCAAGGAGGAATAGTACAGGAGAGGAGGATAAGACATTCTATAGCAAGCAGAGTAAAATAAAACAACCAGAAAGCCCAAACATGCTTCAAATACTATTCTGTCCCACAACGATTGAAGAGAAAAAGAGGCTCCTTAATAATATGGCCATTCCTTGCCAAACCAAATGTACCGAAAAATTGAAATAGCAAAAACAGATTGCAACAAAATATTGACCTCCTTAACACAAAAAAGGGGGAGGACAGGGGATCCTTGTAGGAAAACAAAACTAACAAAACCAACCCAAGAACCAGGGGCTAGTACAATAAAGCCTTGCAATACCTATACATATCTACAAGGGACATTCCCTGAAAAAGCCCATTGGCTGAGACCTAAAGGGAGACAAGATATCAAACCCTATCCCAAAGCAAATAAAGAGGTAGGAACTGACCCTTAAAAACTCTAGCATTCCTTTCAATCCAAATACACCACAAAACCACAAACTTCCACAAAGCCTTATTCTCTTTCCTCCTCCCAAAACTCTGGAAGTTGATGGCCCAGAAAGCTCTAAGATCAACTGGACACCCCCAACTCTCCTCAAAGAGTCCAAATAACTTGTTCCAGACTGCCCAAGCCACTTCAAAATGCAAGAACAAATAGTTGTTAGACTCCGAGTTCCTAAAACACACCACTCAAAACACTAGGACACAAGAATTGACTTCCTTATTCTTACTGACCTCTTTAAACCTTATCAAGAGAAATTTGCTTTGTGGGTCCAAGGATACCAATAAAATTGTCATCAGAATGATATTTAATGAAAAATAATTGTGTAATTGTAATATAATAATCTTATGTTCAAATTTTCTTTTTACTTTCTCTCCAAGTTTGGCAAGATTGACACGGGTAACTAAGGTTAAATATTCTCAATATTCATTCCCCCTCCCCAATATTCCCCTTGGCTTTCCAAACAAGGTAATATAGTTCTCAACCCTAAATTACATTCCTCCCAAAGTCATTTCCTCCCTCTTCATCCATTCCAAAGTGCAAGAGAAAAGGGGCAAAGAATATATATGTAACTTACCTTTCCAAACCAATATGACTCAATTTTTACGATATTGTCAATTGGCCACTCAAATTTAAAAGTTCCCCCACTTCCATTGGCAGTTGAGCCTTCAAGTTTCACGGAGTTGCACGAAAATATTAACCGTGAACTGGTGGAATATATATCCCCATACAGAATAAAATCAGGGAAGGCATTAACCACCATTTTCATGCCATTCTGCAAATGAAAGAAACTATACCAGTATAAGAAACATCTAACCAATAGAAACAAGGAAAATATGGATACAAAATTTGGCATAGATCTCTCCTTCCACCATCCCCAATAACAAGATTAAGATATATCATTTCACTTTGTTTGGGAAAAAGCTATGATACTTCAATTTGGAGCGAATATTAAGTACAAAATCCAACGCAAAGCATTACATGTACAGATAAAATTGAGTTAAGCATATAATATTTCACTTTAGAAAGATATTAAATACAAAATCCAATGCAAAACATAGAGTACATGTAAAGTAATAAATGGTATGTCAGATTAAGTAGACACTAACAAGACCAAAGGCTCAGAAAACAGCAAAATTTGAGTTACCAGCGTAACTTCATAGGACACAATCTCTACCATAAGGAAACCTTATATTACGTTTAAAAAAGACAGACCAAGTAAACGTAGAATAAAACATAAGAATCTTTAATTAACAAAATATCCTGTCAAATGCACTTAGCAAGATATAAAAAGAATTAATATCATGATATATAGGCAAAGAAACAAACACCCAATATAAATGTATCCTTGAATAAATTGTTATAAAAACTATCTTAACGTTAACAAATAACAATTATATTATGTAGTATCAAAACTAAATATAGTTTGGATCGTGCTTTCCATAACATCAGCAAAATTATCTCTTTCAACTACCATATTCATGTCTATTATCTTTTCCATCTCTTTCTCTCTCCTACTGGCTTCGTTTCTTTCTCTCTCCCATTGGCATAACCAGGACACTTAACCACTCCCACTTTTTTTTTTCTTTTGGTATGCTTTTTCCTTCAAGCACAAACATATGAGGAGCATTTTAAAAAGTGTGAGAAACTTGGGAAAAATTCATATTCTATTATGAACCCAGAATTTTGTTAAATCAAAGATACATGACAAATATTCTTACAATTTCAAATGATCCAGAGCTACGTTCCATTAACTGGTCTCCTAAGGAAACTGAAATAGCAATATTTAAAAAACAGTCAGGAAATGGAAAACAAGAACAAAACAAAAAAGATTACTTAACTGATCATTAATAAATATTACAAGTCATGCAGATAAACTCATAGATTTTATAAAAATACCTTCAATTTCTTCTGAACTTGAAGTTGAAGTTGACGAAGAACTTGTTTGACTACTGTTATCATCATTGAAAACTACATCATGTGACTCATTCTGAAACACACACCAAAAAAATATGTGATTTTCCCCTAAACAAAGAAGGGTATGAGACACAACAAAATCAAAACAAGCAAGAGCAATTACTCTAAATTCATAGTTGCTTTCCAAGAAACCATCAAAGCTAGAGATCTCCTCTTTTGCAGAATTGTCTTGTAGTAATACACCTATTGAGAATGCATTAACATGTGTGCTCTGATGATCTATACCACTATCGCCAACCTCTGATGGTTTGGTGCTAACGCCCTCTAGTGAAGACTTCGATTCTGGGGTAAATTCACATGCTATTCCAGAAAAAGTGAAGTAAAACCATCATCAGATACTTAAAATGATGATAAACATTGCACATTAATGACTTGTACCTTCGACATCAAGGTCAATTAAATTATTGCTAATATCCTTGTCCAGACTTTCAGGGCCTTGTGCAACTGTATAGAACCAACAATCACGGATGTAAATCAGAAGGATAGTGATACTGTGATAGTAAGTTACCAAAATATAAGCATTGCAACTACAAGAGGAAGTAACAAACATGACAATCAAAAGCAGAACACACACAGCAATAATGAGTAAGCAAAGGACCCAGCAAAACAGCAACCACAGAAAACGATAAATAGTGTTTACAAAGAAAAAGAGACAAATAGCTTAGCCATAAAGTACTAGCCTTTGTTCTGCACACTTAAAAGATCACATTAGTCAGACTCAGATGATCAAAGTGTCCAGTGCATCAAGCAATGACTATGCACCTGTAGCATATACAGCTGGTAAATCTGGATCTCCATCTCATTTTCTTTCTTTTACTTCATTGTTCCTTTCACCAATTGACTATCAAGATTCAAGATTCTCTTTAAAATAAAAGTTCAAAGCAAACAGCCAGCCATTTCGGATATAAAAGGAAAAGTAACTGAACACATCCAATCATCAGAATACATAATAAGCTAACTTTAATCAAAATATCAAAAATCACACTAAATTGGTAACACAAGAATATCAAGAAACTAAGATTTATTTTCTTTTTGGGGCGGGCGTGGGCGGGATGGGCAATCTTAAAGGATTAAAACTGCATTGTGCCATTTACCGTATCTAGTTATTAATTTAATCAGAATGAAATATGCAACATAAGCAGATTGAAAAATAAATTAAGCCGAAAGTTTATACATGTTACAATTTGCGAGGCCAATCAAAGAGTAAACCCCTTGACAGTGGGTGTCAACTTCAGAATTCAATCCATGGGACACAAATCATTTGATATGAGGACTTGAAAAGGACAGTTTTTAATAAGAGAAATTTCTGTTCTGAATTTTCCAATCCCTCATAATTTGTCGATACAAAAATTTCAAATTGTGCTTCCCTGGTTCACTCACACCACGCAATCAACTACAAGAATAATTTCCCTTTAGTTGCTGAGAACATTAAAAAAAAAAACGCAATGTAACAAAATAACAGACAAATTAAAGGGTAACTATATTGTTAGCCGATTGATAACCTGAATTGCATTTACCCTTTTTCAGAAATTTAAAAAAAAAAATCTCACGCCATTACATTTCCCCAAGAATTCAGGTAAAAAGAAAGCCAAATTGCAGTATTTAGCTCATCTAACTTTCACTTTTATAAATCCCTCATCCCTCCTCAGTCCTCACCCCATTTTCCCCCTTTTGATCACAGCATGAAGAACTAACAAAAACCCAACACGCAAGTGCTCATATCATTTTCAAGCCAAAAAAAAAATCATCAAAAAAGAAGAGGCAGCAAAGAGCAAAATTAGTAAAGAGACTTACAAGCTTGGAGGAACTTGTACTTGTTAATGGGAGAACCGCGACTCTTCTTAGGGTTCACGAACTTGCTCAAAATCCGCTCGGACGCCTTCTCGACGTGGGCATCCTCTTCGCTGAAGTCGAACACATGGAATTTATCAGCTGAGGACGCAGGGGCAGCAGCAGCAGAAGACGAGGACGACCTTGTGAGCCGAGTCATGATGGAGCGAGTCCGAGTCAGAGAGTGCTAGCGGGACACTCGCTCGGACATTCCAAAGAGGGACTGCCTCGGGAGTCGTATTCTTTCTTCGCTATTATTTATATGCGAAAGAAATAGACAAGATGGTGTGGTGCAGACTAAAGAGGGAGCGAGGACGCTGGAATGAGAGTGAAGGGGTCCGTTACAGTCAAACGAGTTTGGATTTTGAACCTCGTACATTACTGGATCAATCGTCAGTCAGGTTCCTTCTATGCAGTGCTTTCGTTTGCTTTTCCAACGAGCTTTGCATTTCATAAACTTGTCAACCGTGCGATACAGTTAAATTATAATTCTAAAAATTTTTATAATTTATAAAAATAATAATAATTATAATTAATATATATAAAATTTATAAGTTATGATATATATTATTTAAACATAAATAATTAAATATTTTTAATTGATTTATTAGTTTCATTATCAAATTTATTTTACCTATTCTAATTTTAATTTAAATTTTGATTTATTTATTTAATAGAATAAATTTAAATAAATAAAATAGATAAATTAATTAATTTATTAATTTACAAATTATTTATTATTTGTTATAAATTATTTATTGCATAGATTAGAGATTGATTGAATATTGATTTCATTTTTACTTTTGAATGTGTCTTTTTTGGTTTCAATAAGATCCATAGAAAAAAAATATTACTACATTTAGACTGGATCTTTAAGCCTTATATTTCATCTTTCAATAATTTAATTTTTATCTCTTTCTTCAGTCAAGGGATAATAATTTAAAGATTCATATCTCAAACTTTGATTTCTATTAAATTAAGAACTATTTTGGAAAGAAATCAAAATAAAGTCAAATAAAGTAAATTTTTTAATTTACATATCAATTCTATCATCAAATTTATTTTACCTACTAAAAAATCTTTTAAGACTTTACAGTGATCAAATAATAAAAGTAATTTTTTTTAATTTCAATTCAAATTATTTAAATAAATTCAAATCAAATAATTAATATTATGCGATATCATTAATTTATCAAATTTATTAATTTACCTAATTTATTTATTCATTCAAATCAATTCAAATAAAATAAAATAACAACATTTACTAATTATTAATTTCACTTATTAATAATTATAATAATATATTATAATAAAAATATATTCTGCAATTCACTTTAACAATAACTCACATAATATATTAAATATATTGGGATCCACATAATATATTCTAATAATAATACTATAATTTATAAATTTGTGAAACTAATGAAACTTATGAGACTTATGAGTTATGAAATACACTTTTTAAACATAAATATTCTAATATAAATTTTAATTATTTATACAATATAAATTATAAATTTTAATAAAAATTTATGATAATAAATGACCACATTATATTGTGATGTAGAATAAGTTATCAAATGGAATAAAATAATAAGATATATGTGTAATTAACAAAAAGTTTTTAATTTAAAATTTTTTACAAAAAATAAGAATCAAATTAAAAATGTTCATATAGAATGTAGGATAATCAACTGTAAAGAAATTTTATACATATGATCAATAATTAATTCCAATATGTCTTGATCCTCGTGTATGTATATTTCAATAATTTATTATCTATATATTTCAATTCAAATCAAATAATAAAGGTAATTATTTTTTAATTTCAATCTAAATCAATTCAAATTAAATAATTTATTTAATGTGATGTCATTAATTATTCTACAATGGTCAAATAATAAAGGTAATTATTTTTAAATTTTAATTCAAATCTTTTCAATCAATTCAAATCAAATAATTAATTTTATGTGATGTCATTAATTTACCAAATTTATCAAATTTATTAATTTACCTAATTTATTCATTCAAATCAATTCAAATCAAATCAAATAATAGAATTCACTAATTATTAATTTCACTAATTACACTAATTAATAATTATGATAATATATTCTGATAAAAATATGTTTTGCTATTTACTTTAACAATAACCCACATAATATATTAAATACATTGGAATCAATATAATATATTCTGATAATAATACTATAATTTATAAATTTGTGAAACTTATGAGACTTATAAGCCATGGCATATACTGTTTAAAACATAAATATTGTGATATAAATTTTGATTATTTATACAAATATAAATTATAAATTTTAATAAAAAAATTTATAATAATAAACGACCACGTTACATTATGAAGAAAGACCATACCTTTGACATGAAATAAATGTTTTTTGCATACTATCCCAGCACTTTCTAAAATTTCACAAGTCTAAATCTTTTCGAACAAAAGAAAGAACAATCATGTCAATTTTTGTTAGAAACTCTCCATTTCAAGATATCTTCCTGGTATTTCTTTGTCAGTGTAAGGAGATCCGCTATTACTCAAAGAAGATTAACATTCTTTCTCTTGCCAAGAACTGTAAAGTTCTTATAGCGACATTAAACCAAACCTAATTTTTGTCACATGATAAGATCATAAATGAGATAATTTCATCTAAGCACAATGTTACATTATCATGCTTCACATCCTCAGCTAACTTTTTGTACCTTATACAGATTGTATTCTCATCTCCCTTTATGCTATAGTCAGTTGATATAGTTATTTCTTGACCTTGTTTCAATTTAATAGGATTACCATCCTTCAGAAATCCAGTTCGAATCTCGAGGCCATACAACATTAGAAGCAAAATGACAAAATAAAGAACACCATAAATTTTGATTGACTCCAAAATGTGAAGTAGATTCAAACAAAAGAACTATATTAAACCAAAGAACAAACAAATTAAAAAGGGACAAAAAATTGGATCCGAGAAGTTTACTTTTTCCCTATAATTGTCATTTTCTTGAACTCTCTACTTATCAATTGGGTCCTTTTTTTTAGCATACTCATGGGCGATATATTGCGTGATTGTTCTTGATTCTGTGTATTGAAATAATTTTAATAAGTAATTTTACAAATGCTAATTTAACAATTTCTGAGTGTACTTGTTGGAATGTATACTTAATACTTATCAAATAACTTTAGATCTCCATCTTCAAAGACTCAAATTTAATCGAATGTCTACATCAAAAGAAGCGAAAGTTAGTTGAACTGAAACTCAGAGACAAGTAATTCATAAATTGCTCTAACACTTATACTAAGAGAAATGAAATGTTTCTTTTTGTATTTGCCCTCTTTCATGTTGGGAACAAATTCAAATTCAAGTTGTTTCTCGAAAAGGCAAGTAGTAACCTACATGGTAACCATTAAGAAGGTGCTTTTGTGAGCTTTTATGACTGCCATGACTAAAAAGATTATACTGAGTTTGAATGAAAATAGAATAGTGAAAGAGACGAGCTGCTTCTCTGTAGTCGATGGCAAGAAATCCGCTTTGAAGTTGATATAGGAGCCATCCAATTATTCTTCCATTGTTGCTTATTAGTTCAACGCATAACACTCAACATTCAGTCATTCCTGAAGTTTGAAACATACTGTGTTAGCTTCAAATCGGCATAGAGGCAACTGATATAAACTCTCCAAACATGACACTGTATTTGGTCTGCTGCTTCTCAGTTCAACGCATGACACTTAACATTTTGTCATTTTTAAAGCTTGAAACGCACTGTATTAACTTGAGATTGAGTTTCAAATTGGCACAGAGACAATTGATATAAACTCTCAAAACACAGAATTCTTTCAGTTTCAAATCAAGCTTCAAACATTCAAATTTTACGATGATTCACAGTTTTAAAAGGGATGATTTGAATGCAAATTTTTCAAATTCATTTGAATGTGTTATAGAATCGATCACACCAATTTATATTTAATATATTGTAATCTTCATAGAATTTAGAGGAGAATCCACAATACATCTTAAAAGGGTTGTTTAGAATGAATTTAATGTAGTGTCATTAATATGAATGAATTTATTCATTTAATTTTCATTTTAATTTATTAATTTTATTATATATTATTTAATGACATCCATGTAATTAATGCCTTAGAGTAGAATTGTTTTAGTCTATTATATAGATTGGACCTAGGATTAAAAGTTATATGTAATTCCTTATGTGTTTTTTATTAAGTTTTCTTAGTAAAAATAAAATAAGTGTAATTTTTTTAATTAGAATATGACAATTATATAATTATGAAAAATAACTATATTTTTTACAATTTAACATTATATAATTGATGATTGACTTTTAAATTTTTTATACATTTTTTATTTTTATTAAAAATTTTAATAGTAAAAAAACAAAGATCTGCTAATATATTTTGTCTTAAAGTGGAAAAAAAAAACTTATATATAGCTATTTATATCTTTGATATCAAGATCTAACATAAAGGAGACAAGTGCAAATTTCTTCAATCAATTAGAACATAATAAGTATATGATTAGCATTGCATGATTGATCTTTAAAGAAACTTTTTACACATATTTTATGTCTATTGAAAATTCCAATAACATTATAAAAAAAATTTCCAATAACAAATACATGAATAATTATCTATAAGTTTTATCCTAAACTAGAAAAAAAAACTTATATGGAGTTGCTTATATTGTGTTAACAAGATTTTCAACAATAATAAAATAAAGCTAAAATTCTTTAACCAAAATACGATAAATGTATGATCATTAAAAAATAATTGTATATTTTTTTACAATTTAGCATTGCATTGTTTTTTTTAAAGAAACTTTTTAGACATGTTTTGGAGGCATTTGTTTGTATTTAATAGGATCTGAATTTAATTCATTCAAATTTCATACCATTAAGTGGGCTTGTTTAAGGGGGCATTTGATATTTTTATTTTTTGAGACAAGTTTAAAAACTATTCAAATGTAATATTGAATCTTGTGTTGCTTTATTTGAATATTATAAAAAGCTTTCATCAAGATTCCAAACTAGGTCATGTTAAATGTAAGTGATTGCTTTAATCAAATAAACTAAATCGTATTATTATTATTATATAAAGTTGAAATTTTATATATAATATAACAAATGTAAATCATATTATTATATGTATAAAATGAATTTATATTATAAAAAAATGTTGCAAATTTTTTTATAATACTATATAATATTAGAAATAATAATTAATAACAAATATTTAATTACTAATTTATTTAAAAATTATTTGAATATAACTTTTTTTTCTATAAGTTATACGTATTCAGATGTTGAAAAATAAATAATCTTAATTATTCAGTATTTAGATTCAAAAATAATATCTTAATAATTATTTATTTATTCTAATTCTGATATCTTAATTAAAAAAACAAATGACCCCTTAATTTTATTGAAAAAAATATAATAACAAAGATATAAAGAATTACATATAAATTTTGTTATAAGGCTGAATTGGGTCACTAGTGAGAATCTTTTTGTTTCACATTTAACTCTTAAAAAATTAGTTTGAATTCTAAAACGTGATTTTAAACACCAAATATTGAGTTTGACATTCAACTCTCTTTTTAGACCACATTTTTTTCCTTCAACTCATGGTTGCTAGAAGTAACTTTCACTTGTTTTTAATAAAAATCATATTTGAGAAACAAATTAATTCAAAACTAAGTTTACCAAACCCTAATCCAAAAACAAACTAAAGAGTTGGACTTTTGTTAGTTTTGTCTACTAATAATTAAAAAATATATGTTGGAACCTTTTTGTAAATATTATTTGGCATCAATGCATTTGGAATAACAAATATATTTATATATTTTATATATGAAATACAAACTATACATTATATATCAATAAAAAGTATCTAATATTTTTAATTAAAGTAATACTCAAAAATTACAATTAGCATTTATTCAAGGCAAAATATAAATTAAAAAATTATTTTGAGCAAAAAGGAGATGTTTGTTTCAATTGATATAACGTGAAATTGGTTAAAAAAAAGTTATTTATCAAAAAAAATGATTGGGAAGAAAGCTTGAATAATGTTCGGTTCTTGTCTTTTCCTTTGCAGGGGAAACAATGTGTTAAACTAAAAGTGAGGAAAATAGATGAAAATGGTTTTATAGGGAGGGAAGAGGGAATTAGGAGAGAAACATGAGTAAAAGAACAGTGAGTTATTAATTTATTTTGTAACAAATTAGATTAATATTTACAAGTTTCTTTTGTTTTAATGTGAATAAATGGTTTTATTGTCTTTTTCTCCTTGGGTTTTGCCAATTTACTATGCTTACTATATGTCTATAATGGATCCCAATCCCAAAATAATTGGGCATCCAATAAGTTTTTGTGGTCATATTTCTCCTCATATTATTGTAATTCCTTTAAGGCTTTACCAACATAATATGCGCATATTTATCAATACAGATATCAGTGTTTAATTTTGGTAAGACTGTCCCCACTTTTGCAGGTTCCTGTGCTTGTCCTTGTTTTCACTGATTTTCTAATGGCGTTTTCATTTGATCCAAGCTTTTGTAAATTTCTATTTCAGTCCTTCCCTCTTTAGCCATCCTATTCTAATAGATCCCTACATTAAAACACAAGAATGATTTTTCTGCTTTTGTTTGGAATGTAATTAAGCTGCTTCCAGAGTGGAACTTTCTAAACTCTTCTGCTTCACTTGGAACATTCTGCTTCGTTCATATATCTTTTCTCTCTAGGAGTTCTCGTGCATCCTTTAATTTGCTGGTAAGGAACAGGATTTTCCTCGTTAAGCTACCATTTACATGATCGCATAAATCATGGTTGAGTTTCAAAACGATTCCCTGGATGCAATAATTTTTCTTTTTGGTCAACAGGTGTTCGGATCAATTTATAAACACGTCCACCTTTCGTGTCCAATCATAAGTCGGCCATCCGTGCCAAGATTTAAGGATTCAGAAGAAAGCTCCTTACACAGTCTGTGTCCCCAAGAATTTAGTATAGATAGGATTCAAAGGAGTGACAATGCACCCATAAATCACATGCTCGTTTCCCTTAATAGTCCAACCCTTCAAGATTTTACTGAAAAGCAATATTTTATATTTGTACTAATTAAGGTCAGCAAAAAATAACAAACTTGATTTATTTGGGGTTGCTGCAACATTAAAATCTACAGAAAAATTCATGATCATGCCCATATGGAAAAAATTTTTTGGATGAAATGACTAAACTAATAAACAAAGCCTAGGTGTGGAAAAAAAAAGTGCAAACTCTTTACATGGGGCATATAAATCGTGTCCATTGAGCAACTGTATGTAGATGTGAGTTTTCTCTTTCCAATGAGATATCTAATGAAAACATATATAAAATGAACAAAAACGAAGTATTCCATCTGATACTTGGTCATGCTTTAATATGTCTTAAACAATTTGTTCGGCTGCCGCACTTGCAGCACTCAGGTCCACCGAAAGATCAAGTTCCTGAAACCCACAATACGAATGAAACTATGATCATGAAAAATTCGTTAAAGGCCGGCACTTGATTATGATATGCCTCTAATTTAATATTCTAATATAGTTAAATTATAATCAAATATGAGAAAACAATTTTTTACACTATTCAAATTCATATCACGTGTTTTCCAGAGAATAGAAGTTTTATAGCATGCACGTATCTACTTTCAAAGTTTTACAAGCTGTGGAGTTTTGGTTGTAATTGGGAAAAATACGAGGAAAGACCATGGAGAGAAGGACAAATTCTTAATTCTCCATAGTTGTACCCTAAATATATTTTATTAGTATATTAAAATAAGCTATAATTACTTTCTGAAAAAGAATAGTTTACCTTTCCGGTGATCTTGCTGTACATTTCAATCACATCTTGCACTGTGGTCTCGAAGTGTGTGGTAGCATCGTAACTCTACAGCGAATATCATTTCTAGTCAGTAAAACAGACTGTTGCAGGAGAAAAGAGCTTCCGTCATGGAAGCAAAATAAATAAGATTTCACACCCTTCATGAAGAAAACTAGAGACAAAATTAGTCCCTAAAGGTTTATAAGTTGTAAAATGTCCCATGAACTAATACGCTAAATGCTTTAATAAGACCAATAAGAAGATTTTTCAACATTTCCTCCCAAATAGCTAATCTTGTTTATCAGTGAAAGACTCCATACATCAGTCAAACAAGGCAACCATCTTTGTATTATGGCTCTATATACCCCATTCAATTGCGCTGTCACAAGGGCCAGGAAAAGAAAGTATAGAGAAAGTAAGAAGAGCAAAAGTGAGGGAAAAAATAAAGGAAAACCAAACAATTATTGAAAGACTCAACTACAATGTGTAAAAGACTAACCCTTGGGACTCTTTCTATACAAACACTAACCACAAAATGACATTTGTCAACTTTATTTCGATTCACTACAAGTAACTATCTCCTTAATCTACATGGCTCTTCTATTTTCTTAGTATCTCTTACTCGGGTAACTCTTTTCTTAAACTACGAGACTTCCCTAAATTCTTAATATCTCTTAACAGAAAGCAAGTGAAAGAAGGAAAAGAAAGTATGCTTTGGAGAGATTCTACTTACTTCAGAGATGTAACAACCATCAACTTGATGATCATTCGTAGGTTCAAATATTTCATATGTGTCGTAAAATATCTCATCAACAGGTCCAAGTAGATCAATACCAGGCTTCAATTCTACCTCAGGCTGATCAGTCTCTGCTTCTGTTGAAACAAAAGCTATATATTTTCCTTTTGCTGCTACATTGTGAGTGTAAGAGCAGCAGAAGAGATACCTGCAATAGTATGGATAATCAGAAAACAAATCATATGTAGATGGAATTAGCAATTGACAACTAAAGTAGACATTATTTATTTCCATTTACCGTAACAAACAAGTGGAAGACAAAAAGCGAGGAAGCTTATATGGGGATAGTATACTGTGGGGTTGATATTGTTTTCATACTAGTGATCTCACAGTCTGTTTTTCACCATTGACATATGTAGGTGACAAGGACAGGAAAAGATGGGAGCTTAGATTTCATTTTTCATTTTATTGCCTATATCGGTTTATTAAATAACTTTACTGATAAATTACCATAACTGAATTTTCTGTAAATACAAAGGTCAACAATCATATTAATGGAACATTCATATAAATCATAATGGGATAAGACTTTGTTGTTGTTGTTGTACAAAGGTCAACAATCATATTAATGGAACATTCATAAAAATCATACTGTTTCATAACATGGAATATGGACACTCTTCCTTACATCATAACCCTCCCCATATAAATATTTATTGTACCCTTATAGTACTGACAAATTAAAATATTATTGCCATTTATATTTTGACAAAAAAATTGTTTGAATTTGATCCCCCAAAAAAGTTTACATGGTAGCAACAAATGGCAGTAGGACCTGTTGTTTACTATTAGATGGGTATCAAAACTGAGCTCCCTCCCCACCTGGTTAGGATTTAAACCTAGATTCTTGCACTCCCTGCAAAGAATTTACCAGACAAAACTAGCTGGAAGTGGTACCTTAATCTGTTACATCACTTTTATCTAGTGAAAATTAAAAAGTAGATCAAGCAAACTTACATATCCGATTTACGACCAAGTTGCTTCTGTGGCAGAATGACCTGTGCTGACTGAGAATCATTGGTATCTGGAATAGGATGGCTCATAATACATATTGCACGTGAAACTTTTCCAACCTTTTTGACCTGTTGGATAAATTAAAAAGTAGAAGATGCAGATCACGCTTAACTAAGCATGCAATTTGCTGCAACTCATATCTAGACACACTATTGAGGATTATATTATTTTTACATTTGGTCAAACAAACAAACATTTCCGGTCACTGATAAACATTTCTAACAGAGGGTACCTTATCAGTCAAATATGATGGATCACAAACAACTTTCTTGCATTTGGCTGTTTCTCCTTCAGAGGTCACACCAATGGCCTTTCCATTCTCATCAAAGTGTACCTGCCCACCAGCAGTTAAAGTGAAAGGAGAAATATATAGCACGATACTTGAGAGTGACCTATGAACACCCAATTAATTCTTCAGTTTGCACAAATGAATACCTAATTGGTTCTTTTCTTTGGGAGAATTAGTGACCCAGAAAATAAAGGAAGATGTTAGAAGAAAAAGAAAAAGAAAAAGCAGAGAGGAACCCGGAAAGACAAAATGAAATCCTTTGAATTAGTTCTGAATAACAAACTCCAAGAAGTAACAGATGCACAATCCACTTTTATCTCATCATAAATTTGAAAGTAGACATTTTTTTCCTCTTATCATAAAGAAGCGTGCACACTCAAGCAAAGAATATGGCAAGCCAAAATTCATACCAGCTCTTCTGAAATGTTAGATGTCAAATAGGCAAGAAATTGATAATTATATATGTACATAAACTTGGCTTCAAAACTTTGACCCTAAGAACCTTGAATCCCAAGTTATGACAAACAAATTTAAAATGAAGGATAATTATTACCAAAGGAGGGAAAAGGGACTTTGGGGAAACTGAATTATGAAAACAACTGAAACGCCTATTACATAAACTAGAGAGAGACTGGAGCTACATCCTCATGTCATTGGGGCCACATCCCCATCTGTCAGGAGTTGTGGTGCAAAAACTTGAAAGCATGGTGCCACAGTGCCAGGAAGGCAGGGCCACGGCACCGCTGCTAGGCTGGCATCAACATGTGCCTTTTATTTCCTATTCTTGTTTTAATATTTTGGCCAGTATGATAAAGTGCTCAGAATTGAATAGTTTTTGCTCCCATTTTTTAGGGATGAGAACAGCCAAACCCTTGTGGCTTGTCTTTCCTAAATATTGCATTCATCTTCCTCAGCAATATACAGATCATATAATCAAAAAGCCTCTTACTTCATGGTATCAGAGCCAAGTCTAAATAAACAAACCATATGACCAAATAAGTCCATGCAACTAGCTTGAACATTGAAATATTGAGTTCCCCTTCCATCGAAAATACTGCTCTCAACAGTAATGAAGTGAATAAAACTTCCCCCTTACTTATTACAGGACATCGGCTAAATGGGCACAACTTTCTTCATTGGTCCCAGTCAGTGATGATGTATACATGTGGTAAGAGGAAGGATGATGCCTCACTGGTGCGGCCACTCAATAGAAGCAATCCCAAATTCAAAGTCTAGAAGGTTGCAAACAATATGGTTATATCACGGCTTATAACTCCATGAACAATGACATCAAAGAAAATTTTCTCCGTTATGAAACAGCCGAGAAAATTTAGGATGCTGCATGGCAAACCTCCTCATCAACTAAAAACACAGCAGTGCTATTTGAAATATGTTATACCTTGAATCATGGGATACCAGATTTAATTGGAGATGGAGGAAGAACAGAGAAAGATAAGGGAAGGAAAGCATAGAGGAAAATCAAGAGGAATCAGAAATTGAGCTAGGGAGACAAGGGAGAGATAGCACAATTAGACGAGATAATTGAGGGGATTGACAGAGACAAGAGGCGAGATTGAGATTCTTCACTTGTTTCAGTAATTAATTCCCCTCCCCCTATGAGCTCAGACATTCAGGGAGGTGAAAAGGATCATAACAGATAAAAACGTTCATAACTATCACATTTTGAGCATTCTTACAAAAACACCCTTCCTTACCCAAGTACAAAGACATAAAAGCCCTTTGGCAACTTATTGATTCCTATCACTACCCTCCGGTTCAGAACACCCTTGTCCCCAAGGGTGAATTGTCTTGGTGAATCTTCGGAACCATTTCTGTGGATCAATCCACATTTCCCAGGTTGCTTCTTCCTTTGTTCCTCCTTTCCACAAAACCAGAATGGGGGAAATGGAGTTATCAGGACACTTTTTTAGTAGAGACATGAAAGGTTGACGAACCTTGGAGTTAGCAAGAAGTTTGAGTGTAAGCCACCTTACCAACCCTGGCTAGCACTTCATATGGTCCAAAGAACCTAGGGGATAGCTTCTCTAAACTCCTTTGCTCCACCTATCTTTGCCTATATACTTGTAATTTTAAAAAACCCAATCTCCTACAAAAAATTCTATTTCACTGTTCTATCTGCTTGTTGTTTCATGCAGTCAATTTCCTTCTGCAAGTTATTCTTCAGGTCCTTAGTCATCCTTTCTCGTGCCAAAAAAACTTCTATCTATTGCTCATTCTGTGAATCTTGCGGCAAGTATGGGAGGTGTAATGGAGAGGGTTGACATTATACCGCCTCATATGGAGTGGTAGTTGGTATTATACCACCACTGAGGCAGCGGGAGCCACTGACTCCACCCACCAGGATGGTACCAACAGAGGATTCTTAGCTAAGTTTCTAGGCATCTATTTAATACTTCGCTCTACCCATCACTTTGCAAGTGGTACGAAGATGACAGGCATGGGCTAATTTCCGGTTGTACCATGAACTCCCTCCAGAAGCTACTGACAAACAGAGGGTCTCGATCACTGACTATGTTGGTCGGAGCCCCATGTAACTTATAAATGTTGTCAATAAAGTGTTGAGCCAGAACCAAGGCTATGAGGAGGCGACTCAGTGCCACAAAGTGAGCATACTTGCTCAAGCGGTCCATGATTATCCAAATAGCATCATTTCCTCCTGATTTAAGCAACCCTTCAATAAAATCCATTGCCACTCTATGCCATATGTCATTAGGGATTGGAAGGGGTTGCAATAACCCCAGTTGAGCCATAGTCTCATATTTGCACCTTAAGCAGGGCTCACATCTGAGTATGTACTACCTAATGTCTCTGAGCATCCCTTTCCAATAAATTAGAGACTTAATTCTCCTCTCAGTTGCCTTAACTCCAGAGTGGCCTCTTTGAGGGGAGGAGAGCAACCATTCTGAGATGATAGCTTTTGTCTAAAAAGTGGATCCAATCACAAATTTATCTTTTCTAGTAAGAAACCCTTGCTGCCATTTGTACTTGCTGCTGACTTCAGGTGGTTGCTGCAACTGTTGGATAATTTGAACTAGCATAGGATCCTATTGCCATTCTTTTCTAATTAATTCCCAAAGATCAGTTGAAATGGTGCTAACGTCCATATGTAGTAAATCCCCATGGCTTGCTTTAGACAAGGCGTCAGTAGCTGAGTTTTCTTTTCCCTTCTTGTAGCAAATCTCATAGTTCATGCCTATGAGTTTGGTTAGCCAACTAAATTGCCCCAGGTGTGGATAATTTTTTTTTCAAGCAGAAACTTCAGGCTTCGTTGATCTGTTCTAATAATGAAAGGTTGAATTGTCAGGTACTGATACCATTTTTTAATTGCATGAACTAGGGCCAAAAGTTCTTGGTCATGCACTGTATCATCTGGTTTCTTGAGGAGAGAGTCTTGCTTATAAATGCTATAGGATGATTGTTTTGCATAAGGACATCTCCAATGCTTGTGCTAGAAGAATAATTTCCCTATAATGCTGATATCATCAACATATATAATAAGGAGGATAATGTCAGCTTGGTTGCTAACTTTCTAGTTTCTACAAGCATGTCTTGAGCTTAGTTTCTCTGAGATAGAAATATTCCCTTCTTACTTGTTATTTCCACTCCTAAGAAATATTTTAACTAGCCCAAGTCTTTCATGTGAAACCTAATATACAGGAATGTTTTGAGAGATGAGATTCCTACATGATCATTCCCTAATAATGACGATGTCATCAATGTATACAACAAGGACAACAAGGAGGATAATGTCAGCCGCTGATTGTTTATAGAGCAACAACAACAACAACAACAACAGCCTTATCCCACTAGGTGGGGTCGGCTACATGGATCGCCCGACGCCATTGAGCTCTATCAATAACTAACTCTTTAGGGATCTCATTTACCAGAAGATCCCTCTCAATAACCTCTTTAAGTGTACTTCTTGGTCTTCCTCAACCTTTTTTCACAGGGCTCCAAACCATCTGCTCAACTCTCCTTATTGGCGCTTCTAATGGTCTTCTTTGAACATGTCCAAACCACCTTAAACGGTTTTCAGTCAATTTTTCCTCAATAGGTGCCACTCCAATTATCCCTCGTATACGATTATTACGGATCATATCTCTTCTTATATGACCACACATCCAACGCAACATCCTTATCTCCGCTACTCCAATTTTATGCTCTTGTTGTCCTTTTATCGCCCAACATTCGCTCCCATATAAAATCGCAGGTCTTATAGTAGTACGGTAAAACTTTCTTTTGAGCTTATCCGGTACTTTTCGATCACAAACAACTCTTGATGCCATTCTCCACTTTAACCACCCAGCTTGTATCTTATGTGTCACATCACCAATAATTTCATCGTCATCTTGTATAACAGATCCCAGATACCTAAACTTTGACACTTGTGATACAACATTATCTCCAATTTTAACTTCCAACTCGTTTCTAGCTTGTCGCTTGTTAAACTTACAATGCATATACTCTGTCTTACTCCTGCACAGACGAAAACCCTTCGATTCCAAAGTAGCTCTCCATAACTCAAGTTTAACATTAATCTCTTCCCTTGACTCTGCTATAAGAACAACATCATCAGCAAAAAGCATGAATTTAGGAATTTCTTCTTGAATATGTTTTTTCAGAACATCTAAAACCAAGTCAAACAAATAAGGGCTCAATGACGATCCCTGATGTAGGCCAATCTTAATAGGGAAGTCTCTAGTCTCCCCTCTAGACGTTCTCACACTAGTTATAGCCCCCTCATACATATCTTTTATAACTCTAATATACGCAACCCGTACACCTTTCTGTTCCAAGGCTTTCTAGAGCACCTCTCTTGGTACTCGATCACAAGCTTTTTCAAAAATCAATAAACACTATATGCAAGTCTTTTTGTTTGCTCCGATACCTTTCCATCAACCCTCTAAGCAGATAAATAGCTTCCTACGTTGATCACCCTGGCATGAATCCAAATTGATTTTCCGAAATACTCGTCTCCATTCTTAACCTACGTTCAATCACTCTTTCCCATAATTTTAGAGTGTGACTCATAAGCTTAATCTCTCGGTAGTTTGCGCAGTTCTGGATGTCTCCTTTGTTTTTGTATATAGGCACTAAAGTACTTCTTCTCCATTCCTCCGGCATTTTCTTGGACCTTAAAATCTCATTAAAGAGCTTAGTTAGCCAGATAGTACCCTCATCCCCTAAACACTTCCAAACTTCAATAGGAATACCATCAGGACCAACGGCTTTACCATTATCCATTCTTCTTAGAGCTTCCTTGACCTCATCAACCTTAATCTTGCGATAATATGCCAAACCAAGCACAATGACTTTGCTTCAATTCATACAAAGATTTCTTCAAATGACAGACTTTGCTACACTCCCCCTGAGAGACAAAACTAGGTGGTTCCTCCGTACAAACCTCTTTTAGGAGATCACCATGTAAGAAGGCATTCTTGATGTCTAGCTGATACAAAGGCCAATTCTGAGAGGTTGCTATAGAAATAAATAGACGGATTAAAGTAAGTTTGGCCACAAGTGAGAAAGTATTAGAATAATCTACTCTATACATCTATGCATACCCCTTAACCCATAATTTGGCTTTGACCCTAGCTATCAAGCTGTTTGTATTAATTGAAAATACCCACTTGCACCCCACAACCTTCTTGCCTTTGGATAATTCCACTAGGTCCCACGTATAATTATCATCGAGGACCTTTTTCTCCTGAAGAATAGTGGTATACCAATCCAAATGAGCCAAGACTTCTTTAACAATTTTAGGAATTGAAATAGAGTCTAGAGAGGAAATCAAAGAGCTAGATGCAGGAGATAAGTAATCATATGAAACAAAGTTAGCAATAGGATAAGTAGATTTATAAACAAATGCCCTCTAGAGTCTTGAACTTTAACTACACAAAAAATCCCATGAAACCTACCCTGATACTTTGTCAAACACCCCAAAAAATCTCTGGTTGCACATCCTTTGTACACGTATATCTAAAGCAAACTTGACCCAAATGCCATTAAGTGCATATTTCTTGGTTACTCTCCAACAAAAAAGGGATATAAATGTTATTTACTTGCGACCAAGAAGATCTATAACTCTTTTGATGTCACCTTCTTTGAAAATTGCCTTACTACCCCCTAATGCCATTTAGGGTGAGATTAAACAGGTATAGGGTTTTTGCACAACTCCCAACCTAATTATGTTGAGAAACATGAACTTACAGACTACATCCCACTGACAAACCTCTCATACTTGACCTAGTAGATATTCCCAATGAAGTTGAACCTGAGACCAGCCCTATATAGGAATCAAAAAACATCACAATAGAGATAATCACTACACAAAAACCTGAAACCAGCCTTGATGCCACTCAATAGAAAGAGCTTATGGTTTCTTCTTAGAGGAGGAGAAGATATGAGAGAGAGAAGCCCTACAAATCTCCAACACATAACCAAACCTCAAACCTTATTCCAAGGACTGACCATCTAGACCGACCTGAATGTCTTAATATGCCCATTGCATTAAGAACAGGGTCAAAATCATGCGCACAACACCCTATTTATCAACTTTATCTTTTATAACAAGTTACCTCCTGAATTTCAAGCTTTTGTGACTAATGTTTAAATTGGAAGAAGTCCACAGAGAATTCAAGAAGCCATAATTAAGCCATTTGTGGTGGAATTTGGCTCAAGAAGGTCTTATAAAAGTTGTGTGATAATTTTGCAATTGTTAGCATTTATCTAGTTCATCAAGGAAAAACTTGAGTAAAAGATAATAGATGTAGTTTATATTCCAACTCATTTTCAAGTGGCAGATGCTCTGAAAAGGGCTGTCCCAAGAACCAGATTTTAAAGAACTGAACTCCAAAAACAAGGTTGATCAACATATATCCCCAGCTTGAAGGGGAGTGTTGAAATACCTAGTGCATAAACCAGAGAGGAGGGGGCTGCAGCCCCCAGATATTGGTGCCATAGCCCCAGGCCGTCTGAAGTTTTGATGCAAAAACCAGAGAGTACAGCACTGCAGCAAGGCTGCCATCCAACATGTGTGCTTTGTTTCCAGTTTTTTCGGCTCTTAAAACTAGGTTAAATTGTTTAGTATTTTTAATAGTTTCTGCTCCTATTTTTGAGGGATGAGAACAGCCAAACCCTTGTGGCTTGTCTCCCTAAATAATATATTCATCTCTCACCAATAAATAGATCAGAAAGTGAAAATAAATAAATAAATAAATAAAAACCCTGGAATTTCTTCAAGAACAGTTATAAGAAGTGCTTGGGATTCTCACTATTGTCAGATAAATTTAAAAGTTGATATTTTAAGTAGGTATCACTTCGGAGATAAGGGGACATTTTGTGATTAATTCAAACATGTAGTTCTTTTGTTTCTGAGGAATATGCCTCAAGAACCTTTTCTTTTGCTATCTGCAGTAGGCAGTCAGAACACCAGCTATTGACCCCAACTTTCAATTAAAGAATATAATCTTCCTGATTCCTGAATATTGAACATGATAACAAACTTACCTTGCAATCTGGCTTGTGAAGCATGTAAGTTCCACCATACACTGCGCTCAAACGTGCAAAAGCCTGCCAGCCATCAAAGAAATGAATTCTAGCTCCAGATATAAAATAAATTTATGAGGGTGGACAAATGAAGAACCTGAGGCAACTCTCCGAGTCCATATAGTGGATATATGTAAGGTGATCCTCCTTGAAAACGTGCTAGGGACTCTGCATAAACCTGTATGAAACAGGCAATAGTATTACATGCTTTCAAAAGTTACCAAGGGACTTTATGTAATGTGAGCGAAATATCAATATTGTCAACTGAAAGGTACTGACAAAAAGTTCTCATAACGGAAAGATAAAGGAAGATTAAGGAATGAAGGTGGCCTTCTTTTAGTTATACCAAAAGTATAGCTTAAAAAAAATGCCCAATAAATATATGATCCAGAACTTGTGCTTTGACCCATGAAGAGGGGAAAAAAAAGGATAAAGATATAAAATAATATCTATTTCACCCTCTTTTATGCATAACTATTGGGTGTGTTTGGTATGAAGTAAAAAAGAAAGAAAGAGAATGATAATGATAATGAAAATGAGGTATTTTACTAGAATATTTTAATTTTTTATTTTAAAAAAATAAGTTAGGTGTTTTTAAAGAGGATAATTTGGATAAATTTTCAATATCTATCTTTTTCCTTCAACCACTCTCTCACCCTCACACGTCATACCAAACACCCTAATAGAATACAGTAAAATGATTCCACCATCTATCATCGAAATTTCTGCTTTTGAGTGTTGTTGTCTTTTGAGCACAATCCACTAAGATTCTTGTTACATATTAATAATTCCTTTATCATATTTTGAGGATGCTATTATGTTTCCACGAAAAGATTCAATATCATGATAAAACCATCAGAGAGAAATTGAAATGTGTTTGACTCAAGATACTTGATGCATCTGATAGTTGCTTTTCTCTTCATTGTCTTGCCTTCACAAAGGCTAACTTAGAAAAGCCATGTAATACCCAGAACTTTTAGAGTCTTTTAGTGTTGTCAGTTATGGATGGTTCCACTATCTCACAAAAATAAATCTTCCACATCCTTCTGCAACATCATCTTGGAACAAGTACACTTTTAAAAGAATCCCTACTTTAATAATCTATATGCTTACGTGAAAAATCAATCAAGTAATATTCTTTAATTCCAATTACGCATGCAGGTGCTAAAAAATTTGATATACTTGAAGGAGTCCCTCCAATAACATATAATTGTACCAAGGTATAGGAGGATAACACACCTTCATCCTCTGTACAAAGTCCTTGGCTGGCTGATCCAAGTAATTATCATCACTATATAATGCCAAGGCATGACCAATAAAGTCAATTGTATCATCTTCTAAGCCATATTTCCTGCATTTGTGAAGAAATAATGAAAAATATGAAATCATAGTTCATACAATAATATTGTCTTTTGTTGGTACTGTATCAGTCTATTGCAATGCTTTCATGATGGCATGCTAAACTGAAAACGGTTTAGTTGATAAACAAATTATTGTTTCCCAACGAAGACGCTCAATTTCATTTTGTTGACAAATAGTCATATTGTGTGAAAATTCATTAAATGATAAAAGTCTATATATTTGATATGCATAATACTACTACTATGCTAATATTAAGGAGGAGGAAGGTCCTTATGTGAAAAGGGAAGAAAAAAACAAGGGGAACAATCTTGATAATATAACACCTTATTTTGAATTCACAGGAAAAGCCAAAAAAAAAAAAGTGGATGTATACGAGATCAGCTCTCTTGCCGTGACTTTATTCAAATCTAGCCCTTCATGAGATTTTGGGTCATTTTCGTCGTAGTCTTGGACATAAATGAAGAACTTTCGAGCGCGACGTTTCTCAAACAGTCCCATTAATTGTGATTTCAGTGCTTCAACATCTGTTGCTGGGACTTTATAAATCTAAAATTAAAAATATTCTGTCATAAGATTCTATATTCCTATTAAAATAACCCAGATCTTGTAAAATGTGTAGTTGACAACAAGGAAAAGTACCAATAACAAAGAGTAGAAAATAAAACTAGTAATATAATGAATATGGTGCAGACCTTTCCCTTGTTATACACAAAACTGCCATCTACAGCTTTAAAGTTCAAATACTTAGTAACATCTGTGTGAATCAAAACTCGAACCAAAGCACCATTGGCCATCATGAACTACACAAAGCATCCGCAAAGTTGGATTTTAGGATAAACAATAGGAAATAGAAAAGATACATCTACAGGAAGAAAACATAGCCTATATGGTGGACAATTCAAAAAGAAAAACATAAAGATCAAAGACAAAAATTATAGTCATTTAATGCATTTGAGAGAGCTAGAAGCAAATTGCATCGTTTCCTCACATTGAAAATATTATGTTTTCTAAGAAGCAAATTGCATCGTTTCCTCACATTGAAAATATTATGTTTTCTACAGAAGCAGTGTTACAAGTCTTTATCATAGGACCTCAAGTAACCACATTTATATGATCTAGTATGACAAATCAGAAGAACTTGGTTTCTATATTCTAATTCTTTGGAGCAAGAACCTGCATATAATAGCCTTATGAGCAAAGTCATATTTGAGTGCAGGACGAAGGCCAATAGCAATTTATTTTCTGCTGATTTGCAAATTGCAGTCGTTGGAATGGAAAAGAAGCCTACCTTAGGTACCATATCAACATTGTACTCCCTGCTTGAGCCTAATTTCTCCTCCGGTGGGTTGTCATCTCCCCTAAAGCGCTTCCATAGCTACAGAGCAGAAATAAGTTTTAACATGGATTTTTTTTTTTTTTTTGTGGGGGGGGGGGGGGGGGGTAACAATGAGATATGTCCACGCTTCTGATATAACTCTACAGCATGGGAGAATAACCTGTGTAAGATTAAGAGATGAGGATGCTCCTCCATAGTAGTCATTTCTGTCCATATGCAACACCTGATTCAAGTGGATAGGAATAGAGGTAATAAGGTAATTTATGAACACAACAGAAAGCAAGAAGACTATAGATGCCAAGATTATACATAATCAAGTAAATAAATCCTTTGCTTCATTCCCAAAAAAAAAAAAAAGGTAAACAAATCCTTTATAGCAATTTAGCATGTACATACAACATGCTATCGCGTAGAACATCTTCAAATACTCAAACAAATTGTATTTCTTCAAAATAGTTTTAACAACGAGAGAGAGAGAGAGAGAGAGAGAGAGAGAGAGAGAGAGAGAGAGAGAATTTTCACGAATAAGAAATATTAGGGGAAGAATTTAGAGGAAAAAGAAAAACATTTGTTCTTTTTAAGTGGATTTCTACGAAAATGATGATATTGCTAGTGAAAATTTTATGATCAGCGTAGAGTCATGGGCAAGATGCTGTATCTTCATTTACCCGAAAAAATTTCAAAATGAGCAATTTTTTCTCCAATTAATACTCATTTACATGAAATTTATTCATATAAATTATAAAATCACAAAAAAAGAAAATTTACAATAACTTGAAATTGTCTAATCTCAACAAACACTCATCTCAAACATAATAACTGATACATAAATGCTAGCACATGTTCAACTAATATACATATAGATAAAATAAATAAATATACACTTTTTATTTATATAAAATATTGCAGGTCTGGGACGAGTTGGGGTACCACCTTACCCATCCCTAACCCTGGGCCCATAAAAATCTTCAACAAAATTCCCATATCCAAACCCAAGAGGTAAATTGTGCAAGGCCCTATTGGGCATGAATGTTTTAATCATCCCTCGATCAATAATTGTGTTACCAGAGTTTTTTGGTCTGCCTCTTTATTGCTTTTCGTGCTCTAAAGCCTACATTCACTAATGGTTTATGGATGGCCATATGCTTCATTTTTCGAACTTATTTATGTAATGTTAATGTTAAAACTTAAGATACAGAGCATGACATATTTACTAGATGAAGTGATACATTAAGGTTGCAAATCCTGATGGCCTAATAAAGCATTGTTCATGAATGTAAATAATTAAAGGTGCATATATATCTAGTAATTTGTGAGTACTATAGCAGCCGTCCAATTATGAAATGAAAATGATCTTAATTTTCTATGATTTTCCCTTAAAATTATGTCAAGTGAGCACCTGGATTATCAAATGCTAACCAAGTAAATGTTGTAGTGCCTAAGAATTTAACTCTTAAATAATGCGAAAGAAGCCCTAAATGGCCAGTAATATTAGTGGAGTGTCGATCTTTTTCCAGTTTATTGGAAACTTCTTGGGACACAAAAGTTAACTAATCAACTAATACTACATTCTGATGTTTCTGAAAGAGTTTAGAGTTCATTATGGATCGAAAATAGGGGGGAGCACTTGAACCAATTTTTTGTGATATTAATTTCTGAAGACAGAAAGATTTTCAAAATCAGTATAATCAAAAAAGCGGTGGAGGAAATTTGAGAGGATTGGAAATGAGGTAACATAATTAATAGGATTAAGTAAAAATGGAATGGTAGTTTTAGGATGGTATGGTATACTGGTCTAACATCATTTAGTATTTTAGATATCATGAATCATGATATAACGTAAGGTTAAGATAACATATTTTAATTTTTAACACTATCATGTTGAGCATGAGAGTTAAAAGTGATCAAAGAAAGAAAATGGTAAGAATCCTTTGGTGAAAAATATTATTAATATTTTATAAAAATTGATGAAACTGAAAATCTAGGACGTGAAATCTCAATTTCATCGGAGGCTTGATATACGATCGAAAATTGTGATTTCATATGTTTTCCAGTATCCTTGATGCTATCAGACACTTTGAATACTAGTTTGCTTAATACAGGTCGGAACAGGAACAAAGATAATGGTGTAAGTGTAACACATTTTTTTTTTTTTTCATAAAAACTCTCACGTCTTCTGCAAGCACCATTAACCTGATACACTGTTAAAGATCCAAAAACATGTCTCTGACAAAAGAAAGTTTTCCACATCCTATACGAAACACATGCCTCAACTTGATACACTGGTAAAGGTTTCATGAAACGAAATTCAAATTACAGAGAAGGAAAACACGATGTACATAAAAAATCAATCAATCGAGGTTGGAATTGAGAGAAACAAGGAATCATACTTTGAGGCCATTGACAGAAAGAAGGCCACTGAGGATGCATTCCTTGAGTCCGGTGCCGAGGACGATCACGTCATACTCTACATCCATGGCGGAAACAAAATGCAGAGAGAAAAGAGAAAGAAGAGAGAGAGAGAGAGAGAGAGAGAGAGAGAGAGAGTTGTCAAAAAGTGCGACTTAAGGCTTAAGGCTCAAAAGAAGACTCTTGTTTTTTCGTTTGCATGCGATTTGGAGCTGGTCTATAGCGGAAACGAGACATAACGGTTTCTCAATCATTGGATTCACACCTTCCGCACAGCGCGTGTGTTCACGCTCGTTCTCGTTCTAGCATTCTATTATTGTGAAAAAATTCTTGATTTTGAATCTTTGATATTAATTTAGGATATTAAAAAGGAAAAAAATCATATAATAACTCAACTTTAAAACGGAACTCATAAGTATTACACCAAAATTTGAGCACTGAACTTGTAATTCAAGTAATATAAGATTAGATGTTGTGAGTCAGGACAAAATGGGTCAAGCCTGATGTAATAAAAAAAAAATAAGAATTACAAATTCTGAAAATATTACATATCAATTTAATACATAAAAATTACATACATTATAATACCTCTATCATTTTTTTTATAATTTTTCTTTACTTTACAATCTCCTTTTTCTTTTTTCCTTTTACAAATCGAGTAGTCTTATATAATAATTTTAAATGATTTTAACCCATTTCACCTTTTGTATTTTAAATTTTAAGTATTAAAATTATAATTCAGTAATAGTTCAAAGATACTATGTATAACTTCTTTTTTTAAAAATATAAATTCAATTTTAATAGTAAATTAATAATTTGGTCCTTAAAAATATTTTTTAATTTAATCTTTCAAAGATAATTTTTCTAATTTAGTCGTTAAACGTTTTTCCAATTGAAATGATATTTTTGTAAACTACTTGTGACTCTATGATACATTGAAATTTATCTTCTAATTCAAAACAAAATTGTTTTGCAAATTAAAAAAACCTAAACAAGTTTGTATATATCATTAATTAATGACTACCTGAGATTTTGTTTTTATTTACACTTTTGACTATTTTGTTTGGAATAAAAAGTTTAGAGATTACGCTAAAAGACTTTATTTTGAAAGACTAATTTTTTTTTAAAATCTTATAAAAACTAAATATTGATTTATTATTTTTTAGTATAATAGTGCACCGAGTTAGACACACATATATATACATATAATATGATATGAAAATATAAAACACATATTATTAATTTTGTTCCTTTACTTGTGATTAACAAAAGTGCATTACTGATATTATTGGTTTGTTGACAATGCTTGGATCTCAGAGATCAAAATTTACTTCCTTTTTTTTTTTGTCAATTATAGAACTAAGTTGTAGAGCATGCATGTTTAGACAAGAGCAAGAGCATATTTGGTGTTTGGCCGTTGGAATGGTAATTTTTTTTTTTTAAAAAATATTGAAATCTAAGTCGTTGAATATTAGATCCAACGGTTCATAGAGAAACAACTAGACTGCTTGTCTAGTTGTCTTTGGATATAAGTAACGGATATGCTCTCATATTAGACAGGTGTCAAATACTAGGTGAATGGGGATTCTCAATATTAGGAAAAAAAAATTGATTGTGCCAGAATCATAAACAAAGTTATATATAAAACTTGTAAACTCAAGTATCTCAATGAATAATGAACTCCAAACTCTAAAGGTGGAATGTACATAGGAGGACTAAAATTTTATTTTGCTCCCTCAAAGATGTCTTTTCTCAATTTGGCCCCTTATAAATTTTCATTTTCAATTTGATCCTCCACAGATTTACACATTTTCAACTTGGTTCATCATATATTTTTATTCTCAATTTAATCCCTCACATATGCCTCTTTTTTCACTTTGGTCCCTCACAATTTTTATTCTCAATTTAGTCCCTCGCTGATGCCTCTATTCTTAATTTGGTCCCTCACCAATTTTCATTCTCAACTTAATCCCTCATAGTTGCCTCTTTTCTTTTCTTTTTTTCTTAAATTGTTGATCAAAAGTCTAATGAAGAAAGAAATTGATTTATAAGAAAAAAACATGGCACTCAACAACCCAATTCAATGAGTTAACTGCCAAATTAGTATATCTGTTAAATTATTTAATGGCAACTACACAAAGGAACCAAATTGAACATGAAAATCCATGAGGGACCAATTTGAAAAAAGAGAATATAATAGGGTAAAAATTGAGAAAAAGGACATACATGAGGGACTAAATTGAGAATAAAAATTTTTTAGAGACAAAATTGAAAAAAGGGCATATGTGAGGGACAAAATTGACAAAGGAGACATATGTGAGGGATCAAATTGAGAATAAAAATTTATGAGAGATCAAATTGAGAACAGGGGCATCAGTAAGAGACTAAATTGAGAATAAATAATTTTAAAGGACCAAATTGTGACGTGAAGGATAAAAATGGAATTTTAGCTATATAGAAAGCCTTCCTTAAGTGTACTTGATGACATGTCAATGACAGCTTTAAGAATTTGATGATGAAATAAAATGGAAACTTTCAACGCTATTCTTAATTCTGCAAATCTTATTGATATGGGGTTTACGGGTCCAAAATTTATGTGGACCAACTATAGACAGGATAAATTAGTTATCAAAACTAGAATCAATAGAGCACATGCCAACTTATCTTGGTTAAGTCTTTTCCCGGAAACTAAAATCTTCCATCTTCCGAGACTTACTTCTGACCATTGCCCTATCATGTTAAGCACTAAACTTCATCAATTTCTGGGTCCTAAACCCTTCAGATTTGAGCCCTTCTAGATGACACATAATGACTTCAAAGGTCTAACTTCAACAATTTGAAAAAGCAATGATGTAGACTTAAATTCCACGATCTTAAGATTTCAAAAGAAACTTGAAAGCTGGAATAAAGAAAACTTTGGAAACTTACTCTACGAAAGTAAAAGAACAAAAGCTAGACTTTCGAGGGTATAGAAAGCGCTGGAATTTAGTAGGGACTCAGCTTCAGATGCTCAAATATGATCTCCAATCAAAACTAATGCAACTTTTAGAAAATAAAGGAAGCCTTTGGAAAATGAAATCGAGAATTAATTGGCTTAGCCTAGGAGATAGAAATATCACCTTCTTCCATACTTCTGCCCTTATTAGAAGAAGGAAAAAAAAAATCCTTTGGTATTTTGAAACAGATCAAACCTGGACCTCTGATTTCAATGAAATCGGTTATGAATTTAGAAAGAATCTGATAAGCAATTAAAAGAACAAAGTCCCTCTGGGACTTTTGTTCAATCTCTTCCTAACTACAATTTTCCTAAAGTTGAATTTGACTGTTACCACAATTTATCTAAAGCTTCAGAAGAAGACAAAATTAAACGCACCCTTTTCAATCTCCATCCCCTCAAATTGCCTCAAAAAGATGAACTCATGCTTTCTTTTATCCAACAAAACTGGGACTTAACTAAGGATAAAATTACCTTGGAAATTAGAGCCCCATTTATCATTCAATTGCTGCCACAATCATGGGGAAATACTCTTATATGTCTATTTCCAAAAATTGATAATCCTTTACTATTTCCCATTATAGACCTTTAGGCTTATGCACCACTCACTAAAAGTTACTAGCTAAATTAATAACTAATAGGTTAAAACCGCTTCTTCCTAAACTAATTTCCCCCTTTCAAGGGGCCTATACTCCAAAAAGGCACTCCTCATATCTCTTTTTCATTGCTCAAGAAACTCTTCATTCTATGAAGCACTCCACAACTAAAGATGGATGGTTCATTGTTAAAATTGATATCCAAAAAGCCCTTGACACAATTTCATGGGACTTTATTGATAAGATTATGAGTTTACTAAAACTTCCACCTAATCTCAAAAGGCTAATTATTTCTTGTTTAATTACTGTTAGAAATACCCCCTGAGCAATGGAAAAAAAAATTAAAGTCTTTCTTTCTTGCTAGAGGTATTAGGCGAAAGATCCGTTATCTCCATATCTCTTTATCTTAGCCATAGAATTTCTTAATAGCTTAATCATTAAAAAATTAAAGATTGGCATCCCTTCAAATTCAATAATAAAGAACATTTTATCTCTCATATCTTTTTTGCAGATGATATTCTCCATTTTGGAAAAGCAAATACCAAAACTTTTGATGCAATGAATGATGTCCTTAGTACTTTTTGTTCCTTCAGTGAAATGTCAATCAACTCTGAAAAATTTAGAGCTTGGTTTTCCAAAATAGTTAACAACAATACAATAGAAACCTTCAAGTCAACTTTTGACATTAAACAGTTCTTTGATCTTGGCTTTTATCTTGGATTCCCCTTGAAACCCAAACAATTTGATTTCAACTTTATTATCGACAAAATTAACTCAAAACTCCAAGGATGGAAATCTCGTAACTCCTCTCTCAAATAGGTAGGATTGAACTGTTAACATCACTTGTGTCAAACCTTTCTAGTCATATTATGAAAGCCTTTATGCTACCAAAAAGCATTCACTCAACCATTGATAGAAAGATGCGAAATTGTTTTTGGGGCCATAATCAAGACACTAGAAAATTGCATATTATCAAGTGGGATAAAATGTATAGGCCAAAATCTGAAAGGGGCTAGGGATAAAGAAAACAGAGTACCATAATAAAGCTTATATCTTAAATTTAATTTGGAGATTATATTACTCTTCAAATCAACCTTGGACAAATATCTTTGTTAACAAATATGGGATTGATCTATCTAATAAGAGAATTCAATGTTCTCTTACTTTCAGAAGTATTTTACAAACTATTCCTCTCTACAACTCAAGCATTAGAGTGTGTTTGGTACGCAGGAAAAAAATTTGATGGAAAGGAAAAGAAGATGGAAAGGAAAAAGGAAAGGGAAATGGAGAGGGGAAAAGGAAAACAAATTATTTGGTATGGGATGAAAAATAATAAAGGAAAAGAGGTATTATTATGTTTGGTATGTATTTTTTAAGAGAAACGAAAGGGAATATGTGAGGTTGATAGAACCATGACAATAGGGATATTATTCATAATAGTGATAATCTTCCCTCTATTTGTAAGGTGTGTGTTAGGAGGGGCAAAAAAGGGAATCATGATGACTTAGTTATAGGTGAGAGAATTAGTGGCTGAGTTGGCATTTTGAGAGGTTATAGTGTGGGGAAGAAGGCTTGATTGGGTACAGAAGGATAATTTTCATATATTTTTTGTTGTTAGGAGGAAAAGAGTCATCTAGAGGAGGCATTGAGTCTTTAGACTATGTTTTTCTTTTTGTTACTATTACTATTTTCATCTTTAATCCAATAATACTGTGATCTTTCATCTTTTCTCTGTTAATATCCTATCATTTGGTCAAACTTGCCGAATCAGAACGAGGAATATACAGATTAGCTCATGCCTTCAAAGATGTTAGATCAAGTAAACTCTTTTGAGGCCAAATTCGATGTTTTGGAAGGAGGATTGGAGGCTAGGTTTGAAGGTTTGAAAGGGGGATTGGCTAATTTTAAAAAATCCATGCTCGAGGAGATAATTGGACTTATGGGAGAAGAATTGGGACAATTTTTGGAGAAAAGACCGATGAACAGTGGTAGAAACATTGCAGAGGAAGGGGGACCTTCGTTGGGGAGTAATAAGGGGCAACGTAGTGTGGGAGTGACAGATTAGTTGGATGAATTCCATGTGTTGGCAAAGAAGGTTAAGTTTCTTTCATTTGATGGGAAAGATCTCGTAGCTTGGATCACACACGCTAAGACATATTTCAAAGTACAGAAGGCCTCTGACGAAGTGCGTATCTAGCTAACTAAATTGAGTATTGAGGGGAACACAATATATTGGTTCAATGTGGTATGATTCTACAAATAATCTGTCTTGGGAAAAACTTTAAAATGTGATGCTGGAGCGTTTTGGAATAGGGAGATTGTATAATCCCTTTGAAGAGATTAGAGACATTAAATATACTGGAACCGTGTCACCAAGTTTGAAGTTTTTTTGTCACAATGCAGGCATTTTCTTGAGGCTCAGTTTCTGAGATATTTTATTAGGGGATTGAAACTAGACATTTGTATCAGGATACACACTCTGAAACCTCCAAATCACTATCAAGTTATGCAAATGGCTAGGGATATTGAAGTTCAGCTACTCAAGCTATTTAATTATGAGGAAGAAGACAATTCCAGAAGAATTCGATTTTGGGCCTCTGGGTCAAGTTGTTTTCTTAAGAGTAGGTTGGGCTTAAAATATTAGGGGAGTAGAAATCAAGTACCCATCAGCATAGTGGTAGGTTCAGCTCGGGTGGTACCTCTGGGTCCTTGGGTGGAATCTCGGGTTGTCCTATAACTCGAAACAAACCTAGTAATGGGTTCAGCTCATTATCTTCAATGACCATCAACAAAAGGGGTAGACTTCATCGGTGATAGGACATGACGGCGTAGAGTTTTTGATAAAAACAAAGGGAGTCACTTGTCATATAGTGAACTGTTGGAGAGGAGATCGAAGGGCCTGTGTTTCCATTGTAATGAGAAATTTAATCTAACACATAGGTGCTTGGGATCAATCCCGATTACTAGTGTTGGCTAATAATGAGACCATAGATGAAAAGAGAGAAATAATGGCATTGGAAGTTGAGAACATTGATGAGGATGAGAGTCTAGAATGTAAATGTCACATCCCAAAACTTACATGTGATATAAACATAAAATACCTAGGGTGTACCTCCATGGTACCCCATAATCTCTGTGAACATTCTTAATATCCATAATTATGTGAATCATAAATATTCCAAGAAAGATATTTTGTATACATATTCAGAAAATGTTCAACCTTCAAACACTATACAACCTCCCAAGCCTAGGTGACCTACTAGATTACAGAGTGTTTCCTAATCCTTACCAATTGTTTATCAGACAAAAGTAGAGTATATCCTTAAAGGCTATAAATTCTTCTCCTCAACCACTGTATCTGAAAAGATAATCATAGAGAGTGTGAGTTTATCATAACTCAGTGAGTAAACAACTGTACATGGAAATATCATAAGCACAAACACCATATTTACTAATACAATCAATCTATCATTTATTGTAAATAATTATAGTAATACACTTGTCTAAATTTTGCGTATGATTTCTTAGGTGATCAATCCCTCAATTACTTTGCATTATATGTCATAGATACTTGCACTGAGTGACTTGGGAATTTAACCCTCAAACTCTTGGTGCATAAGTTTTCACAGTTATACACTGAGTGGTATGAGACTCTAACCCTTTCAAACTCGTGCATAGGTCTTCACATTTATACACTGAGTAGTGTGAGACTCTAACCCTTTCAAACTCGTGCATAGGTTTTCACATTTATACACTGAGTAGTATGGGACTCTAACCCTTTCAAACTCGTGCATAGGTTTTCACAGTTATACACCAAGTAGTATGGGACTCTAACCCTTTCAAACTCGTGTATTAGATCTCGTAGATCTTTTGCTCGTCAATAAAATAGTGACAATTTATCACAATATAATTACTATGAAATAAATGAATTTACATATACTTTTATTCCCTTGAATGTCTATCATCAACCATAACAATCATCATATATTATCAACAGCGAGATTGATTATTTCTCACTTCAATAATGTTATAAACAAGACTTGTATTGTACTTTATCTAATAAGATCACATTAGTTTAGTAAAGTTATTTACTTACAAAATGTTCCAATTTATTCAAGGAACAATCACATCTAGTTCTTTAGTCAACTAGAGAAATCAATTCTCAAAGGTAATAAAATACCTTCCAATGATATTGTACTTTTTTTCAACTTGAACACACACTGATAATCTTCTCAATTTCACAAATAACGCAAATGGGATTTATATTGTGCTTTGACTAATTTATTAAATTAATTTTGCAAGGTTGCCTACTCACCTGGATTCCACGCTCTCAGCGCTCCCACCTTGAGCCCCAAACATCCCTATTGTAACCAGGTAAAAACCATAAGGGTTACAAAATAGAGAAATTTCCTATCACTACTCTCGACCTTTACTCACATCTTAAGTCATAACTCCTAACTGGTAATGAATTTCTAAATGACATTTATACCATTGGAAACTAGACTCAAAGAGCTTTCCAACGATATAAAGTTTGCCCAAAACGGAGTCCGGATGAAGAAGTTATGACTGATTGAAAATAAGCTAAGGCTTTTCAGCATACCTGGCGCCTGGGCGCCACACCTGGCGCCTGGGCGCCAAGTCCCTTTTCTTCCCAAAATTTTCTGAACCTTGGCGCCTGGGCGCCAGGATCGCGACCTTTCGCGATTCCTCTCGGTTTTGGCTCAGATCCGGCCACCGTTTTCCATGATTTCTTTCATAGGATCTCATCCTTAATGTCTAAGGAGCATTTAGACACGAAAAACACCAATTTTAATCGAGAAACGAAGCCGGAATCTCGATTTTTACCCCAAACTTTCTGAAAACTATAAAATAGGGAAAAGCTTGAGAAATATAAATTTCTACCTCAATTCCTTGCTTTCCCTACGTTGCTTGGCTCCTAGAGGCTCGCCCCGTAGCCCGAGATCCACCCTCCAAGCTCGGTTGTGGAGTTGGAGTGTAGAGAGAGAAAGAGAGGAGAGAAAGTGAAGAGAGAGAGAGGAAAGGAGAAAATGAAGAAAATTTAGGTGAGGCCGCCTATTTACTCGCCCGGGGTGAAATTATCACTTGCTCTTCAGTTGACCCTCAGTCAAGATTAGTAAAAACAAATTCATAAAATCTCACCTCGGGTGATTCTAAATCCTAATTGCCCCACAATTTTCTTCTTTCACTTTAGTCCCTCTCAAAGTCTCAAACTCCACTTTAACCTCGAATCCATCATCCTTTTGGTACCGGACTCATAATTCATTCCCATAAGCTCTATTCTTCTTCTCAGGTTCCTACTTGGTCATTTCTCAAAAGTACTCCATACTTTCTTTTCTTTTCGTTTTAGTCCTTGAGAATTTGTAAAATGTCCCAAATTAAAATTTTTGAAATTTCTATTTCCAAATTTCCTTCACTAATTCAAAAAGAACATTTCTCATGTAATTAAATTTTTCAATAAACTTCAAATAGACTTTAAATATTCATGAAAATACTTGGCATATTACATTCTTCCCCCTTAATAGAATTCGGTCCTCCGAATTGAAAACTTAACTCAAGATTGAAACAAATGCAGATATTTTGTCCAAATCTCGTTCTCTCTTTTAGAATTTTCACAATCAAGTACAAAATATAACAAGTTCAACATATTTTTATCTCTCGAGCTTCTTTAGTACAAGAATTGCCTTATTTCTAGTACATAAGTTACAGGCAACAAACTGAACTTGATTTACAAAACAGATAATCTTAATACGCGAAGCTCAGATCAAATATTAGCTTAAGGTACAAATAAAAGAAAGAATAAATTAAGGACGAGGAGGCTTTTGAAATGCAGAAAGTGCTCCAAGTCTAGAAGAGGAAGGTGCTTCAGATCTTAAGGAGGAGGCTAATCGTTGCAGCCTAGAAAGAGTTTCTGGAAGAAACGTTTGGGAAATTTGACGAAGTGCAAAGGTCACTCCATTCATACAATCAATACACCTCGCTTGTTGGTCACGAAAATTTTGAGTTGCAAACATCGAATGTCTATCAACTCTATTCGCCAATTCCCTAAAATGACGATTCAAGAGCTTCTCTTGTTCTACAAAGAAATGATTTATCAATCTTCCCTGGTCCTCAAAGTGGCGGTTTATCAACCTTTCCAAGTCCTCCATCTTTTTTCTCATAAGCGCAAGCTCATCATTTGAAGATGTTGCTGTGCTAACATCCTCTAGTTCTACTACATCCCTTTTTCTTTTCTTAGTCTCTGGTGACTCTTCCATGGATCTCTTATTCTTATAGTTCTCCAGACTAAGATTTAGATCCAGCTCTACCTTGCCAGCCTCAAAGTTTAAATTGAAAGACTTATTGCCGGCCATATTTTTCTGAGCTATAAGGGTTGTATGGAATGAGGGGTTTGATGCTAGAAAGCTTATAAGTAATGAACCCTTAGTGTAGTGAGCGGCGTAATGGGGCATCCATTATTTATAGACGAAATTTAGGGCTACCAAAACCCTTACATCACACTCTAAAGATGGCCTCCAGACCTTATCCGTCGCAATGCCAACGGTCTATAATAAGTATGCTAGAGAATAATAAATATAATCTCATGCAAAAGATTTTCTCAAAAATTCGGCTAACTTTTGACTCTTGCTCAAATCATTCAACTAATCGCCGCTTCAATCTATGACTTCCTAACTCTGTATTTGTCTTATCAAATAATCCTAGATCGAGATATTACTCGATGAACGGGTAACTTCATACTAGCCTTATCTAGGTTTCTAATCTGTGGCTTTGCTCTAGGCTTACACATTTTCAAAAAAAAAAATACATATTAAAATAAAAACTTCTCACATTTACACATATCAAGTGTTACTATAAAGTGAGAAAAATTTTTACCTTTCTCTTGCCTCTACGAGCATATATGTATGTATGTATCAACATGGAGATACATCCTTATCTATATATTTTCATCTATTCAAGTCCTTTCTAAATTTCAGACTTCTCATTCTCTGAATGTATGTAGAATCATTACATATTATTCCTGGCCACAACAAATAGCCTTCACTCTCAATGCATGGATAACATACATACATGCCATATGTATTTAAATACATATAATCACAATATAATTCAATCAATCATGTATATTATACTCAACTGAAGGCGTTCAAGAACAATACAAGAAAGCAGAGAAATACATTTTAGTTCATCATAAAAGCATCCAAGGCAATCTTTAATGGCTACGCTGTCGGCTTCTTAGAATTTCAGAAAATGCCAACAAGAGAAATGAAAAATAAACAAGTATAAGTCGGCCGCAAATCCACCGAATATTGACTTACGTGGTTTTGCCATTAATGTGACACACTGTTGACACGCATGCCTACCCTAGACTTCTGGCTTCTAGCTTGCAGAAATCCATAGGTTGAGCGTGTAGGAGTGCGGCGAAGAGATATCTTCTTTAGCTCTAAGTCTAAATTTTTCTCTATAAAAACTACCCCGGAGTTCTCAGTTACTACACCACAAAGAGTAATCATCTCTGAGCCTACAATTTCCCAGCATTTCTCTCTCATCATACTCATGCAAAAACTTCTAAATTTTCTAAACCATGGCCACCAGGAAGTACATTGATCTCACAGTGGAGGCCAAGGAAGAAGAGCTCGACTTAAACTTAAGTCTGGGCAAAGACAAGGGGAAGAGACCTTTTGAGGGGTCTCAAGAGGATCAAAAGGAGAAGAAGATAAAAATTAAGGAAGCTGAGGAGATTAGCACTGGCCACACGTCAGAAAACAAAATCGCTTGTCTAGAGAAGGAGGTGAAAAATCTGAAAAAGATGATAGAAGACCTGGAGAAGTTAACTAAACGCAATAATGCGGCAATGACTTCAAGAATAGACAGGTTCTTCTATTGGTCTACCCAATGCTTCTGCAATCAACAACAAAGAAGTGTTGATTGTATGAATGGGATTTACACTACCCTTCGTGACATTGCTCAGTCTCTTGTTCCAAGAAATGGTCGAGGGGTGATGATACAATACAGCCCTCCTAATCCGAGACCACCTCGCTTTTAGATTACTCATGCATGAGTAATTTCTCCTTTTTTTTTTTTTGCAATGTAATCTTTCCGCTTTTAATGCCAATAGTTTCTTTTACTAGATGGTACTCTAAATAATAATAATAATAAAATGAAGAAAGATAAAAGAAATTAGCCACACAAAATCAATAACAAATTTAGCTTATAAAGCCAATCACATAAAAATTTAATGACCCTATAAACTGTCACAGAGACAAACAGAAGTTCTGTACAAGTCTCATTATCTTTCCTCTTATCATACAGGAGTAGATGAAGGCTTACCGTATAGATCTATTGAACTCGATATTATGCCCTCGAATTGTCATGAATTCTTGCTTAAGAGCCTTAACTCGCAAGCTTTCCTTAAACTAACACTCTGAGGCACGAACTACTATAAGAACGTCTTTCTAGACCATTCCAATCATACATCACGTTTAACAATTAAGAATGTTCATACGCCAACAGCCTACCTATAACATGCTCTAATTGTTCCAATGTTACAAAACTTCTACATTGTATATATATATTTTTTGAAACACTTCTATCACATAGTACCATCATGCCAATCCCTAACTAAACAAGTGCAACTTTGGCGAGTCGCCCCTAGAGAAGACTTATAACTTACCCCAATATCTCTTATGCTAGGTTCCATTTTACCGTAGTATCTCCCTTAGGAAAAACTACCTAGCCCACATCTATTTTCTCAACCAAGCTTTTATCAAGGAACATATTATTTAGGACATACATCCTCTTCTATAAATTACATCTGTCTGGCATCTATCAAAATCAAATCTTGATCTGCCTCACAAGGGTTCTTTCCCATTCCTGCATTAGTAATATGCTCTATATTCTTTGCAAAAATCTTTCTTGAACTCTAGCCCATGCCTCATAATCAACTTTACCCCATCTAATACATCACTCTTGGCCCAGCCCTCAAGCCATATTCTAGTAATTACTAATCCTCAGCTTTCAGAGTACACTACAGAGTTATGTTCCCAATTTCTTAAAAAGAAAAATTTCATACAGAGATCACCTTTTCCATCGGTATAAAGATCATACCTCCAACAAGTTCCAAAGTTCCACATATGAAATCAATTACCTCATATTGTAACAAAATTATCTCTAACTAACTCCATCGAAGGGTAAGTTATGACAAGAACACTCAACTTTACAAGGTCTTTTATGGAACCTAATCCCATGGTCATGCCGCGGTTCATGACAATGGAAAAGGGCCCACAAAGAACACTTTGCTCTGTAATCTATAGGGGACCTAAAAACCACCTCTGATACCAATTTGTCACATCCCAAAACTTACATGTGATATAAACATAAAATACCTAGGGTGTACCTCCGTGGTACCCCATAATCTCTGTGAACATTCTTAATATCCATAATTATGTGAATCATAAATATTCCAAGAAAGATATTTTGTATACATATTCAGAAAATGTTCAACCTTCAAACACTATACAACCTTCCAAGCCTAGGTGACCTACTAGATTACAGAGCGTTTCCTAATCCTTACCAATTGTTTACCAGACAAAAGTAGAGTATATCCTTAAAGGCTATAAATTCTTCTCCTCAACCACTGTATCTGAAAAGATAATCATAGAGAGTGTGAGTTTATCATAACTCAGTGAGTAAACAACTGTACATGGAAATATCATAAGTACAAACACCACATTTACTAATACAATCAATCTATCATTTATTGTAAATAATTATAGTAATACACTTGTCTAAATTTTGCGTATGATTTCTTAGGTGATCAATCCCTCAATCACTTTGCATTATATGTCATAGATACTTGCACTGAGTGACTTGGGAATTTAACCCTCAAACTCTTGGTGCATAAGTTTTCACAGTTATACACTGAGTGGTATGGGACTCTAACCCTTTCAAACTTGTGCATAGGTCTTCACATTTATACATTGAGTAGTATGGGACTCTAACCCTTTCAAACTCGTGCATAGGTTTTCACATTTATACACTGAGTAGTATGGGACTCTAACCCTTTCAAACTCGTGCATAGGTTTTCACAGTTATACACCGAGTAGTATGGGACTCTAACCCTTTCAAACTCGTGTATTAGATCTCGTAGATCTTTTGCTCGTCAATAAAATAGTGACAATTTATCACAATATAATTACTATGAAATAAATGAATTTACATATACTTTTATTCCCTTGAATGTCTATCATCAACCATAACAATCATCATATATTATCAATAGCGAGATTGATTATTTCTCACTTCAATAATGTTATAAACAAGACTTGTATTGTACTTTATCTAATAAGATCACATTAGTTTAGTAAAGTTATTTACTTACAAAATGTTCCAATTTATTCAAGGAACAATCACATCTAGTTCTTTAGTCAACTAGAGAAATCAATTCTCAAAGGTAATAAAATACCTTCTAATGATATTGTACTTTTTTTCAACCTGAACACACACTGATAATCTTCTCAATTTCACAAATAACGCAAATGGGATTTATATTGTGCTTTGACTAATTTATTAAATTAATTTTGCAAGGTTGCCTACTCACCTGGATTCCACGCTCTCAGCGCTCCCACCTTGCGCCCCAAACATCCCTATTGTAACCAGGTAAAAACCATAAGGGTTACAAAATAGAGAAATTTCCTATCACTACTCTCGACCTTTACTCACATCTTAAGTCATAACTCCTAACCGGTAATGAATTTCTAAATGACATTTATACCATTGGAAACTAGACTCAAAGAGCTTTCCAACGATATAAAGTTTGCCCAAAACGGAGTCCGGATGAAGAAGTTATGACTGATTGAAAATAAGCTAAGGCTTTTCAGCATACCTGGCGCCTGGGCGCCAAGTCCCTTTTCTTCCCAAAATTTTCTGAACCTTGGCGCCTGGGCGCCAGGATAGCGACCTTTCGCGATTCCTCTCGGTTTTGGCTCAGATCCGGCCAAATCTTCACCGTTTTCCATGATTTCTTTCATAGGATCTCATCCTTAATGTCTAAGGAGCATTTAGACACGAAAAACACCAATTTTAATCGAGAAACGAAGCCGGAATCTCGATTTTTACCCCAAACTTTCTGAAAAACTATAAAATAGGGAAAAGCTTGAGAAATATAAATTTCTACCTCAATTCCTTGCTTTCCCTACGTTGCTTGGCTCCTAGAGGCTCGCCCCGTAGCCCGAGATCCACCCTCCAAGCTCGGTTGTGGAGTTGGAGTGTAGAGAGAGAAAGAGAGGAGAGAAAGTGAAGAGAGAGAGAGGAAAGGAGAAAATGAAGAAAATTTAGGTGAGGCCGCCTATTTACTCGCCCGGGGTGAAATTATCACTTGCTCTTCAGTTGACCCTCAGTCAAGATTAGTAAAAAAAAATTCATAAAATCTCACCTCGGGTGATTCTAAATCCTAATTGCCCCACAATTTTCTTCTTTCACTTTAGTCCCTCTCAAAGTCTCAAACTCCACTTTAACCTCGAATCCATCATCCTTTTGGTACCGGACTCATAATTCATTCCCATAAGCTCTATTCTTCTTCTCAGGTTCCTACTTGGTCATTTCTCAAAAGTACTCCATACTTTCTTTTCTTTTCATTTTAGTCCTTGAGAATTTGTAAAATGTCCCAAATTAAAATTTTTGAAATTTCTATTTCTAAATTTCTATCACTAATTCAAAAAGAACATTTCTCATGTAATTAAATTTTTCAATAAACTTCAAATAGACTTTAAATATTCATGAAAATTCTTGGGATATTACAGTAAATCCTTAGGAATGTTGGTAGTTCATGATATGGACTCTAAGGGAGCAAAGACGATGCGACTTTCTGGTAGACAGTGATGGTCTTGATAGACAGTGGTGTGACCCACAACTTTATTGCCCCATGAGTAGTGTCTGCTATGTGATTACAAGTTGATGAGTCTAAAAATTTGGGAGTAAAGCTTGGGGATGAGTTTGGACTAAAGGTAAGTGTGGGCCTTTACCATTGAAGTTTAATGAAGAGGAGTTTTCTATGGATGCTTATGTTTGGGAGAAATTGATGTTGTTCTGGGAATAATATGGCTGGAAACTCTAGGCACAACAATTATGGATTAGGGAAAAATGACTATGATATTTAAATGACATAGGTGGGAAATTATTTTGAGTGGGAAATCAGCTTCAATTATAAACAAGCAACAGAACGATGTGTCCTCAACTTCCAAAATATTTTTGGGATTAGGTGTAAGACAGATCGAGGGAGTGCTGTGGAATCTGGAAATAGGAATTAGTATGATTGAGAAGGGTGAATTGTGTGGAGAATAGAAGATTGAGTTGGATGAGGTATTGGAACAATATCCAGTGGTCTTCAAGGAGTTAAGTGGGTTAACCCTGAAGGATTTAATTATCTAAATTACAATCCTAGATCAATGTAGATACAGACTATAACATATTAAAATAGCATATAAAAGAGATGAATTAGAATGTGTACCTGGCATCATCGTAGTATCCATCTCGAACAATAGAACAGAAGAAATTTTAAATTTTGTGAGAGTGGTACTACTCTTTATCTGATAGGTTTTCTGTCTAGGGTTAAACTGATTAATGGGGAGTCAGTTTATTTATTATCAAATGAGAGTAGGAACTTCTCAACGGACTACTATATAATTGGCCCAACCCATCACGAGCCACTCACAACAGAAAAGCCCAGTTATAATATTCATTAAATGTATTAAAGGCTATATATTAAAATAATATAGTTGATATGTTAATGATATTTAATAATTGATTAATGCTAATCCAAATAGGATATATTATATTAAAATTCAACAATTCTCTCACTTGGATAGCAATAGTCAATTATTAAAAAATGCAACAATCATTAAGACTAAAATACCAACTATAGTTATAGCACATGTCAAGAAAGATAAGCTTTAACGATGTAGAAATAGTATCCGATAGGGAAGTAGATCATACATGGTAAAAGCTCATATTACATATAAAGAATAATGAATATGTATAGGCATAATTAATTAAGAGAAATATGCAATCCAAGAATAGTCCAAGCATCTGAAAATGCTACAAGAGATATGATAACAAAAGTGACGTCATCTCAAACATATCTCATAAGAATAACAATCAAGTAAATGTAAAATTTCAGACTCCTACTAACCCAAAACATCAAAAGACTTAACTAACCCCATATGGGCTACATGATTCTGAAAAGCTTTAACAGTTAAGCCTTTAGTTAGTGGATCCGCTAACATGTTCTTTGTAGCAAGATGCTCAATACAAGTCTGAAACTCCAAAATCTTCTCTCTAACAAACAGATATTTGATATCAAAGTGCTTTGATCGAGAAAAGCTTCTATTGTTTTGAGAGAAATGAACAGCAGCAGTGTTGTCGTAATATATCACAAGTGGCCTAGAAATACTTTCAACAATGTGAAAACTAGAGATTAAGTATTTCAGCCACATGGCTTGAGAAGTAGCCTCATAGCAAGCGACATACTCTACCTCCATGGTAGAAGTAGCTGTAAGAGTCTGTTTAACACTCTTCTAAGAGATAGCTCCTTCTGCCATCATAAAAATAGAGCAGGAAGTAGACTTTCAGTCGTCAGGGTAACCTGCAAAATCAGAATCAGAATAACCAATGATCTAAAGTTGATCAGACTTCTTGTAGGTCAACATATAATCCTTGGTTCCCTGTAAATATCTCATGACCTTCTTCACGGCTTTCCAATGAACCAAACCTGGGTTGCTCAAGTATCTCCCTAAAGCATTAACAGCAAAAGCGATATCGGGATGAGTACAAACTTGAGCATACATTAAACTGCCAATAGCGGAAGCATATGAGACCTTTCTCATTTCAGATATCTCTGAATCATTTTGAGGACATAGAGATTTAGATAGTTTGTCACCTTTTTGAACAGGTGCAACACATGGGGAGCAAGAATGCATGTTAAACTGCTTGATGATCTTTTCCATATATCCTCTCTGAGACAATCCAAGAATGCCACATGACCTATCACGGTAAATCTGGATGCCTAGAATAACTGAAGTATCACCAAGGTCCTTCATATCAAAGTGGCTATTTAACATTAATTTTATCTCAGTCAAAAGGTTAACACAACTACTTATAAGTAGAATATCATCGACATATACAACAAGAATTATAAAATTGCTCCCACTAGTCTTCAAGTAAATGCATTGATCTGAAGCATTCTTCTTGAAGCCAAAAGAAGTGACAACCTGATCAAACTTCAAATACTATTGCTTGGATGCCTGCTTTAGACCATAAATGGACTTTTTAAGTTTGCAAACCAAATGCTCCTTACTTGTTTCAATGAAACCATTAGCTTGAACCATGTAGACATCCTCGGCTAGATCTCCATTCAGAAAGGCTGTCTTCACGTCCATCTGGTGAAGTTCTAAATCAAAGTGAGCTACTAAAGCCATAACAACATGAAATGCATCTTTTGTAGAAATTGGTGAGAAGGTCTCCTTATAATCGATGCCTTCCTTTTGACTATAGCCTTTCGCTACTAGTCTAGCTTTATACCTCTCAACTTTTTCATCTGGACTACACTTGGTCTTAAAGACCCATTTGCACCCAACTGATTTGCAACCATCTGGCAATTCTACTAGATCCCAAACACCATTATGAGACATGGAAGCTAATTCATCATGCATGAAATTTAGCCAATCAGAAGCATGAGAGCTAGAGATAGCCTCTTGAAAAGTGATAGGATCGTCATCATTATGGAGATCAAACTCATGCTCCTGAAGTTACACTACATAATCAACTGGTATAGAAGACTTGCGTACTTTCTGAGATCGTCTCAATAAAGGTGCTTCTGCAATGTCATTTGATGGTGCCATTACATCTAGTGGTGCCATTACACCTGTTTCAGCAGTATCATCAGTTTCCTGTTCATTAACTGGTCGTGCCACTACATCATGTCCTCCTTGAAGTGTCTGATCATCATTATGAGCGACTGGAACTACAATATTCATAGGAAGTAAAACAGGTCATGCCGGAACTGTGGTTCGATTTTCTTTAAGAGTGATTGGTCGTGGTGTATGACTTCCACTATCCAAATCATCCTCAAAGAATATCGCTCTATCAGACTCAATGACTCGCATAGAATGAGAAGGGCAATAGAATCTGCAACCTCTGGAACCCACGCAGTAGCCGATAAAGAAACCACTGACAGTTTTAAGATCAAGTTTCTTCAATTGAAGATTATAGGGTCTAACCTCTACTTTACAACCCCACACATGAAAGTATTTCAAACTCAGTTTCCTTCCACTCATCAGTTCATAAGGAGTTTTTGGTACAGATTTGCTAGGTACTTGATTAAGAATGTACACAGCGGTCTTTAAGGCATCTCCCCAAAGAAAAACTGGTAACGATGAATGACTCATCATGTATCTTACCATATCCATGAGTGTGCGATTACGTCTCTTTGCAACTCCATTCTGCTCAAGAGTACCAAACATAGTGTATTAAGCTTCAATTCCACATTCATCGAGAAATTTGGCGAACGGTCCTGGATTTCTCCCAGTTTCATTGTATCTGCCATAATACTCACCTCCTCTGTCAGACCTCACACATTTAATCTTATTTCCTGTCTTTAATTTAATGGCAGCCTTGAAGGATCTGAAGGCATCCAAGGAACCTATATAACCACATCTCGAGAAGTCATCTATGAAGGTAATGAAATACCTATATCCACCCATAGCAGTGGGTGTGATAGGTCCACACATGTCCGTGTGAATCAACTGCAACACATCATCACACCTATTTGCTCCTTTCTTCCTAGTTTTGGCAGTGAGCTTGCCTTTAATGCAATCGACGCAAGTGTCAAAATCACAGAAATTGAGAATACCTTCCTTAATCAGTCTTTCAATCCAGGGCCTAGAAATGTGCCCCGAACGTCTATGCAATAGCATAGAAGAACTTTCATCAGTCCTATTACGCTTGTTTTCAACAACAGAGTTAACAGACATATCATTCAAATTCAACATGTAAAGCCCATCACATAACACTCCTGAGCCAACAGTAACAGAATTAAACGAATAATAACTTTTCCATTACTGAATTCAAAAGTGTAGCCCTATCTATCCAAAGCTGAAATTGAAATCAAATTCTTTCTCATAGAAGGTACATAAACGACATCTTTTAACAATAAAGTATGTCCAGAAGGTAAAAGCAATGTAACTACTCCTATTTCTTCCACGGATACTCTAGCTCCATCTCTCACAATGATATTGGATTTAGCATCACTTGGCTTCCTCAGGCTTGTGAACCCCTGTAAAGAATTCACAATATGAATGGTTGCACTTGAGTCAAACCACCAAGTATTGGGAGCAACATCAATCATATTTGATTCATAACAAGTTAAAGCTAGGAGTGTATCTTGCTTCTCAAGTTTCCTCTTGAGAGTATAACAGTCATCCACCTTATGGCCATACTTCTTGCAATACTTGCAGTTTCCTTTGAAAAAGTTCTTCTTAGGCTCTAAGTGTTGAGAAACTTTCCCTCTTTTCTTCTTATCATGTTGGAACTTTCCTTTATGACCTTTCCTTTTCTTAGATTTAGCACCAGAAGAAGAAGCAGTAAACTGAACACTGTGTGCTTTCCCTTTCTTTATAGAATCCTCTTTTTGAGAGACAATGACAATCATTTCATCAATTGTCCATTCAGTTTTCTAAGTGTTATAGGAGGTCTTCAGAACATCAAACTGAGAAGGGAGTGACTCTAGAACTTGTCAGATTAGATAACTCTCACCAAGATCAACCTTGAGAGACTTCAACTTATTAAAATAGTGGACTAATTTCATGATGTGCTCACGAACTCCACTAACACAATCATATTTAGTCTTCTCAATCAGAGAGAGATACTGGCCCTTCTGAGCTTTATCAAAAGTAGTGAATTTCTCACCAACGGACTTCAGAAAATCTTTAGCATTTTTGCTCTCTGGAATACTCTGTCTAATAGACTTCTCCATAGTGTATTTCATCACTATGAGACACACCCTGTTTGAGTGCTCCCATTTTTTATGAGAAGCCCTTTCAGCAACAGTGGACTCAGCAATAAGAGCTGGAGGCTCTTCTTCTCTCAAAGCCAAGTCCATATTAGTAATAGCCAAATAGAGATCCAAATATTCTTTCCAATCCTCAAAATTGGTCCCATTTAGTGTCTTGACAAAAGTCAATTGCATAGGCAAGGAGGCTGGCATTAAAACAACAAAAGAAAACATTTAATATGCATAATGTCATTATGCTATAAGAGAATTAAATGTTTCCATATACTCAGCCAATTAAGCTTGTTAAAGAAAATTTCTTATCTACCTGGTCCCGCCTAAGGGTCCCGAACCATAATAAACAAGAAATATAATAATACAATGCTTAGACCTCATATCATCAAACAAATTTTGAATACCGATAGGGTATTAAAAAATAATTGATATAAGTATAAATTAACATGATATTGTATAAGAAATTATATTAATAACAGTATACCGATAGGATATAATTATTATTAATGCAATAAATTAGAATAATAGTAATGATTAAAATAAAATAAAATAAACAAAATTTTAATCATTTAATTGAAGATTTTGCATAACTGTATCCACGATAGGTGAGTTCACAGTTATACAAAAAGACAATTATATTCAACAGAATAAATAATAATTAATAAAATAAATAAAGAGAAATTAATTTACATACGGACTGAAATTAATTCCATCACTAGAATATTTCAATGTGGAGAGTAAGTACACCTAGATGTCACTAATAGAGTGAGGAACTATCATAAAAAATTCCAGTCCCAAAATCCGAGAGTACGCTAATTAAAACAATAAAATAGTCTCGGATTAAATGAAATAAAATATTTAGGGGTCTCAAAAAATTTTTAAAAAAATACCAAAAATACCAAAATATTATTATTTAATTTTTTTAGAAAAAAATAAAAAATTTGGGCCTTGGAAGTGGGTCCACGCCCCCACACGCACCTAGGCCCGCGAGTGGGGGTCGCCATGGGTGGTCATCTTCCTCACCCGAGTTACAGAAAACCGGGTCGTGTGACTTACGACTTTGACCTAGTTTTCTCTCCCTATTCTGACCACGAAGTGCTAGAATTTTTAAGGGGTTTTGGTCGCAATCCCATAAAAGGGAGAAGCCCTCAAACAATTTTGGAGATAAACGATTAGATTTGGAGAAAACTAGTTCAAAAATTTGGGAGAGAAAACCGTTTTGGAGAAAAGCTTGGATCTCCCAAAAGCCTCAATGAAAATCTCTTGTTTTTGGATATGTCATTCAAATAACAGTATAAAATAGAAATCCTAAATCAATTTCGAAAGATATAGGTTGATTTTGAGAGAAATTGAAATCGAAATATGGACTGTGAAAAACGAAAATGGAAAAAAACATTTTTGATCTCCCTAAAACTTGTTCAAACTCTCTGATTTTCACTTATGTAATTCGTGTAAATATGTTGAATCAAAGCCCTCAAACAATTTTAAGATTAATCTAACAAAATAGGGCAAACAAAATTTGTTTTAAAATTAGGGTTTAGGGATTGCGAAAATGAGATTTAATTGCACAATGATCTGATTTAATTATGGAAAAGAAGAAATAAAAATTAATAGTCATAATATGTACCTACAACCAGCCCTCTGATACCATTGAAGGATTTAATTATCTAAATTACAATCCTAGATCGATGTAGATACATACTATAGCATATTAAAATAGCATGATATAAAAGAGATGAATTAGAATGTGTACCTGGCATCATCGCAGTATCCATCTCGAACAACAGAACAGAGGAAATTTTAAATTTTGTGAGAGTGGTACTACTCTCTATCTGATAGATTTTCTGTCTAGGGTTAAACTGATTAATGGGAAGTCAGTTTATTTATTATCAGATGAGAGCAGAGACTTCTCAACGGACTGCTATATGATTGGCCCAACCCATCACAGGCCACTCACAACAGAAAAGCCCAGTTATAATATTCATTAAATGTATTAAAGGCTATATATTAAAATAATATAGTTGATATGTTAATGATATTTAATAATTTAATAATTGATTAATACTAATCCAAATATGATATATTATATTAAAATTCAACAAACCCCTGTTAGACAAATTAATTATTCCATGACATTAATACCGAGAGTAGGTCTTGTGAGTGTTAGACCTTACCAGTATCCCTATCATCATAAGGTTGAGATTGAGCAACAAGTGGGAATAATGTTACCATTAGGGGTTAGAGAGATAATGTAAGCCTTTTTTCTAGCCCGGTGATTTTGGTTAAGAAAAAGGACAATACTTGGCATATGTGCATTGACTATAGAGCATTAAATAGTCATCGAACCTGACAAGTTCATGTGATGGATAAACTGATAAATGAGCTTAATGGAATTGTTCACTTTTCTAAATTGGATCTCAAGTCGGGTTATCATCAGATTTGGGTTAAAGAGGAAGATGTTCATAAAACACCCTTTAGTACCCATGAAAGTCATTATGAGTTTTTGGTTATGCCATTTGGGTTAACCAATGCGCTAGCTATCTTTTAGGCTTGCATGAATAAGATTTTTAACCCCTTTCTCTGGAAATTTATTGAAGGTACTACAGACTCACCAGTTTATTGTTAATAGACAAGAATGTGTTTTTGGAAGAATTCATCTTGAACACTTGGGGTATGTTATTTCTGATAAAGGGGTTTCCGTTGACCTAACTAAAATTAGTAGTGTTGTTCATTGGCCACTACCTAAGAATGTTAATGGTTGAGATGTTTTCTAGGATTAACAGGATATTATCGAAGGTTTATAGTAGATTATGGCAAAATTGCTAAGCCCTTAACTGAGTTAACAAAAAAAAATGGTTTTCATTGGGGTTAGGAGGTAACTGTAGCTTTTGAAAAATTAAAAAAGGTTGTTACCATGGCTCTTATTTTGGTCTACCTAGATTTTTCAATTCCATTTGAAATAAAGTGTGATGCCAGTGGTAGAGAGGTTGGTGCAGTACTTATGCAACAACGATGACATATAGCTTATTTTAGTAAGGCCTTTTCGGGTGCAAATTTTGATAGAAATGGCTAGCACCCAAGAGGGGGGTGAATTGGGTTTTAAAAAAAAATTGCGAAGACTTGATGGAAGTTTAAGAAGTTTTAAAAACAATGCCAAGCTTTTTATGAAAGTAAAATAAGTATGATCAAGATGAATAAATATAGAGTACAATTAATCAAAAACAATTAAAGAGATGAATGAATATAAAATGCAAGAAAGTAAAGAACATATAAATAATTAAAGAGCAAGGGAAGAGAAAATCAAACAGCGAGATTTATACTGGTTCGGCTTAAACCAAGCCTACATCCAGTCCTCAAGATAACTTCTTGAGTGTTTCACTATAGACCACAAGTTTATGCAATTGGGCACTTGTAAACCACTACAACATGGAGATCTTTTCTTCCTCAAGGGTGTCTCTCCCCCTTACAATGTGTTTTCTCTCAAACACTAACTCAAGGAACCAATCCTTGAGCAACTAAATTTGAAGGCTTAAGGAAAATAATGGTGGACACTCTCAAAGTGTAAATAACGCAGAAATTAAGCTCAGAATATTTCTCTAGCAATTTAGAGAGAATGAAACTCAAGATAATATGAAAAATGAACAATTGAAGCTTGATGCAAATGGTGTTGTGAAGTCCCCTTTATATAGTGAAACCTTGCTGCTACAGTGACTGCTTTAGTCAGAATTGCTACAGTAAGTTTCATCATCATTTTTCAACCTTTCTACAACAACCAAAAAACTTTATCAACCTTTTTCAACAATCAATATTCTTTTTCAAATTTGCTACAGTAAAAAGTATTCTTTTTCAAAGTTTATTACAACAACCAATAAACTTTATCATACTTTTTCAACAATCAAATTCATTTTTCAAAAGTGCTACAGTAAAAGGTATTCTTTTTCAAAGTTTATTACAACAACCAATAAACTTTATCATACTTTTTCAACAATCAAATTCATTTTTCAAAAGTGCTACAGTAAAAGATATTCTTTTTCAAAGTTGATTACAACAACCAATAAACTTTATCATACTTTTTCAACAATCAAATTCATTTTTCAAAAGTGCTACAGTAAAAGATATTCTTTTTCAAAGTTGATTACAACAACCAATAAATTTTATCAAAAATCAATTTATACTACTAGATTTAAATATATAAAGCATTGAATATATTTGGGCCAAGAAAAATTGAATCATGCATTTGGATCAAGAAGATTAAATCATACTATTTGGGCTAAGAAAGATTAAATCATATATTGGGCCAAGAAGATTAAATCATTCATTTGGGCCAAGAAGATTAAGTCATACTATAATTTTCACATATTTGTCATCATCAAAACTTATAGCATAATACATTAGGGCTAACAATCTCCCCCTTTTTGATGATGACAAATCACCAAAGAAAAATTTGTTACAATGTAATAATCATTATACAATATACACATATTTTTCTTTCCATATCCTTCTCCCCCTATTTGACATCAACAAAAAGGTATAAGGAAGGCAATATATAAAGGCTAAAGCATATTCCTTCTTTAAGCAAGAATATCATATGACGTCATAGGGTAAAATTTCATCAAAACTTATCATTGATATGCCAAAAATATATAGTTAAGGAAAACATTGCATCTCATATAAAGTGACCCTAAAAATATAGAGCATTTAAGTATAGATTAGGCTCCCCCTCAATCAATGCATATTAAACAAATGTAATTTTCAAGATGTATTCATATATGTATCTTGAGGATGAGCACCTGCAAAAAATTTGACAACCATTCCGATGCTTAAGTTAGTAATGTAAATCAAAGATTAAAGGCAAAATTTAAAAATCATGTAATGAAAAAATAATTTTTAAAGTTCATTTGGATTTGCCATCCCAAGTTCTCTCCTAATAAAGTTGAATCTATCTTCAGCAAGAGGCTTCGTGAAAATGTCAGCTAACTGAAAATCCGTTTGCACAAATTCAAGAGAGACATCTTTCTTTTGAACATGATCTCTTATAAAATGATGTCTTATTTCAATATGTTTAGTTCTTGAGTGCATGACAGGATTTTTAGATAAGCATATGGCACTTGTGTTATCACATCTAATAGGTATGTTTTTAAGAAATACACCAAGATCCTCTAGTTGTTGTTTCATCCACAAGATTTGGGCACAACAACTCCCAGCTGAAATGTATTCAGCTTCAGCTGTGGATAAAGCAACACTGTTTTGCTTTTTACTAAACCAAGAGACAAGAGAACTACCAAAGAATTGGCAAGTTCCACTTGTACTTTTTCTGTCTGTTTTGCTACCCGCAAAATCCGCATCAGAGTAGCCAATTAAAAAATTAGAGGATCCTTTAGGATACCATAAACCCATTTGAGATGTGCCAACCAAGTATCTAAAAATTCTTTTCACAGCCTTAAAATGAGATTCCTTGGGGTTAGTTTGAAATCGTGCACACATGCATACACTAAACATAATATCGGGTCTACTAGCGGTTAAGTATAGTAGAGAGCCAATCATACCTCTATATTTTGTCACATCAAATGGTTGACCTCTTTCATCCTTGTCCAAGTTTATTGAGGTACTCATGGGAGTAGCAATTGGTTTTGCATTATCCATGTCAAACTTTTTGAGCAACTCTTTTGCATACTTGGTTTGGCTAACAAATATTCCATTATCCATTTGTTTGATTTGGAGCCCAAGGAAGAAGTTGAGTTCTCCCATCATTGACATTTCAAACTCACCTTGCATGATCTTAGCAAACTCTTTACACAAACTTTCATTAGTAGCACCAAATATTATATCATCAACATATATTTGCACTATAATTAAATCATGCTTTTTATTTTTGAAGAACAAGGTTGTATCGACCTTTCCTCTTGAAAATCCATTATTTAAAAGAAATGAACTCAATCTCTCATACCAAGCTCTAGGAGCTTGTTTGAGACCATATAAAGCCTTTTTCAATTTAAAAACATCATTTGGCTTATCATGAATTTCAAAACCGGGAGGTTGTTCAACATAAACTTCCTCCATGATATAGCCATTTAGAAAGGCACTTTTCACATCCATTTGAAATAGTTTAAAATCATTTATGCATGCAAATGCCAATAACATTCTAATAGCTTCAAGTCTAGCTACGGGTGCAAAAGTTTCATCATAATCAATGCCTTCTTCTTGGTTGTAACCTTTTGCGACAAGTCTAGCCTTATTTCTAACCACTATTCCATTTTCATCAAGTTTGTTTCTAAAAACCCATTTTGTGTCAATTATTGGATGATCATTGGGTCTAGGAACTAATTCCCAAACTTGGTTTCTTTCAAATTGATTTAGTTCTTCTTGCATAGCTAAGATCCAATGTTCATCTATAATTGCATCATCAATATTTTTTGGTTCAACTTGAGAAAGGAAGGCTAAGTGGTTACAAACATTCCTAAGAGAATTTTGTGTTATTACCTTTTGAGAGGCATCTCCAATGATGAGCTCCTTAGGATGACTTTCTGCATACCTCCAATCCTTTGGAAGATCATCATTGTTTATTGTTGGTTCCTCTTGTGGTTTCTCTTCTTCTTGTTGCTTTTCTTTTTCTTGAGGCTTCTCCTCTTCTTGTGGCAATTTAGCACCCTCATCATGATCATCATCATTTTTTGGTATTATTTCTTGCTTCTTCCTCATTTCATCATCTAATGAAAGGTCTTTGAAGTAATCTAACACTTCATGTTGATCATCACAATCTTTAAGGGAATTGTTAGATTCATCAAAAACAACATGCATAGATTCTTCAACAAGTAAAGTTCTTTTGTTATAGACTCTATATGCTTTACTAGTACTAGAATATCCAAGAAAAATAGCTTCATCGGCTTTGGCATCAAATTTTCCCAAATTATCTTTTCCATTGTTTAAAACAAAGCATTTGCAACCAAACACATGGAGATGAGAAATGTTGGGCTTTCTTCCTCTATATAGCTCATATGGGGTTTTATTTAAAATTGGCTTTATCAAGGCTCTATTCATTACATAACAAGCAGTATTAACCGCATCCGCCCAAAAATATTGAGGAAGTTTCCCTTCATTAAGCATAGCTCTAGCCATCTCCTCTAAAGTTCTATTTTTCCTCTCAACAACACCATTTTGTTGAGGAGTTCTAGGAGATGAGAAGGTATGCTCAATGCCATTTTCATCACAGAATTCCATAAAGTCATGGTTATCAAATTCTCCACCATGATCACTCCTAATCCTCACAATGGTCAAGCTTTGCTCTTTTTGAATAAACTTTGCAAGTTTTAGAAAAGATTTAAAAGCTTGATCTTTATGAGCTAGAAAGAGAGTCCATGTGTACCTTGAGTAGTCATCTACAACAACTAGTACATAGGAGTTACCTCCAAGGCTTTTTGTCCTAGATGGTCCTACAAGGTCCATATGAAGTAATTGCAAAGGCTTAGTTGTAGAAACAATATCCTTAGTCTTGAAAGAACTTTTAACTTGCTTTGCCATTTGACAAGTATCGCAAAGCTTATCTTTTTCAAAATTAATTTTGGGTAAGCCAATTACAAGTTCTTTCTTGACTAGTTTATCCAAAAGATTCATACTAGCATGAGCTAGTCTTCTATGCCATAACCAACTTTCATTACTAACACTAATTAAACATGTAGAGTCTATAGAAGGATCTTCATCGAGATTTATAACGTAAACATTATTGATCCTTTGACCGATAATCTTAACTTGCTTATCATTAATATTTTCAACTATGCAACGATTTGAATCAAAAATCACTCTATTGCCTTTGTCACATAGTTGACTAATGCTAAGCAAATTATGATTGAGGCCTTCAACAAATAAGACATTTTCAATAGAAGTTGAGAAATTTTTACCCACTTTACCTATTCCCTTGATTAGACCTTTGTTATTTCCTCCAAAGGTCACTTTGCCTCCTCTTGGTGTCAAAGAGAGAAATTTTGATTGGTCGCCGGTCATGTGCTTTGAGCAACCACTATCTAAGTACCATTTTTCACTCTTTGTCTTGAGGCACACCTAACTCACAAAATCAAGTTTTCTTTTTAGGTACCCCAATTTGTTTGGGTCCTTCTTTGTTAGTTGTTCCCTTGGGAACCCATTTCATTTTATTTTCATAGGAAATATTCTTTCTATACCAACAAGAATAGGAATTATGTCCTTTTAAACCACAATAAAAACAAGTAGTGAAGGGACTACTTGACATAGTTGCATGAACAAAGAAATTCTTGTAGTATTTTTGACTAGCTTTGGGCTTATATCCTAAGCCGGCTTTGTCAAATACACATCTTTGTTTTCCAAGCAATATGTTCAAATTGTCTCTTCCTAGTGTAAATTTTGCAAGGGTATTTTTTAAATCTTTATTTTCCCTTTCTAATTCAATGCATTCACAACAAGGACAATTTTCTTTTGGAGAGATAATCAATTCTTTTAAACTTGCATTTTCTTCTTGCAAAATTTTGTTTTGATCTTCAAAAACAAGGCTTTCCTTTTTAAGTGCAATAAGATCATCTTTCAATTTTGAAATTTCATCCTCAAGTAAGGAAATTTTTTGCTTTGAAAAACTTAACTTTTTAGCAAGCTTTAAAGATTCATTGTGTAGTTCTTCAAAAGCATCTTGTAATTCATCAAAAGAGTGTAAAGGTTCAAGAATGTTTACCTCTTCATCTTTTCTTGCCATAAGGCAAAGGTTGGCTTCTTCATTTTCTTCTTCATCGGATTCACTTTCTCCCCATACAGAAGAAATATATGCTTTCTTTTTCACTTTGTCATAGCTTTTCTTTCCTTCTTGCTTCTTGATGAATTGTGGACAATCCCATTTGATGTGTCCAACCTTTTTGCATTCATAACAAGTGGGACCTTCCTTGTTGCTATCTTGGTCTCTTCGCCATCTTCTTGTATTCTTCCTTTTTAGGAATTTACTAAATTTTTTGACCAAGAGACCAATGTCTTCATCATTGATTTCAAGTTCCTCTTCTCCCTCATCACTATCGATTTCCACCCTCTTGGAAGAAGATTATTTAAGGGAGAGAGTCTTCTTTTTCTTGGTTTCTTCCTCTTGCCTCATCTCTATTATTTTGGACTCATAGTTTTGGAGGTTCCCAAATAAGGCTGTGAGGGAATTCATTGACTCTCCTCTTACTTCCATAATCGCAGTCCTCTTTGCCTCCCACTCCGGGGTAAGACATCTTAGAATCTTGGTGGTTTGTGATTTTTCTGAATAAGAAACACCAAGAGCTTTCAAATGGTTAGTAATATGAGTGAATCTTAATTGCATTTCACTAATACTCTCATCACTTTTCATTTTGAAATTTTCATATTCATTGGTGAGAGTACTTATTTTTGACTCTTTGACTCCAAGAGTTCCTTCATGTGCAATTTCTAAAGTATCCCACATTTCTTTAGCACTTGCACAGCTAGAAACTCTAAAATATTCATCTTGGTTTAAAGCACTAACTATGATCATTTTTGCTTTGGCATTAAGATGGACAAGTTTCTTTTCGGTATCATTCCATTCACTTTTGGGTTTTGGAATAACATTCCCTTCAACCTCCTTAGTAGGAGTATAAGGACCTTTTTCCACAACATCCCAAAGATCAAGGTCTACCGCATCGAAAAACATTCTCATCTTAGACTTCCAATAAGTGTAATGGTTTCCATTAAAACCAGGGGGTTTTGTAAAGGAACTTCCTTCAGGTAAAACACAATCACCAAAGCCAGCCATATTTCAACTCTTAGACGATTAAGTCTTTGATCAAGAGCCCAAGCTCTGATACCAATTGATAGAAATGGCTAGCACCCAAGAAGGGGGTGAATTGGGTTTTAAAAAAAAATTGCGAAGACTTGATGGAAGTTTAAGAAGTTTTAAAAACAATGCCAAGCTTTTTATGAAAGTAAAATAAGTATGATCAAGATGAATAAATATAGAGTACAATTAATCAAAAACAATTAAAGAGATGAATGAATATAAAATGCAAGAAAGTAAAGAACATATAAATAATTAAAGAGCAAGGGAAGAGAAAATCAAACAGCGAGATTTATACTGGTTCGGCTTAAACCAAGCCTACATCCAGTCCTCAAGATAACTTCTTGAGTGTTTCACTATAGACCACAAGTTTATGCAATTGGGCACTTGTAAACCACTACAACATGGAGATCTTTTCTTCCTCAAGGGTGTCTCTCCCCCTTACAATGTGTTTTCTCTCAAACACTAACTCAAGGAACCAATCCTTGAGCAACTAAATTTGAAGGCTTAAGGAAAATAATGGTGGACACTCTCAAAGTGTAAATAACGCAGAAATTAAGCTCAGAATATTTCTCTAGCAATTTAGAGAGAATGAAATTCAAGATAATATGAAAAATGAACAATTGAAGCTTGATGCAAATGGTGTTGTGAAGTCCCCTTTATATAGTGAAACCTTGCTGCTACAGTGACTGCTTTAGTCAGAATTGCTACAGTAAGTTTCATCATCATTTTTCAACCTTTCTACAACAACCAAAAAACTTTATCAACCTTTTTCAACAATCAATATTCTTTTTCAAATTTGCTACAGTAAAAAGTATTCTTTTTCAAAGTTTATTACAACAACCAATAAACTTTATCATACTTTTTCAACAATCAAATTCATTTTTCAAAAAGTGCTACAGTAAAAGGTATTCTTTTTCAAAGTTTATTACAACAACCAATAAACTTTATCATACTTTTTCAACAATCAAATTCATTTTTCAAAAGTGCTACAGTAAAAGATATTCTTTTTCAAAGTTGATTACAACAACCAATAAACTTTATCATACTTTTTCAACAATCAAATTCATTTTTCAAAAGTGCTACAGTAAAAGATATTCTTTTTCAAAGTTGATTACAACAACCAATAAATTTTATCAAAAATCAATTTATACTACTAGATTTAAATATATAAAGCATTGAATATATTTGGGCCAAGAAAAATTGAATCATGCATTTGGATCAAGAAGATTAAATCATACTATTTGGGCTAAGAAAGATTAAATCATATATTGGGCCAAGAAGATTAAATCATTCATTTGGGCCAAGAAGATTAAGTCATACTATAATTTCCACATATTTGTCATCATCAAAACTTATAGCATAATACATTAGGGCTAACAAATTTATCCAAATCTACTTATGAGAAAGAATTAATGGCAGTGGCTTTGGCGATTCAGCATTGGAGACATTGTTTGTTGGGGAGAAAATTCATCATCTTTACTGATGAAAAAAATTTAAGACACCTTATGAGCAAAGGATAACTACTACAACACCTTTGGCGATTCAGGCTCTTGGGATTTCAATTTGATGTTGTGTACAAAGTGGGGGTGGAAAACAAAGTAGCAAATGCTTTGTCAAGGTAGCATGAATGTGTTGTCCTTAATTCAATTATGTCATTTCCTATTTGGCCACAACGTAAACAAGTTTAGGATGAAGTAGTTAAAGACCCACTTTTGAAGGAAATTGTTATAGCTCTTCATCAAAACTATAATGCTAGACTAGGGTATGAATTAATTAGTGGGATACTATTCTTTAAAAGGAATTTAGTCGTATCCTCTAAATCCAATTTGATCCCAATTTTACTTGAAGAATTTCATGAAACCCATACTGGTGGTCATTTGGTTTTTTGAGAACTTATAGGAGAGTGGTAGGGAATTTATATTGGTTTGGTATGAAGAGAGATATTAAAAATTTTTGTCTAAGCTTGTGACATGTGTCACCATCATAAGTATGCAGCAACGTCTCCTTAAGGGCTTTTGCAACCACTTCCTATTTCGACTAAGGTATGTAGTGATATTTCTCTTGATTTTTATGTTGGGGCTGCCTAAGAGCTATAGTTTTGATGCTATTTTAGTTGTAGTGGATCGTCTGTCCAAATATAGCCATTTCATTTCCTTGAGACACCCATACACTGTTAAACAAATTGCTGAAGTTCTTGTCAAGGCGATTGTTCGTTTGCATGGGGTACAGGACTCTGTACTCAGTGATAGAGACCCATTGTTTGTCAGTTTATTTTGGAGGGAGTTATTTCGTTTACAAGGCACTATTTTGAAGATGTCTTTAGCATATCACCCTCAAACAGATGGTCAGATGAAAGTAATTAATCATTGTTTAGAGACTTACTTACGTTGTTTTGCATCTAAACAGCCTTGTACATGGCCTATTGGTTACTGTGGGCGGAATTTTGATATAATACTATATACCATGTCTCAACAAAGTGTTACCCCTTTTCATGTGGTGTATGGTCGAGCACTTCCCACTCTTATTCAATATTTTGAGGGTGAGACAAGAGCAGAAGCTGTGACACAAGAATTATCTGACAAGGATGAGGGGTTGAGTCAACTAAAGAATCATTTAAGTAAAGCTCAAGAGCAAATGAAGACTAGTGCTAATAATAAGGAAGGGATGTTCATTTCCAGTGGGAGTTTGAAATTAAGGCCTCATAGGCAATAATTTGTTGTTCAAAAAATCAATCATAAGCTATCTCACAAGTTTTTTGGGCCTTATCAAATCATTCAATGTATAAGCTGAAACTTCCTGATTCTTTTAGAATTCATCTGATCTTTCCTATGTCTCAAATTAAAAAGACAGTGGGTGATTATGATTCTTCTCCTAACTTAACTTTAGAATTGGAGCAGATGCTGAACCCATAGTCCAGTCTGCTAAAGTTTTATATTGGAAAGACAAGTTTGTTGTAGGCTGTCATGTGTGTGAATGTTTAGTTCAATAGGATGGCATGTCTGAAGATGATGCCACATGGGTTGAGGAGTAGCTTCTCTGTAGCCAGTTTCCTTCCTTTAGCCTTGGGGACAAGGCTGCACTTGTAGGGGGTGATGATATAGGGATATTATTCATAATAGTAATCATCATCACCCTATTTGGAGGGCATATGTTAAGAAGGGTAAAAAAGGGAATCATGATGAGTTAGTTAGAGGTCAGAGAATTAGTGGCTAAGTTGGCAATGTGAGAGGTTATAATGTGGGGAAGAGGGACTGAGTGTATGCGGAAGGATTATTTTCATATGCTTTTGGTTGTTAGGAGGAAGAGAGTCCTCTAGACGAGGCCTCAAGTCTCTAGACTGTTTTGCTTGTTGTTTACTGTTTTCATCTTTAATCCAATAATACTGTGATATTTCATCTTTTCTCTGTTAATATCCTATAAGAGGTTTTACGAAATTACCCCTTAATTAAATTTTTTTAAATGAAAAATAAAATGTAATAAAAAGCTAAATAATAAATATCATCGAGAAGCATCTTCATTTTCTGACTGCTCCCTCAGTCTTCTTGCTTTCTCAATCATTCTATTTGTCTTCTCTTTCTTTAAGTCGTTCTCTCAGACGAAAGATTATTGATTTTATCAGCAATGAAACTTGAGTGTTGCATTGACAACTTGGCTAGATAGTGTCATAATTTATAACCCAGTGCCTTGCCAGTGACATTCAGAGCTCTACAGGTAGCAGCCATGGCGATTGCGATAGTGTTAATAATAGTTTTAACGATAGGATTTTTGGGGGTAGAGTTATTCCCTCTGTCTTTTCTCCATCTCTTAATCATTCTCTTTGTCTTCTCCTTCACTATCATTCTCTTTCTAGTAGCATGACTACCTTCGACCTTCTTTACTTAACTCTGTCTTGGACAAAAGATGTGCTGATGATGGGGGTCAACCTCGATAGAAGACTTGTCAACATTAGTGGAGGAGGGAGAACACATGATTTTGTCGATTTGGCATTGGTGGAAGAGGGAGAACACCCATCATCGTCGATGGTATGTCTCTTTGTTGTCTCTCTTATTTTTTAATCTATGATTTGGCGTTGTGGTTCTTGGGTAAACCAGTTAAGGCATGGAATATAGAGGGCAAATTTGGCATCAAGGAACAAGTTTAGCTTCCTTCTCATTTCCTTCTACAATTTTCCATCAGCAAAATAATGGAAAAAGATCATATAATTAAAATGGAAAAAGTAATTCTGCTTTCATACATTGTAGATAACCACATACCAAACACTCAAAAGATAAATAGTAATGGAAAGTGCCTTCCATTCTTGCGCAGGAATGCATAACAAACAATACCTTAGAGCATATATAGTGGTAGTTTTAAAGGGATTTTTAAATTTAAGAACCAGTTCTTATTTTGATTCAACACTGTATTTCACCATGCTGGTTACCATACGTAAGAATGGTTTTTATATGAAAAGTAATAATAAAATAATCAATTCACAATAAATGTTAGTAGAGAGTAATAAATGTTAAAGTAGTGGAGAATTGATTGTGGGACCCATTTGTGGGTTCTTAAGAGGTTTATCACTGAAGTGGAGAGTTGTGGTGGGAAGTTGCTTAAGTTAATGTGGTACTATGGGACTTACAATAAGAACTCAAGTAAGATTCACTACTGTATATGCTCTTAGAGTAGTTATAGGAGATGGTAGGAACACAAATTTCTGGTATGACCTCTGGCTAGGGAAACAAATTAGAGAGCTAATTCATGGCCTCTTTCCTCAAATAGAAGAAAAACGAACTATGGATTTGGTTATAAATATCTACAACCACCATATTTCATGGAATTTGCAAAATCTCTCCTTTGAATTACCAAAAAAATTTAGTTGGAAAAATTTTCTCAACCCTCCTATAATTTACAAATATTACAACTAACAAGAAAATTTGGAAATTCACACAAAGTGGTATGTTCTCTACAAAAACAACTTAAACCCATGTCCTGAATAACGCAAGTCAGTCTCTTATCACTCTAGAGAAAAAACTCATTTTGGATCTGGAAATCCAGTAGCCATTTGAGAGAAAGATTTTTCCTTTGGCAATCCTTTGTCAAAGGTCTTCCACAAATATCAAACTTCACAAAGCTTCATGCCTGGATAACAATATTTGTCTGCTCTGCCATTTAGAACTTGAAACACACTTGCATAGACTTAGAGATTGTAATGTTTTAAAACAAATTTGGATCACTATAAAAAATGGCTACTCATAAATAGTAAAAATGATGCTCCTAGTTACTTAAATATCCCCTAGAAAATCATCTTCCTCTACTCAAATAAAGAAATTTGGCTTAGCAGAAACAACTATGTTTTCCAATCAATTCATTCTTTAACCATCAACATAAAAAATAATATTTTTTTTACAACGGCAAAGTTTTGGTCCTCTATCCCTAAAAAATTTCTTCAAATAGTCTCCTTTGATCCCTATGCAGATTCTCAAATTAACAATATTTGTTGGGATAGACCCTCTATTGGATGGCATAAACAAAATGTTGATGAATTGGCCAAAAAAAAAAAGTGCATAGTAGCTTAAGGAGTGATAAGAACTAATATAGGTGAATGGAATTTAGGTTACTCAAAACTCTTAGGAATTGAAATGGTGATCTTGGCTGAAGCTTGGTCCTTATTCTTAGGTTTATATATTGCTGTCCAATTGAAAATTAACATAATTGAGATAGAAACTAATAACCAAGACATTTTCAAACTTGTTCAAAGTACTATCAATGATTTTCTTCCTTTGGCTATTTTGCTCTCTAATTGTAGGCACTTTCTCCTTTACTTTGAAGAATACAAGCTTCTCAAAATTCCAAGAAGGAAGAATAGTTATGCTAACCTTCTGGCTAAGAATGCAAGACAACACAAAAGTCCTATGAGAACTTATAGCTCCCCCTTCCTTTTGTTCTAAACATTTATGTTCAAGAACTCTAACTTCATAGGAGCTGCTTTAGAATGTCTTTTTTTTTCTCTCTTTTCTTATTTTGGCTTTTTTATGTAAGACTTGGTGTATTTCAACTTTATTAATTTATGAATTTATACTTTCACCCCAAAAAAAAAAGGATTGAGAATTTCCAGCTATTTAGAATTTTTTGGGTTAAAATTCTGCTTATGAAACTAATGCATTTAAGAACAAAATAATTGAAATATTATATAAAGTATATATTTTAGCTTTAAAACTTTTAGCTTGGGGGTTTCAAATTCATTAAAGAATATTCAAATAAAATTAAATGCTATTATAATATAAAATGTTTAAATACATGTGATATAGTAAAAATTAAATAACTATGCATTTTGTGTTATTATTTGAAAGTCATGTACATTAAAAAAATATAATTTAATTTTATATTAAAATTATTTGTAAATAAATTAAAGGAAAATTTTGACATGCATTTAATTATATGTCAAGTTGCTCCTATATTTTGATTGCTCTTGAGTCTTGAAACATTCACATTTGAATTATGCTTATGCTTTAATATTATATTAATTCTTCTGTAAGAGTTTTTGTATTTCGACCCAAACTGATCGAGATAATCAAACCAATTAATTCTATACTTAATCTCAACCTTGGAGAATCGGATCAAATCTTCTAATTTTTTCAAAAATTAGTTCTGGTTAAAATGGCCAATTTTTTGGTATGATTTGACCCTTAAAATTAATAAGAAAAACAAAAATCAATCAAAAATTGGTCAAATCGACTTCGAACTAGTAAAACTGATAAAATTGATAAGGGAAAGAACTAGCTAAGAATAGGTCAAACTAATTTTTCACTGTAAAAAAAAGAAAGAATTGCAAGCTAATGTCACATAACACACCTTGTTTGTATAATGTAAAGTATTATGATATATTTTCTTATTTAGTTTTAGATTTAACTTTTATTAACTTTAGTCTTATGATTATTTTTTTTACTTGACTAGGGAGATGAATCGATGTAGAAGGAAAAGATATATAATTTATGAAAATTTCTTCTTTTCAAAATTACTTTATAAAATAATTAGTGTACTAAAGATAATTGTAGCGTATGAAACTTTTGAAGAGCATAGATAAGTTTAATGCTTAGTGTATTAAAAAATTTGTTAGCATACTAAAATAGTTTCGTGAAAGAGAGAGAGAAATTTGAGTGAAGTCAAGGCAGAGATGGGAACAAAGAAGCACTTATCTTGGTTCGGACCCTTGTTCTACAACTAGTCCTCTTGGAATTTCAAGAGACTTTTCATTATCTCAAAACAAATACACAAATAGTTTTACAAGCTCACCATAACTCTAAGGTTTTACAAGATCATCTAGCAATTTATGGTTTTTCTAAGCTCATCTCAAACTCTCAAGGGTTTTATAAAGCTCGCTCTCAAGGGTTTTATAAAGCTCTCCCACAACTCTCTTTCTATTCCAAGGAAAGATAACACACGGATAAGTGAATAAATTTCATCCTTTTTGCACTTAAGGATTTTTCTTTCAAGCTTACTTTTTGCTCTCCAAATAGCAAGATAAAAACCAGATGCTAAGCTCATACAATGGATTACAGAGCTTGTGGGCTCTTTGAAAGTTTGCTCAAGTTTTTCAATATTTCACACCTTCAAACTTTTCTCCTTTTATAAGCTTCAAAATATAGTTGGAGAATTTGACCTTTGGGATTTTTTTGCCTTTTCTCTTTGCTTGCAAAAAGATATTATTTCCATATTGCCTTTGTCTTTTTCATACAAAATGTAAGAAGGCTTCCATTTTGAATAATTTGATGTGTCGTTGTCAAGGAGTAGAGATCCTATGCTTTGCATGCTCTATGCTCTGCATTTTTAGCAACGGTTTAAACCATTGCTAAAAGTGTTGTAACAATCAACAATAGTTTTAACCGTTGGTAAAAGTGTAAAATTGTTGCTAAGAATGCAGAGCGCAGAGCATGCAAAGCAGAGGATCTCTACTCATTGTCAAGCTTACTTCCAAAAAGTATCTTCTAGCTTTTGCCATGATGGTAAATTCTATTTGTTTCTTTTGACTATGCTTTAATAAAAAAAAACTCATTAATTCAAGTCAAGACAAAATAATATTACATGCCAAGAGTCATAAAGATACCATGTAGCTTTTTATGTATAGTACACTTTATCATAAAATTTTTTTGTATGCTAGAGACATTTTACCTTTTTCTATCATAGAGTTCTTTTGTTTGTTTTATTTCAAAACTTGCACAAATATAAGCACTCATAATTAAAGCAAATGTGTCCTCTTGCAAGGTGTATTACTTTGACCAATGTGATGGGAAGGGACAACACTTCTTTTCACATGTAGTACAATGAAAGTGATACTTCATTGCAATTGTCAATTTATGTTTAAGATATTTGGTTACATTTTGTCTTTATATGAAGATTTGAGAATATTCACTTTGAGATATATTTATCAATGTTTTTGGAACCGGCCTGGTTATTGACCTAGACTGACCTCTGGGTCACCAAGTCACTGGATCAATTACTAAACCAGATAAATAAATTAAAAAATATATATACATATATATATATTACAAATAAATCAAAAAATAAGTTACATAAATAATTTATATGCAAATTTCAAACTTTGAACTCATAAACATGTATAATAATTCAAACATAAAGTCATAAATATTCATAATTATTCATAAAGTCATAAATAATATCATCCAAACATAATAATATGACTAATATGCAGAATATCAGTTTTTCTCAAGAATGTATATTTGAATTTGTCAGTCATATTCAATAACTTAAATCATGAAATTTTTGTTATGAAAATTATGTTAGAAAAAACTTTTATATTTGTCGACTTGGTCTAGTTTTATTTTTCTCAAAATAATTTTAATTTAATTTTTTTGTGCCTATATGAACATACGAGAATATGTTAATTACAAAATTGATTGGGTTAGATTCAGAAATTAAGGGATTGTTTCAAAAAAAGAAAATAAAATTTTTAAGAAAAAAAAAAAGAGAGACTCGGGTCAACCAGGGTCAGCCGGGTTGTCGGGTCGGGCCAAAAATCATGACCCGAATTGGTCCCGGCCCTGGGTCACCAGGTCCTAGGTTGACCCGTCGGGTCAGTGCAGGTACCAAAATAGTGATATTTATGAAGATAGCACAAGGATTATTCTCTAAACTCTTGACAAAGTAAATGTAATTAGATCAATGGACTCATTAGTCATTGAAATAAATTAAGCTTTATTACAAATAATTAAGATTACGACTTATATTTTACAAAACTGCTCTTTATTTTACAAATAAGATTACGGATTGGTCCCGACCCTGGGTCCACTACAAAAAAAAGGACTTTCTGTGACGACCTTTCAGTGGCGACTAAAAAATTTGTCACTGAATGTCTACTTTCAGTGGCGACACTAAATGTTGTTACTGAAAGTGAGACTTTTGGTGGCGACATTGGAGGTCGCCACTGAAAGTTCTACTTTCAGTGGCGGCATTTTAAATTTGTCACTGAAAGTCTCGCTTTTAGTAATAACATTTTCTATCTTTAATAAATTAAATAAATAAACAAAGGAACTTCTTTTAGGAATATCTTGAAAAATGATGATGTGCTTTGTATTTTATAACTCATTTGATCTTTTAAAATAAATTTTGGAATTCTACTTTAAGATTTACTTTTATTTTTAAAGTTTGCTTTGTGAGACATTGTAGGCTCATAGGGTGTTAAATGACCGGCCTTGTGAGACTTAGCGTGGGTTTTAAAATAAATTAAATTTAATGTGGACAATGCCAATATCGTAATTGATTATGATGTGAAAATAATTATATATGTTAAAGTGATTGATGATATGAAATAATGATGAAGGGAAGGGAGAGAAAGAGTAAAGTTTGCTGACTATGAAGAGAGAATGGGCGAAAAGTAAAGCAAAGGCAAGTGGAGTAGGTGAATCAATGGTTGCTTTTCTCATTCCATTGCTTCACAAAGTGCTACACACTTTCCTACACTTTTCTACATTAAACTTCACAAATTGGTGATCATGCCTTGTGATTTCCAGAGATTTCTATTCTAGACTTTTCTACATTAATATATTGTTATCTATTTATCTATTCTAGGTATAAGCCCATCAGACTTTTCGACATCAAATTTTACACACAAAGTATGATGGGCTTATGCCTTAATACCAAAGGCCTTTCCTATGAGCAAGCGTGTTTGACATGTCAATAACATAGAACTTTGCCAAATAACTTTAGTTTTATATATGAAATTCTCCTTGAGCAATATCCATACATAAATTATCTTCAAATTATTGGATAAATTCCAAATGGCAGCATATAATCTGGTTCTACTTGTACACAAGGTAATTTGGAATAGTCTCATGTCCCTACTTATGTTTGTGCATGAATACATGGGCACTATGTTTATGTTATTGACTCAGGTATTCAACATGTACATTCTGCATTGATAAATTTGGAAAATTCTCAAGTGTGCTTTGTATGTTTTCTTGCTTCATAAATATGTTATTTAGTCTGTTAGCTCTAGTCTCTTTTACTTTTTTTGACTCCTCAGACTTCAAAGTGTGCATTCCAAGGACTTCATAATAAATCTGTTCTATACAAAGAATATCATTGGAATGGGAGTCTAAAGCTGCAAGCTGGTATCAATGCCATGCAGGAGGAACTTGAGGAGTGTGATGATGCTTTGAGTGTTTGCAAAAATCCTAGTTTATCAGAATTATTATGATGGTTTAATTTTTCATGTGTAGAGCAAGGTGAGATCTTCTTTAGGTTGCAAATGGAACCAATAATATCTCAATATCTTGTTAGTGACAAAGTGCAGTGTTGAGATTACCATATGTATATTTGTAAATTGTAAAATATTTGTTATTTGAAAAACATATTGTATGGTTGAATTTAAGATTTAAGTGATGAGATGATTTATATTACAATTTTAATTACTTATTAAATAATATTTACAATTATAAATGAATAATTTAGATTATATATTTTTTTTTTGAAAAATTTGTACTTTCAGTGGCAACTTTTTTTGTTACTAAAAGTTAGCATTTTATTAAAGGCAACTTTTAGTAACGACTTTTGTCGCCACCAAAAACCCCTTCAGTGACAACTGAAATGTTGCCACATAAAGTATTTTTTGTGGCGACATCAAGTCGCCATTGAAAGTATCTTCAGTGGCGACTTTTCTTCTCTAAATTTGCCATGAATTTATTTTTAGTGATGCAAATTATATGTTTAGTGACAACAAAAGTCGCCACTGAAAGTAGATATTAGTGGCGACTTTTTAGTGACAACAAAAGTCGCCATAAAAAATTTTCAGCAACGGAACCTTAGGTGACGACACATTGTCGCCACTGAAAATTTTTTGTGACGACTTTTTGACTTTCAGTGACGACTTTTGTCGCCACCAAAAGTCAATTTTTTTGTAGTGGTCTCACTAGGTCTCAGATTAACTCGCCAGTCCAGTCTGGATCCCAAAACAGTGATATTTATGAAGATGGCACAAGGATTATTCTCTAAACTCTTGACAATGTAGATGCTAATTAGATCAGTAGACGCATAAGTCATTGAAATAAATTAAGCTTTATTACAAATAAGATTACGACTTATATTTTACAAAAATGCTCTTTATTTTACAACATTTGGCATCAGCAAATTAGGAATAAACCACTTGGGCCAACATTTAATATATTTTAAATATTACTAATTTAATTATAATATGACCACAATTATTAACCCTTAACTAGAGCCTTCATTGATTTAATTATGTTTCCAGAGCCAATAGACCGAAAAGGTCACAACAAATTGAAAGCTACAAGTCAAGTTGGTGCAGTGTGCTAGATTCTGATGCAATTGACTTGTCGATAATTTTTCTAGGAACAAATTTAAATATAATTTTTATATTTTTACAATTAAAATTTTTAATAAACATATAATATAAGAATATAAAATTATTTTTGGAGGTCATATATTTATTATATCCTAATTAAGAAAACCTAATAACAAACATATTTTTCTTTACATTTTACAACTTTTCTCCCCTTACATCATACATTTGACCAATAAATTTTGGATCAACAATCCGACATGGTATCCATATGTCTATGAAATAATTTCATTCTTACTTTTAATGAGACTATAAAATAGACACGACCTGGAAGAGTTAAGTATTTTTTTGTTTTATTTTTTCAGTTCGCCCTTTTAATATTTTAAAAAAAAATTGGCACATATTTAGATATATGATAATTTTGATTCCATGATTAATTGTTAATGCTATATATTGCTTTTGCTTAATTATGATGTTTTTATTTTATCAATTAATTTAATTTGTTATGTTTTTATTTTATGTAGTTCGATAACTTAATACTATATATTTTTTAGACAAAAATATGATAATCTAAATACATGTATAAGATACTTATTTTACATAAAATTAGAATATTTATGAAATTTTATTCTAAATTAATAACCAAAAAAATCAAATATGTGAAAACTAATATTCTTTATAAAATAAAAGATATTTTCATCAAAATATATTAGAAATTAAATTAACTAATATAAAAAATTATATTATATAAATATCTTTGGACAAAAAATATAAAACTAAACAGAAAATATAATCAATTTTATAGTTACAAGATAAAAAATATATATTTTAAAAGTAAAAAGAAAAATAGTATAATTTTAAAAACTTAAGATATTGAGATACTCTTTGAACAACATATCTTTAGTCGGTAGTATCGTAAGCATACCGTTGCATAGTACGGATGTAAGCATACTGTTGCATAATACGGATTCGGATCCCCTCCAGGTCCTGAGAAAATAAGTATCTTTAGATTAATTTTACTTTTTTTTTCTTTTAAAAATTTGTATCATTAATTTTTAAAAAATAAAAAAAATGCAAGATTAGACTTATAAAAAATTAATCATATAATTAAAAATGAAAAATTAAACTGGAGAGGAGCCAGATTCGCATACTACTGGAGGACTGCTAATTTTTATCAATTAGTCGTTCACTATTTAAAACTTGGCCAAAATAAATAAAAGTTAAAAGTAAAAGTTTTTAAAATTGTATCAATTATTAAATTAGTAAAAGCACAAGTTTAAAGTTTATTGGTCTAATTGCAATTAAACTACTGTTAAATCATTTGTAATTAAATATATATCTTTCTAATTTTATACATTAATAATTTAATAAATATTTTTACACACAGTTTAAAAAGCTATTAAGCATTATATTTAACAACAATCCATAATTTAAATAATTTACGAATTTGAAACAAAATTTAAAATTGATTGCAAAATAATATATCAATAATACTCACATCTAAAATAACACATTATTACTCAAAGTGTATAAAACATAATATATATATATATATATATATATATAAATAATAAAAATACAAATAAAAAACAAACACAATTGAACCATATATAAAACCATATGATTTTATCAAATTTTAACCGATTTTTTGTGATCAATTCAATAGATTAAATCAAATTAATCATATGATCAATTGACCAATTTTCTGGTTTGATGAGCAGGTCTGATGTTAGTTTTCAAAACAGTGCTTAAAGCAATATAAGACGTTAATATATGAATAATAAATATACATATATTTGGCTAGTTTTTATTCGCACTCAAAATTAATAGTAATAGATATGTAATAAATTGCTTCCCATATTAAGTCAGCAGTTATAACTTTATTTGGGTCAATGAGGTCTCAAAATTATCACATGAGCCAATGAGCTGACATTGGGGCGTAAAAAGTAAAAAACACTGCAATAAGTCGGTTTTAACAAAAAGCAAAAAAAAAAAAGTAGAAAATATTCCATCTTCTGCTCATATTAACTATTAAGACAGACAAACATTCCTCTCTGGATAAACATCTACTTAAACAAAGGCAACCTGCAAATCATGGAAAGACGATCTCAAATGAGCAGCTTCCAACATCTATATACCACTCTTCATAATATACATTAAACATAAAATTATGATGAGAAATATTTTTCAAGGTCAAATTATGAGATTAATTTATAATTAGTAAAAAAAACCATTCATGCTCATAAATTTTTACCCATATTTTAAATTTTATTTCATGTCAATTAGTTTTTACCTGTTACAAAAAACAGAAATTTGTGAAACCTGTCACCAATCCGTCACAAATTTTTAAATATTAGTGATGGATTTTGATCCATTAGTAAATCCTATTTTTTTAGTAGTGATTATAACTCATATTTTAAATTAGTTTCAATTATAATCTCAAGCTTGACACCGTTCAAATATTTAATGATAGACACTAATATGACAACATATCTTGCATACGTCAATGCCAAATCGTTGATGTATTAAGTCAGATACCAACTTAAAGTGACCAAAATAATCTTGTGAACTTTCATTAATGACAACAAGGAGAATGGATTTTAAAGAGTTCACTAGGCCATTTTGACCATTTTAAATTAATATATGAGATGACATATTCAAAATAAATTTTTTAGCATATACATGTACAAAATGAGATGTCATGTCAATATCTATCATTAAATATTTTACCAGTGTTAAAATCAAGGGTATATTTGAAACTAATAAAATTATATGATTATTATTGATACAAAATAAATTTTAGTTTATAATTAAAATATGAGTTAAAGTTGAAGATGAAAGATAGTTTTGCCTTTATAATTTAAAATGAAACAACTTAATTCAAAAACCAATTAAGCCTCCCATTTTTGAAAGAGAACATATGAGAATTGACTAATAACTATTGGACAATTATGATGTCATGATTCTGGTTTAAAGTAGAAAATAGAAATTAACCCATACTCGTAACCATGGTCTTGAGGGCAACTTGATGAGCTGCAGATGATGTTTGACTCGGATGAGTGGCCTTGTTCGTCATGTGCAACACACATCTGTATATATATTTCATATATATATATACAATCATCAATGAACAAAGACACCATAATTTGTTTTTCTACAATTTAGCTAAATTATATAAATAAATAAATATATATATATTAAAATAACTTACAATTTTATTATGTAAAAGTACTATTTATTCCCTTGAAAATTTACTTATTATTTAATTATAAGTCAAAACTTTATTGCACTTCAATTATAATCTATATATTTTTAATCAGTTTTGATTATATCCATAAGTCTAACATCATCCAAATATTTATCAACATGTGATATCCAATCTTGCACGTTAGAGCCAAATCATTCATTTACATCAGATATCAAGTTAATTAAAATGATCAAAATAACCCTATGAACTTTCATTAATAACAAAAAAGAAAATTTTTAAAAAGTTTACAGGATTATTTTAGTCATTTAAATTAGTATATAATGTGACATATCTAAGATATATAATTTGATGCTGATGTGTGCAAAATAGGATCAACATCAATTTAGAGACGTGACTGAAACTAAAAACACATAAATTACAATTGACACAATAAAATTTGAGATTATAATTGAAATATGAAGCAGAAAGATTTTTGCCATTTTATTAATGTATTTTAGACTTGCGTAGACAGACAAATGAGTTCATGTACAACCCACACACGCACATACAGAAACCAAATGTAATTTTTAAATGAAGAAAATAATAATTCAAAACCATAATATATATATATATATATATATATATATATATTGTTAAATTATCAACACCATCTCAAAATTCATATGTAGCCCAAGAAGCCCAATCAAATTGAATCCAAATCCAAGAATGTTTAGTTGGTGAAGTAGGTTGGTGAAGAAGTTAGGTTTGGTTGGTGAAGAATTAGGTTTGGTTGGTGAAGATGTGTGGTTATTAGAATTTTGAGATAATTTATTCGTACGGTATAGATTTGTTTGCAAGTACTATAAATACCCCTTCCCCCTTTCATTATAAATCATCAAGTAGTAGAAGAAGTAGTAGTGCACTTCAAAGAGTTCTTTAAAGTGTAGTCTTGTGGTCAGTGTGAGAAAGAGTGAGCTTTCAATATTGAGTGTTGTAATTTTTCTTCAAAGTTGTCTTAAAATATTTAGTGCCCAAGAGTGTTGTATTCAACAATTGGTATCAGAGCCAAGGTTGGTTGTGAGCGAGGTTGTGGGATCTCTTGAAAATCTGAGTATGCTCTATGGTTGCAGCTTTGACTGAACTTCCACAACCAAAAAAGATTTTTTGAGATTTTTTTTGTGAGAGATTTTGAATTGTGAGGAGTTTGGTACTCTGCAAGTTTGTAAGTCAAGCTTGTTTGGTATAGTCGAAATCTTGCTGGCACGATGGGTGACCTTCAAATAGTTGGAGGAATCAAGAAGCTCAACAACAAAAACTACAACATGTGGGTAACATGTATGGAGTCTTACCTACAAGGTCAAGATCTTTGGGAGGTCGTCGGTGGTGGTGAAGTTACACAACCGGTGGCAGAAGATGCCAATGGCACCTTGCGAAAGTGGAAAATTAAAGCAGGCAAAGCGATGTTTGCTTTAAAGACCACAATTGAAGAAGAAATGTTGGAGCACATCCCGGATGCTAAAACACCAAAGGAAGCATGGGACACTTTTGTTACACTTTTTTCAAAGAAGAATGATACAAGACTACAACTTCTTGAGAATGAGCTACTATCAATGGTGCAACACGACATGACAATTGCCCAGTATTTTCACAAAGTGAAGTCGATATGCCTTGAAATTTCAGAATTAGATCCAACAGCTCCTATTTCACAAAGTCGAGGGTTTATTGCCGCTATACAGGGATGGCCGATACAACCATCACTTGTTGAGTTTGAAAATTTGCTTGCAAGTCAGGAAGCTATGGCTAAGCAAATGGGAGGAGTCTCGCTAAAGAGTGAGGAGGAAGCACTCTATACCAGTAAAAGAAAAAAGACTTCGAAGAGGTACAATGGTGGTGGATCTAATAAGGATGGTGACAAGGTAAACCAAGAAAAGGGAGACTTTCGTTTAGGAGGAGATTCAAAGAGTCGCGGTAACAGTAGAAAGTTCAATGGCGAATGTTACAACTGCGGGAAGAAGGGCCACATGGCGAAAGATTGTTGGTCCAAGAAAAAGCCTGTTGAAAGTAATACTGCTACTTCTAACTCTACGGAGTATAGTGAAGATGGTTGGGATGCCGAAGCGTTATTTGCTATGGAGGAAGAAGAATTAGCTCTCACGGTTACAACTCCAGAACATATTGACTACAAGAATGACTAGATCGTAGATTCAGGCTGCTCAAATCATATGACAGGTGATAAACAGAAGTTGCAAAACTTGTCTGAGTACAAGGGAGGACATGTGGTAGTGATAGCCGATAACTCAAGGTTACCAATAGCTCACATTGGTAAGATGATAGTTACATCCCGACATAAATCTAGCCAGGTGCCACTTCAAAATGTATACCATGTTCCTGGAATGAAGAAAAACTTAATGTCTGTGGCTCAATTAACATCATCAGGCCACTATGTCTTGTTCGGTCCCCAAGATGTGAAGGTGTATCGTGACCTCAAAATCTTAGAAACACCAGCAATGGAGGGGCAACGATTGGAGTCAGTCTACGTGATGTCAGCAGAATCTTCATATGTAGATAGGACAAGGAAAAATGAAACATCAGATCTATGGCACATGCGGTTAGGTCACGTTAGCTATTCCAAGCTAAGTGTGATGCTGAAGAAATCGATGCTTAAAGGGCTTCCTCAACTTGATGTGCGAACAGACACAATATGTGCGGGGTGCCAGTATGGTAAAGCACACCAGTTGCCATATGAGGAATCGAAGTTTAAAGCAAAAGAGCCATTAGAGTTAATTCACTCTGATGTGTTTGGACCAGTTAAACAGCCATCAATTGGTGCTATGCAGTATATGGTGACATTCATTGATGACTTCTCAAGGCATGTGTGGGTTTTCTTTATGAAAGAAAAATCTGACACCTTTTCAAAGTTTAAAAAGTTTAGAGAGTTAACCGAAGGAGAAGTGGGAAAGAAGATTCGTTGCTTGCGCACAGATAACGAGGGAGAATATAGCTCAAATGAGTTCTCTCAATACTTAAGGGAATGTCAAATACGACATCAATACACTTATGCCAACACACCACAACAAAATGGTGTAGCTGAGAGAAAGAATCGACATCTTGCGGAAGTTTGTCGAAGTATGCTACATGCAAAGAATGTACCAGGAAGATTTTGGGTTGAAGCAATGAGGACTGCAGCCTTTGTAATCAACAGACTTCCTCAACCGAGGTTAGAATTTATTTCACCCTTTGAGAAATTGTGGAATAAGGAACCTAAGTTAATTACTTTCGAGTATTTGGCTGTGTATGCTATGTATTTGTTCCTGATCATTTACGAAGTAAGTTTGACAAGAAAGCCGTTAGATGTATCTTTGTGGGATACGACAGCCATAGAAAGGGATGGAAATGTTGTGATCCAATGAGTGGAAGATGCTACACTTCACGAGATGTGGTGTTTGATGAAGCATCTTCTTGGTGGTCCTTAGAGAATGAGGCATTGCCAGACTCCAGAGAATTTGGAGACAAGCTACAACAAAAGATGGAGGAACATACTATTCAACTTCAACAAAGTTTAGATGAACTAGGAAATCTAAATGGCAATGATGTTGAACAGAGAGTGACCCAGAATCCTTGGCAAACTGGAATATATGAACAATCAAATAAAGAAGGTGGGCCTAATGAAATTGAAGAATTAACTCCACAATCTTAACTTCGAAGGTCAACAAGAATACGAAGGCCAAATTCCAAATAAGCCAATGCATAGAACCTGAGAAGTTTGAAGAGGCATCGCAGAGTCCCGAGTGGATGATCGCCATGAAAGAAGAGATTGATGCACTTAAGCAAAACCAGACTTGGGATTTGGTGCCAAAGCCAAGAGATGTAAAGCCTATATCATGTAAATGGGTTTACAAGATAAAACGCCGACCAGATGGGTCAATTGAGAGGTACAAGGCACGATTGGTAGCTCGTGGTTTCTCTCAACAGTACAGACTAGACTACGATGAAACATTTAGTCCAGTGGCAAAACTAACAACAGTACGAGTCTTACTTGCACTTGCAGCTAACAAAGATTGGAATTTGTGGCAGATGGATGTGAAGAATGCCTTTCTTCATAGAGAGCTGGATCGAAAAATCTATATGATTCAACTAATGGGTTTTCAAAGCCAAAATCATCCTGAATATGTATGTAAGCTACGAAAAGCACTATATGGATTGAAACAAGCACCTAGGGCGTGGTATGGTAAGATTGCTGAATTCCTAACACAAAGTGGCTATTCAGTAACACCTGCAGATTCCAGCTTGTTTGTTAAAGCTAATAAAGGAAAGCTAGCTATCGTGCTAGTTTATGTGGATGACTTAATCATAACCGGTGATGATGAAGTAGAAATTCTTCGGATGAAGGAAAATCTTTCAGTCCGTTTCCAAATGAAAGAACTTGGACAGCTCAAGCACTTCCTTGGTTTAGAGGTTGATCGCACACAAGAAGGAATATTTCTTTGTCAACAAAAGTATTCCAAAGATTTGTTGGAAAAATTCGGAATGCTTGAATGTAAGCCGATTTCGACACCAATGGAACCAAATATTAAAATGTCTGCACATGAAGGAAAAGATTTAGAAGATACAACGATGTATCGGCAATTGGTAGGTAGTCTCATCTACTTAACCTTGACAAGACCTGACATTTCTTATGCAGTTAGTGTGATGAGTCGATACATGCAAAATCCAAAGAAGTCTCATTTGGAAATAGTTCAACGAATACTAAGATATGTGAAGAGTACAATTGACTATGGTCTTTTGTACAAGAAAGGTGGAGAATGCAAGTTAGTTGGTTATTGTGATGCTGACTATGCAGGAGATCATGACACTAGGAGATTAACAACTGGTTATGTGTTTAAGCTTGGTTCCGCAACAATTTCTTGGTGTAGCAAGAGACAGCAAAAGGTATCATTGTCAACCACTGAAGCGGAGTATCGAGCCGCAGCAATGGCAGCACAAGAAAGTACATGGTTGATACAATTAATGAATAACCTACATCAACTAGTAGATTATGCAGTTTCGCTGTACTGTGACAATCAGTCAGCAATTCGTTTGGCAGAGAATCCGGTCTTTCACACAAGAACTAAGCATGTTGAAGTGCACTATCATTTTATCAGAGAAAAGGTTCTACATGAAGAAATAGAGATGAGACAGATCAAAACAGATGATCAAGTTGCAGATTTGTTCACAAAAAGTCTAAGTATAGACAAGCTCCAAATGTTTCGTCAACAGCTTGACATATTGCAAAGAATGGGAGCTGGTGTTGAGGGGGAGTGTTAAATTATCAACACCATATCAAAATTCATATGTAGCCCAAGAAGCCCAATCAAATTGAATCCAAATCCAAGAATGTTTAGTTGGTGAAGTAGGTTGGTGAAGAAGTTAGGTTTGGTTGGTGAAGAATTAGGTTTGGTTGGTGAAGATGTGTGGTTGTTAGATTTTGAGATAATTTATTTGTACGGTATAGATTTGTTTGCAAGTACTATAAATACCCCTTCCCCCTTTCATTATAAATCATCAAGTAGTAGAAGAAGTAGTAGTGCACTTCAAAGAGTTCTTTAAAGTATAGTCTTGTGGTCAGTGTGAGAAAGAGTGAGCTTTCAATATTGAGTGTTGTAATTTTTCTTTAAAGTTGTCTTAAAATATTTAGTGCCCAAGAGTGTTGTATTCAACATATATATATATATATATATATATATATATAATAAAGCTAAAATAAAATGTAAAACCACATGTATCACCTGTTTCTGTCTGTGGTTCTCGTCCATCAGTTGGACTCCCTACTTCAACAAAGAGTCGTAATAGCACATAGCATTCTGCTTCAGGATTATTCTGTGACATTTTACTACTAGTCTATATATTTGGTATCCTTAATTATTTTTAAAAAGGTAAACGTAGCTTTTGGATTTGTTTATGATCTAATTTTTAGTAAACTTAGAAGCTTATAAATAACTACATATACTTGAAAAAAAAAAGAATAATCCAGTCTTAAATGTGTGTCTAACAACTAAATTGATTACTGACCAGAAGTTGTTGCAACAACTTGAACTTCAGATCTGTGATCAAATTTTCTCACTTGACCCAAAAAAATGGAGTTCACCAATTGTTGGTCAAGAATCTTAATTCAAAGTGACACCTATTTAGATGCCAGAAATATACCTAAATTCAATTTCTGTCCCAGTCATTCGCAACTTCAAGAGTCTTATGACTCCTTTGTAATTGGAAAATTTTTTTTTTTGATGATATTTATCTAAGAAGGGGGTGAATCAGTTGCAATGATAATTCTACATTTGCAATGTTTGACAATTTTCTCAGCAGCAAGAAATGACAAGAAAATTAAGATTTTACCTTCTGCTTGAGTGCACTTATCTCTTTTCCGATCATTCTATCCTAAAACAAGTACCGATAGAGTCAGTTATTTGGGAGTCGAAATTTAACAGATATATAAACAAAATAAAACCCAATATATGCATATTAATTAACCCCATCTTATGATCGATCACCAGGAAACTATATTTATTCTCTTAAAGTAAGGTTTATTTACATATATAATCCATCATATAAATTTTAAAAAATAACAAAATATCTTTCTAAATTTATTCTTAGTTAAATTTAACAGCTAGAGGGCCACATGATTTTACTTAGCTTAAGCTCAATGTTTGTACCCGTAAAAAGTTCATTTCTAATTCTAAAAATTGAAACAAAAACACAAAGAATCAGACCGTGCCCTTTCAAATTAAAAATGTATGCAATTAAGTCCTCTTAAGAAGCTTAAGGCAGCGATGGAGAGCGAGAGAGAGAAAGGCGAGAAGGAGAGCGAGAAACAGAGTGAGAGAGAGGAAGGCGGAGAGCTTCATCCTGCGTGGCTAGAACAGAAATGACCCCAATGTGAACCCATCACAGCCGCCGTCAATCAAAAACCCTCCCTTCCGTTTCAAAATCTGACCGGGGAAAACCCTAATTTGAACCTAAATCAAAGCCAGAAGTCGAACTCCCACCATCCCCACTCACCCGACCGCAAATCAACAGCCTTCCCTACGAAATACACCAGAAATTGCTCTCGTCTGGGAAAACAGAATCAAACGGATCGTAGACGCTAGAAAACGAATCAAATTTATAGTCATTCATCGTAGATGATATGATATGCAGATCAATACTGATATATATATATAATATATATATATATATATATATCCAAATAATATGTAAGGATACAATACAAACCTTCGCATTAGAAACACGGGACAAACCCCTCTCCAGTATTTCCTGTAGCTTCTGTAATTCTTGAAAATTGGATTCTTGCAGGTTCTCCCCCTTCAACTCACTGTCAAAGTTGGGATTTTTTGTTTTTGAAAAGAAAAGTTGGGATTCATTATCATGCATCACTATTACAAAATAGGCTCAAATTAAATAAAATAAATAAATAATTCAATTCTTAACAAATTATTTCTTCGAAATTTAATTAATAATTTTAAAGATCAAAATCATTTTTTAATTGACAAAAAAATAGAATCCAACATATAAAAATTAGATTTTAGTGCATGAAAGAAAAATATATTTTGCAGAGATTAATTTGCTTGAAAAATATTTTTTAAAAAAACTAAATTAAGAAAGGGTAATTTTAAGAACTAAATAATGTTAATTTACTCAAGTGCATTTAGAGAGAGAAACATACCTCAATTCTTGATTTTTAAATGCCAAATCCTCACGCAGCAAGTTATAGGTGTCAGTCTCCACCTACACATTACAACTTAGTTAATTGCATGTAACTCGGTGACAGTGCAATTCCACATCTCTCTCTCTCTCTCTCTCACGCACACACTCAACACACGTACAAGTTTGGAGTGTCTATTTGACAAGCATTATGCTTGTCGCCTGTAGACCATTAGATGGAGTGGGCCCCACAGGCAACAAATATGATACTTGCCAAGTAGAAAAGCCCATCCACTCTGTATACACAGCAAACACAACAGGCACAATCTATTCCAACACAACGGTACACTCTCTTTCTACATTACAACACAAATCTCTCTCTCTGTATGTGTACAGTACAACAGCACAAACTGGGAAAAATTTCATTGACGAAAATTGAATTAATGTTACTCATCGAAAACATAGAAATAATCTTCTTTGAAAAGCCGTAATTTAACCCAGTTATTTTAAATTTTAGTTCTCAATATTAATGTATAATATATTTTTGACACAATATGTAAAATACTTGAATACATATTTATTGGTTAAATTTCATATCATTCCTCTCTCTCTCTCTCTCTCTCTCTCTGTATATATATATTTATGAAATAGAACTTAATAACGCACCTGAAGCCGCCGATCTAATCCGAGTTCTGAATGCAGACGATGCCTTTCAATTACCTGTTCCATACTAAAGAAAGCGAAAACACATTGGAGACTCAAAATCAATATAACTCCTATTTTCCTTCAAACAGATGTTTAAGTATATATGTTTGAATTGAAAAGAATGAAAAAAAAAAAAAGAAAGAGAGAGAGGCAATTAATGAAGGTTTAAATCAAACATTTATTTTCTTCTCGTTAGGTCCATTTTGGTTTTTTTCAATCCAATACCATATTTTAATTAGAACCCCTCTATAGTAATTGTGTAAGTACGTACATAATATATACATGGTAGACCAAACTCACTTTTTGGCCATTTCCTCTTGATGAACTTTTTGAGGTGTCTAGTTAACCTCCCAAGTTTTAGTTGTCTTGTTAAGTGGTGATGTGCATTAAAAAAGGATAGGTATAAAAAAACGACATTATTTTTTGATTTGATGTGGCGTTCAAATCAATAGCCCCAATGTTAGGACTTTCTATTTTTAAAAGGAAAAATAGGACCTTCCTAACCGTTGATCTTAGAGATCAATGACTTAGATGGTTAAAACATGACCCTTCTAATTTTTTAAAAAGCAATTATAAAAAGGGGTCTTAAAATCTAGACTCCATCCCAACATAGCCTCCAACATTTGAAATGTTGTCTTTTCTGCCTCCCACCTTAAAACCTAGATTTGAAACCAAAGGACACTTTGGATATGTTTGGTAAGTAGTGAAGTAATAGGAGATAGGGTGAGGGAAAAGGAGAGAGTGAGAAATAGTCCAAATCCTCTTCAAAAACACTTAACTTTCTCTTTTATTTTAAAAAAGTTGGGGTATTTAGTAAAATATTCCATTTTTATTCTCATTCTCTTTCCCATTCTTTTTCTTTTCTACGTACCAAACATAGTATAAATCTCTAAATTTCTTTTCTCCCACTATCCAATTGTAAGACAACAAATCTCCACCATAGAAGAGTTAGGGTACAGCAAAGAGCATGGACGAAACTTTGTCCCTGATCAACGAAGGGTACAAGTCTATTTCATACCTTCCTTCTTCATATGGCTTAGAATCTAGGACGATAATGAAGAAAATGTTGTGATGCTTGTGCTGATACATCAAAGGACTTGTTTAAGGTTGTATGACTTTAAAACTTTCAGGGACTCTTTTATAAAACTAAAACTTGCATAAAAGCTTGTGTTTCTAATTGTTGTTGCTCATTATGTACCCAAACACATCATGGTATTCCAAGTTGCCAAATCAAACTCATCTTGGTTTTGAAAAAGGAACATTTGCTCCTCTATCATTGCACTCTTAGGGTGTTTGGTTAGTAGAAAGGAAAAAGAAAAGGGAAAGGAAATGGGAAATGAGGTATTTTTAATATAATTTTACTAAAATACCCCAACCTAAAAAGAAAGAAAAGACAACTTTCATTATGAGTACTTTTGAAGAGGATAATTTGGACAATTTAAACAATTAGGTAAAGAAGTCATTTTCTCTCTCTTTTTCTCTCACAGTGTACCAAACACGCTTTTAGAATAGAAATCAAGATGTCCGCAAATGAATAAGTGACTATCAATTTTAATTGAGTGAACATGATTAAAGCCTTATTTGAGGGAGGATAGAGCCCTCAACACTTGTAATGGTGAATTGAACATTCTTTTTCCATTAATAAAGTCTAATTTTGTGTACATATATATATTGAGGGGCAAGGGAAATTTACTAATACCAAAGGACTAAAATTTACATAAATTTGAGGACCTTTTTGTAAGGCTTTAACTTTCAAGGACCTCTTTGTACATAAAGTATAATCTTCTAAAGATTATCAAATGAATTAAGTGAACATAAGCAATCTTCTTCCTCAATTGCATAGAAAAAAGGCCCATTTTTAGAGAACCACCTCACATACTTGATGTGGAACAAAATGATTCGACTCTTTGAGAGTTCTCAGCGTGCTTACAGCATTGGCAACTAATTCGTGTTCTTGAATTTATCCCTTCTCTCTTGTTTACCATGTGATTCAAAAGGAGGCATAAACCTAACTCAAAATCCCTAAATTCTATCCTCTATGTATGTATTTTCGTTGATTCCTATTTTGGGAACCAAAAACGACGTTTCTTCTTTTGCCAATAGAGGCCACCGCGTCGTCTTAGAAAATCTACATTGTCCTAGTCCTAGGTCCTCCACTAATGTCATATAATTACTCAACGTCACCGGTGGAAAATTAACCATGCACCTCCACTAATGTCACATAAACATCAATTAGAGATGTCGGTAAATGGATCAGTGACAATATCAGTTTTAATTGAGTGAACATGATTGAAGCCTTATGTAAGGGAAGAGTGAGCCCTTGAAACACTTGAAATGGTGAATTGAATGTTCTTTTTCCATTGATAGAATCCAATTTTGTGTACATATTAAGGGGAAAGGAATATTTATTAATACCGAAACACTAAAATTTACTTAAATTTGAGGACCTTTTTGTAAGGTTTTGACTTCCAAGGACCACTTTGTACATAAACTACAGTCTTCCAAGAATTATCAAGTAGTCAAGGGATTTCTTTAAGTGTACCATCACTGAAACAAGAAGAGGATTTTTGTTCTCCATAATCTTAGGATAGGAATCTGCTTGTTGGCTCTCTTCTATTGTTCAGGCCTTCAGAGAAGATAGTTGGAGGGAGTTAGAGGTGAAAAGATTGAGGGAGAAGGATAAAATTTTCCTTGTTGAGGTTGGGAAGAATATTAGGGGAGAATTTCTCATTGTCACGAAAATTTTCCAAGGAGGAAGGAGAGTCTCTGTTATGATTCCTAAGGGTTTGGGAGGAAATGGGTGGAGTTCTTTTGGAAGAGTAATGGAAGGTTTGCAATCTTCAGAGGGTATGGAAGTTGTTAAGGGTAAGGATAGGGCAGTTATAATAGCCTCAGATTGTGTTGTTGATGGGAGGCGAACCTTTATTGGCATTGTCAAAAGCAAGGATGTTGTGGCTCTAAAGGGTGTCCTCCATGGCTGTGCTAGTGGTTTTCCAGTGTCAGAGGCACGCTTCATCAGGTCAGGATTAAAAAAAAATCCATTACTGGGAAAATCAATACAACAATTAAGGGTCATGATGAGGGGGAGATTATCAGAGGAAGTTATGGGTTTTAGGTTTAAAAAGACTTTTAAGAGTTGAGATGAATTCAGAGAGTGAGAGGAGAGTCTATTGAGCATTATTAAGGAGCCCATTAGTGGCTGGTGGATTAGAAGGCATTAAGTATAGGAAGGGAACATACAAGCAAAAGGACCAAGGCCCAACAAGGTAGATTCCCAAGCAGAGAAGATGAGGTCGTATAGGTCATCAAGATGCAACCCAACCCAACTTCACCATTTTCAGGTTCATGTTGGGCAGACCAGGTTGCAAGGGCCGTAATTATCTTCCTAGTCACAAGTGGTAGCTGTGGGTACAGAGGTTAGACAGAACTGACCAACAGCCTATCAGGAGGGGTGGATAAATCGTTGGTGCATTGTAATCTTAGTCGAATGGCTAACGTAGATACAAGGGTTCTGATGGGTCCTCATTTTGCGATATGTAGTGATGATAAAGGGCTGTCTGAGGGCTTTCAGAGCATAGAAGAGGATGGGAGTTTAAAAGACCAAGAGTGGGATCAAGGGGAAAGAGCCTCTGGTGGCTCTAAGTGAGAAGGATTCAAATATATTGGACTTAGATGATTCCTTGTATGGGGAAGAAGAGAATTTTCCTAAAGAAGATTTCTTGGTTTGAAAATGGTCAAGGGTTGCTCATTGAACAACTTGAGGAGGAGTTTAGTGGACAAGGGAAACAAGTGGGTAATTGGAGAGATGTGGATGATAATGTAGATGGTGTTTCTCAACTATTCTTAGAAAATACGGATGATGTGGATGTTGAAGATCCTTTGGATTTGGAGCAGATAAGTACTAATCATTTGAGTAACGCTATAATGTTCAAGGGGCATCTTTACTATCCTCCTCAAAATAACTGCTGTGTTTCCTCCTAAATTAATTCTCATTCTGATAATTAAGGTGTGTTTAGTGATTGTTTAGTAGGGAATGTTGTATGTAACGAAACTTCACAAGAAGGTATCCTTCCCTTACCGGACACTTACAAATCAACTTATGGTGCAAGGGGGTTGAAGAGCTAGAGGGGGGTTATGTCCACCTAAGTCCTTTAAAGGGTGAGAGGGACAACTGAGATCCCCTAGCCTTGCTTGAGTCTCTTAATTTTCAATTGAGAGATAGGTCTGGGAAAGAGGTTAGAGTGCAAGTAACACCTAGGGCTTATGAGAGAGAAAAAAAGAAAAAAGAGTTGTGAATGAGTTGAAAAGGTTAATATCTTTGATAAATTATGGTAACCCCAAGGAAGGGAAGGATTGAGTCTGTTAAATTATTAAGATCTTAAGCTAGAATATTAATGGGTTAAGTAACCCGTATAAAAGAACTAAAGTTAAAGACGTTATCAAGTGGGTTGATTCGGACATTGTTTTGTTTCACGAGACTAGGTTAGGTAAGGTGAGGTTTCTAGTTCGTAACGTTTGAGATAATAGGTTTAAGGATTTAGAGTATATGCCTTCTTTAGGAGTTTCAGGTGGTCTTTTGGTGGTTTGTGACACTAGAGTTTCTTCTAAAGTTAATGATTTTGTTGGTATTTCCTCCCTTTCGGTTTTATTGGATTTTAAGGTTAGAGTGTGTTGGTAGATTACTACTGTCTATGGTCTAACGAACCTTCTAAGGGGTTATTTTTGGGAAGAGTTGTCTTTTGGTCATGGGATGTGTAGTCCTCATTGGTGTGTAGGGGGTGATTTCAATGTTGTGTGTTTTCCTACTAAGAAATTAGGAGGGACTGGTTTTAATGTTAGCATGAGAGGTTTTAATAATTTTATTAGGGATTGTGGGTTAAAGGATTTTTCTCTTTCGAATGCCCAATTTACTTGGTTTGTTAACAGGGACAGGTTAGTTTCTTCTTGGTTCGATAGGTTTTTGTTTACATCTAAAATGAGAGGATTTTGTTTTTCTGGATCTTATTCAAGAGGTGTTTTCATACTGTGTCTAACCATTTCCCATTATTTTAGAGTCTATAAGGGTTAAGTAGAGCCTTACTCCTTTTAGATTCAAAAACAAGTGGACCATCTCCCATGCTTGACGTGGAACAACCTGATTTGACTCTTTGAGAGTTTTGTGCTTACAACATTGGCACTAATTTGTGTTCACAACATTGGCACTAATTTGTGTTCTTGAATTTATCCCTTCTCTCTTGCTTACCATGTGATTCAAAAGGAGGCATAAACCTAACTCAAAATCTCTAATTTATTTCTTCTCTGTATGTATCTTTGTTGATTCCTATTTTGGGAGCAAACGCTGACGTTTCTTCTTTTGCCAACAAAGACCACCACGTCGTCTCAGCAAAATTACAATGTCCTAGTCCTAGTTCCTCCACTAATGTCACGTCATGACCTAACGTCACAGGTGGAAAATTAACCAAATACCTCAACAAATTCATTAAGAAACAACGGCTAAATGGGACGAAGGGACTAACATGTAGGGTGTTTTAGACTTTCATGTAAAAGTGTTCTTCCAAGGATCGAACAGTGACCTCATGTATGTTTCAAGAACAAAAAGTGAGTATAGTCAAAATGATATTAGTCATGCATGATTTAGTTAAGTATTTATGATACTCATGTTTAAAGGGGGTTTATATATATATGAATATGGTGGAACAGATTCTTGCTAATGCTAAATATATATATATATATATATATCTACATTCCTAACTACTAAATCACATCTAGCCAATAACTTTTCCAAATTAAAATAGGTTAAATTTTAAATAATTTTTAAAAGAGGGAAAAGTTGTTATGAGCATCGAATTCCTAATGACTTGGTAAAAGAAGCTTAACTAACATGCCTATGCTACCTAGTAGATTATATTTAAAAACTCCTTTAAATTAATTAGAGAGCTGTGCAATTGGTAAATTAATTAACTCGATCATATATAGACCCTCCAACGTTTAATTTTGTGTAACATAACTTTTTGACATTTTTTATTCAAAATCTTACCACTACTGATTTATATAAACTAGAAAAAATAATTTAAGATAAAATACATACATTTAACTTATCATCTAATTACCTATTCATGACACGACATGTCAAATAATTTCAAGTTGAGTAATTAATTTCAGGAAGATCCGGGCATCTGTCGAGTTAATTAAACAAATTGTGGCCAATTATTTATAGACAACAATATTTCGAACATAGCGCCTATTTCAGCAGTTGTAAGCAGATTATTTAGTGAGAATAATTTCGCTATTTTTTAGCATAGATTTAGTCTAGTTTACACCTTGTCTTCCCAATTTTCTTTGAAAGCTTCATTTAATTTTGATAACCCTGTGCAAGGCTTCTTATGTATTGTCAAGAATCTAATTTTGTAAATATGTATAAGAACAGAAAACATTTATTTGTAAAAAAAATTTGGGGATATAATAGTTCATTTCTTTCCCCGGACCATAATAGACATATAAAATAACATTTACATAAAGTAATGTTTTAAATATTTATTATTAAATTAATTATGGTAAGTGAATAAACTTTTATACGAGGTCAAGATATATGGCATTGTTTTTCCTTTGGTTATAACAACAAAAAATTCAGATAGAGAACCCAAAAAAGAGAGAGTATAACTTTGAATCCAATCCTTTGAAATCAAGTTGACTTCAATTCTAAAAATTGGGATTGATATTAACTATTAAGTAAACAAGAATAAATTGTAATGTTTAAAAAATGCCCATGGCTAGTATATATTGTTAATGTAGATACACACAGTAATGCAACTATAAGATTAATTTTGTTCAAGGTCACTCGATTGATAGGTTAATTGAGCAGAACTATTATAAAAAAAAAATCATATTACAAATCTAATTTTGTAAATATGTATAAGAATAGAAAACATTTATTTGTAAAAAAAATTGAAATATAAATTATGCAATTAATTATACACCTATCGATAGGCTAGTATGCATAGAAGCAGATTGCTTTATATACTTGAAAAGCATATGAGGCTCCTATTCTAACATAAATCATTAAATGTATCACATCTAATGGTTTATGTTTTGATTATATTTCTATGATTTGCCTTTTTAAATTTCAGTGATAATCTGATATTAATCAACGATCATGAAATTGATCAATGTCTAATACAATTTTAAAAATTAAAAAATAAAAAAATATAAAGAAAACACATAAACCATTAAATACATATATAATAATATACGTTGGACAAAAAACCTCTTATACTTTTCAAGTATAAAAAGAAATTCACTTCAAGCATACTTAGTTGTAGAAGGATATGCATATCTCTTAATTATTTTTTTTATTTTTTATCGTTCAATTGCTTCCCGAAATGTCCATATAGTCATAAAATATTATTGACTGACACAACAGGCAAGAATATTGTATCAACAAGTTTATCATCTAAATATATATATATATATATATATCTGTGTATGAGTGTGTGTGTGTATTACTACTCTTTTTTCTTCGCCGTGAAGTATGTTTTCTATGAGATCTGAAATAAGTGTTGCACAGAAACAAGTACTGTATTATATTCCTGATGTATCTACAAAACATATATATACAGGACATGCATGGAAATTAGATGAAAATGCAGACTGATAATCGCTTTCTAGAGATGAGAAAAGAGAGAGAGGGGGGGACCTTGAGGTGGCATAATAAGAGAGCTTGCCAGTGGCAGAGAAGACAATAACAGCAATCTCAGCTTCGCAGAGAGTGGAAAGCTCTTGTGCCTTCTTGAATAGCCCTTTCCTCCTCTTCGATAGTGTCACTTGCCTCGCTGCTATGTTGTCTATCTTCTTTATCTCTATCTTGTGCCTCATTTCCCCTTATTTTAACCAAATACCACAACACAATTAATAATTACAGTAATTGATGACAGAGAATTTGCGAACAGGCTCTTACTATGGACTGTGTGAAACTGAATCTTGAGATGGAAGCAGTAGAATTTAGATGGAAAGGAGGAGGGAACAGATTTTCCTGGAAAAGGAGATATATAAGATGAAATTGATTAGACTCTAGCTATATATAGAAGAGACGGAAAGAGAAGGGAAGGGACGTTAGGGTTTACCGAGAATATCTAATCATCTGAAAGAGGACTGAAACCAAACCCTAATTGGAAGGAAAAGAACAGGAAAAGAGAGGAGGAAGTTAAGAAGAATGGAATCTGAGCAAATAAAAGCGAACAACAAAACAAACATCCATGGACCATTGTTGTTGAGAAGATGAGAATCATGACGACTTTAGTTCGCCTTTTCCAGCATTTTCCCTTTACTGGCTGGCTTCTTAGAGAAAGAGACAGAGTGACTTGGTAGCGATACTCTCTGCTTTGCTTCCATGGATAAGGAAAATAGAAAATAGAAACGCTGGTGTCTGACTGCAACCCCGGTGGCGCAAAAAATAATATATTTTCTTAAAACCACAATTTTGATGCAAAAAAAAACTTTAATAATTAGTCTGATTTATTTACAAAAATTGAAACAAATTATTGAATTATCTAAAATTAAAAATATTTATTTTAATTTTCTCTCTATAAAATTAAGTGTTTTATATAAATCACTTTCCTGAAAATTTAATTTCCTTCATTTATTTCATCAAAAAAGAATTTCATTCATTTATTTATCAAATTTAAATGTCAAATAATAGATTTGAGATTTAACTAGTAAATTATTAAATAATTAAATTAAGATAAATATAAATTAAATTGAGAAAATTAATTCTTATAAAAATAAAATTGAAACATCTGTAATTTATCAAAAATTAAATCACTAATATATAAAAAAGTCTCATTTTTAAATATAAAAGATGATTTAATATATCTTATGAATTTAATTACCTAATAATTAGTAGTTTTAAGATTATTTAAAATTTATTTTTCAAAAAAATCATTTTATCATTTGGTTCCAATAACTCTTTATGTTATCCACATTATTTTACTATGAAATCCATCGATCATAAATTTTATTCACAGCTTAGAGTTTTCAAAAGCTAGAGATATTTTTATTTTAAAAAAAAGAAACCAAAGCGCAGAGTAAAATCTAATGTCATTAGATATAGTACAATTGTGAGTATGAATATTTATCTAGAAAAATTTATGGAGAACTTGAGTTGGTGAGAAGCTATTTTTTTTTTCATATCATTTCGAAATTTATTTATACGGTAAAAAAATAAATTTTACATAAATTTCAAAATAATTCAATAATAAAAAAAATTAGATTTTAAAACTAAGAATTAAATAATAAACCTTGAATCATAAATCTAAAAAAGAAGTTTTACCCTTGGAGTTTAGATTTACCCAATTTACATGAAAGGCGGCACTTCTACTTTTCTTAAAATCAGTAACGACAAAACAATGCCAAAAAGGTAAGTTGGATTAGACGTTAAAAAGCTGTGTTGCCGTACACATAATTCACGTCTCATCTGTGATATCATGACATGCTCTATGTACCCTACGTACTCTCCAGTCTTCTCTCATAATTCACATTTTATGTATGGTTTTTTTTTTCCCCACCCGTATACCGCCTTTCTAAAATTATTATTTAAAATAACCCAATCATAAAACTATTTTTCATAGTTTTATAAACTGATCCAAATATTAACCTAGAAAAGAAGTCATATTATTTGATTATTAGTCTAATTGTAATTATCCGAATAATTGTTCAATCAAAAAAATAAATAAAAATATTATATACATTTATATATCTTTACAAAAAAGGTTAAAGTAAGTAAAATAAATAATTTATGTTAATTTTACAATCGAAGTATTCTAAAAAAATATATCATAAAATAATTTAGCATACAAATTATATATTTAATAAATATATATAATGATTTATAATTAAATTTATAAATTATAAAAATAAAATTAAACAATTATTTTTAAATATTTGATTTTTATTTTTGACATTAAATGAAATCATAATTTTTTTTGTTAATATTGTTAGCGGTGAGTACGAGTCAAGTCGACTCGGGGTTGAGACATGCACTAGCGGGTTGGTGGGTTGATTTTTTTCCCCCCCTCTTCTTCCTCTTCTTCCTCCCTTCCTTCTCTCTTTTTTCTTACTAGAACTACGAGTCAAGTCGACTCAGGGTTGAGACATGCACTGGCAGGTTAGTGGGTTGATTTTTTGCCCCCTCTCCTCTTCCTCTTCTTCCTCCCTTCCTTCTCCTCTCTTTTTTCTTACTAGAACCATCTCTGAACCAGAGATGGAATGCATAACTGGAGGCTAGAGCTCCTTCTTTCCCGTCATCTTTCTCTTCCCTTGTTACCCAAAGTGTGAAATAGAGCATATCGTAGCATAGAGTGAGTCCGAGAGAGAGAAGTTGTGTGCGAGAGCACTACAAGAAAAACCATAATTATAGATAGAATATATTTTGTCTCTAAAATATTAAAAATCCGTCTCAAAATCTAATTTGAAAATTTAAGACGAAATGTATTTTGTCTCTAATTTGAAACGAAATATATTCTATCTCTAAAATCCAGTCTGAAAATCTGAGATAAAAAAATTTTGTCTCAAATTAGAGACGGAATATAATTCTATTTCAAATTTCTTCTCAGATTAGAGGTGAAAATTAAATTTCATCTCCAATTAGAGACGAAATAAACTCCGTTTCAAATTCCATCTCAGATTTTTGTTAGTCTCACATCGCACAATTTAGATAATCATCCTCCCCCTTTTCTGATATAAAGTGCTGTCTTCATCCTTTTTTTATATAGAGTGCTTCATTGAATATTCTTATCTTAAGAAGGCTAATAAATAAATATACCTTCTAATTTAGTATTACTTAATGTGGCTAAAATTTTTTTAGGAGGCTAAATTTGATCTGTTTAATAATCCACTGACAATTTTTTTTTTGTTCAGAGAATTAGAGGTCTAACTGTGGACGGAAAAATCTATTTCTGATTTGAGACTAAAAAATCCATCTTTAATTCTGAGACAATCTTTTTTCGGTCTCAAGTTTGTTTGAGACATCAGGATCAGAGACAAAAAAAATCTATCTCTAAATCCGCCTCTGATCAATTAGAGACTGATTTTTACTTAATTATAGACTAATTTTTTCGTCTCTGGTCTTTAATTTTCTTTTTAATAGTGACAGAGTTGTAGCCAATGAGTATCTCTATCGGTGTTCTCTGGCCACATTTTGGCCGGCAATGGACCTCTTGGTCAATTAGGCACTATTCTATAGTGAAGACGAAGTCGACAAAGATGATTGGAGAATCTGAGTGAAGGACTAGTGACGAAGAGCTAAAGACGAATTCAACATAAATGAAATGATGGAGAAGGAGAAAGAGTGATTTCAAATCTAGACTTCGGAGTGGTACTTGCTACCGAGTGCCGACTAAGACTGCCGTGCATGAGAGTGAGACTGAGAGGGAGAACGTGAGAGAGAGATTGAACCCTAAGAGAAATAAATTTTTCAAATATATATATATATATATTATATACCTCGGGTTCATTTTTTTAACCAAACTCAACTCACAAACCCAACTGTATAAATTGGATCGGGTTAGATGAATTGGCAAGTCTGTTGTCCAGCTCTAAATATTGTTTATCTTTCATGACTTAAAATTATTTTACACAAAATAATAATATAATTTATATAAAAAAAATAACATTTTATGCTTTGTATGCTTTATAATAATAGTGTTATAAATTCTATGACTAATTTTACTTTTATTCTTATTTAAACGGAAAAAAGCTGCTTTTTGGATCACTAAATTTTGACCACGTGGCTTGTAGCCAGTCTTACTGAATGACTTGAATAAAGTTGATGGCCGAGTTCCATGTCAATCAAACTGCGTCAATTAGACTTCAAAAACTACGTACGTATTTCTTTTCCTCAGCTGTGAACTATTTGTAATTTTTTTTCCCTCTTTTTCTTGAAGTTTTTATGATGTATCCACTATCCAGACGTAGTACCTAAATCTTTTGTTTTTATTATTATTTTGTAACCTACCTTATTGTCGATAGAAGTATCATGTAAAAATAAAATAATTAAAGCTGCAGACGAGGAAGGTTGTAAGCCATGGATTGGAGGCCATTAATTATTAATAATGGGTTTTTTAATTTATCCCAATATATTCTCTTTCTTAAAATTATTATCCAAAACAACCCAACTCCAAAATTGTTTTCTTATATGAGCCATCTTTTTTTACAATTTTTTTTAAACCTATTGATACGTCTCAGACACCAAGAAGGAGGAAGAAGCTAAGATGATGGTGGAAGATGAGACTGAGATCTGGTTTGAAGAGAGAGAAAAGGAAGAGGGTCAGACATATATGGACAATCATAATTCATAGGTATGTCATGCTTCTGATGCATGGCCTCACCTCATCAAATTAAAGGAGAAGATAAGAAGAGTAGCAGCGAGACACAGGAGAAGATAAGAAGAGTAATGGTGAGAAAACTTTGCTTTTATTTGCATTTTTACCAGGGCTAAAATTGCATTCTGCTACCTACTTTTAATTTTTTCCCATTTTGGTCCATGTTTTAATTACAGTTTGACCTTCTCATCTTTTCTGCCTGTGACCTCTCTTTTTTTTTTCTCAGGGATCAAACTGTAAATAAAATAGAGACCAAACAAAAACAATTTAAAAAGCGGTGCCAAAATGCCCGAAAAAATGCAAATAAAACCGAATTTTCAGACTCCATATCTTTTTCTGCCTGTGTACGGAAACATGGCCTTTTAATGTCTATCCAACTGACCTTTTTGACATTGTTTTGTCGTTACTGATTTTAAGAAAAGTAAAAGCGCCGCCTTCAACATATATTGGGTAATCTAAACTCCAGGGTAAAACTTTATTTATTTTTTTTTTCAGGATTTATGATTTAAGGTCTATTATTTGATTCTAAGGTTTAAATCCAAAATTTTTTATTGTTGAATTATTTTAAAATTTAAGTACAAATTTGTTCTTTTATCATATAAATAAATTTCAACAACAAAAAAATTAGCTTCTTAACAACTCAAGTTCTCCATAAATTTTTCTATATATTAATGACATTTTATTTTAATCTGCTTTTTAGTTTCCTTTTTTTAAATAAAAAAAATACTATCGTTCGATCTCTAGCTTTTAGAAACTTTAAGCTGTGAACAAAATTTCTGGTCGACGGATTTCATAGTAAAATTATATGGATAACATAAAGAGTTATTGAAATCAAAATGAATTTTTTTTTAAAAAATAAATTTTCAATAATCGAAACACTACTAATTATTAGGTAATTAAATTTATAAGATATGTTAAATAATATTTTATAATTAAAAAAACGAGAACTTTTTTACTATATTACTGATTTAATTTTTGATAGATTACAAATATTTCAATTTGACTCTTATAAGAATTAATTCTCTCAATTTAATTATTAAAAAAATTATATTTATCTCAATTTAATTATTTAATAATTTACTATTAAATCTCAAATCTATTATTTGACACCTAAGTTTGATAAATAAATGAACGAAATTTTTTTGATGAAATAAATTAACCAAATTAAATTTTCAGAAAAGTGATTTAAAACACTTAATTTTATAGAGATTAAATCAAAATAAGTATATGTAATTTTAGATAATTCAATATTTGTTTTAATTTTTGTAAATAAATCAAACTAATTATTGAAGTTTTTTGTTTGTTTGCATCAATATTGTGGTTTTAAGAAAATATATTATTTTTTGCGTCATCGGGGTTCTAGCCACCAGCGCTTAAACTATTTTCTATTTTCCTTAACCATGGAAGCAAACCAGAGAGTATCGCTGAACCAAGTAATTCTCTCTCTCTCTCTTTCTCTCTCTCTCAAAGAAGCAAGCCAGTAAAGGGAAAATGCTGGAAAAGGTGAACTAAAGTCCTCATTATTCTCAACTTCTCAACAACAATGGTCCATGGATGTTTGTGTTGTTGTTCGCTTTTATTTTCTCAGATTCCATTCTTCTTAACTTCTTCCTCTCTTTTTCTATTCTTTTCCTTCCAATTAGGGTTTGGTTTCAGTCCTCTTTCAGATGATTAGATATTCTCAGTAAACCCTAATGTCCCTTCCCTTCTCTTCCCCACTCTTTCTCTTCTATAGTTAGCTAGATTCTAATCTATTTCCTCTTATATATCTCCGTTTCCAGGAAAATCTGTTCCCTCCTCCGTTCCATCTACGTCCTACTGCTTCCATCTCGAGATTCAGTTTCAGTACACAGTCCATGGTAAGACTGTAAGAGCCTGTTTGCAAGTGACTAATCCTTCTTTCTTTCTCTCTATCTCTCTATATATGATTCTATATATCTGTCATTAATTACTGAAATTATTAATTGTGTTGTGGTGTTTGGTTGAAATAAGGGGAAATGAAGTACAAGATAAGAGATAAAGAAGATAGACTATTGAATTTTAATATAATATATATATATATATATATATATATATATATATCTTATTTTGGATTAGCATTAATCAATTATTAAATATCATTAACATATTAACTATATTATTCTAATATATAGCCTTTAATATATGAATATTATAATTAGGCTTTTATATTGTGAGTGGCCCGTGATGGGTTAGGCCAATCACATAGCCTGTTGAGAAGTCCCTGTTCTCATCTGATAATAAATAGACTGGCATCCCATTAATCAGTCTAACCATAGATAGAATACTTATCAGATTGAGAGTAGTACCACTCTCACATTATTCAAAAAAATTTTCCTCTGTTCTTTTGTTGGAGATGGATACCACGATAATGCCAAGTACACATTCTATTCATCTCTTTTATATCATGTTACTTAATATGCTATAGTTTGCATCTACACCAATCTAGGATTAGAAATTAAATTTTCAATTCCTTCAATGGTATCAGAGCCTGGTTGTAGGTACATACTATGGCTATTAATTAGTTATTTAAATTTGATTTTCGCAATTCCCTAAACCCTAATTTTAAAACAAATTTCGTTTGCCCTAATTTGTTAGGTTAATCTTAAAATTATTTTAGGGCTTTGATTCAACACATTTATACGAATAACATAAGTGAAAATCAGAGGGTTTGAACAACGGTTGAGGGAGATCAAACAATTTTTTTTTTCGTTTTCGTTTTCCCTAATTTTTTTCGATTTCGATTTCTCTCAAAACAACCTATATCTTTCGAAATTGATTTGGGGTTTCTGTTTTATGCTATTATTCGAGTAACATACTAAAAAACGAGGGGTTTTCATCGAGGGCCTTAAGAGATCCAAAGTCTTTTAAAACCATTTTCCTCCCAAAATTTTCGAACACGGATTATCCAAATCTAGCCTTTATTTTTCAAAATTGATTGAGGGCTTCCCTTTTGTATTGGATTTCGAACAAAAACCCTCAAAAATCTTGGTTTTTCATGGCCAAATGAGGGAGAACGAACCGGGTGGTGCTCGCGGGTCGCGCGACCCGGTACAGGCCAGTCGGGTGAGGAAGATGACCTCCCCAGGTAAAGCCCATGCTCGGGCCAGGCGCGTGTGGATGCGTGAACCACTTTCCAGGACCCAAATTTTTTTAATTTTTTTTCTAAAAAATTAAATAATTAAATTTTAGTATTTTTCGTAATTTTTTGAAAATTTTTTGAGACCCATAAGTATTTTATTTCATTTAATCTGAGACTATTCTGCTATTTTAATTAACGTACTCTCGGATTTTGGGACTGAAATTTTTTGTGATAGTTCCTTATTCTATTAACGATATCTAGGTATATCGTACTCTCTCCATTGAAATATCCTGGTGATGGAATCAATTTCAGTCCATATGTAAATTATTCCTTTTTTATTTTTTTATTTTTATTTTATTTTTCAGTTATTTAATTCTTTACCCTTTTTCCCTCATTAATCATTATTTATTTTGTCGAATACAATTGCCTTTTGTTTTGTATGATTGTGAACTCATCTATCGTGCGCACAGTTATGCAAAATCTTCGATTTAAATGATTAAAAATTTTATTTATTTTATTTTATTTTTAATCATTATTATTAGTCTAATTTATTGCATTAATAATAATTATATCCTATCGATATACTATTATTAATGTAATTTCTTATACAATGTCATGTTAATCAATACCTCTATCAATTATTTTTGAATACCCTATCGGCATTCAAAATTTGTTTGATGATATGATGTCTAAAGCATTGTATTATTATATTTCTTGTTTATTTTGGTTCGGGACCCTTAGGCGAGACCAGGTAGATAAGAAATTCTCTTTAACAGGCTTAATTGGCTGTGCATATAGAAACATTTAATTCTCTTATAGCATAATGACATTATGCATATTAAATGCTTTCTTTTGTTGTTTTAATGCCAGCCTCCCTGCCTATGCAATTGACTTCTGTCAAGACACTAAATGAGACCAATTTTGAGGACTGGAAAGAATCTCTGGATTTGTATTTGGCCATCACTAATATGGACTTGGCTTTGAGAGAAGAAGAGCCTCCAGCTCTTATTGCTGAGTCCACTGTTGCTGAAAGGGCTTCTCGTGAAAAATGGGAGCACTCCAATAGGGTGTGTCTCATGGTGATGAAATACACTATGGAGAAGTCTATTAGACAGAGTATTCCAGAGAGCAAGAATGCTAAGGATTTTCTTAAGTCCGTTGGTGAGAAATTCACCACTTTTGATAAAGCTCAGAAGGGCCGGTATCTCTCTCTGATTGAGAAGACTAAATATGATGGTGTTAGTGGAGTTCGTGAGCACATCATGAAGGTAGTCCACTATTTTAATAACTTGAAGTCTCTCAAGGTTGATCTTGGTGAGAGTTATCTAATCTGGCAAGTACTGGAGTCACTCCCTTCTCAGTTTGATGTTTTGAAGACCTCCTATAATACTCAGAAAACTGAATGGACGATTGATGAAATGATTGCCATTGTCTCTCAAGAAAAGGATCCCATAAAGAAAGGGAAAGCACATAGTGTTCAGTTTGCTGCTGCTTCTTCTTCTGGTGCTAAGTCTGAGAAAAGGAAAGGTCACAAAGGAAAGTTTCAACGTGACAAGAAGAAAGGGGGAAAAGTTTCTCAACACTTAGAGCCAAAGAAGAATTTTTTTCAAAGGAAACTGCAAGTATTGCAAGAAGTATGGCCACAAGGTGGATGACTGTTATACTCTCAAGAGGAAACTTGAGAAGCAAGGTACACTCCTAGCTTTGGCTTGTTATGAATCAAATATGATTGATGTTGCTCCCAATACTTGGTGGTTTGACTCAAGTGCAACCATTCATGTTGTGAATTCTTTACAGGGGTTCACAAGCCTGAGGAAGTCAAGTGATGCTGAATCCAATATCATTGTAGGAGATGGAGCTAGAGTATCCGTGGAAGAAATAGGAGTAGTTACATTGCTTTTACCTTCTGGTCATACTTTATTGTTAAAAGATGCTGTTTATGTACCTTCTATGAGAAGGAATTTGATTTCAATTTCAGCTTTTGATAAATATGGCTACACTTTTGAATTCAGTGATGGAAAAATTGTTATTCGTTTTAATTCTGATACTGTCGGTTCGGGAGTGTTATGTGATGGGCTTTACATGTTAAATTTGAATGATATGTCTGTTAACTCTGTTGTTGGAAACAAGCGTAATAGGACTGATGAAAGTTCTTCTATCCTGTGGCATAGACACTTGGGGCACATTTCTAAGCCCCAGATTGAAAGACTGATTAAGGAAGGTATTCTTCATGATCTTAATTTCTCTGATTTTGACACTTGCATCGATTACATTAAAGGCAAGCTCACTACCAAAACTAGGAAGAAAGGAGCAAATAGGTGTGATGATGTGTTGCAGTTGATTCACACAGACATATGTGGACCTATTACACCCACTGCTATGGGTGGATATAGGTATTTCATTACCTTCATAGATGACTTCTCGAGATTTGGTTGGATAGATCTCCTCCAAGAAAAATTCAGTTCCTTGGATGCCTTCAGATCCTTCAAGGCTGCTATTGAATTAAAGACTGGAAAGAAGATTAAATGTGTGAGGTCCGACAGAGGAGGTGAGTATTATGACAGATATAGTGAGACTGGGAGAAATCCAGGACCTTTCGCTAAATTTCTCGATGAATGTGGGATTGAAGCTCAATACACTATGCCTGGTACTCCTGAGCAGAATAGAGTTGCAGAGAGACGTAATCGGACATTCATGGATATGGTAAGATGCATGATGACATCGTTACCAGTTTTTCTTTGGGGAGATGCCTTAAAGACAGCCGTGTATATCCTTAATCAGGTACCTAGCAAATTTGTGCCAAAAACTCCCTACGAACTGATGAGTGGAAGGAAGTCGAGTTTGAAACACTTTCATGTGTGGGGTTGTAAAGCAGAGGTTAGACCATATAATCCTCAATTGAAGAAGCTTGATCTTAAAACTGTTAGTGGTTTCTTCATCGGCTACTGCGTGGGCTCTAGAGGTTACAGATTCTATTGCCCTTCTCATTCTACGCGAGTCATTGAGTCTGACAGAGAGATATTCTTTGAGGATGATTTGGATAGTGGGAGTCATACACCACGACCAATCACTCTCAAGGAAGATCGAACCATAGCTCCTGCATCGCCTGTTTTACTTCCCATGAATATTGTGGTTCCAGACGCTCATGAGGATGATCAGACACTTCAAGGAGGACATGATGTAGTGGCACCACCAGATATTAAACAGGAAACTGATAATACTACTGAAACAGGTGTAATGGCACCACCAGATGTAGTGGCACCGCCAAATGACATTGCAGAAGTACCTTTATTGAGAAGATCTCAAAGAGTACGCAAGCCTTCTATACTAGTTAATTATGTGGTGTATCTTCAGGAGCATGAGTTTGATCTCCATAATGATGACGATCCTATCACTTTCCAGGAGGCTATCTCTAGCTCTCATGCTTTTGATTGGCTGAATGCCATGCATGATGAATTAGCTTCCATGTCTCATAATGGTGTTTGAGATCTTGTAGAATTGTCAGATGGTTGCAAACCAATTGGGTGCAAATGGGTCTTTAAGACCAAGCGTAGTCCAGATGGAAAAGTTGAGAGGTATAAAGCTAGACTAGTAGTGAAAGGCTATAGTCAAAAGGAAGGCATTGATTATAAGGAGACATTCTCACCAGTTTCTATGAAAGATTCATTTCGGGTTGTTATGGCTTTAGTAGCTCACTTTGATTTAGAACTTCAGCAGATGGACGTAAAGACATCCTTTCTGAATGGAGATCTAGCCGAGGATGTCTACATGGTTCAGGCTGATGGTTTCATTGAACCAGGTAAAGAGCATTTGGTTTGCAAACTTAAAAAGTCTATTTATGGACTAAAGCAGGCATCCAGGCAATGGTATTTGAAGTTTGATCGTGTTGTCACTTCTTTTGGCTTCAAAGAGAATGCTTCAGATCAGTGTATTTACTTGAAGATGAGTGGGAGCAATTTTATAATTCTTGTTTTATATGTCGACGATATTCTGCTTGCAAGCAGTTGTGTTAATCTTTTGACTGAGACAAAATTGATGTTAAATAGCCACTTTGATATGAAGGACCTTGGTGATGCTTCAATTGTTCTAGGCATCCAGATTTACCATGATAGGTCACGTGGCATTCTTGGATTGTCTCAGAGAGGATGTATTGAAAAGATCCTCAAGCAGTTTAACATGCATTCTTGCTCCCTATGTGCTGTACCTGTTCAGAAATGTGACAAACTATCTAAATCTCTATGTCCACAAAATGATTCAGAGATATCTGAAATGAGAAAGGTCCCATATACTTCCGTTGTTGGCAGTTTAATGTATGCTCAAGTTTGTACTTGTCCCGATATCGCTTTTGCTGTTAATGCTTTAGGGAGATACTTGAGCAACCCAGGTTTGGGTCATTGGAAAGCCGTGAAGAAGGTCATGAGATATTTGCAGGGAACCAAGGATTACATGTTGACTTATAAGAAGTCTGATCAACTTCAAGTCATTGGTTATCCTGATTCTGATTTTGTAGGTTACCCTGACGACCGAAAGTCTACTTCCGGCTCTATTTTTATGATGGCAGAAGGAGCTATCTCTTGGAAGAGTGTTAAACAGACTCTTACAGCTACTTCTACCATGGAGGCAGAGTATGTCGCTTGCTATGAGGCTACTTCTCAAGCCATGTGGCTAAAAAACTTAATCTCTGGTTTTCACATTATTGAAAGCATTTCTAGGCCACTTGTGATATACTGCGACAACACTGCTGCTGTTCATTTCTCTCAAAACAACAGAAGCTCTTCTCGATCAAAGCACTTTGATATCAAATATCTGTTTGTTAGAGAGAAAATTCTGGAGTTTCAGACTCGTATTGAACATCTTGCTACAGAGAATATGTTAGCGAATCCACTAACTAAAGGCTTAACTATTAAAGCTTTTCAGAATCATGTAACTCATATGGGATTAGTTAAGTCTTTTGATGTTTTGGGTTAGTGGGAGTCTGAAATTTTACATCTACTTGATTGTTACTCTTATGAGATATGTATGAGATGACGTCACTTTTGTTATCATATCTCTTGTAGCATTTTCAGATGCTTGGACTATTCTTAGATTGCATATTTCTCTTAATTAATTATGCTTATCCATATTCATTATTCTTTATATGAAATATGGGCTTTTACTATGTATGATCTACTTTCCTATCGGATACTATTTCTGCATCGTTAAAGCTTATCTTTCTTGACATGTGCTATAAATATAGTTGGTATTTTAGCCTTAATGATTGTTGCATTTTAATAATTGACTATTGCTATCCAAGTGGGAGAATTGTTGAATTTTAATATATATATATATATATATATACTATTTTGGATTACCATTAATCAATTATTAAATATCATTAACATATTAACTATATTATTCTAATATATAGCCTTTAATATATGAATATTATAATTAGGTTTTTATATTGTGAGTGACCCGTGATGGGTTAGGCCAATCATATAGCCTGTTGAGAAGTCCCTGCTCTCATCTGATAATAAATAGACTGGCATCCCATTAATCAGTCTAACCCTAGATAGAATACTTATCAGATAGAGAGTAGTACCACTCTCACATTATTCAAAAAAATTTCCCTCTCTTCTTTTGCTGGAGATAAATACCGCGATGATGCCAGGTACACATTCTATTCATCTCTTTTATATCATGTTACTTAATATGCTATAGTCTGCATCTACACCGATCTAGGATCAGAAATTAAATTTTCAATTCCTTCATAGACAACATAGCAGCGAGGCAAGTGACACTATCGAAGAGGAGGAAAGGGCTATTCAAGAAGGCACAAGAGCTTTCCACTCTCTGCGAAGCTGAGATTGCTGTTATTGTCTTCTCTGTCGCTGGCAAGCTCTCTTACTATGCCACCTCAAGGTCTCTTTCTCTCTCTTTTTTCTCATCTCTAGAAAGCAATAATCAGTCTGCATTTTCTATTAATTTCCATGCATGTCCTGTATATATATATGTTTTCTAGATACATCTGGAATATGATACATTACCTGTCTCTGTGCAACGCTTATTGCAGATCTCATAGGAAACATACTTCACGGCGAAGAAAATGGAGAAATAATACACACACACAGATATATATATATATATCCTAATTCTGCGAAGCTGAGATTGCCGTTATTGTCTTCTTTGCCATAATTACTTTAATAATAAATATTTAAAATATTACTTTATGACATGTATGTTATTTTGTCCGGAAAAGAAAAAAGAAATATTATATCCTAATTCTTAACAACAGATAACAAACCCTGTACAAAGTTATCAAAAGGAAGCTTTCAAAGCAAATTGGAAAGACAACGTAATGGCATAGATGACACCATGCTTAAAACAAGTGAAATCTCTATCGCTAAATAATTGTCTTATATCTCAATTATAAAAAATTGCTATTGTGCAATGATGGAGGAGATTCTTTTTTTTCAAAACCAAGATGAATTTGATTTGGCAACTTGAAATGCCATGATATTTGGATATATAATGAGCAACAATAATCATAAACCACAAACTTTTATGTAAATTTTTGTCATACAAAATAGTCTCTGAAAGTTTTTAAGCCACACATAAAGATCGTCAAACAATATGTATTCATGTAAATTTTAATCTTTCGATATATCAACACAAGCATCACAACATTTTGTTCGTTAATATCCTAGATTCAAGCACATGAAGAAGGAAGAAGGACTAATGAAATAGACTAATACCTCAGTCAATGTTCTACCCACACAATAAGAAAGACGCATGATAGCTTCAGCCAAATGAGTAGGAAAGTAATGAATTTCAGTACGAAATTTGTTATTTCTACTTAATAGCTACTGAAATTTTTTAGTAGCAAAATCAATGGTCGTCAATTATTTTCTTACTGATTTTCTATTGAAATATATTACCTACTGAATTCTTCATACGGATTTGTAGTTGGAAAATATCACCCTAATCTCCACATGTATGGTTACGAAACACACAATTCATTGCTCAGATCATCATTGTTGTACACGTGTTAACCTATCAGTTAGTCCACCTAAAATATTATAATTAAAAATAACAAAAATATAAATTTAAAATATTATTTAATAAAATTATGGGTATGAGTTGCCGTCTCTCGAAACCACTCTCGAGAGACCACCAAATATTTTGCCAAATATTTCGTCTTGTATAAAAAAAGAAATAAATAATTTTACAGGAATTTGTTACATTTATATATTTAAATTTTAATTGTTATATAGGTTTTTTTAATTATGAAAAAAATTAATTAATTTACATTATATATTTATAATTTTAGTTTAATGATGCTCAAAAAATGATTTAAACTTGTTATTAAAAAAATTATAAATTTATAAATTTTGATACAGATAAATTGTTTATTTTTATAAAAAAATAAAATAATGAATTTACAAATTTTTTATATGAAATATTTTAATTGTCTTCATCTTCTTCCATATTTCTACGTCTTTCTCCACCAAACCAGATGAGAATGAGATAGGAATTCTTAAGAAGAGGAAAGATGAATTAATGGGTCCAAATAAATTAGTAGTTTTGCTTCTTGACACGTAAAAATTTATTTCTGTTGACACATAAGAATGTAAACAAATTAGATGGTAACAAAGAAAAAAGAAGCAATTAAACTGATAAGTATATTAAGAAAAAATAATTTTTGATCGAAAACATAAAATTGTTTACCTAGACGGAATAGAAATTGTTGTATACTGTAAATAAAATCAAAAAAGTTGCAAAGAAGAATAATGTGAAATAGAAGAGAGAAATTATACCTCTGTATCTCTGAACATATATGAAAAAACCAAAAAGAAGAAAATGAATAACGGAAGATGAATGAGAGAGATTATAAAATAAAAAGAAGATAAATGAGAGAGATTATAAAAAAAGAAGAGTCTACATACCTGAAAAGAACAGAGAAGACGAAGATGAATGAGAGAGAAGAAAAAAGGAAAGATAAATTGTGAGAATACAAAGGAGAATTGTTATAGCGAGAATATTTTAAAATTTCGCTTAAAATTTTTATGTTTGCGCGCACCAAAAATGACATTCCGCGCCTTGCACTGTGTTATTTGTGTTTTTTTTATAGTTAGAAACGTTTGAAATAAATTTCTTATTAATAAATTTATTCAACTTTATAGTATCTTATAATATTTTTACATTATTTTAATGATAAAAAAATATAATTGAATAATTTATTATTTTAATATAAAATTAGCTTTAACATTTTTGGAAATAAATTTTTATATATTTTATATTATTTATATATTAGTGTATAAGTCATCATGATTTGTATATATATTGAGAAAAATAATTATATATGCAAATTGTGTTAAATATTCAAATATATTTATAAATTAACATAACTAAATGGTAAGTTACACTAAATAAATTGTTCATTAGTGAAAATACATTACAATAATAAAAAAATAAAAAAAAATTGTATAATACATATTTCTACTTTTCATCATCATTTTCTTCATCTCTATTGTTGTCGTTATTTCAAATATTGTCAGTTTCTGGAATATCAAGAGGAATTAAAAAAAATGAAAACATTGTTTAAAGATGCTACATTTGGTCGATACACCTATGTATTTCCTTTATAATTTGAACTGACATAAAATAAGTGTTCAGGTGGATTGGGAAGAGGACAAGATCCTTGCATTGCATTAAGTGTAGTCTCCATTATAGTGATTTGACTACTTAGTCTCATGAGTATTTCTTCGTATCTTTTTAATTTTTCTTCATAAGATTTATTTAGACGATGAACAAATGTATCTTTTAAAACCTACCAAAATTCTTAAGAGCGAGTCCAATCAAGTTGCAACTGGCCTTCTTGTATATGAAATCCAGAGGTTGTGGTACGAACTATTTTGGATGCCTCAACTCCTAAACCATATATGTGTCTTTTTTTTCCTCCTGCTGCTTTCATCCATAAATCAAGATTTGATAATTGCTGTTCAGAACTACTTGAAGATTGATGTAGCCTTTGATATTCCACCTTTAAGAAAAATGAAATTATATAATTAGATTGTATTATAAAATATATATCATATACGATTATACATAAAATAACACTTACAAATGTAGCAACCCATCTTTGATCAGTCTTATTCTGATGAGTTCAAAGAAATAATTCAGATGCAGAAGGTTCTCTTTCCAATTCCTTTGTCTAAGGTTTGAGAATATATATATATATATATATAAGCATGAAATATAATGATGAAATAATAAAGAAATATAATAAAAATTAAATTAATTACCAATCTTCTCTAATGCTCTATCATTGAAATGAAACCTCCAGTGTGGAGAGATGAGCTAAATCCACTAGAGTCGGAAGATCTATTTTTTTTTTCTTTTTCTCGCTAACTTGTTTGAAATGTGGTGTTCTCCATTTATTACACAATTGATTCCAAACAAATTCTCCAATCCATGCTGGTTTTTTATTTTTCTTATGTAGTTGATATATCATATCTTTTAAGCGATTTTACACATAATATTTTCAATTACTTTGAATAGAGCCTTCATGTTGTGGTGACCAAATATAATATTTCTAACAAATAAGATTTATAATTAATAGTTGATGGTGATGTGGAGTAAAAAATTATAATAGATAAAGATAATGAAATTATACTTAAAATTCTAGCAATCACAAGTTTCGCAGTGATTCAAGTACATTTTTCCAGCATGTGTATGGTCCATCATATGTTGATTTAATAATGGACATAATTTGATCTTGAATCTCATTATGGTTTGGAGAAAACCTAAATCATTTATAAACTTAAAATATATTTAGGAGATTTAAAAATATATAATGTGACCAATTTTTAAATATAATACTAAGTAAGATTGATTAAAAAAATTACTCTGTTCCATCTAGACTAATGAGGTCCTTTCTGATTATGTTGTTATCATTTTGTGCACTGTGGGTTGTGACCTCTGTTGGTATTGGCGATGATCCAAGGGTTGGAACTAGATCAAGTGCCAGGGAGTTGGGCTTAAAGGTGGAAAGGAAGTTTGAGAATGTGAAGAAATAGATGAGTTATAATATGCCTGTGACATTGTTTGTGAGTTAACTAGGACTTGAAAAGAAGTATATGTCATATTAGATGCATCATTGCGGATGTAAAATTGCCACATTGGTGGTGGTCCGATTGGAGTGTAACTAAAATGAGGAATTGGTGGTACGTTACCTTGAAAATACCATAGCACAGGTAGATAAAAGTTATGAGGAGGATTTAAAGGGTCAAAAAAAAGAAGAAGGGTGAGAAAATGGTGGCCATGATGTTGTGATGACATTTTCAGTGTTGGTGTTAGAAGAAAAAGAAGGATTCCTAGGTTGAACATTAGTACGTGTTCTTGAATTTTGTCTGTTGGTTAAATGTTCTTGCTCCTGCGCTCTATCACTTGAGATGTTAGCAGAAGTGTAAAAGTATTTAGATAACTGTAATAGATATGAGGAAACTCAAATGCGATCAAAATGTGATGACAAATGTGGGTTGATAGGAAAATGAAAGTGAAGAGAAAAGTAATTATTATAGGCAAAAAAAGTTAATAAATAAATGATGTGACATTAATATGTCAGGCGTCAAATATATGAGCTAAAATATATATACATATCAGTTATACTCTTTTCAACAAGTACGATGGGATGCATCGTACTTATTTCAAAAGAAAAAGACAGACTTTAAATTGAAAAAAAGATATGGACAACTACTAAAAATAAAATATTTATGGGTACATATTATATTCTTTTCAATAAACATGATGGGATCCATGGTACTTATTTAAAAAGAAAAAGACGACTTTAAATTGAAAAAAAAAATATGGACAACTATTAAAAATAGTTATTTAATGTTAGACGTTTGTCAATTATATTTTATATCTGAATAGTTGTAATACAAAAAATATAATAAGAGATAACATGTATGAAAAATAATAAAATAATATAATTAAATAAATTATGAGAAATAAAATATAAAAAATATAAATAGAGATAATATATATGACAAATAATAAAATAATATAATTAAATAAATTATAAAAATAAAATATTAGAATATATGTGAATATTATCATCATCATTTAATAAAAATCACAACTCACAATATTATAAATTATGTAAAAGATAAAATATCTTTTCAATCTCACATGCCATTACAAGACATGCCACACTGATAAGTCCTAGAAAGTCACTAAATAATGCCATCATATGAGGGATTTTCAGTCCTCTTTTAGCCTTGTTGTTGTCCTTTTGCATTTTTTATCTTTGTTTTCGTTTAGTTCTCTAGTGCTTTATAGTTTTTTTATTTTCTTGTTTTATTTCCCCTTTTATTGCCTTGTTAATTTATTTTAGTTATTGTCTTTTGTAGGTGCAATTGTGGGCAGAAAACAAGAGAAAAATAAGAGTCCAGTGACCTGGCGCCTAGGCGCCAGACGTGGCGCCCAGGCGCCCAACCCCATGAACTAACAATAGAAGATGCCAGTACCGGCGCCCAGGTGCCAAGTCTCGAATCTGCAACTTAAATGCTTCTCTTGGGGCATTTTGCCCTAACTTTGGATTGGAAAAATATTGGGGAGCTTAGAGGCAGCAAGGGAGCAACATCTTGAGCTAGTTAAGGGGGAAGAAGGCCATCTCTCATAGGATTGGTCCTCCTTCCCCCCATCTCTTATCTTTTCTCTTCATTTTCTTCTCCTTTCATGTTGCATTTTCTTGTAATTTATAGTGATAGCTAGTATGTAACTCAAGGATTGTTATGAGCCCGATTTTAGATTAGGTTTTGTATAATTTCTTGAACTCTTGTAATTATTACTTGGTTAATACATGTTTATTTATTCCAATCTTAATGCTTTCCTTTAAATTGGCCACTTATTGGGATGATTTGGTGTTTTTACCAAACTTGGGAAAAGGAGATAAAAACTAGACCCAAGGAATGAGTTGTATGAGTTCTTGAACCTTAAAGGAGAGGGGATTGATTTGCTAATATCATAGGAATATAGATATTAGTCTCATATAGTCAAATTAGGGTTTGCTCATTTAATGAACTTGATTTTCACATAAGGAATTATGGAGAATTGGGTTTTATCTTAGTTGAGGTTTGGGAAAATCCTTCTAGGAATATTTGTACCCTAGACTAGCATGTACAATTGATAAAAGCAAGAGTAAGAGGATGGTCATGGAACCTATGAGAAATGAAGGGCTTGGTGGTTGATGTAATTTAATTTCTTATGAAGTTTTGTTGTTGAGTGATTCTTTTGAATTACATTTCGTATTTTGTTGGAGTGGATTTTACGAAATTGAATTGTTCTAAAAATGTTTGATCACCATTTTTATGAGTTTGGGGTTTTTATCTATGCTAGGGATAGCTAGATATTAACTAGCCCATTGTAACTTCCACCATAAATCGGATTAATCTAGGAATAGATAATCTTATTTATGTGGTTTTAATGAGTTCCTAAACTTATTCACCTACTTGAATGATTGGATTAAGGAATTAAACAATCATTTGGGTTAGGTAGGTTTACTTCTCCAAAGGATTGGGTTCAAACAATTTTGAGAGCTTGACCAACACCAAAAGGATTTGTAATTTGATTGAATCATTCTTTTGCAACTCAAAGACTCATTTGTCTATGAATTAGTCAGATTAAGAATTAAATGAAGTCAATCCCATCAATTCTAAGTTATTGTCATTAGGAGTAGCTTAATTTTAAGTTCTAAATAATAGTTTTAGTTTAATTTGTAGCGTTAGATAAAATTCTGTTTAATGATTCGTCTAGATAGCATTTAACTTTAGCTTTGCGGGTAGTTGGTAGCTCAATCCTCGTGGGAACGATACTCTACTCACTCTGTATTACTTGTACGATTGGTATGCTTGCCAAGTCGTCAACAAGTTTTTGGCACCGTTGCCGGGGATTGATGGTTGTGCCAATATTCAATGAAGCCGAAATGGTGCTACTTTAGACACTTTTGTTGTACATTCTCTTGTGTCTTTGCAATTTCCATTTTTTCTGTTGTTTGTTTTATTTTTGTGGTCTTGTTCTTACGGTGTTCTTCTTTGTTTTGTGCATGAAATGTGGTTTATCTTCCTTGCTGGAAAACATTGAAGATGAGAAAGAAGCATTGATGACCAAGGAAGGAGACATTATCTAGCGAAGGACACCGGTAAAGTCTGGCTAAGGACTATAAACATAGCGCTCTTGGGAGGCACCCCAAGTTTCTTGACCTTTCCATCATATTAATTTGTGCTTGGTTTTGTTCTGTACTTTTAATTATGTGTTGCTGATGTTTAGTGCCTTTGTTGGACTGTTTTTGGTGAATTGGGTCATGTTTTCTGTGATTTGTGTCTTGTGTTTTTGTTTATTTTTAGTTGAGTGTTTTTACTGCGTTTTTAGCATTTGTGGTTGTTTTTATGGATCACAAGCCTCAAATTTCGTGGGTCATCAAGTTCTGGTGCTGAAAGCTGCTGCTGATGAGGAGGAATTAGTTTCTGTCAAGATGGCGCCCAGGCGCCACACCTGGCGCCCAGGCGCCATGATGCTGAAGAATAAGTGGCCTCTGTCAAGATGGCGCCCAGGCGCCAGTAGTCAGTTATGGTTTTTGACTTGGCGCCCAGGCGCCACAGCTGGCGCCCAGGCGCCAACGTCGAATTTAAGATACAGCAGAAATTTTTCTGCCATTTTCTCTTCTCCCAAACCCTAGCAGCCGCCATCCTCACTTCTCCTCCCCTTCTCTGGCGCCTCTTCCTCTCAAAACCTCCATTTTCACCGATTGGAAGCTCCTCCTCCACCTTCCTTCCATTTTTCGCACACATCGCTCCACTTTTCTCATTCTTCCATCAATTTCTTCCCACTTTTGCTTCCATTCTTCGTCTTCTTCACGGTTTGGGGCTGATTTTTGAAGTTTAGAGGTCCTCCTCCCTATTTTTCTGCAGATTGTGGTAAGTTTCCTCTTCCCCACTCCATTTTCTTTGAAATTTCGAAAAAAAGAAGAAGGGGTTTTTGAAATTTAAATTTCATTTTTCTTTAAATTTTGATTCTAGGATATTGTTAATCCTTATTTTCTGCTGATATTGCCCCTTGTTTTTTTTAGTTATTTTTCTGTTTTAAAAAAAATTTCAGATTTTGAAATTTTGGATTTAGGGTACTGTTTTGATTTTTTTTGAAATTTCTGAAACTTTCAAAATTGGAATTTTAGGTTCTTAGAATGTTTATTTTGTTTTCTGAAATTTTAGGAATTTTTAAATTTAGTTTTTCTTAATTTTCAAAATTTTTCTTTTACTAAATAATCCAATTTTAGAGTTTTTGAAATTACATTTTTGCTTTTTGAATGTTTAGGATTGTCTATTGCATACATTATGTCTCACAAACGTTCAAGGAAGCAAAAGGAAGCTGAATCCTCTTCTAGTAGAGACTTTGATGCCTCTAGGTTTAGGAATTTTGATTGTAAAATGAAATTTGATGAACTTGAACCTAGAGAGTTTATTAAAGAGAGAGGATTTTATCTAAGGGCCAATCAGTACCCCGAAATTCAGGATATAATAAGAGAGTGGGGGTGGGAAACACTTTGTAGGCCAGCTACGAGATACTGCCCCGAGGTTGTAAAAGAATTCTACGCAAATGCATTTAGGGGGAGTAATGATAGTGTTGCGGACAGAAATACTTCTTTTGTTAGGGAGAAAACAATTTATTTTACATCAAACAATATCAATAATCTGTTTGGTCTGAGATATGGTCCTGATGCTGATAATGAATATGCTGAATGGATGAGGTTTAGGCATATGAGATCAAATACACTTATTGACACTCTCTGTAAAGAGGGAGCGAGATGGGAGTTGGACGCTCAGGGGAAAGAAACAAATTTTAAAAAATCTGATATGAAACAAATCCCCAAAGCGTGGTGTACTTTCGTCCAATCCAATCTCCTCCCCACTTCGAACCGTTCTGAAGTAACAATAGAAAGAGCGGTGGTCATCTATATGATTATTACAGGAAGTGTCTTTAATGTTGGACCTCTGTTATCCCAAAATCTAGATAAATTAATTCAAAAACAAGAAAAAAGATTAGGATATCCTTGCCTTATTACTAACCTCTGTCAAAAGGATGAGGTGCCTATGCTTAATGATATTTTTCGTAATCCCAAGGGCCCTATCACTGCACAAGTGATAGATTCTATGGCACCATGTGATGGAGCCCCCGCGGATCACTATCAGGCACCCATTCTGATTCCTCAGGCACCATCCAGACCACGTGCTGCACCTGCACCTCAGGGACCTTATATGTCGCAGCGGATTATTGATATTGAAAACTCCCTGAATGATTTGAGAACGTCCCACAATGTTTTTGTTGCCTCCCATGATGCATTTATAGGAACACAGAATGAGCACAATAGGGGCGTAGCTCAGGCTCTATATGCCATGGCTAGGCATTGGGGAGTGAGCACTGAGGGTTGGACTTTGCAGGATCCTTCTTACGATCCAACCGACGACATCAATTTCAATCCTGTAGTCAATAGTGGAGTAGCTGGCCAAGACGAAAAGATGGGCGAAGAAGACGACGCTGATGACACGGATTGAGGCGTTGTGATTCAGTGTTTTGTTATTTTTATTTCTTTTGTTATTGATTCATGTATTGTACTTATCATTTGAGAACTTTATGTTATGTTATTTTTATGTATTTAGTGGAGTTTTTATTGGATTTTGTTGATGTTTTGACTATTGTGAAGGAATGGTTAAGATTCTTGTTATTGTTTATTCTCTTTCATAATTTTTGGTATTTTAATTATGTATTGTTGTTGTTGATGGTTTTGTTTTATAAGCATTCAGTGTTGATTCCGCCCCGTTTTGTTGATTGTCCCCCTTTGGATGTTCAAACATTATTTTTGTGCTTGTTTTGACATTGAGGATAATGTCTGGTTTAGGTTTGGGGGAGTAGAGTGGCTGTTAAATAAGAATGCTTTTCTTTTTGTTGAACCATCATGTTTTAGGATTTTTCTTGATATTTTGGAAACTGTTGAACAGGTTTTATGTTATGTCAACGTTGGTTGAATTTATGTCGTCATCTTATTTAAAATCGAGCTAAGTTATGGATTTTTAGAATTTATTGATTAAAATTGGGAATTTTCAAAAAATTCTTAAATAAAGGTTGTAGGTGTTTTTAATTTTCTTTAAATACTCCTCAAATTTTTTTAAAAAAATTTATTCTTATTTGTGATGCAGATTTGCTCAATAAGGGAATTTTAAAAACAAAAAAAATAATAATAATAAATAAAAAAACAAAAACAAAAAAAATATAGAATAAGTGTGATTTAAGTTGAGGAAGTGTTGTGTGGATTAGGCGTACAATACTTTCTCCAACCAATGAATCATATTTTAATAAATAAAGGCAACGGACAAGGCATTGTTGTGTGGATTAGGCGCACTGATAATTCTTTGTTTCCTTAGCCTATTAGCGAATATTGCCTAGATTGAGGGGAAGATGTGTGGTTAGGCGCACGGTCTTCATTTCGATCATAAATAAATTGGAATTCCCTTTGTTGAAATGCATTTTGATAGAGCTAAGAAAAATCCTCACAATAAGATAAATTCTTTTTAAACTTTTGAGGGAGTAATTAGAGAAAGTTAAAGGGCATCTATGATTTTAATTTTAAAGTTAATGAAAATTTTCAATTTATCTATGAATTCAAGAACTTCATTGCCTAGCTTTGCTTTATTTAGATGAATGCATGAATTTAACTTACTTTGCCATAATCTTTCAAGTTGTTCAACACTTCCTTTTTATCATGAAAGATCCTTTTGTTACTTTTGTGTAGTGTGTTTAGTTGTGTTAGATAGTTGTTTGCTTGAGGACAAGCAAAGATCTAGGTTTGGGGGAGTTTGATAAGTCCTAGAAAGTCACTAAATAATGTCATTATATGAGGGATTTTCAATCCTCTTTTAGCCTTGTTGTTGTCCTTTTGCGTCTTTTATCTTTGTTTTCGTTTAGTTCTCTAGTGCTTTATAGTTTTCTTATTTTCTTCTTTTATTTCCCCTTTTATTGCCTTGTTAATTTATTTTAGTTATTGTCTTTTGTAGGTGCAATTGTGGGGAGAAAACAAGAGAAAAATGAGAGTCCAGTGACCTGGCGCCTAGGCGCCAGACGTGGTGCCTAGGCGCCCAACCCCATGAACTAACAATAGAAGCTGCCAACCTTGGCGCCCAGGCACCAAGTCTCCAATCTGCAGCTTAAATGCTTCTTTTGGGGTATTTTGCCCTAACTTTGGATTAGGAAAATATTGGGGAGCTTAGAGGCAACAAGGGAGCAACATCTTGAGCTGGTTAAGGGGGAAGAAGGCCATCTCTCATAGGATTGGTCTTCCTTCCCCCCATCTCTTATCTTTTCTCTTCATTTTCTTCTCTTTTCATATTGCATTTTCTTGTAATTTTTAGTGATAGCTAGTATGTAACTCAAGGATTGTTATGAGCCCGATTTTAGATTAGGTTTTGTATAATTTCTTGAACTCTTGTAATTATTGCTTGGTTAATACATGTTTATTTATTCCAATCTTAATACTTTCCTTTAAATTGGCCACTTATTGGGATGATTTGGTGTTTTTACTAAACTTGGGAAAGGGAGGTAAAAACTAGACCCAAGGAATGAGTTGTATGAGTTCTTGAACCCTAAAGGAGAGGGGATTGATTTGCTAATATCATAAGAATATAGATATTAGCCTCATATAGTCAAATTAGGGTTTGCTCATTTAATGAACTTGATTTTCACATAAGGAATTATGGAGAATTGGGTTTTATCTTAGTTGAGGTTTGGGAAAATCCTTCTAGGAATATTTGTACCCTAGACTAGCATGTACAATTGATAAAAGCAAGAGTAAGAGGATGGTCATGGAACCTATGAGAAATGAAGGGCTTGGTGGTTGATGTAATTTAATTTCTTATGAAGTTTTGTTGTTGAGTGATTCTTTTGAATTACATTTCGTATTTTGTTGGAGTGGATTTTACGGAATTGAATTGTTCTAAAAATGTTTGATCACATTTTTATGAGTTTGGGGTTTTTATCTATGCTAGGGATAGCTAGATATTAACTAGCCCATTGTAACTTCCACTATAAATCAGATTAATCTAGGAATAGATAATCTTATTTATGTGGTTTTAATGAGTTCCTAAACTTATTCACCTACTTGAATGATTGGATTAAGGAATTAAACAATCATTTGGGTTAGGTAGGTTTGCTTCTCCAAAGGATTGGGTTCAAACAATTTTGAGAGCTTGACCAACACCAAAAGGATTTGTAATTTGATTGAATCATTCTTTTGCAACTCAAAGACTCATTTGTCTATGAATTAGTCGGATTAAGAATTAAATGAAGTCAATCCCATCAATCCTAAGTTATTGTCATTAGGAGTAGCTTAATTTTAAGTTCTAAATAATAGTTTTAGTTTAATTTGTAGTGTTAGATAAAATTCTGTTTAATGATTCGTCTAGATAGCGTTTATCTTTAGATTTGCGGGTAGTTGGTACTTCAATCCTCGTGGGAACTATACTCTACTCACTCTGTATTACTTGTACGATTGGTACGCTTGCCAAGTCGTCAATACACACACCCTTTAAAAGTCATCAACCTATACACTAACCCTCACAAATTTCACTCTCTCACTCATACTTTCAAGCTTCATACTTTCTTATCACTCCTAAGCTTCATACTTTCTTACACTCAAAGACTTTCTCTCTCTTTCCAAACAAACATGATTGATACATTTGCAGGTCCAAGTAATCCTAGTTTGCTATTCATGCAAGAAAATCATATTTTTGCTGTAGTGGGGATAAGTGATAGAAAAAGTATTATTTATTTAAATTACGTATATTATAATTTTTGTTCTTTTTTCTGAATTATCTTTTTTACTATAATTTTTTGTCATTAGAACAATTGTATATTGATGATTAGAAAATGGACCAATGACCGATTTCTTGGGCATCCACCTCATGCTATAGTACTACTTCTCGTATAAGCTGGATTTTAGGGAACTTCTATGCTAGGAAATTTTGAATTCAATCATGGTTTAATTTCTGCATTTGTAAAAAAATGGCATCCGGAAACGCATATATTTCACTTAACTTTAGGTGAAATGACAATAACATTAGAAGATGTAGGAGTGTTACTAGGACTTCCATGTGTAGGAAGACTAGTATGTGTCAATTTACATATATCAAACTTGGAAGATTTATGTACTGAAGCTTTTAGAATTGAACTGCTTGAATTAGCAATAAGTGGACAAAGACTATCGCTTAAGTGGCTGGTAGACACATTTGACGAGATACTTGAAGAGACAGACCAAACCACACCAGGATGGCATGCTAGAGCATGGATCTTACAATTACTAAGTAGATACTTGATGCCAAATAAATCTGGCGATTATGTCAACTTGAAATATCTCTCTTTTATAATTGATTTCCATAATTGTGGATAAATGTCATGGGGCTCGGCAGTATTAGCATTTTTGTATAGAGAGCTTTGCGCCGCTATTGTACTAGATACCAAACAAATTGTTGGATGTACCACCCTATTACATATGTAGATATGGTCAAGATTTCCTTTTATAGCAGGAGACATTGTGGTCCAACTAAATCCTCGACCTCTCGAATATTTACTACTACCACCTTTGGGTTACAAGTATATTTTCTTTACTAATATATTTTTGTTAGGTAATGTGTATTTATTTAATTACTAATTTATTTACATCTATGTAAGTGGAAGAGGGCTTATCTGCCTCAAATGGCCTAACAAATTATACTTTGTAGATACAGAGAGATATTAGATTTGATGACAAATGAGACTGAGGTATATATGTAATAAATCTACCAATATGATTATTGTAATATATTAATGTTGTATCAAAATTTTATGGATTTGGTGGACCTTCTATACATATGAGGATATCTCACAATATTGTCGTAGTGGGACAGAAGTGGGTCAGGTTGCAATACCAATGTTTTTCTTTCACATTTGTGAAGCCCAATATCCCGACTGTGTTCTATGCTAGTTTGCATGGGTGTAAGAAATCCCTAGAAAATCTTGGTGGGAAAAAAGCTGGGGAATGGATGCATTAGATGAAAATCTTACGTAATAGGGACTGGTAAAACATTTTTGAACTGGGCATAATTAGATGAAATAATTGGCAAGAAGAAGTAATGGACACTAATTTCGCATTCGAAAACTTGGGACCAATGTCTCCTTATATGCAGTGGTACTTTAACCATACTCGTTGGTTCATTAGTCAAGATTCAGGAGTGATAAATCACATGGTAAAATATAAATTTTCATCTATTTGAGTTATCTGAAATTCATATTTGTTTATAATTAGTAATTACATTTTTTTCAACTTTTATGCAGGCCTGTTTGGCCCAAGTGATGGAAAGAATGACTCTCTAGCTACCCAATAGCCCTTACGTGCAGACATTGAAAAAAGGTTTACAAGACATATAATCAGCTGCATATACTAGAAAGCCGAGATGTCTCTCTAGACAAGCTCGTGGTGATGAAGTTAGTAGCTGTAACGCTTCTGGCAACATCAGTAGTACTAGTACCAACCAAAGAGGAAAGAGGAAAAGGAGATCCCTACAGAGGCAGAAGAAGAAATAGAGGGAGGAGGAGAAGACAATGAATAATATATATATATATATATATAATGTAATTAAATGTGTGTTTAAATGTATTTTGAATTATGTCAAACTTTTTTATTGTGGTTAATGGTTGTATTAAGAAATAAGAAATAATTTAAAAACTACAAAAATTAAGAAATTAAAAAAAATTCAGGTTGCCTCACGGGAAATCAGTCCCTGCATCGAAGTGCAGGGAATGCAGGTTGCCTCACGAGGACCTGCAGTCCATGCACGGTGCAAGGACCACACGGGACTTGCAAGAATTGCAGATCTTGTGCCCCGTAATTTTTTTACATTTTTTATTTGTATTTTTTAACATTATTCTTTTAAATTTTTTATTTATATTAATTTAGGATGAATTTTTTAATTTGTTTGTTTTAGTTTTCATCATTGTTATATTTTTAATCTAATTTTATTTTTTATTTGTTTAATATTTTTATTTTATCTTAAAAATATAATTTTTTAATTATTAATTTTGTTTTAAAAAAAATAATTTATGCATATATAAAATGTACTGGTAGAGAGTGGAGGATAACTGATTGAAAAATAATTACATATAGATTTTATATACTGACACATGATTTCTTACAAGTACACGCCTTCTTAAATGAGAGTTTTTTTTTTCTTATGATGTGAAATGAGAGTGTAGGGGTGGCAGGGTACACGCTTCATGTAGTCATGTGAGATAAGAGTTTGTTTTTCTTTGAAATAAGAGTGTAGTGTATAGACAATCACACGCCATTTCCATCTTTTTTATTTATAAGAATGTAGTGGCTGGTAGATATTTCTCACAATCACATGCCATCTCCATCTTTTTTCTTTATGATAAAAATGTGTGCTTAAATGTATTTTGAATTACGTTATATGTCAAATTTATGATTGTATTATTTTTAATATGTGACAATACCTCTTTTATGAGGAAAAAAATGAATAAATTAAAAAAACTTTAAAAAAATAGCAAGCAGAACAATAAAATAAAATTTGAAAAAATAAAAACATTTTAAAAAATAATAAATAAGACAAATAACAATTTTTAAAAAAGAAAATAATTTTAAAACGTAAAAAAATAATTAAAAAAAAAAGAGAACATGGGGGCCAACACACTTACACACTCTTTGTTTTTTCTTTATGATGTGAAATGATTGGCAGAGGGCTAGACTTTTCTCACAAGCTCACTTTCTTAGAAAACACACTCATTCTTTCTTATTTTTTCCTTATGAAATGAGAATACAGTCGTAGTGGTACACGTCTTATTTTCTTTATGATGTGAATTGAGAGTGACATTGGGAGGTGCAAGGAATAAATAAAAAATAGATGGTGAAAATTAATCAAAAAATAAAAATAATGAAGATGAATAAAATTTAATAAAATAAAAAATAACAAAAATGAAATAGCAAAATAAAAAACTTTAAAATGTAATAAATATATAAAAAATAAAACATAATAAAATAGCTGGCCCCACTTTTTTTTCAAATTTTATTTTTATATTATTTTTTCTTTTAATTTTTCATATGCTAATTTTTTTTACTTTTGATTTATATTTAACTTGTTTACTTTTTTAAGTTATTTGATTTTTTTTTGAATGTATTTTTTTATTTAGTTTTCTTTTATGAAATGAGAATTAGTGAGTAAATAATGACGGAGTGGATAAATAAAAAGGGATGGTGAGAATTATGAAACATAAATAATGATATGACAATATAGTGAAGAAAAAGTTGTGTAAAAGAAGACCAGACTAAAAAAAATAGAAGATCACACTTTTACTAATACCAATATTGAGAAAAAATCACACATCTACTTTATAGGTAAAGAAAAAAAATACATTCATACATAATATGAACATGATGGATGTTATATCATATCTTTAATTTTTAAAATTTTAAATTATTTTTATTTGAATTATTATTATTTTTAATTTTTAATTATTTTTTGTTTGCATTTTTAAATATTAATTTCTTTAATTTTTTATTTATATATAATTTGAGATCAATTTTTTAATTATTTTATTTTATTTTTTCATGAATATTATATTTTTTAATCTGATTTTTTTCTTCTTATTTTTTTATGTGTGTAAAATTTTTATTCCAATTTTTTAATTATTTTATTTTATTTTTTCATGAATGTTATATTTTGTTAATTTGATTTTTTTCTTTTTATTTTTTTATGTATGTAAAATTTTTATTTATCTTAAAAATATAATATTTCAATTATTAATTTTCTATTAAAAAATACTAATTTATGCATATATAGTATTACATGAGCATATAATATTATATGAAGTGTACTCAGGTGATATGTCACACATCTACTTTATTGGAAAGTGAAGAAAAAATAAAAAATTACACTTGATGCAATAGGAATATGATGAGTGTCATATCGTATCTTTGAAAAAATTACAATCAATACAGGTCTCTCTTCCAAGTTTCAAGTTTCAAGGGTGTCATATCATATATTTGAAAAAATTACAATGAGTACAGGTCTCTCTTCCAAGTTCCAAGTTTCAAGGTAGTAATTTTCTATTTGAGAGTACTTGTTTAAATTTTTTTTCTCAGTTAACACTCTCTATTACTCTTTTAGAGTCATTGTTCAAACTTTTTGGTCAATTAACACTCTCTGTTCCTTTTACTATGAAAAAAAATGGACATCCCCTATCATCGGATATGGATGTACAATAGATTAAATCTTGGTTGAAAGGGTTAGACAGAAGAATTTTTGCACGGTGTTGAGGAGTTTGTTGCTTTCGCCCAAAGACATGCATTAAATTCATATGGAAAAATCAGGTGCCCTTGTTCAAAACACAAAAATAGAACCTATATAGATGTAGAGATGTAAAAGTTGAACTTTATAGAAGAGATTTTCAACCAGGATATTGGTGCTGGACATCTCATGGTGAGGTCGGTGGTGAAGCCACGAGTTCTACTATTCATAACGTGGCAAGTTCATCGACATTCACTGTTGGCGAAGGAGATTCGAGATATCAGGCCCTGATCTTGGATGTAACTCGACAAAATTTTGATATAAGAGATGACTCTGATCCAGATAATGAAGACACTAGAAATTTAAATGCTGATCAACCTCCAAATCTAGAAGCTCAACTTCCAAATCTAGAATCTCAAATGTTCTTTAATTTACCAAATGCGTACCAGAGACCATTTTGGCTGGGTTGTATCAATCACTCAGAGTTGTTTGTTGCGGTTAGAATATTAAGTCTTAAATCCGAAAGAAATATTTCAAGATAGTCTTTCAATGATATAGCAAGCTTTATGGAAGAGATTACTCCTATTGATAATCTCGTGCCAAAAGATTGGTACAATACAAAAAGACTGATATCCAAACTTAGCCTATTGTCCAAAAAAATTAATGTTTGCATGAATGGGTGCATGATATTCTATAGAGAGGGCAAGCTGATGTGTAGATTTTGTAACGTATCTTGCTATTGAGAAAATCAATCTAGTAGAAGACGAAAAGCTAAACTAGTTCCAGTGAAAAAGATGCACTATCTGCCACTCATTCCTAGGTTGTAAAGGTTTTATGCCTCAATGATTCAGGTGAACACATGCAATGACATTGCAATAATAGAAAAGATGAAGGTGTTTTGATCCATCCTTCAGATGGAGAAGCATGGAAACACTTTGACAAAGTGTATCCAGATTTCACCAGTGAGCCATACAATGTTAAGCTCGATCTGTGTACATATGGGTTTACCCCTTACAGTCAGCACACTATACCATATTCATGTTGGCCGGTTATAGTGATGCCATACAACCTACCGCTAGAGATGTGCATGATTGCACCATATATGTTCCTTATAGCCATTATACCTAGCCCACGTAATCTGAAGGCTGTCGTATACTTGTACTTGTTGACGTTCTTTGAAGAGTTGAACCTGTTGTGGGACAAAGTATCCACCTTTGACATTTCAACAAAGCAGAATTTCCAAATGCGAGCAGTGTTGATGTGGACAATAAATGACTTTCCATTATATGGAATGTTGTTAGGGTGAAATACTGCAGGTAAGTTGGCATGTCCTTATTGCATGCACAACTTAGAAGCATTTACTTTGCCTCATGGGAGAAAGAACATCTTGTTTGATTGTTATCACCAGTTTTTACAGGCTAATCATACTTTTAGGAGGAATAAAGATGTTTCATCAAGAATCGAATTGAACATGATCTACCACCGTCTATACTAAGTGGGGAGGAATTATGGGAAGAAGCTAGAAGACTCCTTAAAGTTGTTAAAAGTAGGCTTTCCAAGGCTGAAGGTTATGAGTTTGAGCACAATTGGATAAAATAGAGCATTTTTTTGGGAGCTCCCCTATTGGAAAAGTCTTCTGATCTGTCACAATCTGGATGTTATGCACATAAAAAAAATGTGTTCGACAACATATTTAATACAGTAATGGACATCCAAGGAAAGATAAAAGATAACCTTAAGGCAAGGATGGATCTGGTGAGTATTGTAGGCGTCGTAAATTAGAGTTACAAGACTTAGGTAACAACCGAATGATTAATCTAAAAGCTAAATTCGTATTGATGCTAGAGCAAAGAAAAGCCATCTGCAAGTGGGTGAAAGGTTTAAAAATGCTCGATGGATATTCTTCAAATTTTTTGAGATGTGTTGATGTAAAACACAAAAAATTATTCGGAATGAAGAGCCATGATTGTCACATTTTCATGGAATGTTTACTGCCAATCACTTTTAGCATATGGACTGAGCAAGTTTGGAAGCCTATCACTGAGATAAGTCAATTTTTCAAAGAATTGTGGTCATCAAAGTTAAAAGTGGATAGTTGATGCAAATACAATATAATATTCCTATTATCCTTTGCAATCTAGAAAGAATATTTCTTCCTACATTTTTTCACTCAATGGAATATCTACCTGTGCATTTCCCGTATGAGACTCGAGTTGGTAGAACGGTACAATACTAATATATGTATCCTTTTGAAAGGTATTAAATCATTCATTAACATTATTTTTTTTATTATTTTAAGATCGATGAATATAGAGTCTATTCGAGAATGGTACGTTTTCTGAACTAGAATTTTTATAATTGTAAATCCTTGTCCTGAAATATATATATATATTGGGTGAATTAAGTGGCATCTCTCCTATAGAATTATATTTGTCCTCAGACTTGTAAATTATCTGATATGGTTTTGAGGTAAGAAGACAAAAAGGGGTATTGAAGTGTTCTACTTATATTTGTGAATAACTTTCTAATAGGTGATAACATATGGTCTACCTCTCTTGTTCGGTAATGAGTTATATATATATATATATATACATATATGATGTGATGAAGGGGCTACATGGAGATAAGCACCATCTTTTTTTTTTCTTCCAATAAGGCTTATGAACATTCTATTGATAATAAGTTAGGAGTATGAATTATTAAACAGTAAGGTATGCTTATTTAAAAACTCCGTTGTGAGTGTAGTTAATATGAGAATCGCGAATAAGTGGTGTTAAATGTCTTATTGTTGGCAGTATTGAATTCTTGAATGTCATTGGAATGGTTGAGATTATCTTATGCCGGTGTTAGAATAGTATCAATTATTAGATGCTTAAGATAGTGATTTAATTATATAGGGATTTACTTAGCTTGCTTTAATGACATGAATTTCTTTTCTAAAGAAAGATAGTTTAATTGTACTCATGATTCTCTGGTTAATGGGAACCATTACATTCTGGTTGAATATTGTGCTAGGTACTAACACTTGGGATATACTTTGACTTGAATATTGTGTCGGGTACTAGCACGTGTAATATACTTTGAATTAGGTCTTGTGCCGGGTACTGGCACAAGTGATAATCCTGGTTTAGATACTATGCTGGGTATTCGCACGTGTGATAAATTTGGGTTTACATGTTGTGTTGAGTACTGGCACATGTGGAGATTAAACAAAGGTATAAGGATGAGGTTATGTTATTGCTACATCCCTCGGAATTATAGAGGGGGGCTTTTCTTTAGCCATACCTTGTATTTTGATTAATAAAATATTACTTAGTATAGTATTCTTGTGCTTATATTTAAATTGTTGAGTGCTTGGGAATATTTATATGAAGATAAGAACTTGAGATGGCAAATTTTACTTATTAAATGAAGTTAATGGTTCGTGATGGATATTGTCTTTATTGAAAGTTGTTCTTTTATCTTTTCTTATCTTTTTTGGGTAATGTGAACTTGAAGTTCCTTAATTACTTGTGTCGATCTACATTAATTTCCTATCGTTCATTTCGTGGTGCTTAATATTGATGGTGATCGAAATTGGGAATGCTATGCGTGAAATAACTATAGTTGATCATTTGAAGTTAAGTACGTGGTTATGGGCCTTTAATCATAATATTATACATAAGCTTAAATAGGTGAAGGTGTGGATGGTTACAAGTAATTGTATGGAACGAGATCCTTAGTATGAATATTATTATGGGTGACATATTTGTACAGGTGACTTGATAATTGAGTTAGATGGGGATAAACTTACTCTCATACTCAGTGATTATTGAATACTGGGTTCTTTTCTTTTATACACGTTATTCGTTGTAAATAACAATTGGTTCTAGAAGTTCTTATACTAAGATTTGATGACTTGTATCCTTACATAAATGTGTAGATTTCTGTTCTTATCTATCAATAATGCTATTTGGACTAGACTTTTATTAAGTAATTAAATTACTCATTTTGTTTCCTTTTATCACCTTTTAGTGTCCTGAACCGAGGTGAATGAAAACGCAAAAAAGTAGTGATTCCCTAAATCATCTATCCTTCTTCATTCTTGGGGTTGGCTTTTCATGATATATCTATTTTGGTTCTACTTCATTGCATATTCTAGATGTCGCTTTGGGATCAAGTGAGTCTCCTAAGGAAATTGTTGGATTTGTAATTAAATTAAAACACTGGGCTATTATGTGTAATGTGTGGTAATTTAAGTGTATTGAAATCATTTGTAGTATATTCAACGGAAAAATCTAATGTTTTTTCTTATAGCCTATCTAAGCTGATTTTATATGTATAACAGTTCTTGTATTTTAAAATTAGTATGCTAAATATCAGTAGCAGAGTTAGGCTTACTGTATGAAGGCATTTTCACTATCGTGCCAGCTATATTCCCAGATTAGGGATGTGACAGTGTCAGAGATGGTTTTGAGAGATAGATTACTTCCAATTGACTCATTTGAGTTTTCAACAAACCAACCATTAGAATTAATTCAGCCTAACTGGATGTTGTGGCCGAGATCTTAGTGTGTAGAATACGAAGTCTTTCTTTCTTTTGAATTTCCTAAAGTTGAGAATTAGCCATTACCGTCTAACGCGCCTCTATGGCTTCCAGATCATACAACTCGACACATCTTGGACATAGCTTAATTGACATTGAACCTTTCTTTCTTGACAAAAAATCTTCATAAGTCTCTCAAGGCTTTTGATATATGTCGTAAGGGTCTGCCATAGGATCAATATCTTCGTGTAACTCATTTGAGTTTATTTTGATATGCTTCTTCCCTTTTCCCTTCACATCATTTGGCTGTCGACATTTGCAACACTAGTCTGAAAGGGATAGGTATCAACCTTCATGTTTGCCTTTTGCTTATCTGTGAATTTCAGTCTTCCATCTGTGAAGGCCTTTTGAATTAAATCCCTGAAATGTATACATTCGTTAGTAATATGACCGAATACGTTGTAAAATTTACAATACTTTTAGTTTTTTATCTCATCAGGCTTTAAAAGCCTATGATTATCTGATAATTTTATTTATTTTTCTTTCAATAAAACATCAAAAATTTGTTCGGATTTTATAATGTCGAATGTGTATACTTTCATATTAACATAACTCATCTTTTCTATAGCCCTCATAGACTTGATAGTTTGACAAGTATAGGGAGGTCCTTTTTTTAATTTGGCAAGATTAATGTCATAATCAGTATTTTCTTCTTCCTCGTCGAATTTTTCCATTTCGACGTAATTTACTTTTTCTCTTTTAAGAAACTCTTTTTGTTTTTGCATTTTCTCAGCTATCAATTGTTCTATTTGTCTAACTTTGCCTCATAATTAGGCAAGGTTAACTAAATGTTGGTTAACAAGCTTTTTCCTAATGTAATAATCTAGGACACTGATAGCTATTTTTGCAATCACTATTTCAAGAATAAGAGTAAAACATCTACTACTCATCTACCTAAATCTTACCAAATAATCTTCAACAGATTCGTAATTTAATCTCTTAATGTTAAACAAATATGTCAGACCAACTTTCAAATCTCCCTTGAATAATTGATTATGAAAGCTTCTCTTCATTTGTGCCCATGAATGAATAGAATTGGGTCTCAATGTCGAAAACCAAGAGAAAACATTCTTCATGAACGAACTTGGAAAGAATCTCATTTTAAGTTTTCCGTCTGTCACTAGATCTCCCATTTCAATGGTGTACCATACAATATGCTCGACGGTCAACTCACCACTTTCTTTAGCCAACTTGGAAAGTTTAGGAACCTTAAACATTCCTTTAGGCAATCTACCTGATGAACCAAATCTGGAAATGCTGAGGCAAAATAGGGCTAATTAATATAACCCTTGTTGAAACCAAACCTATTTAGAACTTGTTCAACTACTTGATTCACGTTTTGTTCTACTTAGTTTCCTACGATATTTTGTTAGAATGCTCTTATGGCATGGTTTTCGACTACTTGTGGTTCATTTCAATGCAAGATTTGCACTTGAACATATCCCAATTGAGGTCCTTTGTACTACGTTATTTTGTTGATTTTGGGCTTGATCTTGGGTTATAACCACCTTGTCTAGTTGCACATTATTAGTATTCTCCATTAAAAGTTTCAGTACGACACTTATTTGTTGTGTTAGCATGCTCACCATATCATGATTACTTTCATCCATTTGCTGTCGAATATTACCCAATGAACTTACAGTAGATGTGGCGACATTACTTGGCATGTCTCTCGACACATTTAGGAAAATAGCTCCAAAACTCAATCTTTCCTGACTAAAAACAGTGGGAGTACTTGTCCTTGCCACACTTGCCAATGCAGAAGTTACTGCTTAGCTTTGAACCATTTGACATGTGAGATTGGCTAACCGATTTCCAACCCCAAGTTGGGTTATTACAAAAGGAATATACCCTTAAGGTAATCTATATTGTGGTAAAAACCTTGTCGTTTGATGACCTATCAGATTTAGTAATACTAGTGTTGATCTAGTCACTACTTGTTCCAATACGGTATTTCCCGAGAGGGATATGTTTGGCACAAAGTCTAGGGGATTAGTAGTTGTTAGAAATGCTAGCACGTTTGCTGTGGTTACAGTAGTTGAAGATGCATTTAGTGAACTTGTCACTTGATTGGCATTATTTGCGTTACTCATAACTTCATAGTTGTGAGCAAGTATGTGTTTACCACTTCTCAAACACAGACATTCAACGAGTTACTCTGAACTCGTCCCACTGGACGTGCTAATTTGTTAATAGTGATTTTTGGTTTAACCCATATCCGACAACAAATAATAGAAATTGAAAACGATGTGATTTCAAAGTTATGCAGTAATCTCGTTTTTAGAAAAAAATGTGTCGAATACAAGTAACTTGAAAGGTAACTACACAAAAGAACGCGAGGCTGAAAATACACTTTTTGCAGAAAAGTTAAATAAAAACGGTAATACAGAAAGTAAAATGCAGAATATAAAGTGCATAAAAAGTAAATTACAGAAGGTAAATGGCAGAAATAAGTGCAAGAAGTAAATAACAGAAAGTAAAATGTTGAATGTAATCAAAAGTGCAGTAAATTGCAAAAAGTAAAAGCAAGGGATAAACAACTGGAATGAAATTGCAAGAAATGATAAAGACTTTGAATTAAAATGACTTGGATGTTAAAGGGGAAAGCATACTTTGATGTCAATCTATTAAGCTACTAATGTAAGATGTTAGGATGTTTAATTAAGAGATGTCAGCCCTATTTACAACAAAACACTGAATATTTATATGCAAATGATAGAAATAACTATTATCTACTTAATTGCCACGTAAGTCACAGTTTACATTGCTCGACACAACTACCTTAATCACTTGATGATGGAAGTAACTGCCTTCGACGACTTCTTTTTGACAATTTTTGTCTATCGTGTCTTCAACGTTTGACAACTTGATCACCTGTCGACATTCGACAACTAGTTTCTCGAACTCGTTTGTCGAATGATGTGCTTCTGACAATTCTACTTCAACAGACTTGATAATATTGTCGAGAGTTATTTCGAGCTAACTTATCCATTCTTGGTTTTCTTCTGTTGAATTCATTTCTGTCAAATTGCTAGTTTTCGTCGAATCTTTGTGCCAGATTACTGGTTTGACACTTCTATAATCAGCACTATTTTGTTACATTGTCGAAGATGATTTCTTGTCAGCTAAGAAACATAACTTTCATTCACAATTATATTATTATTTTTTAAAAAAAATAATCGCCTAAAACGTAGACAAGACCTAAAAGAGTTAAGTATTGTATTTTTTTTTTTCAATTTGCCCTTTTACGTTTTAAAAAATTGGCACATAGTTGGAGATATGATAATTTTGATTCCATGATTGTTAATGATATATACTGCATTTGCTTAATTATGATGTTTTTATTTTATCAATTAATTTAATTTGTAATGTTTTTATTTTATTTAGTTCGATAACTTAATACTATATATTTTTTAGACAAAAATATCATAAATCTAAGTACATATATAAGATACTTATTTTACATAAAATTAGAATATGTATGAAACTTTATTCTAAATTAATAACAAAAAAAATCAAATATGTGAAAACTAAAATTCTTTAGATAATAAAAGATATTTTCATCAAAATATATTAGAATTTAAATTAACTAATATAAAAAAAATTATATCATATAAACATCTTTGGACAAAAAATATAAAGCTAAACAGAAAATATAATCTATTTTATAGTTACAAGATAAGAATTATATATTTTAAAAGTAAAAAAGAAAAAATAGTATAATTTTTAAAACATGAGATATTGAGATACTCTTTGAACAACATATCTTTAGTAGATAGTATCTTAAGCCTACTACCGCAAAATGTGAGTCCGAATCCAGTAGAAATTAGATTTTGACGGTTAGATTCATCTAACGATTAAGATTAATTTTATATTTTTATAAAAAAAAATTATATGATTAATTTTTTAAAAATAAAAAATTATAAGATTCGACTTATTAAAAATTAATCATACAATTTAAAAAATATATAAAATTAATCTGGAGGGTTCCTAGATTCGCATAATGCCAGAGGACTCCTAGTTTTTATCAATTAGTCGTTAACTATTTAAAACTTAGCCAAAACTAAAGAAAAGTTAAAAGTAAAAGTTTTTAAAATTGGATTAATTATTAAATCAATAAAAAGCACAAGTTTAAAGTTTATTGGTCTAATTGCAATTAAACTACTGTTAAATCATTTGTAATTAAATATATATCTTTCTAATTTTATACATTAATAATTTAATAGACATTTTTACACATAGTTTAAATAAGATATTAAGCATTATATTTAACAACAATAAATAACTTAAATAATTTAAGAATTTGAAAAAAAATAAAATTTGATTACAAAAAATATATCAATAATAGCCACATCTAAAATAACACATTATTACTCATAAAATATATAAAACCATAATATATATATATATATATATATATACTATACGGGTTGTCAGACTGATTAATATGTTATAATAAAGTGTTTTGAAAAATTATGTCCTCCATACATATATTATTATAACTTTGTACTAATCATTTTCATAGGTTTTTCGACCTTTACATGGCATCACACGCCTTCATGGTCATTTAGCCTTCCAGGCCTCTTTTAGTACTATGCTATAGTAACATATATACTTCATAGACCTGATGGCGATGGTAAAACATAGCCAGTCTGTAAACACTTTAAATAACATGCTAACCAGTAGTTTGGCCCTTATAGAATTATGGATCCATATTAGAAATCAAATCCCTTTGAACCCTACAGAAATTTAGCAAGCCATTACCTTAATTTCCAACTTCTAAATATTTGTTGTTGAGATGAAGGGAGAGTATGCACAAGCTCAGATAATGGAAATTCAGATATTATTGATATGAAGGAAAATTACAGATAGTGGGAGAGGAATTACAAAGATTCCAGAGCTTCTCAGGTAGCTAGTGGGTATAGTAGTTGGTTAAAAGATCGATGCTTAATGTGCTAATGTACTAAGCTATTTATAGTGGGATATCTGAGTTAGTATTAACTCAGGTTTACAAATTATGGTTACTGTTTTCTAACTTAAGTTATTTTCCCGTGACTCCTTTAGTCCTTTCAATCTTCTTTTGTCACTTCTGTCTCTTGCTGTGGTCTTGTCTCGTTTCTTCTGCTACTATTATGGGATTCCTTCTTATCTCTTCTACAATTCCTTTTGTCTTATGGTGCCGACGCTTCTGTCTTGATGTGCGGACGGTTACTGGTTGTAGGTTCTTCATAATTTGCTTTGCTTCTCTCTCTTTTCTTCTTTTTTTTTCGATTACAGAGAGATCAATACTTGGCTCCTCATAATCTTGGGCTTTTTGGTCTGCATCTTTACAGTATTTACACTTATGAACAGAGTAGTCTAATAATAATTTACATATTCTTTTCTTAGTGGGCTCAGATAAATTCATCTCATTTTTCTTTATTTTTTCAGCCCATAAATTAAAATCTCTAGCTAGTCTACTTGTCTTGCCTACTGAGTATATACATGTTGTTGGGCTTGTAAAATAGGTCCATTGTTCTTCATCAACATTTAATGTTCTGGTTATTTCTTGCATGATAATTGCCATCTCCTATGCTCTAATATTGTGTAGTTTATACTCAAGGTCTTCTTCTTCTTGAATAATTTCCTTGATTTCTTGGTCACATTCATATGGTTTTTTAGTGGCTCCCATCTTTATGAGGTTAATTGGAGGATAATATTTGTCTGGGGTAATTTCACAAATAGTGGAGTAAAAACGGATATACATATGATACTGGGTAATAATTTTGGAATAGTGTTTGGCCGACTCGATAATATGTTGAGGTGGGTCGGATAATTCTTTGAGATCTTTACTTGGATAGATAGTCTGGATAAAGCCATAATTAAATAATGTTTTGACTAGTTTTGGGTTAGTGCTTGGCATTACTATAGTTTTATTTAATGCATAATGGGATGCATATCTAATAGTTTTTGAAGGTATTGACAAGGTACTGGTTTTTTTAATCAAAGTAAAAAAAAAAGTTATACTGTTCTTTTCTTTGGAAATTAGAGGGGTTCGGATCAGGTTTATTGGACTTTGGAGATTTACTAGTTTAGGCTTGATCTTTAATGATTTGTACAAAAGATGTTACTTGTGGTGGCACCATCATGGCTGGTGTCAATAATTTTAGTTCTTCTGGTTTAGATTTATTGGACTCGGGTTTGGATTTAAGATCCGATACTATTTTTTCAATACTTTCAATTCTTTGGGTCAATCCTTCTGGTCCAGATATTTTTTCAGATAATATTCTTATTTGCCCATAGATTTCATTGATACTATTTGCAAGATTATTGATCTCAGTAGACATCAATCCTTGAAGCATAGCAATACTAGCTTCTAAGATATTAATCTTTAGTTGTAGCTGGTCAACAGGAGTTAACTCTTGGTTACTATTCTCGTTTACTGGTGCTCCAGTCTGGTTACTTTCCATAATTACACCTACTCAAATAATCAGCAATCAAATTATTTTTTCCTTTAATATACTCAATAGTATAATCATAATATACTAAATCCATCTGCCATTTTATTAACATTTTATTACTTAATTTGTAAGTGTTTACTCCTTTATCAAGCCAATGCTTTACTTGAGTATTGTCTGTTTTGATAATAAAGGTTGTATTTACTATAAATAACTCAAATTTTTCTACTGTTTTTACTATGGCTAAAAATTCCTTCCAATTACTATGATATTTGCTTTGACTATCATTAAGTTTTCCACTTGCATACCTGATGATATAGTCTTCTCCTTTATATTCATAATATAATGCTGCTCTCCAATAATTATCAGACGAATCGGTATAAATAATCCATTTAATATATTTCATTTTAGGTATATTTAATTTTGGTAAATTCCTACATAATTCTTTGATTTGGTTTACTATTTTATCTGTATTAGTATCCCATGTCCATATATTTCTTTCTCCTGCTAATTTAGATATTTTAGCTGTTAATTTTGATAAATTAAGAATATAATGTCTAGTCTGGTTTACTAATACTAAAAATGATTGTAATTCTTTCTTATTTGTTATTTTCTTAAAATCTAATACTTTTTTACTAATATGTTCCTGAAGTTGAATTCCTTCAAGTGTTATAATTTGTCCTAAAAAAGATATAGTACTCTTTCTAAGTTTAGTCTTTTGAGGTGATATATTTAATCCTTTGTTTTTTATTATTTCTACAAATCTATTTAGATGTTCTTCATGTAATTGTTCATTTTCTGAAAATATTAAAATATCAACTATATAAATTACAGCAAATTCTTTAATTGGATCTAATAATTTTGAAACATATTCCTGAAATATACTGGGACTATTATTAAATCTCATAGGTAATACATTCCATTCAAATAATCCTTCTGAGGTGCTAAATCATCTATACTTTTTACTATCTTCGGCTAACTTTATTTTGTAAAACCCGGATATACAGTCAAACTTACTAAATATATTTTTTCATTTTATTAAATTAAATAATAAATCTATTTTTGGAATTGGATATCTGTTTTTAATAATTATTTGGTTCAATTTTCTATAATCAATTACCATTCTAGATTTTCCTCTTTTTTGCTCACTATGCTTAATTACTATCATTGCCGGTGATGAGTAATTTGATTTACTTTCTCTAATTAAACTATACTTTTTTAGTTCAGATATATGCATAATAAATTCTTTTTTCTCAGTCTCTGTCCAAGGATATGGTTTACAATTTATTTGTTTACTATAATCCTTTAATTCGAAAGTTGCTATGGGTTTAGATTTTTTCCAATGTACTAATGGATTTTCACTATAATTTTCTTTGATCCTTTGTTCGATTGTTTTAGTTATTATTATTGATAGTTTTTGTAAATTTTCTTGGATCTCTATGGCTTTACTATTTGGTATAAATTGTATTTCATTATCCTTATATTTTTTCTGAAAAGTTTCATCTTTTCTTCTATAAGGTCTAGTTATTCTTATTCCCCATGCTTGGTGTTTACATGGTGTGGTTAAAATCAATACTTTGTTATGGAAAGTTATTGGATAATATTGTTCTAAAAAATCTAATCCTAATAATATATCACAACTAATTTCATTATATTGGTAAATTTTAGGGATTTTTAATTTATAATTTCCTATCTGTATATATACATCTTTTGTAGCTAATTCTAACATGTGAATTTCATTTCCTGCACTAGTCATTATTAATGGTGTAGTTTCTTTCTTCCAATATTCTAGTGGTAATACATTATATTTTGCTGTTGTTAAACTTGCTCCAGTGTCTACTAATGCATGATACTTTCTTGACCTATATTTTTTATAATTGAGTTTAACTAAAATATAATATAACATTATATTAATTGTACTTTTGGAATTATTATTGTCTGATGATTTATTGTTATTAAGATTTGATTGTTTTTGATTCTATAGGGTTTTACTTGATTTAAAAAATCTTTTCATGATATCATTTTATGTTTAGCATTATTATTGATCATATTATCTACCCATAATTTTACTTGAATTATATCTCTTTTATTAAATCTTAAATTAGCATTAGTCATTGTTCCTATTTCATCAATAATAATATTATCATCTGTTAATTGTAATTGCATATTACTATGTTCTTTTGTTGGACCTATTATTGCTATAATTTCTAATAAGACTAGGTTTTTTGTATTAGTTAAATCTATTTGTGTTGGTCTTATTTCTGGTAGTCTTGAAGTTATTGGTATTTCAACTAATCTCATTCTTTTTATATCTGAATAACTTCTATGACTTTGGGTTCTAGTTAATGGTCTACTACTATGACTACTTTGTGGTCTTTCATATTCTATACTATATCTTAGGTGATTAAGATTTATTTTTAATGATCTATTTCCTAATGTATTATTAAATTCTATTCTTCTTCTTAGTGTATCTTAGTTTGTTATAGTATTATCTAAATTAAATTGTATTTCTGATGGTAAAGTTATTCTTTGATTATCTAAAGGTGTTTCTCTTAATACTGGTGTGAAATGTTTATCTATTGATATTCTACCTTGTCTTTTCTTGTAAATTTTATCTTGGTTAGTAAATACTAATCCTACCATTACTTGTATACTTATTATTTTACTATGGGGTGGCATTTTTATGCCTTTAATTTTATGATATATATTTAATGTTTTATCCATATTTCCTTCTGTTCTAGATATTGCAAAATTTGTATTTACTGTAAGTTTTAATTTTTGATATATTAAATTTCCGCTAAGTATTCTTAGTATATTATTTCTAACATCATCTATTATTCTTCTATCTGTTAATACTAATTCTACTGGTGTATCTATTCCTTCTCTAAAATAAGCTTTTACTAGTAATTGTACTCTTTAAATATATATTTCAGATACTTCATCTTTAAATGGTAATTTAGATATTTTATTTTCTATTAAAGTTTTATTTATTAATGGTATTCTTAATACTCCAGTTGCTAGTTCAGATTCTATTAGTTGTTTTTTATCTAATATTACACATGCATATTTTTCCTTTTGATTTTTCTTTATTATTTTACTAACTCTACTGAATATATTTTCTTGTTTTAAATATTGTTCTTGTAAGTCTAAGTTTATTTTAGATATTTTATCATATTGTTTTTCATTAAATGTTATTCTGGTTTTAGTTATTCCTTCTTCAGGTCCTATTTGTTGATTATATGAATCATAGTCTTCATTCATACTACTGGATTCTCCTAAATCTGTATTCATCATATATATATTATTTTGTTCTTCTATTTCTGAATATTCAGATTCACTGGTTTCACTAATAATTTTTTCTGCTGACGATTTATCATTAATTTTATATATTTTATAAATTTCTAAATTATCGTCTATTTCACTTCCATATTCTTCTACTGGCTCTAAATTATTTTCATAAGCTAATTCTAATATCTTTAAGGTTTTCTTAATTTTTGGTTTGGGGCAATTAGTTGAAATATGTCCTAATTCTCCACAATTATAACATTTACACTTCTTAGGATTTTTCTTATAATATGTTCTTTTTCTAAAATATTTCTTATTCTTGTATGGGCTATATTTTCTCTTTTTATAGTATTTTTTGTACTTTTCTTTTGGATATTTTTTAAATTCGTATTTTCTTTTAAATTGTTTTTTCTTTCTTTTGTGTTTAGTTAATTCACATCCCATTTATGAGATGTTTGTAATTCTCCACATTTTAACAAATATTTATTTATTTTATAATATTTTTTGCTTCTCCAAGCATTTTTACATTTTTCAGATAAACATTCTCTTAAGAAATCTTTTCTTTTTCCCATGGTATCGATTACTGCTATAGTATCTATGTTCTTATTTTCTAAAGATTTATAGTATTCTTCCATTATTGGTTCACTAATTAATTTTGAAATTTTTTTATAAAATAAATCTAAATAATATTTTTGGTTTAAATAACTATTTCCTAATCTTGCTTCATAATAGTATTTTTTATATTCACATATATAATAATATATGTATGGAAGACATAATTTTTCAAAACATTTTATTATAACATGTTAATCAGTCTGACAACCCGTATGGTATCAGAGCTCTAATATTAGGAATTAATGAACTTTGAACCCTTAAGTTATAAAGCCAGACCCCTCTCTCTTTTATATTAATAGTTTATTATTACTGATTATCTGTTTAAGATTAATTATGGATGTGTTAGATAGAGTAGAACCAAGAATATATGATATAGAACAATATGAATTACCTGTATATTCTCATATTCCAACTATTGAAGATAATAATAGATGTGTATTAACTCCTTATTGTATAGGAGGAGAAGGCGAAGATTTAAAAAACTAAATTAATTTTACAAATATATTTTTAATGAAACAATTAGGTTGTTATATAGATGATAAATTAGCCAAAGGAGACTATGAAACAAATTATATAGATGAAATGGAAAAGCTTCCTAAGGATGCATTAAAACAAGTATTATGAAATAAAAGTACAAGTTCAAAAGAATGAAGAACATTTAATGTACCAAAACTATCAGTTAGAATGTATACAAAAGAATATGGATAGGATAATGAACTATTTAAGAATAAAAGAAACAGGAACATCATTAGTAGAATGGTGCGTATATTTTATAGCACATAAAATATTCCAGCAAGTATACTGGGTCGCAACAAGTAATAAAGTGATAAGTAGAGTATCGTCCCACAGAGATTGAGGTATCAAATAAAATTCAATTAGGCTAAGTGAAATGCTATTAAGACTTATGAAGGAAATTTCAGAAATTACACAAAAAAGGGGGGGTGATGATTGAAACAACGCAATATAAATAACTGAAATTTAAATAACTAAACAGAAAATAAAACAGACAACAGATGTGTAATTGGTCACAAATTCCATGGAATTGTACATCATCATCCTTTCCTTTGAATATTCTTGGCTAATTCTATTATGTAATCTTTAATCTAAAATTCTTAGAAAGTCTTCTAATACTGAATTATATTAAAATTATAGTTAGAAAGATCTTCACTAATCTATAACTCAAATATAATCCGATCAAGTCCTAATCACATCAATGCCCCGCAAGCGCATATGACATGTTATCTCTTGTCCTAATCGTTACAAATACATAGCAATCGCATGCATGTATAAATAACAAGCTTCATAAAACAATAAATAAAATAGAACTTTGGCCAAGAAAATACTCATTGGTCCAAATGAATTAAAGTACAATTTTCATTTCATCAAATGACCGACTACACAAGAAAATGAGATTGATTTCGTTGGTCTAATCCGATTAATTCATAGACAAATTAATCTTTGAATCATTGAAGAACAATTCAATTAAATTACAATCCATTCAATGTTGGCCAATTTTCTAAAATATGATTGAATCCAAAAACTTTGAAATTACAATCTAACTTAACCAAAATAATTGACTAAAATCTTAGATCAACCATTCAATTAAGTTATGAAGCTCAAGAAAATTATTCAAGCCACATAAATAAAACTATCTATATCTAGATAATCTAATTTATGGTGGAAATCACAAGGATAAAATCCATTCCATTAAACGAAAGTGCATTAAAATCGAAATTGTTCAGTAATAAAACATCATAGAACCAAACTACATCAATCCTTAAACTCAGAAATTACATGGAAGAGAAGGAGAACATGACAGAAAACATAAAATACAGCAGAAATCTAAGAAACTATGAAGAAAAATGCAAGAAAAGGAAGGCAAATGGGAGAAGGAGAGCCATTCCCAAGTGGGAAGGCTTCTTTTCCCTCAAACCAAGCTAGAGAGTTGCCTCTATGTTGCTCCCAACCACTGCTGCTCTAGGAAGGCAGAAAAATGGTGCTAGGACTTCTCAACAGAAAAATGACTTTGCTTCCTTAATAAATTTCGATTTTCCAAATATAAAACTGTTCTAACACATGCCTAAAGGGATATTCTGCCCTAGATGCCTCCTTGGATGCCTCTTCCATGATATGGCAGCATTTTGACAGCAAAACAGCAGTAAAATTAATATTTCTGCAGCAGCAGAAAGGTATGGCAGCAGCAGAATGGTATGGCAGCAGCATAATTAATATTTCTGCAGCAGAAAGTGACAAACAGCAGCAGAATATCATGGCAAAATTAATATTTCAGCCATGCTTTTTTTTGACCTACGAAAATTAATATTTCTGCCCAAAAATTCTGACTACATGGCATTGAATAAGAGTTCAAGTGGGCCCCACATCCAGCATATCCTAGTCAGCATCTACATCACCCAAAAAGTGCCACATTAGCATCCAAATTAGTATCTTTGTCCATGTCAACACTTTTCTCTCCAAAATTAAAATTTGTAGGAATTAAATTGAGCATTTTACAATTCAAGTTCTAAAAATATAAAAATTGAGACACATTCAATCCATAAATAGTTTATACCCAATAAATTCCAAAACATAATAAAATTAGAGAATTGACAAAATTAAAGAGGCAAAAAGCAATAAAATAGAGACTAAAATAAATGGAAAAAGCATGTTATCATAGAACCTATAATAGATAAACCTCAAATAAATATGCTAAATATAATAGATATATTAGACGAAGAAGAACAAATAACAATAAATAAAATAAGAAACCAAACATTAGATGAAAATACAAAACAGACTAGAATAGAAGTAGAAAGATCACATAAAGGACAAGAAACGATAAATAAAAATTTATGGACAATATTTGAAGAAGTTAAAAAATATGATGAGGAAAGATTATATGGAAAAAAAGAAAAAGAAAAACAAGAAGAAATAATTAAGAAAGAAAAAGGTAAATAAAAAAAAGGCAAATCTTATATGGAAGATGAACAAAATAAATGGGCTGAAATATTATATGACAATTCAGATGAATTTTTACTTAGCTTAATGAAAATAAAAAATAAACCAGAAATAAATACCACAATATTAGAAGAAGAAGAACTAGATGATGAAGATGAAATAGATAAATTAATGACCCAAGAAGAACAAGAATTAGACATGAAAAAATTAAAAATAGAAATAGAAGCATTAGGAAATAATACAGATATTACAGAAGAAGAAATAAATATGCAAACAACTGAACTGAGTGGAGTAACATCACAAACTACTCAACAACAAGAATCATTTAATCCCTCAGATTTAAGTCAACCTTCATATAATATGAAGATGGCAGAATCTAGTATAACCCGAGAACAAGAATTAGAACAAGAGAAATTAAGATACAAAGAACCAATTAGAACAGAAGATTACAGAGACATGAATATAAGTTTCGACACCCCAAGAAATAGTAAATATGTACTAACACCATTAGAACAATATGAAACCAAACCAATACCAAACTCAGGAATATGACTAAATTTAGATTGTAATTTAGATAACCATAAAAGAATAGAAGAATGGACAAAATCACAATTAATAGCTTTGTTAACAAGAGGAATAGATTTACCTACTACTAGTCTATTAATAGAATCAACATTTATAGGAATAGTACATAATTGGTGGAAATCTAAAGATTAAAATTTTAGGGATGGAGTAAGAACGATAAGAAATAAAGAAGATTTAACTAGACGACAAAAAATAGCAACATTAATAAGACAATATGAACAAGTTTTAAAAAATGAATTTGTAAAAAGAAATGTAACATTAAATGAAAAAAACAACAATTAATAAAGCAATAAATAATTTACATAATATAGAATTATGTTCTTTAAACCCAAAATATTTAAATCAATATATATGTGAATATTATAAAATAAATAAATATTTGTTAAAATGTAGAGAATTACAAACATCTCATAAATGGGGATGTGAATTAACTAAACACAAAAGAAAGAAAAAACAATTTAAAAGAAAATACGAATTTAAAAAATATCCAAAAGAAAAGTACAAAAAATACTATAAAAAGAGAAAATATAGCCCATACAAGAATAAGAAATATTTTAGAAAAAGAACATATTATAAGAAAAATCCTAAGAAGTGTAAATGTTATAATTGTGGAGAATTAGGACATATTTCAATTAATTGCCCCAAACTAAAAAATAAGAAAACTTTAAAGATATTAGAATTAGCTTATGAATATAATTTAGAGCCAGTAGAAGAATATGGAAGTGAAATAGACGATAATTTAGAAATTTATAAAATATATAAAATTAATGATAAATCATCAGAAGAAAAAATTATTAGTCAAACCAGTGAATCTGAATATTCAGAAATAGAAGAACAAAATAATATATATATGATGAATACAGATTTAGGAGAATCCAGTAGTATGAATGAAGACTATGATTCATATAACCAACAAATAGAACCTGAAGAATGAATAATTGAAACCAGAATAACATTTAATGAAAAACAATATGATAAAATATCTAAAATAAACTTAGACTTACAAGAACAAGATTTAAAACAAGAAAATATATTCAGTAGAGTTAGTAAAATAATAAAGAAAAATCAAAAGGAAAAATATGCATGTGTAATATTAGATAAAAAACAACCAATAGAATCTGAACTAGCAACTGGAGTATTAAGAATACCATTAATAAATAAAACTTTAATAGAAAATGAAAGATCTAAATTACCATTTAAAGATGAAGTATGAAATATATATTCAAGGAGTACAATTACTAGTAAAAGCTTATTTTAGAGAAGGAATAGATACACCAGTAGAATTAGTATTAACATATGGAAGAATAATATATGATGTTAGAAATAGTATACTAGGAATACTTAGCGAAAATTTAACATATCAAAAATTAAAACTTACAGTAAATACAAATTTTGCAATATCTAGAGGAGAAGGAAATATGGATAAAACATTAAATATATATTATAAAATTAAAGGCATAAAAATGCCACCCCATAGTAAAATAGTAAGTATACAAGTAATGGTAGGATTAGTATTTACTAACCAAGATAAAATTTACAAGAAAAGACAAGGTAGAATATCAATAGATAAACATTTCGCACCAGTATTAAGAGAAACACCTTTAGATAATCAAAGAATAACTTTACCATCAGAAATACAATTTAATTTAGATAATACTATAACAAACCAAGATACACTAAAAAGAAGAATAGAATTTGATAATACATTAGGAAATAGATCATTAAACATAAATCTTAATCACCCAAGATATAGTATAGAATATGAAAGACCACAAAGTAGTCATAGTAGTAGACCATTAACTAGAACCCAAAGTCATAGAAGTTGTTCAGATATAGAAAGAATGAGATTAGCTGAAATACCAATAACTTCAAAACTACCAGAAATAAGACCAACACAAATAGATTTAACTAATACAAAAAACCTAGTCTTATTAGAAATTATAGCAATAATAGATCCAACAAAAGAACATAGTAATATGCAATTACAATTAACAGATGATAATATTATTATTGATAAAATAGGAACAATGACTAATGCTAATTTAAGATTTAATAAAAGAGATATAATTCAAGTAAAATTATGGGTAGATAATATAATTAATAATAATGCTGAACATAAAATGATATTAGGAAAAGATTTTTTAAATCAAGTAAAACCCTATAGAATAAAAAACAATCAAATCTTAATAACAATAAATCATCAGACAATAATAATTCCAAAAGTACAATTAATATAATGTTATATTATATTTTAGTTAAACTCAATTATAAAAAATATAGGTCAAGAAAGTATCATGCATTAGTAGACACTGGAGCAAGTTTAACAACAGTAAAATATAATGTATTACCACCAGAATATTGGAAGAAAGAAACTACACCATTAAGAATGACTAGTGCAGGAAATGAAATTCACATATTAGAATTAGCTACAAAAGATGTATATATACAAATAGGAAAGTATGAATTAAAAATTAAATTTACCAATATAATGAAATTAGTTGTGATATATTATTAGGATTAGATTTTTTAGAACAATATTATCCAATAACTTTCCATAACAAAGTATTGATTTTAACCACACCATGTAAACACCAAGCATGGGGAATAAGAATAACTAGACATTATAGAAGAAAAGATGAAACTTTTCAGAAAAAATATAATGATAATGAAATACAATTTATACCAAATAGTAAAGCCATAGAGATCCAAGAAAATTTACAAAAACTATCAATAATAATAACTAAAACAATCGAACAAAGGATCAAAGAAAATTATAGTGAAAATCCATTAGTACATTGGGAAAAATCTAAACCCATAGCAACTTTCGAATTAAAGGATTATAGTAAACAAATAAATTGTAAACCATATCCTTGAACAGAGACTGAGAAAAAAGAATTTATTATGCATATATCTGAACTAAAAAAGTATAGTTTAATTAGAGAAAGTAAATCAGATTACTCATCACCGGCAATGATAGTAATTAAGCATAGTGAGCAAAAAAGAGGAAAATCTAGAATGGTAATTGATTATAGAAAATTGAACCAAATAGTTATTAAAAACAGATATCCAATTCCAAAAATGGATTTATTATTTAATTTAATAAAAGGAAAAAATATATTTAGTAAGTTTGACTGTAAATCCAGGTTTTACCAAATAAAGTTAGCCGAAGATAGTAAAAAGTATACAGGATTTAGCACCTCAGAAGGATTATTTGAATGGAATGTATTATCTATGAGATTTAATAATAGTCCTAGTATATTTCCGAAATATGTTTCAAAATTATTAGATCCAATTAAAGAATTTGCTGTAATTTATATAGATGATATTTTAATATTTTCAGAAAATGAACAATTACATAAAGAACATCTAAATAGATTTGTAGAAATAATAGAAAATAAAAGATTAAATATATTACCTCAAAAGACAGAACTTAGAAAGAGTACTATATCTTTTTTAGGACGAATTATAACACTTGAAAGAATTCAACTTCAGGAACATATTAGTAAAAAAGTATTAGATTTTAAGAAAATAACAAATAAGAAAGAATTACAATCATTTTTAGGATTAGTAAACCAGGCTAGACATTATATTCCTATTTTATCAAAATTAACAGCTAAAATATCTAAATTAGCAGGAGCAAGGAGTATATGGACATGGGATACTAATACAGATAAAATAGTAAACCAGATCAAAGAATTATGTAGGAATTTACCAAAATTAAATATGCCTAAAATTAAAGATATTAAATGGATTATTTATACCGATTCGTCTGATAATTATTGGGGAGCAGCATTATATTATGAATATAAAGGAGAAGACTATATCATCAGGTATGCAAGTGGAAAACTTAATGATAGTCAAAGCAAATATCATAGTAATTGGAAGGAATTTTTAGCCATAGTAAAAGCAGTAGAAAAATTTGAGTTATTTATAGTAAATACAACCTTTATTATCAAAACAGACAATACTCAAGTAAAGCATTGGCTTGATAGAGGAGTAAGCACTTATAAATGAAGTAATAAAATGTTAATAAAATGACAGATGGATTTAGCATATTATGATTATACTATTGAGTATATTAAAGGACAAAATAATTTGATTGCTGATTATTTGAGCAAATGCAATTATGGAAAGTAACCAGACTGGAGCACCAGTAAACGAGAATAATAACCAAGAGTTAACTCTTGTTGACCAGCTACAACTAAAGACTAATATCTTAGAAGCTAGTATTGTTATGTTTCAAGGATTGATGTCTACTGAGATCAATAATCTTACGAATAGTATCAATGACATCTATGGGCAAATAAGAATATTATCTGAAAAAATATCTGGACCAGAAGGATTGACCCAAAGAATTGAAAGTATTGAAAAAATAGTATCGGATCTTAAATCCAAACCCCAGTCCAATAAATCTAAACCAGAAGAACCAAAATTATTGACACCAGCCATGATGGTGCCACCATAAGTAACATCTTTTGTACAGATCATTAAAGATCAAGCCCAAACCAGTAAATCTCCAAAGTCCAATAAACCTGATCCGAACCCCTCTAATTTCCAAAGAAAAGAACAATATGGCTTTTTTCTTACTTTGATTAAAAAAACCAATACTTTGTCAATACCTTAAAAAACTATTAGATATGCATCCCATTATGCATTAAATAAAACTATAGTAATGCCAGGCACTAACCCAAAACTAGTCAAAACATTATTTAATTATGGCTTTATCCAGACTATCTATCCAAGTAAAGATCTCAAAGAATTATCCGACCTACCTCAACATATTATCGAGTCGGCCAAACACTATTCCAAAATTATTACCCAATATCATATGTATATCCGTTTTTACTCCACTATTTGTGAAATTACCCCAGACAAATATTATCCTCCAATTAACCTCATAAAGATGGGAACCACTAAAAAACCATATGAATGTGACCAAGAAATCAGGACATTATTCAAGACGAAGAAGACCTTGAGTATAAATTGCACAATATTAGAGCACAGGAGATGGCAATTATCATGCAAGAAATAACCAGAACATTAAATGCTGATGAACAACAATGGACCTATTTTACAAGCCCAACAACATGTATATACTCAGTAGGCAAGACAAGTAGACTAGCTAGAGATTTTAATTTATGAGCTGAAAAAATAAAGAAAAATGAGATGAATTTATCTGAGCCCACTAAGAAAAGAATATGTAAATTATTATTAGACTACTCCGGTCATAAGTGTAAATATTGTAAAGATGCAGACCAAAAAGCCCAAGATTATGAGGAGCCAAGTATTGATCTCTCTGTAATCGAAAAAAAAAGAAGAAAAGAGAGAAGCAAAGCAAATTATGAAGAACCTACAACTAGTAACCATCGGCACATCAAGACAGAAGCGTCGTGTAATATCCCAAGAATTTATATGAATATTTAAAGCCTATTTTGAAGTTTAGTGAAAAATTTAATTACGTGTAAAATTTGCTTTTTGAATTAGTGAAGAAAATCTGGAAATAGAATTTTTAATTTTTAATTTAGGAAATTTTTACAAATTCTCAAGGACTAAAGTGAAAGGAAAAGAAAATACGGATTACTTTTGAGAAATGACCAAATAGGAACTTGAGAGGAAGAATAAAGCTTATGAGAATGAATTATGAGTCCGGTACTGAATAGATGATTGATTCGAGGTTAAAGTGGTATTTGAGACATCGAGAGGGATTAAAGTGAACAAATCTTATAAGCTAAGGTGGCTATGAGCGATTTTATCGAAAAAGAAATTGGTGGGACCCACGCATATACACTTCTCCTTATTCTTTTCTTTTTCTCATTCTCCCTCCCGTAGCTTCACTTTCTCTCTCTCTCGATTATGCTTGCAAAGGAATTTCTTCATCAATCATTCATATAATTTTTGCTTTGGGAAGGAAGCTATGAAAGTTAAGATGATTGGTAAGTTGATGTTCTTCTTCTTCTTCCTCTTATTACAAGATCAAATCCTTGGTTATCATTTTTGTAAAATTTTTGTAGAATATTTTAATGGATGAATTTAAGTGTGGATGTTAATCTAAAACATTCCTAGGTGGTTTATAATGTTATTAGAACAAGAAATTTGGAGAAAACTAGGAGAAATTCGTAGAATTTGGATATTTGAAAAAAAAGTTAGTGTTCTTGATAAAAATTTAAGATTTGAGCTTGGATTGTTGGTAGAAATTGGGGGTTTTGGTGTTAAAACACTCCTTAGACATTAAGGATGAAAACCCATGGAAGAAATCAAAAGAAATGTTGTTTTAGATATGATTTTTGGATTTTTGGATGAAGAACACGAAGAACATCAAAAATTTTCCCCAGAATTATTGTTCACCGAGAAAATTTTTCCAGATTTTCTCGTTACTGTAGCGTTGACTCGGTCAACGTTACTGTAGCTGCGTTGACCGTTGACCGTTACTGTAGCATCAGTTTTTTTTTTTAATATCGTTGAAAAGCTCTTTGAGTCTAGTTTCCAATGGTATAAGTTTCGTCTGTATATTCATTACCAGTTAGGAGTTATGATTTGAGAAGTGGATGAAGGTCGAGAGTAGTGGTAGGAAATTTCTCTATTTCGTAACCCTGATGGTTTTTATCTGGTTACAATAGGAATGGTCAAGTGCAAGGTGGGAGTGCTGAGAGCATGAAATCCAGGTGAGTGGGTTAATACTTGCTATGATTAAATATCTTTGTTATTGACTTTTTGCATCATAGTGAAAATATGTTGAATATCCAAGTTTGAAGAGAATGATGTGGGATGATGAGACATAAACAATTGTGCAACGTGCCAGGTGATGTATATAATTATATTTTCTTATTTTCTCATGAATTGAGGTTATATGATGGATTGTGAATGGCATGTGAACTGAGTTGAAATGTATCATACTCTGATTGTTGAGTTCATTCATATGCGGATAGTTGAAGTATGTTATTGTTGAATAATTATTCTATATTATGGGTTATGTTGTATACATGCTATGTTGCTGGAACCACATCGATTATGTTGTGGCTCAAGATTATGATTGAGGATGTTTTTATATGTGATTGTGATTGTGTTTGACTGGAAAGGAAATGCATGATGGTGCACCCCATGGAGAAATTTATGTGAAATTATAAGGGTGGAGATTATAAATGGAGCGATAAGGGTGGATGCGGCGGGGGCCGCGGGCAACGATCCAGAGGTATTCTGGACGACCCGGTTGGTACGGAAAATGTGTGTGAAATTGATTCACCGATTGCTGTTGTGAATTTTGAATTATGTTAAAATGTATTTGATTTACTTGGATATTGTTGTGAAGTATTATGAATAATATTATATCATATGATGATCGATTTACGTATGATTGCTGCATGTTATCATTATGATGCATGATATTTTTTTGTCATAGTGTTGTGTTATCTACTCACTGGGCATGTGGTTTGCTCATACCCCTCTTATTGATATTTTTTTTCAGAGTTGACAGCTGAAGGTAAATATCGGAACAAGGAATTATGGATACTTAGTCCATGATTACCTTTTCATTTGTTCAGGATAAAGGTATAATAGTTAAGTCTTATTCTAAGTTGTATAAATCTAGAAATCTCTGTAATCGGATAGGTTCATTCAGTGATGTAATGTGAATAATTGTAGTTTGTATAGAGAACTCGGTTTGGTTGCATGAAAAAGAATGGTATGATGCTTAAGAGAAAAAAAAAATAGGCTTATGGAGGTGAAATGAAATTCACTTTCCGTACCGGTCACGTGTTCAGATTTTGGGACGTGACACGTCGGCACCATAAGACAAAAGGAATAGTAGAAGAGATCAGAAAGAATCCCAGAATAGTAGTAAAAGAAACGAGACAAGACCACAGCAGGTGACAGAAGTGACAAAAGAAGACTGAAAGGACTAAAGGAGTCACAGAAAAATAACTCAAACTAGAAAAAAGTAACCATAATTTGTAAACCTGAGTCAATACTAACTCAGATATCCCACTATAAATAGCTTAGTACATTAGCACATTAAGCATCGATCTTTTAACCAACTACTCTACCCACTAGCTACCTGAGAAGCTCTGGAATCTTTGTAATTCCTCTCCCACTATTTGTAATTTTTCTTCATATCAATAATATCTGAATTTCCATTATCTGAGCCTGTGCATACTCTCCCTTCCTCTCAACAACAAATATTCAGAAGTTGAAAATTAAGGTAATGACTTACTAAATTTCTGTAGAGTTCAAAGGGATTTGATTTCTAATATGGATCCATGATTCTATAAGGGCCAAACTACTGGTTAGCATGTTATTTAAAGTGTTTACAGACTGGCTATGTTTTACCATCGCCATCAGGTCTATGAAGTATATATATTACTATAGCATGATACTGAAAGAGGCTTGGAAGGCTAAATGACCATAAAGGCGTGTGATGCCGTGTGAAGGTCGAAAAGCCTATGAGGATGATCAGTACAAAGCTATAATAATATATGTATGGAGGATATAATTTTTCAAAACACTTTATTATAACATGTTAATCAGTCTGACAACCCGTATTATATATATATATATATATATATATAATAAAAATACAATTAAAAACAAAAACAATTCAGCCATATATAAAATCATATGATTTTATCAAATTTTAACCGATTTTTGTGATCAATTCAATAGATTAAATCAAATTAATCATGTGATCAATTGATCAATTTTCTGATTTGATAAGCCGGTCTGATGTTAGTTTTCAAAACAGTGGTTAAAGCAATACAAGACGTTAATATATGAATAATAAAAATACATATATTTTGGCTAGCTTTTATTCGCACTCAAAATTAATAGCAATAGATGTGTAATAAATTGCTTCCCATTTTAAGTCAGCGGTTATAACTTTTTTTTGGGTCAATCAGGTCTCAAAATGATCACATGAGCCAATGAGCTGACAATGCGGTTAAAAACACTGCAATAAGTTGATTTTAACCCAAAAAAAAAAAGTAGAGAATATTCCATCTTGCTCATATTAAATACTAAGACAGACAAATTAACATTCCTCTCTGGATAAACATCTATTTAAACAAAGGCAACCTGCAAATCATAGAAAGACAATCTCATGTGAGCAGCTTCCAACAGCTGTATACCACTCTTCATAATATACATTAAACATAAAATTATTACGAAGAGACGTAAGATGAAATATAATATCAATATAAATGTAAAGATTATTTGACATTAACGTATATAAGGTAAAATATAATATCTATTATTAAATATTTTAACATATAATATCTATTATTAAATATTTTAACAGTGTTAAAATCAAGAGTATATTTAAAACTAATAAAATTATATCATTATTATTAATACAACATAAAATTTTAGTTTATAATTAACATATGAGTTAAAGTTGAAGATGAAAGATAGTTTTTCCTTTATAATTTAATGAAACAACTTAATTCAAAAACCAATTAAGCCACCCATTTTTGAAAGAGAACATATGAGAATTGACTAATAACTATTGGATAATTATGATGTCATGAATCTGGTTTAAAGTAGAAAATAGAAATTAACCCATACTCGTAACCATGGTCTTGAGGACAACTCGATGAGCTGCAGATGATGTTTGACTCGGATGAGTGGCCTTGTTCATCATGTGCAACACACATCTGTGTGTTTATTTCATATATACAATCATCAATGAACAAAGACACCACAATTTGTTTTTCTACAATTTAGCTAAATTATATATATATTAAAATAACACACAACTTTATTATGTAAAAGTACTAGTTGTTCCCTTGAAAATTTACTTATTATTTAATTATAAGTCAAAAATTTAATTCCTTTCAATTATAAACTATATATTTTCAATCAGTTTTGATTATATCTATAAGTCTAACATCATCCAAATATTTAACAGTATGTAATAGCCCATCTTGAACGTTAAAGTCAAATTATCTATCTTGAATGTGCGACCTCATATATCAACTTAAAGTGATCAAAATAATCCTATGAACATTCAGTAATGACAAAAAATAAAATTTTTAAAAAGTTTATAGGATTATTTTAGTCATTTAAATTGGTATATAATGTGACACATTTGAAATATATAATTTGATGCTGATATGTACAAAATAGGATCCAACGTTAGTTTAGAGACGTAACTAATACTAATTAAATCAATATAAGTTACAATGGACACAAAATAAAATTTGAAATTATAATTGAAACATGAAGCTGAGAGATTTTTGCCATTTCATTAATATATTTTAGACTTAACGTAGACACAAAGACATACCCAGAGACAAACGAGCTCATGTGCAAACCCCCAAACATGCGCATAGAGAGAGACCAAATGTAATTCATATATATATATATATATATATATATAATAAAGATAAAATGACATGTAAAACCACAAGTATCACCTGTTTCAATCTGTGGCTCTCTTCCATCAGTTGGACTCCCTACATCAACAAAGAGTCGTAATAGCACATAGCATTCTGCTTGAGGATTATATTTGGTATCCTTAATTATTTTTGAAAAGGTAAACGTGGCTTCTGGATTTGTTTATGATCTAATTTTTAGTACACTTAGAAGCTTATAAATAAGTACATATACTTGAAAAAAAAAATCCAGTCTTAAATGTGTGTCTAACAACTTAAACTAAATGTAAATTGATTATTCACCAGAAGTTGTTGCGACAACTTGAACTTCAGATCTGTGATCAAATTGTCTCACTTGACCAAAACAACTGGAGTTCACCAAATCTTAATTCAAAGTGACACCTATTTAAATGCCAGAAAATCTTGATATAACTAAATTCAATTTCTGTCCTAGTCATTCGTAACTTAGAGTCTTATGACTCCTTTGTAATTGAAAAAATATATATATACATTTGATGATAGTTATCTAAGAAGGGGGTGAATCAATTGCGATGATAATTCTACATTTGCAATGTTTGACAATTTTCTCGGTAGCAAGAAATAAGGAGAAAAATTCAGATTTTACCTTCTGCTTCAGTGCACTTATCTCTTTCCGGATCATTCTATCCTAAAACACGTACAAAAAGAGTCATTTACTGGGGAGTCGAAATTTAACAAATATATAAACAAAATAAAACCCAATACATGCATATTACTTAACCCCATCTTGATCGATCTCCAGGAAACTGTATTTAATCTCTTCAAGTAAGTAGGTTTATTTACATAATTCATCATGAACTTTAAAAAATAACAAAATAACTTTCTAAATTTATTCTTAGTTAAATTTAACAGCTAGAGAGAGAGAGAGAGAGAGAGAGAGAGAGAGAGAGAGAGAGAGAGAGAGCGAGAGAGGGAAAGGCGAAGAGCTTCATCCTGCGTGGCTGGAACAGAAATCCCCCCAAAGTTCTTCCTCAGAACAACAGCAATCCACTCAAATACCCACTTCGAAATCAGAAATCACCCCATCGCAGCCGCCGTCAATCAACAACCGGGGAAACCCTAATTTGAACCTAAATCAAAGCCAGAAATCGAACTCCCACCATCCCCACTCACCAGACCCAAATCAACAACCCTCCCTACCACCTCAGCCATCAAATTCCACAGCCACCGCAATTCCGCCTTCAATCCCTAACCCACAGGGCACATCCCTACGAACCTCCTACCGGGACATCCTATACCCAAACAGACCCGAAATTGCTTTCGTCTGGGAAAACAGAATCAAACGGACGAGACGCTAGTAAACACAATCAAATTTACAGTCATTCATCCTAGATGATATGATAAGCAGATCAACACTGATATATCCAAATAATATGTAAGGATACAATACAAACCTTCGCTTTAGAAACACGGGATAAACCCCTCTCCAGTATTTCCTGTAGCTTCTTTAATTCTTGAAAACTGGATTCTTGCAGGTTCTCCCCCTTCAGCTCACTGTCATAGTTGGGATTCATTATCATGCATCAGTATTCAGTACATCACTATGACAAAATAGGCTCAAATTAAAAAAAATAAATAAATAATTCAATTCTTAACAAATTATTTCTTCGTAATTTAATTAGAGGCATTTTTTTTTGATTTGATGTGGCATTCATATCAACGGCCTACATGTTAAGACTTTTTATTTTTAAAAGAAAAAATAGGACCCCTCCTATCCATTGATCTTGGAGATCAATGGTCCAGATGATTAGAACATGACCCTTCTAATTTTTTTAAAAAAACAACTAAAAAAAAAGGTCTTAAAATCTAGACAGTTGATCTTCGAAAACCTAAATTCGAAAGACCCTCCCATATGAGCCAACTGCCAAACACCCTGCAAAACAAAAGGATGTTGCTCCATCCCATCAAAGCCTCCTAGATTTGAAATGTTGTCTTCTCTGCCTCTCACCTTAGAAACCCTAGATTCAAAACCAAAGGACACCGGATATGTTCGGAAAATAGTGAAGTAATAAGAGAAAGGGTGAGGGAAAATGAGAGTGAGAAATAGTTTAAATTACACTTTTCAATAACACTAAACTGTCTTTTATTTTAAAAAGTTGGGGTATTTAGTAAAATATTTTATTTTTATTCTCATTCCTTTTCTTTTCTGCATACTAAACCACTACAAAAAAAAAAAGACTTTTGGTGGCGACTAAAGTCACTACCAAAAGTCTAAAAGTCGCCACTAAAAGTCTTTGGTGGCGACTTTTAGTGGCGACTAAAGTTGTTGGCGTAAGTCCGTGGCTGATTCTTTTGAAAGTCGCCACCAAAAGTTACCTTTAGTGGCGACTTTAGTCGCCACCAAAAGTCATTTTTATTGCAAAAAAAAAAATTCGTGAAAAAAATGATTTTTGGTGTCAGCAAAAACTACCTTTGGTGGCGACTTTAGTCGCCACCAAAAGTCACTCGTCATCTTTTTAGATCCGGATTGGCCCGGAAGGTCGACCTGAGATCCATTCGACTCGTGCAGGTTTTGGTCGATCCAATAACTCGCTATCCCGAGCTGACTCGATTTTTTTGTGTGCAATATTCAAATTTATTTGAAATTAAACCAAACATGTGCATACCTGAGATTCGAACCTGGGTCCCTTGCTTGTAGCCATGTGTGTCTTGCCATTCTGCCACTGCTTCATTTGTGTTATGTAAGTGCAAAATATTATATATATCTATATATATAATCTGTTAAAAATATTTTAGGTCAAAAATATTATAAAACAAAAATAAAATAATATTAAACTTAATAAAAAGCAAATATATTATTACTATTGGAGTCACCGCAAAAGTCCAACTTCAACTAATTTCATAAAAAAAAATGATTTCACTTAAAAAAATAGACTTCAGTCGTCACTGATAATCTAATTTTTTAAAAAATTTAAAAAATTTAAAAAATTTAAAAAATTTAAAAAATTAAATTTCTTTTAAATAAAATTAAGAAAAATAAAAAAATTGAATTTTTTAAGTAAAAAAATGACTTTTTTAATTTTTTTTTTAAAAAATTAGACTTTTGGTGGCGACTATAGTCGCCACCAAAAGTCTAATTTTTTATTTTATTTTAAAAAATCTGACTTTTTTTTTATTTTTTTTTAAAAAAGACTTTTGGTGGCGACTATAGTCGCCACCAAAAGTCTAATTTTTTATTTTATTTTAAAAAATCTGACTTTTTTATTTTATTTAAAAAAGACTTTTGGTGGAGACTATAGTCGCCACCAAAAGTCTAATTTTTTATTTTATTTTAAAAAATTTGACTTTTTTTTATTTTTTTTAAAAAAGACTTTTGGTGAGGTCTAATTTTTTATTTTATTTTAAAAAATATGACTTTTTTTTATTTTTTTTTAAAAATACTTTTGGTGGCGACTATAGTTGCCACCAAAAGTCTAATTTTTTATTTTATTTTAAAAAATCTGACTTTTTTTTATTTTTTTTAAAAAAAGACTTTTGGTGGCGACTATAGTCGCCACCAAAAGTCTAATTTTTTATTTTATTTTAAAAAATATGACTTTTTTTATTTTATTTAAAAAAGACTTTTGGTGGAGACTATAGTCGCCACCAAAAGTCTAATTTTTTATTTTATTTTAAAAAATCTGACTTTTTTTTTATTTTTTTTAAAAAAGACTTTTGGTGGCGACTATAGTCGCCACCAAAGGTCTAATTTTTTATTTTATTTTAAAAAATATGACTTTTTTTTATTTTTTTTTAAAAATACTTTTGGTGGCGACTATATCTAATTTTTTATTTTATTTTAAAAAATCTGACTTTTTTTATTTTATTTAAAAAAGACTTTTTGTGGAGACTATAGTCGCCACCAAAAGTCTAATTTTTTATTTTATTTTAAAAAATCTGACTTTTTTTTATTTTTTTTAAAAAAGACTTTTGGTGGCGACTATAGTCGCCACCAAAGGTCTAATTTTTTATTTTATTTTAAAAAATATGACTTTTTTTTATTTTTTTTAAAAATACTTTTGGTGGCGACTATAGTCGCCACCAAAAGTCTAATTTTTTATTTTATTTTAAAAAATCTGACTTTTAAAGTCGCCACTGAAAGTCAATTTTCTTGTAGTGAACATATTGTATATCTCTAAAATTCCCTTTCTCCCATTATCCAATTGCAAGACAAAAATCTCCACTATAGGAGGATTTAGGGTATTGCAGAGAGCATGGACGAAACTGTGTCCCTGATCAAAGGGTACAAGTATATTTCATACCTTCCTTCTTCATATGGCTTAGAATCTAGGATGATATTGAACAAAATGATGTGATGCTTGTGTTGATATATCAAAGGACTTGTTTAAGGTTGTACGACTTTAAAACTTTCAGGGACTATTTCATACAACTAAAATTTACATAATAGCTTGTGTTCTGATTGTTGTTGCTCATTATGTACCCAAACACATGATGATATTCCAAGTTGCCAAATCAAACTCATCTTGGTTTTGAAAAAGGAACTTTTGCTCGGTAAGTAGAAAGGAAAAAGGAAAGGGAAAGGAAATGTGAAATGAGGTTTTTTTAATATAATTTTTACTAAAATAGCCCAACCTAAAAAGAAAGAAAAGAGAAAACTTTCATTATGAGTACTTTTGAAGAGGGTAATTTGGACAATTTAAATAATTAGGTAAAGAAATCATTTTCTCTCTCCTTTTCTCTCAGTGTACCAAACACTTTTAGAATAGAAATCAAGATGTCGGCAAATGAATCAGTGACTATCAATTTTAATTGAGTGAACATGATTGAAGCCTTATCTGAGGGAGGAGAAAGCCCTTAACACTTGCAATGGAGAATTGAACATTCTTTTTCCATTAATAGAATCTGATTTTGTGTACATATATATTGAGGGGAAAGGAAAATTTACGAATACCAAATGACTAAAACTTACATAAATTTGAGGACCTTTTTGTAAGGCTTCAACTTTCAAGGACCGCTTTGTACATAAACTATAATCTTCTAAGGATTATCAAATGTATTAAGTGAACATATGCAATCTTCTTCGTCAATTCAATAGAAAAGGCCCATTTTTTAGGACCACCTCCCATACTTGACGTGGAACAACTTGATTCGACTCTTTGAGTTCTCAGTGTGCTTACAACACTGGCAACTAATTTGTGTTCTTGAATTTATCCCTTCTCTCTTGATTACCATGTGATTCAAAAGGAGGCATAAACCTAACTCAAAATCCCTAAATTCTTTTCTCTATGTATGTATCTTCGCACAAACAACGACGTTTCTTCTTTTGCCAACAAAGACCACCACATCATCTTAGCAAAATTACGTTGTCCTAGTCCTAGCTCCTCCACTAATGTCAAATAATTACTTAAGGAAAAAGTGGGAAATTAACCATACACCTCCACTAATGTCACTCTTTTAGAATAGACATCAATTCAAGATGTCAGCAAATGAATCCGTGACAATATTGGTTTCAACTGAGTGAACATGATTGAAGCCTTATCTGAGGGAGCAATGAGCCCTCGAAACACTTGAGATGGTGAATTGTACGTTCTTTTTCCATTAGTAGAATATAATTTTGTGTACATATTAAGGGGAAAGGAATATTTACTAATACCAAAACACTAAAATTTACATAAATTTAAGGACCTTTTTGTAAGGTTTTGACTTCCAAGGACACTTTGTACATAAACTACAATCTTCCAAGGATTATCAAGCAATCAAGGGATTTCTTTAACTGTACCATTACTAAAATAGGAAGAGGATTTCTGTTATCCATAATCTTAGGATGGGAATCTTCTTGTTGGCTCTCTTCTATTGTTCAGGCCTTGAGAGAAGATAGTTGAAGGGAGTTAGCAGTGAAAAGATTAAGGGAGAATGATAAAATTTTCCTTGCTGAGGTTGTGAAGAATTTTAAGGGACAATTTCTCATTGTCACAAAAATTTGAGAAAGGAGAGTCTCTGTTATGATTCCCAAGGGTTTAGGAGGAAAGAGGTGCAGTTTTTTTGGAAGTGCAATGGAAGCTTTGTAGTCTTTAGAGGGTTTGGAAGTTGTTAAGAGTAAGGATGGGGCAGTATCAATAACCTCAAATTGTGTTGTTGATGGTAGGCAAACCTTTGTTGACATTGTCAAAAGCACGGATATTGTGGTTGTAAAGGGTGTCTTCCATGGCTGTGCTAGTGGTTTTTCTGATGTTGGAGGCGCGCTTCATCAGGGCAGGATTAAAAAAAATCCATTACTGGGAAAATCAATACAACAATTAAGGGTTATGATGAAGGGGAGATTATCAGAGGAAGTTATAGGTTTTAAGTTTAAAAAGACCTTAAGAGTTAAGGTGAATTCAGAGGGTGGAGGAGAGTCTATTGAGCATTATTAAGGAGCCCATTAATGGTTGGTTGATTAGAAGGCATTAAGTATGAGAGGGGAACATACAAGCAAAAGCCCCAAGGCCTACCAAAGTGGGTTCCCAAGCAGAGGAGATGAGGTCGGGTAGGTCATCAGGATGCAACCCAACCCAACTTCGCCATTTTTTGAGTTTGTGTTGGGCAAAATGGGTCGCAAGGGTCGCAATTGAATTCCTAGTCATAGGTGGTGGCTGTGGGTTTCTAAAGTCAGGAGTGGGGGGAGAAATCGTTGGTGTGTCATAATGGTCGTTGAATGGCTGACGTAGATATGGTTCCAAAGGGTCCTCATTTTGCGATATGTGGCGATGATAAAGGGCTATATGAAGGCTTTAAGAGCAAAGAAAAGAGTTTAAAAATGGAGACCAAGTATTGGATCAAGGGAAAAAAGCCTCTAGTGGCTCTATGTGAGAAGGATTCAGATATAATGGACTTAGAAGATTCCTTCTCTGGGGAAGAAGAGAATTTTCTTGAAGATTTCTTGCTACCTAATTTTGAAAATGATGAAGGGCTGCTCATTGAACAACTTGAGGAGAAGTTTAGTGTATAGGAGAACCAAGTGGGTGATTGGAGAGATATGGATGATAACCTAGATGGTGTTTCTCAACTATTATTAGAAAATAAGGATGATTTATAAGCTGAAGGTCCTTTGGATTTGAAGCAGATATGTGTTAATCATTTGAGTAATGCTAATGTTCTAGGGGGCATCTTTACTCACCTTGTATCCTCCTCAAAATAATTGCCTTGTTTCCTCTAAAATTAATTCTAATTCTGATAATCAAGGTATGCTTGGTGATTGTTTTGTAGGGAATGTTGTATGTAACGACACTTCACGAGATGGTATCCTTCCCTTACCGGACACTTAAATTTAGCTTATAGTGCAAGGGGGTTAAGGGGCTAGAGGGAGAATATGTCCACCTAATTCCTTTAAAGGTTGAGAGGGACAACCTCATTCCCCAAGCCTTGCTCCAGTCTCTTAATTTTCGATTGAGAGTCAAGTCTGGGAATGAGGTTAGAGTGCAAGCAACACCTAAGGCTTATGAGAGAGGGGAAAAAACGAGAGTTGAGAATGACTTGAAAAGGTTAATATCTTTGATAAATTATGGTAACCCTAAGGAAAGGAAGGGTTAAGCCTATTAAATTATGAAGAACTTAAGCTGAAATGTTAATGGGTTAGGTAACCTGTATAAAAGAACTAAAGTTAAAGAGGTTATCAAGCGGGTTGATTCAGACATTGTTTTGTCTGAGAAGACTAAGTTAGGGGAGGTGAGGTTTCTAATTCATAGAGTTTGGGATACTAGGTTTAAGGATTTAGAGTATATGCCTTCTTTGGGAACATCAGGTTTTCTTTTAGTGGTTTGTGACACTAGGGTTTTTTGTTGGTGTTTCCTCCCTTTCGATTTAATTAGATTTTAAGGGTAGAGTGTATTGGTGGATTACTACTGTCTATGGTTCGACGAACCTTAGGTTGAGAGGTTATTTTTGGGAAGAGTTGTCTTTTGTTCATGGGATGTGTATGTCCTCATTGGAGTGTATGAAGTGATTTTAATGTTGTGTGTTTTCCTGTTAAGAAATTAGGAGGGTCTAGTTTTAATGTTGGCATGAGAGATTTTGATAATTTTATTAGGGATTGTGGGTTAAAGGATCTTCCTCTTTCCAATGCCTAATTTACTTGGTTTGTTAATAAGGACATGTTAGTTTCTTCTCGATTTGATAGGTTTTTCGTTACATCTAGAATGGGAGTATTTTTTTTCCCAGATCTTATTCAAGAGGTGTGTTCACACTCGATGCCTAACCATTTCCGACTATTTTAGAATCTTGAAGGGTTAAGTGGAGTCCTACTCCTTTTAGATTCGAAAACATGTGGACCACCTCGCATACTTGATGTTGAACAACTTGATTTGACTCTTTGAGAGCTCTCAGTATGCTTACAACATTGGCACTAATTTGGGTTCTTGAATTTATCCCGTCTCTCTTGCTTACCATGCAATTCAAAAGGAGGCAAAAACCTAACTCAAAATCTTTAAATTCTTTCCTCTCTCTATGTATATTTGTTGTTTCCTAGGAGCAAACAACGACGTTTCTTCTTTTGCCAACAAAGACCACCATGTCATCTCAACAAAGTTATGTTGTCCTAGTCCTTGCTCGTCCACTAATATCACGTCATTACTTAACGTCACAGGTGGAAAATTAACCAAGCACCTCAACAAATTCATTTATAAGAAACAATGGCTAAATGGGACGAAGGGACAACTAACATGTAGGGTGCTTTAGACTCTCATGTAAAAGTGATCTTCCAAGGACCAAATGGTGACCTCATGTATGTTTCGAGGACAAAAAGTGAGTAAAGTCAAAATGATACTAGTAATGCATGATTTAGTTACGTTTTTATGATATTCATGTTTAAGGGGAGTTTATACATGAATATGGTAGAACAGATTCTTGCTAATGCTATATATATATATATATATATATATATACACATTCCTAACAACTAAATCACATCTAGCCAATAACTTTTCCAAATTTAAATAGGTTAAAATTTAAATCATTTATAAAAGAGGGCAAAGTTGTTATGAATATCGACTTCCTAATGACTTGGTAAAAGAAGCTTAACTAAGATGCCTTTTCTTCCTAATAGATTATATTTTAAAAACTTCTTTAAATTAATTAGAGAGCTGTGCAATTGGTAAATTAATTAAACTTGATCATGTATTGACCCTCCAAACGTTTAATTTTGTGTAACATAACTTTTTGACATTTTTTATTCAAAATCTTACCATTACTGATTTATATAAACTAAAAAAAGTAATTTAAGATAAAATACAAACATTTAACTTATCCTCTAATTACCTATTCATGACACGACATGTCAAATAATTTAAAGTTGAGTAATTAATTTCAGGGAGATCAGGGCATCTGTCAAGTTAATTAAACAAGTTGTGGCCAATTATTTATAGACAACAATATTTCAAACACAGCGCCTATTTTAGCCTTTGTAAGCAGATTATTTAGTGAGAATAATTTCACTATTTTTTATCAAATAGTCATTCTAGTTTTACACGTTGTCTTCCCAATTTTCTTTGAAAGATTCATTTAATTTTGATAACCCTTTGCAAGGCTTCTAACGTATTGTCAAGAATCAGGATACAATAGTTCATTTCTTTCCCCGGACCATAATAGACATATAAAATAACATTTACATAAATTAATGTTTTAAATATTTATTATTAAATTAATTATGGTAAGTGAATAAACTTTTATAACGAGGTCAAGATATATGGCATTGTTTTTCCTTTGGTTATAGCAACAAAAAATTTAGATAGAGAACCCAAAAAGGAGAGAGTAGAACTTTGAATCCAATCCTTTGAAACCAAGTTGACTTCAATTCTAAAAATCGGGATTGATATTAAGTAAAGAAGAATAAATTATAATGTTTAAAAAAAGCCGATGGCTAGCATATATTGTTAATATAGACACACACAAAAATGCAACTATAAGATTGTTGTTCAAGGTCACTTGATCGGTTAATCGAGCAGAACTATTATTAAAAGAAAAAATATTACAAATGTAATTTTGTAAATATGTATAAGAAAACATTTATTTGTAATAAAAAATTGAAATTTAAATTGTACAATTAATTATACACCTATCGTCAGGCTAGCATGCATAGCCGCAGAAGGATATGCATATCTCTTAATTAAATTTTTTTTTTAATCGTTCAGCTGCTCCCTAAATGATAGTCATAAAATATTATTGGCCGACACAGCAGGCAAGAATATCATATCAACAAGTTTATCATCTAACTATATATATATATATATATACATATATATATATCTCTGTGTGTGTGTGTTTTACTACTCCTTTTTCTTCGCCGTGAAGTATGTTTCCTATGAGATCTGAAATAAGTGTTGCACAGAAACAAGTAATGTATTATATTCCTGATGTATCTAGAAAACATATATATACAGGACATGCATGGAAATTAATAGAAAATGCAGACTGATAATTGCTTTCTAGAGATGAGAAAAGAGAGAGAAGGGGAGGGACCTTGAGGTGGCAAAATAAGAGAGCTTGCCAGTGGCAGAGAAGACAATAACAGCAATCTCAGCTTCGCAGAGAGTGGAAAGCTCTTGTGCCTTCTTGAATAGCCCTTTCCTCCTCTTCGATAGTGTCACTTGCCTCGCTGCTTTGTTGTCTATCCTCTTTATCTCTATCTTGTGCCTCATTTCCCCTTAATTTAACCAAACACCCCAACACAATAATAATTACAGTAATTAATGACAGAGATATATAGAATCATATATAGAGAGATAGAGAGAGAGAGAAAGAGGGATTAATCATTTGCAAACAGGCTCTTACTAAAGACTGTGTATTGAAACTGAATCTCGAGATGGAAGCAGTAGGATGTAGATGGAAAGGAGGAGGGAACAGATTTTCCTGGAATCGGAGATATATAAGAGGAAATTGATTAGAATCTAGCTATATATGGAAGAGAGGGAAACAGAAGGGAAGGGACGTTAGGATTTACCGAGAATATCTAATCATCTGAAAGACGACTGCAACCGAACCCTAATTGGAAAGAAAAGAACGAAAAAGAGAGGAAGAAGTTAATCGAATCTGAGCAAATAAAAGCAAACAACAAAACAAACATCCATGGACCATTGTTGTTTAGCAGATGAGAATCGTGAGGACCGTAATTCACCTTTTCCAGCATTTTCCCTTTACTGGCTGGCTTCTTTGAGAGAGAGACAGAGAGTGACTTGGTTCAGTGACAGCGATACCCTCTGCTTTGCTTCCATGGTTAAGGAAAATAGGAAATAGAAACGCTGGTGTCTGCGACCCCGGTGGCGCAAAAAATATATTTTCTTAAAACCACAATATTGATGGAAAATAAAAAACCTCCAATAATTAGTCTGATTTATTTACAAAAATTGAAACAAATTATTGAATTATCTAAAATTACATATATTTATTTTAATTTAATTTCTTTAAAATTAAGTGTTTTAAATCACTTTTCTGAAAATTTAATTTCCTTCATTTATTTCATCAAAATAGAATTTCATTCATTTCTTTATCAAACTTAAGAGTCAAATAATAGATTTGAGATTTAACTAGTAAATTATTAAATGAGTAAATTGAGAAAATTAATTCTTATGAAAGTCAAATTAAAACATTTGTAATCTGTCAAAAATTAAATCAGTAATATATAAAAAAAGTTCTCATTTTTTAATTATAAAAGATGATTTAATATGTCTTATAAATTTAATTATTGAATAATTAGTAGTTTTTAGATTATTTAAAATTTATTTTTTAAAAAAATCATTTTATTATTTGGTTTCAATAACTCTTTATGTTATCCATATTGTTTTACAATGAAATCCGTCGATCATAAATTTTGTTCACAGCTTAGAGTTTCTAAAAGCTAGAGATCAAACAATGACAGTTTTTTATTTAAAAAAAGGAAATAAAAAGCAGACTAAATCAAATGTGATTATATTTATAGGACAATTGTGAGTACGTATATTTATATAGAAAACTTTAGGGAGAAATTGAGTTGTTGAGAAGCTATTTTTTTTTATTGTCATATCATTTCGAAATTTATTTATACGATAAAAGAATAAAATATTACATAAATTTTAAAATAATTTAATATAGAAAAATTAGAATTTAAAACTTAGAATTAAATAACAAACCTTAAATCATAAATCTAAAAAAGAAGTTTTACCCAATTTATATGAAAGGCGGCACTTCTACTTTTCTTAAAATCAGTAACGACAAAACAATGCCAAAAGGTCAGTTGGATTAGACATTAACAAGCACTGTTTCCGTACACATAATTCACATTTTATCGGACTGTGATGCCATGACATGCGGTATGTACCCTACGTACCCTCCATTCTTCTCTCATAATTCACGTTTTATGGTTTTTTTCAACCCATATAATTAAATTTATAAATTAAAAAATTATTTTTAAATATTTGATTGTTATTTTTAACATCATATAAAATCATAAATTTTTTTTGTTAGTATTAATAAGGATGAGTACAGGTTAAGTTGATTCAAGATTGAGAGGAAATTTCAATCCAAACCAACAATACACCAACGAGTTGGTGGGTTGAACTTTTTTTTTTCTCTCCTCTACCTCGTCTTCTTTCTTACCAGAACCATCTCTGAACCAGAGATGGAACGAATAACCAGAGGCTGAAGCTTCTTCCTTCCTATCATCTTCCTCTACCTCTTCTTCTATTATTCGAAGCGTGAAACAAAGCATGTCGTAGCATAGAGTGAGGCCGAGAGAGAGAAGTCGTAGGCGAGAGGCACTACAAGAAAAACCAAAATTAGAGACGAAATATGTCTCTCAAATATTGAAAATTCTTCTCAAAATCTAATTTCAAAATCTGAGATGGAACATATTCTATCTCTAAAATCTAGTCCGAAAATCTAAAACATAAAAAATTTTGCCTCAAATTCCTTTTCAAATTAGAGACAAAAATTAAATTCTGTCCGTCTCATATTAGAGATGGAATCAATTCTGTCTCAAATTCTTTCTAAGATTAAAGACGAAAATTAAATTTCATCTCATATTAGAAACAAAAAAAATTTTGTCTCAAATTCCGCCTCAAATTTTTCGTTAGTCCTATATCGCCCAATTCAAAAAATTAGCCTCCTACCTTTTCCTATATATAATAATGTCTCTTTCCTTTTCCTATATAAAATGCTTCATTAAATATTTTTGTATTGAAAAGACTAATGAATGAATGTGTCTTCTAATTTAGTATTATTTAATGTGGCTAAAATTTTTTTGGGAGGCTAATTTGATCTGCTTAATAATCCACTGGAAAATTTTTTTTTTTCTTTTCAGAGAATTAGAGGTGGAATGAGGGACGGGAAAATTCGTTTCTATTTCTAAGACAGAATCTTTTTTCCTTCTCAATTTTGTTTAAGATGCTAGGATCAGAGACAGAAAAAGAAATTGTCTCTGATCAATTAGAGACAGATTTTTACTTAATCAGAGACAAATTTTTCTTGTCTCTGATCTCTGATTTTTTTTTTTTTTGCAGTGAGGGTGTTGTAGCTCGATGAGCATCTCCATCAACTTTCTTTGGCCATATTTTGACCGGCAATGGGCCTCTTAGTCAACTAGGTATTGTTCTACAGCAGTAAAGACGAAGTCGACAGAGATGATGGAGATTAGAGAATCTAAGTGAAGGATTGATGATGAAGAGTCGAAAACGAATTTGACGGAGATGAAATGATGAAGAAGGAGAAGGAGTGATGTTAGATGTGGACTTTGGAGTGGTGCTTGCTACCAATATATTCTCTTTAATGGGTTTTTTAATTTTTCCCAATATATTCTCCTTCTTAAAATTATTATTGAAAACAACCCAACACCAAAATTATTCTTATATGAGCCTTTTTTTTTAAAATTTTTTTTAACGTACCTGATACGTCTCAGCCACCAAAAAGCTGGAAGAAGAAAAGGGTTTAGAAAAAATTTTACCTATTAAATCTACATACCTAATAAATAAAAAAATTGATCTTTTTTTTTCCTTAAAAATATATGTGTCTGCCGAAAGGACTTTAGAAAGGGTCCCCTAGAGTGAAACCCATCCTGAGAAAGAATTTTAGATGATCGTGGAAGATGAACTTTTGACAACCGTACACTTGTTTTCATTTTAAATTTCGTAACTAACCCATTTTGAAATTAAATTTCAGACTTATTCCAATTTTACTGTAGGATCAAAAACGCATTTGAGAAGTGCGAACATATGCTACGTAATACGCACTTAAGAAGTGCGATTTCTAAAATGCACTTGGGAAGTGCGAACACTCTAATAAATACACACTTGGAAAGTGCGAGTATGTAGAAATAAGCACATGAGATGTGTAACATCCCAAATTCTTATATTTATTTAATATGGGCAAATTAGTGTTTGAAGGACTATTATGAAAAGATATTTTTTTAGGAGAAAATTTGTAAATGGAAATAAAGTGGCTTTTCCAAAAATTAGAGGTTGGAGGAAATCATATGAAATATTAGAAATAATTTTGGGTGATAAATTAAATTTTTCCTTAATGATCAAGGACCCACTTGCAAGGACCAAAAGTAGTTAGGGACTTTGTAGAATTTTAGCAAGACCATATTAATTGGAAATTCTGATGCTTATACCTAAGTGTTTTTACGTGGCTCTCTTTCCCTTCACCTAACTTTGCACCAATAGGAAGTTGCAGCATGTATTCCACTTTGAGAAAGTAAGTATGAGTGTTGGGAAAGATTTCATGAGAAGCAAAAATCCATGAGAACTCTTGGCTACAACATCATCACGGCAACATGCACTCACACGCAGCAGCACTTGATTATCAACATGAGAAACTCTTAGCCTCATCTCCTTTTGGCAGCAACACAACGTGATACAGTAGAATGTTGTTTATTATTTTGAGGACACAAAGATTAGCAACTGAAAAAGGGACATATAGGAAATGCAAAAAGGAGGAATTGGCGTTGAATATCTCAGCAAAGAACAGAGAACACGCTGCTGCACTTGAAACCGTGGGAAGTTGGATAATCTGTCTTCTGGTTTGGCAGCCACGTTGAGCATCCCTCTTTGCTGTCCATGCCTTTGAGAGCCACCATGAACCCAAAAAACCTCCATCTGCTGCCCACGTGATGCTGCCGAGGATGAGAGAAAGTTCATGGCATTGTCTTCATGAGCTGGAACAGAGAGAGAGAATCTGTTTTCCTTGCATTGGTTGCCACGTGAGGAACCCTTAGGGGTTAAAGGAGGGTTTGTAACTTCATTTTCTGCTATCCTAACAAGTGAACACGAGAGAGAGATGATGTTGCTGCAAAACTTCCTCATTTTCTACATAAACCGAGAGAGATAGAGAGAAAGCTCTAAAAACCAGTAAATTTTCTTAAGCTTTTAAAGAGCCACCCTTGGGCAACTTTGGTGCTGACCAAAGGACCTTCTTAGCAGTGGATTTGAGGTCCTAAATACACATTCTTGGGTATTTAGACACCCTTTACAGCAGCAAGGAAGTGGCAAGAAAGTGCAGAAAAATTTAGAGAGAAAGTAAGCTCGGAAATCTTGGGTAAGCTCTAAATCCTTTTTTTAGGCTCGCTTTTGTTGAAGAAATGATTAAACATGTCTTAGAGAGTCCATAGATGAGTTTGGGAGAGCCATGCAGCAAGAAGAATGGAAAAACATGGAGTTTAGAGGTATGCATCCATGATAGGGACTAAACTGAATAAAATCAAAAGTTTGTAGGAATAGCTATAATTTCGAAACAAGATATATTTGTGACCTATGGACTTAGATGAAACTAAGTATGGTCTTATATCATGAAAAAGATAAGGGAAAAATAATTATTGAGGACCTAAGTGAATGAAATGAAAAGTTTGAAGGAAAGAGTAAAAATTCTGAAAATGTCCAGATTGAATATATATGGGATTTTAGTTAAAATTTGATGGAATTTACCAAATTTTGAAGGTTATTTATATGGTTAAAATCCGTATTAAGGACCAAAGTGAATTAATTTAAAGTTTCTGAAGAAAAAGGAAATAGGGTGGAATTTGAGAAATAAATTAGAAGAAGTTTTAGCTGATTATAATTTTTGAATTTGGGACTATAAATGAGATTATAGACATTACGTAATTAATTTTTGAGGTACAAGATTTAATTAATTTTGAAATAGTAATTTTAATATCCTCCCTATTAGGATATATTTTTTTAGCTAATTATATTTATTTAAATTTGGGATTAGAAATAAGATTGTGAATAATATGTAATTAGTATTTAGTACATAGAAATTGCATTTAAAAAAAATGGAATAGTATTTTTTTAAATATTCCATATTAGGATTTTAATAGCTAATTTATTTTATCAGCACCTTGGAATAATTTCGAGTGGAATTGGTACGAGACGGTAAATTCAGGTAGCCAGTTACATTTCATAAAAGCGCTGTTCATATATTTTGAAATTGTTTTATACTGAAAATGATTTAATTATTAATTATGTGATGAAAATGATTTCTTGATGAATTATGTGATATTCAACTCTATGCATTGTTATGTATGTATATGTATTATTATGATACTCATGTGCTAAGGCAGTGTACGCCAAGCATCTGGGGTACGACGGTACGCGCCAGTATAAGACTTGTCATGGTTAGGGCGGAAGCAGCTATGCATGACGATGCTAGTGTCAGTCTTGCTGACCTTTGGGCCACAGGGTATAATCAGACCCTGATGGTAGGCACTGAGAATAGTGATGACCCTTGGCACCATTTGAGGTGAAACAGACTCTTGTGGTATTAAGACCTAGGGATAATCTCTGCATGACAGTGGCATAGATGAGTTGAACTGAATTATGAATGGTGTTATGAACTTGCTTTTATGACTGGGAATGGTTCTTGTTTTCATGATTAACTACTGGCTACTGAGATTTCTATGTCTCATGATTTTGTACTGTATTAACCATTTCCAGGTGCAAATCAAAATGGGAATAGCGGGGTTGCAGCAGGGAGTCAGTAGCTGTAGCCTATATTTTATAGTTTTTTGTAAAATAATTAAGACTTAATCTCTAGTGATATGTATATATGTCGAAATAATGGTGATGTAAGGCATGGGATGATGTTAATGGCTCCTAGTTGTTTTTAATTATGGACTTGAGATCTTAAAAATTTAAGGTTTGAGAATTGCCATAATTATTCACTAAGGAACCTTATCTTAAAAATCTTTAATCCTGGAGATAGTTTTATGAAAATTTTGAGGTGTTACATTGTAAATGGTATCAGAGCACGGTCCTAGGCACTAAGTGGGTTAGCATGGGTAGTTTAGAACCCTATCTCCATGTTTTAGGTTATTTTTGAAATAATCTAACTGTCTATTTTCAGAATATGGCTGCAAGGAGAACTCAGACTGAAATCCTAGAAGAAATAGTGACACAGTTGAGGTATCAGACTAATACTTAGGCCGTAACGGCTGATATCCTTAGGAGATTGCAGGGTGAAGGGAGAAGGGACCAAAATGAAGAAAGGCACCGAGGCAATGGTGAAGAAACTGAGGATGCCAACTCCTTTACAAGGGTACTCGGAGAATTCCGAAAGGCCAATCCCCCTTCATTTGCAGGAACACATGATCCAGCTGTGGCACAAAATTGGATCAAACAATTAGAAAAAATATTCAAGATAATGAATTGCACCCCAGCTCAAAGGCTTGCCTTGGCAGTGTATAAACTGGAAGGAGAAGCAGAATATTGGTGGGAAGGGACAAAGAGGCTTCTTGAGTCAAAGGGAGAAGAAATCACTTGGGAAAATTTCCAACTCACTGTATTCAACAAATACTTCCCAAACAACGTGAAGAAACAGAAGGAAGCTGAATTCCTCCAGATAAGGCAGGGGACAATGACAGTAGGAGAATACGAGGCCAAGTTTGAAGAGCTTTCCAAATTTTCTTCATACCTTAACAACATGCACGATGAGGCGTCGAAAGCAAGCCACTTCGAGAGAGGCTTGAGATCCGAGATAAAGAATATAGTGGGGACTTTTGAGATATCGAACTTCTCTCAACTTGTGAACAAATTTCGGATAGCTGAAGCCCACATTCAGGAGGCTAAGCTAGAGAAAGAGGCCGAAGCGAATGAAAAGAGGAAAAGAGAGGATCGTGGGGTTCCTAACAACAGAAGAAACAGTGGTTGGAAGAAGAAATTCAAAGGAAATAAAGAGCAGTTTCGTAGGAACCAGACAGGAAACCCCAATCAGACCTTTACCCCTCGATGTCAGAAATGTGGTGCCAAGAGTCATGGAAATTCTCCCTGCACTATAACTTGTTACACTTGTGGACAACCCGGTCACATGTCCCGAGCATGCCCAACCTCGAAGGGAACAGCTCCGACTAGGCCACAGAATCAAGGAAGGGTTTTTGCCATGACGCAACGAGAGGCTGATATGTCACCTAATCTCATTCGAGGTAAAATTTTGATTCAAAATATTCTTGTAGATGCATTGTTTGATAGTGGGGCAACCCATTCATTCATATCATTTGCTTGCGTTAAAAATTTAGGTCTAAAGTTGAGTATGTTACCTTATGATTTAAACGTAATTATGCCAACTGGTGGTCAAGTTTTTACTTCACAAGTATGTTTAAATTGTGTTGTTGAACTAGACAACAAAAGGACTACTTTGAATTTGGTATGTTTGATTATGCACGATTTTGATGTGATTATTGGTATGGACTGGTTGTCTAGAAACAATGCCATACTTGATTGTTCTCGTAAAGTAGTCTCTTTACCTATCTGTATACCATCACCAAGCCCTAAGACTGAGCTAACTTGTTCATCTATTGCAAAAACTGAGAGTTATGTTGGGAAAGGTCACCAAGGGTATCTAGTACTTTTTTCTTCTAAGGTAGACGAGGAGGTCAGGATAGAGAAAATTCCTGTGGTAAAGGACTATCCTGATGTGTTTCCAGATGACATAAATGGCTTACCCCCAGAACGAGAAGTTGAATTCTCTATTGATCTAATGCCTGGAACGGGTCCTATCTCTATAACTCCTTATCGGATGGCTCCAACCGAGTTGGCAGAGTTAAAGAAACAATTAAAAGATTTGTTGGAAAAAGGTTTTATTAGGCCTAGTGTGTCACCGTGGGGAGCTCCTGTTCTTTTTGTCAAAAAGAAAGACGGATCCTTTAGGTTGTGTATAAACTATAGGCAATTGAATAAAGTTGCCATTAAGAATAAATACCCTTTGCCTAGGATAGATGACCTTCTGGACCAATTAGTAGGAGCATCTATTTTCTCGAAGATTGATTTGAGATCAGGTTATCATCAGTTGAGGGTTAAAGAGGTAGACGTGCCTAAGACAGCCTTCAGAACTAGGTATGGCCATTACGAGTTCTTAGTCATGCCATTTGGTTTAATCAATGCACCTGCTATATTCATGGATTGCATGAATAGGATCTTTCGACCTTACCTAGATCAATTTGTGGTAGTCTTCATAGATGACATCCTTGTTTACTCTAAGACCCCCGAACAACATGAACATCACTTGAGAGTAGTGTTACAAACCCTTAGAGAAAAGAAATTGTATGGAAAATTAAGCAAGTGCGAATTTTGGTTGAAGGAAGTCAAATTCTTGGGACATGTTGTGTCACAGGAGGGTGTGTTTATGGATCCCAGTAAGGTTGAGGCAGTATTGAATTGGGAGAGACCCAAAATGGTAACAGAGGTGAGAAGCTTTCTAGGATTAGCAGGATATTATAGAAAATTCATAAAAGGCTTTTTCCAAATAGCTTTACCTCTGACCAAGTTAACAAGGAAGAACCAGCCTTTCTTGTGGGACGACAAGTGTGATAGCAGTTTTCAAGAGTTAAGAGGGAGGTTGACATCTGCTCCTGTACTAACCATTCCTGATCCTTTGAAACCATTTGTAGTTTACACCGATGCATCTCTTAAGGGATTAGGTTGTGTCTTAATGCAAGAAGGGAGAGTGGTAGCCTATGCCTCTCGGCAGTTAAGACCACACGAGCAAAATTACCCAACTCATGATTTGGAATTAGCTGCCATCATTTATGCTCTTAAGATTTGGAGGCACCACTTATTCGGAGCAACGTTTGAAATCTTTTCAGACCACAAGAGTTTAAAGTATTTGTTCGATCAGAGGGAATTGAACTTGCGTCAGCGGAGGTGGATAGAGTTTCTTAAAGATTATGATTATAAGCTTCAATACCACCCCGGGAAGGCCAATGTAGTTGCAGATGCTCTGAGCCGGAAAACCGTGCATGTGGCTTTTATGATGATTAAAGAAGGTCAACTGTTGAAAGCATTTAGAAACCTAAATTTAGATGTAGCGGTTAATCCTCAGAGTTTAAGAGTTTGTGCACTTGTAATTCAAAGTAATTTGGAAGCACAGGTAAAAGAAGCATTGTCCAACGATCTTTATTTCAAAGAGGCTAAAGAATTGATACGAAGAGGAAAAGAAACCAAGTTAAGCCTCTCAGAAAATGGGATTTTAAAATTTCAGAACAGACTGTACATACCTGCTAATAAGGATCTTAGAAATAAGATTCTTTCGGAGGTACACCAAAGTAAGTATACCATTCACCCTGGGACAACCAAAATGTACCACGACTTAAAGAAAAATTTTTGGTGGCCAGGTATGAAACGAGATGTGGCACAATTTGTGGCTAGATGTTTGACTTGTCAAAGAATTAAGATAGAACATCGAAAACCAGGAGGAATGCTAGAGCAATTAAAGATCCCAGAATGGAAATGGGATAACATCACTATGGACTTCATAGTTGGACTTCTAAGAACTTTTGCAGGTAATGATAAGATATGGGTTATTGTGGATAGACTCACCAAGTCTGCACACTTTCTTCCCATCAAGTCAACAGACTCACTGAATAAATTAGCAAAAATTTATATCAAGGAAATAGTGAAGTTGCATGGAGTCCCTTGTGATATTGTTTCAGATAGAGATCCCAGATTCACCTCTGGATTTTGGCGATCTTTACAATATGCATTGGGTACTTGGCTGAATTTTAGCACCGCATACCACCCACAGACTGACGGGCAATCAGAAAGAACGATACAGACTCTAGAGGATATGCTAAGGGCGTGTGTCTTAGAATTTAAAGGAAATTGGGATGAGTATCTGCCATATGCAGAGTTTGCCTATAATAACAGTTACCATTCCAGTATATGTATGGCACCGTATGAAGCTCTGTACGGTCAAAAATGTCGATCCCCCATCTGTTGGGTAGAGGCTGGAGAAAGGAAACTTATAGGACCTGAGATAGTGGAACAAACGTCCAAACTAGTAGAGCTCATTCGAGATCGCTTGCTCACTGCACAGAGTAGACAAAAGAGTTATGCTGACAAGCGGCGAAGGCCCTTAGAATTTCAAACTAGTGAACATGTCTTTCTCAAAGTAACTCCTTTGACAGCAGTAGGAAGGTCTATTAAATCTAAAAAGCTCAGTCCTAGGTATCTTGGCCCTTTTCAAATTTTGGATAAGTACGGGACTACAGCTTACAAAATTGCCCTACCACCAAACTTGGCAAACATTCATAATGTGTTTCATGTTTCTCAATTAAGGAAATATATTCCAGACCCATCGCACGTAATTGAATATGAACATATGCATTTACGAGATAATCTAACTTATGATTTGAGACCATATAAAATCATTGATACTCGAATGAAGAAACTGCGACATAAACAAATCCCCTTGGTGAAAGTGGTCTGGAAAGGGCAATCCCAAGAGGAGGCTACTTGGGAAACGGAGGACGGTATGAGGAAGCTCTTCCCAGAATTATTTGACTCTGGTAAGTTCTATTAAGAGCTATGCACATTTATGATATTTCTTTTTAGAGAATTAAGTGAAAAATTGAATTTTGGGGAAAAAATTCTATTGAGGGAGGTAATAACTGTAACATCCCAAATTCTTATATTTATTTAATATGGGCAAATTAGTGTTTGAAGGACTATTATGAAAAGATATTTTTTTAGGAGAAAATTTGTAAATGGAAATAAAGTGGCTTTTCCAAAAATTAGAGGTTGGAGGAAATCATATGAAATATTAGAAATAATTTTGGGTGATAAATTAAATTTTTCCTTAATGATCAAGGACCCACTTGCAAGGACCAAAAGTAGTTAGGGACTTTGTAGAATTTTAGCAAGACCATATTAATTGGAAATTCTGATGCTTATACCTAAGTGTTTTTACGTGGCTCTCTTTCCCTTCACCTAACTTTGCACCAATAGGAAGTTGCAGCATGTATTCCACTTTGAGAAAGTAAGTATGAGTGTTGGGAAAGATTTCATGAGAAGCAAAAATCCATGAGAACTCTTGGCTAGAACATCATCACGGCAACATGCACTCACACGCAGCAGCACTTGATTATCAACATGAGAAACTCTTAGCCTCATCTCCTTTTGGCAGCAACACAACGTGAAACAGTAGAATGTTGTTTATTATTTTGAGGACACAAAGATTAGCAACTGAAAAAGGGACATATAGGAAATGCAAAAAGGAGGAATTGGCGTTGAATATCTCAGCAAAGAACAGAGAACACGCTGCTGCACTTGAAACCGTGGGAAGTTGGATAATCTGTCTTCTGGTTTGGCAGCCACGTTGAGCATCCCTCTTTGCTGTCCATGCCTTTGAGAGCCACCATGAACCCAAAAAACCTCCATCTGCTGCCCACGTGATGCTGCCGAGGATGAGAGAAAGTTCATGGCATTGTCTTCATGAGCTGGAACAGAGAGAGAGAATATGTTTTCCTTGCATTGGTTACCATGTAAGGAACCCTTAGGGGTTAAAGAAGGGTTTGTAACTTCATTTTCTGCTATCCTAACAAGTGAACACGAGAGAGAGATGATGTTGCTGCAAAACTTCCTCATTTTCTGCATAAACCGAGAGAGATAGAGAGAAAGCTCTAAAAACCAGTAAATTTCCTTAAGCTTTTAAAGAGCCACCCTTGGGCAACTTTGGTGCTGACCAAAGGACCTTCTTAGAAGTGGGTTTGAGGTCCTAAATACACATTCTTGGGTATTTAGACATCCTTTACAGCAGCAAGGAAGTGGCAAGAAAGTGCAGAAAAATTTAGAGAGAAAGTAAGCTCGGAAATCTTGGGTAAGCTCTAAATCCTTTTTTTAGGCTCGCTTTTGTTGAAGAAATGATTAAACATGTCTTAGAGAGTCCATAGATGAGTTTGGGAGAGCCATGCAGCAAGAAGAATGGAAAAACATGGAGTTTAGAGGTATGCATCCATGACAGGGACTAAACTGAATAAAATCAAAAGTTTGTAGTAATAGCTATAATTTCGAAACAAGATATATTTGTGACCTATGGACTTAGATGAAACTAAGTATGGTCTTATATCATGAAAAAGATAAGGGAAAAATAATTATTGAGGACCTAAGTGAATGAAATGAAAAGTTGGAAGGAAAGAGTAAAAATTCTGAAAATGTCCAGATTGAATATATATGGGATTTTAGTTAAAATTCGATAGAATTTACCAAATTTTGAAGGTTATTTATATGGTTAAAATCCGTATTAAGGACCAAAGTGAATTAATTTAAAGTTTCTGAAGAAAAAGGAAATAGGGTGGAATTTGAGAAATAAATTAGAAGAAATTTTAGCTGATTATAATTTTTGAATTTGGGACTATAAATGAGATTATAGACATTACGTAATTAATTTTTGAGGTACAAGATTTAATTAATTTTGAAATAGTAATTTTAATATCCTCCCTATTAGGATATATTTTTTTAGCTAATTATATTTATTTAAATTTGGGATTAGAAATAAGATTGTGAATAATATGTAATTAGTATTTAGTACATATAAATTGCATTTAAAAAAATGGAATAGTATTTTTTTAAATATTCCATATTAGGATTTTAATAGCTAATTTATTTTATCAGCACCTTGGAATAATTTCGAGTGGAATCGGTACAAGACGGTAAATTCAGATAGCCAGTTACATTTCATAAAAGTGCTGTTCATATATTTTGAAATTGTTTTATACTGAAAATGATTTAATTATTAATTATGTGATGAAAATGATTTATTGATGAATTATGTGATATTCAACTCTATGCATTGTTATGTATGTATATGTATTATTATGATACTCATGTGCTAAGGCAGTGTACGCCAAGCATCTGGGGTACGACGGTACGCGCCAGTATAAGACTTGTCATGGTTAGGGCGGAAGCAGCTATGCATGACGATGCTAATGTCAGTCTTGCTGACCTTTGGGCCACAGGGTATAATCAGACCCTGATGGTAGGCACTGAGAATAGTGATGACCCTTGGCACTACTTGAGGTGAAACAGACTCTTGTGGTATTAAGACCTAGGGATAATCTATGCATGACAGTGGCATAGATGAGTTGAACTGAATTATGAATGGTGTTATGAACTTGCTTTTATGACTGAGAATGGTTCTTGTTTTCATGATTAACTACTGGCTACTGAGATTTCTATGTCTCATGATTTTGTACTGTATTAACCATTTCCAGGTGCAAATCAAAATGGGAATAGCGGGGTTGCAGCAGGGAGTCAGTAGCTGTAGCCTAGATTTTATAGTTTTTTGTAAAATAATTAAGACTTAATCTCCAGTGATATGTATATATGTGAAATAATGGTGATGTAAGGCATGGGATGATGTTAATGGCTCCTAGTTGTTTTTAATTATGGACTTGAGATCTTAAAAATTTAAGGTTTGAGAATTGCCATAATTATTCACTAAGGAATCTTATCTTAAAAATCTTTAATCCTGGAGATAGTTTTATGAAAATTTTGAGGTGTTACAAGATGTGCAAGCATTTAAAGAAGTTCGCATCTTTGAGGTGTGTATTGTATTGAATACGCACTTACCAAGTGCGTTTATAATCCGAAATAACCCCTTCAGTAAAAACTTCTTCTTCATCATCTCGTGGTCTCCTCCATTTTTCACAGTCACCGGCGCTGCTCTCTCTCCGGCGTTGCTGTCTCCGATCTCCTTTGGGCCATTTGATCTAGTTCAAAAGGTAATTTTTTTTTCACTGACTTTCCCTTTTACATGCTTCGGTTCTATTGATGGTTTCAGATTTTTTTTTTCTGATATTTGGTCGCAATAGTTTTTTTTTTTTGATATGGGTCCCAGTAGTTTTTTTTTTCTGATATATCTCATTGGTCCCAGTAGAAATTTTGTCTAATATATCGAGACATTAGAAATTATTTTATTTGGTGATCTACTTTTTTTTTTGGTGATAGTAGGATTTTAGTTATTTGGTTTGTTAAAAAATTTAGGATTTTGGTTAAATTTTTTCAGTTATATAGTTAAAATTTTTCTGATTATTTTTCATTTTGTGGAATTAGATATGTAATCTTATTATTTTTACTTACTATTATATGTATAAATTGTAATAGTAATTTTGTGAGATTACTTTTTAAAATGTTATATTGAAATAATAACTTTTAGAAAAAATAGGCTTCTTATTTTTTAAGGTTAAACTTTGTATTTTATTTATTTTATTTTACTTGTTTTTGTCGAGTTAGATATATAATAAATATTTATGTTAAATTTGATAATTTGTCATTTTTAATTATTGGTCTCTTTAATTTAAATTTAGGTGTTGTATATATTTTTTATGTGTTTTTAATTTTTGGCTCCAGATTATTACTTTAACCTAAATATTATTATCTGTATAATTTGTAATAGTAATTTTTTGAGATTATTTTTTAAAATGTTATTATGTTGAAATAGTGATGTTTAGAATAGGCTTCCTATTGTTTAAGGTGAAACTTTTTATTTTATTTATTTTATTTTACTTTAATATTTATGTTAAATTTTATAATTTGTTTTTTTAATTATTGGTCTCTTTAACCTAAATATTGTTATCTGCATAATTTGTAATAGTAATTTGTTCAGATTACTTTTTAAAATTTTATTATGTTGAAATAATTATGTTTAGAATAAATAGGCTTCGTATTTTATAAGGTTAAAATTTTTATATTATTTATTTTATTTCACTTTTTTCTGTCAGTTAGATATATAATAAATATTTAGATTAAATTTTATAATTTGTTATTTTTAATTATTGGTCTCTTTAGATGTTGTATATATGTTTATAATTTTTAGTTCGAGGTTATTGGTCTCTTTAATCTAAATATTATTTAATGTTTTTTTTATAAAAGAAGTGAAATGGACCAAAACGCTAGAAATTTGGTGCTGCCGAAACCTATTCTTGAGGATCCTTCAGTTTTATACCTGCAAGATAGACATGTATCTGAAGTTGTATGGGACGGGGTAAGTGTTTATGAATTAATTCGTTTATTTAGTTTTTTATTACTATAATAATACTAAGTTGATTAACATTATGGTGACAGGAAAATCGTATATTCACGAAAGTGCGACATTGCTACATGTTTACGCAAAGTTCTTTTTACCCGTTGTTGCCTCTTGTCCCTTATATTCAGTAGGCAGGATTTTATGGAGCATCAAGGATGGGTAATTTCGAAGTTGACTATGGTCTAATTTTTGCTCTGGTGGAGCGATGGAGGCCCAAAACACACACGTTTCACTTGCCAGTTGATGAGTGTACTATTACCTTGCAAGATGTGGCCATCCAGACAGGCCTTCCAATAGACGGTTTGCCCGTGGTTGGGCTAACTAATTACATTTGGACTGATCAATGTTAGGAGCTGCTCGGCGTCAGTCCTCCTGTAGAAGCCATTAGAGGAGGGCGCATATCATTGCCTTGGTTAGGTAACCAATTTAGTGAGATCCCCCTGAACGCCATAGAGGAGCAATTGCAGCAGCATACTCAGGCGTATAATCTGAAATTAATTATGGGAATGCTGATGAGTGATAAGTCAAGCATGTTTATGCACCTGATGTACCTTGCTGATGAGTGATAAGTCAAGCATGTTTGTGCACCTGATGTACGTTTCTCTGCTTCGGGACCTCCAGTTTCCTGGCTAGTACAGTTGGGGCTCTGCTGTGCTAGCACACCTTTATCGAAAGTTATGTAGAGCCACTGACGCCGATAAGAAGGAGTTTGCAAGTTGTGTGCTAGCACACCTCTATGCTTGGGCATGGGATCGACTCCCATTGATCCAACCCCGCATTTGAGATCGACATGTGCAACAATTGGTCCCAGACGAGGAAGAGGCTCATTACCCCGGTCATCCGCCTTTGAGTTTTAGGTGCGTATTTGTGATGATATTTTTTTTAGTTGGCTAATGTTTAATTTAATTTAACATGTTACGTTTCAACGCTTATGTAGGTGGAGCGATTTTAAAGGACTGAGTGAGCACCCGCTGCATTTGCTTATACAATATCGCGAGACATTTGACCGCTTGAAAATATGAGTTTTAAACTTGTAACAGTGAGTTCTGCCTTCTTTTTTTTTAATTGTTGCTTCACCGTGTAACTACAATTATCTATTGCAGTTTGTCTAGCAACCTTATGCACAGGAAGTATGTGAGAACCTGATACCAGATTACTGCTACAGTGGTTCTGACATTTGGCAGGCGGTCGTTCCCTTGGTATGCTTCCACATCATTGAGTAGCACCAGCTCAATAGATGTCTGCAATAGTTCGATCAAGATCAACCAATCCCATCGGTTTCTGCGAACAATGACTGGCAGCACACACAACAGTTGACGGGGAAGATGGACGCTAATTGGCAGACTGAACAACATGAATACATTGTCTAGTGGCAGGCACGGAGACAGAGGGTGGTCTTATCACGACCACTCCAAGTACCGCTGCATAGGAATTCATAATACATGACATGGTATTGGCACATCACGCAGCGGTGGATGTCACGCATCGTAGCTGCAAGTTTGGCGACTGTAAGTTTTTATTTATTAAGTAGAATTAAACTATCTATTTTTCTGCAATGTGTGGTGTTTTGATTATTATGAATTACAATTATGCTACAGTCGTTTGGGTACCAGTCCAACTACCTTGTGACTCTATAGTCTAGTCAGACCCTTCAGTCGCCCCTGTTGGGAGACATTGGGAGGTTCAACGTAGATATGTTGCGAGCATTGGGTGACGACCATTTGTTGCAGGCTAATCCTCCTATTCACATAGCACCTTAGACATCCTTTGTAGAAGTGCCTGAAGGAGAGACTGGACGAGGCTGTCGGCAACCCGGAGGCTATACACGCACTCGAAGATCTATACGTTGACGACCATCTGTAGAAGAGGTCAGCACACCCCCTTCAGCTGCTTCAGTCCCTTGTGTCCCCACCGATGAAGGACCTTCTACGTTCACTATGCTACCTATGCCGACTATCCCCACCGATGAGGGACCCTCTACTTTCACTATGCCATTGATGTCGACTATCCCTACTGGTGAAGGATCTGGTGAAGGATCCTTTACTTACAGCATGCCACATTTACATGAGGGATCCATTTATGATTGGTTCACCCAGAGTATGATGACGCCACCACAAACACAAGCCCCGTCTGTGGATCTTGGGTTTGGCCTGTGGCCGGGTTCAGGATCATCTGGATTTTCACAGTTCCAGTCACATTCTTCAGCTCAGATTCAGGTAGGCTTCACTCATCGTCAAGAATCGGATGAGGAGGGCAACCAAGATGAAGACCAACAGGAGGACCAGGGCGATGATCCTCCTCCTGAGCGTGATCGACACAAAGAGATAGGAGGCCAACTCGATGTGGTACTGGGAGCCATTACTTGTAGTTTGTTATTAAATATGTACAATACTTTATTTTCTTTCAGTTTTATTATTTAACATATCCAGAATATAACTTTCTTTTTTAATTATTTAGTTTGGTTTCAATCGCAGTATTTAACAGAACTTAATGTAACGTTATTATACCGTTATTAAAATAATTGAAAAATAATTTAATAAGTTATAACGTTATTTATAATATAACGTTATTATAACGTTATTATAAATAATTGAAATATAATTTAATAATTTACAACATTATTTATAATATGAAGTTATTATAACGTTCTTATAAATAATTGAAATATAATTTAATAATTTACAATTTTTTTTATAATTTAATCTTATTATAACGTTATTTATTATATAAGTTAAATTAATGGAGTAAATAAGTTGAAACAAAAACACTCACTCATTTATAAGATACAATTAACTTGTAATATACAAAATATCATTGATTGCTAGGTCCTTTAAATGGTGCCGGTTTGTACAAGTGTTGCGATAATGCCCTGCTTCTCGACAGACTTCACACCTCACTGGCTCACCTGATTCTTTCTAATCCATCTCATTATTGAAACGTTTGAACTTTGGTCTTCCTATTTTTCGGATATCTTTGGGTCAGGTATAAAGGTTGGTCCTGGAATCTGTGGCCAATATTGCTCCCCACTAACTGGGTGAAAAAGACTATGATATGCAGCTGATATTGTCTCTAGGCTATACAGTTGGTCGATAAAATTTGTGCAATCAAGATGGACACTTAAGCAAGCTGTAGCGGCATGTGCACAAGGAAATCCGCAATATCTATTTTCTAGCAAAACTCTACAACAACATCCAAATTGCCTCTATCGTCTGTCATAAGGTTCTTGTACCTCAAACCAAAGCTGGGCAAGGTTGAAGGTTGTCACGACACAAACAGTTGCCGTCGACTCATGTTCTTTCAATTGATCTCGCACATAGGTACAAAACTTTTGTTCAGCTTGAATATGGGAATATGCCTCCTCCGCCCTATCTGCAAAGTATTTAGTTAATTTATAGTATGTAGATTGTGTCAATGCCATCACAAGCGGACTCCTCACTCCCTTAAGCACGTCATTCATACATTCCACCAGGTTAGTCATCATGTGACCCCAACGTCTTTCATCGTCATACGCTCGACACCATAAAGATCTATCACCTGTATGTTCCAATACCCAGTTATAAGCTCTGACACCAAGTGTTTGATGCTCAATCATCTTTCTTTCAACTATGGATCATTCATATGAGTATCCTGTACAGGTAATAACGTTGTGAATAAAAGATATTAATGTCAAATGTAATAACGTATTTAGCAAAATGATAAGATCAACAAAATACCTATGTTTACAAAGAGTTACTTCAACCGCTTGAATTTTGTGTTTAGATTACTTGCCAAATGTCGCATGCAATGAATGTGGTATCCTAGCAGTGGTTGCCAGCCGTTCTCTACTTTATCCATAGCTTCCCTAATTGATGCGTGTTTGTCTATAATCAAACAAACAGACTTGTTCTTCGCAATATGTTGACGTAACCTATACAGGAAGAAAGACCATGTCTCAAGAGTTTCACCTTCCATAATTGCAAAGGCAAGCGGTAGAATGTGATGATTTCCATCTTGGCCACATGCAATCAACAATGTCCCTTTGTATTTTTCATAAAGGAAAGTTTCGTCAGCTTGAATCATAGGTTTTAGGTGATCGAATGCATCGATGCATGGTTTGTACGCCCAAAAAACCCGGCAAAATATTCTCCTATCATTTTGTCGATCGTAGTCCCAGTTATAATCAACCACAGTGTCAGGGAGAAATTGTCGAACTGCCACAAACCAACTACCCAATTGCAAATATGAGGCCTCCCAATCACCATAGTTCTTGGATATGGCTTTCTGCTTTGCCATCCATGCCTTTTTATAGGATACTGTATATGCGAACTGCTCTTTAATACACTCTTTCACCTGAGAGATAGGCATGTCTGGAGATTGATCCACTTGTGCCATAATTCCAGTGGCGATCAAATCAGAGTCCAACTACTTATGGTCTTGGGAAATGGATGATGAAACATATGTGTGAGCTCTGTTGTACTTTGTGATCATCCACATGCCATAATTCTTCTTTAAACTAGCCATCACTTTCCAGTTACAACCATTCGCAAATTTCACGCTTTTTACCTGCAGATATTTCTTCAACGACTTCTCCACCTTGAAGCTATTGTGCCTCTTGATTAAGTATAATTTCAGCGCTCCTGTGAGTGCATCTTTGCAGGAAATAATGAACCAACAGCAAGGTCTGAATCATCATCCCAAGTATAGGTGTCAAGGACGTCTAGAATTTCTGGATCATCTGTTGGGGCTGTATTTGCTTATCTCATGTAATCGGGTGGTGTATAGAATGTGATGGGCTCAACTAGCTCAACCTCGATATCTCTACCCATTAATTCTTGTATGCTTCCTCCAAAACAAAGAGTCATAAGAAAAAATACATGACATATATTAATTTAAAAATTAATATACCTAAGGAAATTATAAAAAGTCATGACATATCAAACATGTACTAGAAATAAAATTTATAAATTAATTATACAAGTATCAAACATAAAATTCATAAAACTAACAACAAAAACATTCCAAAAAATTAAATGATAATTAAATCATCAAAATAAAACATTCCAACAAAAAACTTACCTTATTTTTTCTTCTTCCTCTAAACAACAAACTCACTATCTAAAAAACTGAAGGAGAATTCGCCAGCGTTGTTTTGTTATTTTTTTGATACTTATACAATTTTTTTAACAGTAAAAAGGCAATAGTCGAGAAAAATAGCCACTAAAGGTGCACTTCAGAAGTGCTCACACTGTTGAATGCGCAATTTTGAAGTGCAAACTTTATGAAGGGTCCACTTTACAAGTGCGTACTCTATCAACTCTGGTAACGAGATTAACACGCACTTGGGAGGTGCGTTTTATGTGTCAATAATTCGTACTTCCTAAGTGCATTTTAATGGCTATAGGAAAACTAGGTTACATTCATAATTTAATTTAAGTATGGATTATTTAAAGAATTTAAATCAAAAATTAGTCTATGTCGATCAAAAAATCATGGAAGATGAAACTGCGATATGGTTTGAAGAGAGGGAAAAGTAAGAATGTCAGACATATATGGACAATCACAATTCATAGGTATGTCATGCTTCTGATGCATGGCTTCAAGTCATCAAATTAAAGGAGAAGATACGAAGAGTGGCAGCGAGACACAGGAGAAGACAAGAATTAAGAAGAGAAATGGTGAGAAAACTTTGGGGGAGTTTGGTATGCGGCTATATGCGAGAAAGGAAAGTGCCTTTCCAATATTGTAGCATTTTTTCGTCGTTTGGTATGCTTACTGTAGCTGCTGAAAGACATAACTTGGCATCCCCTCTTCCATTATTTTTGTACGGAACTCTTCTGTCTATTTAGCAATGGAAAAGCACATCCGACAATGGAAAGAATGCGTGACTTCCGAAATTGCCCTTTTCTGTGAACTTGCAATTTCCTTTCTATCCTCTGGTTTGTGCACCTTATTCTTAACCTTGCTTTGCTTTTGCTTTGCCGGTGAAGGTATGGAAGAAGCTGAAAGCTTCCAAATGCAGAGAAACATTAAACAAATTAACAAGAAGCATTTTCTTTAATTTCATTTTTGAAATCTTTCTGCTAAAAAATCCTGATCTTCACGCTAGCGTAGTTCTCGTTTCTTTAGAGACGCTAATGGACTGAGGGGGAGTCTAAGACGCCGGCGGTAAGAGAGAGACAGAGAATCACAGAGAAGAGATCAGGAGAGAGAACTAGCGAGAGAGGAGATCAAGAGAGAGAGCCAAATCTGAGAGGTAGAGAATGAGAGAGAGAGCATATGAGAGAGGTAAGACGAACTAGAGGGCCAGGCACCTAGCAACTAGTCGATCGGCCATGCTAGACATTGACTGCTAGTCAACCAGCTACAGGGAGCCAGTCGACCGGCCTTGCCAAGCGCTGGTAGTCAGTCACTGGCCATGCCAGGCACTGGCATCCGGTCATCGGCCATGCCAAGCACTGGCAGCCAGTCGACTGACTGTCGGGAGCCGGTCTACCGACTCTTGTCAAGAGCTGGTAGCCGGTCAACTAGTTGCCGAGAGCAGGTCGACTGGCCTTGCCAAGCGGTGGCAGCCGGTTGACCGGCCCTGCCAGGCGGTGGCAGCTAGTTGACCGGCCCTGCTGAGGGCTCTTGGGGTTAGTTAAGGGCAAAATAGTAAATTATTTTTATATTTATTTTTTATTATCTTTAAAAAAATATAATAATCTTATTTTTTCTTTCTTTTCCAATGCATATCAAACAAGTTTTTTTTCTTTTTCCTTCTCCTTTTTTCATTCTCTCTTCCTTTCTGTTTTCTTATTTCCTTTTCATTCCTACTCTTTCTTGGATACCAAATGGTCCCTTTGGTTTTATATGCATTTTTTTACCCCGGCTAAAATTACATTTTGCTAAATCTTTTTTTAATTTTTTCCCATTTTGGTTCATCTTTTAATTACAGTTTGACCTTCTCATCTTTTCTGCCTGTGACCTCTCTTTTTTTATTTTGAGCGATCAAACTGCAAATAAAATAGAGACGAAACAAAAAACAATTTAAAAAGAGGTGCCAAAATGCCCATAAAAATGCAAAAAAAAAAATCGAATTTTCAGACTCCATATCTTTTTTCTGCCTGTGTACGGAAAGAGTGCCTTTTAATGTCTATCCAACTTACCTTTTTGACATTGTTTTGTAGTTACTGATTTTAAGAAAAGTAAAAGTGAGGCCTTTAATATAAATTGGGTAATCTAAACGGGTAATAGACAAAATAGCAGCGAGGCAAGTGACACTATCGAAGAGGAGGAAAGGGCTATTCAAGAGGGCATAAGAGCTTTCCACTCTGCGAAGCTGAGATTGCTGTTAGGGCCTGTTTGTTTTGCATTCAGCCTTGCAAAGGAACACGAAATTCCATCTCAGATCTTCTCTTTCGCGTTTTCTTCCTTTGGCAGCCAGGAGTCTCTCTTTTCCTTCTACTGTTTTTTCTTATTAATCGTATGACATCTTCCTCCCACATACTAGTGGAAACTCGACTTTTTGAATAGAAAAGATGGCGGAGTTGCGAGTTTACCCTTGATCTAGTTCTGGAGCTGTGAGATCTTGGACTTGGTGAAGGATTTGTGGAGGTAAACGATTCTGCAACCATAGCTGCCATTTCCACCAATTTGCTTCAAATCTTCCCAGATTCAAAGATGAGTTCTGTTTTTGGAAAACGAGAAGTTGAAGCTCTTCAAGTTGCAGAAGACTGTTTTAAGAATTGCAATAAGCATGTGATTTCCTTGGCGTGCGGTGATTTGAAGGGAAGGATGAGATAGTGGAGGAGTCAGAGAGAGTGCTTAGGAGATGCTCAGCTTTTTCTGGAAATTAGAATCTACTAAACAATAATATAGGGTATTATAATAAAATTAATCAATTAAAAAATATATATTACAATTATTTTTAATTCTTTTTTCATCCCTAATCAAATAAATTTTGTTCGATTTTTTTCTCTCTTTTTCATCCTTCTTTTCCTTTTCAATTTTTTTTCTTTTCTCTTTCTATTATATAGTGTGAATCAAACAGACAATTATTGTCTTCTCTTCCATAATTAATTTAATAATAAATATTTAAAATATTACTTTATGACATATAGGTTACCTTTGCCCAAAAAAGAAAAAGGAAGTATTATATCCTAATTCTTCACAACAGATAACAAACCTTGTACAAAGTTATCAAAAGGAAGCTTTCAAAGCAAATTGGAAAGACTACGTAATGGCATAGATGACACTATGCTTAAAACAAGTGAAATCTCCATATCGCTAAATAATTTTCTTGTATCTCAATTATAAAAAGTTGGTAGAGTGCAATGATGGAGGAGGCATAGTTCTTTTTTCAAAATCAAGATGAATTTGATTTGGCAACTTGAAATGCCATGATATTTGGATATATAATGAGCAACAACAATCATAAATCACAAACTTTTACGTAAATTTTAGTCATACAAAATAGTCTCTGAAAGCTATAAAGTGACGCATAAAGATCGTTAAACAATCTGCATTTATGTAAATTTCAATCTTTCGATATATCAGCACAAGCATCACAATATTTTGTTCGTTAATATCCTAGATTCATACACATGAAGAAGGGATAAGGACTAATGAAATAGACTAATAACTCAGTTAATGTTCCACCCATGCTCTGTATAGTCTCCCAAATCCTCCAATGGTGGAGATTTGTGATCTTGTAATTGGAGGGAGGTTAACTGGACAACTCAAAAAGTCCATCAAGAGGGAAAATTTAAATTAGACATAAAGATTAAAATGTAGGGTGTTTTAAACTTTTAAGGATCAACTCATGTAGAAGTGATCATTTTGGAAGGATATAATAGTGATCTCATGTATTTTTTTAGAAACTAAAAAATGAGTATAATCTACCATTTATATTTTGTATGTGTTTATAAGTTATACTAGTTAAAGTATGGTGTTGGATTGAAAAAATAAAATAGACTAAAGAGAAGAAAAGAAATGCTTGTTTTAATTAATCTAAATAAAGAAAATGTTGATTCAATTTATCAAACAAGCCCTTCATTAAGCCCTTTCTTTTTTCATTCTCTTCAATTCAAACATACTAAAACATCAGTTTGAAGGAAAATTTATAGGAGTTATATTGATTTTGAATCAAAATGTGTTTTTTCTTTCTCTAGCATGCAATAGGTAATTGAAAGGCATTGTCTGTATTCAGAACTTGGTGGATTAGAACATCCGCTTCAGGTGCGTTAAGTTTTACTCCATATATACACATGCGCGCATGCGCGCACACACACACACACACACATATATATATAGACTGATAAAATTTAGCCAATAAATATTTATCCTAGTATTTCTATTTTGTGTCAAAAATATATTATACGGTAATATTTAGATACATTGATAACTTTAAATTTAATTGATTGAGTTAAATTATAAGTTTTTAAAGAAGATTATTTATTTTTGGTGAGAACCTAGGGCATCTCCAAGCCACATTAGATTTGGAACTAATTCCTGTCAAATTAGTTGTGTTTAAGGTTAAAGTCCTCTTAATAAATGTGCTCTCCCAAAGAAGATTATTTCTATGTTTCTATGAGTGAGATTAATTTTATTTTTCGTCAATGAAGTTTTTCTCAAGTGTTTGTGTTGTTTTACACAAACACACATACACATAGAGAGAGAGTGTGTGTGTGTGTGTATGTGTGTGTGTGTGTGTGTGTGTGTGAGAAAGAGAGAGAGAGAGAGTAGCTGTGTTGCAGAATGATAGTACTATTATGTTAAAAGGGATTAAATAGATTGTGTGTAGAGGTGTCAACGGGCTAGGCTTGGCCTGAAGGAATTTAAAAACAATTCCTATATACAAGAATATATTGCAGATAATTCTATAGCATATATGAATAATAACAAAACTATGCGTACCTGGGGAAATAGCAGAACTCTTGATAGTAATTGATAATCGGGTATAAATAAAATTAAAGACAAGAAAACAGAATAACTAAGGAGAGTAAAAATGCTCTCTTAGCCTAATATGTTTTTCATAGGGTGTTACTTCAATGGGACTGCTACACCACATATATAGGCAGAGAGTAGAGATCCTTCCTTGTGAAACCCTAATGGGCTGACATTCCCATCATTAGTCAGCCCACACAAGGCCCAGTTTCAACTCAATAAGGATTGTTTAACTTATAAAAGAGTTATAATTAACTTATTATTAAAACTGGACAATACATATAAATAAATAAATATATGTATAGATAAATATGATTTATGACAGTCCATATGAAAAATCTAACAATCTCCCACTTGGACAACATAAATCATTAGTTTAAAGGATAAATAATTTCCAGATTTAATAATATAACAAAATAGACATGTCAATTATGAGTTGTCACTATAAATTAACAATCCACAAATCAAATCAAGAGGCAATAAGTATTTGACAATACAAAAACCATATCCGATAGGGGCACTGGCATCTTACATGTCAAGATCCTTAACAAAATATTTGAATAATATGTGAAACTTGTGTCAGAACATACATTACAAAGACGTGATCCTTGTGCAATCCTGACCAATGGTCCAAGCATCTGAAAATGCTCTAAGAGATATGATAGTATAAGTGACGTCATCACAAACATATCTCAAAAGAATGACACTAAGTAAATATTAAATTTCAGACTCCCACTAACCCAAAACATCAAAAGATTTAACTAAACCCAAATGAGCTACATGATTCTAAAGAGCTCTAATAGTTAATCCTTTAGTTAGTGGATCTGCTAACATGTTCTTTGTAGCAAGATGCTCAATACGAGTCTGAAACTTCAGAATTTTCTTTCTAACAAACAGATATTTAATATCAAAGTGCTTTGATTAAGAAGAGCTTCTGTTGTTTTGAGAGAAAAGCACAGCAGCAGTATTGTCGCAATATATTACAAGTGGCTTAGAAATGCTTTCAACAATATGAAAGCCAAAGATTAAGATTTTCAGCCACATGGCTTGACAAGTAGCCTCATAGCAAGCGACATACTCTGCCTACATGGTAAAAGTAGCTGTAAGAGTCTATTTAACATTCTTCCAAGAGATAACTATTCATGTCATCATAAAAGATAGAGCCGGAAGTAGACTTTCGGTCGTCAGGGCAACCATGCTAAATAAGAATCAGAATAATTAATGACCTGAAGTTGATCAGACTTCTTATAGGTCAACACATGATCTTTGGTTCCCTGCAAATATCTTATAACCTTTTCACGGCTTTAAATGACCTAAATTTGGGTTGCTCAAATATATCCCTAAAGCATTAATAGCAAAAAAAAATCATGATGAGTACAAAATTGAGAGTATATTAATCAGCGGAAGCATTCGAGACATTTTTGCTCTCTAGAATGGTCTATCTAATTGACTTCTTCATAGTATATTTCAACACTATGAGACATACTATGTTTGAGTGTTCTCATTTTTCACAAGAAGCCTTTTCAGTAACAGTGGACGAGGTAGTAAAAGCACCAGGCTCTTCTTCTCTCAAAGCCAAGTCCATATTAGTGATAGCCAAATAGAGATCCAGAGATTATTTTTATTTTCAGTCCTTAAAATTGATCATATTCAAAGTCTTGACAGAAGTCAAGCATAGACAAAGAAGGCTGACATTATAACAATAAAAAGAACATTTAATTTACACGATGTAATCATGCAATCAGAGAATTAAATAGTTCTTTATACACAGCCAATCATGCCCTTTAGAAAAAATTTTCTTACTTATGATGGTCCGGCCTAAAGGTCTCAAACCATAATAAATGAGAAATGTAATAATTATAATGCACAAATGTTATATAACCAAAGTTTCTAATACCGATAGAGTATTCGAAAGATAATTGATATAAGTATAAAACTAACAGTGCATTGTATAACAAATTACATTAATGATAACACACCGATATGGTATAATTATTATTAATGTAATAAAATAATGATTAAAAAAAATTAATCATTCAATTCACAAAATTTGTATAATTGTACCCACGATAGATAAGGTTATAGTTATACAAATAATTAGCAATTATATTAAAAAAATATATAATAAATACATATCATGCCTGATGAAATTATTCAATTCATATAAAGATCAAAAAATTAATTCCTTGACTATGGCATATCAACAGGTAGAATATGATATACTAAAGTGCCACTAGCAGAGAGTAAGGAATACTCATAAAATTTCAAGGCAAAAAACTAAAAGTACAATATTTAAAATTATAAGCTTACTCGCACTAGTCATTATGTAAAAACATTGATGAGACACATATTCTCCTCGAAGCTGATCAAAGTGACAACATGGTGAAATTTTAGGATCCATTGCCTCAAGGTCAATTTTAAAACGTATATGGATCTCTTAATTTGCATACTATATGGTTTTGACCATATTTTTCAAAAAAAAAATATCAGGTTGATCCATGTACACATGATTTGAAAAATCACCATTTAAAAATGTTGTTTTAACAACTATTTGGTGAAGCTCTAGGTCAAAAGAGCCACCAAGAATTAGGAGAAATATAAACCAAATTGATTCGATTCAGTTATAATATTCATTGAATTAATTAAAATGCTATATTATAAAACACAATTAATATAGTTAATATATTAATGATTTAAAAAATATTTTAATAATTTAGTAATGCTAATCCACATAGGATATATATATATACATATATATATATATATATATATATATTAAAATTTAACAATTCTCCCACTTGGATAGCAATAGTCAATTATTAAAATAATCATTAAGGCTAAAATAACAACTATAATTATAACACAGGAAACATAAGTTTTAACGATACAGAAATAATATCCGATAGGGAAGTAGATCATACACGTTAAAAGCTCATATTTCACATAAAGAATAATGAATATGAAAAGTATAATTAATTAAGAGAAATATTCAATCCAAGGTCAGTAAATTTCAGATCAATTATAGATGCAATATCAAAGTATATTATAGTACACATGATATAAAGTAATAGATCAGTGATGTGTACCTGAGGTAATTTTGCAATCCTTTTATATTGCAAAAATATCAAAAGAAAACACCAAAAAAAATTATTTATCACAAGAAACATACATTAATGTCACTTCGATAGGGTGTGGACACTAATGATATTTCAAAACAAATTATTTATTGTTACCATAATTGCTATTTTTCCCTTTTCAAGCCATAATTATTTTGAAAGAATAAAGAAATATATATATATATATATATATATATATATTATTTGCAAAAATAACACTAAAGATTGGACTCGCGATAGGCGAGCTTACAATCTCACAAAATTATTCAAATTGCATATTTGGATATCCAAAATAAATTGGCAGAATATTTAGAAACAATTTACAATAAAATAAATAATTAAATAAATGCAAATTGTCTCTAAAATAGTTAAAATATACAAACGATGCTCCATGACAGAGTATAAGGGATATTTAACAGATAATAATGTTCAAAAATTTATATAAAAAATTTTCGAGCTGAATTTTAGAGAGTGTAATATCCAAATAGGATTATTGACAGATTCAATATTAAATTCACAAGATAACTCAATAATTTGATCAATACACTCATTATCAAAATTAATTAATCATACATATAAAATTGAGATAAACATAGTACATATAAAATTCAATCTCAAATATATATATATAATTGACTATAAACATACATACATATATATATATATATATATATATGATATGATATGCTGTAATCCCAAAATTTCATTTGAAATTCTCATAAAAATTTTGACATATATTACCGTGCTATTAGTCTGGTAATATTTAACCAAAGTTTGAATATATACCGTAATTCATAAACCTTGTCATGTAAATTCATCACCGTTATACTAAATTAATTCAAATGAAAATATACATACATACATACATATATATATATATATATATACACACACACACACAATTGATGAGCAAATTAGGATTTGAAATTGAATCAATTGTCATGTTTTCAGTAAAAAAAAAAAAGGTTGACGAGATGATATCAAATCATCACCCATATAAACCTCAAATAAAGAGATTGAATCCACTCACCATATTCACCAAATTCAATCAATTAAAATCTCAGGTTATAATCTCAAATTAAAATTAAAAATTGACGTTGATCACACTCTCGAGATTTGGATCGATTCAATCACGGATTTGGCGGTCACGGTAATCAACATAAATATTCAATCTTGATTCAATTACCGTAGTCATGTTGACTATGAATTTCAATAGCAATATTATCCAATTATGTTGATTTCAAGGATCTCATGAGTGATTGGGTTAAATAAAATTTGATACCAATCAATCAAACGATACATAAAAAAATTCAAAAATTTGATTAAACGTGATCACTTATATGGATCACAATCACTTGATCAATAGACATAATCACATAGATTTTATTGAAAATAAAACCATATAATCCATTAAAACACAAATTTAGGGTTCTATAAAAAAACTCTTACGAACTTTAATACAAATTAATCTAGATTTGATCAAAAAGAGGGTTGTTTAAATTAAAACAATATCAAATCTGAGTTAAAATTGATATCCAGCAACCAAAAAAGGGTTGTTTTGGTTTCAAAAAGAAAAGGGAGCAAACCATGAAAAAAAAATTATAATAAAAGAAATTTACCCATATCATAATAATTTTCCCCAATCAATATGAACGAATATATTAACGTCATATGATTTGAACTTCATATAGCCATAGAATAATCTACTAACCAGGCTCTGATACTAATTAAAGGAATTTAAAAACAATTCCTATATACAAGAATATATTGCAGATAGTTCTATAGCATATATGAATAAGAACAAAACTATGCGTACCTGGGGAAACAGCAGAACTCTTGATAATAATTGATAATCGGGTATAAATAAAATTAATGACAAGAAAACAGAATAACTAAGGAGAGTAAAACTGCTCTCTTAGCCTAATATGTTTTTCAGAGGGTGTTACTTCAATGGGACTGCTACACCACATATATAGGCAGAGAGTAGAGACCCTTCCTTGTAAAACCCTAATGGGCTGACATTCCCATCATTAGTCAGCCCACACAAGGCCCAGTTTCAACTCAATAAGGATTGTTTAACTTATAAAAGAATTTTTAATTAACTTATTATTAAAACTGGACAATACATATAAATAAATAAATATATGTATAGATAAATATGATTTATGACAGTCCATATGAAAAATCTAACATGGCCAGGATAGCTCAAGCCCTCCAGAGCTTCCAATAAATGTGGGCTAGGCTGGGTTGGACTTAAATTGATAATCTGATTGAAAATCATAGTCCAGCCCAATACTTCAAGGGCTTAACCCACTTTTTTTTATTTTAAAAATAATTCTCTTTTATCCATAATTTAAATATATATTATAAATTTAAATATAATGCATCACAAAATAAAAAACATATTGTATATGACATCTTTGTTAAATAAAGCTCAATGGGAAAGAAACATATATAGGCTAGTGCCAAAGATTCAAAACAGAAAAAAAAAATTTTATAACTTTTATGACATTTTATTTTTAATTTTAGAAGCCTCTCTTTCGGATTAAGATATTAGGTTAGGTTATATACATTACTTTATGGGCCAACTACTAAATTTTTAGTATGTCCCACCCTATTTACAGGGCCGGCCTAACTCAGCCCAATGGGCTTAGACCAGTGTTGTTAAAATCAGGAGTCAAATTGTAGGTTCGTAGGATCCTACAATCTTGTGCTAAAAAACAATCCCAATTTCATTTGGAATCGTTTTTGTCATGGGATCATGGAAGATCGGGGGATCATGGGATCCTACAGATCCTACCAATTTTCTTTAATTTTTTTAAATTTTTGTATTTATCATTTATATGTTTGTAAATCACTTATGTATTTTTTAAAATTTTTTATTTTTAAAATTTTTTTATTTATCATTTATGTGTTTGTAAATCATTTATGTGTTTTTTTAAATTTCTTTTATTAATGAAGATGTAGAATTAGGGGATTCTGATGATGATGATATGGATTGTGACAAGAATGAGGATTGATTTATATTTTATTTATATTTGGTTTTATATGGTTTATGTATTTAGTATTTTAATGACTTTCGATCAATGTTTGATGCTTTAGTTATCTATGTATGACAATGACACATTAATATTTGAGCTTGTTTTTATTAAAATATAATTAGATTTTGATACTTTTGTATTATATACAAAGTTTATGTCATTATTATATTTTATTATATTTTTTATATATTTGATGGAATCTTACAATCTCGATTCGATCCTACGATTTGAACTTGCCTATGCCTTTTTCGATCTTGTGTAACCTTGGCTTAGACCATTTTGATGGTTCTATTTATGCCTGTTGTGTTATGCTATGTAAATAGAGTGTGCGTGCTTCTGATGTGTTGTGTTGTGGGTGGAGAGAGAGAGTATAGGAAGAGAGATATGTGGAAATGCAGGGAATTATAAAAAAAACTAGGTTGATTAGAAAAATATTAAGAGAGTACATTAAATAAAAAGATTTAATTAGGAAGAAAGGATTTGTTCATAATTAAATTATGGAAAAAATGGAAATAACTCCCATGAACTTTCCTTAATGTGTACAAATTTCTCATGAACTATAAAACTCAACAAATTAAAGAATCTCTATAAACTTTTCATTTTGTGTAAAAAAACTCTTCTATCCAATTGACCGTTAGTCAAACTAACGGTTAACGCTGACTGGGATTACATCATCATCACGTCAGCACAAATTTTACACATTAGTTGCTAACATGGCTAAAGTTGTCAAAAAGCCATGCCCTAAGACCCACCCATAACTCATCGACCTATACATATTGATTTTCTAATTATGAGAACAGTATCTGAAAATCTCCTAGAAGACGAAGCCAAGCCTCGACGTGGAGAGAAAAACATTGAAGTGAACTTTCTGATTGAAGATGAACGCTAGAAGTTGCCCTACGTGTTGGTTTTCCGATTGAAGATGAATGCTACAGTGGATTTTTTTATTGAAGCCTTCCTCCGTCACCTCGCTCCTTGTTCTTGCCATTCCTCAACTAAGTTTTTGACCTCACCACCTTTATCTTCATCTCCCTCATTGTCCTCTTCATTCTTTCCCTATGCTTCATCTTCCACCTCTACCACAAGTCCTAGATCCTCACCCATCTCTAGGATTTCAACACTTTATGGACCATTCACTTCCTCCTTGTCCTCTTCATTTCCCTTTGGGCCATCACTGAGCTCCTTTATATCCCCTTCTTCCGCCTTTACTACCTCTACCCCTTTTCACCCTCCTTCCCCCGCTCTCACCATGCTGACCTCTGTAAGTTCCACATTGTCCTCTCTGTTGAAGGGAGGAGGATTCTAAATTTCCTTTTCTAAAGGATTTTGAGAAGAGAATGAGACAAGAGGTAGAAAAGAGAGAACTTAGTATTTCTCAAGTTCTTGACTTGGTACAAAATGGGAGACTCTTGCCCTATTTATAGGACTCATGAGAAGGCTTTAGTCTTACATTAAATTCATCTAACAACTACCTCCTACTTCTACATTAATTCCTCTACTACCACTTACTTTTTCATTAATCTAGATATTCTAGATACTTTAGATAGATCTTGCATTTTCTAGACAATAGGCATAAAAATTTGGATCATGACTTATTCCAAAAACTATAAAATATTGGGCTATAAATCAAGTTTAACTTTCAACATCCCCCCTTAAACTTGATTTACCATTCCAAACATGTTTCTCAATTTGATAGAATCTTGATGCTTAAGTGGCTTGGTGAATATGTCAAAAATTTGATCTTGTGACTTTACATATTCTACTTGTACATCCTTTCTTGCAATGCATTCCCTTATTAAATGGTAGCATGTATCAATGTGTTTGCTTCGATCATGAAAAACAAGATTCTTTGTTAAGGTAATGACTGATTTGTTATCGACATATATCTTGGTTAGCCCTTCTTGTACTATGTTTATCTCTTTCACCAGGTTTTTTAACCACACTGCATGGCATACACATGATGTAGCAGCTACATACTCAACTTGACATGTCGATAAAGTAACAATTGATTGTTTCTTTGACATCCATGAAAAAGCAGTGTCTCCCATGAAAAACATGAACCCAGTGGTGCTTTTACAATCATCAATGTCTCCACCCCAGTCATTATCACTATATCCAACAAGCTTGTAATCATCAGAAAAAAGAATAGAATAAGCCAAAATTGATTGAATCTTTGAGGTATCAAAGAATTCTTTTGCTAGCCTTTCAAATGTGTAATTATTGGATTTTTCATGTAGCGACTAACCAATCTAATGACATAAAGAATGTCGGGTCTTGTGAAAATTAGGTAGTGCAAACTCCTAACCAACCTTTTAAAATACGTTGGGTCCACACTTTCACCTTCTTCATGCTTGGATAACTTCATCCTATATTCTGCTGGTGTGTTGATCACCTTGCAATTCTCCATCTTAAACTTCTTTAGGATCTTTTTTACATAGTTGTTCTATGAGATGAAAATTCCATTTTCTTGTTGTTTAACTTCGATGCCAAAGTAGTATGCCATTTGCCCAATATCTATCATCTCGAACTCCTTCGCTATAGCTTTCGTGAAATAATCAAACATTTTAGGGTCACTTCCAATAAAGATCAAGTTATCTAAGTACAAGCATACAATCAAAACATCTCTTTCTTTGACTTTTATGTACAGAGCATGCTTATAGGGACCTTTGTTGAAGTCATTTCTTTGAAAGTACTTGTCTATCCGACTATTCTACACATTTGGTGCTTGTTTTAGCCCATAAAGAGCTTTCTTCAACTTTAGGGCCTTGTCTTGTCCTTTCAAAATGTAGCCCATTGGTTACTCAATGTAAACTTCTTCAAGTACTCCATTTAAAATGTAGACTCTACATCCATTTGATAAATCTTCCATCAATTTTTGGTGGCTAGAGAAATGATCAATCTTATGGTTTCCAAGTGAGCAAAAGGAGCAAATACCTTATCATAGTCAATGCCAGCTCGTTGACTATATCCTTTTGCAACTAATCTTTCCTTGTCTTTTTCCATCTCTCCAATGACATTTTTCTTTATTTTGTACACCCATTTGACACTAATAACCTTTTTCCCTTTTGGTAGTGAAGTGAGTTCCCACGTACCATTCTTCTCAATGGATTTGATTTCTTCATCCATTGAATCTCTCCACCTTTTATCTTGTACAGCTTCTTGAAAGTTAATTAGGTCACAATCTGCAAAAAGGCAAAAGAGAGTTAGATTATCAAGCCTCTTAGTTTCGTCGTAAATTTCTTGCAAATTCCTTGTGTGCTTGAAATTTTGTTCATTGAGAAAAGATGGTGTTGAGCCTCCATCAACAATTAATGTGCAACGAGGTGGTTGCCGTATCAAGATCTTCTTGATATTCTATTTGATACTTCGATGGTGATTGCTCATCTTTAAATTGGAAGAAATTGAAGTCATTAGTTGCTCTAAAGTCCCATTGTCCTTCTTCGTTGAATTTGACATCTTGACTTATCATAGTCTTTCTAGTATTCGGATTATATAGTTTGTAGCCTTTAGAGTTTGAATCATACCTAATGACGATGAACTTCTCACTTTCATCGTTGAGCTTTGTATATTTCTCGTCCGGTACATGCACATAAATTGTGCTTCCAAATACTCTCAAGTGAGCGTTACCAAGTTTTCTTCCACTCCATGCTTTTTGTGGTGTTTTTCTTCACAAACTTCTGATTGGTGAGTGATTGGATAGGTAGACTGCACATCCTACAGCTTTAACCCAAAATTCCTTTGGAAGTCTTTTACTCTCCAACATGCTTCGCGCCATGTTGAAGATTGTTCTATTCTTTCTTTCTATTACTCCATTTTGTTGGGGGCATCTTGGAACAATTAGAGGTCATTGAATTCCATGTTCTTCACAAAAATTTTAAAACTCATGAGAAGTGAACTCGTCTCCTTGATCAAATCTCATGGACTTGATTTCGCATCCACTTTCTTTCTTTCTCTGCAACGGTTTTGAACTTCTTACATGGCACCATTGTATGATGACTATTGATCCCAAGTCTTCTTCTAAAATCCCCTTCTACATTCCTGAAGATTTTTATTTCACTTGATAACTTACCTTCTAGCTCTCTATTATTATAAGTGAAGTTCTCAATGTCATCAATAACCCACAAGATAATGCTCTTATGCTTTTCCATTGTTTCAATATCATATTGGTATTGGTAACTTGGATCAAACCAATAGCCAACAACATGAAAATTCTTGTGTAGTTGATTATCCTAACACCTATCAAAAATTCTTAGGACAGACTCAACAACTCTTACCCTTCTTTGAAATTTCATCATTTCATCTCTAGCTGCATGAAACAAATAACAGATTACATGCTTATCTTCACTATTAACAATATGCAACACACAAATCAAGGGTTTAGTAACTTTCACATTATATGCACAATCTTTCCAAAAACATGAATTCAGGACAAGATCCACAAATATCTTTACTTTGCTTTCCCTAGCATATGCTAATTTTGTCCATTCTTTACATGTCACCATGGCTTGCAAAGCAAATTTTGAGTTAATATGCTTTGCAAAGCAATGAAATTAGTTGCAAAGGAAGTTGGAATTAGATGGAGGATCGCTCTTCCATGGGTATGCGTTCTCATCAAATGCAAAGCAAAACAATGGTTATAAATGAATTTAGTTATTTTTGCATCATGATCTACAACTTTTATCACATCATCTAATTTACCAATGTATTGCAACATCAAATTAAAACAATGAGTAACATATTTGATAACTCCATTTTATAGAGTTATTTAACCTAGATTTTTATTAATAAATTGAGTAAAATAAATGGTTTTAAGTCTTTTTTTAAAATTTATTTAGCTTTTTTAATTGTTTGGTTTAATTTATAGGGAATTAGTTTTTCTTTGGGATTTATTTTAAGATTTAAAATTTATTTTGTTTATTTAGTTTAGTTTAGGATTTATCATTTAAATTATATTAAATTTTATTTTGGTTAGTTTCTTTTAGGATTTAATTTAAGATTAAGATTTGTTAAATTGATTTTGATTTTTTTTTTAATTTTATTTTGATTTATTATTATTTTTTATCCAATCAGATTTTTAAAAAAAAAAAAGAGAGAAAAGAAGATTCTATAGAGGAAAAGAAAGAGATAGATGTTGGCGAGAGAGTGGGAGATACATAAGAGAGAGACGGAGACTATTCTTGATCCCGATTGCTGCTTCTTCATCTATTATTCTATGTTCTTTGAATTTTTTATAGAAAACATGACTTCTTTTAGTATCAATGATATTTTATTTGCCATGAATGACTAGACTTTTTTTGTTAGGGAGAAGATGTAGCTCCTGTTGAATGCTATGAACTGAGTTTTCAATGATATTCTAAGTTTATTTAATTCTCTTATTGAAGAATTGTTTCTGTACCTACTGTTTTTTCAAACTGATCACTTAAAAATTGATTTAGGGTTCATGTAGGGAATTGAAAAATTCATTGATAAATATGCCTATTAAAATAATTGCCATAAGTAAATTTGATCTAGGAATAGATAAATTTCTTGTGTGGTTTTGATTGAATTCACCTATACTTATGCCTTTTCTTAATTTGGTTGGTCTAAGGAATTAGATAATTGATTAGGATAAGAGCGTTAATTCACCAAGGAATTGAGTTTTAATTAAAATTGAAAATTCGACTATCAATATAGAAATTGAAGACTTAGATTAAAATGGAAACTCACTCATAGTTGGATAGGGTAGTGAAATCGGATCCCTAACGCTTTGATAATTTACATATTCTTAATAATCTCTTTAGTTAATTTGTGTTAATTTTTTGCCAATCATCAGTATTTTAGTTAATTATTAGTTATTTAATTTAGTTTATTTTAATCTTACACATTTAAAATTGATCATCTAGATAGTTTAGAAATAGCGAAATTGGTACTTGACTCTCATAATCCTCGTAGGATCGATACTCTACTTACTTCTATATTACTTATTAACTCGATATACTTGCTGATAATTTTCAACCAACAAATTTTTGGTGTCGTTGCCGAGGATTATAGGTGATTAGTTAATATCTGGAATACCTATAACTATACTAATTTAGACCCTTTCTTTCTTTTCTTCTTTATTTTATCTTATTTTTATTTTATTTTTCAGTAATTTTTTTTATTTAGTAATTTGATTATTTTAGTTAGTTATTTATTTATTTCTCTAATTTTTTTTCTTTCTCTCTGGTTTATGCAAGGTACCACTGATCCAAAGTCACTTTTGTTTGACTTGGAAATAGAAAAAATGCACGCTTAAATCGAAAGCAAGCAATGGAGAGAAAAAGAACTCAAATAGTCACAGAAACTCAACCATTAACAATGGCTAAGGAAAACCATAAAGTACTTAATAATGCGACTAATCATGGTGATGCCGCAAATCATAGAGGTGTTGTTAGATGGACGTTAGGAGACTATCTTGCATCTATGACTGGTGGGTGGCCCACTAGCATTATTAGACGTTCAATTCAGGCGAACAATTTTGAGATCAACCTAGTCCTTCTGCAATTGGTTCAACAGGAGCAGTTTGGAGGAAGCCCATTGGAGTATCCCAATATCCATATCAATCACTTCCTCCAACTGTGCGGTATAATTAAAGTGAACGGGGCCAGTGATGATGTCATTCAACTGAGGCTTTTCCCATTCTCACTGAGGGACAAAGCCAAGTGCTGGGTACATTTGCAACCTCAAGGAAATATAACTATATGGGTGGAACTGAAAAACAAGTTCCTTACTAAATATTTTTCTCCATCGAACTCTGCTAAGATGAGGAGTGATATAACTTCCGTTTATCAATATGACGGGAAATCCTTGTAAGATGCATGGGAATGATTCAGAGATCTATTGAGGAGTTGTGTCCACATCATTCCATTCCATGTTGGATGCATATACATACCTTCTATAGTGGGCTAGACAAATCATCACAAGTTATGATCAATGCAGCTACAGGGGGTTCATTGAGAGGTAAGACCCATGATCATGCATTTCAACTAATTAAGACTATGGCTACAGATAATTATCCCATCCCTAGAGATAGAGCTAGAGGGGTGTTGGAACTAGATACTTTTGATGCTATGAAGACACTATCTTAGCAAATGGCTGCATTGACACAAAGGTTTGATACTATGTAGGTAGGAGCCATGAATACTCCGCATCTTCTATGTGACTTCTATGCAGGAAATCATGTGAATGGGGCAAGCGAGGCCAATGCACACACGGAGTAGATTAATTACATGGATCAGCCCCAATGACCCCAATATAATCTGTTCTCAAACACCTACAACCCAGGATAGCGTAATCACCCCAACTTCTCATGGAGTCAATTGGGGGTGCTAAGACTGTCAGTGCTACTATACCAGCCTCGAGCTCTTGAGAAATCTTCTGGTTGGGAACAAGCTCTTGAGTAAGGTGAGTCTAGAGAACCAGGTGAGTCAGATAGCCAAACACTTTGCTGAGAAGCCATATGGGAGTTTACCGAGTAACATAGAAACAAATCCTAGGAGCAATGTAATGCAATATCCTTAAGAAGTGGTAAAACACTTGAGCCATTTCCCAAGGAGGACAAAATTGAACCAATAGTTGAACTTCTACCTGAAAACACTATTGAAGCACACGATCGCATTGATGATAATTTGAGTAAGGTCAACAAAAAAAAGCAATATGAGAAGAAATCTCCTAGGGAAAAGAGAAAGAAAATGGAATTAGATTGGGATAAGCTGTATGAGCCTTCACCGTACCAAAAAATTTGTTATCCTCAATGTTTGAGGAAACATACTCCAATTTTCAGAATTCCTAGATATCTTCAAGCAGTTACGGATTAACATTCCATTCACTAAGACAATTGAGCATATGCCAACTAATGCCTAATTTCTGAAAAAGATCTTATCTAAGAAGAAGAAGCTTCCAAAGGATAAGACAATTATGTTAAATGAAGATGCAGTGCCATACTTCAGAAAAAGTTGCCTCTGAAGCTTAAGAATCCAGATAGTTTTCACATACCTTGCAAAAAGGAAAATTTAATTGTTGAAAAAGCTCTCTATGATCTAGGAGCTAGCATCAACTTGATGCCATTGTCCATATTTCATCGGCTTGGGATCGGGGAAGTTAAGCCCATGATGACATCATTATAGTTGGCCGATCGGTCAATTAAGCATCCTTATGGTATCATGGAAGATGTGCTGATGGAAGTGGATAAATTTATCTTCCCTATTAACTTTTTCGTGCTAGACATGGAGAAAGATAAGTATATCTCATTTTGGGAAGACCCTTTTTAACAATAAGTCAAGCATTGATAGATGTGGAAAAAAGTGAACTCATGCTTAGAGTGAATCATGAGAAGGCGACTTTTAATATATTTGAAGTTATAAAGTTCCCAATGGAGGACAACAATCAATATCTCAGAATAGATGCCATAGATTCCTATGTCACTGAGGTGTCTTACAGGTATGCTCCTAAACCTCCTCTTAAGTCTGTTTTTATATAATTAAATTGAAATTAATATTGATAAACAACTTGAGAGTGAGTCTAAGCTTAGGAGTTATACTGAACTATCAGAGGCAATGCCTTGTGCATTGCTTGGCTAAGAAAGTGACATTGAAAACTCGAAAGAGGAGGAGGTAAGTAAAGATTGTTCCAAAACTTGATTTTAAACTCATTCCTCTTCATCTTAAGTATGCTTTTATTGGTGGAAATAACATGTTTCCTGTTAGTATAAGTATTGACTTAACACAGGTAAAAGAAGAAGAAAAGCTTTTAAGAGTTTTGAGAAAACATAAGTCAAAGATAGGAAACGCGATAAATAGCATAAAAGGGGTAAGTCCCAACGAGTTGCAAGTGTAGAATACTCATGGAAGACGACTACAATTTGTTGATTCAACCTCAATGGAGATTTAATATCACCTTGAAAGATGTGGTTTTGAAGAAAGGAGAAGTACTAGCTAGGGTGAAGCATTATCCTATGAGAGAGGTCTATAAAGAGAAGTTCTCCTAGAATCTCACTAATCTGACATGAAGACTGGAAAAGTCAAGCTAAAGACTATAACTAAGCACTCGTTGGGAGGTAACCTGACTTTTGATTTCCATCATTGAGATTTCTTTTGTTTTTTCTTTTTTTTATTGTGTTTGATTTTCTTTTTAAGTTTATTGTATTTTTTTTCTTGTTTTTCTGAGGACTTGAGCTATTTTGTAGGCAATTAAAAAGATCACTAATGAGTCTAACTGAAAAAAAAAATGGAGTTTGGCAAATTCACAAGTGTTGGGGGACTTATTTTACAAATAGGAAGAAGCAAAAATTTAGAAGGAATATGAGGTAACTTTATAATTTGAAAAAAAAAATTCATAGATTTTAGGGACTAAATGTGGATATTACAATATAATGATATCAGGGATTGAATGCTGCAATATCTATATCTGATGCCTTGGCATTGATTTATTTTTTTTAAAAGAAATTCTGTAGCACAGCATAATATCTAGAGAATGAATGCTAAGACATTTATTTTGGATGCCTCAACATCTAATTTATGAAAAGCGAAAAAAAAAAATTTTTATGGCACGCTCCAGTAACCAGTTGTATTCCAGAGAATGAGTGCTAAAGCATCCAATTTGGACGCCTTAGCACTGAAACTATATAGACGAGAAAAAAAAAATTTGAAGGAGAAAAAAAAATAATTTTTAAGCTTTGGTTCCCTTCACTTGTCCACTAAGCCCTTGCGAAATTATGGTAAGTATCAAAATATTTTTTTTTATATTTTGCACTTAAATTCTTAGTCAAGTCAACCATAAAAGACAATCACCCTCAACCTAATTGCTGTTGACCATCTTCCTCCATTAGCCTGACCCCACACATCTCAGCCACCGCCGCCCTTCATCCATTACCTAAGCCACAACCCCAAATTACACAAAAACCATCGTTCTCACCTATCACCATCCCTTGATAATCCACCATTCATGTCACCATCTCCCTTACCTTCCTAAATCGCATATCACTCTCCTCCATTTGCCTAAATCCCCGCCATCCCACATCCCCTTAACCAGTTGGTTCACGCCACTACGATGCCAAATCGCCCAGAATTGAATTTGTGGCAATTTACAGTATAGTGATCCCCAGGTCGTATTCACTCAAGGAGCCTCACTTCTTGATACTAATTAATCGTTCTAAACACCTAAACACCAATTAAGAGTACATAAACGTAGGGGGGGTTTTGTAGCAATACTAACTAAATAAATAAAACAGAACAGCAATTAAACACTACAACAGCAGCAAAATATGCAGCAACAGCAGTAACAGCAGTAACAGCAGCAGCAGCAGAAATTACAAGAAATTGACAGTAAATAGACTATGTAATCAGCCACTAGGATTCATGGGAGTGTAACTATCATTACCTAACTCATTGATTTAGTTTTATTCTCATTCCATTGTTTGGTTCTTTATGAAAATGTTTCTAGAATAATATCTAGAATTTAATGCTACTAATTATAGTTAAGAACATCTCTCTACTATAACTAGATGCATTCAGTGGAAAATCTCAACCAAACCAAGTTAAATATATCATTTAACTAGTCATTTCGCCTCCCTCACTTTCCTAATCAGTCAAGCAAGGTTATGTCTTATATATAAGTCAGTTTATGTCACATTCTCAAGCTCTAATCAGAATTTGACAGCAAAATAAACATGACAGCAAAACAGAAACGAAATGAGATGAAAATGGAGAACAAAACACTTAACTTGCATTCTTAGTTCAAGCTACAACATCCCAGTGGTCTAGTGACTAATTACAATGAAAACTTAGCCCTCCATGAGAGCAAAACAGCCAATAACAGAAGCAAAAACAGAAGGGAAGAGAGAGCTGCGAATTTTCTAAGTCTGGCTGCCTAAAATAAAAGTATTCTGATTCTAAAACTGATGCCCCTTCAATGCCTTAGAATATTCTACCCTAGATGCTTCCTTGGATGCTTCCTCCATGATGTAGCAGCACTTTGACAGCAAAACAGTAGCATAATTAATGTTTCTGCAGCAGCAAATAGGTATGGCAGCAGCAGGTTTATTATTTCTGTAACAGAAAGTATGGCAGCATCAGGTTTATTATTTCTGTAACAGAAAGGATGGCAGCAGCAGAAGAATTAATATTTTTGCCCACAAATTCTGACTACATGGCATTGAATAAGAGTTTAAGTAGGCCCCACATCCAGCATATCCTAGTCAGCATCTGCATCACCCAAAAAGTGCCACATTAGCATCCAAATCATCATCTTTGTCCATGTCAGCATTTTTCTCTCCAAAATTAAGATTTGTAGGAATTAGATTGAGCATTTTGCAATTCAAGTTCTAAAAATATAAAATTGAAACACATTCAATCCATAAATAGTTTACACCCAATAAATTCCAAAACATAATAAAATTAGAGAATTGACAAAATTAAAGAGGCAAAAAGGACTAAAATAGGGACTAAAAAGTATATAAAAATGCCCGATATCACCAGTCATCCTATTGTCACTACCACGCTAACCATCGTCGTCGTCTTCCATCTCTTACACCCACTGGCCATCCCCCCTATCTATTGTCTTCGAAACTCACCATACCATCTTCCCTATTCATTGTCATTGTTGTCCCCTCCTTGTCACCACCAACCATTCCCCCTTGTCTTAGTAACCCAAATCACAGACCCTCCACCAAGATCTTCCTTTTCTGTGGCCAACACCTCTCACCATTAACACCTTAGAATCAAAGCCTAACTGCTATTTTTCTTTTCTTTAAATGTGTTTAGGTTAAAGGTTCAATTTGTCTATTTGAGGATAATCATGAACGAGATTACTAAATTTTCTTGTCTTTGTGTTAAAATTCTGTTTGTTATGGACCTTAGTTATTGATTGAGTTATACATTGAAAGTGGGTTGTCGAGTGAATTGATTTGTGCTGTGGAATAATCTTTGAATGAATTTGTTTGAGTTTGTTTATCCTAAACTAAAAATTTGGTATTTATAAACTTGAAGTCTCTTTACATGAAACTGTGATTATGACTTTTAGAGGTTTTGATGCCCTGAATTGAAGAATTATTGATGATTGTGCTGATGATGTTGGTTATTTAAATTGTTGCTAAATTTGCTGATAATTTGTAGCCTTAAAAGTGTTGATAATATGATTTTGCTGATGAAATTGAACTGAGTATCCATGCTGATTGATGAATTGAATTGATGTATTGGATTATTATCTGAGTGCCCATCTCTCCTCTATTATCTTTGGTTTTGATGTTTTCTTGTTCAAAGTGCTCAAGTGTTTTGTGGTCAATTTTGATGTTTGATTTACTCAATTTCAATTAAAGACTAAATAAGTTCTCAATTCCTAGCCCCCTTTCCTTTTGAAAGATGTGTTTTTTAAAGCATTGGGGACAATGCTTCATTTTAAGTTTGGGGGTAGGAAAATATTGCTTTAAAATTCACCAAAATTTTTAATTTCTACCACAAATTGTTTGGTGAATTTGGTTTTGGATTGGAGAACTTTTTGGTCATTCAATTTGTGCTTTTAAATGGAATAACTTAAATTTTATTTGCCCTTGAAAAATTTTTCTGAAAATATTTAAAAATTGTTGATTAGTTTTGTAGTTTTATCCTGTGAAAAGTCAAGTAACCATGATAAAAAGTAATTGTCTATAGGAAGGAAGATTTACAGGAAATTAAAAGATAAATTTTGGCAAAGGAAAAGATTGATTGATAATAGTTTTATTTCCTTAAACTTGAAAAAATATTGAGCATTAAATTTAGAAGTGTAGATTTTTAGAAGAAAGTTTTATGTTTATTGAAGTATATAATTTATCTCAAATTCAGAACTCTAGAACTTGATTTTATATTCTCTCGATGTGAAATCCTAAGTAGCATATGAACAGAGAAACAATTTAGGGATTTTTTGATTAATTTTGAGCTTTGGACTTATTTTTTCTCAGTTGTTTACCACTAGTACCCACTTTGAGCCTCTTTGTTGTGAAAATAATTGGAGATTGGTTTTTCTTTTTGGCACTCATATAGTTATACACCTTAAGCCCAAAAAAAAAATCACCTACCCTTTCAAGAGAGTAAGTGCTACATAGAAAAATTATGAAGGAAGGAGGTTGAAAGAAAAAGAATATATATATATATATATATATATATATAAAGATGAATGAAGAAAAATATTCTTATCCCTTCTAAAAAAGAAAAAAGTGGATTGAAATGATCCAAATTTGGGGGAGTTGACACTTAAAAAATAGAAAAAGGAAAAAGAAGAAAAGTTGAAATAAATAGTATAGAAGTTCAGACAATTGCGTTCAAACTATGCATTACTTATTTTCTTGCACTTTGTTTTCCCTCATTTCTTTCTTCTTTTACCCTTAACCATTGGCCCCATTAGAAGTAGAGAAAGACCTATTGATCTTTATTTATGTGTTGCTTACATTAGTGGAGGGAGGATAGATAATTAATCATATAAAGTTGTAAATTTGAGGTTTGGTCATATAGTTTAATAAATATAAAATTGATTCTAAATATTTTCATAAGAATGTTATTGGCTACTCACACACACACTTCAAGGGTTTGAGAAAAGGGATTATTATTTTTCAAACTTAGAACTTGTTGGAATTGCTTTAATCTCTTGTTTATCATCTTCTTCTATGTAATTATTAAGAATTAATGATTGATTTTCAAGATGAAATACATGGAGTGATCAACTTGCATTTTTTGTGAAGCTTTACTTTTTCTTGAGGGTGAGCAAAATTTTAAGTTTGGGGGGTGTGATAACCTTATGTTATAGATTTATTTAACCTAGCTAGATTTTAGTAATAAATTGAGTAAAATAAATAGTTTTAATTCTCTTTCTGAATTTATTTAGTCTTTTTAATTGTTTAGTTTGATTTTATAGGGAATTAATTGTTTTTTAGTATTTAAGATTTATAATTTATTTTGTTTATTTAGTTTAGTTTAGGGTTTATCACGTAAATTATATCAAATTTTATTTTAATTAGTTTCTTTTATGATTTAATTTAAAATTAAGATTTGTTAAATTGATTTTGATATTGTTTTTTCTGATTTTATTTTGATGTATTATTTGTTTTATCCAATTAGATTGGAAAATAAAAAAGAGAAAAGAAGATTCTGTGGAGGAAAAGAAAGGGATAGACATTGGAGAGAGAGTGGGAGATAAGCAGGAGAGAGAGAGAGAGAGAGAGAGAGACAAAGATTGTTATTGATCTCGATTGCTGCTTCTTCATCTATTATTTTCCTTTCTTTGAAGTTTTGATGGAAAACATGACTTCTTTTATTATCAATGATGTTTTATTTGTCATGAGTGGCTAAACTCTTTTTGTTAGGGGTAAGATGTAGCTTCTTTTGAATGCTATGAACTAAGTTTTCAATAATAATCTAAGTTTATTTAATTCTCTTATTGAGCAATTGTTTTTGTACCTACTACTTTTTCAAACTGATCACTTAAAAATTGATTTAGGGTTCATGTGGAAAATGAAAAATTCATAGATGAATATGTCTATTGAAATAATTGTCATAAATAAATTTGATCTAGGAATAGATAAATTTCTTGGGTGATTTTGATTGAATTCACCTATACTTACTGCCTTTTCCTAATTTAATTGGTCTAAGGAATTAGATAATTGGATTAGGATAAAGGTGGAAATTTGTTAAGGAATTGGGTTTTAATTAGAACTGAGAATTTAACCTTCAATATAGAAATTAAAGACTTAGACTAAAATGGAAACTCACTCATAGTTGGATAGGATTGTGAAATCGAATCTCTAACACTTTGATAATTTACATATTCTTAATAATCTCTTTAGTTTATTTTGTGTTAATTTTTGTCAATCATCAGTATTTTAGTTAAATATTAGTTATTTAATTTAGTTTAATTTAATCTCGCACATTTAAAATTGATTATCTAAATAGATTAGGAATAGTAAAATTGGTATTTGACTCACATAATCCTCGTGGGATCGACACTCTATTTGTTTCTATATTACTATTGACTCGATACACTTGTCAATAGTTGTCAACCAACAACATGAAGACCAATAAAGAGATGGAAATCATTTTTCCAATATTCTACCAGCAACATGATTTGCAACATTATCAATCACAATCTAGACCACATTTTCATTTCTAATATACAACAAAATTTTCTTAAAAAGATTAAACTTCAAGTCACCAGTCTTAGAAGTATCAGATGCATCAACAGATTTTAAGAATACCGTCCCTTTAGGACAATGAATTGAAAAGATTATAAGGGTTCTCCTACACTAATCAGTCCACCCATTTGCTATAATTGTACACTTTGTTTCCTTCTAAGTCTTGCGATAACTATTAATATAATCATTTACTTCTTATATATTTTTTCTCAATAAATAACCACAAAGGTTCCAAACTTCAGTGCCTTTATATCCAGTACCGATATTAGCAATAACTAGGGCTGTCAAAACGGCGAGCTAAGCCCGTTTAGCCCACTTTTTAGATGGGCCGGGCTTTCAAAAAGTGGGCCCTTTTTGTCGAATTTTTTAGGCCTCGCCCACCTAACTCGACCGCATAACCCGTGGCCCAATGCACTAACTCATTTTTTTTTAATAAAAATCAATACTTAGTTAGTGACTACCACATTAATATTGAGATTTTTTTTTCTATGTGTCACATGAATATGATTGGTGGTTATCACATTAATATTTGAGAATTGATTTAGATAGAATAAAGTGTACTAGTTTAATAAATTAACATTAAGAGATTCATCCTAATTCAAGAAAAAATTGATGGATATTAATAAAAAAAATAAAAGAAAAATGGGATAAAATAAGAGATTCATCCTTTCTCTTGCCTCTTGCTTTGCAATACACTTTCAATGGTGGGTTGGGCTCCAAGAGTTGTTTTAGGCATAAAATGGGAGCTTATAGACTTCTTCCCCTTTTCTTTTGCTTTTCCTTTAAACTCGGAAGGCCAAGCAGAATAGCTATTCAGTTTCACAACATCATCACTATATAATCTTTTATTTGGATAGGGATTTCTTTCTTCATATTCTTCTTGTATCTTTCTTTCCTTTTGATTAAATTCTTTAACACTATTCTGTATTTGAAAACGAATATCTATTGTAACCTTTTTACATGACTCCACATTTCCCTTTATTCCGGCTAAATATAGGTTAAATTGATTAATTCCACCGGTTTTAAAAGTCTTTTTGCAATATAAGCATATCGAATAGTGCCTAGAACTAGTGCCTTTAGCAATTTTATAGTGACCCCATGTTAAGTTTGTTTTTCCTCTTGAAGTGCCTTTTTGCATAGGCTCAACTGATTATTGTGTAGGATTGCTAGATAACATTTATGAATATTGCTATAAATTTAAAACCAACCAAAAAACCATAAGATTAATAACTATACAAGAGAAAGTCTAATAAAATGAATTTATCAAGATTCCAAGGAAGGGCACCATTTCATAAATATACTAGGAATACACCTAAAACATATCAAGATTCCAGGGAAGCAAACAAGCAATTTGAGTAGTGTTTTAAGGCATGAAAATGGATAATAATTATGCCTATAACATACCAAAACTTCAATGGGCAGCAAAGGTACCATTTCATGCATAAAACAAGCTCATATCCAAATCGAGAAAAGTAATCATTGATTATCAAGAAGCCCATATTGAAGCTTGAGATATAAGCTTTTAAGATTACTTGCTACCAGACACCAAGAGGAGGCAATAGAACTGAAAACTAATCTAGACATCCATCCGAAAACAATCCCAATTGAAGGAATCAAAGAATCATTTTCATCTATGCTACCAGGCCATGCCCATCAGTCAGCCAAAAGATGTTAAATGCTTCATATTAACTAGAATTACCACTTTGGGCCAAAAAACCAAACTACCACTTTACTAAATACCCAGTGACGTGGAGTAGGTAGGGGGAGAAAACACTAAATGAAGATACTTATTCAACATAATATCACATGAATTTCAGTTTGGAAGTCCACTTATAGCCAACACAAAACAACACAAGGAAAAAAGAAAGTTAAGCATCAATGCATAATTGACCATTCCTATTGATAACTTCCTTCAACCTCCGCGTCCTCAGCCTATAGAGCTCACAATTCCCAAGTTCCATGATCATATGAACAAGAGCGCTTACCACTAGGCCAAAAGCTTAAGTTGTTAGCTAATGTGCAACTCTTGACAAATACACCCTGCATTATGATATTTTTTTATTTAGTTTTTAGATTTAACTTTTATTAAATTTTATTAAATTTAGTTTTATGATTTTTTTATTTGCTAGTATTTAGTTTTTACTTATTTTTTTAATTTTGAAAAATAAAAATAATTATTTAATAAATAGTTATGAATGAGTTACTTCATATATATTTTAATATTTTAATGAAAATAGACCTAGAGGGAGGTGAATAGGTGTAGAAGGAAAAGATATCTAATATATGAAAATTTCTTCTCTTCAAATTTGCTTTATAGAATAATTAGTGTACTAAAGATAATTGTAGTGTATGAAACTTCTATTTTAGTATGCTAACAAAAATTTTAATACTCTAAGCATTAAACTTATCTATGCTAACAAAAATTTTTAGTTTTTAGATTTAACTTTTATTAAATTTTATTAAATTTAGTTTTATGATTTTTTTTTACTTGCTAGTATTTAGTTTTTACTTATTTTTTAAATTTTGAAAAATAAAAATAATTATTTAATAAATAGTTATGAATGAGTTACTTCATATATAGATAAGCTTAATGCTTAGAGTATTAAAATTTTTGTTAGCATACTAAAATAGTTTAGTGAAGAGAGAGAAATTTAAGTGAAGTTAAGGTAGAGATAGGAACAAAGAAGCAATTATCCTTGTTCGAATCCTTGTCCTACATCTAGTCTCCTTGAAATTTCAAGATATTGTTCACTATCTCAAACAAATAGATAAATGGTTTTACAAGCTCACCACCAACTCTAAGGCTTTACAATATCACCTAGCAATTTAGGGGCCGTTTGGTAAGGTTTATGTTGCTGGAAAGGAACGTTCCTTTCCATTATTGTTTATTATCTTGTACCGTTTGGTATCATTTTGGCAAGGAAAACGGAATTCCTTCTTCCCTCAACAGTGCACTTTTTTTTTCCATTACATTTGTGATGGAAAATCGGTTTCTCATATAGAAAATAAGTGAAATATCCATTTTGCCTTCATATTTTTTCCTGAGTCCTTGCCTGTTGAGCTTCGTTTTCCTCTGGTTTCACCGTCGACTTCTTCCCTATTTGTCACTGGTACAGGTCGGCCATGCACCAAGCGGCCGACCACCAGGCACAAGCCGGCCAACAGGCATGTGCCAAGTGACCGATCGCCTTGCACTAGGCGGTCGATCGGCCTGGCACTAGACCTGTCGACTACCTGGCACTAGGCGACTGAGGCCTGTCAGCCAGCCTGTGCCAGGTGGTCAAAAGGCCTGGTGCCAGTTCGGTCGACCACCTGGTGCAAGGCGGTCGACCGCCTGGTGCAAGGCCGGTCGACCACCTGCACCAGGTCGGTCAACTACCTGGCATGTCTACAAGCCAGCGACAGTTTGGTAGGGGTAATTTAGTCATTTGTTCTAATTTTTCCTTTATTTCTTCTTTAAAAATATTTTATTCCTACTCTATTTTCTATTTCATACCAAACATCTTTTTTTTTTCATTCTCTTTTCTCTTCCATTTTCCTATTTCCTTTCCATTCCAACTCTTTCTTGGATATCAAACGGCCCCTTAGGGTTTTTTTAAACTCAAGGGTTTTATAAAGCTCACTCACAACTCTCTTTCCTATCCCATGGAAAGGTAACACTCAGATAAGTGCACAAATTTCACCCTTTTTGCACTCAAGGGTTTTTCTTTCAAGTTCACTTTTTTCTCTCCAAATAGCGAGATAAAAGCCATATGCTAAGCTCACAATAAAGTGGATTAAAGTGCTTGTAGGCTGTTTGAAAGTTTTCTTAGTTTTTCAATATTTCACAATTTCAAACTTTTCTCTTTTTATAAGCTTCAAAATATAGTTGTTGGAGAATTTGATTGTTGGGGTTTTTGGCCTCTTCTCTTTGCTTACAAAAAGATATTGGTTCCATATTGTCTTTGTATCCTTCATACAAAATGTAAGAAGGCTTCCATTTTGAATTATTTGATGTGTCATTGTGAGGCTTGCTTTCAAAAAGTATCTTTTAGCCTTTGTTATGATGATGCATTCTATTTGTCTAAGTGAAGTCAAAATAACATTACATGTCAAGCCTCATAAAGACACCATGAAGCTTTTTATGTACGGTACATGACTTTGTGATCATAAAACCTTTTTGCATGCACGAGTCATTTTACCTTTTTCTATCATAGAGTCCTTTGTTTTTACTTCAAAACTTGCACAAATATAAGCATTCATATAATTAATAATTCAGATGCGTCCTCTTGCAAGTTGTATTACGTTGAACAATGTGATAGGAATGGACAAAAGTTCTGATAATTCATTGCAATTGTCAATTTATATTTAAGATATTCGGTCAAATTTTGTCCCTGTATGAAGCTTTGAGAATATTCACTGAGACATATTTATGAAGACGACACAAGGATTATTCTTTAAATTCTTGACAATGTAGATGCTAATCAATAGGCTCATAAGTCATTGAAATAAATTAAGCTTTATTTCAAATAAGATTACAACTCATATTTTACAAAATTGCTCTTTATTTTACAACTTTTGACATCATCAAATTAGTAATAAACTGGCTAACATTTAATATTATTTAAATATTATCAATTTAATTACTATTTCAGTTGAATTATTGACTCTTAACTACAACCTTCATTGATCTAATTATATTTTCAGAGCTGATAGACCCAAAAAGGTACGGCAAATTGAAAGCTAGATAGGCCAAGTCAGTGTGCTAGATTCTTATGCAATTGACTCGTTGATGATTGTTTAAGGAACAAATTTTAATATAATTTTTATATCTTTGCTATTAAATTTTTTAATAAACATATAATATAAAAATATAAAATTATTTTAAAGGTCATATATTTATTATATCCTAATTAATAAAACCTAATAACAAACATATTTTTCTTTACATTTTACAACTTTTCTCCCCTTACATCATACATTTGAGTTTGACCAATAAATTTTGCATCAACAATCCCGACATGGTGTCCATATGTCTATGAAATAATTTCATTCTTACTTTTAATGAGACTGTAAAGTAGACAAAACCTGGAAGAGTTTTTTTTTTTTTTCAATTCGGCCTTTTACTATTTAAAAAAAAAATTGGCACATATTTAGAGATATGATAATTTTGATTCCATGTTTAATTTTTAATGCTATATATTGCTTTTGCTTAATTATGATGTTTTTATTTTATCAATTTTTTATTGTACGGCCTTGGGCATAAAATGCGTATATATATATATATATATAGACATGGACGTTTGTTTAAATTAAAGTAAATAACATTTTCTTTAATTTTTCAAATTACACTTTCTTTTTCTCTATTTTAAAATATTCAATTTTCTTTTATAACTATAAAATTTTCGCACTTTAGTCCCATTCTTTATTTTTTTATTTAAAAAGATTCTCTTTTTTAGTTTGATAACTTAATACTATATATTTTTTATTTAAAAAGATTCTCTTTTTTAGTTCGATAACTTAATACTATATATTTTTTAGACAAAAATATCATAATCTAAGTACATATATAAGGGGTCCGGTTTTGCCTCTCCTCAGTTGTTGGATCAAATTTGATTTAATGGTTGAGACTTTGCATGCGCCTGCCATTTTTTAAAAAAAAAAAATACAAAACGCTTCGGTTTACTAAATGGGACAGCGAACTAGGATGCAACTCATTACATCCTAGTTGTCTAGCGACAATGACTTTTTTTTGGACAAGAGTTTGTTTGTTTTAATTAAATAAACTTTAAACCCTAAATTATAATATTTAATTTAATAAATTATAATAAATTAAATTAAAAATTATTATAAACCTTATATCTTAAAATATCTTTTAATTTATTTTATTGTAATAATTAATGAAATAAAAATATTTCATTTATTGTAATTTTTTTATTTAAATATTATTATTAAATACACTTTAGTTTAATTTCATTTATTGGCTGCTAAAGTGTAAAAAAAATCTTACAAAATGTGCACTTAGGTTTTTTTGTTTCACAAAAAAAAAGGAAGACACCTCGAACTGTTGAATCAAATTTGGTAGAGCCGTTTTCATATATACGACACATATTTTACAAAAAAAGAAGAAGAAATATTTATGACATTTTATTCTAAATTAGTAACCAAAAAAATCAAATATGTGAAAACTAAAGGTATGTTTGGTTTATGAAAACATTTTCTATTTTCATTTTCAGTTTTTATTTTTTGAAATACTAAAACATCTTTTTGGTGTTTTCAGATTTAGACATATTGTAAGAAGTATTTTCAAGAAAACGTTTTCAGTTAATTCAACCAAACGGATTTTTAAATTCATTTTTTATTTTTAGTGAAAATGAAAACAGGAAATGTCCTAACCAAATAAGCCCTAATATTCTTTAGATAATAAAAGATATTTTCATCAAAATATGAGAAATTAAATTAACTAATATCATAAAATTATATTATATAAATATCTTTGGACAAAAATATAAAACTAAACTGAAAATATAATCCATTTTATAGTTACAACTACAAGAAAAATTATATATTTTGAAAGTAAAAAAAAAAAGTACAACTTTAAAAACATGAGAAAATCGGATACTCTTTGAACAACATATCTTTAGTAGGTAGTGTCTTCAGCCTACTGCCGCATAATGCTAGAGGACTCCTAATTTTTTATCAATTAGTCCTTCAATATTTAAAACTTAGCCAAAACTAAAGAAAAGTTAAAATTCAAAGTTTTTTAAAATCAGATTAATATTTTAGATCAGTAAAAGTATAAGTTGAAAGTTTATTGATCTAAGTTAAATAGATTGTAATTATATATATATATATATATATGTCTTTCTAATTTTACACATTAATAATTTAATAAATAATTTTACACATAGTTTAAAAAAGCTATTAAGTATTATATTTAACAAGAATACATAATTTAAGTAATTTATGAATGTGTATCAAAATTTAAAATTAATTACAAAATAATATATTAATAATATCCACACCTAAAACAACACATTATTATTCATAAAAGGTATAAAACATAATTTATATATATATATTAAATAAAATACAAATGAAAATAAAAACAATTCAATCAAAAAACCATATGATTTGATCAAATTTAACCGATTTTTGTGATCAATTAAATAGATTAAATCAAATTAATCATGTGATTAATTGACAAATTTTCTGGTTTGATGAGCCGGTCTGATGTCAGTTTTCAAAACAGTGGTTCAAGCAATACAAGGCGTTAAGATATGACAAATAAAAATACATACATTTGGCCCTTTTTTTTTTCGCACTCCAAATTAATAGTAATAGACATGTAATAAATTGCTTCCCATATGAAGTCCGCGGTTACAACTTTATTCGGTCTATCAGGTCTCAAAATTATCACATTAGCCAATGAGCCGACATTCGGGGGGTTAAAAAACTGCAATAAGTTCGTTTTAACCAAAAAAAACAAAAAAACAAAAGTAAAAGAAGAAGAAAATATTCCATCTTCTGCTCATATTAATTATTAAGACAGACAAATTAACATTCCTCTCTGGATAAACATCTATTTAAACAAAGGCAACCTGCAAATCATAGAAAGACGATCTCAAGTGAGCAGCTTCCAACATCTATATACTGCACATCATAATATACATTAAACATAAAATTATGATGAAGACATATTTTTCAAGGTCAAATTATGAGAATAATTTTTAATTGGTAAAAATAATATTTGTGCTCATTAGTTTTTATCCATATTTTAAATTTTATTTCATGTCAACTAATTTTTTACCCGTCACCAAAAAAAAATTTGTAACAAACGTCACAAATTTTAAAATATTAGTGACAAATTTTGGTCCGTCACTAAATCTCTTTTTTTCTAATAGTGATTATAACTCATTTTTTTTTAATTAGTTTCAATTATAATCTTAAACTAGACACCATTTAACGTGACAACATTAGTGACAGATTTTGACCCGCCACTAAATCTCATTTTTCTAGTAATACTTATAACTCATTTTTTTAATTAGTTTTAATTATAATTTTAAGCTAGATTTTGATTCATCACTAAATCTCTTTTTTCTAGTAGTGATTATAACTCATTTTTTTAATTAGTTTCAATTATAATTTTAAGCTAGACACAACTTAAATATTTAGTGGCAGATACTAACGTAACATATCTTATATATGTTAATGTCAAATCATTCATCTTAGATGTATCACGTGAGATACCAACTTAAAATTTACCAAAATGATCTTGTGAACTTTCATTAATGACAAGAAGGAGAGTAATTTTTAAAGAGTTCATCACGCCATTTTGATCATTTTAAATTGGTATCCAAGATAACATATCCGAAATAAATTATTTCGTATTTATAGATACAAAATGAAATGTTATGTCAACATATACTATAAATATTCTAACAGTGTTAAAATCAAGAATATTATTTGAAACTAATAAAATTATATGATTATTATTGATACAATATAAAATTTTAGGTCACAACTAAAATATGAGTTAAAGATGAAGATGAAAGAAAATTTTGCCTTTATAATTTAAAAATGAAACAACTTAATTCAAAACCAATTAAGCCACCCATTTTTGAAAGAGAACATATGAGAATTGACTAATAACTATAGAATAATTATAATGTCATGAATCTGGTTTAAACTAGAAAATAGAAATTAACCCATACTCGTAACCATGGTCTTGAGGGCAACTCGATGAGCTGCAGATGATGTTTGACTCGGATGAGTGGCCTTGTTCGTCATGTACAAGACACATCTGTAAATATATTTCATATATACAATCATCAATGAACAAAGACAACATAATTTGTTTTTCTACAATTTAGCTAAATTATATTTATATATATATATATATTAAAATTACACACAAGTTTAATATGTAAAAGTACTATTTAGTCCCTTGAAAATTTATTTATTTTTTAATTATAAGCCAAAACTTTATTTCATTCCAATTATAATCTATATATTTTCAATTAGTTTTGATTATAAATCTAATATCATCCAAATATTTAACGACACATGACATTTCATCTTGCACGTTAAAATCAAACCATCCATCTTAGATGTGCTATCTCAGTTATCAACTTAAAGTAATCAAAATAATTTTGTGAACTTTCATTAATGACAAAAAATAAGAATTTCAAAAAGTTCACAACGTTATTTCAATCATTTAAGTTGATATATAACATGACACCTCCAAGATATATAATTTGATGTTGATTGTGCAAGATAAGATTTAACATCAGTTTAGAGACGTAACTGAATCCAATTAAAAACATATAAATTATAATTGACACAAAATAAAATTTTAGATTATAATTAAAACATGAGGTTAAGATTTTTTCCATTTTATTAATATATTTTAGACTTACATAGACACGAAGACATACCCAGACACATACAAGCACTAGTGCAAACCCACACACGCACATAGAGAGAGACCAAATGTAATTTATTATATATATATATATATATATAACATAAAGCTAAAATAAAACGTAAAACCATATGTCTCACCTGTTTCAATCTGTGGTTCTCTTCCATCAGTTGGACTCCCTACATCAACAAAGAGTCGTAATAGCACATAGAATTCTGTTTGAAGATTATTCTGTGACATTTTACTAGTCTATATATTTAGCATCCTTAATTATTTTTTAAAAGGTAAACGTCGCATTGGAATTTCTTTATGATCTAACTTTTAGCACATTAAGAAGCTTATAAATAAGTACATATACTTAAAAAAATAATAATAATAATCCAGTCTTAAATGTTTGTCTAACAACTTAAAACTCTAAATGTAAATTGATTATTGACCAGAAGTTGTTGCGACAACTTGAACTTCAGATCTGTGATCAAATTTTCTCACTTGGACCGAAAAAACCTGGAGTTCACCAATTGTTGGTCAAGAATCTTAATTCAAAGTGACACCTATTTAAATGCCAGAAAATCTTGATATACCTAAATTCAATTTCTGTCCTAGTCATTCGTAACTTCAAGAGTCTTATGACTCCTTTGTAATTGAAAAAAAAAAATACATTTGATGACAGTTATGTAAAATGGGGGTGAATTAGTTGCGATGATAATTTACATTTGTAATGTTTGACAATTTTTTCAGCAGCAAGAAATACTACTACAGTAACAACAAAGTCTTATCCCACTAAGTGAGGTATTATATTATAATTATAATAAGAAAATTAAGATTTTACCTTCTGCTTGAGTGCACTTATCTCTTTTCCGATCATTATATCCTAAAACACGTACAAATAGAGTCAGTTATTTGGGAGTCGAAATTTAACAAACAAATATATAAACAAAATAAAACCCAATACATGCATATTACTTAACCCCATCTTGATCGATCACCAGGAAACTATTTAATCTCTTAAAGTAAGGTTTATTTACATATATAATTTATCATATAAACTTTAAAAAATAACAAAATAACTTTCTAAATTTATTCTTAGTTAAATTTAACAGCTAGAGAGAGAGAGAGAGAGAGAGAGAGAGAGAGAGGAAGGCGAAGAGCTTCATCCTGCGTGGCTGGAACAAAAATCACACTACAGTTGTTCCTCAGAACAACAGCAATCCACTCAAATGCCCACTTCGAATTCATGCCCAACCCAATCTAAATTCTGAACCCATCAAAGCCGCCGTCAATCAACAACCCTCCCTTCCGTTTCAAAATCTGACCGGGGAAACCCTAATTTGAACCTAAATCAAAGCCAGAAATCGAACTCCCACCATCCCCACTCACCAGACCCAAATCAACAACCTTCCCTACCACCTCAGCCATCAAATTCCACAGCCACAGCAATTCCGCCTTCAATCCCCTAACCCACAGGCCACATCCCTACGAACCTCCTACCGGGACATCCTATACCCAAAACAGACCCGAAATTGCTTTCGTCTGGGAAAACAGAATAAAACGGACGAGACGCTAGTAAATACAATCAAATTTACAGTCATTCATCCTAGATGATATGATAAGCAGATCAACACTGATATATCCAAATAATATGCAAGGATACAATACAAACCTTCGCTTTAGAAACACGGGATAAACCCCTCTCTAGTGTTTCCTGTAGCTTCTGTAGTTCTTGAAAACTGGATTCTTGCAGTTTCTCCCCCTTCAACTCACTGTCAAAGTTGGGATTCAGTATCATGTATTACTATTACAAAATAGGCTCCAATTAAATAAAATAAATAAATAATTCAATTCTTAACAAATTATTTCATCGTAATTTAATTAATCTTTTAAAGATTTTTTTTTCTTTTTTACTAATCAAAATCCTTTTTTATTAGTCAAAAAAATAGAATCCAACATATAAAAAATAGATCTTAGTGCATGAAAGAAAAATATATTTTGCAGAGATTAATTTGCTTGAAAAATATTTTTAAAAAAATAAATTAAAAAAAGGGTAATTTTAAGAACTAGATAATTTTAATTTACTCAACTGTATTTAGAGAGAGAAACATACCTCAATTCTTGAGTTTTAAATGCCAAATCCTCGCACAGCAAGTTACAGGTGTCACTCTCCACCTACACATTACAACTTACTTAGTTACATGTAACTTAGTAACAGGCACAATCTATTCCAACACAACAGTACACTCCCTTTCTGCATCAGAATTCACAACAAATCTCTCTCTTTGTAAGTGTACAGTACAACACCACAAACTGGGAAAAATTTCATTGACGAAAATTGAATTAATGTTACTAATCGAAACATAGAAACAATCTTCTTTAAAAACTCGTAATTTAACCCAGTTAATTAAAACTTTAGTTCTCAATATTAATATATAATATATTTTTGACACAGAAAATGTATAGTACTTGGATACATATTTATTGGTTAAATTTCATCTCAGTCGTCTCTCTCTCTCTCTCTCTCTCTCTCTCTCTCTCTATATATATATATATATATATTCATGGAATAAAACTAAATAACGCACCTGAAGCGGCCGATCTAATCGGAGTTCTGAATGCAGACGATGCCTTTCAATTACCTGTTGCATGCTAAAGAAAGCGAAAACAAATTGGAGACTCAATCAATATAACTCCTATTTTCCTTCAAACAGATGTTTAAGTATATATGTTTGAATTGAAAAGAACGAAAAAAAAAAAGAGAGAGAGAGAGAGAGCGACTTGATGAAGGTTTAAATCAAACATTTATTTTCTTCTCTTTAGGTCTATTTTGGTTTTTTTCAATCCAATACCATACTTTAATTAGAACCCCTCTACAGTATTATGTAAGTACGTACATAATATATACTTGGTAGACCAAACTCACTTTTTGGCCATTTCCTCTTGATGAACTTTTTGAGGTGTCCTAGTTAACCTCCCAAGATTTAGTTGTTTTGTTAAGTGGTGATGTGCATAAAAAAATGATAGGTATAAAATACGAAATTGGTTTGCAATTTGCTGTGGTGTTCAGATCAACGGCCGAAATGGTAAGACTTTTTATTTTTAAAATAAAAAAGGACCCTCCTAACTGTTGATCTTGGAGATCAATGGTCCAAATGGTCAAAACATGATCCTTCTAATTTTTTAAAAAACAATTATAAAATCGGGTCTCGAAATCTAAACCGTTGACATTACAAAATCCAAATTCGAAAGACCCTCCCATTTAAGCCAATTGCCAAGCACCTTGAAAAACAAAACGATGTTGCTCTATCCCAACACAACCTCCTATATTTGAAATGTCGTCTTATTTGTCTTCCACCTAAGAAAACCTAGATTCAAAACCAAAGGGCACTTCGGATATGTTTGGCAAGTAGTAAAGTAATAGGAGAGAGGGTGAGGGAAAATGCGAGATTGAGAAATAGTCCAAATTATCCTCCTCAAAAACACTAAACTTTCTCTTCTATTTTAAAAAGTTGGGGTATTTAGTAAAATATTCTATTTTTATTCTCATTCTCTTTTTTATTCCTTTTCTTTTTTGCATACCAAACATATTGTATATCTCTAAAATTCCCTTTCTCCCACTATCCGATTGCAAGACAACAAATCTCCACCATAGGAGGATTTAGGGTATTGCAGAGAGCATGGACGAAACTTTGTCCCTGATCAGCAAAGGGTACAAGTCTATTTCATACCTTCCTTCTTTATATGGCTTAGAATTTAGGACGATAATGAACAAAATGTTGTGATGCTTGTGCTGATATATCAAAGGACTTGTTTAAGGTTGTACGGCTCAAAAACTTTTAGGGACAACTAAAATTTACATAAAAGCTTGTGTTTCTAATTGTTGTTGCTCATTATGTACCCAAAATTCCAAGTTGCCAAATCAAACTCGTCTTGGTTTTGAGAAAAGAACTTTTGCTCCTTTATCATTGCAATAGAATAGAAATCAAGATGTCGGCAAATGAATTAGTGACTACCAGTTTTAATCGAGTGAACATGATTGAAGCCTTATCAGAGGGAGGAGAGAGCCCTAAACACTTGCAATGGTGAATTGAACATTCTTTTTCCATTAATAGAATCTAATACAAAATGACTCAAATTTACATAAATTTGAGGGCCTTTCTGCAAGACTTTAACTTTCAAGGACCGCTTTGTACATAAACTATAATCTTCTAAGGATTATCAAATGTATTAAGTGAACATAAGCAATCTTCTTCCTCAATTGCATAGAAAAAGGCCCATTTTTAGACGACCACCTCCCATACTTGACGTGGAACAACTTGAGTCGACTCTTTAGAGTTCTCAGTGTGCTTAAACCATTGGCAATTAATTTGACTTCCTGAACTTATCCTTTCTCTCTTGCTTCCCATGTGATTCAAAAGGAGGCATAAACCTAACTCAAAATCCCTAAATTCTTTCCTTTATGTATGTATCTTTGTTGATTCCTATTTTGGGAGCAAACAATGGCGTTTCTTCTGTAGCCAACGGAGACTACCACTTCGTCTGTTAGGAGTTAAAAGGCTAATTAAGGCCATTTTTGTCTTTTTTTCTGGAGTTAGTAGGGCAATTATGCCTTTCCATACTAATTCCGATTAATGACTGTTGTATATATAAGCTCTGCTTCTGTAAAGATTTTGAGTAATAACACTTCTTCCTCTGCAAAATTCTTATCTATGATTCCCTCACTCTGTCTCTCTCATCCTGCCTCTTCTTTTCCCGCAACTTCCCTGTTCTCTTCGTCCTCTCCTCTCCTTTGACATTCTCAATCTATACTTCCTAAATTCTTTGATATATTCTCACAACTACAATTCTATCTCTCTCCCTTTTTAACCCGTCACATTAATATCAGAGCGGCGATCTTGCCACCATGACTGAACGTGTATTGTTCCGATTCCCTTGTATTCTCTCTCATGTAATTCCTAATTCTAATCCTTACGATCCTTGTCGATCCCTTCGTTCTCTCTATTTGCCTTCTGTCTTCTTCACTCGTATCAATTGTTCCTAATGTTATTGCGAATTTAGTACCTATCTTGACCACGAAAGATTCTTACTTGTATCATTGCCTTTTGTTTTCTTCATTATCTTCAATTAATGCAACTCGCTCACAGATGGCCTTACAGGAGGTTGAAGACAGACTCTGTGAATCGTGGGTGATAACAGAACAAAGGTTCGTGAATATCCACGGATAACTAACTAGCATTCAATATTCTGTAACTTAGATTTCACAACAATTGGTGCAACTGATCCATAAGAATACCAATTTATAGCAAGAAGGGTACAAGCTCCAAGAAGATTCACCAAGATGGATACGCCTAAATTTACAAGGGACGATGTAGTGGGCTAGGTATCCAAGTGTGAGAGTTATTTTAGTTCTGACAAAACTCCTAAGGAGCACAAGGTCACTATGGCAAGTTTAGCATTGGACGAGCAGGGATACTTATGGTATGACGGGTTCAAAAGAAGCACAAAAAACGCTCTTACTTGGAACACATTCGTATAAGGCATGAAGATTCATTTCAGTGCTATGTTACAACATCCCTTGGAGGATTTGGTATAGCTTAAACAGATAGGGACTTTAAAGGACTATCAGGACCAGTTTGAAAGGATCTCCACCAGGGTGGATTTGTCTGAAATGCAAAAATTGGATTGTTATTTGGGTGGATTAAAGGCTGAAATTGACCGGGATGTTAAATTACTTAATCCAAGAATTGGTTTAGAGGCTATTAGATTAGCAAAGATTAAAGAATTGAGTCTGAGATGTATTGGTAATGGTGGTTCTTCAATTACTGCACCAAGAAAAGGAACTTCTGTGAATCAAAAGGCACAAGTCCTCTTCATGGAAGTGGAGGAAGAAAATCGGGTCAAGGAGGAATCTCCTATAGTAGAAGGTCTTGAGGAAGCAGAAAAAAGTGCAAAATTAATTATTAAGGATAGGGTGAAGGTGAAGTTAACAGCAAGCAAGGAAGGCAAAACCTAGTTGTTAACAGGTACCATTCACATGCCTCTAGAAGAATCTAATAAGAAGAATGTTCCTGTAGATGTAAAGGGTGTTCATGATAAGTTGTCTCTAACAGACAAAAAGATGGGTAATGGTCTGCTTCAGGATCGAGCCCTTAAGATCTCATCTCTGCCTCTTGAGAAGCATGTCTCTATGGGTGATCACATCCCTGCTTGTAATCCTTCTCCATTAAGTGACGAGTTGTTTGATGTTTTAGGCATGGATCTTAAAAACAAACTGTTGAATGGAAACTAGAGTAAGCTGCTAGCTGAAGAACCAGAGGCCAATGAAGAAATTGTGGATAAAAGGGGAACATGTTTGAATATGCAGGATATAGATCTTAGTAGTTATTCAACTAATGAAGCCAATCAATTTGAAGAATTGCTACTTGGGAAGTATCGCACAAATTTCAAATGCAAATTCCTAATTTTGCAAAATTTAATCACCTTTGGGGACAAGGGTGTTCTGAAAGGAGAGGCAATGTTAGGAGTTAAAAGGCTTATTAAGGCCATTTCTGTCTTTTCTTGGGAGTTAGTAGGGGCAATTATGCCCTTCCATACTGATTACAGTTAATGACTGTTGTATATATAACCTCTACTTTTGTAATGCAAAGTACGATTTTGAGTAATAGCAATTCTTCCTCTTCAAAATTCTTATCTTCCATACTGATTTCCATTAATGACTGTTGTATATATAAGCTCTGCTTTTGTAACGCAAAGTACGATTTTGAGTAACAGCAATTCTTCCTCTTCAAAATTCTTATCTTCCATACTGATTTCCATTAATGACTGTTGTATATATAAGCTCTTCTTTTGTAACGCAAAGTACGATTTTGAGTAATAGCATTTCTTCCTCTTCAAAATTCTTATCTTCCATACTGATTACAGTTAATGACCGTTGTATATATAAGCTTTGATTTTGTAACGCAAAGTACGATATTGAGTAATATCACTTCTTCCTCTTTAAAATTCTTATCTATGATTCCCTCAACCGGTCTCTCTCATTTTCCCTTTTCTTTTCTATAACTCCCTTGTTCTCTTCGTCCTCTCCTCTCCTCTGACATTCTCAATCTACTCTTCCTAAATTCTTTGATATATTCTCACAAATACAATTTTGTCTCTCTCCCTTTTTAACTTGTAACACCATCTTAGCAAAATTATGTTGTCCAAGTGCTAGCCCTTCCACTAATGTCACATAATTACTTAACGTCACCGGTGGAAAATTAACCATACACCTCCATTAATGTCACACTTAGAATAGACATCAATTAGAGATGTTGACAAATGAATCAGTGACAATATTGGTTTTAATCGAGTGAACATGATGAAGCCTTATCTGAGGGAGGAGTGAGCCCTCGAAACACTTAAAATGGTGAAGTGAACGTTCTTTTTCTATTAATTAGAATCTAATTTTGTGTACATATTAAGGGGAAAGGAATATTTACTAATATTGAAACACTAGAATTTACATAAATTTGAGGACCTTTATGTAAGATTTTGACTTCCAAGGACTGCTTTGTACATAAACTACAATCTTCCATGGATTATCAAGCAATCAAGGGATTTTTTTAAGTGCACCATTACTGAAACAAGAAGAGGATTTATATTCTCCATAACCTTAGGATGCGAATCTATTTGTTGGCTCTCTTCTATTGTTCAGGCCATGAGAGAAGGTAGTTGGAGGGAGTTAGAGGTGAAAAGATTGAGGGAGATGGATAAAATTTTCCTTGCTGAGGTTAGGATGAATTTCTAGGGAGAATTTCTCATTGTCACAAAAATTTTTCTACTGTTATGATTCCTAAGGGTTTGGGAGGAAAGGGGTGGAGTTCTTTTGGAAGAACAATGGAAATTTGCAGTCTTTAGAGGGTGTAGAAGTTGTTAAGGGTAAGGATGGGGTGGTATCAACAGTCTCAGGTTGTGTTGTTGATGGAAGGCGAACCTTTGTTGACGTTTTCAAATGCAAGGATGTTGTGGTTTTAGAGGGTGTCCTCCAAGGCTATGCTAGTGGTTTTTCTAATGTCAGAGATAGGCACGCTTCATCAGGTCAGGATTAAAAAAAACTAATATTGGGAAAATCAATACAACAATTAAGGGTCATGACAAGAGGAGGTGATTATCAGAGGTAGTTATGGGTTTTAAGTTTAAAAAGACTTTTAAGAGTTGAGGTATTAAGGAGCCCATTAGTGGCTGGTGACAATGTTTTAGGAATCGGCCCGGTCATTGACCCGAACTAACCTCTGGATCATTGGGTCACTGGTTCAACCATCAGATGACCGGGTAATTACTAAACCAGATAAATAAATTATAAAAATTTAAAATTATATATATATATTTATGTATTTTTTAAATAAATTCAAAAATAAATAAAATAAATAATTTGTATTCAAATTTTATATTTAAAATCTTAAAATCTTGATCATTAATTATAAATTATTCTATACAAAGAGTACACTCAACCATCTTATTGGTCCTATTTTACTCTCTTGGGTCATTCTCAATTAAAAGAATAAGCCATGAGTTAGCCACATATAGGGTGGTATAGAGATCATTTTTTAATCTGGATTTTGCATGTATCCATTGGATCTCACCTTGACACATACTTGGCTCCCATTCTCTCCTGCAAGTAGAGTCAGTATAATCACCATCATTCCTCTCTCTTGCACGTCACGAGCAAGCCTCAAGTAGAGGGGCTCTAGGCAAGAAAAAAATTGATTATAATCCCCTGTGTCACATTCTCTCACGCACTTCTCACTGAGAAACCACCACTCTCTCAAGGATTTTTTTATTTCCTCATCGTGAATACCACAGGCTACAACGCACCACCACACAAGTGCACATTCTCATAGTCTCTCTCTTGCGGTCAAAGATCCCATTACACCTCTGTTTTCACTGAGACATGGTTGAAGAGATGACGGAAACACAGAAGACAACCAAGAAGAAATATTCAACACCAAGAACAACAGAGATATTGCCAAAGAGATCTGACTAGCACCACCGTTGGTGACTGGATTTGTGAGTACCTAGTACCAATTTAGCATTTTGTTTTTTAAAAAGGGGCAAGTCAATCAAGCGAGTCAGCGGGTCAGCTAAGACCCTGCCGGGTCAGCCAGGTCTCAGTCGGGCCGCTTGCACAGTGGATTGAAGAGGTGACCCAGACTGGATCTGACTTTGGGTCACCGTGTTTTGGTTCGACCTGACGAGTTAGTCCAGGTCCTAAAATATTGGCTGGTAGATTAGAAGGCATTAAATATGGGAGGGGAACATACAAGCAAATGGCCCAAGGCCCAACAAGGTGGGTTCACAAGCAAAGGAGATGAGGTTGAGTAGGTCATTAATAAACAACGCCATACTACTTCACCATTTTCGGGTTTGTGTTGGGCAGAACGGTCGCAAAGGTCATGATTGTCTGCCTAGTCATAAGTGGTGACTATGGGTGGCAAAGGTCAAACAAAATCGATCGATGGCCTGTTAGGAAGGGCAGAGAAATCGCTAGTGCTTCATAATGGTCATCAAATGGGTGACTTAAATATAAGGGTTCTGGTGGGTCCTCATTTTGCGATATGTGGTGATGATAAAGGGCTATCTAAGGGCTTTAAGAGTAAAGAAGAGGAGGGTTATTGCTTGGATAGGAGTTTAAAAATGGAGAACAAGAATGGGAAAAGAGCCTCTAGTGGCTCTAAGTGAGAAGGATTCTGTTACAATGGACTCAAAAGATTCTTTTCTATGGGGAAGGAGAGAATTTTCTTTAAGAAGATTTCTTGCTAGCTAATTTTGAAAATGATGAAGGGTTGCTCATTGACCAACTTGAACCAAGTAGGTGATTGAAGAGATGTGGATTATAACCTAGATGGTGTTTCTTAACTATTCTTAGAAAATAAGGATGATGTGGATGCTGAAGGTCCTTTGGATTTGGAGCAAATCAGTACTAATCATTTGAGTAATGCTAATATTCAAGGGGCATCTTTACTCAACTTGTATCCTCCTCAAAATAATTGCATTGTTTCCTCTCAAATTAATTCTAATTCTGATAATCAAGGTGTGCTTAGTGACTATTTTGTAGGGAATGTTGAATGTAACGACACTTCACGAGATGGTATCCTTACCTAACCAGACACTTACAAATCAGCTTATGGTGCAAGCGGCATAGAGGAGCTAGGGAGGTTATGTCCACCTAAGTCCTTTAAAAGGTGAGAGGGACAACTGAAATCCCTAAGCCTTGCTTGAGTATCTTAATTTTCAATTGAGAGATAAGTCTGGAAAAGAGATTAGAGTGCAAGTAACACTTAGGGCTTATGAGAGGAAAAAAAAAGGAGATTTGAGAATGAGTTAAAAAGGTTAACATCTTTGATAAATTATGGTGATCCCAAGGAAGAGAACGGTTAAGTTTGTTAAATTATGAAAATCTTAAGTTGGAATATTAATGCTTTAGGTAACCCGTATAAAAGAACTAAAGTTAAAGAGGTTATCAAGCGAGTTGATTAGGACATTGTTTTGTTTCAGGAGACTAAGTTAGGAGAGGTGAGATTTCTAGTTCATAGTGTTTGGGATAATAGGTTTAAGGATTTAGAGTATATTCCTTCTTTTGGAGCATTGGTGGTCTTTTGGTAGTTTGTGACACTAGGGTTGCTTCTAAAGTTGATGTTAAATTATGAAGATCTTAAGTTGGAATGTTAATGGGTTTAGGTAAAAAGAACTAAAGTTAAAATGGTCATCAAGCAGGTTGGTTCAGACATTGTTTTGTTTCAGGAGACTAAGGCCTCGTTTGGTAGCTACATGTGCACTGGAAAAGAATACTCCATTCCACTACTGTGCATTTTTTCTTGCGTTTGGTGTGCCTTACAATAGAAGCAAGCCATGGAGACGGGATTTCCTTCTTCCATCGGTTTTTTGTGTTTTCTTTCCATTGGCTCATCAATGGAAAACCGATCATTTGATGGAAAGGAAACCAATCATTCCTCTTTTGCCCCTGTCCTGTTCATTCTAATGCCAAGGCAAGTTTAGTCACCGTGATTTTTCTTTCATCTCCGGTGAGGAAGTTTTTTTTTTTCTTTGTGATTTTTCTTTCAAAGACCTATGACATTGAATCTGAAACTATCGAGGCAAGTTTACTGCTAGCGTCGAAGAATCGCAAGGGAAAATTCAGAGAAGAATGAATTTGTACATACAAGTGTGAATTTGAGGTACTTAGAAAGCTGAGGACCTACCACTTCCAGAACCCGATCTAGGGCTTCCATGATGGTATTGTCAAAATTGCAATGATATAAACCCTAAACCCATCTTTAAAAAGTTGAACGATGGTGTGAGTACCGATGAAGCCAACGCCGCTAGTGACCAAAATGGTTTCATTGGAGTTCACCATTTTTTCGAATTCAAAGGTGGAGAAAGAGTGAGCACATAGAGGAAAGGAAGAAGAGGAAGCGGTTGACCGACTTCAGCATGGCAGTCAACTAGTTATTTGTTATCTTCAAATAGCTTTGCTCCAGAACCAGGCAGTCGACTGATTGCTGTCCTATCGATCGACTGGTTGCTAACAAAGAATAGACGGTCAGTCGGTTCATCCTAGGCGATCGACTAGTCATCGAAAGTGAATGAAGAAGAAGGTCTATTTTTTGTTTTTGTTAATTTTACTTAAGGACAATACAGTAAATTACTCTTTTGTTTATTTTTTATTTTCTTTAAAAAAATATAATAATTTATTTTCTTCCTTTCTTTCCTATTGCATATCAAGCAAGTTTTTTTCCCTTTTCCTTTTTCCATTCTCTTTTCTTCTTCATTTTTCTACTTCCTTTCCATTCCTACTCTTTCTTGAAAACCAAATGACCCTTAAGTTAGGGGAGGTGAAGTTTCTAGTTTGTAGCGTTTGGGATAATAAGTTTAAGGATTTAGAGTATATGCCTTCTTTGGGAGCATCAAGTGGCCTTTTGGTGGTTTGTGACACAAAGGTTGCTTATAAAGTTGATTTTTTGTTGGTGTTTCCTCCCTTTCGATTTTATGGGATTTTACAGGTAGAGCACGTTGGTGGATTATTACTGTTTATGTTCTGACAAACCTTATCCTCATTGGTGTGTAAGGGGCAATTTCAATGTTTTGCATTTCCTGCAAAGAAATTAGGAAGATCTTGTTTTAATGTTAACATGAGAAGTTTTGATAATAGAGACAGGTTATGAAAAGAAATTAAGGATTGTGGGGTAAAGGATCTTCCTCTTTCCAAGGCTCAATTACTTGGTTTGTCAATAAAAATAGGTTCGTTCCTTGTCAATTTGATAGGTTTTTGGTTGCATCTAGAATGGGAGGATTTTTTTTCCCGAATCTTATTCAAGAGGTGTGTTCACGCTTGGTGTTTGACCATTTCCCATTATTTTAGGGTCTAGAAGGGTTAAGTGGAGTCCTACTCCTTTTAGATTCGAAAACAAGTAGACTACCACCCATACTTGACCTGGAATAACTCGATTCAACTCTTTTGAGAGTTTACAGTGTCCTTACAACATTGGCACTAATTTGTGTTCTTCAGTTTATCCCTTCTCTCTTACTTACCATGTGATTCAAAAAGGAAGCCTAAATCTAACTCAAAATCTCTAAATACTTTCCTCTTTGTATGTATCTTTGTTGATTCCTATTTTGTGAGTAAACAACGTTTCTTCTTTTGCCAACAAAGACCACCATGTTGTCTCAGCAAAATTACGTTGTCCTAGTCCAAGCTCCTCCACTGATGTCATGTCATTACGTAACGTCCCAGACGAAAAATTAACCAAACAATAACAACAACAACAACAACAACAACATAGCCTTATCCTACTAAGTGGAGTCGGCTACATGGATCGCACGACGCCATTGAGCTCTATCAATGACCAACTCTTTAGATATCTCATTTACTAAAAAGTCTCATTCAATAATTTCTCTAAGTGTCCTTTTTGGTCTTCCTCGACCTTTTTTCATAGGGTTCCAAACCATCTGTTCAACTCTCCTAACTGGCGCTTCCAACGGTCTTCTTTGCACATGCCCAAACCATCTTAAACGGTTTTCAACCATTTTTTCCTCAATAGGTGCCACCCCAACTCTTCCTCGTATATAATCATTACAGATCCTATCTCTTCTTGTATGACCACACATCCAACGCAACATCCTCATCTCCGCCACTCCAATTTTATATTCTTGTTGTCCTTTCATTGTCCAACATTAACTCCCATATAAAATCGCTGGTCTTATAGCAGTATGATAAAACTTTCCTTTGAGTTTATCAGGTACTTTCCAATCACAAACAACCACTGATGCCATTCTCCACTTCAACCACCCAGCTTGTATCCTATGTTCGAAAAATTAACCAAACACCTCAACAAATTCATTAAAAAAACAACGACTAAAAGGGACGAAGGGACTAACATGTAGGGCGTTTTAGACTTTCAAGTAAAAGTGATCTTCCAAGGACCGAATAGTGACCTCATTGTATGTTTCAAGGACAAAGTGAGTATAGTCAAAATGATAATAGTCATGCATGATTTTAAGTTTTTATGATCCTTCACGTTTAAGGGGGGTTCATATATGAAAATGGTTAGAACATATTCTTGTTAATGCTAAATATATATATATATATATATATATATGTATATCTACATTCCTAACTACTAAATCACATCTAGCTAATAACTTTTCCAAATTAAAATAGCTAGGTTAAATTTTAAGTCATTTATAAAAGAGGGCAAAGTTGTTATGAATATCGAATTCCTAATGACTTGGTCAAAGCAGCTTGACTAACATGCCTATTCTTCCTAGGAGAATATATTTAAAAACTTCTTTAAATTAATTAGAGAGCTCCGCAATTGCTAAATTAATTAAAATCGATCATACATAGACCCTCCAAACGTTTAATTTTGTGTAACATAACTTTTTGACGTTCTTTATTCAAAATCTTACCACTACTGATTTATATAAACTTTAAAAAGTAATTTAAGATAAAATACATACATTTAACTTATCATCTAATTACCTATTCATGAAACGACATGTCAAATAATTTCAGGTTGAGTAATTAATTTCAGGAAGATCAGGGCACCTGTCGAGTTAATTAAACAAATTGTGGCCAATTATTTATAGACAACAATATTTCAACCATAGCGCCTATTTTAGCCGTTGTCAGCAGATTATTTAGTGAGAATAATTTAACTATTTTTTAGCATAGTTTCATTCTAGTTTACACGTTGTCTTCCCAATTTTCTTTGAAAGCTTCATTTAATTTTGATAACCCTGTGCAAGGTTTCTTATGTAATTTCAAGAATCAGGATATAATAGTTCATTTCTTTCCCCGGACCATAATAAACATATAAAATAACATTTCCATAAAGTAATGTCTTAAATATTTATTATTAAATTAATTATGCTAAATGAATAAATTTTTACAACGAGGGTCAAGATATATGGCATTGTTTTTCCTTTGGTTATAACAATAAAAAAAAATTGAGATAGAGAACCCAAAAGAGAGACTAGAACATTGAATCCAATCCTTTCATATCAAATTGACTTCAATTCTAAAAATCGGGATTGATATTAAGTAAGGAAGAATAAATTATAATGTTTAAAAAAAAGCCGATGGCTAGTATACATTGTTAATGTAGACACACACAAAAATGCAACTAAAAGATTGTTGTTCCAGGTCACTTGATTGATAGGTTAATCAAGCAGCAACATCTTTTTAAAAAAATCATTTTACAAATCTAATTTTGTAAATATGTATAAGAAAATATTTATTTGTAAAAAAAGTAAAATATAAATTATACAATTAATTATACACCTATCGGTAGGCTAGCATGCATAGCCGCAGAAGGATATGCATATCTCTTAATTGACCATTTTTTTTTTGTTCAGCTGCTTCCCGTAATGTCCATATAGTCATAATTATTGACCGACACAACAGGAATATTATCAACAAATTTATCATCTAAATATATATATATATATATATATAGATATATGTGTGTGTGTGTGTGTATTATTACTCCTTTTTCTTCGCCGTGAAGTATGTTTCCTATGAGATCTGAAATAAGTGTTGCACAGAAACAAGTAATGTATTATATTCCTGATGTATCTAGAAAACATGTATATACAGGACATGCATGGAAATTAATAAAAAATGCAAACTGATAATTGCTTTCTAGAGATGAGAAAAGAGAGTGAGGGAGGGAGGGACCTTGAGGTGGCATAATAAGAGAGCTTGCCAGTGGCAGAGAAGACAATAACAGCAATCTCAGCTTCGCAGAGAGTGGCAAGCTCTTGTGCCTTCTTGAATAGCCCTTTCCTCCTCTTCGATAGTGTCACTTGCCTAGCTGCTTTGTTCTCTATCCTCTCTATCTTGTGCCTCATTTCCCCTTAATTTAACCAAACACCACAACAGAATTAATAATTACAGTAATTAATGACAGAGATATATAGAATCATATATAGACAGATAGAGAGAGAGAGAGAAAGAGAGATTAATCATTTGCAAACAGGCTCTTACTAAGGACTGTGTATTGAAACTGAATCTCGAGATGGAAGCAGCAGGATGTGGATGGAAAGGAGGAGGTAACAGATTTTCCTGAAATCGGAGATATATAAGAGGAAATTGATTAGAATCTAGCTATATATAGAAGAGAGGGAAACAGAAGGGAAGGGACGTTAGGGTTTACCGAGAATATCTAATCATCTGAAAGACGACTGCAACCGAACCCTAATTGGAAAGAAAAGAACAGAAAAAGAGAGGAAGAAGTTAAGAAGAATCGAATCTGAGCAAATAAAAGCGAACAACAAAACAAACATCCATGGACCATTGCTGTTGAGCACATGGGAATCGTGAGGACCTTAGTTCACCTTTTCCAGCATTTTCCCTCCACTGGCTGGCTTCTTTGGGAGAGACAGAGAGTGACTTGGTTCAGGGATACTCTGCTTTGCTTCCATGGGTAAGGAAAATTGAAAATAAAAACGCTGGCGTCCCCGGTGTCGCAAAAAATAATATATTTTCTTAAAACCACAATATTGATGCCCCAAAAAAAAAACTTTAATGACTAGTCTGATTTATTTACAAAAATTGAAACAAAATTTAACCTCCATAAAATTATGTGTTTTAAATCACTTTTCTGAAAATTTAATTTCCTTCATTTATTTCATTAAAAAAGAATTTTATTCATTTATTCATCAAACTTAAGTGTCAAATTCTAGATTTGAGATTTAACTAATAAATTATTAAATAACTAAATTAAGATAAATATAATTTTTAGAAATTAAATTAAAAAATTAATTTTTATAAAGGTCAAATTAAAATATTTATAATTTATCAAAAAATTAAATCAGTAATATAGTAAAAAGTTCTCATTTTTTAATTATAAAAGATGATTCAATATATCTTATAAATTTAATGACCTAATAATTAGTATTTTATATTATTTAAAATTTAATTTTAAAAAATCATTTTATTATTTTTTGTTTCAATAACTCTTTATGTTATCCATGTTATTTTACTATGAAATCCATTGATCATAAATTTTGCTCACAGCGTAAACAGTTTCTAAAACCTAGAGATCAAACAACAATATTTTTTATTTAAAAAGGAACTAAAAAGAAGATTAAAATCAAATGTCACTATATATATATATATATAGGAAAATTGTGAGTACGTGTATTTATACAAAAAAATTTATAGAAAACTTGAGTTGTTGAGAAGCTAAATTATTTTTTAGTATCATATGATATCATTTCAAAATTTATTTATACGATAAAAGAATAAAATTTTACATAAATTTTAAAATAATTTAATAATAAATTTTAAAATAATTTAATAATAAATTATTAGAATTTAAAACTTGGAATTAAATAATAAACCTTAAATAATAAATTTAAAAAAAAAAAGAAGTTTTACCCCTGGAATTTAGACTTACCCCATTTATACAGTAACGATAAAACAATGCCAAAAGGGTAAGTTGGATAGACAGTAAAAAGCAGGTTACCGTACACATTATTCGCGTCTTATCCGGCTGTGATATCATGACATGCTATACCCTACGTACTCTCGAGTCTTTGAAGTCTAGTTGACCTGGTTTGGTTGACATGGTTCAAACCACGTGGCCAAAAATTTAGTAACCCAAAAAGCAGCATTTACTTCTTTTAAATAAGAATAAAATTAAATTAGTCATAAAATTTAAAATTTTATTTTTTTATATAAACTGTCATATTCTTTTAAGAAAAATAATTTAAAATCATAAAAATAAATAATATTAACCAAAAAAATTGATAATATCATATAATGTTAAAAAATAATATTTAAATATTTAAAAATAATTTTTTAATTTTATTTTCATAATTTATAAATTTTATTATAAAGTATTATACATATTTATTAAATATATAATTTGTGTGCTAAATTATTTTATGATAAATATTTTAGAATACTTTGATTATAAAAATAATAAATAAGTTATTTATTTAAATTATATTATACATATTTATTAAATATATAATTTGTGTGCTAAATTATTTTATGAAAAATATTTTAGAATAGTTTGATTATAAAAATAATAAATAAATTATTTATTTAACTTACTTTTATATTTTTTTAAAGATATATAGACGTATATATATTTTTTATTCTTCGTGATTATAATTAGATTAATAATCAAATAACATGACTTATTTTTCGAGGTTAATAATTGGATGAGTTTATAAAACTATAAAAAACAGTTTTATGATTGGGTTATTTTAAATAATAATTTTGAAAAAGGGGATATATGGGTGAAAAAAACCATAAATAAAACATGAATTATAATTAGTGTTATGTAAAAAGCTTGTACCCTGTGGGTCAGAATGAAATTGCTAATAAATGAGCGATATTAAATTGAATTAAACCCGTTTAAAAATGAATATAAACGATTTAATCCATTTAAATATGTGGGCTAGCCCTTTTTTTTTAGATTTTAAAAAATATATTATTTAATATAAATAATTTTACTTTATCATTTTTTTATATTTTATAATCTTATATTTAATAAATATAATAAATTTAAATATAAATTTTTTTATATTTTTTAAAAATAAATATGAAATTTTTAAATTTAAATACGATATAATTAATTTTGAAAGAAATGTTTAAAAATTAAAATTATTAACTATTTAAAAATATTTTAAAAAAAATATTTTAATATATAAATTATATTTTAATAAAAATTATTAAATTTTTATTAAAAATTAATATTATATTATTTTAATAAAAAATAATTTTTTTTAAATAAAAAAGTGACCCAGTCATAAGCTAAGTAAAGAGACCCATCATAAAATGTCAAGCCCCGAACCGGCTGAGAAGAAGAAAGGAGGGTACGTCATGTCATGATATCACAACCCGACAAGACGTGGATTATGTGTACGGAACTCTGCTTTTCAATGTCTATCCAACTTTCCTTTTTGGCATTGTTTTGTCGTTACTAATTTTAAGAAAAGTAAAAAGTGCCGCCTTTTATATAAATTGGATAAGTCTCAACTCTAAGGATAAATTTTTTTTTTTTAAGATTTATGATTTAAGTTTTGTTATTTAATTCTAGGTTTTAAATTTAGTTTTTTATTGTTAAATTATTTTAAAATTTATGTAAAAATATTTATCATATAAATGAATTTCAACAATAAAAAAAAATTCGCTTCTTAACAGAATTTTTTTATATATAATGACATTTGATTTTAATATGTTTTTTAGTTTCTTTTTAGAAATAAAAAAATATTATTTTTTGATCTCTAGCTAGTCTTTGATTAAGTAAAAATTTGTCTCCAATTAATCAGAGGTAGATTTAGAGTCTAATTTTTTTCGGTCTCTGATTCTAATGTCTTAAACAAACTTGAGACAAAAAAAAGATTACGTATCAAAATTAGAAACGGAATTAGAGTTTCGTCTCTAATTCTGTCTCTAATTTTGTGAACAGACAAAAATTTGCCAATATTTTATTAAACAGATCAAATTTGATTTTTTAAAAAATTTTAACCACATTAAATAATATTAAATTAATTTAATAATTTAATAATTTATTATTAAATCTCAAATTTATTATTTGTTACCTAAGTTCAATAAATAAATGAATGAAATTCTTTTTTTGATGAAATAAATTAGCCAAATTAAATTTTAGGAAAAATGTTTTAAAACACTTAATTTTATAGAGATTAAATCAGAATAAATATATGTAATTTTAGATAATTCAATAATTTGTTTTAATTTTTGCAAATAAATCAAACTAATTATTAAATTTATTTTGCATCAATATTGTGATTTCAAGAAAATATATTATTTTTTGCGCCACCGGGGCTCCTAACACCGGTGCTTAGACTATTTTCTAGTTTCCTTAACCATGGAAGCAAACCAGAGAATATCGCTAAACCAAGTCTCTTTCTCTCTCTCACTCTCTCAAAGTAGAAGGAAAAATGCAGGAAAAGGTGAACTAAAGTCCTCATTATTCTCATCTTCTCAACAACAATGGTCCATGGATGTTTGTGTTGTTGTTCGCTTTTATTTTCTCAGATTCCATTCTTCTTAACTTCTTCCTCTCTTTTTCTATTCTTTTCCTTCCAATTAGGGTTTCGTTTCAGTCCTCTTTCAGATGATTACATATTCTCGGTAAATCCTAACGTCCCTTCCCTTCTCTTTCCGTCTCTTCTATATATAGCTAGATTCTAATCAATTTCATCTTATATATCTCCTTTTCCAGAAAAATCTGTTCCCTCCTCCTTTCTATCTAAATTCTACTGCTTCCATCTCGAGATTCAGCTTTACACAGTCCATAGTAAGAGCCTTATCGGGGGCGGGGACGCGCCCCTGCCCTAGCCCCACCCTGTTGTCATTCCTAGAAGACACAAGAGCTTTTCGACTTTTTTGACTGTTGGGACCCATTTTTGTATTTTTGTTTTATTTATGCATGTAACCTAATTTACTGTTCTACTGCTAACTTACCCTTATGCATGTGTATTTTAAATTTTTGAAATATGATAAAAATATTGGACTAAAACAATAATAATAATAATTTACTCATGTGCATTTGAATTTTTTAGATTTTTTTAATTATATTTTTATATTTATTATTATTATTATTATTTGTTAATAATAATAATAATTAACTGGTTGGCTCAACCCAAACAATCGTGATGCTCAATTGGTTTTTTTAGTTTGATTGGTTTAACCTTTTTTCCGGTTAATAGCATTGAGGGCCCTTTCTCCAAAAGGAATCTTTCTGTATATATATCTCTTCATATTCAATTTCTTTATAATTCTTAAACATAAAAGAAGACAGTAAATAGGTGGTCTTAAGCTAAGAAAAATAGGCATGTTTAGCTTTTTTTTTGTATTTTTTATTTTTTCCAAAAATACATATTATTTAGTATAAATAATTTTATTTTATCATATTTTTATATTTTAATAGTACTAACAGTCATTTGCCACAGGAGTTGATGTTTGCATATAATTGAGTCACCTTCTAAAATTTTGCGACAGATAATCGTTAAGCATGTACGTTGTTAGAACTGTCAAAACGGGACGGAGTGACCATCTTAGGCTTGTCAAAAAAGAGCCAGGCCAAAGTTAACCCATTATTATTATTAATTAATAATAAAAATAAATAAAATAAAAAATAATTAAGATGATGTATATAATAATTATAATATAAATTAAGATTATTAATAATTAATAATAAAATAAAATAATAAAAATTGAAATATAATTAAAAAATTCACAAAAATTTAAATGCACTAAGTTGTCAGTGACAATTTATGTGTATGTCAATACAATATTTTTATCATAGAGAATTTAAAATATGCATTTGAATTGCTCTCTCACAAAGTAACTTACAATTGCATGTAAGTTATCTATTAGGAGCAATTTACCTGTACCTAAGCAGGAAAATAGTAAAAATTAGATTACACATGTAAACGAAAAAAAATATCACATCAAAAAATAAAATAAAAAGCGAGTCTAGAGAGTAAAAAAATCATGCTCTCCACTCTTTGCGAAGCCGAGACTGTTGTTATTGTCTTCTCTGCCACTGTCAAGCTCTCTTACTATGCCACCTCAAGGTCCTTCCCTCTCTCTCTTTTCTCATATCTAGATAGCAATTATCAGTCTGCATTTTCTATTAATTCCCATGTTTTTTTTCCTAGATAGATCAAGAACAAGGTTATATCTTAGGTAATGCAACTAAAGTAGTTGTCTTAAGTTTTCTTGTTATTTTAGGCCTTCAATTAACTTCTATTTTAATTTAATACCTAACAGCGTATTTAAAAGTAAAAAAAGAAGTGAATGGAATTAACAGTTAGCATGTGACTTTAAAAGTTGTGATACCAACTAATAAAAATATCACAATTTGAAAAAGATACATAAATAATAGGTATTAGCAAGCTTTGTCAAAAGAATTAAAATACAAAAATATAAAAATATTTTTTAAAAATATAAAAATAATTTTTCCACTAACACAGTCACATATATCAAATCAATATATCACATATTGTTTCTATCTCTTGTTTTATCAGTGTATTACCAGCTCTTCTTCTTCTTCTTCTTCTTCTTCTTCTTCTTCTTCTCAATTTTTTCTTCCTCCATCAACTACATCTCTTCCTCCTCTTTCTTTTTTCATCATTTTTTAACTAAATTTTCAAATTTTTTTTAAATATATATATTGCTTATAAAATACTATTAACAATACATGTAATAATTACTATTATTGAAAGAAGTTTTTTAAAATTAAAATTGTTTAAATCTTATTTTACATCAACAATGTTATAAAATAGATTGAATGATTTAACCATATTATTTATTGAGAATGAAATGTTAGAATTACTTAATTATAAAACTTTGATAAATAATTTTACAGTAAAAAAAATAAAAAAAAATAAAAAAATTAATTATTTATATTATATTAAATTTTTTTAATAATTTTGACTCACGTACTGAATCCTCTAAGCACGGTCCTCAACAGGAATATGATACAGTGCTTGTTTCTGTGCAACATATTTCAGATCTCATAGGAAACACTTAACGGTGAAGAAAAAAGAGTAATAATATACACACACGTATGTGTGTGTGTATATATATATATATGGAGATGATAAACTTGTTGATATAATATTCTTGCCAGTTATGTCGACCAATAATATTTTATGACTTTATGGACATTTCGAGAAGCAACTGAACGATAAAAAGAAAAAAAAATCGATCAATTAAAAGATATGCATATCCTTCTACGGCTATGCATGCTAGCTTACCGATGGCGATAGGTGTATAATTTATATTTCAAATTTTTACAAATAAATATTTTCTTATATATATATTGGCAAAATTAGATTTGTAATATAATTTTTATTATAGTTCTACTCGATTAACCTATCAAGTGACCTTGAACAATTATCTTATTGTTGCATTTTTTTTCTGTGTCTACATTAACGTTATATACTAGCCATCGGCTTTTTTTAAACATCAGAATTTATTAATGCCCAAAAAAAAATTCAGAACTTATTCTTTTTTTTTCTCTAAATAGCAATCCCAATGTTTCAAATTGAAGTCAACTTGATTTTAAAGGATTTCAAAAAAAAAAAGAGATTGGATTCGGAGCCCCTATTCTCTCTTCTTCTTTTTTTTTCCTGTTCTCTGTCTTTAAATGTTTCTGTGTAAGAAAAAAAATGCCGCATCCTGACCTCGTTATAAAAGTATATTCACTTGTCATAATTAATGTAATAATAAATATTTAAAATATTGCTTTATGAGTTATGACATGCATGTTATTTTGTCCGGAAAAGAAAAAAGGAAGTATTATATCCTAATTTTTATCAATAGATAACAAACCCTGTACAAAGTTATAAAAAGGAAGCTTTCAAAGCAAATTGGAAAGACAACGTAATGGCATATAGTGGTGGGTAAGAGACTCGCCAACTCACCCAAACTAACCCAACTCACTTATTTAGGTTAAGTTGGATTGGGTTAAAAAAATTTTAACTTGTCACCTACAGTTCCGATAGTAGATTAAAAATTTTTCAACTTAACCTAACCCGTCAACCCAATCCCCTAATTAATTTTTTTTTAAATTTTTAGCCTTATCTTCCCTTCAAATTAGCCTTCTTCTGCCTCGACTTCTCTTCTCTTCTCAAATTTTTTTTCCAATGTGATTTTGTTACTTTCATTTCATATGTTCTTTCTTCTTCTTTGATCCTTCTCCGTGCTCAGTAGTCTGTCTCCTTCGAAGTCGAACCTTCTCCTCCATGACTCCATGACGTCGAGGACATGAGAGAGAGAGAGAGAGAGAGAGAGAGATGGCAGCCAAGTTGAGGAGATTAGAGACAGAGAGAGGGATGACGAGGAGATGAGAGAGAAATATAGCGATGGAGAAGGAGATGTGTGTGTGTGTGAAGGAGAGAGAGAGAGAGAGAGATCTGGCAATTGACAGAGAAGGAGATGTGAGAGAGTGACATATTTGGCAATGAAGAAAGAGATGAAAGACAGAGAGATTTGGTGATGGTTGTACCGTTGCTATCGAAGAAGATCGTGAAGAAGATCAAGAAGTTCAAGAAATCGCCATGCCGCTGTTGTTTAGAGTAGTGTTTGATATTGTATTTGTAGTAATGAAATTTCTGGAGTAATGTTTGAAATTTTTTTTTGTAGTAATGAAATTTCTGTTCATAACCTCAATTCTGACTTTTTGGATCTAGTTGTGTTTGATATTGTACCTGCCTATCTGGAGACAGACAGAGAAGAGAGTAAGACAAACCAGCCGAGAAGGACAAGGAAAGAGAGAGAGAGAGAGAGAGAGAGAGAGAGAGAACTCGCTGACCCAACGTGTTCTCTAATGGGTTGTGTTGGTTCAAGTTCATTAAAAAAAAATGCAATAACCTGACTCGACCCAACCAGATAATTTGATTATTTCAAGTTAAAAATTTCTCCCAACTCGAACTAACCCGACTTGTGTTTACCCCTAATGGCATGGATGACACTATGCTTAATACAAGTGAAATTTCTATCTGTTAGGTTATTGTAAGGCAATAAATCAAGGAGAAGGATAGAGAAGAACACACAAAGAAGTTACGTGGTTCGGTCAATGTGACCTACGTCCACAGACAGAGAGAATATCTGTATTATTTCTGATAGAGGCTATACAGAGAGAAATTACATCAACCACTCTAATGAATTCCATTACACACATATATATAGAGGAAATAATGTGTTATGGGTTGTGGGTCGTGTGTCGGGTTACAAACCGGGTCACCCACAAAATTCAAGTCAAACCCAACAATTTCCCTCCTTGACTTGAATTCTCTCAAATCACCAGAACTAAGTACAAATTCATCTCTGTCAGTCAAGCCCTGTAGGGCTTCATGGAATGCGAACATTCACCAAGTCCAAGCTATGCTTGAACTTCTCTGAAGGTAGAGCCTTTGTCAACATATCTGCTGGATTATCTGCTGTAGCTATCTTCTCGATGGATAATTTCTTGTCTTCTATCACATCTCGAATAAAATTCAATCTGATATCAATATGCTTCGACCTCTCATGGTAGACTGGATTCTTGGCCAAACTTAATGCACTCTGATTATCACAATAAATGATAGGTCTCTGAATATTTAACCCCAGACTTTCAATCAAACTATGTAACCACATACCTTCCTTAACTCCTTCTGCCAATGACATGTATTCTGCTTCAGTGGTAGACAAGGCAATTGTAGATTGAAGTGTTGCCTTCCAACTAACAGCACATCCATTCAGAGTCAAGACATAGCATGTTAAGGATCTCCTCCTCAAAAGATCTCCAGCATAATCTGAATCTGTATAACCAACCAAGCCACTATCAGATTTATCAGCACCATAAACCAAGCAAATATTACTCGTACCTTTCAGATACCGCATAATCCATTTAACTACACTCCAGTGAGCTCTCCCAGGATTACTCATAAACCTGCTTACCACACTGACTGCATGAGCCAGATCAGGTCTAATACACACCATTGCATACATCAAGCTTCCAACAGCATTACAGTAGGGCACTAAACTCATGTACCCTTTTTCCTCAGCTGTCGTAGGTATTGTACTAGCATCAAGTTTAAAATGTGCCGCCAACGGAGTACTAACCGGCTTAGAATTATTCATTTGAAAAGACTGCAACAATTTTTCTATGTATTTCTGTTGAGATACATACAGTAAACCTGCACTTCTATCTCTCCAAATCTCCATGCCCAATATCTTCTTGGCTGCACCCAAATCTTTCATCTCAAACTCACTGCTCAACAAGGCTTTCAAACTATCAATTTCAACCTTGTTCTTTGCAGCAATCAACATATCATCAACATATAGCAACAAATAAATATAAGAATCATCTGCAAGTTTCTTAGAGTAAACACAGTTATCAAACCATGAGAAGTCATAAATGTATCAAATTTCTTGTACCACTGTCTAGGAGACTGCTTCAAACCATACAAGGACTTTTTCAGCAAACATACATGATCTTTCTTCGCAGAATCAAGAAATCCTTCTGGCTGTGACATATAGATCTGCTCCTCTAAATTTCCATGTAAGAAAGCAGTTTTCACATCCAGTTGTTCCAACTCCAAGTAAAAAACACTTACTATGGACAAAAGGACACGAATGGTTTTATGCTTCACAACAGGGGAGAAAACTTCATGATAATCAATTCCCTCCTTTTGTGAAAAACCCTTGGCCACGAGTCGTGCTTTGAACCTTGCTGGTTCAACTCCAGGAATACCTTCTTTCTTCTTGAAGACCCATTTGCATCCTACCGGTTTCACTCCCTTTGGTAACGGTACAAGATCCCATGTTTCATTCTTCTCAAGAGATTGCATCTCTTCATTCATTGGAACCAGCCATTCTGATGCTTCTCTACTCTCAACTACTTCTTTATATGATCTCGGGTCATCAGAATCAATACTTTCACCTACTGCCAAGGCATAAGCAACTGAATTAACATCAACTATATCAACACAATCTGCATAACTCATAGGTTTTCTGATTTCCCTTCTTTCCCTCCTTGTTGCTATAGGTTGTGATTCTTCTTCTTCCCTGGGCTGTTGTACAGGGTTTGTTATAACCCTTTTTGAAGTTTGAACTTCAATTTCCACCTTCTGGTTGGCACCTTGATCATTATTACCTGCATGACTACCAAGCTCCTCCTTCTGACCAAACATAGCAGACTCATCAAAAGTTACATCTCTGCTAGTAATAAATTTTGGAGTTCTATTCTTTTCAGTACACCATAGTCTGTACCCTTTAACTCCGGGTGCATACCCTAGAAATATGCATTTCATTGCCCTAGGTTCTAGTTTACCATCATTCACATGAGTATAAGCAGGACAACCAAATATACGCAGGCCAGAATAATCAGAAGGTTTACCGGACCATACCTCTTGAGGAGTCTTAAAATCAATTGCAGTAGATGGCGATCTATTCACCAGATAACAAGCAGTGTTAACTGCTTCAGCCCATAATTGTTTTGGCAAGCCAGCGTTTAATCGCATGCATCTCGCATGCGGCAACAGTGTTTGATTCATACGTTATGCAACTCTATTTTGCTGTGGTGTATGACGTACAGTGTTGTGCCTCACTATACCTTCTTTCTTGCAAAATTCATCAAATGGAGCGTTACAGAACTCCAACCCATTATCAGTTCTGAGTGTTTTGACCTGTTTTCCAGTCCGTTTCTCAACCATGGTCTTCCACTCCTTGAACTTCCCAAACACTTCATCTTTGGATTTCAGAAAATATACCCAAACCCTTATAGAGTAGTCATCAATGAAAGTAACAAAGTACTTGCATTTGCCCTGAGATTCAACTGGAGAAGGACCCCACAAGTCTGAGTGAACATATTGCAGAACATCCGTAGAAGTATGCTTCCCAGAACTGAACTTAACTCTGCGTTGTTTACCCATAACAAAGTACTTGCATTTGCCCTGAGATTCAACTAGAGAAGGACCCCACAAGTCTGAGTGAACATATTGCAGAACATCCGTAGAAGTATGCTTCCCAGAACTGAACTTAACTCTGCGTTGTTTACCCATAACACAAACTTCACAGAATTTTAGCTTCCCAGTTTCTGCCCCTTCTAACAATCCTTGTTTACTTAAAATTGATAGTCCTTTCTCACTCATGTGTCCCAATTGGCAATGCCATAACTCTGTACAATCATCATTCTTCCCTAAAGATTTAGATACAGCCACTGTCCCTATTACTGAACTACCAATCAGAAAGTAAATGCCATGCTGCAATTTACCCTTCATTATAACCAAAGCACCTTTGGAAATTCTCAACTGTCCATTCTCTCCAGAGTACTTGTACCCTTATTTGTCTAGAGTACCAAGAGAAATCAAGTTCTTTCGTAGACCAGGAACATACCAAGCATCAAGCGTCCTAACTATTCCATCATACATCTGAATCTGCACAGAACCACTGCCCTTAACACTAAGCTGCTCATCATCACCCAATCTCACAACACCATTCCACTCCTTAAAAGAAGTAAACAGCTCACGTGAAAAAGTCATATGATAAGATGCACCTGTGTCCAAGACCCAAGTATTTGCAAAACCAGAGGTGCTGACTGTGAGAACATCAATGTCTTCTTCTTCGTCAGAACTATCTTGTACCACCGCAGCACTACCACTGGTATTCGGTTCCTTCTCATCATTTCCCTTCTTCCTCTGTGGACAATTTATCCTGATGTGCCCCTTTTGTTTACAGTGATAACATCGAGGTCCTCCTTTGTTCCTCGACTTAGACCGTGACTTGCTTCTTTTTCCATAATCCCTTTTTGTGTCTCTGCCTCTGCCAATATACAAACCTGCTTCTGCACCATCCTCATTAGAACTAGAGACTCTTCTCTTCAGCTCTTTAGACTGCAAAGCATCTTTGACATCATTAACATTGATACTATCTCTACCATACAACATAGTGTCAACAAAGTTCTCATATGAATTTGGTAGAGAACACAAAAGAATGATAACCTGATCTTCATCATCTATCTTAACCCCAACACCCTGTAAATCCAGGATAATCCAATTAAAATTATCAAGATGATCTTTTACCTGCATATTTTCTGTCATCTGCAGGGTATACAAACGCTGCTTCTGATATAACCGGTTTGTGAGAGACTTTTTCTGGTATTTATCATCTAATTTCTTCCACAAACCTGCAGCAGTTGACTCATCAACTACTTCTCTCAATACCTCATCAGTCAGACTCAATAGTATTGCACTATGAGCCTTTGCCAAAATTTCCTTCTTCTCCTCTTCTTTCAACGTGTTAGGTAGACTACTTTCTCCTTCTAATGCCACTGCACATCCCTGCTGAACCAGAAGTGCCCTCATTTTTACCTTTCACAAAGTGAAATCATTCGATCCATTGAACTTCTCAATATCGAATTTATGAGTCGACATCTTCTCAAATAACAGCAGATAAATTACTAGCAAATTTCGCAATCAGAAATTAAATTTCACAAAACTATTCAGAACCTTGCAAACTGACTAGAACTTCACTAATAGAAATTCAACACAGCAGTCCAACAAAATTCACAACAGTAAACCAGAAATCCAATCCAGCACAATCCAACACAATCCAGTAAATTCACACAGAAATTCAGAATTCTTTTCTGAATTAAACATAAACTCACCAGAACTGTGTCGACGAAACAATAACGATCGCAACAGAAAACTTGGTCCAAACAACAACTATGACCAAACAGCAGCTTTGACCAAACAGTGATTTTTGACCAAACAGCAACTTTAACTAAACAGCAACTTTGACCAAACAACAGCTTTGACCAAACAGTAACTTTGACCAAACAATAACTTTGACTAAATAGTACCGTTGACCGTTGACTGTGTTACAGTGCCGATTCGCTACAGTTCTGAGTCGCTGCAGTATCCGAGTCGCTACAATACCGTTGACCGTTGACTGCTACAGTGCCTCGCCGTAGAAGACAATGAACAGTGCTTCTGATGAAGATTCCGGCTGTGAACAGTACTTCCGATGAAGATTCCAGCAATGAACAGTACTCGTAACCGTAAAAACTCACCAAAACAACTGAAAAAACGATCTCCAATGCACTAGAAATGCAATAAACGGTCTCTTTTTCCCAAAAAACAAGCAAATCAAGCTAGATCTGAAATTTAAAACTAGATCTGAAAATTTTCTTACCACCAAAAATTGGTCTCCGACGTTCTTCAACGCACCAAAGATGCAGAGAATGGTTTCCTATGCTCCAAATCAACCAAATCGGGGCAAGATCTGAAATTTTGGAGCCGGATATGAAAATTTTCGGACGTGCTACAGTAACCGACGAACAAAAAATGAACCAAGGCTCTGATACCACTTGTTAGGTTATTGTAAGGCAATAAATCAAGGAGAAGGATAGAGAAGAACACACAAAGAAGTTACGTGGTTCGGTCAATGCGACCTAAGTCCACGGACAGAGAGAATATCTGTATTATTTCTGATAGAGGCTATACAGAGAGAAATTACATCAACCACTCTAATGAATTCCATTACACACATATATATAGAGGAAATAATGGGTTACGAAAATTTTCATTTTTTAGAAGGATATAATAGTGACCTCATGTATTTTTTTAGAAACTAAAAAGTGAGTATAATCTATCATTTATATTTTGTGGTGTTTATAAGTGATACTAGTTATACTAGTTAAAGTGTGGTGTTGGATTAAAAAAATAAAATAAACTAAAGAGAAGAAAAGAAATGCTTGTTTTAATTAATCTAAATAAAGAAAATGTTGATTCAATTTATCAAACATGCCCTTCATTAAACGCCTTTTTTTTTCATTCTCTTCAATTCAAACATACTAAAACATCAGTTTGAAGGAAAATTTATAGGAGTTATATTGATTTTGAATCTAAATGTGTTTTTGCTTTCTTTAGCGTGCAATAGGTAATTGAAAGGCATCGTCTGTATTCAGAACACTTGGCCAGATTAGAACATCCTCTTTAGGTGCATTCTTAAGTTCTACTCCATATATGTGCGCACGCATGCACACACACACGCGCGCACACACACACACACATATAGACCAATATAAAATTTAACCAATAAATATGTATCCTAGTATTTTTATTTTGTGTCAAGAATATATTATACATTAATACTTAACTACATTGATGATACATAATACTCAGATACATTGATGACTTTAAATTTAATTGATTAGTTAAATTATTAGTTTTTAACAAAGATTATTTCTTTTTGGTGAGAACCTAAGACATCTCCAAGCCACATTAGATTTTGAACTAATTCCTATCAAATTGGTAAGTAATCCCTATCGAATAACAAGTCTACAACTTCTGGATCGGGTCACGTACACAAGTAAAGTGGGTTGAACTTGTTGGGTATTATTACGCACTGAACTTATGACAATACAATCTGAATACAATACACATGGGCCCAACTAAATAAATAAGCCTTGAGCAATAACAGAAATAAGAAACAACCTAATAACTAACAAACAGCCCAAGAAACATAATAAAGAAAATAAAATAAATTACATATATTTTATCACCCCCTTTTGAGGCTTGATAACAATCCAAAGGCCCAACTTAGAAACATTATTTGAAAAGCCGGCACAGCAAGGCCTCTCGTAAGACAATCCACCAATTGATCAGAAGAGGATACATGGCATAGGAAGATGAACTCGAACTTGTACTGATACTGATCTCTAATAATGTGTCAATCAATGTCCAAGTGTTTGGTGTGTTCATAAAACACCAGATTAGCGGTGATGTACATCGCTGCCTTGTTATCACAATGAAGAGGGATAGACTCTGAAATAGGAATCCCCTTGTCATGTAAAATATATGTTACCCACCGTAACTCATAAACAGTGGCTGCCATAGCTCTGTATTCTACCTCGGCTGAAGACTTAGAAACTATAAGTTGTTTTTTTGTCTTCTAGGATACAAGAGCTTATCGAAGAAAAATGCAATAGTTGATTAACGACCTCCATGTGTCTGAATGTGACCTCTAATTTGCATCACAAAAGGCCTTAAGCCGCAAAGGATTAACAAAAGGAAAAAGCACTCCTAAAGACGGTGAGCTTTTAACATACATTAGCACATGTGTCACTATATTCCAATGAATATTTCTAAACAAACTGACCTTAACTGCTATGTCACATAAGCCAAATCAAGCCTAGTGAACCGTAGATACAAAAGTCTACCAACAACACGTCTGAAAACAAGAGGATCAATTAAAAGTTCACCATCTTCACTATTTAGTTTAAAATTCTTTGGTAGGGGAGTGGAAGTAGGTTAACAACCTAGCATATCAGCATCTTGCAACAAGTCCATAATATATTTACATTGATGAACAAAAAGACCATATTTAGACCTAGCTAATTCAAGACCTAAGAAATATTTAGCAACCCTAAGATCTTTAATGGTAAATTTTTTATTAAGAAAATCCTTAACTTTACTAATTTCAATCTCATAATTACCTGTAATAAGAATATCATCAACATAAATGACTAAAATAAAAAAAAACAGTTAGATCTAGACAAAATAAACAAACAGTGGTCATGGCTAGATTGGGAAAACCCATACTGAGTAAGTTGGCAACTGAACTCAATGTTCCATTGCATAGAGGCTTGCTTAAGCCCATATAAAGACCTTTTAAGCTCATAGACTTCCCCTTGATCACACTTCTCATACCCATCTGGAGGCATCATATATATCTCTTCATCCAACTTACCATGGAAAAAGGCGTTTATATTCAAATGATATAAAGACCAAGATTTAGCAACAACAATGGCAAAAATAATCCTAACAGTAACAATTTTAGCAACTAGAGAGAAACTGTCTCAAAAATCTATTCCCTCAATCTGATTATACCTTTTTGCAATAAGACGTGCATTAAATCTGTCTATCATACCATCATGTTTCAATTTAATTTTATAAACTCATTTACAACCTATGGGCTTCTTACCAATTGGTATTTTACATATATCCCAGGTTTGATTTCTTTCAAGAGTCTCAGCTTCCTCATTCATAGCTTTTATCCAAGCTAGGTTCCCTGTGGCTTCCAAGTAGTTGGAGGGTTCCTTTATTTCAATGATGTTACCAATTTAGTTTAGGTAATTAGATGAGAAATAATAAGGGGAAATATAAGGAAAAGTCCTATGAGTATAGTCTACTTTAGTTTCTCTATCCAACGTATTTTTATATGTATTAAAACTCATTTGACACACAAAGTCACTCATCCAAATAGGTTTCTTTCTTTCTCTAGAACTATGTCTATTAATAGTCTATTCTTCTTGAATATGTAAATTAGAACTTTTACTTCATTCTTCTCTTTCATTGACATGTTCATTATCCTCACTCAAGGATATAGGGACATTAGGTAAAGGAATAGTTTCTTCTATTTCTTTATTTTGACTTAAACTAAAAGGAAAAAACTTTCATAGAAGACATCATCTCTAGACACAATAATCCTATTAGTGCTATAATCATACAGCTTGTATCATTTATTTCCTGGACTATACCTAGCCTTAAATTTGTCTTTCTTTGGGTTATTATTGGAGTAACATAAGCTGCCAAAAACTTTCAAATTACTATAATCAACATCTTTGTCAAACTACATTTTATACAGAGTGTTCCAATTCATGACGGCACTAGGCCACATATTTAAGAGATATATGGCGTGAAGAATAGCTTCACCCGAAATTTTAACGGGTAAACTAGCACCAATCAACAGGGACCTAGCTACTTGAATTATTGACCTTTGTTTTCTTTCTACTTTTCCATTTTGTTGGGGAGTATAAGCACACGATCTTTGATGTATTATTCCAAATTCTCTCAAAGTATTTTGACATTCACCACTTAAAAACTTACTTCCATTATCAGTTCTAAGAAATTTAATATTTCTTTGGAATTAGTTTTTCACCATACTAAAAAATCTTTTAAGAATAGAAACAACTTGTGATTTTAAATTCATCAAGAATGTCCATGTGGACCTACTGAAATCATCTACAATAGTGAGAAAATAAGACGCTCACGTTAAACTCGGTTGCCTATATGGCCCCTATATATCAACATGGATGAGTTTAAAAATGTGAGAAGACATGCTACTGCTATTTGGAAAAGGTAACCTAGTTTGTTTTGCTAATTGACATACCTCACAAAAACCATCATCATGAATATTTTTATGTAAGCAATCTATATGTTTAAAAACCAAAATTAGAAGGGTGGCCTAACCTAGAGTGCCACAAGCCAAAATTTGTAGAAGAATCCCTAACAGTACAAGAAACATTACAATGCAGAAAAACATCATAACAATTTTTAATACTATTTGCAAAACAATTAGTAACAAATTTTCTAGAATCTAAGAGATTATAACAACCATAATTCGAGAAACTAGAATCACAGAAATAGTCAGAAATAATATCTAAATAACTAGAATCATAGAAACAATATCTAAACCACCAGAACAGTCCATACTTTGGAAACCAGAAACAATGTTCACAATATTAGAAAAGACAAAACAACTAGTTAGCATTTTGTTCTCCCTTTGATTGAGGGTACTGATGTCAAGGTGGTACAAGTTGTCCTTTAATCTGCCCACAACCACAATTTTATTAGTCTTCCGATCCTGAAAGTCACAATAATTACAATAGAAAACACATTTTAAGGTTTTTTCTTTTAAGATTTTACTAATTGAAATTAAATTATATTAAAAGATGGCACAAAGAGAACATCTTTAAGAATAAAATCTTTACTTAAAAATATATCTCTAAATTTCTCAAGAGACCTAACACTACCATCAGGCATGTGAATTTTTACTCTCTTATGTAAGACTTTAAGGGTTTCAAACATTTTCCCACAACCACACACATGACAAGTAGCACCCATATCAATTATCTAAGAACTAGAATTAACAAATGAGTTGGAGTAGACATTACCTGCAAAATCAGAGATATGAGCAAAATTTACTTGCTCATTCCCGTAAGGTTCATTCTTCATAAGCTTATTCACTTCCTTTTGGACTAAGTTGGATAGAGCAGGGAACAATTGTGTGTCATTCCCCTTTTTTTTTCTAGCATTATGCTTTCCTCAAAAGGACTGTTGACTAGGTTCACTTGAGCTTTGGATGTATTCCCCTTCTCCTTTTTCAATTGTTTGAACAAATTTGGGTATCCATTCAATTTAAAACAAGTATCCCTAGTATGACCTATTCCTTTTCTTATTCGGATTTTTCTTAACACTACAATTATTTCTCCTTGTCTCGTTCTAGTAATCATTACATTATTGTCCAAATTTTTAGAAAAGACAGTTTGAATGTTTCTCTATTTTTCTACCCTCAATATCGTAGAATAATCTTTGTTTACTGAGGGTGGAGCATCCATAACTAAAATTTGGTTACTAACATTGTCTTAAATATCTCTAAACCCTATAAGAAATTGTATAAGCCTATTTTGAGTGATAATGCTAAGAGTATTACTTAAAAGGTTGCAAGTACATTTGTTGAAAGCTGCACAAGAGCATTATGGGATAGGCTAAAGAACATTAAGTTCTTCCCCTAATTTCTTTAACCTTTCGTAGTAAAGAACAATGAGGCCCCTCCTTATTCCATAGAGATGATTTGTAGTTATATCTGGTAAATTTAGGGTCTGTTGCTCTCATCGAATTGCTCCTCAAGATCGAGCCAAAGTCGTCTTGTCGAGGATGAATATATGTATACAACAACAACATAGCCTTATCCCACTAAGTGGGGTCGGCTACATGGATCGCACGACGCCATTGAGCTCTATCAATGACCAACTCTGTAGATATCTCATTTACTAAAAGGTCCCGTTCAATAATTTCTCTAAGTGTCCTTTTTGGTCTTCCTCGACCTTTTTTCATAGGGCTCCAAACCATCTGCTCAACTCTCCTAACTGGCGCTTCCAACGGTATTCTTTACACATGCCCAAACCATCTTAAACGGTTTTCAACCATTTTTTCCTCAATAGGTGTCACCCCAACTCTACCTCGTATATGATCATTACGGATCCTATCTCTTCTTGTATGACCACACATCCAACGCAACATTCTCATCTCTGTCACTCCAATTTTATGTTCTTGTTGTCCTTTCATTGCCCAACATTCACTCCCATATGTATGTTTCAACTATTTCCTTTGAGATGGAACTGATGACCTCCACACACCATCTCGTCACTCCGTTTCCAAATGCTTCTTGCTGGTTCACTCTTTAGCTCCAGTATGGTGCCGTTGATGAAGCTAAGTTTATTCTTGGTTGACATAGCACATTGTACTGACCTGCTCCATGTCAAGAAATTTGACTCCGTCAAAAGAACTGTCACAAGGATCATTCCAGGGTTATATGATGTCAGTAATGTCAAAGGATGGTCAAACGCTTGGCCACTGTTTCAACTTTGCTCCGTTCCTCGGTTGAAGGGTTGGCCACTGCTCCAAGATTGCTCCGTACCTTGCACGATAGCTTCGCCTCGATTGGCTATTACTAAAAGAAAACGTAAGCTAAAGGAGAACGTTTAATCAAGAATCAGGCAAGTGGTGTGAAAAGGGAAAGCAAGATGATTAGTGTAAAAGATGAACCCTAAATCAGTAAGAAAAGAGAAGAAGAACATGATTATCCACAAAATTTGGAGATGTTTTGTGGAAGGTGATTGGATTCAGACAGAGAAGGCAAGTTATGAATTCTAATTTCAGATTCAAAACAGAGAAAAGAGAAGACGTGTGCGAATGCTATTCTTCGAATGCTCTGTTACCGTTTACAAATTCTGGATCGGGTCACGTACTCAAGCAAAGCAGGTTGAACTCGTTGGGTATTATTACACATTGAACTGATGACAATACAATCTGAACACAATACACATAGGCCTAACTAAATAAATAGGCCTTGAGCAATAACAGAAACAAGAAACAGCCCAATAACTAACAAAAAATCCAAGCATTATAATAAAGAAAATAAAATAAATTACATATATTTTATCAACAAGATTGTTTTCCCACCAAAGAAGATTATTTCTATGTTTCTATGAGTGAGATTAATTTCCACTACAAAAAAAATATAAATTAGAGATGGAAATTTTTTGTTTTAGACTCTATCCCTAATCAGTTGAAAATTCATCCCTAATTTAGATCTAAAATGGAGGAAAAATTTAAATAATTAGAGGATAAAAATTTTTTGTCTCTGATTGGTCTTTTTGAATTTCCGTCCTTAATTTTTAATTCAATTTTTGTTTTTTAAAATTTTAATAATTAGAGATGAAATTTGGGACAAAATTTCGTATCTAATTTTTAATTCAATTTTTATTTTTTAAAAATTTAATAATCAAAGAAAAAATTTGAGACGGACTTTTTTGTCTTTAAAAGTCCGTCCTTATTTTCGTCTATAATTTTAATTCAATTTTTATTTTTTAAAAATTTAATAATTAGAGACAAAATTTTTCATCTCTAAAAATCCATCCCTATTTCTATTGAGGGCCATGTGGATGATGACACATGTCTTACTCCCTATACTTGGATAAGATGATTTGCTTCTTGAAGAAGCCACATCAACCACATCTGAATCCCATCTTCTTCACATATGAGAGAGAAAGAGACAGACGTACAAGGGAGGGTGAGAGAGAGTGGTGACACACTGAACTCCCCATTTGTCTTCCCTCATCTCTTCCACGGCCTGGGTCGTGCGAAACAGAGACGATAGAGAGGGGTAAGAGAGACAACACGTGAGAGAGAGATCGGACGAAATGAAGAGAGAGAACAATGTTGCTTGGTGGCCATCATCGACCACCATCCCATTTCCGGCCTAACCTCTTCCCTTCCTCAATTTTCTCTGTTGTTCGACCATGAACCAAGGTGACAAGTATGAAGAGGAATGACGAAAAGGAACCGACCGTCGAACTAGATGTTCTCCACCGTGAGCCACCGTGTGTAGCTTCTCTCCCTGTCCTCCTTTCTTCTTTTCGTTCAATCCTCTACTGACCATGGGGTAAGCATCGAATACCCTACTTTCTATTGTGTTTTAAAATTCATATCTATGGTGGCTAATTGGATTTTCGTTTGGAATTTGGGGATTTTGGCTTAATTCATATTTGTACAATTTTAGCTACTTGTGGCAATATTTTCTTTTGATATGATGTTTCTTTTCTATAGTTTTACGTGTTATCTATGATTAAAAGTGAGTTGTTATCATTGAAGAATATATTTTCCTTTAGATAATAATGTTCTTCCATTTAATTCCATGTTAAATGAATTAAGCTCCAATTTTGGCCATTTGTTTAGACATTGTTAGTCCTAAACAAATATGAGAGAGAATTAGATATTTAGATTTATGTTATTATAGACATGCATTTTGAAGCCAATCAATTAAGTTTTGATGGTTAGTTGATGATTATGAGATGAAAAATTGTTAGTTTGTTTCTTGAATTTATAATGTTTCATTTCTCATTTATATTATTTATTATTGAGACAATTTATATGGGAGAAAAGCTATCAGAAGAAAAAGGGTAATTTAGCATCCTTATGTAGAGGTTGAAGTGAAGGACAAGGATGACATGGAAGATTGATGAAATTATGGCATGTATTTTAGTTTTATGTTATGTGACAAATTTTCCTTACTTTTAATTATCTTTATATTGAATTTGTACTCATCATGAATTTCCCACTTTTGGTGTTTGTCTACAAGACATTAGCAACTTTAATTACTCTTAACAGTTACTAATTGCATTCTTCTTGTTTATCTTTGGTATAAATTGCAAAGCTACAACTTTAACCATCTTCTAGAGAACTTGCTACATAATTGAATGACAAAATCTTTCTCAATAACTTCAAATATGGTTAAAATAACCATAGGCTTGTTCATTATAGAATTCAATTGTTACAGACGTGAAATTCATGTGCTTCAATTTAAACAGCAATTAGTAGAAACTTGATCTATCATAATGTTTTAGGTTACCTTCACTGGAGGCAGCAAGAGGCATTGAAACTGAGACTTGAAAGAACTATGTCTTTGGGAATAATATGCTACAATTTCAATATGAATAATCAATTTCATACCTTATATGCTTCTAATGATGCCTTAGAAAAGTATATTTAAGTCTTATAAAGATCACAATTATTGGATTCCATCTCTAGGTCTATCATTGTGCTACCAACTAGCAAAGTTGTTGAAGTTGGTCTTCTGATTGTCTTGATGACAGTATCTTTTTTTTTTTTTTCATATTGTTTGACCTTGAATAGTATATGTTTGGTTTACTATGAAAAGCTCGAATATTTTTGGTTTTATATTTCCAAGTATTTTTTCTAATAGAATATCTCATTGACTTGGTGTTTACGGTGATTTTTGGTTTTAGCCAAAATCCGACAACAAATAATGAAAATAGATAATGATGTAGTATCAAAGTTATACGGTAATGTCGTTTTAATGAACTATAAAATATGTTGAATGCTTAGTGAAAGTAACTTGAAAAGTTATTGCAAGTAATTGCATGAAATAAAGAAAAGAAGGCTAGAAATACGCTTTTGCAGAAAAGTTAAATAAAAACAGTAAGAATAAAGAAAGCAAAATAGAAGTAAATAACAGTACTTAAAAGGTAAATTGCAGAAAGGTTAATGAAAGTGCAGTGAATTGCAAAACAATGAAATAAAGCAATAAATAACTTGAATAAAATTGCAACAAAGATAAAAGAAGTAAAAACGAAGAAGTTTAAAAAATAAACTTTGAATTAAAATTGACTGAAGTGTTAAAGGGAAAGCATACTTTGATGGCAATCCATTAATCTTCTGAGTTAGATGTTAGGATGTTTAATCAAGAGATGCAAACCCCTATTACATTGAAAGGCCTGGTATTTATAGGCTTCGAGACTTATAACTGCCTATCTATCTATTTGACACATCTACTTAACACATAAGCGGCAGTTTCTTTTGTATAACTGTCTCTGACTCATTTGTCGAATGGTGTGCTTCCGATGATTTTACTTTGACAGTCTTATCCCCAATATACTTGATAGTATGTTTGTGAACTACTTCAAGTTGACTCTGGTTTCTGTCGAATTCCAATGTTCTGGTTTCTATCGAATTCCTACGTGCTGGTTTTTGTTGAATCCCTACGTGCAAGATTGATAGTTTTGACATTTCTACAATCAGCATATCTTCATTGCACCTGTCAATGACAATTACTTGTCAGCAAAGCAAAATAACTTCTTTCAACAATTATGTATTAAAAATAATCTTCCAACAAATGCTCCCCAAAACTCTGTTCTTGACATACATTGAGAAAATTGAATTTTTAATGGTTTCATAACCAATGTCGGATCTTTAGGGATAGGCTCTTAGGAATATAATTATCTTAATTTGATGGCTTTATCTTGAAATATGAACCGTTACCACCCTTTTGGCTCTTTGTCTCTTTAAAACCCTAAACTGTAGTCATGATTCCCTTACTTTATCACTTTTCATATTGCTCTTTTTTTTCGCGCTGCTCCTTCTTCTCTATACCTCTCAAACATCTTCAACTTCTACTAAGCTAATACCAATGGCATCCTCTAGCATTGGAGCTTTTTCTGCCAAGCAAGTCTCTGAGAAAACTAGTGCCCCAGTTATGGGTAAGTCAGAGTTATGGTAGAAGTCCAAGGTAATCATTGCTATCCCTGACTCTTCTTTTACTCCTCATACTGCATTCTTGAGACCTTTGCTATCCCTAAAAACTTTCCCAGAAAATCTTCATTCCGTGTTCCTTTGCAAAACCCTTGATGAAGCCATTCTTGCTTTGGCCTCATCTATACCAATCCATTATTTTAAAAAGGCTAAGAGGATGTTTAGAACACCTCCCTCTAGGGTTGCAGATATCACGCCTGGCTTGATAGGGTACAAGAACAGAAAGGTCAATTCTGGAAAGAGATAGGTATTTTTTATTTCATCCAACTTTCCTGACACACCATAAGAGTCAATCCTACCATGATTGAAGCCTCAGTCTTTTTCTGGAATAAGACTACCAACAACTTCCATTTTTCTTGTGATATGATGGGTTTGATACTTTTTGACGTGTTAGCTATCATGAGCCTTCGACCAGATAGAAGAATTATTCATCCCTTCCTCCAACCTCGCCATACTATAGAAGTTTACTCACCTAATAGTATATGGCAAGGAGAGTATTTTAATCTGGTCGAGTTTCCTCTATCGACAAATTATTTTTGCAAGTGCTCCCAACTCATGATGGCAACTTTTATGTCCATCTGCCCAATACGGTCGCTCAATAGAAGGGTCTCTGCCAGTCCATCCCAACACCCTATTCATCCACACCAAGCAATCATCTCGTCAACACTTATGTCATTACAGCGGAAGATATTGAGGAGCTTACGAAAGAAAATAAAATGCACAAGCTGAATTTCAAGTTCACACCCTTCAAACTTCTACAAGGAGTTTTGAAATACTTTGTCGATTGGTGGTCGAAGTATTACTGACCATATCGTTAAAGCCTTAAAACTTTTTTTAACATTTTTGTCGATTCTCCTTTGTAGGAAAAACGATCTAGCATCGAAGACTAAAGATGAGCAGCTGAAAGAAATTCAGGCTTTTAAGAAATTTTACAAGATAAAGTGGGATTTTCGAGACCCTTATTGGATTGCTCAAAGTGTATAGGAAGTTGTAGCCAAACTAAAACAAGAGCATAACACGACATGGTTTTAGATATTTAAAATATCTCGATATTCGATCGAAATTTATTAAAAAAAATTCCTTTTCCAGATCCAGTCCCATTGCTTTGTGCCCTTTTTAGTTTGGCCGACATATTTCCTGGGGAACCGATGAAGGCTGGTAACTTCAAATTTGTTGAAAGGTGCCTATCTGTCACGAACCTTTTTCAAACGAAAGATGAAAGAATTACTTTTTCTCGTCAGTTCTCCCTCCCTTTTGAACAATCTGAAGCCTTGAGGATTGCCACTAACTTTCCTCAAGGTATATGATCTCGTTTATTTCCAGACAATAATCATTTTCCAACGACTAACATTGTTTCTATCATTCGTAGCTCTTCGATTGAAGAAGGCTTTAGTTTACAAGCGACTGGAAGAGCAGTTGGTTGAGTCAGAAGAAGAGGAAGATAGTCAACCTCTTCAAAAGACAAAGAAGATGATCAAAATAAGTGATCGACTGCCTGCTTCATCTCCCAAACCCGCAAAGTCCAAGAAGACACTTACTAGGCCAGGAAAAGAGAAAGTTTCGACCCAAAAAAAGGCTCTTTTTGATGTCGAACATGTATCCAAGAAGTCCAAACCACGTGACAACCTGGTAGCTTCTGATCCTACTATTGGGTCCAAGGTATAATTTTTTGAATATTGAATACTATAATTTGTCGAATGAAGTATACTCATCTACTTTTTCTGTTGCAGGAGAAAGAGTTGATTCCTAAAGATTTAACTTGAACACATGCGTCTGACGATTGCAGACCTAGTCAAAGGTATAATCCTATTTGTCAAGTTCAAATTTAATTGACAATAAAACTAATGTAAATTCTTTGTTTCAAGATTCGAACCAATACTAAGTCCTCCTACTAAAACTCCTGTCGAAGTTCTTAAAATTGAAGGCCGACGACATCACTTGGTCCAGAGCAAACTGTCAAGCCAATTTATAAAGGTTTCACAATAGAAGCAGTTGAAGCTTTTCTTATTGAGGAAATCAACAGTTGTTTAGTCTCCTTGTTGATAAGCTCTATCATATGGCGAGCATGAAGGATTCTAATTAATTAAATCGAAGAATAACTTGATCAATTTTGGATACAAGATCATAGTATATTAATTAATATGTAAGTAAAAGAATAGATCAAGGATATGTACCTGAGACTGCGACAATAGACTTATGATCATAATTGATAATCAAGTATAAATAAAATTGAAGAAAATAAAACAAAATAACTAAGGAGAATAAAACTGTTCTCTTAGCCTAATATGTTTTTTAGAGGGTGTTACTTCAATGGAACTGTTACACCACATATATAGGCAGAGAGTAGAGACCCTTCCTTATGAAACCCTAATGGGCTGATATTCCTATCATTAGTCAGCCCACACAAGGCATAGCTTCAATTCAATAAGGATTGTTTAATTTATAAAAGAATTTATAATTAACTTATTATTAAAACTGGACAATACATATAAATAAATAAATATATGTATAGATAAATATGATTTATGGTAGTCCAAATGAAAAATCTAACAATCTCCCACTTGGACAACATAAAATCATTAGTTTAAAGGATAAATAATTTCCAGATTTAATAATACAACAAAATGGACATGTCAATTATAAGTTGTCACTATAAATTAACAATCCTTAAGTCAAATTAAGTGGCAATAAGTATTTGACAATGCAAAAACCATGTCTGATAGGGGCACTGTCATTTTATATGTCAAGATCCTCAACAAAAGATTTGAATAATATGTGAAACTGGTGTCAGAACATACATTACAAGGATGTGATCCTTGTGCAATCCTGACCAATGGTCCAAGCATCTGAAAATGCTCTAAAAGATATAATAGTATAAGTGACGTCTTCTTAAACATATCTCATAAGAATAACACTAAGTAAATATTAAATTTTAGACTCCCACTAACCTAATACATCAAAAAACTTAACTAAACCCAAATGACCTATATGATTCTGAAGAGCTCTAGCAGTTAAGCTTTTAGTTAATGGATTTGCTAACATGTTTTCTGTAGTAAGATACTCAATACAAGTCTAAAACTCTAGAATTTTTCTCTCTAACAAACAGATATTTAGTATCAAAGTGCTTTGATTGAGAAGAGCTTATAATGTTTTGGGAGAAAAGTACAATAGCACTATTGTTGCAATATATCACAAATGGCCTAAAAAATGTTTTTAACAATATGAAAGCCAGGGATTAAGATTTTCAGCCATATGGCTTGATAAGTAGCCTCATAGCAAGTGACATACTCTGCCTACATGGTAGAAGTAGTTGTAAGAGTCTGTTTAATACTCTTCCAAGAGATAGTACTAATGTTATCATAAAAAATAGAGCCAAAAGTAGACTTTCGGTCGTCAGGGTAACCATAAGAATCAAAATAATCAATGACTTGAAGTTGATCAGACTTCCTATAGGTCAACACATGATCTTTGGTGCCATGCAAATATCTTATAACCTTTTCACGGCTTTGAATGACCTAAATCTGGATTGCTCAAATATATCCCTAAAGCATTAATAGCAAAAGCAATATCGGAACGAGTATAAAATTGAGCATACATTAATCAGCGAAAGTATATGGAACCTTTTGCTCTCTAGAATGGTCTATCTGATTGACTTCTTCATAGTGTATTTTAACACCATAAGAGACACCATATTTGAGTGTTCTCATTTTTCACAAGAAGCCTTTTTAACAGCAATGGATGAGGTAGTAAGAGCACCAGGCTCTTCTTCTCTCTATGCCAAATCTATATTAGTGATAGCCAAATAGAGATCCAAAGATTATTTCTAATCCTCAAAATTAGTCCCATTCAAAGTCTTGACTCAAGTCAAGCATAGGTAAAGAAGACTAGCATGATAACAACAAAGGAAACGTTTAATATGTATGAAGTCATCATGCGATAAGAGAATTAAATGGTTCCTCATGCACAGCCAATTATGCCATTTGGAGTGGCGGAGATGAGGATGTTGCGTTGGATGTGTGGTCATACAAGAAGAGATAGGATCCGTAATGATCATTTACGAAGTAGAGTTGGGGTGGCACCTATTGAGGAAAAAATGGTTGAAAACCGTTTAAGATGGTTTGGGCATGTGCAAAGAAGACTGTTGGAAGCGCCAGTTAGGAGAGTTGAGTAGATGGTTTGGAGCCCTATGAAAAAAGGTCGAGGAAGACCAAAAAAGACACTTAGAGAAATTATTGAACGGGACCTTTTAGTAAATGGGATATCTAAAGAGTTGGTCATTGATAGAGCTCAATGGCGTCGTGCGATCCATGTAGCCGACCCCACTTAGTGGGATAAGGCTTTGTTGTTGTTGTTGTTGTTGTTATCATGGTCCCGCCTAAGGGTCACGAACCATAATAAATAATAAATGTAATAATTAATAATGCACAAATCTTATATCACCAAAATTTCTAGTATTGATAGGGTACTCGAAAGATAATTGATATAAGCATAAAATGAACAGTGCATTGTACAACAAATTACATTAATGATAACACATCGATAGGGTATAATTATTATTAATGTAATAAAATAATGATTAAAAAAATTTAATCATTCAATTCACAAAATTTGTATAATTGTACTCACGATAGGTGATGTTACAGTTATACAAATAATCAACAATTATATTCAAAAAAAATATAATAAATACATATCATGCTTGATGAAATTATTCAATTCATATAAAGACTAAAAAATTAATTCCTTGACTATGGTACATCAACAGGGAGAATATAATATACCAAGGTGCCACTAGCAGAGTAAGGAATACTTATTGAATTTCAAGCCAAAAAACTAAAAGTACAATATTTAAAATTACAAACTTACTCCCATTAGTCATCACATAAAAACACTGATGAGACACATATTCTCCTTGAAGCTAATCAAAATGACAACATTGTGAAATTTTAGGTACCATTGTCTCAAGGCCAATTTCAAAACTCTTATGGATCTCTTTAATTTGCATACTGGATGCTTTTGACCATATTTCTAAAGAACAATTAGGTTGATCCATGTACATATCATTTAAAAAATTATCATTTAAGAATATTGTCTTAATATCTATTTGGTGAAGCTCTAAGTCAAAAGAGCCACCAAGAATTAGGAGAAATATAAACCAAATTAGATTCAACTCGGTTACAATATTCATTAAATTAATAAAAATGCTATATTATAAAACATAATTAATATAGTTGATATATTAATGATTAAAAAGATATTTTAATAATTTAGTAATGCTAATCCACATAGGATATACATATTAAAATTTAACAATTTTTCTCCCATTTGGATAGCAATAGTCAATCATTAAAATATAATAATCATTAAGACTAAAATAACAACTATAGTTATAACACATGTCAGGAAACATAAGTTTTAATAATGCAGAAATAGATCATATACTTTAAAAGCTCATATTTCACATAAGGAATAATGAATATGAAAAAGCATAATCAGTTAAGAGAAATATGCAATCCAAGATCAGTAAACTGTAACTGAGGTGATTTTACAATCTTTTTTGTATGACAAAATATCAAAAGCAAACACCAAAAAAAAATTATTTACCACAAGAAAAATACATTAATGTCATTTCGATAAGGTGTGTACACTAATAGTATTTCAAAACAAATTATTTATTGTCACCATAATTGCTATTTTTCCTTTTCAAGCCATAATTATTTTGAAAACTAAGGATATATATATATATATATATATATATATATATAATTTGCAAAAATAATACCAAAGATTGGATCTGCGATAGGCAAGATCACAACCTTACAAAATTATCTAAACAACATCTTTGAATATCAAAATAATTTGGCGGATCATTTAGAAACAATTTACAATAAAACAATATAATTTAAGTAATCAAATAATTGCAAATTGTCTCCAAAATACACAACGGTGCTACTAGAAGAGTGTGAGAGATATTTGATAGACAATAATATTCAAAATTTTCAGGCTAAATTTCAGAGAATACAATATCAAAACTAGAATTCTTGACATATTCAAACCCAAAAATAAAATAACTCAAAATTTTGATCAATACACTTATAATCAAAATTATTTAGATATAAAATTCAAATTCAGTTCAAATATATATGAATGACGTAATCAATATATATATATATATATATATGATTTAATCTCAAATATATATGATTAACGTTAATTAAACAATTAATCAAAGTTGAGAACTTGGATATACATATATCTAATGATTTAATACCAAATTCCAATTCTCAGAATTCCAAATCAGAATAATCAATAAGGGAATTAAATTACGATCTCGAATTATATATAATTAACGTTATTTCAAATTATTTAAAACATTCAATCAATCTTAAGAATAGTATAAAAAACCGATTACTGATTCATATATATCCAACAATTTCATATATATATGTTTACAGATTCATATCTACTTCAATAAACATACATACATATATATATATATATATATATATATATCTATTTGATTGAATTTTCAATCAACGTAATCCCATGTAACTTGATTTTTGCATCTTCATTCACCTGAAAGGCAAAACCTCCTTGATATGTGGGATTACAAGTGATTACGTAATCAATTTAAACAATTCACATAATCATTTGATATTGCTTGGATTATCTTTATGCCCGTCAAATATATAAATGACATATATAACTAATATATAATCAATATATTATCGATTCTCAATACATATCCCATAAACAATGCCAAAAAACAATCAACGTTATTTATCTAGATCAAAATATATATATATATATATAAATTAATCCCAATATATATATATATAATATTGATTGAATCTCTTAATGCATCCCAAGAAAAAAAAACAATTGAATTTGGTGATTACGTAGTATACACAAAACAACTATATTATGAAATATAATTATATCAATCTCTTAAATCTAAATGGTTCAATCCATTTTACATATGATTGTATTTTGTGCGCATACTGCCGTGGATCCCCACATTGATTCAATTCATTCAATCCTATGTGAGGATTTAAATCAAAAGATTGAATCACATATATCTCAAAAACAAAATCACATATACAGATAATGTCGATTACGTTAATATGAATTTACACATGGTTTCAATCATAAATTAAACACAAATTTATGGTTCTATATAAAAAAATCATTTACGAACCCTAACTCATATGATTTTAATTTCAGATCTAGGATTTATGGATTGTGAAAATTTAGGTCTATTATGAACAATTAATAGCTATAATTTGTATCAATAACCAGGCTCTGATACCAATTGAAGAATTCTAATTAATTAAATCGAAGAATAACTTGATCGGTTTTGGATACAAGATCATAGTATATTAATTAATATGTAAGTAGAACAATAGATCAAGGATATGTACCTGAGACTACCACAGTAGACTTATGATCATAATTGATAATCGAGTATAAATAAATTTGAAGAAAATAAAACAAAATAACTAAGGAGAGTAAAACTTCTCTTTTAGCCTAATATGTTTTTCAGACGGTGTTACTTCAATGGGATTGCTACACTACATATATAGGCAGAGAGTAGAGACCCTTCCTTGTGAAATCCTAATGGGATGACATTCCCATCATTAGTTAGCCCACACAAGACCCAGCTTCAATTCAATAAGAATTGTTTAATTTATAAATGAATTTATAATTAACTTATTATTAAAACTGGACAATACATATAAATAAATATATGTATAGATAAATATGATTTATGGTAATCCATATGAAAAATCTAACAGAGCACACATCAGACCTTATGCCTTCAAGTTCTCATCGGTTCGAACAAAGCTGCTCACCTGTCGGCCCAACTCCATTCGAGATCGTGGAGCTTGAACCTGTCAAATTACAACTGTCAATCTTCTGTTAAAGCCTGTATTCGACTTTCGAAGATTTCATTGAGCATTTGTCTAACAAGGCCCCTTTCCTTCAACCAAGTCATCTCTTCTTACGAAAGAAAAGTATCAGAAAAAGAAATCTTTTGGGACAACTCTGGGATTTGAAATCTGACAGAGATCGATAACTTGATCTTTTTGTCAAAGGGAAGAAGAAAGAAAAATCTCTTAACGACGATATCAATAGGTTAAAAGAAGACCTCAGGAGGATATAATAGGAACTTAGAAAAACCTAAGAGGAGCTAAAGAAAGCCAAGGATCAGAAGGACAAACTTGGTAAGGCTGTGACCAGTAGTTTGGCGAATCAACAACAGATCAAAAAAAATACCAAAGCCAATGTGGTAAGAGCCCAAGCCATAGCCAACAAAATGAAGTCGTTGGAGACCGACTATCTGACGACTTGTGCAGAGAAAGAATCCTTGGCAACCACGTAGGAAAAATTGCGCCATATGTAATTAATTTGTGTTACTGTCGGTCAAATTTATCCAAGAAATTCTTATATATAAAGTACATTGTACAAAATTTCAATGAAATGTAAGTTTTTTTCCTTTTCAACAACATCTCTATTTAATTTTTATTTAATTTTGACTTTACACATTGACTGCTTATATTGCTTTAGGTACTTGCCATTTATTGCTTTCACTCTTGATCCAGAATTAACTTCATCAAGCACATAAGCATTACCAAAAAATGCTTGAGTAACTACGAATGGCCCTTCCCACTTTGGTAGCCACTTACCATATTCCCGACAATGTTTTTCAATAGACAAAATTACCTTCCATACTAAATCACCTAATTTAAAAGATTTGTATTTAACTCGTCTGTCATAAAATCTAGTAATTCTCTCTTTCTGTCGAATTAAACTTTCTAAAGCAATTAATCTATCATCGTCTAATTTGTTTAATTCATCAAACATTTTATTCTAATAATCTTCGACTGGTAATTCGTCTTTTTTTTTAATACGAATTGACTGGAGATTAATTTCGACAGGTAATATGGCGTCATGACCATAAACTAGTCTATATGGTGATGTGCTTATCGATTCTCTTGGCGAATTCCTATACGCCCATGAAACCTGATCAAGAGTATTATGCCAATTTTTAGTTTGTCGACCAATATGTTTTTTTTTTATCAAGCTTATAAGTATTTTTTTTATGGCCTCTACCTGACTATTTGCCTGTACATAATATGGTGCTGACGTAATCAACTTTATTTTCCTAGTATTGGCATGTTCTGTGACCTTTTGTCCAGTGAAAACTGTACGTTGATCGGTTGTCAAAGTTTGTGGTATTCCAAACCTACAAATAATATAGTTTTCAATAAAATTGATCACATCTTGCCAGGTTACATCTTTTAGAGTGATTGTTTCAACCTATTTGGTGAAATAATCAACTTTAACCAAAATATATTTATGTTCTTTCGACGAAGGAGGGTATATTTGGCCTATCAAGTCCAAAGCCCATCCCCTGGATGACCAAGGTTTGATAATTGAATGTAATTCACTAGCTAGGATGCTTTGTATATGACCATATTTTTGACATTTTTGACAAGATTTAGCAAACATTATACAGTCATTAACTAGTGTTGGCCAATAATATCTTCGCCGTCGAAGGACCCATTTCATTTTTTTCTCTTGCTTGGTGAGCTCCGAAAATTCCTTCATGGACTTCCAACAAGGCAATGTACTCCTCTGACTCACTTAAGCATTCTTCTAATTGTCCATCGATAGTTCTTCTATACAATTCTCCTCCTAATACTAAAAATTTTGACGTTCTTACTTGAGTTTCCATTCTGCGTTAGAACTTGGATTCTCTAAATAATCGATAATTGTTTTCCTCCAATCATTACTTGTTTGAACGTCATTTTATAATACGTCACTTTCCTCTAAGGGATATAATAATTTCTATTAAATCAGATAACACTTTTTGAGAGACCTTATATCTAGAAACTATTTGGGCTAATTTATTAGCTTCTTCATTAACTACCTAGGAATATGTTAGATAATAACTTCGTCAAATTTTTTCATTGACTTACTCGTTACATCATAATACTTAATCAATTTTTGACTAACACATTTGTATTCTTGAGTAAGTTGCTTGACAACTAACTAAGAGTCTCTAAATATATGTATCCTTCGTGCTTTCATTTGACAAAGTATTTTTAATCCGACAATTAAAGCCTCATATTCAGCCTCATTCTTAGAACAAGAATACTTAAGTTCAAATATAAATTTAGTTAGAGTTCTTAGGGGGCTATTATTAAAATTTCTACGCCACTTCCTTTTTTATACCTTAATATGTCAAAATAAAGACACCATGGTGTCAATTCGACAAAATTTATATCGTTATCTATGTCTAGACTATGATGGTCGACTAGAAAGTTAGCCAATGCTTAGCCTTTGATAGCTTTTGCTAGAACATATTGTAAAGAAAATTCTGATAACGCAATTATCCATTTGCCAATACGTCCATTGAGAACAGGTTTGGACAACATATATTTTATTATATATATCTTTTAGACAACAAATATATTACAAGACATCATATAATATTTCAGCTATGTATAAGAAAAATATAATGACAAACATAATTTTTCAATTGCAGTATATCTTGTTTCTGTATCATTTAAAACTTGACTAAGGTAATAAACAACTCTTTCAACGTTATTCTCGTCATCTTGAGCTAGTAAACATCTTATAGTTCTTCAAAAGCTAAAATATACAATTTCAACAATCAATATAGCACTAGTGGCATCATAACTGGAGGATTTGTTAGATACTGCTTAATTTGATCAAAAGCCTCTTAATGGCAAGGCTCCCAGACAAAATCTTGTTCAGTTTTTAGCTTGACCAAAGATGTAAAGATTCTGGTTCTACCCGACAAATTGGATATGAATCTTCTTAAAAAATTCGTATTCCCTAAGAAAGATTGTAGTTCTTTCTTATTTGTTGGTGCGATGGCTTCCAAAACTACTTTAGTTTTATTCTTATCTACTTCAATACCTTTTTTATGGACCAAGAGTCCTAAAAATTTGGCAGCCGACACTCCAAAAGCACACTTCTCCGAATTCATTTTAAGGTTGTGCTTCTACATTCTTTCAAAAGCATGCCTCAAATGTGTCAGATGATTTTGCTTATATTGTGACTTGACAATGACATCGTTGATGTATAGCTCCATGAACTTCTCTATGATATCGTGAAAAATGGTATTTATCACCCTTTGATAGGTGGCCCCTGCATTCTTCAAAATAAAAGGCATGACTACCCATTCATATGTCCCAATAGCCCCTGGACATCTAAAAGCGGTTTTTGACACATCTTCATTGGCTATAAAAATCTAATTATATCCTGCATGACCATCCATACAACTTAGAATTTCATGCCCAGACGCAGCATCTACTAACATATCCGTTATAGGCATTGGATATAGTACTGGCAAAATGGGCCGTTCGGCCCAGTCCGTAACGGGCTTCGCCAAAAAACGGGCTGGCCCGTTTTTGGTCAGACTTGGATTCTCATGTCCAAGCGCGTCCATGCTAGGCCGTGAGCCAAACGGGCCAGTCCGTGGGCTAAGCTTTTTTTTTCTTTTTAAATTCAATAATATAATATAAAATTAATTTAGTTGATTTTTTTGGGGTAAAAAATGGAAAATATATTAAGCAGAAAACCAAAAAAAAGTTAATATATTCCAAAATTGTATGGTTTCTGGAATTTATCCATTCCAAAATTGTATGTTAACTAATTATTTAGGATAAATTCCAAAATGAATTGATGAGTTAAGCAAGAAAAATAAGTTAAGAATGGATGGATAAATTCTAAAATTGTAGGATAAACAAAAAAAATTAGAATAAATTTTAAAATTGTACAATATGAAACTATGAATTTATCCTAATTTTTTTTAAAATACGGGCCGCCTCGTGGGCCCTACCCATTTTTAGACGGGCCTATTTTTTAATCTCCAAGCTTGCCCAAATGCGAGCAGGCTGGGCTTGGCCAGTGAGCCAAAGCTCGTTTTTCCAGTGCTAATTGGATATTCATCTTTAGGAGTAGCTAAATTTAGATTTCTAAAATCTATGCATACTTTAAGTTACCATTTTTCCTAATAATTGATGGCAACATTAGAATGCCATTCGACATACCTAGTGGTTTCAATGACCTTAACTTTAAGTAGATGCTCGACCTATTCTTTGATTTTGAGCACCACTTTAGGAGCAAATCTACTATTGGCCTGTTTGACAGGTTTGCACCCTTCCTTGAGTGATAATCTGTGTTCGACAAGGTCTCAACTTAAACCAAATATTTCACTGTAATCTTATGCAAAGCAATATTTATACTTCATAATTAACATGATAAGTTCTCTCTTAAATTATTTTGGCAGAAATGCACTTATGAAAATGAGTCTTTTATTTACTTTAGTACCCAAGTTCACTTCCTCCAAAGGATCCTCTACTGCAATATTCAATTTCTTGTCGGGCTCTTTCTCAAAACCCAAAAGACCATCGTTTATGATACAGTCTGGCAAAATACCTTTCGAGATATTACTACCTTGTCGGCCATGCAGGCTGACAACCTGTCCATCTGAGTCTTAAGACTCATGGCTAGCACCTAGCTGATTCTCGCCAGCCTTATCTACTAGTTTGAGACCAAACTGGTCCATCAAAAAAAATCTAAAGCCTCCTTATTGACCATAGCAACTAGTCTGACATTCAAAGCTTAGATTCTGAAATCAATGTGGAATTATTGTAAATAATAAGGATTGTCATCTGACTCCATAATTTCCATTTGACCTTTGCCATTCCACATGATCAGTTTCTGATACACAATTGATGGAATGGCCCCGACAGCATGAATCCAATCTCTTTCCAATAGTATATTGTAGTTGGATTTTGTGGGAATCACTAGAAAAAGGGTGAACCTTTCCACTAATCTAACGTGAATGTTTAACATCACAACCCCGTCAGATGGAGAAGTCTTGCCACTGAAATTAATCACAACCATATCTATCTAAATCAAGTCAGACTCATTCTTTCCTAGCCTTTTGAGCATAGCTCTTGGTATCAAATTAATAGCAGCCTCTCCGTCCACTAATACTCTATTGGTAGGTTTCCTTTCTAGGAAAGCCTTGATATGTAAAGGCTGCAAATGTGCATTTTGCTTATCGGTTAGCTTCTCAAACCTAACTAGATTGTCGAATCCTGAAATCAAATTATCTTCTAGACCATCGAATCCTGAGGTTAATTTAACTTCCAAAAATAACCAATCTTTTGACAAGTCTTCCAAATAATCTTCATTTTCCCTTATGTACTCATACTCATAATGTGCTTCGTACTCCAATGGTATCATAGAAATCAGATTGAGATTCATATTCACAAGAAGCTCTTCTAAATCTTTTTTCTTTTCAAAGTCTTCTACATCTTCTTTCTCCAAATCAATCATGTTGTGATCATCTAAGAATGGCCTAAATCTACAATAATCTCTATCCACCGGTCCATTGTTTGACCCTGCTTCTGACAAACTACTCTCCATGGCCATAATTACATCATTCAAATCTCTACCCATGTCTAAATCTATATCAAAATCCTCTTTGTCATTAAAGCTGAGAGGATCTTTAGGTCATTAAGGGCTTCTATAATTTCATCAGCTGACAAATCCATGTTAGTCACATGACACTCAGGTTTGAATTCGACAAGTTGCCCCCTTGCTTTACTTTGGCAAGGGTCTCCCTTTTCTGCTCGACATTGATTGTTAAGATTGTCTTAACCTCTTGGTTAGTCCAATCTTCATGATCTTTTCCTTTCACTTTTAACATAGCCACTTGTTTTTCCTTGTCACAAGTGGCTCTTTCAGCTTCGACTAGCCCAATCATCCAACTATTCTTAAGATCCATTTGACCAAGTTTTAAGAATAGACCCTAACTAAACAGCTTCTGCTATATATTTCTATCAGACTTTGCACTTAAAAGTATTGGCCCCATCAATTTTCATGCTACCTCAATCTCTTTCTCAAGCCATGCACTCAAAAGTGTTGGCTGTGGCTGTGCCATATTTACTTCTTATGGTTTTGCAACTTCCTGTTGAACTGCCTTTGTATTTTGAGTAGTCTCAAGTATTGGTTTGGTTTCAATTACCAAACATCCTTTGCCTGACCCTGAAGGCTCTTCTTTAATGAGAAGTGTGTCTGTCAAAGTTTTCCTCTTTTGTTCTTGCCTATACCTTTGCAACCATCATTTCTGGCTCTTTGATAGTAGCCGACGAAATGCCTCAGGTTTATTCTAACTAAATGACATCACTTTTGTCGTAATGATTATCTTTATTCCAAAAAGGCTGGTCCTTTTGGTATCTAATCCTCCTGGCGTTGTCCCTGTCGTATGAACTAGGAAAAATTGCCATTGCAGAATTCTTCACCCACTGGCCAACCTTAACATCTGCAAGTGGCAGTTGAGTTCCAAAGTGTCGGAAATGGTTTTGGAAATTCTAATTACTCCCAACTAACTCCTTCAAGTTCTCAACCAACCAACCATGAATTCAGCCTAACTGGATATTGTGGCCAATATCTTAGTGTATAGAATGGTTTTAGCTAAAAATTCTTCTTACAAAAAACCCTTTCCTTTTTTTTTTTTGAATCTCTAACAATTGAGAATCGGCCATTGCTTTCCGACGCACTTCTATGGCTTTCGGATATATAACTCGACACATCTCGGACATAACTTGGTAGTCACTTTGCCTTTCTTTCTTGTCAATAACTCTTCATAAGTCTCTCACAGTTTTTGATACATGTCATAAGGGTTAGCCATTGGGTTACTGTTTGCATGGAATTCATTTCTGTTTACTTGGACATGCTTCTTTTTCAAAAGAATTTGGTTGTCGATGTTTGTGACACTAGCTTGGAAAGAATCAGTATCAACCTTCATGTCCACCTTTTGCTTGTCTGCAAATTTCAATCTTCCCTTCATTAACACCTTTTGAATTAAATCCTTAAAATGTACACATTCATTAGTAACATAGCCGAATATGTTATGAAACTTACAGTACTTTTGGTCTTTTATCTCATCAGGCTTTAACAGCATCTGATTATCTGACAATTTTATTTATTTATCTTTCAATAAAACATCAAAATTTTATTTGACTTTTGTAATGTCGAATGTGTATCTTTTCTTATTGACATAACTCATTTTTTCTTTGAATCTCATAGGCTTTATAGCCTGACAAGTATAAGGTGGTCTGCTCTTTAGTTTAGCGAGTTTAACATCATAATCAGTATTTTTCTCTTCTTCATCAGATTCTTCTATTCCAAAAAAAATTATTTCCTCTGTTTTAACTATTCTATTTGTCTAACTTTGCCTCCTAATTAGGCAAGATCAACTAAATGTTGGTTGACAAGCTTTTTTCTAATATAATAATCTAAACCAGTGATAGCCATCTTTACAATTTTTGCTTCGGGGATAGGAGTAAAACATCTACTCTCATTTGCTTAAATCTTGCCAAGTAATCTTCGACAGGCTCGTTATTCAATCTTTTAATGTTAAACAAGTCTACCAGACCAACTTTTAGATCTCCTCTGAAAAATCGGTTATGAAAGCTTCTCTCCATCTGTGCCCATGAATGAACAGAATTGGTTCTCAATGTTGAGAACCAAGAGAAAGCATTCTTTGTAAGTAAACTAGAAAAGAATCTCATCTTAAGCCCTTCATCTGCTGCTAAATCATCTATTTCAATGTTGTGTCTTGCAATATACTCGATGGTCGACTCACTAGCAAACTTAGAAAGCTTCAAAACTTTAACCATTCCCTTTGGAAATTCTACCTGTTGAACCGAATCCAGAAATGCCGAGGTAAAATAAGGCTGATTAGTATAACTCATATTGAAACCAAACCTATTAAGGACTTGTTTAACAATTTGATTCATGTTTCATTCTACTTGGTTTCCTATGAGGTTTTGTCGGAATACCTGTACAACATTATTCTCGACTATTTTTGGTTCATTCTAATGCAAGATTTGCTCTTGGCCATACCCCAATTCAGGTTGAGGTTGGTCTTGACCTTGAACTATGTTATTTTATTGATTTTGACCTTGGTCTTCGGCCACGACCATCTGTTTTAGTTGGACATTATCAGGCACAACAATGCCTAAAACTTGACTAAGTCTACCCATTTGCAAGGCTAACGTATTACATGCATTATTATTGTTCTCCATTAAGGGTTTCAATATAACATCTATTTGTTGTGTTAACATGCTTACCATATCATGATTACTTTCATCCATTTGTTGTTGAGTATTAGCCAATGAACTTACAGTAGATGTGGCGAGATTACTTGGCATGTCTCTCAACATACTTGGGAATATAGGTCCTACTTCAACCTTTTCTGTCGAAACACAGTGGGAGTACTTGTTCTTGCCATATTTAGATTTACTAATGCAAAACTTATTGCTTGACCTTGACCCATTTGACACATAAGATTTGCTAATTGATTTCCAACCCCAAGTTGGCTCATTACAAGAGGAACATGCCCTTGAGGTAATCCATATTTTGGTACAAACCTTATCGTCTAATGACTTGGTTGGTGACTTACTAAATTTGGTGATATTAGTGTCGACCCAGACACTATTTGTTCCAATACAGGATTTCCTGGAAGGGATACATTTGGGACAAAGTCTATAGGATTAGCAGTTGTTGCAACTGCTGGCACATTTGCTGCATTTATAGTAGTTGCACTTAGTGCACTTGACACTTAGCTAATACTAGCTCTATTTGCATTACTCATATTTTCAGAGTTGTGAGGATATGAAGGTGTGAACCTACAACTTCTCAAACGCGTACAACCAACGAATTACTCTGAACTCGTCCCACTGAGCGTTCTAATTTATTTACAGTGATTTTTAGTTTTAGCCAAAATCTGACAATAAATGATAAAAATCGATAATGATGTGGTTTCAAAGTTATGTGGTAATCTCATTTTAATAAACTATAAAATATGTCGAATGCTTAGTGAAAGTAACTTGAAAAGTAACTACAAGTAACTGCATGAAATAAAGAAAAAAGGGTGGAAATTCACTTTTGCAAAAAAAGTTAAATAAAAGCAGTAAGAACAAAGAAAGAAAATTAGAAGTAAATTATAGTACTTAAAAGTTAAATTGTAGAAAGGTTAATGAAAGTGTAGTAAATTGCAGAACAATGAAATAAAGCAATAAATAACTTGAAAAAAATTGCAGCAAAGATAAAAGAAGTAAATATGAAGAAGTTTAAAAGATGAACTTTGAATTAAAATTGACAGAAGTTTTAAAGGTAAATCATACTTTGATGTCAATATGTTAATCTTCTGGATGAGATATTAGGATATTTAATCACAAAAAGCCATCCCCTATTACGTTGAAAGACCTGGTATTTATAGGCTTCAAGACCTATAACTGCCTATCTATCTATTTGACATGTATACTTGACACATATATAGTAGTTTCTTTTGTATAACTATCTCAAACTCGTTTGTCGAATGGTGTGCTTCTGACGATTTTACTTCAACAATCTTGTTTGATAGTCTTATCCCCAATATACTTGATAGTGTTGTCATGAACTGCTTCAAGTTGACTCTAGTTTTCTGTCAAATTCCAATATACTGGTTTATGTTAAATTCCTACGTGCTAGTTTTTGTCAAATACTTACGTGGTAGATTGATAGTTTTGACATTTCTATAATCGACATATCTTTGTTGCATCTGTTGACGACAATTACTTGTCAGCCAAGTAAAATAACTTCTGTCGATAATTATGTATTAAAAATAATCATCCAACATTTGGCTAAATTAATTGTCATTTAGATATTATAGTTGACTGCTATTCTCTTTATATGTCACACTTTCAGGACTTAGCAAATGAATCACTACAGAAAGGCTATAGGAGACTTTTTCCTAGTTTGGTAAAGTTGTTCATGGTTTGGTCCCATCTCTAAGTAGATTTTAGATTCTTTTCTTTCTTTTCTTTTTTTTTTCATCTATTTATGGTTTCAGTATATGGAGTTATGTTGATGGTTTAATGTTTGTTGTATTCAGCTAGAGTTATTATTAATAGACTATTAGGCATCTTTAATGGATTTGGTTATATGAAACAATATATTGAGCCTAGTCATATATGAATTTCTCTCTCTCTATATATTTTTTCCTTTATGAGAGGATTCTTTTCTAAGTGTTTTTTCATTGAATTATAAAGATTTTGGTCCCTTTAATTCTCTAAGTTGGCTGATTTTATATCCCGCTCTCAAATGGAATTTGCTTTTGTTGCAGGATGTTTATTGACACTTGCAAGAGGTTGAAAATAATAAAGGGTGTTTATCTATAGAATCAATATATGTATGTATGTATGTATGTATGCATGCATGTATGTATGTATATAACTTGGCGTGATTCTTGATTAGAACATAAGATTTTATTCTGGTGTATTGGATTTTCATAATTTAACTTTGATCTGTTATTTTTTTTAGGGAGATGGTGATACTTGTCCTTCATCAGCGTCAAGTCATGAAGCTTTGTAACTAACTGTGATTTGTAGTTTTTTATTTTTACACTTTGGAATATTATATACAAATTTTTAGTTAGAATATTATGTACAAATGTTTAGAATATAATAGCTTTGGTACATTTTACTTCAATTAACTTATGTATGACTTGTTTCTTTAGTAATTACATTGAATATATAATTTGTCAACGGCTGTTATATGTAAATATTGAAAGAATATGATTTTAGAGACATTTAAAAACGTCGCAATATACCCACAAAACCGCTATTACAAATTAAATGATTTCATTGAAAGAAATTATGTTAATTAGCAACAGTTACAAAACCACCACTAAATAAAAAATATGAAAAATGTAACATTAGCAGTGATTAAAACTGACGCAAAGTACAAAAAATTAAAAAAAAAAGAAATTAGAGACGGAATCAGAGACAAAATCAGGGACGAAAAGATCCGTACCTAATTTGAGACGAAATATTCTGTCTTTAAATTTGAGACAGAATTTATGTTTTTCTCAAATTTTTGGAACACAACGATTAGAGATGAAATTTTTTCCGTCTCTAATTCTATCTCTAATCAATTAGAGACATAATTTTCATGAATTGGAGATATATTTTTTGGTTTCTAATTCATGATTTTCTTGTAGTGTTCAATTTTCATCAATAAAGTTTTTTTCGAGTGTTTGTGTTGTTTTACACACACACACACACTCACAGAGTGTGTGTGTGTGTGTGTGTGTGTGTGTGTTTTGTTGTGTTGCAAAAAGAGAGTGTGATGTTATGTCGAAAGAGATTAAATAGATTGTGTGTGTTGTGTTCTATTATGCAAAGAGAGGATGCATGTCTTCTAAATTCTAATGTTTTTGTTGAGACTTATGTGTGTGTGTGTGTGTGTGTGTGTGTGTGTGTGTGTGTGTGTGTGTGTGTGTGAGTGAGTGAGTGAGTGAGAGAAAGAGATTGGTTGCATTACAGAAAGATAATACTGTTTGTTGGCATGAGCTGTGGAAGATGGAAGTCATCCATGAATCATGGGATCACATGGTTAGGCAATAGTTATTGTACATATGTAGAAAATTATGTATAGACGTGAGAAAATTATGGAGTGATTTCTGGTAGAATTAGGGAACCAATTATATCTTGTATACTATATAAAGAAGTGTAGATCAATGGAAATAACACACAGAAAAATTATTAAATCTCTCTTATTTCTCTTATTTTCATATGGTATCAGAGCCAGATTTCTTATCCACCAAATTATATTTCCCAATCATACCTTTCTTGTTGTAAATTTAGCTTCCAATACCCACTTCTATATGCCAAATTCAACCTTGAGCCATTTGGATATTTTTTGGTCCCTCGGAGAAAAGAAGTACTAGATCATTTGAATTTCTTGGCGGTTGATTTACTTCAGAGATTGAGAGCTTGTTGATCTCCTAATCTTCTCCATCAACCTCACCAGTGATTCGTCACATGCTTTCCTTCTCAATCTTCAACATCTTTCAACTTTTTCGATTTTTCTAGTGTAGTGGGTGGTAGAATTACTCCTGGGGTGTTAAGGGAGATTTTCCTCTCTCCGGCTATAAAACCAGAAGAAGCACCCAATAGTTCTTGGATCATCTTCTTTATCTTTGAATTATCTACAACAATCCAAAACCCATGATGTTATATTGTGATAATAAGGCAGCCATAGCAATTGCAAATAACCCAATACAACATGATCGTACTAAGCATGTGAAGGTTGATCATTACTTCATCAAGGATCACCTCTATAAAGACATGATTAGCTTTCCTTTTGTCACCTCACAAGATCGGCTAGCAGATGATCTAACAAAAGTTGTCTTTGGGAAATTTTTTACAGCTCACTTGACAAGTTGGTTATGATTGACATATACTTACCAACTTGAGGGGTAGTGTTGGCATGAGCTGCATGGAAGTCATATGTGAATCATGGGATCACATGGTTAGGCAATAGTTACTGCACATATGTAGAAAATTATGTATAGATGAGAGAAAATTGTAGATTGATTTCTACTAGAATTAAGGAACCTATTTTATCTTGTATACTATATAAAGGAGTGCATCTATGAAAATAACACAAAAAATTATTCAATCTCTCTTATTTCTCTTATTTCACACTATTATGTTGAAAGGGATTAAATAGATTGTGCGTGTTTTGCTTTTTGTAACTAGAGTGTGCGTGTGTTTCGAATGTGTTGTGTTGTGGGTGTGTTAGTGTGTGTGTAGGGGTGAGAGAGAGAGATGTGAAATTGCAATGTATGTAACTAGTCATTTTATTACATTTTATGTAATTAACTAAGTTGCATGGACATTTTATGTAATTAACTAAGTTGCATGGAATATTTATGTAGCTTTTCTATTCACCACACGAGTAGGTAGAGCTATCAAAGTGGGCCATAAAAAAGTAGGTTGGGTAGGCCCACTTTTTAGACAGGGCCAATATTTTAAGAACCCAACCCTCATTTTTGCGTGCTGGTAAGCTAAACGAGCCAGCCTGCCAACCCACTTTTTTTTTTAACATTTGGAAGAACAAAAAAAAAAGAATGCAAATCTTAGATACAATACTATGAGTCTGTGACTGAGGAAGGGAAGTCGCTGGATTAGCCAAATCTTTAGATCCAATACTGTGACTGAGGGAGTATTACAAGGAGTTGAGGATGCTAGATGGCAAGGATTGTTGTGCGAGTGCGTGATTGTGAGGCACAACTGCTGCACGAGTCACTAGAGTGGACCTTCGCTGCACCATGCATGGCTGTGTCCTGCTGGTTAAGGACCGTGAGGTGAGGGATTGAGGGTGCGTCTCGTGCTTGAGGAGTACTAAGTTGAGGGAGGAGGAGAGGAGGCAAGGAGGACTAGGTTGAGGACAATGAGGTGAGGGACTGAGGGTGCGTCTCTCACCTCAACATTAATCAAAATTACAGAAAAGAAAAATTAATGGGTTATGCGAGCCAGGCCTAAACAGTCAGGTGAAAAACGGTCATTTTCTTACAAAACTTGGCCGACTCTAAAAGTGGTTAAACGAATTAAACTCGTTTTGACAACTCTATGAAGAGGCCCAAATTGACACTTGCAAATTGTTGCGTAAGAATTTGGCGTTTAAAACTCAAGAACTGAGGTATATATGTTTCTCTCTCTAAATACACTTAGTAAATCACTATAATTTAGTTATTAAAATTCCCATTATCTTGACTTAGTTTTTTTACATATTTTTTTTTATCAAAATAATCTCTAATTTTTTTTTTGTGTCTAAAATTTAATTTGTATATATTGATTCTATTTTTTTGTCGAATATAAAAAACTAGGTTGATTAGAAAAATATTGAGAGACTAAATTAAAAAGATTAAATTAGGAAGAAATAATTTGTTTAGACATGATGATTAATTTCAACTTTGACAGTGAGTTGAAGGGGGAAAATCTACAAGATTCCTGTTTTGAAGAATTACAGAAGCTACAGGGAATACTGCATAGGAGTTTATCCCATATTCTAAAGCAAAGGTTTGCATCATTGCTAATTAATTGGACATATATCAATGTCGAACTGTGGTTCTTTGTGAGTATATATAAATTTTAAAAGGTAACAAATATAAATTTTAAAATATTGTACTGTGGTTCCGGAGAATATTAGTTTTCGAGTGATCATAAGATGGGATTTAAAATATGTTGGGTTTTATTTTGTTAATACATTTGTTAGATTTCGACTCCCAAATAACTGATTCTATTTGTGTGTGTTTTAGGGTAGAATAATCAGAAAAGAGATAAATGCACTCAAGCAGAAGGTCATTTTTCTTTTTATTGCTTGCTGGTGAGAAAATGACCAAATATATTGCAAATGTAGAATTATCATCAAAACTGATTCACCCCATTTCTTACTTAATTATCATCAAATGTAGATTTTATTTTTTCAATTACAAAGGAGACATAAGAAATTTGAAGTTGAGTGACTGTGATAGAAATTGAATGTGAGTATATCAAGCCTTTCTAGCATTTAAATTCATGAGCTGTCTTCACCAATATTATTGAACTTTAGCAAACTAACTAAACATATCAAATAGATTTGCAAAATGTCACAGAATAATCCTCAAGCAAAATGATATGTGCTTTTACGACTCGTTGTTGATGTAGGGAGTCCAAATGATTGAAGAGAACCGCAGATTGAAGCAGGTGATACAAATGGTTTTAAATTTCATTTTTGCTTTTTTTTTTAGAATATCTATATATGGTGTTAATTTTTTTTTCTCTTGATTTAAAATTACATTTGGTCTCTCTGTGCGCTTGAATGTGTGTGAGTATGCGTGTGTGTGCGCGTCTCTGTATGTATCGTTTGTCTCTAAAATATTAATAAAATTGAGTGTAATTTAAAAAATAATTATATAAATTTAATTTAATTAGCTAAATTGTTGAAAAACAAATATGGTGGCATTGTTGATTGATGATTGTATATATGAAATATATATATACAGATGTGTGATGAACAAGACCACTCATCCGAGTCAGGACTACGATTGTTCAGACAAGTTCGGGTTAGTTTCTACCTTAAACCAGCTTTATCACATCATAATTATCCAATAATTATATTTCAAATTTCATATGTTTTATTTAAAAAAAAAACGGGAGGCTTGGTTTTTTAATGGACATGTAGCACTTATAAATTATATGACCTCGAAAAATACTTGTCATCACAATTATTTTATCTTTTATATTATAGTCCTCAATTTCTTTTTCTCTAATTTGGGTTTAATACTCAAATTTTTGTTGACTCACTGAAGGATTAAGTTCACCCCCAACTTACGATTTGTGGAGTAAATAGTACATATTTTTTGGCTAAAGAAATTGTACAATTTTTTAAAAGAACAAATTTATGACCAATAATGTTTCTCATTGATCAATTTGTGAACTTAGTATAAGTTACAATTTCTGAACATAAAAATATACATTCTGATTGATTTGAGTGAAGTTTGGAGAGAAAAACAGAGTACATGCAACGACGGTGAAAGATAATTCTCAGCTCATCAGCCTCAGTGTTATTACTCTTATTTATACAGATACAAAGAATGCACATGCTACACAGGTGCTATACACTTGTCACTAAATCCAGTAATTCAGGAAGATGGTTATACAGTAAGGAATTCAAGAAATAACATAATGGTATTAATAAAAGGATAAATAAAACGTGACTGTGCTTGGTACAAGTCTGCTGCACACGTGGCATGATTTTCTGATATATTTTTACTCTTAACTGTTGGAAGCTCTAAATAGTGAATGCAGAAATAAGGCCCGATGATCCGCTGCTTGTCCATGTCTCTGCTTATCATTTTTACCAATAACTTTTATCGTTGTTAAAAGTTTCAACAATAATGTTTTGGTTGCTAAAATATTGTTGTTGAAACTTTTAATAATAATAAAAATTATTATTAAAATCAACGAGCACGCTAGATTCAAGCTAAAAAATAAGTGCTAGTGGCAAAGTGTAATTTGTGTCAGCATTATTAAAAATTTGACTTTTAGCAACGATTAAAATAATTACTTAGAAAGTCTAAAAAGTTTACTTCAAAAGGCCTTTGATCATATCTCTTAAGTCGTCATATAGAAACCTTTGTTGCCAGAAGTTTCAGCGGCAACTAAAAAATTCCTTTTTAATGGCGAATTTTGCCACCGCCAAAAGCCTATTTCCTTGTCATGTAAAATGTCACAAATGCATGTTTCTGACTTCTAAGTGGGGGCAAGTGCCATAGTGGTCATAGGCTTTTCTTTTTCCCAAATTTTTTTCTACAAAATGTATTTTGATATACAAGTGATACGAAGTTACGAACAACAACGTATAGAAATTCTAGTTATTTTTTAAATATGGTTTTTGTTTTTGAGCATCATAGTGTACCTCATGTATATATTTATATATATGTTCTACGGAGAAGATTCAGTTTTATGAAGAGTGGTATGCATTTTCTTCTGCTTGATGTAGTTTTTGAAAGCCACTCTCACTTGAAATTGTCTTTCTATGATTTGCAGGTTGTCTTTACTTAAATAAATGTTTATTCAGAGAAGACTATTTTGTCTTAATTAATATCAGCATGCAGCAGCAAATAGAATATTCTCTTCTTATTTTTGTTTTTGTTCTTTGAATAAATTTACGAAGAGTTGAGAGTTCGACTTTTCAATAGATTGAGTTTTTTTATTATTAAATTATTTCAAGATTTATATAAAATATTTTTTTATTATAGCAACAAATTGAATATTCTCTTCTTATTTTGTTTTTGTTTCTTGAATAAATTTATAGAGAGTTGAGAATTCGATCTTTCAAGAGATTGTATTTTTTTTGTTATTAAATTATTTTAAAAATTGTATAAAATATGTTTTTATTATAAATAAAGGTCTCAAAGTAATTTAAGGATGAGAGAATTTTAACTTGTGAAATATTTTCAGACTCAACATAAAGTTTAGATTACCAAATTATTGGTGTAACCATTAAATTAATAAAAAATTGATTAAACCAATAAATTATATATATAAAAATTCATCAGCAACAGCCAAATATTTGTATCTTTATTACTTATATAACTATTATTATATATTTTGAGTGCGAGTAAAAATAACCAAATATATGTATTTATTACGTATATATTAAGGTCTTATTGCTTTGATTTCTCTCTAGTTTTCACTGTAGACTAATTTATAAAAACTATATGAGTCCTCTAATACTAATATTATGCAGGTGGCTAAATATTAAATTAGATACTATCTTCTAAAGATGTATAGTTTAAAGAGTAAATTATACTCAACCCCAACAAGTATTTTAAAAATATACTCTCATTTTTTTACTTTTAAAATGTATAATCTTATTTTTGTAATTGTAGAATATATAATAAAATAGTTTAATTTTATATTTTCTATTATATGTTTTTTGATATTATATAACTAATGTCACATATATTTTTGACTAAACTGTTTTTTTAATTAATTCATGAATATTAATTTTTACATATTCGGTGCTTTTTTTATAAGATATTGTAAATATTCTTTTTTTTTTTGTGAAAAAAGTATCTAATATATGTTTGAGTTGTGGTATTTTAGTTCGAAAAATATAAGTTACTAAATTGCTGAATATATATAAAACAATTATAGCGAGATCTCTATAATTAGAAAATATAAAAATGCAACAAAAGCGTGGCAACTTATAATTATACACAATGAGAATATACATTTTAAAATCAAAGGGAAAGGGAATGTAATATTGTTTGTGGAAGGAATTTTACAAAATAGATTTTGATTAACATAATCATTTTTGAAAATACATATGTCAGAAATTAAATCTAAAATTGTAGGCTTCGTCGATTTTAAAATGTTTGGGGTTCGAAATTAGTCGTACGTGGAGTTTTAGAACTTATGTTTCAAAACTTTTGGATTGCTGGAAAACGTCTCTCGGCTTGGCTTTGGCTTATAAAAACTTATGGATTACGAGTTTACAACAAAAACATGTCTTGGGTTGTGGCGTGAAAAAAGATAAAATTGTGTCATTTGCATACATAAAGTAGGAAACTGTCAGACCTTTTTTAGCAAATTAGATTTTATACAAAATTAGAAGTGATATATAATAAATTAAATTATAAGATTGAATAAAAGATTGTAAAATCATATTAAAAATATATAATAATATATAAAAAAATATATAATGATATAAATTTTGTAAATAATATAAAATTATTAAAATTTTATTATATTTTAATAAAATAAATTCAAATATCATATAATTAGTAAAAAAAAATAGAGAGCAACTCTCACTTTTTATTATATTTAAAAATTTCTTTTTTTCTTACCGATATTTTTTTTCAAAATTTATAATATTATATATTATTGTCTGCTTTCAATAAACTAAGTTAAAAATTAAATAAATTATGAGTTGTAAGATTGTAATTGTATAATATTAATAAAAACTTAAGTTAATTTACTAACTTTTTTCATCTCAATTGATCTAATAGATTAAAATATATCAATAAATAAAAAATAATAAAAATTTAAAATATTATAAAATCGATAAAATAATAAAATCATAAAATTTTAATATTTAAATAAAAATTTTAGTAACATCCTACAATATATCATTTAAATTATGAGTCGACCTATATTTTTGATAAATAACAATACCTACGTTACCACTAACGCCCTTATCTGTAGCTATAAAATTCAAGAAATAAAGAGCCATCATTACGGATTGACTTTTTGTTTTGGTCAAGCGTGGTTTGGTTTGTACTTTTCTTGAAACACTTTTTGTAAATTTTAGTTTAATGATCTACTATGAAAATAACGATTTATTTTAAAATATAATAAAAATTATGATTTATTTTTTATTTTAAAAATTTTAAAAATAATTATAAAATTGTTATACACTTTAGTGCATGTCAGATTACTAGTATTAATAATGCAATTATAATTTCTTATTGTGTAGAAAAGAATGTAAAGAAAAAATGTCTCCAGTATGTTTCAAAAAATTTAATATGAAAAAGATATATCAGATTTAATTTAATTAAATCTAAAAATAATTTGCTCAAAACTTTTTGGAGATCTGACTGAACGGACAATTGTGCAGAATAATATATCTGCCTTACAAAGCCTGTCATATACTTTTTGTCCCTTTTTTTTTTTTCACCCTCGTTGTTTTCCACTAGGAACTTTGGTTTCTCCGTCTTTCTTGGAGATATGAGATCCATGTTTCCTGATCCAACCAACTTTACCCGCTTTTTTAAATACTTCCCAGCGATGTCTGCTTCATTCAATCCTCAATTCACACTGCAGGATACCTCATCCGAGTTAGAGCACTCTAATGGCGTTTCCTGCTCCAATGTCGGTTTCAGGAGATCCCTTTGCTTCCAAGTCTTTCGCACTGTCGTCCAATTCCGGCGCTGAGCTTCATGGACTTGTATCAAACTCTTCGAGGGTATTCTTTTCTGTTATATGCTGTATATCCGACTTCCTACATGCCCTTTTTGTTCTGGGGTTTGTAAGTGTGCTAATTGTACTCAGTACTGACGTTGCTGTGGCAGATCTTTGATCGGGAGCTGAAAACTGGGAAGATCGGGAAAACGCATTTGAGATTGCTGATGGACTCAAGGTGAGTGTCGCCTAGATGGCTAGTCTTATGTTGATTTGATGTCTGAGACCGAGATGGTAGAGTGCAATAGTTGTCTGAAGCAGCCTTGTTGGGATTAGATTGATAATGGTTTAAGCCATTGTCCTTTGAGAGGATCAATAACAACTGGAGGACTCATTTATTCTTTATTTTATCTGTAAATCTTAAAATAGCAATTGTTACATAAAAATTCCTAGTTTGGATCTCTTCTGAACCGAACGTGGATGGGTTGACTTAAAGTTTGATGGAAATGAAGAATTCTAGTTTTTAGGTATCACTGATACCGATTGCAGTTCATTATGCTTAACAAAAACAGTCCTTTTTCTTTTTTATATATATATATATATAATTCTAGAAACTTAACTAAATAAATGAGATGAGACTGATGTTTTGTGTGATCTCATAGTGCCTACAACTGCAATTTTACTTGACTTTTGTTATAATATCACGATGTTCTAAGCTTAATTCAATTTGGAATTAACTTGGAACTTTGAAGTAAGAAGAACTAACTGATTTATTCTTATTGAAATGAAAATTAGTAACACCTCTTCCTCTTTTGTTTGCAGGAGCAGTCAAGGTTTATCTTTAAAGGCTTCGATGGGGCCTCCAAAAAGATTAAACAACAAGCCCGAGACTGTGATTGAAGCTCAAAATGGGTCTGATATATTTAACGATCTCAAGGATAGGTTTTCAAGATTTAAAAAGAATAACTACATGTAAGCTCAAGAAAAGCCCTGGTGAAAACTGTTTCATTCTGATACTGCAAAGTAGAAGAAACCTTGTTAACGTGGTTCTATACCTGGCAGGGAAAACTTGGAACAGTTCCAAAATCTGGCCAAGGATCAAGCACCAAAGGTGATTGAACATGCATTCTCTTCTCCTACATCTTTAGCTAAGCATTTAGTTGTTTAATTGTCTATTCTTTTAATTTGTCTACTAAAGCATTTGCAGAAATTAGTACACGAGTCTTGACTAACAATTCCTAGAACAGTTCATGGTTATTGCTTGTGCAGATTCTAGGGTTTGCCCCTCTAATATTTTAGGATTTCAACCAGGAGAAGCATTCATGATTCGCAATGTTGCTAATTTGGTACCTCCATTTGAGGTATATTTTGTACTGCAATCGATTTATCTTGGCTGTCAACTTCATCTATTTGTTATGGTATATAAAGTGTGGAAAAAGATACTCTGCTTACCCTTTCTAGTCCCTTTCTTCTCTGACACAGAGTGGACCCTCAGAAACAAATGCTGCATTAGAATTTGCTGTAAACTCCCTTAATGTAAGTAACTTATTCCTTACAAAATACAAGACAATATTTATCTTCTTGATTTGGAAGCTTTTTAATGCTTACTTGATTATACACATATTTATGTTCTCTTTTGGCCTGTTATTTATTTACTAATGTGCTTGTTTAATTTTACAAGAATTCCAACGTCCTTTATTAGGGGATTTATCTCATAACTTTGATGTACTATTTTGGTCAAAATAAATTTAAAAAAAAAAAAGTTTTAGACTGAACTACATTCTCAACGAGCCATTGATAAATTGGGATCAGAGTAAAAATGATTTTGGTTAAAATACTTACTAATATTATGATAAATATTAACTTCTTTGGAGTGAATGGGTGAGAATTTGAGTTCAGCATGGGAAATGAAGCAGGAAGAATAAGGCTGCTTATAGCTTTGGCTTGTGTGAAATGTCTGGAGAATATTTCAATACCTTAGATTCTTATGGCTTTCTAAATAATTAATATATGGAAGGTTAGCTGGTTACTTACCTTGATTTTTATATTTATATGAGGAAATATAAAAATTGTTGTGCATGCCATCACAGGTTGAGAACATATTAGTCATTGGCCACAGCTGCTGTGGGGGAATTCGTGCCCTTATGAGTATGCAAAATGATGCAAATGCAAGGTTGAATTATATAATTCCAGATGTTGTCTGTCGTTTTTTCTTTCTTTGGTATCACCGTGTTATACATTTCTCACTTGATTATATTTTTTATTTTCGGTAGCTTCATCAAAAGTTGGGTTGTTGTTGGGAAGAATGCAAGAATTAAAACTGAGGCTGTTGCTTCTTTTCTCAACTTTGACCAGCAGTGCAGGCATTGTGAGAAGGTAGTATTATTTATTTTCGTAATCCATGTGTTAGTTGGAATTTCAAAACGTTCAGTAATGAGTTTTCTTATTTAGGGTTAGATGAACATGATGTTACTCCATAGGGTGTGAGTAGGACAACTTCTTGGTCAAAAGAAAAATAATCTTGGATCCCTATCTGCAGTTCTATCTAATGTAATTTAGGTGAACATGCGACCTCTAATGTTTTTCTGCTTCTGCATATTTTCCTTCTCTTCTGTTTCGGATTATTTTAGCTAGGGAAGTTTGGATTAGGGGCAAATTTGGGGTTTCCAACTTGGAGCCTGATATTGAAGTCCATATTGTGGGTTTTAGAGCTTCCAAGGAAACTAATTCAGGTTCAGGCATAATTAATCCACTCATGGGTGCCATATTTTCTTATATACCAATACTTCCCCTGTTTTGCTTTTCAGTAATCCTGAGCCTGAGTTTGTTCAGGAATTCAAATACTATCCGTTTTATGTGCGCGCGCACAAAGAAAAAAAAAAAAATCCTTGACACTGGTCATCTCTGTTTCTTTTCTGTGATATTGGGTTTATTTTGATAGCCTCCAGTACCATCATTTTCTGTTTCTCATTAACAGCTCAAATCCAACTAATAGGAGTCTTTCAAATGTTATTTGTACAGGAATCAGTTAACCATTCCTTATTGAACCTACTTACTTATCCATGGATAGAAGAAAAGGTGGCAAATGGAGAACTCTTGATTCATGGTGGTTACTACGACTTCACTGACTGTACATTTGAGAAATGGACATTGGATTACAGAGAAACCAAGATGGAGGGAAGTGGCAGTTTTGCTGTCAAAGACACAATGTTTTGGTGTTGAATTTTTACTTTTGTGTCATCTATAAATTAATTGTATTCCTCATCAGAAATTTATTGTTGTAACCTTGTAGGACGTAAACAAATAGGCTGAAGGATGTATTTCTATACAATTTTTAAAATATTGTAATTCCTTAGATACTAGGAACTCTACAATGTAACGTGTCTATTTATCAGTGTTTTCTAAATAAGTTGTTAAGGTCATAATCTGCTAGGAGCATTTGTTTAAGCAACTGATGAAATTTTTCTTGTTTGCATTCTTTTACAATAATTAGTATGACACACCTCTCTTAGGGAGAAATGGATCTGTCTCGATGTTGTTATATGTTCTGCTTGCATTGGTATATAAGCAACTAATATTTGACGGTATATCTGAATATGGTTCTATCACTTAAAATGCCATTATAACAGGGTAGGCAGAATATCAAATGCTTCCTGAAGTTTCTTACTTAAGGGAGCTGAGCTAACTTGTCCCAGTCTGTGGTTCTTAATTTACTCATTCTTGTCTTTGCCATTATTCTAATAGCAAGAAGCAATTTTGTGCTTCACGGTAAAAAGTATCAGGAGATGTGCTATCTTATTAATTTAAAGTTCATGTTTTATGAGCAGGACTATACCTATCAAATTACATGCTATTTGATTCTTTAGTACTTCTGTTAGCTTCATAGCTGACCACGTGCATTAGTAAATGAGAATGTATAGTATCACATACAAATTTTTTCCCCTATTGGTAGGAACACAAATAATATTTCTAACGTGTCCATTTGCGTAGTAGAATTCTGGCTGGGGTTATTTGAAAGAAACCTGCACCATTTCAGCTCCTATGTTTAATTTAAAATTGTACGGAGTGAAACAACAGAAAAAAAAGAAAAAAGAAAAAAGAAAACTGGAATTAATCCTCACCCTAACTTAAATTGAATGAAGAAGCGATGAGCATGTATCTAAGCTATTTGTGTAATTCTCCTTTCTCCTATTCTGTTAGTTATAATAAATATGTCTGATGATTTTTTCTCTATGTGAACTCATTTATAAGACTTTGTTTTTTGTTTCTTCTCCTTTTTCCTGCTTTAAACACCTTTTGGTTGAAGTACTGAAACAAAAATCTTTACGTACTTCAGATTTTTTTGTTCTAAAAAATGTACCATAGTTCAGGTCTCTCTTGTGCCAAATGACTTTGTTTAGTTTTGGATGCTAAAACTCAAGGTGCTTAAAATTACTACTGATGCAGATCGACTAATTTCTGGTTGATAATTCGCTTGTAATTTCTATATCCTCTTTGAATTTCAGGTTGACTATCTTGGTCAAGAAACATATGCAAATGTTCATGCAGATGTGTGCAGAAAATAGAAATAAAAGGGAGCTTTTTGCTGATACACATGAATTAACTTACCTCTTTGTTGCTCAATACCAAGTAAATGTATTTGGTTTGCCAACACAACTATTTTTGAATGACAGAATCTATTTTCTTTTTGTCGCTGTGGGAGAGATACAAGAAATCGGAGTCTCTCTTGTAAAGTGAAATAAAAAGCATAAATTAATATTTTTCAAGGAAAAAAAAATCCTTACTCAATTAAAAAAAAATACAGAATATCTAAATTTTTAATAATATTGCTAAAAGAGTTTTCCAAAAACAATTGAAAAGTATTATTAAAAAATATTTGAAAAACCAAAAATTATACAGCACGGAAAATTGTGACGTAAGATAGAACAATAAGCATGAACATTAATTTCAGCTCAGCCATAGTCGAAACATTATTGAATAGACTCATGAGCAGTATGGTGACGAATTGTTAAGAAGAGTCAAGTGCAACTACGTTACCAACTGTGCCCATTTTCTTACCTTCACACTGAAATAGGGCTTATTCTTTTTCACAAGAAATGAACTTTTTCTATTTGGGTATGCTGGAATCATTTCCTTTATAACAGAACTGGAAAATGTGCACAGGTCAAATTTTGTTCAACTGCCCAAATCCACAATCTTATTTTCAAGTATGTGGTATTCTGAAAAGGTTAAAATTGTAAATGTCAGTATGTCTTTGCTAAAATAATATTTAGGTAAGAAGTTGAGCTAACACTACTTGGACTGGTGCAAGCTTACGTACATACCTATCCATGTGCTGCTACTTCCATCTATAAAAGGCCCCCATATTTTATCTCAAAGCCATAATCCCAACTATACCAAAAGCCATCTGGAAAAGAGTACTAGAACTTTGAAACTCCCATTGGTCCAGAAGATCTTGTTATCTGTTTCCTCCATTACCATGGCTTCCCACAGTTCCTCATCGTTCGCTTTATTGCCTCTTTTGCTTCTAGCTTTCTCTTCAATGTCGAGCCATGTAATGGTTAAAGGGGCAAGAAATCTTGTCGAATCAACTTTGCCAGAGCCAAAAGTACCTGAGCTACCATCTTTGCCGAAGCCTGAGTTGCCCACTCTCCCTAAGGTTGAGCTGCCACCATTGCCAAAGCTTGAGATGCCTAAAGTTCCAGAATTGCCTAAACCAGAGTTGCCTCAAATGCCCAAGGTTGAGCTGCCACCATTTCCCAAGCCAGAAGTACCTAAAGTTCCTGAAATTTCTAAGCCAGAGCTGCCTAAGATGCCAAAGGTAGAAGTACCTAAAGTCCCTGAGATTCCAAAGCCAGAGTTGTCTAAATTCCCTGAAATTCCTAAGCCAGAGTTACCTGAGGTGCCAAAGCTAGAAGTTCCTGAAATTCCCAAGCCAGAGTTGCCTCAAGTACCTGAAATCCCAAAGCCGGAGATCCCTCAACTTCCTAAGGTTGAGCTGCCACCATTTCCAAAGCCTGAGTTCCCTGCTGTTCCAAAGCCAGAAGTACCTAAAGTTCCTGAAATTCCAAAGCCCCACTAGACCGCTAGTATTTAATCTATATTATTTCCATCGTTGTATTGTTCTAAAGTAATAATGGGCAGTTATCTAGTAGTTTATACAGTATGATGGGTTTAGTATAATTATGTGATTGATTTATACTTGTGATCCAAGCTATTGAGCTTAGTTTGTACTTTTTTATCGTTAAATTATACTGCATGTTCATTTGAGGTTGTTTAACTTAATTTTACTGCAACATATTCAGTGTGGTTCATCATTTATCGGGCTTTCGTATTTGCAAGTTCAAAGAGTAAAGTTTACGAATCAATTTGAACTAATGAACATTCTAATTGTGACGCAGAAATTTCACATAATATGGCCATATCCAGTAAACTAAAATACAACTAAATTTTTCTGAGACTTCCTCTGTTAGTTAACCGAATGTGCAGCAGTTATTTAAATTGCAAAAAAATTATCTTTTATTTTATTAGTTGTTTTATTTTTATTTTCCTTACTGCAGTAATTATTATTTCCTTGTCTGTAGTGGATGGTTATTGACAATTACCATTTGTGTTTGCTATATTGTGTACTTGTTCTGTGTTAATGAAATATCAGCTCAGTATTATCAAAGAGCCTTGTGTGTGAGCACTAGACATCTTGATTTTCTCTATGATTTGAGCCAACAAAATTGGTAGGAAAAAGAAATCAAATTCCTCTCACCTTTTCCATTCGAACCCATCATCATCTAATCCCTGAAGACCCATAACTAGATCCTATACTAGGGACCATAACAACTGCAAAATTCTTTATTGCAGTAAGTGATGGTAATCATGATTATTAACGAAAGTAACACCATACTGCTATCGGACAAATTTTAGTTACTTACTGCTCATCATACTAGAACTTGCCAATGTACACGTTTGTGGTCAGGCTTAACCCAATAGGTTTGTAGATATTTGGCCTAAGCCCATCGTAATTTAGGCATATTATATAGACTAGGTAATGATCTAAATTTATAGGTAAAGCTTGAATTAGGCCTATGTTTGTTGGCATATAAATACATTTTGCTCTCTTTTTTTCTTCTTCTGAAAAGCACTTTCACCAAGTGAATTTAATATTTGCATAATATTTTTCAGCGAAAATGCAAAAAAGACAGTTCATCTTCAATTTATATCACCTTCATACCTAAGGATTTTTTAGTTCCACAAAAAAAAAAAAAGACTACAGTGGCTCAGTGAAGCGGAGAGGGGAAGACTAGAAACTGAGACGCAATCAGAAAATTATGATTGGCAACCCAATCAGTCTAAACTAGGCAGCTTCGTTCTTTGTGAGAATTAATTAATCTGATATCTCCTTATTGTCAGTGTTTGATTTAATCAAAGTCCTCAGTGGGGCTTTGTAATAACTTGCAAGTGAACAAGAGTATTTGCTCAATGACCCCTGAACAAGCTCAATTTAAACTTTTTTTTTAAATATGATAAAAAAAAAAGAAAAAAGGAAGAGCTTGAACCAAGCTCAGCCAAAGTCCAAACATCAATGGATAGTATCATTGTTTTTGACTTGTTCATATATCTTACTGATATTGGTGTAGAAGGGTGTGCAATTACTCTGCCCTTTTCATCTCTTTAGATTGAAAAATAGCTTATTCCATTTCACAAGAAATGAGCTTCTCCTCCACACCAGCACTAAAAAATATGCATAGGTCAAGTTTTGTTTAACTGCATTAGTGGTCTTCTGATTTTAAACAAATATACTGATAATTAATTGAGTTAATATGGTATTTTAATAAGGCTCTACTATAAGATGTCTCAGTTAGAATGATATAAAGGTAAAGAAGCTAACACCATTGTTGTCAATAAATCTTAAAATCTTACGATTTCAAACAATTCGAACGATCCCGATCCTATATAAGATTTAAATTTAAAAAAGATTTTGATTTAAATCTTAAAATCTTATGATTTTACAATTTTATCGATTTTATAACATTTTGAATTTTTGTTATTTTTTTTATTTGTTGATATGTTTATAATCTATTAAATCAATTGAGATGAAAAAAGTCATTAAACTAACTTAAGTCTTTACTAATACTATACAATTACAGTCTTGCCACTTATAATTTGTTCAATTTTTAAATTATTTTAGTGAATACTGATAATGAGATATAGTATTATAAGTTTTGAAAAAGAAAGTATTTATTTGGTGAGAAAAAAAAGTTTCTAAATACAATAGAAAATAGGAGTTGCTCTCTATTTTTTTCTTTACTAATTGATGACATTTGATCTTGTTTTATTAAAATATAACGAGACTTTGATTGTTTTGTACTATTTACAAAATTTATATATATATATATATATATATTTTTTTTTTTATATATTATTTTATATTTTTTATAGGATCTTATAATCCTTTATTCGATCTATCATGTGCTTATTCCAATCATGCATAAGACCTCAATCATGACAACCATGGCTAACACTACTTGGACTTATACCAACTTATGTTCATACCTGTCCATGTGCTGCTACTTCCATCTATAAAAAGGCCCCCATATATCATCTTGAAGCCATAATCTCAAGCTTAGCAAACCATTTGGAAAGAGTACTAGAAGTTAAAAACTCTCATTGGTCCAGAAGATCTTGTTATCTGTTTCCTCCATTACCATGGATTCCCACAGTTACTCTGAGCTCATAATGGGCAATAAAGTTAACTGTGTGTCACTTAGTACTCACTTCACTAGAATTTGTTGTTGCATTTTGTCATAGTGATTCTGCTGAAGTTATGATATTTATACTTGGCTTACACCTCTGAAATGTTTAAATATCTATCCCTGATTGGCTTGGTCTACTTCTTTTTGGTAGATTGGGTCATTCTTTGACTCCACATTTACAGCGAGGTTTGGATTGGGAGGATCATACAATATGATGCATGAAGAACACAAGTCAATGCAGAAAGGAGGGGAAGAGCTTCGGTGAAGAATAACCCATTTTATTTCTCTCAAGTCATGAAATGCTAGGCTACATCTAGGGCGTATAATTCTACAATTCTTGTAGAATTGCAATTAAGGATAATAGTTCAACTACGAGACAGGGTTATAGAATGTTGGTGCTCTTTCATACAATAAAGATGGATAATCTTAAAACATATCACGACTCCTGATGATATTTTAGATCATGAAGAAGCTATAGACGAAGGGTGGGTGAACTTTTTAAAATTGAAGTCCCTCAAGTATTATCCTCTTGTTACACTGTTACTCGAAATTAACTTCTAGAAAGTGGTTTCAAGCTTGCCTGTGTTGAATAAGATATAAGAATGAGATTGAATAATCATTTGAATTCAGAGATAGACTAATGAACAGTTTGTTTAAGACTTTTGCATGTATCTTATTCTTGCTGGTGATCGATGGGGTTACAAGAGTAAAAGTACAAGCATGTTACCAAACTCTCGTCATTTTCCTCTCTTTACTATGAAAAAGAGCTTGTTCCTTTTTGCAAGAAAAGATCAGAAAAATGTATCTCCTGCCCTTTATACCCAAGCTGGAAAAAAAAAAAAAAAGTGCTCAGGTCAAGTTTTGTTTAACTGCCTACAAATCCACAATCTGATTTTCAAGCATGCAAAACATCAATTGCTTCTATCAATATTTTATTGATTGCAAATACAAGATGAAACCTCTAAACATATAATAATTATAAAATATTATATTATATTTTGAACAGGCTATAATTGTAGATATTAGTATATCTTTGCTGAAGTAATATTTAGGTAAGAAGTTGAGCAAATACTACCTGGGCTTGCATCAGCTTATCTTTCATACGTATCCATGTGATGCTACTTCATCTATAAAAGGCCCCCATATATAATCTCAAAGCCATGCACAAGCATACCAAAACCCATTTGGGAAAGATTAACTGGAAAGTTTGAAACTCCTTTTGTTCCAGAAGGTCCTGTTATCTGCTTCCTCCATTACCATGGCTTCCCACAGTTTCTCATCATTGGCTTTATTACCACTTATGCTTCTTACTTTATTCAATGACCAGCCATGTAATGGTCGAAGGGGCAAGAAATCTTGTTGAAACAACTTTGGCAGAGCCGAAAGTGCCTGAGCTACCATCTTGGCCAAAGCCAGAGTTGCCCACTCTCCCTAAGGTTGAGCTGCCACCATTGCCAAAGCCTGAGATGCCTAAAGTTCCAGAATTGCCTATGCCAGAATTTCCTCAAATGCCTAAAGTTGAACTACCACCATTTCTAGAGCCAGAAGTACCTAAGGGCCCTGAAATTTCTAAGCCAGAGTTGCCTGAGATGCCAAAGGTAGAAGAAGTACCTAAAGTCCCTGAAATTCCAAAGCCAGATATGTCCAAAGTCCCTGAAATTCCTAAGCCGGAGTTACCTGAGGTGCCAAAGCTAGAAGTTCCTGAAATTCCCAAGCCAGAGTTGCCTCAAGTACCTGAAATCCCAAAGCCGGAGATGCCTCAACTTCCTAAGGTTGAGCTGCCACCATTGCCAAAGCCTGAGTTTCCTGCTGTTCCAAAGCCTGAAGTACCTAAAGTTCCTGAGATTCCAAAGCCCCACTAGACCACTAATATATAATCTAGTATTGTTTCCTTCGTTGTATTGTTCTGAAGTAATAATGGGCAGCTATCTAGCAGTTTATGATAGTTTTAGTATAGTTATGTGATTGATCTATTGTTGCTATCTAAGTGACTTTATTGAGCTTACTTTGTACTTTGTATTTCATTATATTACATGTTATATTCATTTAATTTTTTTTTTAATACAATTTCACTGCAACATATTGATTGGGAATATTAATCATGTATAAGTTTTTCATATTTGCTAGTTCAAAGTATCAATTTCTGGCGAATCCATTTATGACGCAGATATTTGCCGTCATTTACTCATGTTCAGTAAATTAAAATGCCTAAATTGTTATTCACTGGAAAAGCAGTATTTCCAAACGAATGCTGCAAGATAATGGTGCTGTTTTGGTTTTCTTTCTTAAGGTTTACAATGAATATTATCCCTAAATTTATATGAGAAATGGAAGTGTCTATGTTTCTTGTAGAAATCAAGTCATGGAAGGTATGAGGAAAACCCTAAAAACAATGGATGTTGTAAAAAAGCTTGTGTTGAAACATAATTTTAATTGAGAGAATGGGAAACAAAACATTTAACTCAATCATTTGGTCCTACTGGCTTTGATACCATGTCAAAGAACTGTATCAACTCTATCGTTTAAACTGCTCAATGAAGCCTAGTTACCTTTATTACCTAAGTTCCTGATTTTCACACACTCACCATTTTACCAAGCCTTAAACTAGCATTTTGCCCTTCACTGTATACTCTGAGCGCATAATGGGCGATACAGTTTAACCCGTGTCACAAAGTGCTCACTTCAGTAGAAATCTGTTGTTGCATCTTTTCATGGTTATTTATACGTGGTTTACACCTCTGTAATGTTCAAATATATATGTATTACCCAAAAAAAAAACAGAAATCTATGATTGGCTTGGTCTACTTTTTTTTTGGTAGATTGGGTTTACATTATAAAATGGGGCAAAGCTTAGCTGGACAAAGCTGCCAGAGGACATGGATGACATTGATACTACTATGATGCATGAAGAACATATCAGTGGGGTTATGTTGTCGTTACAACTCCTGATGATATTTTAGATTATAAAGCTATAAACAAAGCGTCGGTGATCAAGTTGTTTAAGTTTTTAAAGTTGAAGTCTATCATGTATTAACTTCTTATTGCACTGTTACTAGCAATTAACTTGAAGAATGTGGTTTTCAAACTTGCCTATATAGAATAAAATATAGGAATGAGCTTGAACAATAATTTGAGTTCAGCTAAACTTCAAACATCAATGAATAGACTCATGAGTAGTTAGTTTATGACGTATCTTTCTCTTACTAATATTCGATGGTGTTAGAAGGGTAAAGTACAACTACGTTATCAAACTCTTTCCATTTTCCTCTCTTTATATCGAAAAAGAGCTTATTCCTTCTCACAAGAAACGAAGACTTTTATAGGATAACAAAATTGGAAAATGTGCAGAGTTCAAGTTTTGTTTAACTGCACAAATCAACAATTTGATTTTCAAGCATGTAAAACATCAATTCCATCTACTAATATTTAATAGGTTGCAAATACAAGATAAAAGTTTTTCAAATTATAGTAATTATAAGCTTATATTGTATTTTAAACAGGCTATGCTTGCCATACTTGTAAATATTAATCTATCTTCGTTGAAATAAATTTAGGTGAGAAGTTGGGCTAACACTACCTGGAATTGCACCAACTTATCTTTCATAATTATCCATATGCTGATATTTCATCTATAAAAGGCCCTCATATATCATCTCCTAGCCATAGTCACTAACATACCAAAATCCATTTCAAAAAGAGTAACTAAGAAGTTTGAAACTTCTTTTGATCCAGAAGCTCTTTTATCTGATTCCTCGATTCCCATGGCTTCTCACAGCTTCTCATCATTCACTTTATTACCACTTATGCTTCTAATTTTCTCTTCAATGATCAGCCATGTAATGGTTGAAGGTGCAAGAAATCTAGTTGAAGCATCTTTGCCAGAGACAAAAGTACCTGAGCTTCCGTCATTGCCAAACCTAGAGTTGCCCACTTTCCCTAAGGTTGAGTTGCCACCATTGCCAAAGCCTGAGATGCCTAAAGTTCCAGAATTGCCTATACCAGAATTTCCTCAAATGCCTAAAGTTGAACTGCCACCATTTCCCAAGCCAGAAGTACCTGAAGTCCCTGAAATTTCTAAGCCAGAGTTGCCTGAGATGCCAAAGGTAGAAGAAGTACCTAAAGTCCCTGAAATTCCAGAGCCAGATATGTCCAAAGTCCCTGAAATTGCTAAGCCAGAGTTACCTGAGGTGCCAAAGCTAGAAGTTCCTGAAATTCCCAAGCCAGAGTTGCCTCAAGTACCGGAAATCCCAAAGCCAGAGATGCCTCAACTTCCTAAGGTTGAGCTTCCACCATTTCCAAAGCCTGAGTTTCCTGCTGTTCCAGAGCCAGAAGTACCTAAGGTCTCTGAAGTTCCAAAGCCACACTAGACCACTAGTATTTAATCTAGTATTATTTCCTTTGTTGTATTGTTCTAAAGTAATCATGGGAAGCTATCTAGTAGTTTATACTGCATGATGGATTTATATAGTCATAAGTGGCTCTGTTGAGCTTAGTCTGCACTTTGTATGTCATTAAATTATGCTTTTTGTTCATTTGAGGTTGTTTGACTTTAAATTACTGCAACATTTCATTGAGGTTCATCATGAGTCGATCTTCTCATTTGCCAGCTCACAGAGTAAAGTTAGTATCAAGTTGAACTCCTGAAGATTTTATTTTTGATGCAGAAATTTCACCTAATATAGCCATATCCAGTAAATTAAAATATGACTAAATCTTTCTGAAACTTCCTCCTCAGATTATACTTATTGTATTACAACTGAACCGCAAAACTTCTTCATTGCAGTAAGGTGATGTGGTAGTAAAGATTATTGTGAGAGTAACACATTACTGCTTGCGGACAAATTTTACTTACTGCTCATCATACTAGAACTTACCAATGTACATGTCTGTGTTGAAAATTAAGCCGAAGCTCAACAGGTTTTTAGATATTAGGCCCATTGTAATTTAGGTATATCATTAAAGACTAAGTGATGACCCAAATTTATGATTGTTTTACAACAGGTTAGCTTATTTGCATATAACTATATTTTGCTCTTTTTTTATGAAACACACTTACTTTAAGTGAATTTAATATTTGCATAGTAGTTTTCATCTAAAAATGCAAGAAAGAGAATCAGTTCATCTTCAATTTAGTATTACTTTCATAACTAAAGATATTAAAAAAAAAAAAAAAACAGCAGACAACAAAGGCTCAAGGAGGCAGAGGGAAAGACTAGAAACTGAGAAGCGATCAGGGTGACTCTGAATCAGGCAGCTTAGTTCTTTGTACGTCATCAAACTCTTGCCATTTCACTTTCAACATTGAAAAAAAAAGTTTATTCCTTATCACAACTAAAGAAAATTTTCTTTAGGATGAGAATGTTGAATGCATCTCCTGTGCTCTATACCAAAACAGGAAAAAATCACAAGTCAAGTTTTGTTTAACTGACAAATCCACAACCTCATTTTCAGGCATGGAAACAGCAATTGCTTCTACTAATCTTTAATTCATTGCAAACACAAGATAAAACTTCTCAAAATATTACACTTATAAGCTTAGATTGCTGTTTTGAACAGGCTATACTTGTATATATTAATATATCTGTTGATAATAATATTTAGGTAAGAAGCTGAGCTAACACTACTTGGACATCTACCAACTTACATTTCATACCTATCCATGGGCTGGTGCTACTTCATCTATAAAACGCCTCCATATCTCATCTCACAGCCATACACAAGCATACCAAAAACCATTTGTAATAGATTCACTGAAAAGTTTGAAACTCCACTTTTTCCAGAAGAACTAGTTACCTGCTTCCTTCATTACCATGGCCTCCCACAGTTTCTCATCATTCCCTTTATTACCACTTATGCTTCTAATTTTCTCTTCAATGATCAGCCATGTAATGGTTGAAGGGGCAAGAAATCTTGTTGAATCAACCTTGCCAGAGCCAAAAGTACCTGAGCTTCCATCATTGCCAAAGCCAGAGTTGCCCACTTTCCCTAAGGTTGAGCTGCCACCATTGCCAAAGCCTGAGATGCCCAAGGTTCCAGAATTGCCTATACCAGAGTTGCCTCAAATGCCTAAGGTTGAGCTGCCACCATTTCCCAAGCCAGAAGTACCTAAAGTCCCTGAAATTTCTAAGCCAGATTTGCCTGAGATGCGAAAGGTAGAAGAAGTACCTAAAGTCCCTGAAATTCCAAAGCCAGAGTTGTTTGAAGTCCCTGAAATTGCTAAGCCAGAGTTACCTGAGGTGCCAAAGCTAGAAGTTCCTGATATTCCCAAGTCAGAGTTTCCTCAAGTACTGGAAATCCCGAAGCTGGTGATGGCTCAACTTCCTAAGGTTGAGCTGCCACCATTGCCAAAGCCTGAGTTCCCTGCTGTTCTAAAGCCAGAAGTACCTAAAGTTCCTGAGATTCCAAAGCTCCACTAGACCATTGATAACTTAAACTAGTACTATTCTCTTCATTGTATTGTATGAAGTAATAATGGGCAGCTGCTTAGTAGCTTACACTTTATGATGGGTTTATTATAATTATGTGATGGGTTTATTGATGCGATCCAAGTGGCTCTATTGAGCTGAGTTTGTACTTCTTATGACTTTTTATTACATGTTATGTTCTTTTTAAGCTTGCTTTTATTAAACATGAATAAAAATGAAGTCCAAACATCAATAAATAGACTGAGTAATTTGTTTATAACATGTTCATATATACTTTACTGGTAATCTATGGTCTTAAAACAAGAGTCAAGTGCAACTACGTTACTAACTATGATCTTTTTCCTCTTATTACATTGAAAATAAGCTTATTCCTATTCAAAAGAAATGAGCTTCTTCTCCTCCATAAATGTGCATAGTTCAAGTTTTGTTTGACTGCACAAATCCCCGATACTAATATTTAATCGAGTTAATCTAGTATTTTGAACAGGCTCTACTTCTAATAATAATGAAGCCTTATTTAGAACGATATGTAGGTATGGAGTTGAGCTAACACTGCTTGGTAAAACAAAAGAAATTAAAAAAGTCCCATTGGAAAGAGGAATTGAAGCTTGAAACTCCTATTGGTCAAGAAGCTCTTCTTTTATCTGATTTCTCCATCTCCACAAATTATTCTTGAAATCCTAAAGCTTCACTAGACCACTAACACCTAATCTAGTATTATTTATTCCCTTCAGTTTATTGTCTTATATTATATTATATGGGTTGCTACAGTTAATTTTTTGTGTCATTTCACTTCTATATAATTTGCTGTTGCATCCTCTCAGAGTGGCTCTGTTGATGTTTAGTTTGTTATGACATGTCATTATAATTATTTGAGTTTGTTTGGGCCTGTTTCACTCCATCATATTGGTGCTGGTCCATGTATTACTGTTTTAAATTTGCAAAGAGAAATATAATCAGAGGAAGCAGAGGATTGCGGGTACATTGCCAAACACCTCATCACAAATCACATATGGGATCATTGCTAAAAAATGTTATATTATATAGCAGGGAGGGAATTGTTGGTTCTTCAGGAAAATTCAAAGCATTAATTATGCTAGTATCTTCTGTGTTTAGGAGAGATCTAAAAATACACACCCAGGGTACGTGTGGGAGTTGCCAAGAGAAGCAAAGGAATGGTTAAATGATAATTTTCCTTTCTTTTTCTTCTTTTTTGGGAAAATTTTCTCTTTCAAATTTTCTAAATCGGGAGAACTAAAAAATAAAAAAAGACTTTGGAGCATTTTGACAGTTCTTTTTTCTTTTTTTGTTTTGGGGGGGGGGGGTAGTTGAAGAGAAAAGAAAAACCAGACACAAATTAAAGAAACCTAGGGTCAGAAAAAAGCACAAGTAATCAGTTAGTTAGGGCACCGTGACATAGGCAAAAGGGTTGTCCCACACATTCAAGAGGGACTGCGTCTGCGAGACTGTGCCAATCTTCTCAAAATTGTTATCACAATGATCGGCTTCTTTAAGGATATGATCGATATGCTGCTCATCCTTTTCTTCCAAGATTTGTCCAATATCATTGATCATCTCGCCGAATACGATAGTGGTAATATCGACACTATGTATAAGTTGCGATGCTTCTAGGGATTCAGTCTCAAGAAACACTATAGTTGCTCCTCAGTTCCAAACCAGTGGAAGTTCATGCCTGGTAGCGATCAGCTCTATTTACACCACAAGTAATATTAGCAAGGTAATTGAAATTTTCATAGTTCACCAATTTGTTTTTTTTTTTGGTAAACATTGTTAGTGATATATATATATATATATATATATATATATATATATATAAAAGGTGATGACAATTGTATTTGAGCGAATTACATATTAATACTAATTATATACATGTACATAAATTTAGATATATATATATTTGTTTTGTTATCTATTGATTCAAATTTATGATATTTACAAAGTGTGTTTTAATTAGCCCTATTTAATATATTAAAAATTAGTTTGGAGGCAATAATAAAATTAATTTTATATATATATATACTTGACTCAATTAGTATGTAATGAGATATTATTAAAATAAGGTCAATTCATAAGTCGACTTAGCAATATGAGAGGTGGGTTAGCTTCTTTGAATTAATAGGGAGGTTAGTTCAATTTTTGAACAAGACACCTTGACAAAAACTTGAACGTGTGAACTTTTTATATCAACTATGTGAACTTTTTATATCAACTAAGAAGAGCCGAGTTTAATTAAAGAAGAAGAAAAACCATGGATTAAGATACTTCAGATTTGTTAAGTTATTGTGTTTATTGGTTTGTCAGGATCCTTTAAATAATAGATTCATGCCCCGACTTGCACTATTCCAATGTAAAATTTTATTTCACATTTGTGTAATTATAAATTTGCATTGCTTGTAATGATTATGGTATGGAAAATTCCAACAAACATAGATCTCCAATCTTATTAATATGCCAAATTCGAGAAACGTTTCAATTAAAGATTTGTGAGTGGAGTTTTTGTGTGTGTGTTGTGAAGAATATTGGTGAGAGCAAAATTATGAAAATTAAATCGGTTATTAAATTGGTAGAAGTATCAGTTTAAAAGTTAATAATCAAATCATAGTTGAAATGTAATTATATTTGTAATATTTAAAAAATATTAAAAATAAAATATATAATTAAAAATATCAAAATATTTTACATAATTACAAAATGATATAAAAGAATATAAAGTGAAGTGAAAGAGAGAGAAAGAAAAGAAGTCAAAAGTGAATGAGGGTGCAGCTTTTCAAAGAGATAATTTATGGAAAAATGCGGATATTAATATTAATATTATTGTATTACACTATTACCAAATTGCGTTCGGATTTGTTACTTGACAAGCAACAAATTATTGCTGCTGATTACTTTTAGCAATAATTTTTACCGTTAAAAGTTAAGGCAACATTTTTTACTGTTGCTAAAATTTTCAAATTTGTTGTAGAAACTTTCAACAACGATAAAAATCATTGCTGAAAATGATAAGCAGCAATTTTTTACTGCTTGTCAAGCAACAAATTCAGACTCTACCAAATTCACTTTATCATCTGTGCCTGCATCGTCGCCCCATTTGACTATTATCATTTCAAGGCACAGTTTGGGGCTTAATAGGAGAAGAGAATTTGTTAAAAAAGGAAGAAATTAGCATATGATAATGTTATATATCACCAGATTTCCACACTATGGTTTTTCCTTCCGACCTATAAATGAATGGTTATTTTGTTGTTGGTCTTCGGTGTCGCTACCTCATCTCATGATTTTATTTATCCTCACTACTCATCGCCTGAGAGGTCCCGGCTAAGATTAAAAGTCCAATGACCTCTAGCATGAAAATGACATTGAATATAGCATAACCCTGTTAGAGTAAATACACTTGTCATTCTCTAGTTTATATGCTAGAGTTGTTTCATCCATTTCTATTTATACTTGGTTGAGACACCTTTTTTGGGGAAAATCCAACAAATAGTTATATGCTAGAGAACACCAAATGTATTTACTGTAACAGGTACCATTATGCATATTGTACTTTTGTCCCATAGGGACAAGCAACGTGCTTGTCTGGATCATGGCTCTTCAATCTAGACACTAAATGGCCACAATCAATGAAACAAACATGCGCTTGTGGCTGTTGGATCACTTTAATCCAACGACCACGATCTGAGTTAGTGAAATGCATTGTTTCATTAACTCTTTTTTTTTTTAACTTCACACCCTTCTAATTAGAGATTACCATGTGTCTTCCCACGGTGACAATCCGCTTGACTCGCAACCTACAACAATCTGACCCAACCTCCTCTGCATCTCTTCGACACCTATTGACATCCACATCAGCGTCATCTTTATTTTGTAGGACATTGTACTTTGACATCGTCAGCTTTTCCGTGAGCAGGTATCCAATTGGTTTATAAATGCTCATGTGAGGCTATGGAAGCCATTGATTGAGGAAAGGCAGGTTGAAATAAACAAAAGAAAGGCTCTTCAAAATGAAGAAGGAATATAGAGTAGTGATAGATGTAGCAGGATAAGTGTGAGTGAAGCAAGTGATAGTGATATACTATAATTTGTATTCATTACACCAAGAGTTTTAAAAAAAAAAGTCTACAAAGCTAATTTGCACTTCTCAATTGGCAGGTTAAGATAATCTTGAATCCATTGGAGATAAGGCAACTTTAAAAGAAGCAAAATACATACTAATCCAGCTATCTTTTTTTATTATTATAGCAGGATTTGAGTTCAATCCTTTAACTAGCACCATAATGAGTTGCTTCAACTAGAGTTGTCAAAGCGGGCAGCCTGAAGGGGTCAGGAAAGCCCAGCCCACTTTTTATTCGGGCCCATATTATAAGAACCCAGCCCTTATTTTGGCTTTGTTCTTCTTTTTTTTTTTTACCCTTCTGGTTTCCTTCTGCAATTTTTTTTACTCAAACTTGATGACCCAAAGGCAGAGTCTCATACCCAAGTACCCAAATCCAGGTGAATTCGATTTCTAGGTTGGAGTCGAAGTTGACGCAATATCGTCAAAAATTGGTGGTGGGTTTTTAGGATTTAGAGGGCTTTTGAGATCTCATCTTACTGTGAGGAGGTGTGATGTAGATGAAAAAAGGTTCTGTGGGTGAAGGAGGGTGTGATGCAAACAATAGAAAAATCAAATAATCCATCTTTAATCTTTTCCTACCTTGCCCGAAGCCAGAAGTGAACATCAGAGTGTCAGACAAATGGAGAAAAATTAAAAAATGATAGACGACGAGAGGCGACAACGAAGGCCGAGGCCAAAGGCCACTCTATTGTGCGATGCTGTCCTGATAGACGGCAACAACAGACCCTTGTGATGTGTGATGCTAGAGAATGGAGTGATAGACAATGAGAGGTGATAGAGACTGTGTGCGGCTGCTGTACTTGATGGAGGAGATGCTGGTGCGACTGCAAGGGTTCTCTTCTTTCTTCTTTGAAGTTTGACTGTGTGAGTGATTCAATTAGCCTTAAAAAAATGAGTAACTTGCTAGTTTTCTAGGCCAAGTTTTCACGGGACTGGGCCAAAAAACCCATTTTTTCTGGATTGATTTCACAAAACTTGGCCCTCCTAAAAAGTGGGCTAAATAGGGTCCAGCTATTGACAACTCTAGCTTCAACATAGACAACTTCTTATCTTTCTCCGTATCCACTAAAATGACATAAGCCTTTAGATACCCTCTCCCCCCAAAGCATGAATCTTGTCTATGTGGGAATATGATAAGAATGAGAATATGGGTGAGGCTGCAAACCATTTGTTGGGCCATGGTGAGAGCCCAAAATATGAAGGGTATATGAGAGAAAGAAAAAGAGGGCAGAGGCAGATGTGTAATTGCCTTAGTAGTTAGTTAATAATGGGGATATATAGAACAATGTTACGTATAGAAAGGGTATATAGAGAAGAATCCGTTTTATGAGGGGAGAGTAAGGTTCCTAGGTCCAGAATACTTTATAGGAGTCACTGGCTCTGGGTGGGATTTCTTATTGTAATCCTTCTTTCTGATCAATAATACTAATATTTTCTGTTTAATTTTCCGTCATTGGTTTGAATTGTCGGATATGCAATGACACCTAAGGTGACCGAGAGAGAGGATACATTGGAAGCACCCATAGCAAATGTGGAAGCCATAGATCCGAGATTGGAAGGGATAGAATCCACCATGGGGGAGTTTTGGATAGCCCTTTTGGAAATACAGCAAACACAACAAACAACTCTTGTAGAAATGCAATAGTCACAACAAGAAATGCAAAGGGTAATGATGGAGAAATTTCAGTAAGCTTAAGACAAGTTGTAGCAAACTTTTTTTAAAGTGATAGACAAAGTAACAGGAAAAAGAATAGAAGGAGAAAAGAGAATTGTACCGGTAGATGGTTCTTCAGCATCTTCAGAAAGGCAATGAGGGGCACAATCAGGCCTCCAATCATGGGAACTATTTAGGAGGGTTGGGATAAGTATCGGGTTTTGACGAAGAAGATTGAACTCCCGATTTTTCAAGGCACGGACCTGAAGGGATGGATCCAGCTTGTTGAAGCATACTATGATGTGCACAACACTCCGGACGATTTGAAGGTGAAATTATCTTTCCCGTGTATGGAAGGTAATACCGTACATCAGTTTACATTATTACGAGAGATAGACAGACACCTCACTTAGGCAAAATTTAGAAACGCACTTCTGCTATGATATAGGAGAACCATTTATGATAACCCATTCAAAGAAGTCTCTGTGGTGTATCAAGCAGAAATGATGGATGAGTATATAGAGATTTTCAAGCTTATATTTGCCCAAGTCCTACACTTATCGAAAAACTAGTACCTGGGGTATTTCATAAGGGGCCTCCGGCCTGACATTCGATAATATGTGCACTCTCTCCACCTCGATTCTCGTTGGCGTGCAATGCAGGCAGCCAGAGACATTGAATGTGAGGTGGAAGAGACCTTGGCAAACTCAGATATGGTAGTTTTTTCGCATGAGAGTGGGGTAACAAACTTCATCTATTTTTCGAGTTCCTAGGTTGAGTATGACTCGAAAAGTGTCTGAAGGCCAAAATTCGTTTAACCTGACCAAGCCCAATATACATCCTAGTAGGACGACATCGTCTAGGCATGCTACTTTAGGGTCGATTGCATCTCCATTGTCTAGATGGCCTGTGGCTTCGAATGCAATGGGTTAGCAATGAAAATGGGAGAATGGCCAGCGAACAACATCAGATAAGGCTAGGGGAATGAAGTACATCTCCTACTAAGAGATCATGGATCGTAAGAGTAAGGGACTCTACTACCAGTGCGGGAAGAAATTTCACCCATTGCATTAGTGCTCAGAAAGATCCCTATGAGTAGTCCTTATAGATGACGAAGGTAAGGCTAAGATTTTGGCTCTTGAAGTTAAGCAAGGAACCAAAGGTGAGGGGCTGGAATGCAAGCTAATAGGACTGCCGGGGGCTTTAGGACCAGAAATTTCAACATTCAAAATTATGAAATTAGAAGGGACAGTGAATGGAGTGCCTCTATTAGTATTGATAGACAATGGTGCAAGTCACAATTTTGTGGCCCCATAAATAGCATATGCTCTAAACATTTCTATAGATCCTTTAAATGTTTTGGAGTAAGGTTGGGAGATGGTCACAGAGTCTTAACAAAGGGAAAATGTGAAGGACTTCCTCTCAAGTTGGGTGAAAGTAATATTGTGGTTAATGCTTATGTGTTGGATTTGGGTGGTGTAGACATGATTCTTGGAGTGGCGTGGTTGGAGAACTTAGGGAATGACTATGTCATTCTAGTTAGCAAGTGGGAAGGCGAGACTTCAAGGGATTCGTGGTTCTAATCTGGGTAATAGTGTTTATGAGGATAGTGCTGGGTCTTTTTCAAGACTCATGAATGCTACTCCTAGGATAATGGAAGGGGTTCTGTAGAAAATAGAAGAGCAATTGGGTACTGGACAGTGAGGAATGCTCAAAACAACAATCACATGACTTAGACAGACTTCATAGGAGTTTTCCTAGGGTTTTCAAGGAGATTACCGGTATTCCCCCATCGAGAAATTGCTCATCAGATTGTTCTAAAAGAAGGAACAGAACTGATAAATGTGAGACCCTACAGATACCCAGACTATCTAAAGGATGAAATAGAATGCCAAGTTCAAGAATTGTTGAAAATGGGGATGATCTGTAATAGCTCATGCCCTTTCTCTAGTCTGGTGATCTTGCTTAAAAAGAAAGATGATTTATAGAGGACATGTGTCAACTATAGGGCCTTAAATAAAGTCAGAATACAAGACAAGTTCCCTATTCTAGTTGTAGATGAGCTCATGGATGAGTTGCACGGGTCTTGCTTCTTTTCTAAGATAGATTTGAAATAGGGGTATCATCAAATTAGAATGAAGGAGGAAGATGTGGCTAAAATTGCATTTCGTACTTATGAAGGACACTATGGGTATTTAGTTATGCCATTTGGGTTAATGAATGCCCTAGCTACCTTTCAAGCCACCATGAATCAAATCTTCAAATCTTTCTTATGAAAATTTTTATTTGTATTTCTTGATGATATCCTTGTGTACAATGCTGATTGGGATACACATTTGACTATGTAGCTGCTATTTTAAGAGTATTGGAGAAGCATCATTTTATGGCTAATAAAAATAAATGCAGTTCTGGTAAAATCCAAGTAGCATATTTGGGCCAAGTGTTGTTTAAGGAAGGGGTTGCAGTTGACCCTAAGAAAGAGTTTAGTGTGCTTGAATGGTTGACTCCGCACAATGTTAGAGGCATAAGTGGCTTCCTTGTCTTAACGGGCTATTACTGGAAGTTCATTAAAGGTTATGGAAGAATTGCTAGACCTTTAACAGAGCTGACTAAAAAGGATTCTTTTAAATGGGGACTTGAAGCTCAACAAACTTTCAATGCTTTAAAAGAAGCTATTACCACAACTCCTGTATTGTCATTACCTGACTTTTCCAAGCCTTTTGTTCTAGAGTGTGATGCTTCTAGTATGGGTTTAGGAGCCATTTTAATGCAAGAAGGGAAACCTTTAGCATACTATAGTAAAGCTTTGTCCCCCAACCATCTTTTTAAGTCCATTTACGAAAAAGAGCTCATGGTAGTAGTGTTACCCATTTGATACTGGAGATACTATTTGATGGATGGGGAGTTTATGGTGTATTCAGATCAAAGGAGCCTAAAAGATTTGCTGACTTAAAGAATAACTATGGCATATCAGCAAAATTATATGGCGAAGTTGTTAGGGTTTAAATTTGAGGTGGTGTATAAACCAGGACTCAAAACAAGGCTGTAGACGCCTTATCAATGTTGCCAACAGTTATAGCACTTGAAACCGATCTTGACAGCAAATTGGGCTTCAAGCTTCACAAGGGAATTTTATTTTTCAAAGAAAGGTTGGTCATATCTACTCAATCAAATTTGATTCCCACTTTGCTACAAGAATTTCATTCTACCTCTTCTGGTGGTCATTCTGGATACCTAAGAACTTTTAGAACAATTGATGCAAATTTGTATTGGATTGGAATGAAAAGGCCAGTGTTGGAATTTATGAGAGCTTGCCCCATTTGTCAGAGGATAAAAAGTGCAGCCACACTACCAAGTGGGTTATTGTAGCCACTTCCTGTTCTGGATATGGTCTTGGAAGAAATTTCTTTAAATTTAATTATTGGGGTTCCTAAATCTAAAGGGAATTACACAATTTTAGTGGTGGTGGATTGTCTCTCAAAGTATGCCCACTTTGTTTTATTAAAACATCCCTATTTCGCCAAGACCATTGCCACTGTCTTTATGAAAGAAATTATTAGGCTGCACAATATTTCCCTATCAATTTTAAGTGATCGGGATCCCATCTTTGTAAGTGCTTTTTGGAAAGAGATATTGCAGCTATAAGGGACAGCAATAAAAATGAACTCATCTTACCATCCAGAGAGTGATGGGTAGATTGAAGTGGTTAATAGGTGTTTAGAGGCATATTTGAGATGTTTTGCATCAGAACAATTGCGAAATTGGTCATTTTGGCTACCTTGGGTAAAACTATGGTACAACACTACCTTCCACATCACTACTAGAACAACTCATTTTGAGGTGGTTTATGAGTGTCCTCCACCCATAATAATCAGATACTTTCAAGGAGAAACTAAAGTGGAAGCGGTGGCTAGAAAACTTCAGGATCGAGATGCAGTATTGAGACAATTGAAATTCCATCTAAACAAGGTTCAGGAGCAGATGAAGTATTATGTAGATAAGAAGCGGAAGGACGTGCACTTTGATATTGGAGATTGGGTTTACTGAAATTATGACAACATAGGAAAGTTTCTGTATCTCAGTGAATTCATTCAAAATTGTCACCTTGATATTACGGTTCTTTTCAAATTATTACCATTATAGGGAAGTTGCTTACAAACTACATTTGCCTCCTTATTTTTGAGTGTATCCCTTTTTCATGTTTCACTGCTTAAAAGGGCTATTGGGAATCATATAGCTGCTGCTGCTTTACCTAAGAACATAGAGGAAGATGTAATAATTCAACATCAAAAAATACTGGTTGTGCGTGAAAAGAAGGATCATGGGCATTATTCACGTGAGTACTTAGTTCAATGGATAGGGTTAGCTTCTGAAGATGCCACTTGGGAAGATGAATCTGAATTCAATAGCCAATTTCCTAAATTCAGCTTTAAGGACAAGGCTACTGATCTAACAGAGGTAATGATAGGAATGAGAATATGGGTGAAGCTGTAAACCATTTGTTGGGCCACGGTGAGAGGCCCAAGATATAAAGGGTATATGTGAGAAAGAAAAAGAAGGTAGGGATAGATGTGTAATTGCCTTAGTAGTTAGTTAGTAATGGGGATATATAGTAAATTGCTGCATACATAAAGGGTATGTAGAGAAGAAACCATTTTGTGAGGGGAGAGCAAGGTTCTTGGGTCCAAGATACTTTGTAGGAGTCATTGGTTTTGGGTGGGATTTCTTACTATAATCCTTCTTTCCGATTAATAATACTAATATTTTCTTTCTGAGTTTCCATCAGAATATTATCAAAAATTTCCTTGAGCCTTTTCTCTTGCAAATTGCCATATCAAACTATTATTACATGACCATAAAGTGAGAGTAAACACTATTTCAATTGCACATCAAATACAAGGAAACAACCAACAAACTCAAACTAATGATAAATGAGGGGTAGAGATAATTGAATGACATCTTAAACAGTAAAAGCTACAAGCAAAGCTAGGTTAACAAAAGAACATAAGAAACTATATATATTCAACAGAACAGGTTGACATATGATCACCTTCCCACATAACAATCAATTTACTGATTATTACTTTACATGAAATTTATGTATAAACAATATGACTACATCTTAACCACTAACTTGTGTGAGTTCCAATGGTGGGGGAAGAGGATACAAAACTAAAGGTAGGGCATGTCAGTCTACAATAAAAATTTAGAGTCAAGACTCAGAAGGTTACTTTGGCAATGGTAGAGGAAGAAGACACAGGACAGATCCACCCCAACAATTTCCTGAATTAACAACAGTAAAAATTGATCAGCATAAAGTTGAGTTCCTAGTCCATGTTAGTCTCAGCATGAAGAGTGCCATCATCACCAATAAAGAGAAAATGCATCCACTGAAAGAATGAAAGAACAATAAATACCCAAATTCAGATTCTACAGTTAAACACATTAATTTTCTTTCATACTCACCATATGCCTAAAATTAAATACATAATATATAAGGAGAAATATGATAGATAATGCATTGTATATATATCTGTATATATATATATATATATATATATATTTGTTGTCCTCTTCATTCACATGAAACCTAATGCTATGTGTCAACTCTCATGATGAATAATCAAAGGAACACCATCTTAATCTTCCAAAGTTATATATGAAATATACAGTGAACAAAGAAAGTATGTACACAAAAGTTATGTCCTAAAATAAAAATTTATCAACAAAAGAAGAGTGCCGATAACTCTTCTGAGCATTTTAATTGTTATGAAGCATGCTGATAAAGATTTCCAGAATTTCCAATCAATAGCAAGATATGCTTTACAACAAATTGAAACTGAAATGAAGATGGTTGAAGCTAAAGCATGATATAATTAGCTACATGTGAAGCTTTCAACCTCCACTATATTACGTTCCTCCTTCAAATGCTCTAAGTCAGCATCTGTTTGAAAATTTACCAATTAAAAAATCTCACCACATATGTTGCGATTTATGAAAACAAAAAGGCATTAAGTGACTAAGAGCATACCAAGAAAATAGTACCAACAATGGAACAATACTTCTAATTCAAGGGTAGATCAATTTAAAACCTAGATCAGTAACAATAAATCTTAAAGCTCTCTTTTAGTACCTAATATGCACATAAAACCTAGATCAGTGACAAATGCAAGCAATTTAAATAGCATAGAAATTTATCAATGTTTTTCTTTCAAAATTTATTAGTAACCTCAATAGTCTGTATGCAGTAAATCTGGACTAAATTGCAATGCTTCAAGCAATGACATTAAATGATTAATAGGCACATACGTTAAGAAATAGCACAAATTAGTAGAATTATTAATATAGCTTCAAAATTCAAATTTTATTGTTAGATCACAAAATTCTTACCATAAGCATTTTAGTAAAACTCATTTCGGAAACATGATTCCACATTGTGCTTCATTGATTTACATGAAATATGTAACAAAGGTGACATTAGATAACCAAAAGGGTTTAGAGTTAAAGATATATAGGAACACAATGTTCTCACTCTAGTCGATTTAATTGTTGGTACTTTTTTATTTTTCTTTCGCTAAACCTCAATACAACTTTTAAAGCATCTTTTATTTCTTGCACCCTTTTTCTGCTTAAATCCTATTGCTTGTGATTGAGGTGTGGAAGTGGCACTAGCATTGAGATCCGTATCCAAGTCTTTTCCTGTCGAATGTAGCACAATACTAACTTTCTTCCTCATCTTAGCCATTAAGTTATGCATCATTAATGACGATTCCTTTGACTACTTCAACCGAAATACTTATTGCTTCTTGACTGAGTTCCCTAAACCGATGCGTAATGTCTAGCTTAGGGTCCTCCACTATGTCCTTCCCCCCTTACATTGGATATCACACCTACTCTTGCTTCCTTTGTCTACCGATATATAATGTATTGGTTAGGGAGTAGCTTGATATCATTGATATCATAGACCTTTGGTTCATGCCACTATGTCTACTGAATAGCCCAAAATTAGATTTAGTGTCAACTTACAATATAGTGATCTCTAAGGTTATTCTTACTCGTGGAGCTTTACTTATAATTAGCTAATTAATTGTTTTGACCTAATTACACTAATTATCCTAATTAATTACCATGGAGGTGATTGCATAGTTAAAGTGCATAAATATAAACTACACCAACAAAAACAATAACACATAATAGAGCAAAACACAATAACACAATAACACATAACATATGTAATCAATCATTCAATCCCTGGAGTCTACATCTATCATTATCATATTCTTCGCTTGTTCTATTCAATCCTACCATTCAGTTTTCAATTAAAATTTTCAAGACTTTTGAAGACTAAACCATATAGAATTATAATTAGGGAGACCTCCACTAATCATAACCTAATATAATTTGTTTAAGCCCTAACTAAATCATGCCCTACGACCGCATACTGACATGTCATTTATATCTTAACTCACTGCACATACAAAGTAATTGCATACTTGTATAAATAGCAAGCTAAATCCTCAGATAAAATTCCATAACAAATTCATGCTCAAATCAGTCATACCAGAATAGAAATAAACACAAAATCAAGAGGCAAAGTGCTGAACAAAAATGAAATAAAGATTGGAACCAGAAGACTTAGCTGTATTAAGCAAAGGATTCAAAGTACAGGCTCCATTTCTTGCTAACCAATTATAGAACACTTTTAGCCTTCCATGAAGGCCAAAATACACAAAAATAGAGAGGAAAATGAAGGGAGAGGGAAACCTATGAAACTACACAAAAATAGTGGAAGAAAAGACTCTCCGACAAGCTAAATGAGGTTTGAAATGTGTCTTAAACTCAGCCAAGGAGAGAGGGACAAAATTGTAATATTTTTTCTCTCCATGTGTTGTCCCTTTCTGCTGCTATTTTGCTGTTGTTTTTGTATTCTGTTTTCTATAGATTTCTGTTGTTGTTACTGTGTAGAATTAAGGGCCCAGTCAACAGTTAACGCCCAGCCAGCCAGTCAGTGTCTAGGTGGAGTCCAAGTCAACAACAAAACTCTCTAATTATTAAATATGAAAATTAAGCACAAGAATTAAATGAGTCTTTAATCAATTAAGCTCATAAAATTATAAAATTGAAACATATTAGTCTCATAATTAATTTAGACCCAATAAATACCAAAAAATAATAAAATTAGAGAGTTGGCAATTTTAAAATGGCAATAAGACTAAGTTGGGAACTATAATGTATATAAAAAAGCCCGATATCAACCTTCAAGGCATTGCAGCACAAAATACCAAAGCTTTCAAACTTCCAACAGTTACATGAGATCGTATTGTCTGAAAGGTTAAACAACACTATATATTCTCTCTTCTTATTAACCAGAGAAATGACATATTGTCTCACAGGCTAACTTTCATCCCTTGCCTTTACACATGTCTCAGCAATGTCATTATATTCTTGTTGGAATAATTCAAATATAGGGAAAGTATAAATCTACAAAAGTTGTTTTAACATGTGTGACTTCAAGTTTCTAAGTTGTCGAATTTTCTTTCTAGAATCATACTCAGCCTTTATTTCATTGTATCATTTTTTTCTCCACTATTCTTTCAAAGTACTTAAAGAATAGAACAAGATCCACATTGAGGTTTAGTAGCTCTTTCAAGTCATAGTTCAAACTTTCACTTAATTGTGTACTTTTCATATCCAGGGTGAAAGTCTTTCTCATGAAGCATGCTGCCCATTTTTCTTTTATCTCATATGTCAATGATAGCCATGGATTATCTTAGACATTATATTCTAACAACATTTTGCTCTAGGCCACCTCAAACTTATCTTTGTCGATGACTTCATACAAGCACTGTAACAATTCCTTAAAAATATGAGGTTCTCCCTTAGGTAAATGATAAAAATGTTTGGTGGCATTTCATATCAAGTGCCACATGCATAATCCATGCACAATGTCTAGCATCACCTTAGACAACATTCTTGCCATTGCTGTATCTTGGTTAGTGAAGAGTGTGAGAGGATATTTGTGTTGATAAGCCTATAGAAATACCTGAAAGAGCCATTAAAAGGATTCGACGGTCTCATTACACAATAATGTTGGCTCGAAGACCAACAATCCTTTATAGTGGTTAAATCTACAAAACACGGGAAGTACCTTATTATTTTTTTTGGTGCCAAATGTTGTGTCAAGTCTGACCACATCTCCAAATAAATCGTAGCTAATTAGCATTCTTGCATTGGCCCAAAACACATTGGTACATCTAATAAGCATGAAAGAAGGATGGATTCTCGAACAGTTGCCTTTGAAAATATTGCAAGAGCACACCGGTGTCCCCATACACTATATTTTGTTGCCTTCTACACTGAAGATAGTTCTTTGCATCTATATGCATATATCCAATGCTAGCTCTTCCCTCTTGTGTATGTACTCATCAAATCAAAACATGCTTTCTACTTAAGGCCAGAGTCTTCAGCCAACTCGGTCTTATATGCCTTGGCTTTGGTAATTTTTTGTTGTGAGGGAAGAATATGACTAGTTTCTTCGGTGCATAAAGGTGTTCCTCTATAAATTGATGCACTTTATACTTGCTGTCCTTAAGCTTTAATGCCAATCTGGCCATGTGAACAGTTCTAGTCTCTGTGAGAAGAGTCTGAATGTTTGCACCTTTTTTGTTCGGCCTGCGAAAACCTTCTTTAGAACAGACATGTCTCACCAATGTTATGGTTGTCTTGTCCTTTTTGCTCTTGGTGTGCATATCCTTCCTCACTCCAAATTTAGTTTTTTCGTTGTATACCCTACAAAAAGTCCATGCATTATCCAAATTTTTAAATTTCATTCCAATGTTGGGCTTGCAATTTGCCTCCATTGAGCATATATAGTCTATTAGATGCCATATAAAAAAAATTAAAAAAATGTGTAATTCAGTATGAGGGGTGTATATATAAATAAAAAAAGAATTCAATGACACATTTTTGTCACACACTTTTGGTTATCATGTAAGCATCTTGAGAAGCAAAAGGCCACTAATGAGATAACAAATTAAAAATGAAAATTATAATAAACGATTTAGGTATAAAATATAAATCTTAAACGCATCTTTGTGAATATGGAGTTGTGTTTCTATCTTACATGTGTTGAGTCATGGACTCATATCTCATTTGTTATCTCCAGTTTAGTTGTAAACCAACTCAAGCATTTTCACTGTAATATTATCTCTAGTTTCTATCTTATATTTGTTCTACTACTACTTTATTTAAGTTTATTTCTCTCATAATTTCTCAAGGTTTGAATTAAGGGAATATTATTAATTCTCTCATAATTTTTCATAGTTTCACTAAACAAAGATTAATAATTTCTTATGCATATAAAGGAAAAAATTTAGATGCAATTTTTTTTATAATACAAAGTTATAAAAAATAACCATTCATGTGTGTTTATGTGTGTTTGCCAACTTATAGCTTGTAACTACTGTTAATCGTTAATCATAAAATGTATTTCAAGATTGGAAGTATCATCTCCTATTTCAAGATTGGAAGTATTAAACTCTATAATGTATTTACAGCTTAGTAGATTGAACTGTTTGAATGAAACAAAGAAATGGTTTATGTGTATGTTCTTGACTCCTCAAAAACAAAACCAGTTATTTTTTGTTCATGATTTGTTAATAATAACTATGTATATATGTCTATACATACACACACAATTACACAATTAGTAGCTCCAAGGAGATAAGGTAGAGAACCTTTACCTTTTTTTTTTAAAAAAAAAGGTAAAGTTTCTCTTCCATCCCATTTTCCTTTCTTTATTATGCTAACATTGAGCTAAGATTTGAACCAAAAATAATATCCAGTATCCAGTGAAAGATTTGGCATTTGACATTCCAGAAAATGAAGTAAAAATAATATCTAGTATCCAATACACTACTGCAGAGTGAGTTCAGAGGTTGTTTTACAGATGGGAAGCTAGAGATGACAAAGGGGAAGCTGAATACGACGGAGAAATGACGCTGCAATGTGAGCTTTTTTTTTTTAGAGGGTGTTTTATTATGTAGTGTGCTTTTGTGGAGATTTTGGTCACTTGTCAAAAAAAAATGAGGGGAAGCTGGAGACAATGCAGATGATGAGAAGCTCGTGATGGTGGGAAATGATTTAGCTAGAGAAGTTTTGGTTTTGGAAGAAAAGGAGTTAGATGGGTCAGACATGTTCAAATTTTAGGTCAGGCAGTGGGTGAACGGGGGGATACATGTCATGATATCATTGGCAGCCTACTGTGAAGCGAAAAAAAAAGGAGTTAATGAAACGGTGTGTTTCACTAACTCAGATCATAGCGTTGGATATAAGCGATCCAACAGCAACGAACGCGCTCTTGTTTGTTGATCGTGGCCATTCAATGAATGAACACGATCTAGACAAGCACGCATGGGACAAGCAACAAATTCGATTGCCATTTCCATCCCTTCCCTTCTATTTTTCTCTTTCTTTCTCTTTCTCTCTCTCTCTCTCTCTCTATATATATATATTGAGTCAAGTTTTTATTATGAAACTCCATCTAGACCCTAAAGATTTGGACTGCATTTAATGCAAATATCACAACAAAAGAGGAAAGAATCATGTGCGCTTTACGCAATCAAACTTAAGCCATTAAGAGGAATTTACACTGGTTTAATACTTAGATATCAACCATGTAATACATAAGGAAAGAAGTCGTTGACCAAATGAAAAAGGAAAGAGCTTGCTCTAAAAAGGAAGATCATGAAATGAATAAGAAGATCAACAAAGAAGGAAAGAAGTTGTTACACGCTATAGAAGGAAAGAATTCAAATAAGAAGTTTTTGATTAATGCCAGGGTGCTAGAACCAGATGCATTAAATGCACTAAGTCAAAGTTAACTTTTGGTCCAATACTTCGTCAGTAATCAAAATCAATTTAGAACTCTCAATCAAAACTAATCTACGAGCAAGAATCATGGAGAAATATAATTATGGATCCTAAACTTGGACAGAATCAAGGCTCTTTAAAGAAAGATCTTGCCATTAATGTGATTGATCCTAATTGAAGAATTATCCCATTGAAAGCAATTAAGCAACAGATATCTCAGAGCTTATCAAGAAATTTCGAAGTCAATAGTGCTCAAGATAGAAGCTCATTAAATATTGGATCCTATGAAGACAAATTATTTTCTTATTAAGCATTTGATTGTTTCCGTTTTAAGGTCCTGATTGATTAATCATTCAAGTCAGCACTTCAAATGATGATTCACCAATGGCTAGTATAGAAGACTATATGAAGAAGACATCAAGCCATTTTAAGCACACCAAGAAATTCATAGAAGAATACTCTAGCCTTTTTTAAAGTACTTGAGCGTTGCGCCTAATCTATTGTAGCTTTGTTTGAAAGGGAGTTATTCCTTTAAGATTGTACTCTGTGTGAGTGAACTCTCAGTATATAAGGTTCTTGTGAATCAAACCCTTCTACCTATTCTTTATTTATCCTGTGAATGGACATTTCCTTAAGGCCTTGGTGAGAACCTTGTTTCTTTGGGCCGTAGTGTGGACCTTATTTGTTGTGAGGAGTAAAGGTCGTCAGCTAAGCCTTTCTAAAGGAAAAGTTTCTTGGTTGAACATTTGCTAGGGACGTGTAAAGACTTAGCAGGTTTAAGCATAAAAGCAAATCCCTGTTGAGCCAAGCTTGGAGATTGCTACGTGTGTAGCATAAAAACAGGTAGTTGAGCCTCAAGCTGGTTACTTGTGTATTGGTGATTCATTTCCACTTAGTTAACTCTCACTACTGTTTGTTTTGAGGAATGGACATAGGTGTATCATCAGATACAACCGAACTACTATACATCTTAGTGTTATTTATTTATTGCCTTAATTATTCTATCTTAATATTGTGCTTCAAAACACTAAGTTTCAAATAGGACCATAAAACTATTTCAAGAGAACAAAAATCTAAGAAAAGTTTTATTACTCAATTCACCCCCACTTGAGTATTCACATGCACTAACACTCATCCTATTCTGTCTTTGACTCTTTGTCTTCGAACTTCGATTGTCTTTTGCTTCTCCATTCTCCATTTGTTTTGTTTTGTTCTGTTTTTCTTCTTCTTCGATGGTGGATGACAGTGGGACAGTGAGGTTTTGAAGCTGATGTTTTTTGCCCCTTCTTTTTCTTCTTCTTCTTCTTCTTTGGCGGTGACAAGGGATGGCTATGGGACAGTGAGGTTCTAAAGCTGATGACTTTTTTAAATAAATCATTAAACTTGTCAACCCATAAAACTAACCAGTTTAGCTGGTTTTACTGGTTCAACACCTATCAGACCAATTTTATACCAGTTTTACCGATTCAATTGTGATTTTTGGATTGGTTCTTGAACTGACCAGTTGAATCGATTGGTCTGATTCGGTTCTGATAACATTGGGTGAGAGTGATGTGATATTGCTAAAATGGTGAGGCCCAATGTAAGAATTTCTAACCAGTGTTAAGAAAATCAGATCGGATTGAAAAATGGGTAAATCAACCAGTCATCCAGTTCGGAATATACTTAAAAATCGACAATGGATTAAACTGGTCAGACCGGTCCAAAACTAGAAAAACCAGTTAGGTGACATGGTTGGCGGTTCTTCTGCTACCGAGAAAAAAAATCAAAAATAAAAGAAGAAGAAGAAGAAAAGAAGAAAAAATATGATCGGTTTTGATTTTCTTCCCCCACTTGCAGAAGTAAAAGTGAAGCAGAACTTGTAAATTAAAAAAAGAATGCAAAAGCAGAAGCAAAAGAATAACAGAAGCAGAATTGCGTAAGTTGAATAGGGAGTAAATGGCAAGTGCGATGAATAGAAGTGGAAGGAAAAGTAAGAGAAGAGAGGGGAGGGAAAGAGAAAGAGAGAAGAAGAAGAAGAAGAAGCACTGACACAAATTATTAGAGTGTAATTATCTTCATTTTCGCAATGCTCATCTTCATTTTCCCAATGCTCTCTCTGCCATCCTCCCCTAATTAATTGCCATCTTCTCTCTCTTTTACTTTTTCACCTAATCAGGAGTATCTTTTTTTTACTTTTTTTAATATTTATTAATTATATAAAATAATATTCTGTAAATATGTAAAATAATTTATTATTTCAATTATATATTTTATTTTTTAATATTTTTTATATACCACCGATTCGACTACGGTTTGATCACAGTTTGACCATTGAACCTTAAACCAGTGTCTCGACTGGTTCCATGATCAGTCTGATTTTCTAAACCTTGGTTCTAACACAAGGAAAGTGGTGTGAGTATTTGTGTGGATTGTTTTGTGGCTCAAATATGTGCCATGTCATCTTATCATATAATACATTTTTAATAGTTGGTTAACATTTTTTGACGGTGAAAACTTTTGCTTAAATTATAATTTTAATCCCTATAATTTTATCAAAATTGTAAATTAATTTTTATACTTTATTTTCATATAAAATAGTCCCTATAGTTTTCCAATCCCTGTAAGTTAGTCTATGCCATTAATATAGTTAATTATCTCTTGTTAAAATGATCGTACATGATAGTTGATATGTACATTTGTGAATATATTAGAATGCCTAGTCATTAATTTTTGTCCAACTCAACCGTCTTGTCAACAAAATTCTCATTTTGCCTTTAATTTCCAATTTTCCTGACCTAGCATCTACATTGGAAATTAATAGTAAAATGAAAATTTTGTTGACATGACAACTAAGTTGTGTAAAAATTAATGATTAAACATGTTTACAAATATGTAAACATCATCTGCTATGTAGGATCATTTTAACAGCAAAGTTAATTGTACTAACGGTAGGGACTAACCTATATAGATGTGAAAACTATAAGAACCATTTTATATAAAAATAAATTATAGGGACCAATTTATAATTTTGGTAAAATTATAGGGACTAAAATTATAATTTAACCAAAACTTTTTTTTAAAGTGTTCACAAAGCGCTGAGACTAAATTACAATAAAAGAAAATATAGAGGCTTATTTATAAATTGAATAAAATTATGGAGATTAAAATTACATTTTAACCTCTTAACATTTTGTCCACAACTATTGTTCTAACAACTTGAACTTTTCGATTAAAGTAGTACTCAACAAAATGTCTAATCCCAAAACTCTTTTAGTCAATAAAAAATATGGTGTGAACATGTAATAATTGAGTTAGACTAGGTATACGTATATCTCCTTGTTAGTTTCGTTTAAACATGTGCCAATAGGTTAAAGTTAAACTACATCCCCCTTACTATAGCAAAGTCAAACATAATTTTGTCCTGATTAATCTAAAACTAGACAATTTGTCAAATTAGGTATGTTCATTTAGATTTACTATGTGTTCTTTGGACAACATCCAATGAAACTGGAATGATACATTTAGATTTATTACGTCAAAGTTATGACTAAATTATTCACGTATTTATTTATTTTTTAATCAGCATTACGGTAGAAAATAAAAGATTTAGAGATGAAATTTTCTGTCTAAAATCTGTGCCAATTTCATTGTTAAATGTAGCTTAAATTTTAATAATAGTGGCTTGAGAAGGCAACCCTTTACTAATAGATGAAGACTTCGTTTTTTGCTTCATTTGGAACATGGTGATTTAGGAAACAAGTAGTTAGTGTTTCCACCACCCAATTGCATGTGAATTTTAATGGCATTTCCCTCTTGCACTTATAAATCATGAGACTGGAGAGCTTGCTACGCACAGTGAAGGAAGAAAAGAAAAGCAAAGGCAACAATGAAAATTGGGAAGGTGTTACTTGGATAAAGTTATACACTGGTGAGAAAAATATTGTGAGATACTTTTGGATGTGTTTGTGATGTAGATCTTGAGTGTATTTGTATTCTCTATTTCCATTAATGAAAATATGTTTGTCGTCGTTAATTCTTATGTCTATTATTTTCTACCATTTTATTATTTTGCTCATTTATCCTGTTATTGGATCCTCTATTTCCAGTATTCATTTCTAATTTTTTTAAAAAATAAAAATTTGAATTTGAAAATAATTTTTAAATGAAATCTTTTCGTCTCTAACCATCCATGCCAATTCTGTATCAAATTCACCTCTAATTTTTTCATTTCTTTTTGAAAAATAAAAATTAGGATTTGAGATGAATTTTTTCATCTCAAATATATCTCTAATATTTTCATTGTTAGCTTAATATTGAATTACATATATATCAATTTACATATTATAACAACAAACTATTAGTAGAAGTAATTGCAAAATGTGACTATAAAATTGTGGGTTCCAAACGCCACAATCTATTTTTGTCTGGTCAACCAATATCACTATATATTTTGTTCCAAAAGTAAAATAGAGACGGATCAAATTTCACCTCTAGTATTTTTTTTTGTCTCAACAAATTAGCAAGACCTCTTTTAAAGACGAATTTTTTTTCGTATTTCATGTCTTTTTTTCTTGTTATGCATTGTGTAGGTAAAAGCACAAGTAAAACGATTTCATGTTAGAATGTTCTAGATTGGAAACTTCAAAGAATTTAAAGAAAGACATAATTATATAAAACGTGGTTTAGACTTAATAAAGTTCGGAAATTTCCAATTTGTCTGTAGGTTCAGAAGCAAAATCGTCAATAGCACTTCAAATTTAATAGTCAAGTTGGTGTAGCAACTCACTCCTTTGTTTGCCAGCATCTTAACCCCCCCCCCCCCCTCTTTTTCTCTTTTTTTTTTTAAATATATTTTTCATTTATTCTTTTTATTTATTAAATTGCTTTCTTGCAGAGTTGAAAAATATAAGAGCTTGAACAACAATTTGAATTCAGCCAAGTCCAAACATTAATGAATAGACTTATGAGTAGTTTGTTTATGACTTCTTCATGAATCTTAAGAGGAGCGAAGTGCAACTACATTATTAAACTTTCCATTTTCCTTTCTTTACATTGAAAAAGAGCTTATTCTTTTCACAAGAAAAGTTTTTCTCTGGGATGAGAACGTTGAATGTATCTCCTGTCTCTGCCAAAACTAAAAAAATGTGCACAGGTCAAGTTTTGTTTAACTGCACAAATCAACAATCTGATTTTCAAGCATGAATAACATCAATTGCTTCTACTAATATTGAATAGGCAGAAAATACAAAAGAAAACTTCTCAAAATATGAGTTTATAACTGGCCATACTTGTAAATATTAGTATACCTATGTTGAAATACTATTTAGGCAAGAAGTTGAGCCAACGCTACCTGGACTTGCACCAACTTACATTTCATACCTATCCATGTGCTGCTGCTTCATCTATAAAAGGCCCCCATATATCATCTCGATCCCATAATCCCAAGCATACCAAAAACCATTTGGAAAAGAGTAATTAAGGAGTTTGAAACTCCCATCGATCCAGAAGCTCTTGATATCTGCTTCCTCCATTACCATGGCTTCCAACAGCTTCTCATCATTCGCTGTATTACCTCTTATGCTTCTAATTTTCTCTTCAATGATCAGCCATGTAATGGTTGAAGGTGCAAGAAATCTAGTTGAATCAACTTTGCCAGAGACAAAAGTACCTGAGATTCCGTCATTGCCAAAGCCAGAGTTGCCCACTTTCCCTAAGGTTGAGCTGCCACCATTGCCAAAGCCTGAGATGCCTAAAGTTCCAGAATTGCCTATACCAGAATTTCCTCAAATGCCTAAAGTTGAACTGCCACCATTTCCCAAGCCAGAAGTACCTGAAGTCCCTAAAATTTCTAAGCCAGAGTTGCCTGAGATGCCAAAGGTAGAAGTACCTAAAGTCCCTGAAATTCCAGAGCCAGATATGTCCAAAGTCCCTGAAATTGCTAAGCCAGAGTTACCTGAGGTGCCAAAGCTAGAAGTTCCTGAAATTCCCAAGCCAGAGTTGCCTCAAGTACTGGAGATCCCGAAGCCGGAGATGCCTCAACTTCCTAAGGTTGAGCTTCCACCATTGCCAAAGCCTGAGATTCCTGCTGTTCCAATGCCTGAAGAACCTAAAGTTCCTGAGATTCCAAAGCCCCACTAGACCATTAATATATAATGTAGTATTGTTTCCTTCGTTGTATTGTTCTAAAGTAATAATGGGCAGCTATCTAGCAGTTTATGATGGGTGTAGTATAGTTATGTGATTGATCTATTGTTACTATCTAAGTGGCTCTATTGAGCTTACTTTGTACTTTGTATTTTATTATATTACATGTTATATTCATTTGATATTTCTTTTTAATTCAATTTCACTGCAACATATTGATTGGGAATCTGTGATTCATCATGTATAAGTTTTTCTATATTTGCTAGTTCAAAGTATAACTTTCATTATCAATTTTGAATTTCTGGGGAAATTGTGATGCAGATATTTCACCTCATATACTCAAGTTCAGTGAATTAAAATGCCTAAATTGCTATTTACTGGAAGAGCAGTATTCCAAACTGATGTCGCAAAATAATGGGGCTGATTTTGGGTTTCTTTTTTAAGGTTTACAAAGATTATCCCTAATTCTATATGAGAAACAGTAGTGTTTATTTTTCTTGTAAGAAATATAGTTATGGATGCTATGTGAAAAACTCTAAAAAGCAAAGAAGGATGAAAAAGCTTGCGTTGAAACAATTTTTATTAAGAGAAGGGGTAATAGAAAAAATTGAACTCACAAACCATTTTGTCAAACAGGCTTTGATAACATGTCAAAGAACTATATCAACTCAATAGTTTAAACTGCTCAATGAAGACCCATGAATATTTTTATAATTTCTCAGTCCCTGAATTGCCTAAACTTGAGTTGCCTTTATTACCTATGTTTGAGCTGCCCTTATTGCAAAGCCTGGATTACATGCTGTGCCTAGAGTCTCTGAAATTCCTCATGCTATTACAATTTTGTCAGTCCATAAACTGGTATTCTGTCCTACATTTATAAGCTCATAACGGGTGATGCAGTTAAACCATTGTGTTAGTTTAGTGCTCACTTCTGTAGAATCTGTATTTGCATCTTTTCATAGCGGTTCAATTGAAGTTATCATATAGTGGTCTACTTATTTTACTATCAAGACTTTCTCAAGATCATGAAATGCTAGGCTACATCAAGGGTGCATAAATCCATGATCCTTATAGGGTGAAAATTTAAGGATAATAGTTCAACTACAATACAGGGTGACATATTGTTGGGACTCGGGGCTCTTTCATATAGACCGAGCAGATGGATACTCTCAAATCTTGCCAGTGGGGATATACTGTCATCACAATTCCTGATGATATTTTAGAATATGAAGAAGCTATAAACATTATCCTCTTATTGTACTGTGATGAGCCCCTATTAAAGTATAGCAGGAGGAAGACATCTAATAAAAACGCTTGATGGAGGGAATGGGGCAGTAGGTTAGTTGGGGTATGTTTGTAACTAACTAACTACCTAGGTTCTGGAAGGGGATTGGGAGGTTTATAAATACTGAGGCAGTTGTTAGGAAAAAGGGAGGAAAAGAATTAGTAGTGTCAGGAGTGTCCTAGCCGCTCGAAAGCTTAGGAGTCTTGTATATTACCTTCGGGTATTCATCTATCAATAATATTCGCATTATTCAGTTACATTTCTGCTATCTTGATTCTGTTTCTGGGTAAGGGGGGTTCATCAGTGGTATTAGAGCGGTCTTGATCATAGGGATTGCAAGAAAGATGGTGAACACTAGGACAGAAGGAAAGATTGACATTCTTGAAAAAGAAGTAGGAGGTCTCAAGAACGAAATGGAGACACTAAAAGAGGAAGTAGGGACGGTCAAAGATATAGTTCAGGGACTCCGAGAATCAATGGCAAGGATGGAAAGGTTTGGTCAAATGGTAGAATCGCACTTGTCGAGTGAAACCAGTGGAACCAACGAAGGAGGACCAACACCAGTTTCGCACAAGGTACGGGATGAAGTCTCGAAATTTCGACGACTTGAAATACCCATATTTTCCGGAGAAGATCCGATGGGGTGGGTCTTTCGAGTGGAGCGTTATTTCAGCATCAATGGCATTTCCGAGACCGAAAAGATGGCCGCCGTCGCTGTCTGTCTTGAAGGAAAAGCCCTCACATGGTTCCAGTGGCTAGAGACGAGAAAACCCATCCAGGGGTGGGCAGTATTCAAGAAGGAATTATTTAGTCGATTTCGTGGTCCACAAATCGGCGATCTGTATGAAAGAGTAATGGGATTGAGGCAAACTAACACCGTGGACAGTTATCGAGAAAATTTCGAGACCTTGACAGCACCTTTGAAGAACGCACCTGAAGATGTCCTCGTTGGAGCATTTAAAAATGGGTTAAAACCAGAGATACGCGCAGAACTCCATTTATTTGAAACTGGGTCCCTCACAGAAGTAATGGGCTTGGCCCAACGCATTGAGGAGAGGAATGGAATGATGTCTACAGCCCAAGAAAAACCTCTGAAATCCTACCATCCTAATATAGGCTCACGCTGGACACAACCCAAGTCGAATTGGGTCAAATCATGGAGCCCAGTGGAATCAAACCGAGACAGCAACAAATTGAAGGCTGGAGAATTAAATTCTGAAGAAGGGAAATTAGCGTCATCATCTTCGCAAAGCTCTGTACAGAGAAAACCAAGTTCTTCACTTAGAAAACTTACGGAAACAGAAGTAATTAAAAGAAGAGAGCAGGGAATTTGTTTTAAGTGTGATGAAAAGTTCAACCTTGGACATAGGTGCAAAAACAGGCCTTATCAGACCATGGTTTTCTAGGAAGTTGAATCAGACACCGAAACAGAGGATGAACCACCAGTAAAACAAAAGGATGATGATGGAAAGAACAATTCATTGGAAGAAAACCCTATGGAACTCTCTATGAATTCAATAGTGGGAATAACCGGAAACAAAACCATGAAGGTCCGAGGACAACTACAGGGGATGGACGTCGTAATATTAATTGATAGTGGGGCCACTGATAACTTCATTTCTTCTGAAGTAGTTCAGCAATTAAAGATTCCAGTGACAGTCACCAAGTCCTACAACGTTTCTGTGGGAGATGGGTATTCAGTTCGAGGAAACAAAAAATGTGTAGATGTGGAACTGGAGGTTCAAGGGCTACCTATCAAACAAACATTTTATGTTTTTGACATGGGAGGTGCAGACTTAGTACTGGGCATTGACTGGTTAAAATCATTGGGTGAAGTTCGGGTGGATTGGGGACAGCTCACAATGAAATTCAAAACGAAAATAGGAGAGAAATGCTTAAGTGGGGACCCATCATTATCCAGAACCATTGTTTCACTAAAAACCATGCTCAAAAATTTACAAGCAGAAGATCAGGGATACCTTATAGAATTTGGGGAGATGTCTCTATCAACAGATCCTGAAATTCCAATTCCTGATGCTGTAAGAAAATTGCTGATGAAATTCCCTGATGTTACAGAAGCTGCTGGGAAACTACCACCACATAGATCAAGAGACCACAGCATTCCACTCAAGCCAAGCGAGCAACCCCCGAACATCCGTCCCTACCGCTACCCGCATTCCCAGAAGTCTGAAATCGAAAGGTTGGTTAATGAAATGCTAGTAGCAGGTATCATTCGCCCCAGTCAAAGCCCATATTCCAGTCCTGTATTATTGGTAAAAAAAAAGGATGGAAGTTGGCGACTATGTATAGATTACCGAGCATTAAATAAAATTACCATAGCTGACAAATTCCCTATACCTGCCATTGATGAGCTGCTGGACGAATTAGGTGGGTCAAGGGTGTTTTCAAAGTTGGACCTCAAATCTGGATATCACCAAATTAGGATGAAGGCTGGAGAAGAAGAGAAAACCGCCTTTCGCACTCATTTGGGCCACTATGAATTTATGGTTATGCCATTCGGGTTGACAAATGCCCCCGCTACCTTCCAATTCCTTATGAATGATCTCTTTCAAAAGTACCTGAGGAAATTTATTTTGGTGTTTTTTGATGATATCCTTATCTATAGCCCTACCCTCGATACTCATTTTGAACATCTCAAGATGACTCTGACTATATTACAGGAGAATAAATTAGTGCTCAACCTTAAGAAGTGTGTATTCTATCAACAGCAACTAGAATACTTGGGGCACATCATTTCAGAAATTGGAGTTAAAGCTGACCCTGCAAAGATCTCTGCAATGACCAGCTGGCCAACACCTAAAAATATCAAGGCTTTAAGAGGATTTTTGGGGCTAACCGGTTATTATCGGAAGTTTGTTCGTGGGTATGGAACTATAGCCGCACCACTAATTGCCCTTCTTAGAAAGGATGCCTTTCATTGGGACGAAAAGGCCCAAAAGGCCTTTGAGGAGCTTAAGGATGCTATGACCAAGGTGCCGGTGCTAGCATTACCAGATTTCTCCAAACCATTTACCCTGGAAACTGATGCTTCAGGAATTGGAGTGGGAGCTGTTTTGATGCAGAATCAGCAGCCCATTGCATATTTTAGCCAAGCCTTATCATCAAAAGGGCAGCACAGCTCTGTGTATGAACGAGAATTAATGGCAGTAGCATTGGCGGTGAAGAAATGGCACCATTATTTGTGTGGGCATCCCTTTATAATTAAAACTGATCAAAAGGCCATTAAATATTTACTGGAACAGCGTGTTTTAGATGAAAACCAGCAACGATGGGTCTCCAAACTGATGGGTTATAAGTTTGAGATTCTCTATAAACCGGGGAAGGAAAATCGAGTGGCGGATGCTTTATCTCGTAGACCTGACATGGAGCTAAAAGCTATTTCTGTTTGGAAAAATGATGATTTAAATACTTGGGAGGAGGAGATTCGAAAGGATGAGCGACTCTCCACTATTTGGCAGCAGGTGGTCAGTAATAATAACCCTCCTGCAGGGTACACTATGAAAAAAGGATGCCTTTTGTTTGAAGGCAGATTGGTTTTACCAAAATCGTCTGCACGGATTCCCATACTCCTTCAGGAATTTCATATCACGCCAATAGGAGGGCATTCGGGTTACTTACGCACATACAAAAGAGCGGCTGCCTTTGTGCATTGGGAAGGTATGAAGAAGGATGTTCAGGACTTTGTGGCCAGATGTACCATCTGCCAGCAAAATAAATATGATGCCCTTGCACCAGCTGGGTTACTACAACCTTTACCTATTCCCCAACAAGTTTGGGAGGACATAAGCATGGATTTTATAGCTGGACTTCCCAAGTCTCTTCAATTTGACTCTATCTTGGTGGTAGTGGACAGATTGACTAAATACAGTCATTTTAGTCCTCTCTCTCACCCATACACAGCTAAAGAGGTAGCAGTAGTCTTTGTCCAGAACATCGTCAAGCTCCATGGATTCCCTAAGACTATTATTTCTGACAGTGACAGACTATTTATGAGCCAATTTTGGCAGGAGCTATTCAAATGTTCCGGAACAATACTCAAGTTTAGTTCAGCATACCATCCGGAAACGGATGGCCAAACGGAGGTTGTGAATCGTACATTAGAGACTTATTTGAGGTGTTTTGTGGGGGACAAGCCAAAGCAATGAGTGAAGTGGCTACCTTGGGCAGAATACTGGTTTAATTCTACATACAATAGAGCTATTGGAATGACTCCTTTTAAAGCATTATATGGCCGGGAACCACCTACATTTTTAAAGATGGAAGACTCTCTATCTCATGTAGAGGAGGTAAAATCAAGGAATGCTGTCATTTCTGAATTAAAGGAGCATTTATTATCTGCTCAAGATAGAATGAAGGGTTATGCCGATAAAAAGAGGAGGAATGTGCAATTACAAGTTGGAGATTTTGTTTTTCTGAAACTCAGGCCGTATAGGATGAGATCAGTAGCTCGGAAAATTAATGAAAAACTCAGTCCCAGGTTTTATGGACCTTTTAAAGTTCTGGAAAAAATTGGGGAAGTAGCATACAAGTTGGAATTGCCCCAATCAGCCAGGATTCATCCAACATTTCACATTTCTCAGTTAAAAAAGTCACTACAGCCACACATTCAGTCTCAGCAATTACCTTCGGGTTTAACTGAAGAAAAAGAGCTGCTGGTTGAGCCTGAAGAGATATTGCAGCAACGGAAGTGGACTAATGGCCAAAAGGAAGTGTTGGTAAAGTGGAAAGGACTACCCGATTTTGAGAACTCATGGGAGTTTTTTGAAGTAATACAAAAGCAGTTCCCTGATTTTCACCTTGAGGACAAGGTGCCTCTTAATGGGGGGGGTATTGATGAGCCCCTATTAAAATATAGCAGGAGGAAGACATCTAATAAAAACGCTTGATGGAGGGAATGGGGCAGTAGGTTAGTTGGGGTATGTTTGTAACTAACTAACTACCTAGGTTCTGGAAGGGGATTGGGAGGTTTATAAATACTGAGGCAGTTGTTAGGAAAAAGGGAGGAAAAGAATTAGTAGTGTCAGGAGTGTCCTAGCCACTCGAAAGCTTAGGAGTCTTGTATATTACCTTCGGGTATTCATCTATCAATAATATTCGCATTATTCAGTTACATTTCTGCTATCTTGATTCTGTTTCTGGGTAAGGGGGGTTCATCATACTGTGACTAGCATTTAACTTGATTGAATAAGATATAAGAATGAGCTTAAACAATAATTTGAGTTCAGCCAAAATCCAAACATCAATGGGTAGACTTATGAGTTGTATGTTTATCACTTGTTCATGGATCTTATTGTAACTAATTATCAACGGTGTTAGAAGACTAAAGTGCAACTATGTTGTCAAACTCTTTCAAGTTTCCTCTCTGCAATGAAAAAGAGCTTATTCCTTTCACATGAAAAGAAGATTTTCTTTAGGAAGAGAATGTTGAATGTATATCCTGTCCTCCATACCAAAATTAAAAAATCCTCCATACCAAAATTAAAAAATGTGCACAGGTCAAGTTTTGTTTAACTTCTGAAATCTACAATATTATTCAAAACATCAATTTCTTCTACTAATATTTAATTCATTGCAAATACAAGATAAAACTTCTCAAAATATTATAATTATAAGCTTATTTGTAGTTTCAAAAAGCCATACTAGTAAATATTAGTAATTTAGTATCTCTCTGTTGAAAATACTATTTAGGTAAGAAGTTGAGCTAACACTACATGGAGTTGCACCAACTTATCTTTTATACCTATCCATGTGCTACTTCTATAAAAGGTCCCCATGTATCATCTCGAAGCCATAATCCTAAGCATACCAAAGACCATTTGGAAAAGAGTATAAGAAACTTAAAACTCCCATTGGTTCGGAAGATCTTGTTATCTGGTTCCTCTATCACCATGGCTTCCCACAGTCTCTCATCATTCATTTTATTACCTCTTCTGCTTCTAGTTTTCTCTTCAATGTCCAGGCATGTAATGGTTGAAGGGGCAAGAAATCTTGTTGAATCAACTTTGCCAGAGCCAAAAGCACCTGAGCTACCATCTTTGCCAAAGCTTGAGTTGCCCACTCTACCTAAGGTTGAGCTGCCGCCATTTCCAAAGCTAGAAGTACCTGAAGTCCCTGAAATTTCTAAGCCAGAGTTGCCTAAAGTACCACCAGTCCCTAAACCAGAGCTGCCTACAGTGCCAAAACTAGAAGTTCCTAAAGTCTCTGAAATTCCAAAGCCAAAGTTGTCTGAAGTCCCTGAAATTGCTAAGCCAGAGTTACCTGAGGTGCCAAAGCTAGAAGTTCCTGAAATTCCCAAGCCAGAGTTGCCTCAAGTGCCAGAAATCCCAAAGCTGGAGATGCCTCAACTGCCTAAGGTTGAGCTGCCACCATTGCCAAAGCCTGAGTTTCCTACTGTTCCAAAGCCAGAAGTACCTAAAGTTCCTGAAATTCCAAAGCCTCACTAGATCACTGATATTTAATCTAGTATTATTTTCTTCATTGTATTGACCTAAAGTAATAATGAGCAGCTTTCTAATAGTTTATATAGTACAATGGGTTTAATATAGTTAGGTGATTGATTTATAGTTGCTATCTAAGTGGCTCTATTGAGCTCAGTTTATACTTTGTATGTCATTAAATTACGTGTTATATTCATTTCAGATTTTATTTTCAATTTCACTGCAATATGTTGATGGTGAATTTGTGATTCATCATGTATCAGTCTTTCATATTTTCAAATTCAAAGTAAAACTTTCATTATCAATTTTGAATTTCTGGCGACTCCAATATTGATGCAGAAATTTCACCTCATATATTCAGTAAACTAAAATATGCCTCAATTGTTTTTCATTGGAAGAGCAGTATTTCCAAACGGATGCTGCAAGATAACAGGGCTGTTTTTGGGTTTCTTTCTTAAGGTTCACAAAGAAGATTATCTCTAAATTTATATTAGAAACAGAAGTATTTATTTTTCTTTTAAGGAATCAAGTTATTGATGCCATGTGGAAAATCCCAAAAAGCAATGAAGGTTGGAAAAGCTTGAGTTGAAACATAATTTTAATTAAGAGAATGGGAAATAGAAAAAATTGAACTCAACTATTTAGTCATACAGGCTTTGTTACCCAGTCAAAGAACTATGTCAACTCAATAGTTTAAATTGCTCAATGAAGATCCAACCCATGAATATTTTTATAATTTCTCAGTCCCTGCATTGCCTAGGCCTGAGTTGCCTTTATCACCAAAGTTTGAACTGCCCTTATTACAAAGCCTGGATTGCCTGCTGTGCCTAGAGTCTCTGAAATTCCTCATGCTATTATGATAGACCTGACAGTAGTGCTCCTCACCCAGCGCAAAAATGCTCCTCCCACTACCCACAACAAAAAGATTCTTCATAGACGTCTCTCACGCTCCCCATGCCTATATATAAAACTAACCTACTCTTAGAAATTCCCATTTCTTAACAGAAAAGACCCCTACTCAGGTACCTATCAGATATCAATAAAACTCTTCTTTGTTCAGTCCAACATACCAATCCTTAAACCAGTATTCTGCCCCATTCATTTATAGTCATTTTAACCATTGTGTCATTTTAGTACTTACTTATGTGGAATCTGACAGGGTTGACGGCATAGAGGCTCGATTGGACGGTGTAAAGCGCAGTCTACAAGAAGTAACGCGAGAAGTTAAACAAGATATCGAGGCAATGAAGCAAGTGCTTTTGGCTGAGATGGCTCGCATGATCGGCCAGGGAACGGAGATGGATCACGGAAAGGGACAGACGGAAGGCAATGGTGACAGACATGAAAGTCTCCCCGGCATCCAATGCAGGGGCAATGCAGAGCGATAAGTGGGACGAGTTCCGTCCTTCAGTGAAAAAGGTAAAGCTGCTAGCGTTTGATGGAATAGATCCTGTGGCCTGGATTACGCAAGCAAAAACCTATTTTGAGGTCCAAAGGATTTCAGAAGGGTGTAGATACATCTCGCAAAATTGAGCACGGAGGGCATGACTATACATTGGCTTAACCTCTCGAAGGAATCGACGGAAGAGATTTCTTGGGAGAATTTTAAGGATGCCTTGGTAGCTCGATTTGGGATGGGGAGGTTGGATAATCCCTATGAAGAGTTGAAAGAATTGCGACAGTGGGAAATAGTGGACAAATACATTGGGGAATTCGAGTTGTACTCCTCATAGTGTGGAAAGCTATCAAAGTCACAATACTTAGGATATTTTGTTGGAGGGCTACGATCAGAAATCAAGCACAAAGTGAGGACGTTGAGGCCTAAAACGCGTTATCAAGCTATATGCAGGTAGCACGATATGTTGAAGTTGAGTTGTGGCCAGGGGAGGAAAATGAAGATGGGAGTCATAGTAGGCTGAATTCATCTGGGCTGGTTGATCAACAGTCTAAGGCCACTCTGGGCCAAAATATTATGTGGGATTGGGCTTCAGTTAGCCCGGTGAAAGCTCTTACCCATCGCAGACGAGTTACTCATAAGTTGGGACATGGGGTAGTGTATCTAGAACTGAGGATGGAAGAATTCCATAGAGGTGGATCGCAAGATGATGGATCGCAAGGCACGAGGACAATGCTTCCGGTATGGAGAAGAATTCCATCCTCTCCACAAGTGTGCTGACCGGCAGCTTCGTGTGCTTATTTTGGGATATGACGATGAATTGGAAGAAGAAAGGGAAGTGTTAGCCATAGAGGTGGAAAAAGGTAAGGAAGAAGAAGTTTTGAATTGCAAGATGATAGGTTTGTGCAGTATTGCGGGAAATGGAGTGGATTGAGACCCTTCTTGGATGATGAAATTGGTGGGAAAGGCAGGAGAGTACCATTAATGGTTCTAGTTGACAGTGGGGTGAGTCATAACTTTGTATCACTGGAGGTAGTGTTGGGCCTAGTATTAAAGGTGAAAACAGCTTATCAGATGGGCGTTAGGTTAGGAGATGGCCATCGCATTAAGACTCAAGGGAGGTGCTCGAATATCCAAATTCAATTGGATCATCTGGGAATTGTGGTAGATGCGGATATAATGGAACTGGGGGAGTTGATTTGATATTGGGAATTAAATGGCTGGAAACATTGGGAAAAGTCATCATGGATTGGAAGGAAATGACCATGTCTTTTATAAAGGATAGGCAGAAAATTATTCTGAGCAGTTCTAAAAAGGATCAAAGAAATGAGGCGGATATTGTGGAACCAGATGCTTTGAGGAGAATAATTGAGGAAAGGATGTCGACAGGTTGTTAATGGCCTGTTATGGACTATGGTGCAAAGAGAGCAAGGGACAACTTCTTTGGGGTCGACAGGGGTGCAATTAAGGACGTTGAAATCCTTACTGGAAAAATATTCTGGGGTGTTCAAGGAACTAGTGGGGATACCACCTTTCAGAGATATGACTCACTCAATTATACTGCAGCCAGCATCCGAAGTTGTCAGTGTACGCCCCTATAGATATCCTCAGTATTAGAAGGACGAGATCGAAAAGCAAGTACAAAAAATGCTAGAACAGGGGATTATACATGAGAGTACCAGTGCCTTTTCCAGTCCGGTGATTTTGGTAAGAAAGAAAGATAACTAGTGGCGAATGTGCATTGACTACCGGGCCTTGAACAAAGTTATGGTGCCGGATAAATATCCAATTCCAATTGTGGAGGAGCTAATTGATGAATTGCATGGCGCCCGATATTTCTCTAGGTTGGATCTCAATTCCGGGTATCATCAAAACCGGATAAGGGATGAAGATGTACATAAGACCGCATTCTGAACGCACGAGGGGCACTACGAATTTTTAGTTATGCCGTTTGGTCTTACTAATGCCCTGACCATATTCCAATCGGCTATGAGTCGCATGTTTAAACCGTTTCTTAGAAGGTGCGTGTTGGCTTTTTTCTTAATGATATTTTGGTTTTTAGTGAAAACATTAAACACTTGGAAGCTGTTTCGGGGGTGTTAGAGAAAAATCAATTTGTTGCAAATGAGGGTAAATGCAATTTTGGGAAAGGAGAGGTTGAATATTTGGGGCATATAATCTCAAGTGGGGGAGTAGCTGTTGACCCAACCAAAGTGCAAAGTGTGCTTGACTGGCCAATTCCCACAGTGTCAAGGGTGTGAGAGGTTTTTTGGGCCTCACGGGTTACTACTGGAGATTTATTGTGAATTATGGTAAGTTGGCTAAGCCATTAACAGAATCAACTAAAAAAATGGGTTCACTTGGAATTCTGAAACACAGTAAGCATTTGAGAAGTTGAAGGTGGCTGTCACATCTGCTCCAGTGCTAGCTTTGCCCAATTTCTCTATCCCCTTTGAAATCAAGTGTGATGCATGTGGCAAGGGTATCGGTGTTGTGCTATTACAGCACAGAAGGCCCATTGCTTTCTACAGTCAAGTGTTTTCTGAAGCTCATTTGTCTAAATCAATATATGAGAAGGAATTAATGGCAATGGCTTTGGCGGTACAACATTGGAGGCAATATCTTTTGGATAGAAAATTTTCTACTCACTCTGATAAAAAAAGTCTCAAGCATCTTTTAGAACAACGGATAGCAATGGAAAATCAGCAAATGTGGACGAGATAATCTACAAGGCAGGGAAAGAAAATAAAGTTGCAGATGCATTGTCAAGATAGCATGTGGGAGCATCTTGCAACAGTATCTGTTCTTTTCCCATTTGGTCTGATATGGAGAAGCTGGAGATTGAGATATTACAAGACCCTTATGGGAGGGTGGCAGCCAATCTTTATTGGCAAGGCATGAAGAAGGATATCCAATACTTTATTAAAGCTTGTGATACCTGCCAAAGGCAGAAATATTTGGCCAGCCCTTATGGGTTACTATAGCCTCTTCCAATTCCAAATCAAGTGTGGAGTGATATTGCGATGGACTTTATTATGGGTTTACCGAAAAGTAGTGGTTATGAGCATAGTTGTAGAAATCGCACGATTCATGATTCTGATCGTGCGATTCGTCCCGAGTCACCAGCGATACGGATGGTGAGATGAATCGGCTTAGGGTTTGAATCGCCGGAATCGTGCGATTTGCGCCGGAACCGGAGAATCACAGCGTTCCGGCAATTCAGGAGTCTCTGGTGCGACGGGTCATGAAGTCGGGTTCTTCGTGACCCGTCGCCCTTGAGAAGACGAAGTCTGCGCGCTGCTTTCCTTTTTTTTTAAAAAAAATTTTAGAGCTACTGGGCCTGCTCATTAGTGAATAACAACATATAGGTTTTGAAGTTTTAAAAGAAATGTTGGGCTGGGCCTGTCGAAGCTGTGCTTATTTGTTGACTGTAGGTCTGGAGACTAAGTGCTTAAATCAGCAAAATTGCAAAAAACAAGAAGACACTTTATGGACTCAGAAAAAAGATCCCATTAAGATATACACCAATCAAGTAATTTTATGCAAAGTAAGCAATCAGATTTCAGATAATCAGATTGCAGAAATCAGAAGAGAAAATCAAATTTCAGTTTTGTGTATCAAAAAATATCAGTTAGGAAAGGGCAAAAGGCAACGTCTACATACTCTACATAGTCTTCAATCTCATTCTTAAACCTTCAACCTCTCTTTTCTGCTCCGAGTCAGTGTGCCACACAATCTTCAACCTTCTTCAATCCTCTTTCTGCGCCAGCCCCACACACATTTCTCAATCCTCATTCTTCAACCTTCTTCAACAGTTCAACAGTTCAACCTCTTTCAATTTTTTTGCACAAAATATTTTCTAGTTCTTTTTCTTCCAATGGCTCCAAAAAGAAAAGTGAAAAACGATGTTACATGGGACCATTGCAAGTCTCTTGAAACAATGTTACATGTTAAATGTAACTATTGTCCTAAAGTGATGTGGGAAGGAGCTTATAGGATGAAGCATCATCTTATCGGAACACATAAAGAAGTTGCTCCATGCCAACTAGTGCCGGAAGAGGTAAATAATTTGTTTAAAATATGAATAAAGGAGATAATATTGATGAGTGTTTTGATGATAAAGGAAATATAGAGCATGATGAGTCATACAAAAAAGGGTCTATGGATGCCTTTGTAACAAAAGGAAAAGGGGGGAGTGGCTCTAATATGAAACAACAAACTATGAATGCAATGATTAAGGATAGGGACTTGGTTGTTAGGGATATTTGTAGATGCATATATGGCAATGCATTGCCATTTAATTTGGTCAAGAGTCCCCATTTTATTAATATGGTTAAATCTATAAGTGAAAATGGTAGAGGATTGAAGCCTCCAACTTATCATGAAGTGAGGGTGTCATATTTGAAAAAAGAAGTTAATCAAGTGAATGCTAATTTGGAAAAATATAAGATGGAATGGAAAAAAACTGGTTGTACATTAATGTCAGACGGATGGACTGATGGAAAGGGGAGATCCCTTACTAATTTTCTGGTTAATAGTCCTAGAGGGACCGTTTTTATAAAATCTGTTGATACTAGCAATTTGATTAAAGATGGGGGGAAGATGTTTGAATTGCTTGATGAAATGATCGATGAAATTGGGGAGGAAAATGTGGTTCAAGTAGTGACTGATAGTGCCTCAGCTTTAGTATCTGCCGGTACCAAGTTGATGGAAAAAAGAAAACAACTTTTTTGGTCACCTTGTGCAGCCCATTGTCTTGATTTGATTCTTGAAGAAATTGGGTGCTTAACGGTATTCCATAATACCATTGGAAAGGCAAAATGCATTACTACTTACATTTATAGGCATACTTGGGTATTCAACTTGTATAGAACCTATTCTAATGGTATGGAATTAGCTAGGCCAGCAATAACAAGATTTGCTACATCATATTTGACAATGAAGTCTATTTTAGACCAAAAAATTGCCCTTCGATCCATGTTTGCATAAGAAAAATAGGCTAAGAGTGCCTATGTTTCTAGGGATGAAGCCAAAGTTGTAGAAGATATTATTTTAACTGATTCAAGATTTTGGAAATCTATAAAGTATTGCTTGAATTGTGTATCTCCCCTTGTAAAAGTTCTTAGACTTGTGGATGGAGATTCAAAACTGGCAATGGGATATATCTATGAGGCCATGGATAGAGCAAAAGAGCAAATTGCAAAAAATTTCAATCATATGGAAAGTAGGTATAAGAAAGTATGGGAGATCATTGACAAACGTTGGGACTATCAACTTCATAGGCCTCTTCATGCGACGGCATATTTCCTTAATCCTAAGTAAGTCTTCTTATTGAAAATGATCAATTATATTTCTATGTAGCATTTAATGACAATTCTTATCTTTCTTTATAACCCTATAGATTTCATTATGATGCAAACTTTAATGCGGATCTTGAGGTGAAGATTGGATTGTACAAAGTGTTGGACAAGATGTGTCCTGATATTGAGACAAGAGTTAAGATTGATTTTCAAATTGAAAAATTTGACAAGGCAGAGGGACTTTTTGGATATAGTTTAGCGGTTGCAACTAGAAATAAAAAGCAACCTGGTAATGAATAATAATTACTTCATTTCATTTATAAACATGTATTTAAATGAGTAATTAACATTTAACACATGTTTATTTTAATTTTGATGCTAGCTTTGTGGTGGAATAGTTATGGAGAAGAGTGCAAAGAGTTGCAATCACTAGCCATTCGTATACTAAGCCTCACTTGTGGTGCTACAGGATGCGAAAGGAATTGGAGTGTCTTTGATCATGTTCACTCCAAGAGAAGGAATCAGCTAGAGCAACAAAGATTGAATGCTCTTGTATTTGTCAAATACAATTTGCAATTAGAGACTAGACAAAAGCAAAGGGAGGCTAAGGGAGATACATATGATCCTATTTATTTATCGGATCTTGAATCTGATGATGAAAGGATCACTGAACAAGAAGAGCCTTGTCTTATGGAAGGAAACTCTTGGATGGATGTCCAAGAGTGTTTTGGTATTGATGAAGGTGGTTCATCATCCAAAAAGAGAAAGAGAGGTAAGATCACAATATATAAACTTGTCTTAGAAATCTTAATTTTTTTTCATTTACTCACATTATACTATATTAAAAATTTAGGTCCTCGGAATCTTAATGCGGAAAAGAAGGACAAAGGAAAAAGCACTCAAACTCAAGATGATAATGTTGAGCAAGACCTTGGAGATGATGGTGATACCGAAGAGGAAGAGGAGGAAAGGATAGTGATGTTGGATGATGACAAAAGTAGTGATAGTAATGACATTGAGTCTCTTGATGAATAGAATAGAAGGACTACTAGTTTTTGAGTCTTTTTAATCTTGGTTTGATTACTTACATAGTTGTGTTATGACTTATGTTATGTATGACTTATGATAAGTCTTTTGTTTTATTTATTTGTTATAAATTGTATTTGTTTTATGACTTATTTATGAGTTAAACCAATAGAATCAAGTATGTTATATATGTTATATAACATATCTATGATATTTTTTATTATAGTCGTGAATCTTACGATTCGATATGATTCACCATTCAAGATTCATAATTGCGCTTAGTGATTCACGATTCAGATCACGATTTGATAAGTATGGTTATGAGGCTGTGTTAGTAGTGGTATATCGACTGTCTAAATATGTCATTTTATTGCTATTAAGCACCCCTATACAGCAAGAAGTATTGCTGATATCTTTGCTAAAGAAGTGGTGCGCCTACATGGTATTCCTAGCTCTATTGTGAGTAATAGAGATCCGTTGTTAATTAGTAATTTTTGGAGAGAGTTATTCAAATGGCAAGGGACAGTACTTAATATGTCATTAGCCTATCACCCTTAATCCGATGGTCAGACGGAGGTAATTAATCGATGTCTGGAAACATATCTGAGATGCTTTATTTCTGAGCAACCACGGTCTTGGTCTTACTGGCTGCCATAGGCAGAATTGTGGTATAATACCAACTTTCATGCATCTACAGGGACTACACCATTTGAAGTAATCAATGGGAGACCACCACCTACAATGGTTCATTTTTTTGAGCAAGAAACTAAAGTGGATACTGTTGCTAGTGAGCTAAGGGATAGGGATGAAGCATTGCACCAACTGAAGTACAATTTGAAGAGAGCACAAGACTATATGAAAATGCAAGCCGATAAGAAAACAATCGATGTGCAGTTTGAAGTGGATGAGTGGGTTTTCCAACGTCTTCGGCCACACAAGCAACAATTGGTAGTGCAACAGATTAATCAGAAATTAGCCCCTAGATTATTTGGGCCATACAAAATTTTGGAGAAAATAGGTGTTGTTTCCTATAAATTACAGCTTCCAAACTCGTCTCGAGTTCATCCAGTCTTTCACATTTCACAACTCAAGAAGGCCATAGGAGACTGGCAAAGTGACTCCAGCTTGCCTTTGGAATTAGAAGAGGATGCAGAACCAACAATTTTTCTAGAGAAGGCTCTGTCCTGGCGGATTAAGTGTGCAGGAGGCCAGCAAACCTATGAGTGGCTAATTAAAAGGAAGGGGATGGACATTGCTGATGCAACTTGGGAGGATGAAGTCATGCTAGCTAGCCAATTCCCTTCTTTTAGCCTTGAGGACAAGGCTAATCTTGAAGGGGGTAATGATAGGAATACGGGGTGAGAAACGTTAATTCATGACCATAGACCTCCTATATGGAGGGTGTATGAGAGAAGGAGCTGTAAGGGTGAAGTTAAGAGTTCTGTCCATGTGTAAGGGCGGAAGTCTGTTATGAGTTGTTAAGTCAGTTAGTGTCAGTCCTAGTTGCCAGGGGGGTTTATAAGTGTTAGTTAGGGACTGAGTCAGGGGTTGGAGAATTTTGTATGAGATTTGGACTTACAGGAGCTAAGTGGCTCTGGACTAGGAGAGATTACTCTCTGTATTCTTGAATCTTTCTTTGAATAAAATTAGAGTTCGCATCAACTGACAGATCTCTCATTCTTTGACTCCACATATACAGCGATGGGGAGGATCTTATACAAATCAACAGAGAAAGGAGGGGAAAAGCAATGGCTGAGGTTGTTAGACCCCCTCAGCAGAAAACCACAGTAAAGTGATAGAAAAGAAAGAACAGAAAAGAAAATAATTCCTCCAACACTTTATTAATGGAAAATATTCTGGCACCAGCCAACTACACTTGATCAAGACAGAAAACCTTCGATGGTAAGTCCCCAGACCTTACCAAAAGCCAAACAAACAAAAATAACTCCTCCCCCTTTTCACATTCCCACTTGCCTATTTATAAGAAACTCACCGACTAATAATATCCGAATTACCCCTTAACCATATAACTAACTATAACAACTATAACAACCATCCTAGTATTCTAACAGAGGTCTAACCCCTTTTACTATTGAGACTTTTTCAAGATCATGAAATGCTAGATTGCATCAAGGGTGTATAAGTCTACGGTTCTTATAGAAGGGGCTCTATCATATAAAGAGGACTGATGGATACTCTTATAACAGTGGGGTTCTGCTGTCATTACAACACATCATGAAGAAGATGTAAACGAAGGGTGTGTGATCAAATTCTTAAATTTTTAAATTGAAGTCCACCATGTATTATCATCTTGCACTGTTACTAGCAATTGACTAGTAGAATGTGGTTTTCAAGCTTGCCTGTATTGAATAAAATATAAGAATGAGCTTGAACAGTAATTTGAATTTAGCCAAGTCGAAAAATCAATGAATAGTCTCATGAGTAGTTAGCTTATGACTTGTTCATGTATCATACTCTTATTGATATTCAATGGTGTTAGAAGAGTAAAGTACAACTACATTATCTCTTGCCATTTTCCTCTCTTTACATTAAAAAAGAGCTTATTCCTTTTCACAAGAAACGAAGATATTCTTTTGAATGAGAATGTTGAATGTATCTCCTATCCTCAGTACCAAAACTGGAAAATGTACACAGGTCAAGTTTTGTTTAACTGCACATATCTATAACCTGATTTTCAAGCATGAAAAACATCAGTTGTTTCTACCAATGTGTGATTTGTTGCAAGTACAAGATAAAGCTTCTCAAAATATTATGATTATAAGCTAATACTGTAGTTTGAACAGGTTATACTTGTATATATTAGTATATCTGTTGAAAATAACACTTAGGCAAGAAGTTGAGCTAACTTTTCCCAGACTTGCACCAACTTATCTTTCACAGATGTCCATGTGCTGCTACTTCATCTATAAAAAGCCCCAATGTATCATCTCAAAGCCATAACCACAAGCATACCAAAAACCATTTGGAAAAGAGTAATTAAGAAGTTTGAAACTCCCATTGTCCAGAAGATCTCATTATCTGCTTCCTCTATTACTATGGCTTCCCACAGTTTCTCATCATTTTCTCTATTACCACTTATGCTTCTAACTTTCCCTACAATTACCAGCCATGTAATGGTTGAAGGGGCCAGAAATCTTGTTGAATCAACTTTGCCAGAGCCAAAAGTACCTGAGGTACCATCTTTGCCAAAGCCAGAGTTCCCCACTCTCCCTAAGGTTGAGCTGCCACCATTGCCAAAGCCTGAGATGCCTAAAGTTCCAGAATTGACTATATCAGAGTTGCCTCAATTACCTAAAGTTGAACTGCCACCATTTCCCAAGCCAGAAGTACCTAAAGTCCCTGAAATTTCTAAGCCAGAGTTGCCTGAGATGCCAAAGGTAGAAGAAGTACCTAAAGTCCCTGAAATTCCAAAGCCAGATATGTCCAAAGTCTCTGAAATTGCTAAGCCAGAGTTACCTGAGGTGCCAAAGCTAGAAGTTCCTGAAATTTCCAAGCTAGAGTTGCCTCAAGTGCCGGAAATCCGGAAGCAGGAGATGCCTCAACTTCCTAAGGTTGAGTTGCCACCATGCCAAAGCCTGAGTTTCCTACTATTCCAAAGCCAGAAGTACCTGAAGTTCCTGAAATTCCAAAGCCTCACTAGACCACTGATATTTAATCTTCAATCTACTTTGTATTGTTCTAAGTAATAATGGGCATCTATCTAGTAGTTTATATATGATGGGTTTTGTATAGTTATGTGACTGATTCATTGTTGTGATCTAAGTGGCTCTATTGGGCTTATATTATACACTGTATGTCATCAAGTTACATGTTGTTTTCATTTGAGATTTTTTCTCTTCAAATTCACTGAAACATATGGATTGTGAATATAAACAGGTTAAAAAGCTAGTCATTATCAGTATAGCACTAATGATTTAACAATTTTCTAATACACAAAATAAACTAGGACATGGACAGTGTGAGCATTTGTAGATTAAGACCAAGATACCTGTACTTAAAGACTCAAGTACTGAAATCAAACTGTTATCTGTTGCTATATTTGCTAGCACTCAAGCACACACCAGCGACTGCACTCACTTTTCCTTTCATTCTCTCTCGCTCTCTCTCTCTCTCTCTCTCTATATATATATATATATATATATATACACATGTATAATAGCAGTGGACGAAGGCAGTAATGTAGAGAGAGTAGGCGATACAGAGAGATAAGAGCACATAGCAAAATCAACCAAAAGTTATGCAAGCCACAGAACAATCAAATTAAAGCGAAGTCAAGCAGCATTGGAATTCAATCAAGCAACATCAGAAAGAACAACCAAACTAAGTGCGATTCCGGTGAGGAAAAAGCCAAAGTACGATTTTGGTAATTGAGTCTTAGAGAAATTTGAGAAGGAACAACCAACCTCAATGCAATTTCAGTAAGGAGGAACCCGAAGTGAGAATTCGGTGAGAAGGAAGCCAAATTTGAGAAAGAACAACAAACCTGAAGTGTGATTGAGACTTGGGAACTGAGAAGAGAGATGACGTTGGCCTACTGGGAAGGGAAATTTGTTTTTAGAATTTTAAAATAAAAGCGTATTTTTTCAATTTACGGAAAAATGCAATTTACTCATTAAGAAGAAAGAGTTATTGTCGTTTAACTACTAATATACATTTAATATATATTTACAAAATTTAAAATAATATTATATAAAAATTAAAAATAATATACATTAATTATTATATCTTATAAAGCACTAATTACACATTTAATTTATTCAAAATTCAAAACAATATACACAAATTATTATATTTTATAAAATAATAATAAATTTTATAATAAAAAATATACTATTATTTTACATAACTCATTTTAAATTATATAAAAATTAAAAAATTTAATAATAAATCTTATAATATAAATTTTATTTTTATTAAGTAAAATAATTATAAAAATATACTATGCATATTAAAATTATTTTTTAATATAAGATTTGATATTATAATTTTTAATAATAATTAAATCTTATAATATCAAATCTTATATTAAAATTTTATATTATAATATCAAATCATTTTAAATTATATTGAAAATTAATTATTATTAAAAAATTTAATTTTCAAATCTTATATGAAAAAATAATTTTAATATGCATAGTATATTTTTTTAATTATTTTCAATGTAAATTTTATTTTCATTAAGTATAAATAATAATTAAATGTATATTACAAAATTTGTTATTAAAATTTTTAAATTTTTATATAATTTAAAATGAGTTATGTAAAATAATAACATATTTTCTTATTATAAGATTTTTTATTTTTTATAAAGTATAATAATTGGTGTATATTGTTTTGAATTTTGAATATAATAATGGAGGTTTATATATATATATATATATATATATATTAAATTTTGAAAATATATGTTAAATATACATCAGTAGATAGATGATGGAGAGTTTTTTTTTTCTTTTATCCAAGCCCAAATTTGAATCTTGTTGTGTTCATGTCACCGTTGATTGTCAATTGACTAACGGTCAACTAACTGACAGGTGGCTTTTGGAACAATATGAAAGTTTATAGGAGTCTTTTGCTTAGTTTTAAACTTTATTGGAGTTTTCTGCATATAGAGCAAATTTCATAGAAGTAAAGTGTATTTTTTCTCTTTTTTTTTAAGCATAAATAGCTTTGAGGACTCTAAAAAATAAAGTACAAAATTGTAATATAAAATTAAAAAAAGTTAAATTTTAAGTGGGAATGTGAAAACTTATTCAACTTTTGTTATTTTAAAGTATAAAAATTACCATAATTTTATTCTATATTCAAAACATTATTCAAAATTATGTTTAAGATTTTTTCTAAATAAAATTGCAGAGTTGAAAAATCGTTGCAGTTAAGATAATTTGCAACGGTTTCGTTACACAAAACCATTGCCAACACTTCTAAGAAACTTCCAACAATGCAGAACTGTCTCATTTTAACAACTGTAACAGTTTTCCAAGCGTTGCCACCCACAGTGTTGCCTATGTTACAAAATGTTGTTGTGTTCATATTTGCCAGTTAAAACTTTCAGTATCAACTTAGCATTTCTGGCGATTGCAATTGTGATGCAGAAATTTAACCTCATATACTCATATTCAGCAAACCATAATATGCCAAAACCGTTCTTCGTTGATGGAAGAGAAGTATTTCCAAACGGATGCTGCAAGATAACGGGGCCGTTTTTGGTTTCTTTCTTAAGGTTTAAAAAAAAGATTATCTCTAGCTTTAAGAAATCAAGATATGGATGCTATTGGAAAACCCTAAAATGCAGTTCATTAAATTCTTTTTTCATAAAAGAAAAAATTAATTAAGAGAATGAGACATAGAAAGACTTGAACTCAAAATCATTTAGTCTTACAGGTTCAAAGACTTTCTCAAGATCATGAAGAGCTAGACTTCATCAAGGGAGTGTTAATCTACGATTCTTTCGAATGGAGAGTAAGGATAATGGTTCAACTAAAAGACAGGGTCATATAGACAGTGCAGATGGATTCTCTGTCGTATCAGTGGGCTTCTGCTGTCATTACAACCCCTAATGATATTTCAGATCATGAAGCTATAAACGAAGGGTGGGTGTCTGGGTGATCAAATTCTTAAGTTTTTAGATTGAAATCTATCATGTATTATCCTCTTATTGCACTGTTACTAGCAATTAACTTGTCATGCGGTTTTCAAGCTTCCCTGTGTTGAATAAAATATAAGAATGAGCTTGAACAGTAATTTGAATTCAGACAAGTGCAAACATCAACGAATAGACTCATGAGTAGTTAGTTTATGACTTGTTCATGTATCTTTCTCTTACTAATATTCGATGGTGTTGGAAGAGTAAAGTACAACTACGTTATCAAACTCTTATCATTTTCCTCTCTTTACATTGAGAAAGAGCTTGTTCCTTTTCATAAGAAAAGAAGATTTTGTTTAGGAAGAGAATGTTGAATGTATCTCCTGTCCTCTATGCCAAAACTGGACAAATGCGCACAGGTCAAGTTTGGTTTAACTGCACAAATCCACAAGTTAAAACTTCTCAAAATTTTATAATTAGAAACATATTATTTGAATAGGCTTACTTGTAAATATTAGTATATCTGTTGAAAGTAATATTTATGTAAGAAGCTGAGCTAACACTACCTGGACTTGCACCAACTTATCTTTCATAACTGTCCATGTGCTGCTATTTCATCTGTAAAAGGCCCTCATATATCATCTCCCAGCCATAGTCACAAACGTACCAAAAACCATTTCAAAAAGAGTAACTGAAAAGTTCAAAACTTCTTTTGATCCCGAAGCTCTTGTTATCCGATTCTTCCATTTCCATGACTTCCCACAGTTTCTCATCATTCGCTTTATTACCACTTATGCTTCTAACTTTCTCTTCAATGACCAGCCATGTGATGGTTGAAGGGGCAAGAGTTCTTGTTGAATCAACTTTGCCAGAGCCAAAAGTACCTGAGCTTCCATCTTTGCCAAAGCCTGAGATGCCTGAAGTTCCAGAATTGCCTAAACCAGAGCTGCCTCAAATGCCGAAGGTTGAGCTGCCACTATTTCCCAAGCCACAAGTACCTCAAGTCCCTAAAATTTCTAAGCCAGAGTTGCCTAAAATACCTGAACTCCCTAAGCCAGATTTGCCTAAGATGCCAAAGGTAGAAATCCCTAAAGTGCCGGAGATTCCAAAGCCAGAGTTGTCTAAAGTCCCTGAAATTCCCAAGCCAGAGTTACCTGAGGTGCCAAAGCTAGAAGTTCCTGAAATTCCCAAGCCAGAGTTGCCTCAAGTGCCGGAGATCCCAAAGCCGGAGATGCCTCAGCTTCCTAAGGTTGAGCTGCCACCATTGCCAAAACCTGAGTCTCCTGCTGCTCCAAAGCCAGAAGTACCTAAAGTCCCTGAAATTCCAAAGCCAGAGTTGTCTAAAGTCCCTGAAATTCCCAAGCCAGAGTTACCTGAGGTGCCAAAGCTAGAAGTTCCTGAAATTCCCAAGCCAGAGTTGCCTCAAGTGCCGGAAATGCTGAAGCCAGAGATGCCTCAGCTTCCTAAGGTTGAGCTGCCATCATTGCCAAAGCCTGAGTTTCCTGCTGTTCTAAAGCCAGAGGTACCTAAAGTTCCTGAAATTCCAAAGCCCCACTAGACCATTGATAACTAAAACTAGTACTATTCTCTTCATTGTATTGTTTGAAGTAATGATCGGCGCAGCTACCTAGTAGCGTATACTTTATGATGGTTTTATTATAATTTTGTGATCGTTTATTGTTGTCATCTAAGTAGCTCTTTTAAGCTTAGTTTGTACTTTCAATGCCATTAAATTACACGTTATGTTTATTTGAGATTGTTGATTCAATTTTACTGCAACATATTGACTGTGAGTTTGTGATTCATCAGTTGTAATTCTACTTTATTGGAATGTCCAAAGAGTGAAATTTGCAGTATCGATTTGAGTTTCTTAGGACACCAATTGTGATGCAGAAATTTCACCTCAAATAGCCATAAGTAAATTTAAGTGTCACTGATATTATTTACATTGGAAGAGCAGTCGTTCAGAATTTCTGCAAGATACTGGCGTATTTTTGGTTTTCAATCTCAATGAAAAAGTGCACAAGTTTTCAGTGATAATCTCTGGCCTTAGAACAAGAGTCAAGTGCGACTACGTTACTAACTGTGATCTTTTTCCTCTCTTTACACAAATACACTAATATTTAATTGAGTTATTATAGTATTTTAAAAAAGGAGTTGCCTCTATTATAATGATGTCTTTGAATGATATGTAGGTAAGGAGTTGAGCTAACACTTCTTGCACTTGCACCAACTTATCCTTTGTCCACTTATGCTTCTAACTATCTCTTTTATCCATTTTCATTCAATTTAATTCAACTCGATCTTCCCAAAATTGATTAAGTAATTGAATTGATTATATAATTTTTTATGTCAAAATTCACTTAATAAAATTACTTATTAGATAGCTAAAATAATCATTCAACTTAAATTGAATCAATCAATTATATATTAATATATTAATAAATATTATGTAATATATTGTAATCTTTATATTTTAGATATTGTATATATATTATGTAATATATTGTATACTTTATTTTTAAAAAAACACTAAAAGGCTAAAAGTAACTGGCGGATTGATGTATTATGTTTCTCTGTTGTTGGATAAGCGTGTGATTTGTTTTTATATACAATGGTTGGATTAATTAGATTAATTTTTTTTATTTAATATGATTGGACTGGTTGATCAAAATAATCAAATTATACTAATGCAAACTGATGACATCATTAATTTCATTAGTAATAGGCCTCTGTGGAAATGTTGACGAGAGAACAATTTTTTCATTGCCCGGTGATTCATCAGCCCTCTTGTATAGTTCATATCGGAAAGGATAGGAAATCCTGAGAGCTCCCATTATGGGATACTGAGGTCCACATAATAGAGGAATCAAAGGAAGTAGCAACTCCCAAATGATGCTGCGTACGCAAACCTCTGTTCTCGTCGCATAGTTTGCATTATGCCACTAGAACTGGGTAATCAATAATCCAATTCCCTATAGCATTTTAGTGGCATTCCAACAAGAGCACCTTCTCCTATTGACCCTTGTACGTAAACCTTATCACGTTTCCCATCATTAGCAAATGAAAGGGCAAGAGCTCGAAATAGGTCTGCAGAATCGAAATCAAACCCCAATTGCATTCTTCTGGCTTTCTTGATGTGGGATATGCCAAATTCATCTTTGTTTCCTTCGAGTCCACTCTCCTCCTCAGATGTTTTTCCTTCTCTATTCTCATTATCAACCCTTTGGAATCAGATATACTTCCCTTCTGCTTTGCTCGAAGCTGCTGTTGAAAGTATGTATAGCTTCTTCCCATTCACACGCTCGTTTCAACTTGTATGTCTCTAGAGGCATCTCGATTCAGGTGGGTTTTAACTGGGTTAGGGACTTGGGCAATCCTAGGGTTGTGATTGGGTTTAGGCAGAACGAAGCATATGAAATATTGGGCTAAATCACATTTACTTATTCTGAAACAAAGCCCATAAAGCTTTGCCTTTATTTTTTCCAGGCCCCTTAACATCTTTTGGGTTTTTGTTGATATATTTGGTCAGCCTAATATTAGGAATTACCCAAAAAAGCCCAACATTCTTTTGTCTTCTTAGTTTTGGGCCTCTTCTTACTTCGGTTAACTTAACTCGATCCAAAACCCGATTACCCTTCTTCCTTTTGTCCTCATCCATGTCTACCCTTGCTGTCAGACACTGGTGCTGTTGAATAAAGCACTTAGGCACCCACAACCTCTTACCGCGATGAAAGCATCCTTCCCACTTACTTTTAAAATATGCTCTAGACCTCTCTTCTCTTCCGAGTTCTATTTTCATGGTTCTTATGATATTGGATGGGTAATGAATACTTGCTAGTTGGCTTGATTTTGAAGCTGTGACTGCCATCACAATCTCATCAGTGTTTTGATAAGCTACCAGGGATGTCTCTTCTCCTACATTCTCATTCAACCCTTCCCCAACAAAATAGTTTAATGAGTTAACAATAGAATTCCCAAACTGATATTCTTCTTCCTTGTGATCTACCAATTGATAATTTTCTTCCTCATCTTTTGATTTCACTGGAGTTTCCAAAATAGGAACAACTAGAACACTGTTGGTTTTCTTCTCGACCTTTTGGCATTCTTCACCCCTTGATTCAGCTGCCATTCTCTTTACACTCATCAAAATATCTTTCAACATCATCTTTATCTCTTCCATGTCCCTTATGAACTTCTCTCTTTTTTACTCAGCAAAACCCTCTTTGAATCTTGCATCTATTTCTGCCTTTCTTGCTGCTATCATCTCATGAGCTTCCCTTTTGAATCTTGCATTTATTTCTTCTATTGTTGTTGCCGCCATTCCCAGGACGAAACCGCTCTGATACGAATTTGAGAGAGCTCAGTAATTTCTAACAAATCACTAATATTGAATATTATTGAAAAAAGGAAGATATCTCCTCCATTGGGGAGGAGATGGTATTACATTACTCAAAGAAGGAAATAACAAGCATAAAACAATAATAGAACATAATTAAAGGCAATGCACATAGTAAAACATAGCAACACACACTGGAATATAAAAACTAGGCATTCGAGAGGTCTAGTTCTCTCCCAATGTCCTTCCCAAAACTCTCCATGCCCTTTCCACTCTTTCAAACCATCATTTTTTAGACCCTTCTCTAACTACCCTTACAGTTGACGTGTCCTATCCCTATTTTTATATGTTTTATTTTATATTTTTGTTCCTCACTCTCTTTCCTATATTTTGTACCAGGCCCATCAGACTACAACGACCTTAATTTAGTTCCTAAAAGATCAAATATTTTAATTTAGTTCTTGAAAGATCGTGTTCATTCCAATCTGATCTCCTTTTTTTTTTTGTCAAAGTGACTTTTAGACTAAATTGAAACAAAACAATTCAACAAGGACTAAATTGAAATATTTGATTTTCAAAAGCTAAATTGAGAAAATTATAATCTTAGTGTTTGAATAAGTAATTTACTCAAAATGTTATGTTATATGTGTTAGTGTAGATTTAACACAAGAAGGGGGTTAAATTGTGTGTATATGAAAATTATAGTTTCATTTGTAAACTCGTTCCCTTTTAAAAACCTTTGATTTATGGCAGATAGTTTCAAATATTAACCTGTAAGAAAAATACATAATATTTGAGAAATTAGAATAAGAGTAGAATATGAAATAGAATTTATAAAGGTTAAGATCTAAAACCAGATCTTACATCCTCTCCTCAAGCATAAAGCAAATGATTTTATATTAAAGTAGGTAAGATTACATATATTTATAAGGAGACCCCTAAAGGACAAGCCTCCTAGCTTTTACTACCTATACTGACAAACTCGAATCCAATCATCAATAGGGTGTAAGGTTAAGGAGATCTACAACAAAACTCGTAAGAGACAAGCCTCCGAACTTTTACTACCTAGACTCTCATAGAACTGCACCTAAGACACAAGAAGAACTTTTACAACCTTCAACAAGGCTCAATACTTACTACTTTTACAATCCTCTACCAGAATGAATGAAAACTTTAAATAAGGAGAAAGCAATCAAATAGTTTAGTAACACTCTACTTAACTCACACAGAGCACTATAACATTTATAAGCACACAATGGGTAAAAGAAAAACTTTCTTGAGCAATAACTCATACATACCTCTATTAAAAGAACAAAGGGGAGCAGACTTGAGCTTTTAAATACATGAAGAGGAAGAAGTCATTGCTTATTATGGAGCTCTAATGGATAAATAATTTAATGCAATGTTTTCTTCATCACTTTACCATAAATGCATCTTCTAGAGAGAGAATGTAATATTGAAGAATAAGAAGACAAAAAAGCAGCTAAACAAAGGAGACAAAATGGTGCACACGTCCCAATTTTCTTTTTGACAGTTTCGACTTTGTAAAAGTAACTTTATGTATTATTTTGTGGAGCCTTCCTTTGACTGTTGGATAAACCATTTTTTTTTGTCTACTGGATAAATGTCTAATAGCCTCTTGCTTTCTTGACCCACTTTCTGCACTTTCCTTTTTGGTTAATATACAACAATCTTTCAAATAGATCTAGTATAATAAAGAAATCCTGATTGTGCATTGGCCAGATAAGATATTGATTTTAGAGAGAAAAGCTTGGGCCCATTTGTAACACAATCTTTTAAATGGTTGATATTATAACATACAATTTGGGCTTTGTCAAAGTTCGTGGACTGAGACATTTTTCCTCAACATTCTCGTCTTTTTCTATAATGAGAATCATTTACAAAATTAAGCACAAGATATAATCTAATTTTTTTTTAAAGTTCTATTAACTTCCCTCTTTTGACTTAGCTAACCCTAGGAACATGCATCCTAAAAACGTATGTGTAACACAATATTCACAATGTATATACAACATAATATTCTTATGTAGCTTCAACATGATAAAAAAAAGTAATAATAGAAAGAATATCACATGATCAAAAGGAAAGAACAAGGGGTTTAAGTAATCAAAGAATTCAACATATTATAAGCATGATATAATCAACCTAACACAATGCTCAAGGCATGATATCATAATAAAGATTAATTATCCAAACTACAAAACTAATAAGTCCATAATCATGCAAAAAATAGAACCATAACATTTAAAGTTTCTAGAATATAAGCGGAAAGAATAGGAGGCAAGCATTTTAACTCGATTCAACATATCACAAACTTTCTCTTGTAGGATGTTCTTGAGAGATGAGGTGAGCCTTTCTTAAAATTCCTTGAGCATGTCCTTTAAGACCTTTTTAGTTACAAGTAGAGAAGTGAGAGGACTAGTGCGTCATCAAGGTTTTCAATTGGTGCACCAAAGACAAATTTCCTAGCGACATTATTGGCTCAGGATCCTTCTTTTAGGCATCTTCCTCTTTGTTAGAGAATTCTAGATCAATGGCATTTTGAGGATCACCGGCAAAGGCAGATTCATCATTAAGATGAGTGTTGCATGTGCTTCCTTTACTAGTCAACTCCTTAATGGTGGACATATGTTGGGTTTAAAGAAGAGAAATTTTCTTTTAATATGCATTGGTAGAACAATTGACAACTATTTTCATGTGACTTAAAATTGTGAATCCTAAATTAATATTATGGTCTATTATCTTGTGCAGGCCACCGTTTGAATTTTAAAGCATTGCCCAATATCATTTGTTCACATAGAATCAAGCATACAATGCATATTCAAAAAAAAAATATCCACTTACATTAACCACATATTTTAGGAATATATGCAAACATAACACCTATTTGAAAGGAATGGTTGGATCCCAAGAGGGGGGGTGAATTGAGTTTTATAAAAATTTTCACAAAACTTAATTGGAAGTTAAAATGATTTTCTGAAATTGGACAATGTTAAAGATAATAATTTAATTCAGAAAATCAAAGTGTTATCAAGATGAATAATTTTATAGTGCAAGGAATTAAGGAAAAAATATAAATCTACACACGTTAATTAATACTTGAAGTAGAAATCAAATATAAACGCAAAGCATTAATTAATTAACTTCAAATGTAAATAGAGTAGGGATAGAGAAAGCAAACTCAGAGATTTATAATTGCAAGTTTAATCCAGGTACTTGCAAACCACTACAACATAGATCTTTTTTTTTCTCAAGGGTGTCTATCCCCCTTACAACGTGTTTTCTCTCAAACATTAACTCAAGGAACCAATCCTTGAGCAACTAAATTTAAAGGCTTAAGGAAAATAATGGTGGACACTCTCAAAGTGTAGATAACGCAGAAATTAAGCTCAGAATTTTTCTCTAACAATTTAGAGAGAATGGAACTCAAGATAATATGAGAAATGAACAATTGAATCTTGATGTAAATGGTGTTGTGAAGTCCCCTTTATATAGTGAAACCTTGCTGCTACAGTGACTGCTTTAGTCAAAATTACTACAGTAAGCTTCATCATCATTTTTCAACCTTTCTACAACAACCAAAAAACTTTATCAATCTTTTTCAACAATCAATATTCTTTTTCAAATTTGCTACAGTAAAAAGTATTCTTTTTCAAAGTTTATTACAACAACCAATAAACTTTATCATACTTTTTCAACAATCAAATTCATTTTTCAAAAGTGCTACAGTAAAAGGTATTCTTTTTCAAAGTTTATTACAACAACCAATAAACTTTATCATACTTTTTCAACAATCAAATTCATTTTTCAAAAGTGCTACAGTAAAAGATATTCTTTTTCAAAGTTGATTACAACAACCAATAAACTTTATCAAAAATCAATTTATACTACTATATTTAAATATATAAAGCATTAAATATATTTGGGCCAAGAAAGATTGAATCATGCATTTGGGCCAATAAGATTAAATCATTCATTTGGGTCAAGAAGATTAAATCATACTATTTGGGCTAAGAAAGATTAAATCATACATTGGGCCAAGAAGATTAAATCATACATTGGGCCAAGAAGATTAAATCATACTATAATTCTCACATATTTGTCATCATCAAAACTTATAGCATAATACATTAGGGCTAACAATCTCCCCCTTTTTGATGATGACAAATCACCAAAGAAAAATATGTTACAATGTAATAATCATTATACAATATACACAAATTTTTCTGTCCATATCCTTCTCCCCCTATTTGACATCAACAAAAAGGTATAAGGAAGGCAATATATAAAGGCTAAAGCGTATTCCTTCTTTAAGCAAGAATATCATATGACGTCATAGGGTAAAATTTCATCAAAACTTATCATTGATATGCCAAAAATATATAGTTAAGGAAAACATTGCATCTCATATAAAGTGACCCTAAAAATATAGAGCATTTAAGTATAGATTAGGCTCCCCCTCAATCAATGCATATTAAACAAATGTAATTTTCAAGATGTATTCATATATGTATCTTGAGGATGAGCACCTGCAAAAAATTTGACAACCACTCCGATGCTTAAGTTAGTAATGTAAATCAAGGATTAAAGGCAAAATTAACTGCTTACGGTCGCATGCATCAAGCATTATCATAATGCAAGGAAATCATTGCCTTTCATTTGCCCACAAAAGCATTATATGTAAGTATGTGTAACTATGAAGATGTATTATCCTCTACACATTTCATTTTATTTAAAATTTTTTTTTGACTTCTCATTTTCTATGAGTGCATGTGGAATCATGACATATTATTCATAGCCTTCGCTCATGATGCATGAATAGCATACACAACATATGTTCTTAGATACATGTAATCATAGCATGATGCAATCAATCATGTATATTATACTGAAAGCTCTCAAGAACAACACAACAAAGCAGAGAAATACGGTTCTGTTTATCACCATTTTATTAATCCTTAAAATTTTTAATCAAAACAAATTAAATCAGCCGCAAATCCACCGAAAATTGACTTTCGTGGTTTTGCCATTAATGCGACGCGTTGTTGGTGTGCATGCGTACCCTAGAGTTCTGGCTTCCAGCTTGCAAAATCCGTAGGATGAACGTGTAGGGGTGCGGCGAAGAGATATCTTCGTTGGCTCTAAGTCATCATTTTCTCTCTATAAAGACTGCCCCAGAGTTCTCAATTACCACACCACAAAGAGTATTCATCTCTGAGCCTACAACTTTCTGACATTCCTCTCTCTTCATACTCCCACAAAAATTTCTAAATATTCCAAACCATGGCAGCAAGAAAGTTCATTGATCTCACAATAGAGGCCAGGGAGGAAGAGCTCGACTTAAACTTGAGTCTAGGCAGGGACAAGGGTAAAAGGCCTTTGGAGGGATCTCAGGAGAATCGAAAGAAGAAGATGAAGATCAAAGAAGCTGAAGAGATTAGTACAGGCCATACGTCAGAAGACAAAATTGCTTGTCTGGAGCAGGAGGTGAAGAAACTCAAGAAGATGATAGAGGACCAAGAGAAGTTAGCTAAACGCAACAATGCGGCACTGACTTCAAGAATAGATAGGTTCTTCTATTGGTCTACCCAATGCTTCTGCAATCAACAACAAAGAAGTGTTGATTGTATGAATGGGATTTACACTACCCTCCGTGACATTGCTCGGTCTCTTGCTCCAAGGAATGGCCGAGGGGTGATGATACAATACGGGCCTCCTAATCCAAGACCACCTCGCCTGTAGATTGCTCATGCATGAGCAAACTTTCCCTTTTTTTTTTTGCAATGTAATCCTTCAGTTTATTTTTTTAATACAAGTGGTTTCTTTTATTGGACGATACAAAAAAATAATAATAAAGAAAGATAAAAGAAATCAGCTACACAAATTCAGCATAGTATATATATATATTGAAAAATATATATCCATTTTAAAGATGGAAAGAATTTTCTGACATGGACATATATATATCATCATTTCAAAGCAAAAGCAAGTTATATACTTATCAAGATAAAACATATTATAACCTGAGTATGTAGTACAATAATTGAGGTAATATGGATTAATAAGATATAATCAGATATAAATTATAATCCATAGACAATCGTTCATAAGCTATATCTTATACAAAGGATATGACATGTATAATGCTCAAACCATGATGAATGGTATAAAGACAATATCTTTATATACAATGATATGATCAAATATGTAAGATATTAGAGAACAATATATCATTGCAATGAAAGTGTGTCAGTAAAAAAATTGCCAACATAGCCAATTATGATCAAGGAGTATCACTTAATTAAATAGTAAAGTGGTAAAGAATAGAGATACTCATCAATTTTGGCAAACTCTTATTACTACTTGAAGTTTCTCCTCAAGATTTTGATATCCTTGTTTTGCTCATTGCTCTTCTTTTGATTCTATCTTCTTGCAATTTTAATAAACTTAATTGATTGATTATTTGCAAGATCCTCTTGAAAACAATCTCTTATAAGATCACTGTCAAGCATTGGTCGACAATTAGGAATGAGCTTAGAGGATAGATTTGAGTACTAACTCCTGCAAAACACTTTTGGTGGAGCACTTTGATGTTCAAATCAGTAATGTTCAAATAAATCTCAAGTACTAGGAGCAACATTATGTTCAAGATATGCCATATTAATAAAAGTGCTATGCTTTCATGAAATGCAATTTTACAAAATATTTGATTTCATTGAAAATATTTAAATAAGATTACAGCAAGGATAAATACTATAGGTAGGAGGAATCTTATTGTTGTGAAGACAAGAAAAATGTGCGTGTAATGGAAGCAAGTTTTCATGATGCGGTAAAAAGGATAGTTTGAGCAAAATTTGGAAGAAAGATTTTAGCTCAAAACAAAATTCGAATCTATAATCTGCATACCTAACAATTGTTTTCAGATATAGCATGCATGAGTATCAAGGATAGATGTAAGGCATATTAGAGAACAGACAAAAGCATTAGAGAGCAGTAAACATATCAGTCAAATTTCTTACAATGCATTCCAGCTTATATGTTTACTTATCCATTGCCTCCTTTTGATGCAAGGAAGTGAAGTTTAAATGATGTAGCCATTAAAATGTCATTTCCACTCCTTGCTTCGAGGTGAATCTGCAAATTAATCTTTTGTTTTTGGTACCCAAATTTCTTTGGGTCCGCCTGGGTCATGAGTTCCTTTTTGAACCCATTTCATTTTTACTCCATGAACAAGATTTTTCTTATAAAAGCATGAGTAAGATTTGTGTCCTTTCAGTCCACAATAAAAACAAGTGCAAGTTGGACTATTGGACATCTTTACAGAAACAAAGAAGTTTTTAGAATGTTTTTGGTTTGATTTCCTTTTAGAAACAAGACCAACTTTGTTAAACCTTCTTCTTTGTTTCAAAACTGAGGTATTTAAAATTTCTCTACCTTGAGAAAATTTTACAAGTGTGTTTTTAAGATTATTATTTTCCTTTTTCAAGGAATCACACTTGGTACAAAAGCAATTTTTGTTGGTAGAGATATTTACTTTTAAAATCAAATTCTCTTCTTGCAAAGTTTTGTTTTGATTTTCAAAAACAAAATTCTCTTCCTTGGAAATAGAAAATTCGTTTTTCAATGTTTCCAACTCATTTTCAAGAGAAGAGTTTTTCTGTTTTGAAACATTTAGTTTCTTTGCAAGTATTAGAGATTCTTTATGTAAATCATCAAAGGCATCTTGTAATTCTTCAAAAGAGTAGTCAAATGAATTTACCTCATCTTTATTTCTGGCCACAAGACAAATGTTGGCTTCTTCATTTGTGTTCTCCTCATCAGAATTGCTATTTCCCCAAATGGAAGATAGGTAAGCTTTCTTTGATGATTCAACTTTTGGTTGTGGTTTCCCTTTTTCTCCTTTTTCTTTTTCTTCTATCTCCTCGGTGATTTGAGATTTTTCTGTAAGTTCAACACCAAGAGCTTGCAATTGATTAAGCACAAGTTGTATCTCATTAATGGTTTTACAATTGTTCATTTGAGCAATTTCAAGTTCATTAATGAAACTTCTATACCTTAATTCCTCAGCAATAAGATCTTCCTCATGTGCAACTTCAAGAATTTCCCACATTTCTTTTGCAGTTGCACAGTTGGAGATTTTGAAAAATTCATCTTGACTCAATGCACAAGAAATAATCAATTTTGCCTTAGCATTGAGTTGCATTAAACTTCTTTCAGTATCATTCCATTTACTCTTGGGTTTTGGAATGCATTTTCCTTGTTCTTCCTTGACAGGCATATAAAAACCATTTTCTATAACTTCCCAGAGTTTATGGTCTACTGAAATTAAAAACATTTTCATTTCATACTTCCAATATTGAAAATGATTAGCATCAAAAACTGGAGGTTCTGTGAAAGAATAATTTTCAGACATAAACCAATCACTAAATCCAACCATGTTTACTCTTAGACGGTTAAGTCTCAAATCAAGAGCCCAAGCTTTGATACCAATTGAAAGGAATGGTTGGATCCCAAGAGGGGGGGTGAATTGGGTTTTATAAAAATTTTCACAAAACTTAATTGGAAGTTAAAATGATTTTCTGAAATTGGACAATGTTAAAGATAATAATTTAATTCAGAAAATCAAAGTGTTATCAAGATGAATAATTTTATAGTGCAAGGAATTAAGGAAAAAATATAAATCTACACACGTTAATTAATACTTGAAGTAGAAATCAAATATAAACGCAAAACATTAATTAATTAACTTCAAATGTAAATAGAGTAGGGATAGAGAAAGCAAACTCAGAGATTTATAATTGCAAGTTTAATCCAGGTACTTGCAAACCACTACAACATAGATCTTTTTTTTTCTCAAGGGTGTCTATCCCCCTTACAACGTGTTTTCTCTCAAACATTAACTCAAGGAACCAATCCTTGAGCAACTAAATTTAAAGGCTTAAGGAAAATAATGGTGGACACTCTCAAAGTGTAGATAACGCAGAAATTAAGCTCAGAATTTTTCTCTAACAATTTAGAGAGAATGGAACTCAAGATAATATGAGAAATGAACAATTGAATCTTGATGTAAATGGTGTTGTGAAGTCCCCTTTATATAGTGAAACCTTGCTGCTACAGTGACTGCTTTAGTCAAAATTACTACAGTAAGCTTCATCATCATTTTTCAACCTTTCTACAACAACCAAAAAACTTTATCAATCTTTTTCAACAATCAATATTCTTTTTCAAATTTGCTACAGTAAAAAGTATTCTTTTTCAAAGTTTATTACAACAACCAATAAACTTTATCATACTTTTTCAACAATCAAATTCATTTTTCAAAAGTGCTACAGTAAAAGGTATTCTTTTTCAAAGTTTATTACAACAACCAATAAACTTTATCATACTTTTTCAACAATCAAATTCATTTTTCAAAAGTGCTACAGTAAAAGATATTCTTTTTCAAAGTTGATTACAACAACCAATAAACTTTATCAAAAATCAATTTATACTACTATATTTAAATATATAAAGCATTAAATATATTTGGGCCAAGAAAGATTGAATCATGCATTTGGGCCAATAAGATTAAATCATTCATTTGGGTCAAGAAGATTAAATCATACTATTTGGGCTAAGAAAGATTAAATCATACATTGGGCCAAGAAGATTAAATCATACATTGGGCCAAGAAGATTAAATCATACTATAATTCTCACATATTTGTCATCATCAAAACTTATAGCATAATACATTAGGGCTAACACTATTACCATTGAAGTATTCCTAATTCTCTGCAAATAGCATAAAACTGTCTTCAAACCATGGTTCTGTGAATATATCAACTAACTGGATTTTTTTTGTAGAGACAAATTCTAACACTACATTTCCTTTATGGTCTCCCAGGAAGAGATGTCAAATTTCTATTTGGTTTTGATATGCCAAAGAGGATTTTTAGAAATGTTTATTGCACTTGAATTATCGCATTTTATAGGGATATGATCAAATTTAGCACATAATTTTGCAACTACTATTTCATTCACAAAATTTGTGCACAATAGCTTTCCACAACAACATATTCTATTTCAAAAGCATTTTACTCTGCCAAAGAAAAGATTATGGACCTAAGATTGATAAGTCTCACTCGTGCATTTTTGGTCAATTTTGCAACCTTCAAAGTTAGCATTCGAGAACTCAAAAAAAAAAATACAGACATTTTGCTTGGGATACCATAGACCTAGATGTTGTGTTTCCTTTAGATATCTAAATATTCAGGTGAAATTCCTTAGAAGTTAGGAGTATAATTACTATAAACGGTGAGATCAATTGGTTGTAAATGGGTCTTTAGAACCAAATGAAACTCGAATGATAATATTTAAAAATATAAGGCACATCTCAGCCAAATGTTATACTCAAAAGGAAGACATAGACTTTAAATAAACCTTTTCATCGGTTTCGTTGAAAGATTCCTTTAGAGTCATAATGACACTTGTGGTTCATTATAATTTGGAGTTATACCAAATGGATGTCAAACAACGTTTCTCAATGGAGACATTAAAAAAACAATATACATAGTGCAGCCAAAGAACTTTGAATCTAAAGATTCAAAGCACCTTGTATGCAAGTTGAAGAAATCCATTTATGGTCTCAAGCAAGCATCTGGGTAATGATACCGAAAAATTGATGAAGTGATCATGTCTTTTGGATTTAAAGAAAATCTAGTTGATTAGTGTGTATGCCTCAAGTTGAGTAGGATTAAATTTGTGATATTAGTCTTGTATGTAGATGATATTCTACTGGTTGGTAATGAAATAACCTTTTTATGTGAAACTAAGTCATCTTTATCCAATAAATTTTAGATAAAAGATCTTGGTGAGATATCCTTTGTTTTGGAGATTCAGATCCATAAGGATTGTACCAGACATTTGTTAGGACTATCACAAAGAGCTTACGTTAACAAGGTGTTAAGTCGTTTTGACATGCAAAATTGTGCGCTAGGTGATACACCTGTAGCCAAAGGCGACAAATTCAATTTACTCCAATGTCTAAAATTGGACAGAGAGAATAAGGTAATGGAGAAAATCTCATATGTATGTACACATCCAGATTTAGCGTATACTAGAGTAACCCAAACTTGGCTCACTGGAAAACAGCTTAACGGGTTATGAGATACCTTCAGAGAACAAAATATTACATGCTCATATATCAGAGATCAGATGGTCTTGAGTCACTAGATACTCTGATGTAAACTTTGTTGAATACGTTGACTCTAGGAGATTTACGTCAGGTTATGTGTTTATGTTGGCTGAAGGAACAAATATTTTTAGCTTCTTCAACAGTGGAGGCTAAATTTATAGCTTGTTATGAAGCATCTAACTAGGTGATATGACTGGGAAATTTAATCACAACATTACAGAGTGTGGAGGGCATTGAGAGACCTTTGAGGATGTTCTATGATAGTAGAGCTGCTGAGCTTTATTATAAGAATGACCCAAATTTGTCTAGGTCTAACATTATACACATTAAATTTCTGGTTGTGAAAGAAAGGATTCAAAGTCTCATCGTATCGATCGATCATGTTAAAACTGACGCTATGATTGAAGATTCACTGACTAAGGGTTTACTGCCTAGAGAGTTTCATGAACAAGTGGCTCATATGAGCATTGTCAAACTCTTAGATGATTGAGTCAGTTGTATAGTTTTATATGTCTTGCAGTCATGTTTTTGTTGCATATCCATATTGTTGACAATTTTATAATATATAAATTGATGTTATATATATATATATATATATTTGTGTATGTGTATGTGTTGAGTACTCTGAAATAATGTAATTAATCTTTCTTACGATTTTACACAGGCAGTTTGGCAGAAAGTTGAGAAAGTGTTGATTATTTAAGTCATAAGATAGGAACTAGATAGAAATAGGCATGAATAAAGACCATTTACATATAATTTACATGCTACACATTCAAACTAGATCTATGTCATTGACTATTTTTGCATTATGAATATTGTTGGGTTTAGTTTCAATCTATAAGTTACGAAAGCCTCTTTGGTTCTGTGCTGATATGGTTGATGGACTAGATTATTGTGAATATATCTAAGTAGATAGCTAACTGTGCACAATAAGGCTTCATATATGTATTATACAACATTACTCCAAATGGTCATAACTGCCTACTAACCAACACTGTAACCACTAGTAGTAAAAACTAAAAGTAAACCACAAAACAGAATTACCCACAACTAAATGATTTCATTTTACTACAAATAAAGCAAAAACCAAAGCCTCCAATACCAAAGCACAAGTGCTCCTCAACCAGAGCAGAAATGCTCCTCTAGCTACCCACAACAAAAAGATTCTTCACACACATCTCTCACGCTCCCCTTGCCTAAATATAAAACCAACCTACTCTTTGAAATTCCCATTTTACCCCTTAACAAAAAAGACTCCTACTCGGGTACCTATTAGATATCAATAAAACTCTTCTTTGTTTAGTCAATCCCTATGTAATCCCATTATATTACCAACATACCAATCCTTAAACCAGTATTCTGCCCCTTCATTTATAGTCTAATCTCATAATGGGCGATACAGTTTAACCATTGTGTCACTTTAGTACTCACTTATGTGGAATCTGTAGTTGCATCTTTTCACAGGGGTTCAATTAAAGTTATCTTATAGTGGTCTACTCATTTTTGGTAGAGAGGGTTTACGGACAAATCTGTCATTCTTTGACTCCACATATATGGCAGGATTTGGATAGGGAAGATCTTATACAAATCAATAGAGAAAGGAGGGGAAAAGCAACGGTTGAGGTCTAACTCGTTTTACTATTGAGACTTTTTAAATATCATGAAATGCTAGTTGCATCCAGGGTGTATAAGTCTACGGTTCTTACAAAGGGGGCTCTATCATATAAAGGGGACAGATGGACACTATAATAGTGCGGTTCTGCTGTCATTACAACACTTGATGATATTCTAGATGATGAAGAAGCTATAAATGAAGGGTGGGTGATCAAATTCTTAAGTTTTTAAATTGCAGTCCATCATGTATTATCATCTTGTTACACTGTTACTAGCAATTGACTAGTATAATGTGGTTTTCAAGCTTGCCTGTATTGAATAAAAAATAAGAATGAGCATGAATAGTAATTTGAATAGTCTTATTAACATTCAATGGTGTTAGAAGACCAAAGTACAACTACGTTATCGAGCTCTTGCCATTTTCCTCTCTTTACATAAAAAAAGAGCTTATTCCTTTTCACAAGAAACGAATATATTCTTTTGAATGAGAAAGTTGAATGTATCTCTTGTCTTCTATACCAAAACTAGAAAATGTGCAAAGGTCAAGTTTTGTTTAATTGCAAATATCTATAATCGGATTTTCAAGCATGAAAAACATCAATTGCTCCTACTAATGTGTGATTCGTTGCAAGTACAAGATAAAGCTTCTCAAAATATTATGATTATAAGCTTATATTGTAGTTTGAACAGGTTATACTTGTATATATTAGTACATCTGTTGAAAATAACATTTAGGTAAGATGTTGAGCTAACTTTTCCCGGACTTGCACCAACTTATCTTTTACAGATGTCCATGTGCTGTTACTTCATCTATAAAAGCCCCAATGTATCATCTCAAAGCTATAACCACAAGCATACCAAAAACCATTTGGAAAAGAGTAATTAAGAAGTTTGAAACTCCCATTATCCAGAAGATCTCGTTATCTGCTTCCTCCATTAATATGGCTTCCCACAGTTTCTCATCATTTGCTCTATTACCACTTATGCTTCTAACTTTCTCTTCAATTACCAGCCATGTAATGGTTGAAGGGGCTAGAAATCTTGTTGAATCTACTTTGCTAGACCCCAAAGTACCTGAGCTACCATCTTTGCCAAAGCCAGAGTTCCCCATTCTCCCTAAGGTTGAGCTGCCAACGTTGCCAAAGCCTCAGATGCCTAAAGTTCCAGAATTACCTATACCATAGTTGCCTCAATTACCTAAAGTTGAACTACCACCATTTCCCAAGCCAAAAGTACCTAAAGTCCCTGAAATTTCTAAGCCAGAGTTGCTTGAGATACCAAAGGTAGAAGAAGTACCTAAAGTCCCTGAAATTGCTAAGCTAGAGTTACCTGAGGTCCCAAAGCTAGAAGTTCCTAAAATTCCCAAGCCAGAGTTGCCTCAAGTGCCGGAAATCCTGAAGCCGGAGATGCCTCAACTTCCTAAGGTTGAGTTTCCACCATTGCCAAAGCCTGAGTTGCCTACTATTCCAAAGCTAGAAGTACCTGAAGTTCCTGAAATTCCAAAGCCTCACTAGACCACTATATTTAATCTTGAATCTACTTTGCATTGTTCTAAGTAATAATGGGCAACTATCTAGTAGTTTATATATGATGGGTTTTGTATAGTTATGTGATGGATTTATGGTTGTTATCTACGTGGCTCTATTGAGCTTAGATTATACATTTTATGTCATCAAGTTACATGTTATCATTTGAGATATTTTTCTCTTCAAATTTACTGAAACATATGGATTGTGAACATGTGATTTGAGATTAAATACAGGTAAAAATAGGATATGGACAGTGTGAGCATTTGTAGATTAAGACCAAGATACCTGTACTTAAGTACTGAAATCAAACCGTTATCTGTTGCTATATTTCCTAGAACTCAAGCACACACCGGCGACTGAACACACTTTCCCCTTCATTCTCTCTCTCTCTTTCTCTCTCTCTCTCTCTTTCTCTATATATATATATATATATGTATAATAGCAGTGGAGGAAGGCAAGTGAGGTAGAGAGAGTAGGTGATACAGAGAGATGCGAGCACAAAGCAAAATAAAGTAAAAGTTATGCAAGCCACAGAACAATCAAATTAAAGCGGAATCAAGCAGAATTGGAATTCAATCAAGCAACATCAGCAAGAAAAACCAAGCTAAGTGCGATTCCGGTGAGGAAAAAGCCAAAGTGTGATTTTGCTAATTGAGTCTTAGAGAAATTTGAGAAGCAACAACCATCCTCAATGCAATTTGAGTAAAGAGGAAGCCGAAGTGAGAATTCTGTGAGGAGGAAGCCAAATTTGAGAAAGAACAACTAACCTGAAGTGCGATTGAGACTTGGTAACTGAGGAGAGTCATCGAAAATGCCCTAATGGGAGGGAAATTTTTGTTTTTAGAATTTTAAAATAAAAAATGTATTTTTACAATTTTCTTTGTCATTTTTTATCATAAATACTTTTTAGCACGTACACACAATTATATATGGCTTTGAGGCTTTCTTATCCATAGTCTCTAAAAAATAAAGTACAAAATTATAATATAAAATTAAGAAAAAAAGTTAAAATTTAAGTGGGAATGTGAAAACTTAGTCAAATTTTCTTATTTTAAAATATAAAAATTACAATAATTTTATTCTATATTCACAACAATCTATATTCAAGATTTTTTCTAAATAAAATTGCAATGTCGAAAGCTTGTTGCAATTAAGACCATTTGCAACGGTTTCGTTACACAAAACCATTGTCAATACTTCTAAGAAACTTCCCAACAATGCAGAACACACTTATTTTAACAACTGTAACAGTTTTCTAAGCGTTGCAACCTAAAAGACAGGGTCATATCGACAGTGCAGATGGATTCTCTAATCTTTATCGTATCAGTGGGCTTCTGCTGTCATTACAACCCCTGATGATATTTTAGATCAAGAAACTATAAACGAAGGCCGGGTGGTTGATCAAATTCTGAAGTTTTTAGATTGAAAACTATCATGTATTATCCTCTTATTGCACTGTTACTAGTAATTAACTTGTAATGCGGTTTTCAAGCTTGCCTGTGTTGAATAAAATATAACAGTAATTTGATTTCAGACAAGTGCAAACATCAACGAATAAACTCATGAGTAATTAGTTTATGACTTGTTCATGTATCTTTCTCTTACTAATATTCGATGGTGTTAGAAGAGTAAAGTACAACTACGTTATCAAACTCTTTCCATTTTCCTCTCTTTACATAGAGAAAGAGCTTGCTCCTTTTCATAAGAAAAGAAGATTTTGTTTAGGAAGAGAATGTTGAATGTATCTCCTGTCCACTATGCCAAAATTGGAAAATGAGCACAGGTCTAGTTTTGTTTAACTGCACAAATCCAAACCTGATTTTCAAGCATGGAAAACATCAATTGCTTCTACTAATGTTTAATTCGTTGCAAGTACAAGATAAAGCTTCTCAAAATTTTATATTTGGAAACTTGTATTGTGGTTTGAACAGGCTTACTTGTAAATATTAGTATCTCTGTTGAAACTAATATTTAGGTAAGAAGTTGAGCTAACACTACCTGGACTTGCACCAACTTTATCTTTCATACCTATCCATGTGCTGCTATTTCATCTATAAAAAGCCCTCATATATCATCACCAAGCCATAGTCACAAACATACCAAAAACCATTTCAAAAAGAGTAACTGAAAAGTCCAGAACTTCTTTTGATCCAGAAGCACTTGTTATCTGATTCCTCCATTCCCATGGCTTCCCACAGTTTCTCATCATTCGCTTTAGTACTTATGCTTCGAACTTTCTCTTCAATGACCAGCCGTGTGATGGTTGAAGGGGCAAGAGTTCTTGTTGAATCAACTTTGCCAGAGCCAAAAGTACCTGATCTTCCATCTTTGCCAAAACCTGAGATGCCTGAAGTTCCAGAATTGCCTAAACCAGAGCTGCCTCAAATGCCTAAGGTTGAGCTGCCACCATTTCCCAATCCACAAGTACCTCAAGTCCCTGAAATTTCTAAGCCAGAGTTGACTGAGATACCTGAAATCCCTAAGCCAGAGTTGCCTAAGATGCCAAAGGTAGAAAGCCCCAAAGTCCCTGAGATTTCAAAGCCAGAGTTGTCTAAAGTCCCTGAAATCCCCAAGCCAGAGTTACCTGAGGTGCCAAAGCTAGAAGTTCCCGAAATTCCCAAGCCAGAGTTGCCTCAAGTGCTGGAAATCCCGAAGCCAGAGATGCCTCAGCTTCCTAAGGTTGAGTTGACACCATTGCCAAAGCCTGAGTTTCCTACTGTTCCAAAGCCAGAAGTACCTAAGGTTCCTGAAATTCCAAAGCCCCACTAGACCATTGATAACTAGAACTAGCACTATTCTCTTCATTGTATTGTGTGAAGTAATGATGGGCAGCTACCTAGTAGCGTATACTTTATGATGGGTTTATTATAATTATGGGATTGTTTATTGTTGTCATCTAAGTAGCTCTTTTGAGCTTAGTTTGTACTTTTAATGCCATTAAATTACACGTTATGTTCAATTGAGATTGTTGATTCAATTTTACTGCATCATATTGATTGTGAGTTTGTGATTGATCATTTGTTATTCTACTTTATTGGAATGTCCAAATAGTGAAATTTGCAGTGTCGATTTGAATTTTTTAGGACACTAATTGTGATGCAGAAATTTCACCTTAAATAGCCATGAGTAAATTAAAGTGTGGCTGATTTTATTTACATTGGAAGAGCAGTCGTTCAGAATTTCTGCAAGATACTGGGGTTTTTTTGGTTTTCAATCTATGAAAAAGTGCACAAGCTTTCAATGATAATCTCTGGCCTTAGAACAAGAGTCAAGTGCGACTACGTTCCCAACTATGATCTTTTTCCTCTCTTTACATAAATACACTAATATTTAATTGAGTTGACATAGTATTTTGGAAAAGAATTTACCTCTATTTTAATAATGTCTTAGAATGATATGTAGATAAGGAGTTGAGCTAACACTTCTTGCACTTGCACCAACTTATCCTTCGTACCTATTGCCACTTGTGCTTCTAACTTTCTCTTTTATCCATTTTCATTCAAATTAATTCAATTCGATCGTACCAAAATTGATTAAGTAATTGAATTGATTATGTAATGTTTTTGTCAAAATTGACTCAATAAAATTATTTATTAGATAGCTATAATAATCATTCAACTTAAATCGAATCAATCAATTATATATTATATATATATATATATTATGTAATATATTATAAACTTTATATTTCAGATCTTGTATATATTTTATGTAATATATTGTATACTTTATTTTTAATAAGACACTAAAAAGCTAAAAGTAACTGGTGGATTGATGTATTATGTTACTATGTTGTTGTTGGCTAAGCGTGTGATTTGTTTTGTTTTTATATACAATGGTTGGATTAATTAGATGAATTTTTTTATTTAATTTGATTGGATTGGTTGATCAAAATAATCAAATTATACTAACGCAAACCGATGAAGAAGACTCTTAATGCAAGGAGCAAGAAATCTTCTTGAATTTCTAGAATCTACTTTGCTTGCCACCATTACGAAGTCCAGTAATATCCAAGGTTCCTGAAATCCAAAAGCCCCACAAAACCATTGATTAATATCTATACTAGTATTGTCCTAAATATGCTGAGAGTAATATAATCAGAGGAAGGATCTTGGGCAATGCGGGTAAATTGCCAAAAAACATATATTAAATCACATATGGTTTCATTGTTGAAAAATGTTAGACTAAATTACTAATTTGGTCCTCAAAAGACTAGAACAGCCTTAATTTAGTCCCAAAAAGATCAAATGTCTTAATTTAGTTCTTAAAAAATTGTGTTTGTTTCATTCTAATCTCCTTTTTTTTGGTCAAAGTGACTTTTAGCAATAGAAAAGATTTTGAAATTTAACAACTATTTTGTGATTTTACGACAGAAATGATTAAATTGAAACAAAACAATTCATCATGAATTGAATTGAAATATCTGATTTTCAAGGCTAAATTGAAAAAATTATAATCTTAGTCTTTAAATAAGTAATTTACTCAAAATGTTATGTTATATGTTTTAGTGTAGATTTCACACAAGAAGGGGATTAAATTGTGTGTATATAAAAATTATAGTTTCGTTTGTAAATTTGTTGCCTTTTAAAAACCTTTGATTTTAGAAAGATAGTTTCAAATATTAACTTGTAAGGAAATACTAACATTTAATAAATAGGAGAGTAGAATATGAAACAGAATTTATAGAGGTTCATATCCGAAACCAGATCTTACATTCTCTCCTCAAGCACAAAGCAAATGAATTTTATATTAAAGTGGGTAAGGTTACAGAGATTTACAAGGAGACTCCTAAGGTACAAGCCTCCTAACTTTTACTACCTACACTAACAGACTCGAACCCAATCATTAACAGAGTGTAAGGCTAAAGAGATTTCAAACAAAATCCCCAAGAGACAAGATTCTTGACTTTTACTACCTAAACTCTCACAGAACTGCACCCTAGACACAACAGGAACTTTTACAACCTTCAACAAGGCTTAACACTCACAACTTTTACAATCTTCTACTAGAATGAATTAAAGCTTTAAATAAGGAGAAAACAATCAAATAGCTTAGTAACTCTCTACTTAACTCACACAAAACACTATAACATTTATAAGCACACAATGGGTAAATGAAAAACTTTGTTGGGCAATAACTTTCAAATACCTCCATTAAAAGAACAAAGGGGAGCAGACTTGAGCTTTTAAATACATGAAGAGGAAGTAGTCGTTGCTTGTTCTAGAGCTCTACCAGATAAATCATTTAATACGATGTTTTCTTCATCACTCTACCATTAATGCATCTTCAAGAGAGAGAAGGTAATGTTGAAGAAGATGAAGATGGAAGAGCAACTAAACAAAGGAGACAAATTGGTGAACTCTTCCCAATTTTCTTTCTAACAGCCTCCACTTTGTAAGATTGACTTTATATATTATTTTGTAGAGCCTTCCTTTGATTATTGGATAAACTATTTTCTTTTATCTACTGGATATATGTCTAGCCTCTTGCTTTATTGACCCACTTTCTGCACTTTCCTTTTTGCTTAATATACAACAATCTTTCAAATAGATCAAGTGGATAGTATAATAAATAAGTCATGACTGCGCATTGGCCAGATAAGATGTTGATTTTAGAGAGAAAAGCTTGGGTCCATTTGTAACACACTCTTTTAAATGGTTGATATTAAAAAAACAATTTGGGCTTTCTTAAAGTTCCTAGGTTGAGACATTTTTCCTCAACATTCTCCTCTTCTTCTATAATGACAATCATTTACAAATTAAGCACAAGATATAATCTACAAAAAAAAAATTTACGTTCTATTAACTTCCCTCTTTTGACTTAGCTAACCCTAGGAACATGCATCCTAAAAATGTATGTCTAACACACTATTCCCAATGTATATACAACATCAAATTCTTATTTAGCATTAGCATGATCAACTACAATATTCCATAGAATACATCTTTTCTCCCTTTGGCATTATGAAAAAAAAGTAATAATAGAAAGAATATCACATGATCAAAGGGAAAGAACAATGGGTTTAAGCAATCAAAGAATTCAACATATTATAAGCTTGATATAATCAACCTAGCAAAATGCTCAAGGCATGATATAATAATAACTATTAATATCCAAACTATAAAATCAATAAGTCCATAGTCATGCAAAAAATAGAACCATAACATATAAAGTTTATAGAACATAAGCGAGAAGAATATGAGGCAAGCCTTTTTAACTTGATTCAACATATCACAAACTTTCTCTTATAGCATGTTCTTAAGAGATGATAAGTCTATTATTTTGGTTAATTTCATATGGTTTTATTGGGCTTTTTCTTCCCTTTGGTCTTATTTTTCTTTCCTTTTGCACTATTTATTTTAGTTTTTACTTGGTTTATTTTGTGCATTGTAGTTTTCCCTCAGCTTGTTTTAATCCCCTCTTTTCCTGCCTTTTGGAGTAATTTATTGCTTTTTATAATAGGTGTTATTTTTGGCTAATACAAGTTAGAGAAATGGAGATCTGTTGCAGCTCTAACTCCTAGCGCCTCAGGCACGGCGCCAACCCATAAACTCTCTGTCCAAGGTTCTAAAGATGGCGCCCCAAGCGCCAATCCATGAATCTTCTGCTGTTTACAGAGTGGCGCCTAGGCGCTCTACTCTTGACTTGCACATGATAGCAGCTATAAATTGGAAATCTGACGAGAAATTAGGGATCTTTTGGGGGGAGAACGAAGGGGCTCTGCTAGGGCACATTGGAGGAGAAGGGAAACTTCTTCTCTATCGAGTTTAGAGTTTCTTTCTCACTCTTGTATCATGTTTTTTTTGTATATTTGTGATGTTGTTCTTCTCTCTTCCTATGTGTAACTAAATCTCTAGGGTTTAAGGGATTGATGTAATTGACTTTCTATCAAGCTTTGTTCTTGAATGCTTTAATATAAACGTAATTTCGATTCTTGGAGTAGATTTTATTATTATTAATTTCGCTTGGACGCTTAGCTACCATCTTCAATGAAACTAGGGTTTGTATTAATGCTAGACATAGCTTGATATAGACACGCCTTTGTAACTTTTATCATAAATCGGGTTATTCTAGACATAGATAATCTTGTTTGCGTGATTTTTACAAGTTCTTAAACTTAAACTCCGAGCCCAATAATTTGACTTAGACATTAGCTAATTATTTGAGTGAGAAAGATTTGTCTCCCTAAGGCATTGAGTTCAAATATTTTAGAGAACTTAATCAACATTAAAAGGAATTTGCAACTATGTTGAAGTATTCTCCAACAACTCAAATATTGGTTTGTCTATGAATCAATCGGATTAGGAGTCAAGTGAATCAATCCCTTATACCTGCTTTGTTATTGTGTTATTTCTTGTTGCTTAGCTAACTTCTTTTACCCTTAATTCAGTTTACTTTTAGTTAAAATCAATCTCATTTCACACAACCATGTCATCCGTCCAAATATAACTTTAATTAGTGAAATTAGTAGTTGTTAAAAGTTGATCCCTAAGGACGATAACTCTCTCATCATTTTACTACTAGTTGCAACCTAATACACTTGTCGAGAAAAGTCGCATCAAGTTTTGGCACCGTTGCCGGGGATTGACAGTATTTAGCAATATTAAGAGTAACTAGTAGGGTTGTAGTTTGGACTTTACTTTTTATTTTCATAGTTATACTTTAGTTTTACTTTCATACTTTATCATACTTTTGTTTTTCTTTTATATTATTTTCCTTACACATTTGTTTGGTTTTGCGAGGTACCACCGACCTTAATTCATTAATCTTCAACCTGAAAATTCAAAGGTTGGCTCACAGACGCCGAAGGCGAACTAGAGAAGCTAGACAAGCTCAACAAGCTCAACCCGCAACAATGGCAGAAAATAATCAAAATCGAGGGCAAAATCTACCACCACCTCCTCCTCCTCCAAGAACTCTCATAGATTATAATATCCCAACGGTAGAGGAATGTGGTGCCAGCATAGCTCAACCACTCGTGGAAGCGAACAACTTCAAGCTAAAGTGGTCCCTACTCCAATTAATTCAACATAATCAGTTTGGTGGGCATCCTTCTGAAGACCTCAACACACATATCTCACGGTTCCTACAACTTTGTGATACAATGAAGTTGAATAGGGTTACTAAAGAAGCAATTAGACTCCGGTGTTTCCTATTTTCATTAAAGGATAAAGCAAGCAATTGGTTGGATTCCTTACTGAAGGGTAGTGTCACCACTTGGTCAGACTTAGCACAGAAATTTCCTACATATGATGTGTGCTCTGCTAACACAAAAGTCCCCTTAGCAACAAAGCTATAAATTAGACCCCTCTGACTCATCTCCAAGTAGCTCTGCAATCAAAACCAACCCATGCTTATCTCTCAAATTACAATTACCTAAAAAGAAAAACTTCCAACTAACTAAAAAGCAAAACTTCCAATTAGAAGCATTTCCAAAAAGAAGCAAACTGGAAAAAGCAAAATCAACTACTTTATATGATTCTTGTCCTCATCGTAGGCCAAATATTCTTTGTGCTCATCGTAGGCCAAAATTAACTATTTTAAAATATCAAATGACGTTTAGGCTATCTTTGAACCTTGTTAAAACTAACACAGTAATGGAATCATTTTTTTTCCTCTGTACCATCTGTCGATTTCTCTCATAGATTAATTCTCATATATGCCTATATATATTGCCAATTTGATATTTTAGTTAGTATTTAGTAAGTGTTTTTGGATCTGCGTATCAATTCCTATTTAATATTTTATTTTGATTACAACATGTTAGTATATCAAGAGTAAGTGTTTGTTAATGCATTATTTACCTAGTAACTTCATTATTTTATTGCCAATTGAGGTATGACAACATGTTGTAAGCAAGTGAATCTCTCAAAAACTGAATGTTTTATGTGCTACCCACTAAGTAGAAAAGTTTCAAAGACAAATTCACTTGCTTGCCCCATTAGTAAGCCAAATTCCTTAAATCACTACAAGAAAATTGGCTTTCAGTGACGACTTTTAAAGTCGCCACCAAAAGTTAAAATTTTTTTAAATAGAATTAAAAAAATTAGACTTTTGGTGGCGATTCTCATAGTCGCCACCGAAAAGTCTAATTTAAAAAAATTAAAAAAATTCAGATTTTTTTAAAAAATAAAATGAAAAATTAGACCTTTGGTGGCAACTATAGTCGCCACCAAAAGTTAATTTAAAAAAATAAAAAATATTAAAAAAATTCGAATTTTTTAAAAATAAAATTTAAAACAATTAGACTTTTGGTGGTGACCAAAATTCAATTTTTTATTTTAAAAAAAGTCTGATTTTTTAAATAAAATAAAAAAATCAAACTTTTAGTCTCCACCAAAAGTCTTTTTTAAAAAAAAATAAAAAAGTCATATTTTCTAAAATAAAATAAAAAATTAGACTTTTGTTATTTTTTTTAAAAAATAAAAAAACTCAAATTTTTTAGAATAAAATAAAAAATTAGACTTTTTGTGACGACTTTTTTAAAAAAAATAAAAAAAGTCAGATTTTTTAAAATAAAATAAAAAATTAAAAAAGTCATTTTTTTACTTAAAAAATTTATTTATTTTATTTTTTTTAATTTTATTTAAAAGAAATTCAATTTTTTTAATTTTTAAATTTTTAAATTTTTTTTTAAAATTAGATTATCGGTGACGACTGAAGTCTATTTTTTTTTAACTGAAATCGTTTTTTTATGAAATTAGCTGAAGTCGGACTTTTTGTGGTGACTCCAATAGTAATAATATATTTGCTTTTTGTTAAGTTTAATATTATTTTATTTCTATTTTATAATATTTTTGACCTAAAATATTTTTAACATATTATATATATAGATATATATAATATTGCACTTACATAACACAAATGAAGCAGTGGCAGAATGCCAAGACACACATGGCTGCAAGCAAGGGACCCAGGTTCAAATTTCAAGTATGCACATGTTTGGTCTAATTTCAAATAAACTTGAATATTGCACACAAAAAAAATCGAATCAGCTCGGGACAGCGAGTTATTGGATCGGCCAAGACCCGCACGAGTCGAATGGATCTCGGGTCGACCTGCCGGGCCAATCCGGATCTAAAAAGCTGGCGAGTGACTTTTGGTGGCGACTTTTAAAGTCACCACCAAAAGTTGTCTTACCAAAGGTAGTTTTGGTGCCACCAAAAATCACTTTTTCTCACGAATTTTTTTTGCAATAAAGATGACTTTTGGTGGCGACCATAGTCGCCACTAAAGGTGACTTTTGGTGGAAACTTTTGAAAGTCGAAACCGAAAGAATCAGCCACAGCCTTACGCCAACAACTTTAGTCACCACTAAAAGTCGCCACCAAAGACTTTTAGTGGCGATTTTTGGTGGCGATTTTTAGATCGCCACCAAAAGTCTTTTTTTTTTGGTAGTGAATCTACCAGTTATAGGTCATAACATACTTCTAAATTATTATTGTCATGTAGAAGACAATGAGGGCTGATCGGGAATTGATGTATAATCGACGTGACCCAAGTAAAAAAGGATTGAATCTTAAATTCCTTCAAGGAGTGATGATTTCATAGCCTTTGTAGAATCTTAACCATAATTAGTCTCAAATGGTCAAATAAATTGTCCTTGCCCAAAGTGTGACAATAGGAAATATGTTGATAAAGAAGATGTTAAGGTTCACCTTTACAGACATGGGTTTGTCCCTAACTATGACCAATGGACTTATCATGGGGAACCCTTATACCATGATAATGTTGAATGTGAGGATGCTTACAATCATGAAAATGGAGTCGAATGTGATAGTCAAGAAAGGGTTGAGGTTGAATTGGAAAATCCCTATCGTACAATGATTATAGATGCTGCTGGACCTAGTTTCAATCCTAACATCGATATAGATGTAGAGGAACATCCAAATTAAGATGCCTAACACTTTATGATCTATTGAAAGTTGCTGAGGAGCCACTATATGTAGGATGTAATTCTCACACTCCTTTATTAGCAATTTCAAGATTGTTAAATATAAAGTCTGAGTTTAACTTGAGTGAGAGCTGTTACAATTGTTTATTGTAACTTCTAAATGATTTGTTTCCAGATGATGCAAAATTGCCTACGGATTACTACAAGACTAAACAAATGGTAACAAAACTTGGTTTAGAGTATGAGAAAATAGATGCATGTGAGAATAGATGTATGCTTTACTATAAGGAGGAATTGCCTAGTGTGTGGCCATGCTCATTATAAACCTAGAAGTGGAGATGATACAAGAAAAAAAGAGATATCATATAAGGTCTTGCATTATTTCCCTTTAACACCAAGATTACAAAGACTTTATATGTCTACGAAGACAGTTGAACACATGACATGGCACCATAAAACTAGGCGAGAAGCAGGAGTCATGTGCCACCCTTGTGATGGAGAGGCATGGAAGCATTTTGACCAATGTAATTTTTGCCTCAGAGCCTCGAAATGTTAGGTTAGGCCTATCATCAGACGGGTTTACTCCATATGGGCAGTTCGCACATCCATATTCTTGTTGGCCTGTAATTGTGACACCATACAATCTCCCACCTGGGATGTGCATGAAAGCCCCATATATGTTTCTCACACTTGTCATTCCTAGCCCAAGGAGCCCTGGTCAAAAGATTGATGTGTATTTACAGCCCTTAATTGATGAATTGAAACAATTATGGGAAGATGGTGCCTTGACATATAACTCATCCATGAAAAAAACTTTCAAATGCGAGTTGCTTTCAAATAAGGGAGGGGTTAGAAAGTGTAGTACACAACCTTCAGACAATGATGCAACAATTATTCGCTAATTCTAGATTGCTACCTCTGCCAACAAATTCACCTAAGGATCCATCTGTGAGCTCAAATACCATTCGAAACAAAGACACTTGATTGGTTTTAATTATTGCCTGACACATTGCTGGAGTTTTTTGGTATAGCTTTTGGTGTATATGACAATTTTATTATTGCATATGGCACATCGTTTGAATTTTTTTTTGAATATAGTTTTTGATTTATATGACAATTTTTTATTGCATAAGACACTTGACAATATTATTGAATGATTTTAGTAAATTTCTTGTAATTTTGAGTTCATTTATTATTTTTGTTGTATGTATATATATTTGTGTTTTGTATAGAATTATAAATGAAGCTAGTGAAAATTGTAATAGAGAAGGATAAAAAAATATGAAAATAAAAATAGCAATCAAAAAAATTTTGTGATAGTTTAGTGACAGAATGGTCCTCAATAACAAATTTGTGACAGACTAATCATTACAAAAATATATAATTAGTGTTTGATTTAGTGACAAAACTTTGATATTTAGTAACAGACTGTCTGTCACTAATTTATGGTTTAGAGTTTAGGTTTTAGGATTTAGTCACTAATTTAGTGACGGACTGTTCCATTACTAAATCAGTGAACAAAATTTTCATCACTAATTTACTGACGGAAAGGTTGTCACTGATTCAGTGACAGCCTATCCGTCACTAAATTTGTGACGGACAATTACCATCACTGATTTAGTGACGAATCAAGTGGTCCGTCACAAACATGCTTTGTGACGCATGTTTTACCCTCAGATTTTGTGACGGACATTCTGTCACTGTATCATGATTTTGTGACGGATTTTCAATATTAGTGACAGAATTTTCCATTACAAAATCCTATTTTTCTAGTAGTGAGAGCATATCAACTTGAAGTCACTAGATACTTTGATGTAGACTTTGCTGGATGCGTTGACTCTAAGAGATTTACGTTGGATTATGTGTTTATGGTAGTTGAATGAGCTATATTTTAGAAAAGTGTCCAATAGATACTTTTAGCTTCTTCAACCATAGAGGCTAAATTTATAGCCTGTTATGAAGCATCTAACCAAGTGATATGATTGCGGAATTTTATCACAACATTACAGATTATAGAGGGCATTGAGAGACCTTTGAGGATGCTCTATGATAGTAAAGCTGCTAAGCTTAATTATAAAAACAACCAGAGTAGTCTAGGTCTAACCATATAGACATTAAATTTCTGGTTGTAAAAGTGAGGATTCAGAGTATTATTGTATCGATAGATCATGTTAACACTGACGTTATGATTGCAGATTCGCTAACTATAAGTTTACTGCCTAGAGTGTTTCATGAGCATGTGGCTTATATGATTGTTGTGATACTTTTAGATGATAAAGTCAGTTGTATAGTTTCATATGTCTTGTAGACATGTTTTTGTTGGATATTCATATTGTTGATAATTTTACAATATATAAATTGATGTTCTTTAATATATATTTGTGTATGTGTATATGTTGAGTACTTTGAAATAATGCAATTACTCTCTCTTACATTTTTGCACAAGTAGTTTAGCATATAATTGAGAAAGTGTTGAGTATTTAAGTCATAAGGTAGGAACTAGATAGAAATAGGCATGAATAAAGATCATTTACATATAATTTTCATGCTATACATTCAAACTAGATCTATGTCATTTACTATATTAGCATTGTGAACATTGTTAGGTTTAGTTTCAATTTATAAGTTATTAAAGTCTCTTTGGTTCTGTGCTGATATGGTTGATAGAGCATATTGTTGTGAATATATCTGAGTAAATACCTTGTTGTGTACAATATGTTTTCATATATATTATACAACATTAATCCAAACGGTCATAACTGCTGACTAAACAACATTGTAACCACTAACAGTAAAAACTACTAGTAATCCACAAAACAGAATTACACACAACCAAACCATTTCATTTACTGAAAATAAACCAGAGACCTAAGCCTCCTCTACAAGAGCACAAGTGCTCCTCAACCAGAGCAGAAATGCTCCTCCTACTATCCACAACAAAAGATTCTTCAACCATGTCTCTCACGCTTCCCCTGCCTATATAAAACTAACTTATTCTTTGAAATTTCCATTTTACCCCTTAACAAAAAAGACCCCTGCTCAGGTACCTATCAGATATCAATAAAACTCTTCTTTGTTCAGTCAATCCCTATGTAATCCCATTATATTACCAATATACCAACACTTGATCCAATATTCTGCCCCCTTCATTTATAGTCTAATCTCATAATGGGCGATATAGTTTAACCATTGTGTCACTTTACTACTCACTTCTATGGAATCTGTAATTGCATCTTTTAACAGGGGTTCAGTTGAAGCTATCTTATAGTGGTCCACTTATTTTTTTATAGAGAGGGTTTATTGACAAATCTATCATTTTTTGACTCCACATATACTGCAGGGTTTGGATAGGGAGGGTCTTATACAAATCAAAGGAGAAATGAGGGGAAAAGCAATGGTTGAGGTCTAACCCGTTTTACTATTGAGACTTTTTAAAGATCATGAAATGCTAGACTACATCAAGGGTGCATAAGTCTATGGTTCTAATAGAAGGGGCTCTATCATATAAAGAGGACAGATGGATACTCTTATAATAGTGGGGTTCTGCTGTCATTACAACACTTGATGATATTTTAGATCATAAAGAAGCTGTAAACAAATGGTGGGTGATCAAATTCTTAAGTTTTTAAATTGAAGTCCATCATGTATTATCATCTTGTTGCACTGTTACTAGCAATTGACTAGTAGAATGTGGTTTTCAAGATTGCCTGTATTGAATAAAATATAAGTATGAGCTTGAACAGTAATTTGAATTCAGCCATGTCCAAACATCAATGAATAGTCGCATGAGTAGTTAGTTTATGACTTGTTCATGTATCATACTTTTACTAATATTCAATACTATTAGACGAGCAAAGTACAACTACGTTATCAAGCTCTTGCCATTTTCCTCTCTTTACATTAAACAAGAGCTTATTCCTTTTCACAAGAAACGAAGATATTCTTTTGAATGAGAATGTTGAATGTACCTCTTGTCCTCTGTACCAAAATTGGAAAATGTGCACAGGTCAAGTTTTGTTTAACTGCACATATCTACAACCTGATTTTCAAGCATGAAAAACATCAATTGCTTTTACTAATGTGTGATTCATTGCAAATACAAGATAAAACTTGTCAAAATATTATGATTATAGGCTTATATTGTAGTTTGAACAGGTTATACTTGTATATATTAGTATATCTGTTGAATATAACATTTAGGTAAGAAGTTGAGCTAACTTTTCCCGGACTTGCACCAACTTATCTTTCACAGATGTCCATGTGCTGCTACTTCATCTATAAAATGCTCCAATGTATCATCTTAAAGCCATAACCACAAGCATACCAAACACAATTTGGAAAAGAGTAATTAAGAAGTTTGAAACTCCCATTGTCTGGAAGATCTCATTATCTGCTTCCTCTAGTACTATGGCTTCCCACAGTTTCTCATCATTTGCTCTATTACCACTTATGCTTCTAACTTTCTCTTCAATTACCAGCCATGTAATGGTTGAAGGGGCTAGAAATCTTGTCGAATCAACTTTGCCTGAGCCCAAAGTACCTGAGCTACCATCTTTGCCAAAGCCAGAGTTCCCCACTCGCCCTAAGGTTGAGCGGCCACCATTGCCAAAGCCTGAGATGCCTAATGTTCCACAATTGCCTATACCAGAGTTGCCTCAATTACCTAAAGTTGAACTGCCACCATTTCCCAAGCTAGAAGTACCTAAATTCCCTGAAATTCCAAAGCCAGATATGTCCAAAGTCCCTGAAATTGCTAAGCCAGCATTACCTGAAGTACCAAAGCTAGAAGTTCCTGAAATTCCAAAGCCAGAGTTGCCTCAAGTACCGAAAATCCTGAAGTCGGAGATGCCTCAACTTCCTAAGGTTGAGTTACCACCATTGCCAAAGCCTGAGTTTCCTACTATTCCAAAGCCAGAAATACCTGAAGTTCCAAAGCCTCACTAGACCACTGATATTTAATCTTGAATCTACTTTGTATTGTTCTAAGTAATAATGCGCATCTATCTAGTAGTTTATATATGATGGGTTTTGTATAGTTGTGTGATTGATTTATTGTTGTGGCCTATGTGGCTCTATTGAACTTAGATTATACATTTTATGTCATCAAGTTACATGTTATCATTTGAGATATTTTTCTCTTCAAATTCATTGAAACATATGGATTGTGAATATGTGATTTGAGATTAGGTACAGGTAGAAAAAGCTTGTCATTATCGGTATAGCACTAATGATTTAATAATTTTCTAACACACAAAATAAAATAGGATATGGATAGTGTGAGAATTTGTAGATTAAGACCAAGACACCTGTACTTAAGTACTGAAATCAAACTGTTATATGTCGCTATATTTCCTAGAACTCAAGCACACACCAGCGACTGCACTCACTTTCCCCTTCATTCTCTCTCTCTCTCTCTCTCTCTCTCTCTGTATATATATATATATATATATATGTATATAATAGCAGTGGATGAAGGCAAGTGAGGTAGAAAGTAGGCGATACAGAGAGATGAGAGCACATAGCAAAATCAACTAAAAGTTATGCAAGCCACAGAATAATCAAATTAAAGCGAAATCAAGCAGCACGGGAAGTCAATCAAGCAACATCAGAAAGAACAACCAACCTAAGTGCGATTCCGGTGAGGAAAAAGCCAAAGTGCGATTTTGGTAATTGGGACTTAGAGAAATTTGAGAAGCAACGACCAACCTCAATGCAATTTCAGTAAGGAGGAAGCCGAAGTGAGAACTCGGTGAGAAGGAAGCCAAATTTGAGGAAGAACAACTAATGGGAAGAGCGACGAAAATGGCCAAATGGGAAGGGAAATTTTTGTTTTTAGAATTTTAAAATAAAAAAATGTATTTTTACAATTTACTTTGTCAATTTTTTTTATCATGAATACTTTTTAGCAGGTACACAAAATTATATATGGCTTTGAGGCTTTCTTATCAATAGTCTCTAAAAAATAAAGTACAAAATTATAATATAAAATTAAAAAAAAGTTAAAATTTAAGTGGGAATGTGAAAACTTATTCAACTTTTCTTATTTTAAAATATAAAAATTATTACAATTTTATTCTATTTTCAAAACATTATTTAAAATTATATTTAAGATTTTTTCTGAATAAAATTGCAATGTCGAAAAGTTGTCGCAATTAAGATTATTTGCAACGGTTTCGTTAAAACCATTGCCAATACTACTAAGAAACTTCCAACAATGCAGAACTGTCTCGTATTTTAACAACTGTAACAGTTTTCTAAGCGTTGCAACCTAAAGTCTTACAGGCTTACCATTTCAAAGACTTTCTTAAGATCATGAAGAGCTAGACTACATCAAGGGAGTGTTAATCTACGATTCTTTCGAATAGAGAGTAAGGATAATGGTTCAACTAAAAGACAGGGTCATATAGACAGTGCAGATGGATTCTCTATCGTATCAGTGGGCTACCGCTGTCATTACAACCCCTGATGATAATTTAGATCATGAAGCTATAAACGAAGGGTGGGTGTCTGGGTGATCAAATTCTTAAGTTATTAGATTGAAATCTATCATGTATTATCCTCTTATTGCCACTGTTACTAGCAATTAACTTGTAATGGGGTTTTCAAGCCTCCCTGTGTTGAATAAAATATAAGAATGAGCTTGAACAGTAAAGTACAACTACGTTATCAAACTCTTTATCATTTTCCTCTCTTTACGTTGAGAAAGAGCTTGTTCCTTTTCATAAGAAAAGAAGATTTTGTTTTGGAAGAGAATGTTGAATGTATCTCCTGTCCTCTATGCCAAAACTGGACAAATGCGCACAGGTCAAGTTTTGTTTAACTGCACAAATCCACAAGTTAAAACTTCTCAAAATTTTATAATTAGAAACTTATATTATTTGAACGGGCTTACTTGTAAATATTAGTATATCTGTTGAAAGTAATATTTATGTAAGAAGTTGAGCTAACACTACCTGGACTTGCACCAACTTATCTTTCATAACTGTCCATGTGCTGCTATTTCATCTATAAAAGGCCCTCATATATCATCTCCCAGCCATAGTCACAAACGCACCAAAAACCATTTCAAAAAGAGTAACTGAAAAGTTCAAAACTTCTTTTGATCCCGAAGCTCTTGTTATCCGATTCTTCTGTTCCCATGACTTCCCACAGTTTCTCATCATTCGCTTTATTACCACTTATGCTTCTAACTTTCTCTTCAATGACCAGCCATGTGATGATTGAAGGGGCAAGAGTTCTTGTTGAATCAACTTTGCCAGAGCCAAAAGTACCTGAGCTTCCATCTTTGCCAAAGCCTGAGATGCCTAAACTTCCAGAATTGCCTAAACCAGAGCTGCCTCAAATGCCTAAGGTTGAGCTGCCACCATTTCCCAAGCCACAAGTACCTCAAGTCCCTGAAATTTCTAAGCCAGAGTTGCCTAAAATACCTGAACTCCCTAAGCCAGATTTGCCTAAGATACCAAAGGTAGAAATCCCTAAAGTGCCGGAGATTCCAAAGCCAGAGTTGTCTAAAGTCCCTGAAATTCCCAAGCCAGAGTTGCCTCAAGTGCCGGAGATCCCAAAGCCGGAGATGCTTCCTAAGGTTGAGCTGCCACCATTGCCAAAACCTGAGTTTCCTGCTGCTCCAAAGCCAGAAGTACCTAAAGTCCCTGAAATTCCAAAGTCAGAGTCGTCTATAGTCCCTGAAATTCCCAAGCCAGAGTTACCTGAGGTGCCAAAGCTAGAAGTTCCTGAAATTCCCAAGCCAGAGTTGCCTCAAGTGCCGGAAATCCTGAAGCCAGAGATGCCTCAGCTTCCTAAGGTTGAGCTGCCATCATTGCCAAAGCCTGAGTTTCCTGCTGTTCCAAAGCCAGAGGTACCTAAAGTTCCTGAAATTCCAAAGCCCCACTAGACCATTGATAACTAAAAGTAGTACTATTCTCTTCATTGTATTGTTTGAAGTAATGATCGGCGCAGCTACCTAGTAGCGTATACTTTATGATGGTTTTATTATAATTTTGTGATCGTTTATTGTTGTCATCTAAGCAGCTCTTTTGAGCTTAGTTTGTACTTTAAATGCCATTAAATTACACGTTATGTTCATTTGAGATTGTTGATTCAATTTTACTGCAAAATATTGACTGTGAGTTTGTGATTCATCATTTGTAATTCTACTTTATTGGAATGTCCAAAGAGTGAAATTTGCAGTATCGATTTGAGTTTCTTAGGACACCAATTGTGATGCAGAAATTTCACCTCAAATAGCCATAAGTAAATTTAAGTGTCACTGATATTATTTACATTGGAAGAGCAGTCGTTCAGAATTTCTGCAAGATACTGGGGTATTTTTGGTTTTCAATCTCAATGAAAAAGTGCACAAGTTTTCAGTGATAATCTCTGGCCTTAGAACAAGAGTCAAGTGCGACTACGTTACTAACTATGATCTTTTTTCTCTCTTTAGACAAATACACTAATATTTAATTGAGTTATTATAGTATTTTAAAAAAGGAGTTGCCTCTATTATAATGATGTCTTTGAATGATATGTAGGTAAGGAGTTGAGCTAACACTTCTTGCACTTGCACCAACTTATCCTTCGTCCACTTATGATTCTATCGCTTTTATCCATTTTCATTCAGTTTAATTCAATTCGATCTTACCAAAATTGATTAAGTAATTGAATTGATTATATAATTTTGTTTTGGTCAAAATTCACTTAATAAAATTACTTATTATATAGCTAAAATAATCATTCAACTTAAATTGAATCAATCAATTATATATTAATTGTAATCTTTATATTTTATATAATATATTGTAATCTTTATTATGTAATATATTGAATTGATTATTTAAGTTGAATCAATCATTCAACTTAAATATTATGTAATATATTGTAATCTTTATATTTTAGATATTGTATATGTATTATGTAATATATTGTATACTTTATTTTTAATAAAACACTAAAAAGCTAAAAGTAACTGGTGGATTGATGTATTATGTTACTATGTTGTTGTTGGATAAGCGTGTGATTTGCTTTTATATACAATGGTTGGATTAATTAGATTAATTTTTTTGTTTAATATGATTGGATTGGTTGATCAAAATAATCAAATTATACTAATGCAAACTGATGACATCATTAATTTCATTAGTAATAGGTCTCTGTGGAAATGTTGACAAGAGAACAAATTTTTCATTGCTAGGTGATTCGTCAGCCCTCTTGTACAGTTCATATCGGAAAGGATAAGACATCCTGAGAGCTCCCATTATGGGATACTGAGGGCCCACATAATAGAGGAACCGAAAGAAGTAGCAACTCCCAAATGATGCTGCATACTCAAACCTCTGTTCTCGTCCCATAGTTTGCATTATGCCACTAGAACCGGGTAAATCCATAAGCCTAGCATTGACTAGGATATCTGGGTTCAGAAGCATTTGTCATGGCTCTTAAATCATCAATAATACAATTCCCTATAACATTTTAGTGGCATTCCAACAAGAGCACCTTCTCCCATTGACCCTTGTACGTAAACCTTATCACATTTCCCATCATCAGCAAATGAAAGGGCAAGAGCTTGAAATAGGTCTGTAGAATCAAAATCAAACCCCAATTGCATTCTTCTGGCTTTCTTGATGTGGGATATGGCACATTCATCTTTATTTCCTTCGAGTCCACTCTCCTCCTCAGATGTTTTTCCTTCTCTGTTCTCATTATCGACCCTTTGGAATAAGATGTAGTTCCCTTCTGCTTTGCTCGAAGCTACTGTTGAAAGTATGTATAACTTCTTCCCATTCACACGCTCGTTTCGACTAGTATATCTCTAGAGGCATCTTGATTCAGGTGGGTTTTAACTGGGTTAGGGACTTGGGCAATCCTAGGGTTGTGATTGGGTTTAGGCAAAATGAAGCATATGAAATATTGGCTAAATCTCATTTACTTATTTTGAAACAAAGCCCATAAAGCTTTCTCATTATTTTTTCCAGGCCCCTCAACATCTTTTGGGTTTTTGTTGATATATTTGGTCGGCCTAATATTAGGAATTACCCAAAAAAGCCCAACATTCTTTTGTCTTCTCAGTTTTGGGCCTCTTCTCACTTGGGTTAACTCAACTTGATCCAAAACTCAATTACCCTTCTTCCTTTTATCTTCACCCACGTCTACCCTAGCCGTCAAACACTGGTGTTGCTGAATAAAGCACTTAGATGTCAACAACCTCTTGCCGCCATGAAAGCGCCCTTCCCACTTCCTTTTAAAATATGCTCCAGACCTCTCTTCTCTTCCTAATTCTATTTTCATGGTTCTTATGATATTGGATGGGTAATGAATACTTGCTGGTTGGCTTGATTTCGAAGTTGTGACTGCCATCACAATCTCATCATTGTTTTGATAAGCTACCAGGGATGTCTCTTCTCTTACTTTCTCGTTCAACCCTTCCCCAACAAAATAGTTTGATGAGTTAACAATAGAATTCCCAAACTGATATTCTTCTTCCTTGTGATCTACCAACTGATAATTTTCTTCCTCATCTTTTGATTCCACTGGAGTTTCCAAAATAGGAATAACTAGAGCATTGTTGGTTTTCTTCTCGACCTTTTGGCACTCTTCACCCCTTGATTCAGCTGCCATCCTCTTTACACTCATCAGAATATCTTTCAACATCATCTTCATCTCTTCCATGTCCCTTATGAACTTCTCTCTTTTTTACTCAGCAAAAACCCTCTTTGAATCTTGCATCTATTTTTGCCTTTCTTGCTGCTGTCATCTCATGAGCTTCCCTTTTGAATCTTGCATTTATTTCTTCTATTGTTGTTTCCGCCATTCCCAGGAAGAAACCACTCTGATACGAATTTGAGAGAGCCCAGTAATTTCTAACAAATCACTAATATTGAATATTATTGAAAAAAAGGATGGTATCTCCTCCACTGGGGAAGAGATGGTATTACATTACTCAAAGAAGGAAATAACAAGCATAACAATAATAGAACATAATTAAAGGCAATGAACATAGTAAAACATAGCAACACACACTGTAATATAAAAACTAGGCATTCGAGAGGTCTAGTTTTCTCACAAGGTCTTTCCCAAAACTCTCCATGCCTTTCCACTCTCTCAAACCATCATTTTTTAGACCCTTCTCTAACTACCCTTATAGTTGACGTGTCTTATCCCTATTTTTATATATTTTATTTTATATTTTTGTTCCTCACTCTCTTTCCTATATTTTGTACCAGGCCCATCAGACTACAACGACCTTAATTTAGCCCCTAAAAGATCAAATATTTTAATTTAATTCTTAAAAGATCGTGTTTATTTCAATCTGATCTCTCTTTTTTTTTTGTCAAAGTGACTTTTAGACTAAATTAAAACAAAAACAATTCATCAAGGACTAAATTGAAATATTTGATTTTCAAAAGCTAAATTGAGAAAATTATAATCTTAGTGTCTAAATAAGTAATTTACTCAAAATGTTATGTTATATGTGTTAGTGTAGATTTAACACAAGAAGGGGGTTAAATTGTGTGTATATAAAAATTATAGTTTCATTTGTAAACTTGTTCCCTTTTAAAAACCTTTGATTTATGGCAGATAGTTTCAAATATTAACCTGTAAGAAAAATACATAAAATTTAAGAAATAGAATGAGAGTAGAATATGAAACAGAATTTATAAAGGTTAAGATCTAAAACCAGATCTTACATCCTCTCCTCAAGCACAAAGAAAATGAATTTTATATTAAAGTAGGTAAGATCACATATATTTATAAGGAGACCCCTAAAGGACAAGCCTCCTAGCTTTTACTACCTACATTGACAAACTCGAATCCAATCATCAACAGGGTGTAAGGTTAAGGAGATCTACAACAAAACTCTTAAGAGACAAGCCTCTAGACTTTTACTACCTAAACTCTCACAGAACTGCACTCAAGACACGAGAAGAACTTTTACAACCTTCAACAAGGCTCAATACTCACTACTTTTACAATCCTATACCAGAATGAATGAAATATTTAAATAAGGAGAAAGTAATCAAATAGTTTAGTAACTCTCTACTTAACTCACACATAGCACTGTAACATTTATAAGCACACAATGGGTAGAGGAAAAACTTTTTTGAGCAATAACTCATAGATACCTCTATTAAAAGAACAAAGGGGAGCAGACTTGAGCTTTTAAATACATGAAGAGGAAGAAGTCGTTGCTTATTCTGGAGCTCGAATGGATAAATAATTTAATGCAATGTTTTCTTCATCACTCTACCATAAATGCATCTTCAAGAGAGAGAATGTAATGTTGAAGAAGAAGAAGACGGAAGAGCAGCTAAACAAAGGAGACAAATTGGTGCACTCTTCCCAATTTTCTTTTTGACAGCCTCGACTTTGTAAAAGTGACTTTATGTATTATTTTGTGGAGCCTTCCTTTGACTATTGGATAAACCATTTTGTTTTATCTGCTGGATAAATGTCTAATAGCCTCTTGCTTTCTTGACCCACTTTCTGCACTTTTCTTTTGGCTCAATATACAACAATCTTTCAAATAGATCTAGTATAATAAAGAAATCTTGACTGTGTATTGGCCAGATAAGATATTGATTTTAGAGAGAAAAGCTTGGGCCATTTGTAACACAATCTTTTAAATGGTTGATATTATAACAAACAATTTGGGCTTTGATAAAGTTTATGGACTGAGACATTTTTCCTCAACATTCTCGTCTTTTTCTATAATGAGAATTATTTACAAAATTAAGCACAAGATATAATCTAAAGTTTTTTTAAAGTTCTATTAACTTCCCTCTTTTGACTTAGCTAACCCTAGGAACATGCATCCTAAAAGCGTATGTGTAACACAATATTCACAATGTATATACAGCATAATATTCTTATGTGGCATTAACATGATCAAAAAAAGTAATAATAGTAAGAATATCACATGATCGAAGGGAAAGAACAAGGGGTTTAAGCAATCAAAGAATTCAACATATTATAAGCATGATATAATCAACCTAGCACAATGCTCAAGGCATGATACCATAATAAAGATTAATTATCCAAACTACAAAACTAATAAGTCCATAATCATGCAAAAAATAGAACCACAACATTTCAAGTTTCTAGAATATAAGTGGGAAGAATAGGAGGCAAGCATTTTAACTCGATTCAACATATCACAAACTTTCTCTTGTAGGATGTTCTTCAGAGATGAGGTGAGTCTTTCTTAAAATTCCTTGAGCATGTCCTTTAAGACCTTTTTAGTTACAAGCAGAGAAGTGAGAGGACTAGTGCATCATCAAGGTTTTCAATTGGTGCACCAAGGTCTTCTTCCTCAAATTACAAAGACAAATATCCTAGCGACATTATTGGTTCAGGATCCTTCTTTTAGGCATCTTCCTCTTTGTTAGAGAATTCTAGATCAATGGCCTTTTGAGGATCGCCGGCAGAGACGGATTCATCATTAAGATGAGTGTTGCATGTGCTTCCTTTACTAGTTAACTCCTTAATGGTGGACAAATGTTGGGTTTAAAAAAGAGAAATTTCTTTTAATATGCATTGGTAAAACAATTGACAACTACTTTCATATGACTTAAAATTGTGAATCCCAAATTAATATTATGGTCTATTGTCTTGTGCAGGCCTCGTTTGAATTTTAAAGCATTGCCCAATATCATTTGTTCACATAGAATCAAGCATACAATGCATATTCAAAAAAAAAATCTCCACTAAAGCATTCAGGTACATTAACCACATATTTTAGGAATATATGTAAACATAACACCTATTACCATTGAAGTATTCCTAATTCTCTGTAAATAGCATAAAACCGTCTTCAAACCATGGTTTTGTGAATATATCAACTAACTGGAATTTTTTTGTAGACACAAATTCTAACACTACATTTCCTTTATGGTCTCCCAAGAAAAGATGTCAAATTTCTATTTGGTTTTGATATGCCAAAGAGGATTTTTAGAAATGTTTATTGCACTTGAATTATCGCATTTTATAGGGATATGATCGAATTTAGCACATAATTTTGCAACTACTAATTCATTCACAAAATTTGTGCACAATAGCTTTCCACAACAACATATTCTATTTCAAAAGCATTTTACTCTGCCAAAGAAAAGATTATGGACCTAAGATTGATAAGTCTCACTCGTGCATTTTTGGTCAACTTTGCAACCTTCAAAGTTAGCATTCGAGAACTAAAAAAAAAAAATACATACATTTTTCTTGGGATACCATAGACCTAGATGTTGTGTTTCCTTTAGATATCTAAATATTCAGGTGAAATTCCTTAGAAGTTAGGAGTATAATTACCACAAATGGCGAGATCAATTGGTTGTACATGGGTCTTTAAAACCAAATGAAACTCGAATGATAATATTAAAAAATATAAGGCACACCTCAGCCAAATGTTATACTCAAAAGGAAGACATAGACTTTGAATAAACCTTTTCGTCGGTTTCGTTGAAAGATTCCCTTAGAGTCATAATGACACTTGTGGTTCATTATAATTTGGAGTTATACCAAATGGATGTCAAAACGACGTTTTTCAATGGAGACATTGAAGAAACAATATAATAGTGCAGCCAAAGAATTTTGAATCTAAAGATTCAAAGCACCTTGTATGCAAGTTGAAGAAATCCATTTATGGTCTAAAGCAAGCATCTTGGTAATGATACCGAAAAATTGATGAAGTGATCATGTCTTTTGGATTTAAAGAAAATCTAGTTGATTAGTGCTTATGCCTTAAGTTGAGTGGGAGTAAATTTGTGATATTAGTCTTGTATGTAGATGATATTCTACTGGCTAGTAATGACATAACCTTTTTGTGTGAAACTAAGTCATCTTTATCCAAAAAATTTTAGATAAAAGATCTTGGTGATATATCCTTTGTTTTGGAGATTCAGATCCATAAGGATTGTACCAAACATTTGTTAGGACTATCACAAAGAGCTTACGTTAACAAGGTGTTAAGTCGTTTTGACATGCAAAATTGTGCGCTAGGTGATACACCAGTAGCCAAAGGCGACAAATTCAATCCAATGTCTAAAATTGGATAGAGAGAATAGATTAATGGAGAAAATCTCATATGTTTCAACAATAGGGAGTATCATGTATGCAAAAGTATGTACACATCTTGATTTAACGTATACTAGAGTAACCCAAACATAGCTCACTGGAAAACAGCTTAACAGGTTATGAGATACCTTCAGAGAATAAAATATTCCATGCTCATATGTCAGAGATCAGATGGTCTTGAGTCATTAGATACTCCGATGTAGACTTTGTTGAATGCGTTGACTCTAGGAGATTTACATCAGGTTATGTGTTTATGTTGGCTGAAGGAACAAACACTTTTAGCTTCTTCAACCATGGAGGCTAAATTTATAGCCTGTTATGAAGCATCTAACGAGGTGATATGACCGCGGAATTTAATCACAACATTACAGAGTGTGGAGGGCATTGAGAGATTTTTGAGGATGTTCTATGATAGTAGAGCTGCTGAGCTTTATTATAACAATAACCAAAGTTTGTCTAGGTCTAACAATATAGACATTAAATTTCTGGTTGTGAAAGAAAGGATTCAAAGTCTCATCGTATCGATTGATCATGTTAAAACTGACGCTATGATTGTAGATTCACTGACTAAGGGTTTACTGCCTAGAGAGTTTCATGAACAAGTGGCTCATATGAGCATTGTCAAACTCTTAGATGATTAAGTCAATTGTATAGTTTTATATGTGTTGCGGGCATGTTTTTGTTGCATATCCATACTGTTGACAATTTTGTAATATATAAATAGATGTTTTTTATATATATTTGTGTATGTATATGTGTTGAGTACTCTGAAATAATGTAATTAATCTTTCTTACGATTTTACACAAGCAGTTTAGCAGAAAGTTGAGAAAGTGTTGATTATTTAAGTCATAAGATAGGAACTAGATAGAAATAGGCATGAATAAAGATCATTTACATATAATTTCCATGCTACACATTCAAACTAGATCTATGTCATTGACTATTTTTGCATTATGAATATGGATTTAGTTTCAATTTATAAGTTACGAAAGCCTCTTTGGTTCTGTGCTGATATGGTTGATGGACTAGATTGTTGTGAATATATCTGAGTACATAGCTAACTGTGCACAATAAGGTTTCATATATATTATACAACATTACTCCAAATGGTCATAACTGCCTACTAAACAACACTGTAACCACTAGTAGTAAAAACTAAAAGTAAACCACAAAATATAATTACCCACAACTAAACGATTTCATTTTACTGAGAATAAAGCAAAAACCAAAGCCTCCAATACCAAAGCACAAGTGCTCCTCAACCAGAGCAGAAATGCTCTTCCAGCTACCCACAACAAAAAGATTCTTCATATACATCTCTCACGCTCCCCTTGCCTAAATATAAAACTAACCTACTTTTTGAAATTCCCATTTTACCCCTTAACAAAAAAGACCCCTACTCGGGTACCTATTAGATATCAATAAAACTCTTCTTTGTTTAGTCAATCCCTATGTAATCCCATTATATTACCAACATACCAATCCTTAAACCAGTATTCTACCCCTTCATTTATAGTCTAATCTCATAATGGGCGATACAGTTTAACCATTGTGTCACTTTAGTACTCACTTATGTGGAATCTGTAGTTGCATCTTTTCACAGGGGTTCAATTAAAGTTATCTTATAGTGGTCTACTCATTTTTGGTAGAGAGGGTTTACTGACAAATCTGTCATTCTTTGACTCCACATATATGGCAGGATTTGGATAGGGAGGATCTTATACAAATCAATAGAGAAAGGAGGGGAAAAGCAATGGTTGAGGTCTAACCCGTTTTACTATTGAGACTTTTTAAATATCATGAAATGCTAGTTGCATCCAGGGTGTATAAGTCTACGGTTCTTACAAAGGGGGCTCTATCATATAAAGGGGACAGATGGACACTATAATAGTGCGGTTCTGCTGTCATTACAACACTTGATGATATTCTAGATCATGAAGAAGCTATAAATGAAGGGTGGGTGATCAAATTTTTAAGTTTTTAAATTGCAGTCCATCATGTATTATCATCTTGTTGCACTGTTACTAGCAATTGGATAGGGAGGATCTTATACAAATCAATAGAGAAAGGAGGGGAAAAGCAACGATTGAGGTCTAACCCGTTTTACTATTGAGACTTATTAAATATCAAGAAATGCTAGATTGCATCCAGGGTGTATAAGTCTATGGTTCTTATAGAAGGGGCTTTATCATAAAAAGAGGACAGATAGACACTATAATAGTGCAGTTCTGCTGTCATTACAACACTTGATGATATTTTAGATCATGACGAAGCTGTAAACAAAGGGTGGGTGATCAAATTCTTAAGTTTTTAAATTGCAGTCCATCATGTATTATCATCTTGTTGCACTGTTACTAGAATTGACTAGTAGAATGTGGTTTTCAAGCTTGCCTGTATTGAATAAAAAATAAGAATGAGCATGAACAGTAATTTGAATAGTCTTATTAATATTCAATGGTGTTAGAAGACTAAAGTACAACTACGTTATTGAGCTCTTGCCATTTAACTCTCTTTACATTAAAAAGGAACTTATTCCTTTTCACAAGAAATGAAGATATTCTTTTGAATGAGAATGTTGAATGTATCTCTTGTCCTCTATACCAAAACTGGAAAATGTGCAGAGGTCAAGTTTTGTTTAACTGCACATATCTATAACTGGATTTTCAAGCATGAAAAACATCAATTGCTCCTACTAATGTGTGATTCGTTGCAAGTACAAGATAAAGCTTCTCAAAATATTATGATTACAAGCTTATATTGTAGTTTGAACAGGTTATACTTGTATATATTAGTACATCTGTTGAAAATAACATTTAGGTAAGAAGTTGAGCTAACTTTTCCTGGACTTGCACCAACTTATCTTTTATAGATGTCCATGTTCTGTTACTTCATCTATAAAAAGACCCAATGTATCATCTCAAAGCTATAACCACAAGCATACCAAAAACTATTCGGAAAAGAGTAATTAAGAAGTTTGAAACTCCCATTGTCCAGAAGATCTCGTTATCTACTTCCTCCATTACTATGG